>OV656866.1:90753604-92244521 GCA_927399465.1 Sarcophaga caerulescens | reverse complement strand
AGTTTGGAATACAATTGATAATGATAGTGATATACCTACGAAAAACTCAATACTCAGCACAGAGGACGTTATTTCTTGGTAAAGGCGAACTTCTTAGACAATAAGGTAATTGACAGCCAAAGGTGTCCTTTTGTCCGGTGTTAGACGGTGCTAATATACACTTCTCGTTCCGGGCACGAAGAGCCCATTAAGTGATATTCGATATTTTTTTTGGTTGTAATTAAAAATTATGAACAAGACAGTCTGTCCTTGTATATATTTCAGCTGAATTGTCATTCATTTAATGAACGGCTAGTAGTTTACGAGTATGAATCGTTTAACAACTGAAGAGTGCGAAAAACAACGAAAGCAAAAGTGGTAATTCAACCATTTCGAACATTATAATCGTCATAACCTACCTACTACTATTCTGCAGTTTTTGTTAGTGATAGTGCAGCGGATAATCCGAATTTTTCGATTTCACTTCATTCTAAGTCTATCTGTGTATATCTTGCGGCTTATTATCTCCTATTTTGCAATTGAATTTGCATCTGCTTTCATATAAAGTTCAACTCAGGCAGCAATGAAAGCCGTCTAACCATTCACCCAACACCATAGATTGGGTGCTAGAACAACAGGTTCTTAATGCTGATTTTCCAAACAAAGCTTTCTTCAGCGATGAAGCCCATTTCTTACTCAGTGATTACATCAGTAAGCAAAATTGTCGCTTATGAGGCTTGCAGAACCCAGAAGTGATTTTAGAAAATTCGTTGAATTCGAAAATATAGACTGTTTGCTACACATTACAGTCTTAATGTGTCACTGGGTCATAACTTATCAACAATAATTCTAAACGAACTATTATCGTTAATTCACTGAGCTATGATCATGGTAGGTAGGTAGGTAAAGGTTGCTGCCCATCCAAGAAAAATAGACTCACTTAGACCGCATTGGGCCCATTGTGTTAAGACAGTTATTCGCTATCCCCTAGTCTCGAAACCACTCGGAGCTCCTGATGAAGCGATTAAAGCTGCCAATATCAATCCTTGACAGTTCCGCCAGATCATCCATGTAGTAAGCACCCAAGTACTTCTTTCTCCTTTGGCAAAGAGCCGGGCATGTACATACCCAGCAGGTGAGGGACTGTCTCCTCTTCCTCCTCATCTCTGCAGATTTTGCAGAAATTGTTAGCAAGTGTCCAAGACCAATGCGCCTCGCATGCATACCCATAATGCAATGCCCCGTAATGACACCGATAACTACACTGAGCGCGCCTCTTTGGAGTTTAAGTGGACTCATTGTGCGCCCCTTATCCAGCCTCGGCCAGATTTTACGAGCCGTTCTATCCGTGTCCGAGGCCGCCCACCTGTCGTTGACAGAATCGACGATCGCATTAACAGTTATGAATTTGCTGGTCCTCATAGGGATGACCAGATTCGAGAATTCATCGGAGAGTTCAATGGTCGTGCTCCGCCTGACAAGTTCATCAGCTCTGCAGTTACCCGGAATACTACTGTGCCCCGGTACCCGTACGATATGGATATCATGTCGTTCCGCTATCTCGTTGAGATATCTGAGACAGCCGTACACCGTCTTGGAGTTCATCACGTCGGAACTTAGAGCCCTGATAGCCCCCTGGCTATCAGAGAGTATGGTGACCTTCCGCTTGGAGACCCTTCCGTCCCCTATAATTCTCACCGTAGCCTGTATAGCCACCACCTCCGCCTGAAAGACGCTGCAGTGGTCATATAATATCCGACCTTTTCTTTTTGACTGCAATTGAAAATTATAACCAGATCGGTATGTGGCTCAACAAGATGGTTCTACAAGTCCTACGGTAGTGGTTTGGCTTTATTACACAAGAAGTTTCCAGATAGAGCAGTTTTACTACTTGAGGAAATCAACTGACCACCAAGATCAGACGATTTGACACCATTAGATCGTATTTTATGGGGTTGCGGCCATGTTTACAAAGATAATTCTCTAATAGCACTGCAACAACTGGCGGACGTTACACGAAGACGATAAACGTTTACCACAAATCTGTAACGTACAAGAGGAAATCATAGTTAATTTGACTTTTGAAACCCGGAAATTAAAGAACAATTTTTTAAACAAATATTGAAAATAACTGTTCACGTGAAAGTAGGTGAGTGTCTCCCCTACACCTCAAACGGCCCCTGTTACAATTTAACAAATATTTACTAATTCTTCTTAAAATTATTCCAAATAATAATTTTTCATTTTATGATCCACTTTTTATGGGCATCATCGTTCTTAATAAGAACCACAACAACAATAACGGCAGTGTAGGGTTTCAAATTTATGCTTCAAAATGTTTGTATTCCTTTAAAATGCAAAAAAAAAAATACAACGCTGGCATGTTAAATCATAATTTTATTATTTTTTTAAAATGCTAAATAATAAAAAATTTTATAATAAAATAACAACAATAATGCGGTACAAAAACAATAAACTTTTTATTGATGCTAAAACATAACCAAAAAAAGCGAATTCAAACAACACCCGCAGCTGTTTGGCAATAAAACAAAAATAAAAATGTAGAAAAAACAAAAAACGTTAAAATAAAAACGACACTTTAAAAGCAAACACACAGAAACACACAGTCAAACAGACTAAAAAGAACACTAAAATTTGCATTGATATACACACACGCATTAACCCTGCACAACATAAAAAATTTGAGATTTTATTGTTGCATGTGCCGGCCATAAATGCAATTCAACTTTCTTATGCTCTCTTCTGCTCGCTCTTCATGTGATAACAATTTTCTGCTGCTTTGAAAAAAACCAGCAAGAGGTTATGTTAGAGTTTTCAACATTAAAAAATGACGTCATAACATCATAATGTTCATAATGATTAACATGTTGAAAAAGCTTTTTACGTGTCTGCGCCTGGCCCCTTTCCTTACAGAACCAACACAACAGCCAACAGCAAGCAAGCAATGCAGCAGTCTTGTACATACATACATTCGTACACATAAGTTAAATGCAGGAGGCAGTGCAAGAGTTTTTGACACACTTTTGAAGGAAAAAAAAAAAAGAAACGAACAGAACTAAGGCACGTGTAGAACGATGAATTTATAGCGGTCAATGAACTTCCTTGTTGCTGTTGTTACACATGCCGATATTTACAAAAAATAAAAAACGAACACAACAGAACAACTATAAAATATCTCACTCTCTTTAATGCTTGTGTTCTCTAAAATACAAGTATAACGACTGCACTTGAAAACAACTCTCTTTGCTCTTACCCGTTACAATTGTCAACAACATTAGCAATACACATACACACTCGTTTCCACGTAATGAAATTAATAGAACTCAGCAACAATGCACTTTAATACACATTATTGCTGTGTTTTTGTAAGAGTATGCATGAGAGTGTAATTGAATTGTATTGTTGTTTTCGTTTCTGTTGTAAAGAGCACACGAATGCAGTGAATTTATTTTTTTTTAAATATTTGTCTGGTTGTTTTTCGTTGTTGTTGTTGTATGCTTTATTGGCTGGTGTTCATTTTTTTTTATCAATTGTTAAAATAATTGTTGTTGTTCTTAAGTCTCCTTGTCTGCTAGTGTTTCATTATATTGAAAGAGTACGAGAGGACAAGAGGACAAGTCTACAGTGTAACTTTATTATTAATGGTGTCGGTGTTGGTAAAACAAACATCAAGCAACTCCTAAAAATAAAAGAGCAAAAGAAAAACGTACACGTACTCAAACACCGAAATATCTAAAGCTTCCAAGTTTATTAACTCATACACTGTTATGCATATTGAGGCATAGAAAATGCAGTTAGAATTTTAACAGAGGCGTGATAAATCGTTACAATAATAAAGGGTGTTAAAGTTATTTGTAATGTGTTTTGTTTCTTGGAATTTAAAATTATTAATACGTTTTAATAATTGTCTGATTAACAGTAATTGTTGTTGTTATCAATATTGACAATATGAGGTTGACCAAAAGATGACACTGTCTGGCAAACAATGAATTCCTTTTGCGAAAGAAATTCTCGGAAAATATAATTTCATGAAATTCTGAAATCATTTAGTCGTCAAGACTATCAGTATTAATAGCTCTGAAAATATTTCTTCGACGACTTCCTCTCAGCAGATTTCTGGCAAAAACGCTGGGAACAAATAAAATCGCCAGGGAAAGTTTCTCAAAAATCTGTCGTTCGGAGTCGACTTTAAACTGTTGGTCCTGCCGCTCATGTATAAAATATCTCTATATATACTATATATACAGTGTTGGAAAAAAATAATAGAAACGCATCAAATTTTTATAATTTCCTTAAATTTTTATTTATCTTTAATTAAATAAAAAAAGGTATATACATAAACTTAAAAGTATACCCATTGTCATTTACATTAGCAAGAATTTAACAGCGATTTCCAACAATAAAAGTTTATTACGAAAAAGTATACAATATTTTAATGATAAACTAGTAATCGTTTCTATTATTTTTTTCCAACACTGTATGTATATAAAAATGACGTGTATCTTCGTGATCGCTAAACTCAAAAACTACTGGACCGATTTTGACCAAACTTAATATACATGTTCTATGGGGCGTGAGGAGTGTTTCTGTGTAGTTTGAAGTTCGTCCGAAAGATGGCGCAATATTTAGTTTTTTTTTGTGTTTTTGCACCGTAACTCAAGAACTACTGCACCGATTTCGACCAAACTTTATATACATGCTCTATGGGGCGTTGGGTCGTTAATCAGTGGCGTTAATTAGCCCGATACCGACTGAAACCTAACATCTTTTTGTGAAAAAAATATATAAAAAAAAAAGTAAATAAATATCTATCACTCTTTTTTAAACTCTATTTGCGCAATAAGCCTATTTTATGTTTTTCTGAAGGCGTTAGGTGCCTGATCGGCATGTGGCGGCGTGTAGCGGCGTTCAGAAAAATGCATGAAATCTTTATTTGAATCGATAGTACGGTCCATATAATTTAATGTTTGAAGATTATTTCATGCAAATGTTGACCGCGACTGCGCCTCAAATGGTCCATCCGCTTAGTCCAATTTTGGCATACTCTTTCCAACATTTCGGCCGGTATCTCACGAATAAATGCTTCAATGTTGTCTTCCAATGCGTCAATTGAAGCGGGATTGTCTGTATAGACATGAGCTTTAACATAGCCCCACAAAAAATAGTCTAAAGGCGTTAAATCGCACGATCTAGGCGGCCAATTGACCGGTCCCGAAAGTGAAATAAAATGTTCACCGAACTCGCCTCTCAATAAGTCCATTGTTACGCGTGCTGTGTGGCATGTGGCACCGTCTTGTTGAAACCACATGTCATGCAAGTCAAGCTCTTGCATTTTGGCCAAAAAAAAGTCGGATATCATCTCACGGTAGCGCTCACCATTCACAGTTACGTTACGATTCGCAGCATCTTTGAAGAAGTACGGTCCAATGATGCCAAATTCAATGATTTGCAAGCGTTGTTCGTTTGTAAGACGATTCATGGTTAAATTATAGACCAAACTGAAGATGTTTGACAGTGAAACAAAACACGAAACGTGCGTGAGCTGTTTAAACCAGTGTTGCAAAAAAGATAATAGCTAAAAAATCACCCTTTAGTAGGTAATCAGGTTTATTAGATGCGAGCCCATAGTTTAAATCCCAGCTCAGATATCTCGAACGAAACAAAATATAAAAAATTTTCTTTCGACGACTTTCTCTCAGCAGTCTCCTGTCAAAAACTCTAAGAATAAATAAAATTGCCAGATTTTTGAAGCCATTTCTTGCATTTTATATTGCCTTTTGACAATCTTCCATGAATTACGCCCCTGTACTCTGTCCTTTTAAGGTACAAAGAATAGTTTTTTGTTGTTTTTTTTTCGTTTATTATGATACTCTGTCTGCACATGCCAAAACAAGTTGACGCCTTAATTTCTGACATTCACTTTTTTTGCAATGATGTCTGTTGTTGTTGTTGTTTTTTATACTTTTAATCTGCATAAGAATTCGGTCTCTATTTATCTAAATTCTCTGAAAGGTGTCGTTGTGTGAGTGTGTATAGAGAAGAACACTTGTGGTAGTCTTGCATTAGTTTGGTTTGCAACAATGTAACGGCATTTGTTTTTTTTTTTTTTGCCCTTTTTTCTCTGCGACATAACACCCTCTCTCATTGACCATTCTGTCTTCCTCTCTCTCTGTTGTATCAATCCCTTTCACCCTTTGTTGTTGTTGTTTTAAAGCTCATGTATTCACCTAACCAGCGTTGATTTTCTAACAAATATTTTTTCATTTCTGTTGCCACTTGCAAAATAAAGAAATTGAAGAAGCAAAGCAACACTGTTGCAGTATTTGTCTGTTTGCATTGGGTTTTAATTTATTTGTTTTTCTTTAGTTTTCTATATTTTTTTATTTATTTTTTCTTATTTTTTATTGTGAATGTTTTGTCTTGTTTACACAATAATTGTTAAAAAGTATAGAAAAGAAAACCCATTTGGCACTGAATAGTGTCGAAAGAAAATTAATTAAAATTTAAGCACAGTTACATTACACGTGTAGCATTGAGAAACCCAACACACTCATACATACACACACACACATATATAGTAACAAGTTTAACACCTTTAACGTGTACCATTATTATTGAGAGGAGGGTGCAAGAGTGTATGAGAATGCATTGTGTACTGTTCATGCATATCTTAATACCTGTTGAGAGTACATACTTGAATATTTGAATTTAATTTTAATATTTATTGGCATGAATTTTTTCATTTAATTTTCTGCTTAAAAGTGTAACGAAATTGTTTCTACAGGGTGTTACAATTGGAAAAATTTAGAACATGTGTGGTGTTATAGAGACAGACGAACGAAACGGTCTTCGAATCATTTATAAGTATTTCTCTAAACTTTAGAATCTAAATGAGTAGGCTTATGAGTCAAACATATTTCTAATGGTATGAGTTTGATGTCAACGTTGTACGCATACTCATTACAACCTGTACTTATAAATCAACATTGTAGTGAGTACGAATGGATCAGAGTACATAGTTAAATTTCAATATTGTGAACTCACTTATATTCAAAATTTTATGAGTGCTTATGAGTAGCGAAAAAACGATTCATTGCTTATCTCTGATCCTGAATGAAGGGTCGTAATGACTAATTAAGTATGAGGGGAGTGCAATAGATCCGCTTTCAAAAACAGTGCAAAAACAGCAGAATATACTCTAATGAAATAAGAAGTATTGTTCCCCATAGACGCCACTTTTTGTCTTTTAGCAGCACTTTTTGTAAGCATAATTCTAGGTAGGTAGGTCGGAGTGGTAGCTCTGCGGCCCATTGTGACGCCACAGGTGAACGCAGTCTCTGTACTGACCAAGTTCCTCCAAACTAGGGAAGAAGAAGTTGGTCAGATCAAGGGCTGTACATTAAAAGCACGTTTTCCATACACTGGAAAACCAACCCGAAAGTTTGATAAACGAAGCTAAATCCTTGGCATCAATGGATGATTACTGCGTCAAGCTGACAAAGATTGGAGTGCCAAATAACCTATATTTGCAAGTCTCAAGAGATGGGCATTGACAAAGAAAGTGGATAACAGTCTCCTCTTCCTCAGCGGATCTGCACACGCGGCAGAAGTCGTTAGATGGGAGCTGCATTCTTTACGCGTGTCTTCAATGACCTGTAAGCATGGCCACTGTGATTGAGAGATGATGTTACGACCAAGTCCAAGTAACTGGTTGGTGCGCCTTCTATCCATCGAAGGCCAAGTGAGCCTAGCAGTGGAGCAGGACTTCTCATTGACCCAGGATGGGTTGAAGGAATTTCTGCGCGATGGCAGATTAACCGAGATAAGTGGCATCCCCAAGTCGATTGAAGAGGATTGCGGAAGTAGTGCTCCAGCCCTGGTGCGCTCGTCAGCTCTGGTGTTTCCTGGAATATTACTGTGCCCGGGAACCCAGATAAGTGCGACACTGAAGCGCCCAGAAAGAATGTCGAGACAGCGGCGATATTTCCTGACGATCGTGGAGTTATTCACAGCGTTCGAAGCATAACTCTACTCCGGCAGATACTTTTCTTGTTTCTTGATACTGATCTCTCATTCAATTATGCCGCAATGTATTTTTCTTGACAGTTCGAATATACAATGCTTTGCATGTATGGAAATAACCTATGGTTGCCTGACCTTTTTCACACACCTCGTATATGCAATTATGTATGTACATATGTATGTATGTTTGCAGCAATTATAATTTATCAAAATTTGTTTATTTTATTATTATTAAAAAAGATTTGTTGATTTTCAGTTGTATTTTTAGCAAGAAATTGATAAATGACTGCCTCAAGCTGATTTGCATTATCAGCGAGAATTCAAAAGTAAAAAACATTTAAATTTTTTTGTTTTTTTCTTTTTTATTTTGATTTTCAATATACAAGTGGAAACTGAAATAAACCGAACGACTTTCATGACATGTTTCCGATAAACTTTACGTAATCTTTTACGTACGTACAATAGGAGCAACATTAGCAATTCAAATAAAAAATTATCTGAAGTACAAAAATATTCTCTTATAAAATAATTTAAAATGAAATAGCAAAACGTGTAGCTAGTTTGCATATGTTTTAAACGCGGTCACCTCGCCACAACGAACTTGTGTTGAAAGTTCGAAGCGTCATACAGCAGCCATTAGGCATGACAAGGCATAATACAAATTTCTTTGGAAGAACTACAAAATACCAAGCTTTCTCATTAAAAACTCGTATAAAATTTTTACAATTTCCTTTGATTTATTGTCTGCCATTAAATAAAATTCTTTAATTTAACAATTAAAATTCATTTATTTTCCAAATCCAGTGTTAATAAATCGTAAAAACAAAGTTTTCAAATATGTATACACAGTCATTGCGTATTACTTTGTAAATATTGACTGCAGACAGTATACAGGTGTGTCCAACTGTTAACTGCGATTACATTTTGCAATTCAAAAAAAGACGCAGCAGAACTGTTAGTCAAAAATAGTCGTAACAAAGGAACTTATTCCCGCAAATCGTATATTCTTACGTAGCATCCGTCTTTCTAGCAGATCTTATCCGTTTGTGGTCGATTATCTAATGGATCGCACACTGCGTTACAGACAATATTCGTTCTTTAGCCGGAATATCCTTATTTATAACTCTCTACCTCTAGAGGTCTTTCCTGTCCCTTGTAATATAAAAACATTCAAATCTAGTGTCCACAAACTCTACTTCCTCTGTCCTCCTTTCCATAACCTATTTTTCTAATGAGTAGGGTCATCACAATGAGTAGGGTCATCCCCTAGGAGAGTAGGAGTCATCCCCTAAAGGAAAAAACCCGAAACGTAACTTATTTTGCATGCTCCTGAAATAACCCAATGAATTCCGCATTCCAATGAAAAAGTTCTATTACAAGCACCTGTTAAGATCATGATTTATTCTCCACCAAGTTGAGGTCGCCGTAGTCTAGGATATAGTGTGTGGGCTCATTAGACCTGAGGCCTGAGTTCAAACCAAAAACGAAGTATGAAGATAATATTTTTTTGGCGACTTTCTCTCAACAGATTTCTGGCAAGAACTCTTTGAGTAAATTAAAATTGCCATGAAAATTTCTCAAAAATCTGTCGTTCGGTATTGACTTTAAACTATAGGTCCCGCCACTCATGTCTGAACTTAACACACACAACATCAGTGGTGTGAGAAGCTATGTCGTCATCCTGACTAAAGGATTGTAATGGCCAATAATGTATGTTAAGACCACGAAGCATACAAGATTTCACTAACAGGAAACTTGATTTGGTTTAAAGATCAGGAGGTTCCCAATGGAACCCTTGAGGTATATACTGATGTCGCAAAGATGCATTGACAGCTGGGGGCTAGGGTATTACAACCCTATCTTCTCACGGCGCTTATGTTGTATGTTTTATTTTTTTTTATTATTTTATCCACAAGTGGCAGGACCTACTGTTTAAAGTCGACTCCGACAGATTTTTGAGAAGCTTCTCATGGCAATTTTATATGCTCTCATAGGTTTTGTTAGAACTTTGCTGAGGGGAAGTTGTCAAAAGAAATATTTTTTCATATTTCAGTTTGTTTTAGAAGTCTGAACTGAAGTTTAAACCACGACCTCACTCCTTATAAGCCAATACATCGCCTACTAGACCACGGTGACTGCATTGATTACCACTTAACTATTTAAATTGCATTACAGAAACTGGTCACTATATTTGTTCTCACGGGTCATTCAGTAGCAAAGACTTCTTTTACCTGTAAAATTACTTTTGCAAATTTCACCACAGTTTGTCTGTTGCTCGACAGAGACTTTTCTCATTTAAGTTGCCTTTTCTGTAGAGTCTAACCTAGCTAACGGATCGATGAGTAGATTCTGAGCAGAGATCAGCAATGAATCGTTTTTTCATTACTCATAACCACCCATGAAATTTTATATATAAGTGTGTCAACAATCTTGAAATTAAACTACTCTGATCCATTCGTACTCACTACAATGTTGATTTATATGTGCAGGTTGCAATGAGTATGACTACAACGTTGGCATCAAACTCATACCATTCGAAAAATGTTTGATTCATAAGCCTACCACATTTAGATTCATAACTTTAGAAAAATACTTATACTTCCAGTGACTCAAAACATTCATCAAAATTTACAGTCTTAGTTATTGTTGCATTTACAAAAAAAGAAAAAAGACACAAGCAAAACTAACTCAAGTACACATAGCGTCCCATTATGATACCACATGAAGCAACACATCAGAGCTAAATAACTCTGAGTCCTGTTCAACCAGTTTCGTTTTAACTAACAAAATATGCATGACTTCTCTTAGAAAGAAAATTAACCTGAAAGATCTATGAAAATTAACCTGAAAGATCTATGAAAAGATTCAAAAAGATGAGTAGAATCAAATCATACTCATAATTTCTGATACTTTTATACGCATTCATACTTATTTCAATATCATGGAACCTCTACTCGTATGCAAAGTTTGAAGTACTCATCATATTCATACTTAACAACACGTATGATGTTATGGATTTCGACTCTTCATAACTCAATATACACACGAATCACAAAATAAGTATGAATCGCGTACGAACGCTAAATTACTCACTAGAATGTTGTGTGTTTGCTCTGTTTGCTTCTCTATTTGCTTATGTGTCTTTTTCTTCTTTCTATTTTTGTGAATGCAACAATAACTAAGACTTCGAGTCACTCGAATCATTTATGAGTATTACAAGTATTTTTCTAAAGTTATGAATCTAATGGTGTTTTCTTTTCTACTAAAAAATGTGCATTTTATTTTAAAAAATACCACTAAAAGGGTGGTATGTTTTATTCTAAATAATTTGCACTTGCCAATGGTGGAGGGCATTGCATTTTATGCCCTGTATAAATCGAGAGTGCTGATAATGCCCTGTAAAGCAGATGACTTTTGTTTATTTATAGGGCTACCAGATGAAATTTAAAAAAGGTCGCCTGGTATCGTTATCAAATTTTGAAGTTAATTTTTTCATTGTTTTGTGAAGTACCATTAAGGAAACATTACATTATTAAAGCTACATGGTTAGTAATACAAAAAAAATTGTATTCAGTGTTAGAACAGTGTTAAAAAAATTTTTTTGGTTATAAAAAAGTGCTCAAAAAATTAAGTTGAAAAATTAGCGATCTGGCAACACTTTTTTCATATTTACATATTTTATTGAAAACAAATCAAAAAATACAACATATTTTTAAATATGGATATTGCTCCATCTATTTTATTTGAGAAAATTGAAATAAATCAGTTATTAGATTCATCTTCCTCATCTTTTGAACAAATTGGCATTTCCTCATTAATTTTCTTAATAAGTGGCAAACACCGGGCATACCCTTTTTTAAAATTTGTGTTTTGTTCTTCTCAAATAAAAAATTACATTACAACAGGGTTGGTCAACAATTTTTTTAATATACCTTGTAAGAGGGTAACATTTTCTTTGTAGAAAAGAAAACACCATAAATGAGTAGGCTTATGAAGCAAACATAATTCGAATGGTATGAGTTTGATGTCAACGTTGTACGCACACTCATTGCAACCTGTACTTATAAATCAACATTGTAGTGAGTACGAATGAATTAGAGTAGTTAAAATTCAATATTGTTGACACACTTATATACAAAATTTCATGAGTCCTTATGAGTAGCGAAAAAACAATTCATTGCTGATCTCTGATGAGCAGGTGGTATTGATTGTTCTATTGTAGTTCATAGCCTATTAAACTGATTTACGCAGCTTCTATTTGGCCGGAAACCTGTCCTGTCTATCTCTTTAACTCACACATTGTATTGTAGAAATATTTAAAGATTTTGAAATAAATTCAAAAAATTTTACAACCAACAATTTTTAATTACCCCTTTAGACAAATTAGTTTTTCCCTATTATTTCCAAGAACAGTTAGTCGTAACTCATAAATTGATAATATTCGTATATGTATTTTTTTTTACAACTTTTTTGATTGGTTAATGTAAAGGGAATAAAGGCACTGGCTGACCTTGACAATGCAACTAGCAACCGAGCAACAGAGAGTGTATGAAATCGACAAAAAAAAAAAAAAAATACCCGCCAATGCATTAAACGAACTTATCTATCGTTTATTGACAAATTGCAATAATTTCTAGTTTTTCTTTCATATTTTTTTGGTTTTTTTTTCAAATAAATTTTGTTGTTTTGTTTTTTCCATGTAAAACAGCAAAGATAGGAAAAAAAAATCATTAAATTACATGTCTGGCACAGAGTAGAACAATATTAAGGCACCTAAGGCTATTTGTAGTGACATGATCGTATTTAGATTCAAAATACATACTAAAAAAAAGCTTTATTTTGGAAACCACATAGTGTTGTAACACCTACAACAGAAGTACTCCAGATTGCTGGGTTTCACTGTTCTATCGCTACCACAATGGTAGTTGCTCTAGCGAAATAAAGGAATTTATTCCCGATAATCATATATTCCCGATACGAACTATCCGCACGTGAAACTCCTTTACTGCAGAAGTCGTTCCCGACACTTATAAAGAGAAACAAATCTAATGGCCACAAACACTACTCCTTCTTTCCTCCTGGCCATAGCCTATTTTCCCAGTTCCAACACAATGCTTTATATGAGTAGGGGCCATCACCTGAGTGTTAAAAAATTTTCTCACGCTGCTTACGTGCAATTAGATCGTAAATTATGAATGCCTAACACAGCATTGTATTTGTACGCTTCAAAAATAGACACCAGGAAGCCAGGAAACTAAAAGAATGAATCGTATTTAGAAATCGAATACTATTTCGGTAATTTTGCTGTCAAAGATGTCTCCCTCTCCGAAATGTCGCAATTAAGCTAAACTTTATACAAAACAAAAATCTTTAGAGACCGCTGGAGTAAAGCTGAGCAGAAACATAAGTTCTGCAATTGGTTCCAACACAAGTTAACTTAAGTAGTCATTATAACGACTTAGTCAGATTTTCAACTCAGCTTCTCACACAACCCATGTTGTGTGTTAATTTTTTACATGAGTATAGGAGCCTACAGTTTACAGTCGTTACCGAACGACAGATTTTTGACAAAATTTTCATGGCAATTTCATTATACTCTCACAGCCCAACCTAAATCAGTGTACTAAGCGTTGTTTGGCTGTCATGCCCATAGAAATTGTATGAAGTTAACCAAAATAACTCGGCATCAACACTTTCTAATTAGAAAATCCAATACCAATAGATTGGTTTGTCAGAGTTTTTACTAGAAGACTGCTGAGAGGAGGAAGTTGCCGAAAAAATATTTCGTTTTGATCGTGATCTCTGAGCTGAAGTTTGAACCACGAGCCAGCGTCTATAACACCAGCACTCTACCTGCTAGCCTGTGGTCGTAAAGTCATCTCAATCACAGTGGCCGTGCTTACAGGTTATTGTGTTATGGGAAGACACGCGGAAAAATTGTAGCTCCCATCTTACGACTTCTGCCGTGGGTGCAGATCCACTGAGGAAGAGGAGACTGTTATAGATTTTCTTTGTCAATGTCCATCTCCTGTGAGCTGCAAATATAGGTTATTTGGCTCTCCAATCCTTGTCAGCTTGACGGAGCTATCATCCATTGTTGTCAGCTTGATGATGATAAATTTCGTTTATCAAACTTTCGGGCTGGTTTTCCAGCGTAGGGTAATCGTGCTTTTAATGTGCAGCCCTTGCGCTGACCAACTTCTTCTTCTTCTTCTTAACTAGTTTGGTGGAACTTGGTCAGTACAGGGACTGCATCACAACGGGCCGCTATTCGTGCTCAAGTGAGCTTTTGTTATCAAAACTACCACTCCAATCTACCTACCTACTTTCCTACTAGTCTACTGCGACTTTAATTAAAAAAGTTCCAACCCCATCCGAATTTGAAAAGAGCCTCAGTCTTCTCTATATTCCCTTTCGCCAAATATACCCTTCCAAACTACTCCTTCTATATCACCGAGTGGTTTCCTCCCCATAAGTGGTGTGGAAGTCTTCGTTTGTATTGATTATTGCCTTTAATTTCTTCATGGCCTAGAATCCCGTAAAAGGGGAAACTATTCCCCCCTAAATACGTAGATGATTCTAGGACAACCCCATACAATATTGTTTAAAAAAAAATTTGATAATAATTTCCTAAACAAGGTTAACAAACTTAATTTCCTTGCCTTCGAATATGTACACTGAGCGCCATAAGTGAGTCAACACCCACTATAATTTTAAATTTTCTATTATAAAAAATATACTTGTAGCACAACAATAATTGAATTGTTGTTTTTGTTTTAACATTTTGTAAGTAATAAATAAACGTTTTTATTTTTGGAAATTTATTCGACTATTCTCATTTACTTTTCTCGCTATCCTAAGAAAATGAATTATTTCAGTGGTGTTTACTCACTTTTGGCGCTGAGTGTATGTTTGTTGTGTTCCTAGTGCATGAAAGCAAAAACCATTAAAAATTTACGTAAGCAATTTAGGACCCAAATAGCCTTGTTGGTGTTTTTTTTTCTTTGTTCTTTTTTCTTTTTTTGTTTCGTAAATATATGTTTATTGCCTCTGATCTATTCACCTGACTATAGTGCAGGCATGGCGCAGTGCTATTTTGAATACCTGCAGATTGCACAACACATCACCACCGACCACCGACAACCGAACACCGTTCACTATTATCACAGATTGCACTCACTAGCTAAATAAACAATAACAATAAATACATAAATAAACAAATAATACAATAAATAACAACTAATAATATTCAACTACAATAATAACAACAACAATATCAATAGCAAACAAATAAAACTACACTGACTGACTGCTACAGTGTATAACAAAGTTAAATAGCAAGCAAGCAAACAAACAAGCACAAAAAAAAAATATTTTTAAAAAGAAGAAGAACAACAACAACAATAGCAATAACAATGTTTTGTTATTTGCAAAATATTTTCAATGTCAATGTCAGACATTGCCCACAACAACAATAGGAAAACAGTATAAAAGACAAAGCTGCTGCCATTGCTGTTGCTGCTGCAGTTGTTGCTGTAATTGGTGTGTGCATGAAATGGAAAACAACACTAAAAGCAAAAAATAATTATAATAATAACGACAACAACAACAACATGCAATACAAATAATAGCTAAATGGCTAGGCAAACAGAGCACAAAAGGCAGATAGTGAAAGAGAGCAAATGATCGAGAGAGAGAGAGAGAGAGGAAAAAAGCTTAATATGTGAGTACCGTTTGTCATAGATCAGTGTAACAACAAGCCCCAAAAGAAAATCGAAAGAAATAATTTTTGTTTTCAAAATAGAAATTTCATTATCAGTTGCAATCAAATGTAATGTAAATACATTGAATGTAGCAACAACAACAATAGCAACAAACTGCAACAACATCGTGTTATCAATTATCGCCATTATACAATATAGCGGTACCATACACTACAATACAATATTAGAGACACAATATATGAAATAGTGTAACAAAGTAAATAGAGAGACAATTAGGCAAACGACAGACGTAGAGAAGAACACATTGTATACTTTGTACAACAACAAAAAGTTAAACAATATTTATAAAATCTAATGTAAAGTCTAGGCCAGAGGTGGGCAAACTTAATAAAAAAGAAAAATGCATTAAGCAAATCGATCGTATGATCAATATCACGTATACGTTGTTTTATACTTCACTAGCTGTACCTTGCGCGTGTTGCTGCGCCACTAACTAAAATAAATTTGAAGGAAAGACATTACACGAATGCCCAATTAATTTTGAATCATTTTATTGATTTTGTTTCCCGTTGTCCTTATGATTCAGATGAACGTGCTTGAGTAGTACGCATTCGATCAGTTTCTAATCTCACTTTTCGTTGTTCAAGTGGTTCAAACGAACGGGTCTCAGCGGCATATATTAGACGATTTTCCAGTCTCAATGCTCGTCTGATTCTGAGGCTCGTAGTGCTCTTTTCTTCCGTGCTTGAGGTGTAGAGCGACCAATTGCTTGTCATTCCTTTTGAATAATTTTCAGTGACGCTATCAATCGGAAATTAATCGCACCAACCTATTTCAACTCATACGCAAATACTTTGTTAAAGAATGCACAGTTTACGATTTAATTCATTTTGAGTAATTTTCGGAGGCGCCACCTATCGGATATTGGTCATACCAAATTAGAAACCTTCTTCGGCTCATGCGCAACAACTTTGCTAAAGATCATAACATGATCAAATGCACAGTTTACGTTTTAATTCATTTTGAGTAATTTTCAATGGTGCCACCAGTCGGAAATTGGTCATATTCACTTAGAAACCTTCGTCGGCTCATGCGCAACAACTTTTCTAAAGATCATAACATAATCAAATGCACAGTTTACGGTATAATTCATTTTAAGTAATTTTCAGCGGCGCCTCCTGCCGGAAGTTAGTCATACCAACTTAGAAACCTTCCCCGGCTCATGCGCAACAACTTTGCTAAGGATCATAACATGATCAAATGCATAGTTTACGATTCATTTTTATATATATAGACTATGGAAGGTAACACGCCCCAATCCGCCTATTTTGTTCATATATACGTCAAAGTCGTTCATTTCTATTTTTATTGTCCGATGCTTTAATAGGATCACTGGGTCTGCGTGCCGCTACTGATTTGCGCGACACAACTGGTTTAGAGGAACCTAAAGATCTTCGTGATGTATTAGCAGTCTTCTCCTCAGGTTTCTTTGCAGTTGGTGTAACTGCGATGGTGGCCGCCTCACATTTGGCCTCTTTATTCTCTTCGGATTTGCAGGAAACAGTTGATACTTTGAGGTCCTTGACTTCTTTTTTAATTAACGGCTCTATAGGTGATGGCATAGATATCAACGGTTTTACTCCTTACGTACGGCACATGTAATATTAAAACCTGGGCGTGAGTCTATATCTTTGCGAAAGGGATAGTAATGGTAAGCTTGTTTAATACGTTCCTCTCCATAAATACTACTAACTTTCGTTGAATTAGCCAAAGGTGAGGTTAGATAAGGCGCAATTATAAACTCGTGATTCGCCATTTTGTCTAGTTATTGTGTTGGAATAAAATCAGAAACACTTAAATTACAATCAACAGGCCAAATTAGAACTTTACAAAGTCACGGTTTCTTTAACAATGTATGATGAAAATCAAAATAGGGTATATTACTAATATTTTTTTATGACTGTAAGCTCTCAACATATTTTCTCTCTTTTACTCACTAATACACAACCAAAAAATTTTTGATAACCCCTGGAATACATACTTATAAAGATATAAAGCCTGAGATTTGTGTGCTCAGTCTTTAAATTATTCCACTACAGTGGCATGCTACTTTGGTCATTATTTCATTGTGCTTAACAATGTTCACTGAAGCTACAGCGGGGACAGTGGTCTTTAAAGTTTTCGATTAGAAAACGTTATTAAAGTTATGCTGATTATACCGTTATATAATCTAGCTAGTTCCACGTTATGGTATGCAAACCGTTTGACAAAATTTATGAAATTTTTACATGAACATTGTTCCTGCATTTTCTCTTTTTCTTTACAAACTTCTCGCAGTTGAATACACAGTCAATATACATACTTTATACAGTGGACTCGGGTCCAATTATAACAAAGTTTTTGAAAACAATATGAGTCAATTGCTTATTTTTATCAAAGTATTCGGCAATCGATTCAAGGAGGGGGTGACGTGAATCAAACCTGCAAGCAAACGCTTTATCTATAATCCATTGCCCTTAAAAATTTCTATTCAAGACAACAGCTAACAATAGACTCAGTTAGGCATTTAACATTGTTATCTATACGGTAAGGTATTACTTTTATTGCCTCATTACGGGACTCTATTATCTAACGGACGGGCTGCATTAAGTCACGAGCTAATTTTTTTTTTTTTTTTCTTGGTCGTTGTCTCTTTTACCACTCACGAGAGTGTCTGTGTATTTAAACCCTTTTGTGGTGAAAAGTCTGTCTGACAAATGGCTTGTTACCGCTACACTTTAGTATTATTTTAGTTGTTATTGTTGTTGTTGCTTAAGTAAATAGGGAAGTCTGGGTAATATTAACAAATACAATAACAACAACTGAAATGAACTGCACTGAACTTCTCTACAGACACAACGTATGCGCCTAAACGTTTTTTTGGAAAATTTAATGCGCAAAATGGAATTTATTTTTAATTTTTTGTTTTTTTTTTTTTTTTTTCAATATTTATGCGAAATATAAAAACAAAAACAAACAAAAAATAGTTGAAAATGTATGTCGTAATTAGAGGATCATAAAGTAATGCAAAATCGTAATTAAAATCACACAATAAATCAAGTATCAGACGTACTTACATACGTTGATGGATCTGTATAAATAAAGGTAGTAAAAAATATCCCCATAATAATTTTAATAATGCCCATAAAAGTCTGAATAACTAATGGTGACTGGTGACTACGGTGATAATATATACTGAACTTTTATAGAACAAAGCCACTCACCTTGAAATCACTTCGTCATCCCAATTGTGAAATTTATTGGACCAACTGACACAAATAAACATACAAATTGAAAGCAGTTGAAATGGTTTAGGATAGAATCTAACAGAGAGACAGTATCATTAAAAGCTAAGCTTAATTAACACGTTCACGCCGGCGCGTACCACCGGTGGCCCGCACTAGACCGCCTTATCGGGCGGCGTGTACCACCGGTGACCCGCACTTAACTGCAATTGATCAAGTTATTAGACGATATGTAATACCAAATATTTAGATCTTTAACACTTCGGCTGTCGAAAAAAATACCTGAGAGCCACGTTCTCTTAAAAGCATTTATTTTTAAAAACAATTATAATTAATAACGTCTTATAAATATGACAGCCGCCCGCAGGCGACAACCATGAATTAAAACGCCGGCGTGAACGTGTTAAGCACACATAACGTTCCATTCTGTTACCACATGAATCGTTGCTTCATAGCTTAATAATCTAAAGTCCTGTTTAACCGGTCTCGGCATTCAAGACATGATTTCACTTAGAATCTGCATCTGAAAACTAGACTGAAAGGTCTATAAATCTATTCATCGATCTGTTAACTACCTTGGACTCTAGATCCATGCGAAATGTCTGCGTCCAGCAAGAGATGGACAATGGTAAACTTTGCAGAACTAATTTTGCAGGTAAAATAATTCTTTGCTGCTTAATGAGCCGTGGGAATAAATATAGTGACAGAGGTCATCAGTCCCATTTAAATAGTTGGGTTGTAAACACTGAAAACAAGGTACTCTAATAGGTAGTGTGTAGGCTTATTAGACGCGAGCACATGGTTCAACCTCCAGCTCAGACATCTCGAACAAAACGAAATATGAAAAAATATTTCTTTTAGCCAATTCCTTGCAGCAGTCTTGTGGCAAAAACTCTGATCCCACCATTAGTGGATGAAATTAATACACACAACATGGATGGTGTGAGAAGCTACATATATTGTAATCCTGACTAAAGGACCAGTAATGACCAATTAAGTGAACTTGCTGAACTTCATCCACTGTGCTTAATAAATCATCGACTTTGAATTTCGAAATGGTATGCCCTTGTTGCTCTCTGAAGATGATCCTCTGTAGCATCAAAAATAGTATAAGACTGTCTTCTGATGTATAAACCTGCATGCTGTAAAGGCGTTAGCAACACTGGTTCCTGTATGTGATATAATTTCTGTCTTATATAGTTGAATGACAATCAGGCCGCCATCCGAGCATTCGGCTATTATAAAGTTAAATCAAAGACAGTATGGAACTATCAAAAGGAACTGAATCAGCTATGTAAACAGAGCAAGGTTACCCTCCACTTGACCTCAGGTAATGTGGAAATTCTCGACAATGAGTAAACAGACAGTGCTTGCGGGGGGAGGCGAGCATCCAAGCTGTTTAGCTTTAGGTTAGAGGATGTGTACTTGTCAATTGAGAAAAATGCAGTACCCGGAGGTCAAGTTGACCCATTGTACAAACAAAGGGGAGGGGATAATATAGGGGATAGGGAAAATGAGAGAATTTGGAACGTGCGGTGTGAAAAATTGGAACGTGCGGTGTGAGACAATTTGGAACGTGCGGTGTGAAAAAATGGAACGTGCGGTGTGAAAAATTGGAACGTGCGGTGTGAAAGAATGGAACGTGCGGTGTGAAAAATTGGAACGTGCGGTGTGAAAAAATGGAACGTGCGGTGTGAAAAATTGGAACGTGCGGTGTGAGAGAATTTGGAACGTGCGGTGTGAAAAATTGGAACGTGAGGTGTGAAAAAATGGAACGTGCGGTGTGAAAAATTGGAACGTGCGGTGTGAAAAATGGAACGTGTGGTGTGAAAAATGGAACGTGCGGTGTCAAAAATTGGAACGTGCGGTGTGAAAAAATGGAACGTGCGGTGTGAAAAATTGGAACGTGCGGTGTGAAAAAATGGAAAGTGCGGTGTGAAAAAATGGAACGTGCGGTGTGAAAAAATGGAACGTGCGGTGTGAAAACTTGGAACGTGCGGTGTGAAAAATTGGAACGTGCGGTGTGAAAAATTGGAACGTGCGGTGTGAAAAAATGGAACGTGCGGTGTGAAAAATGGAACGTGCGGTGTGAAAAATTGGAACGTGCGGTGTAAAAAAATGGAACGTGCGGTGTGAAAATTGGAACGTGCGGTGTGAAAAATTGGAACGTGCGGTGTGAAAATTGGAACGTGCGGTGTGAAAAATTGGAACGTGCGGTGTGAGAAAATGGAACGTGCGGTGTGAAAAATTGGAACGTGCGGTGTGAGAAAATGGAACGTGCGGTGTGAAAAATTGGAACGTGCGGTGTGAAAAATTGGAACGTGCGGTGTGAGAAAATGGAACGTGCGGTGTGAAAAATTGGAACGTGCGGTGTTAAAAAATGGAACGTGCGGTGTGAAAAATTGGAACGTGCGGTGTGAAAAAATATGGAACGTGCGGTGTGAAAAATTGGAACGTGCGGTGTGAAAAATTGGAACGTGCGGTGTGAAAAAATGGAACGTGCGGTGTGAAAAAACGGAACGTGCGGTGTGAAAAATTGGAACGTGCGGTGTGAAAAATGGAATGTGCGGTGTGAAAAATGGAACGTGCGGTGTGAAAAAATGGAACGTGCGGTGTGAAAAATTGGAACGTGCGGTGTGAAAAAATGGAACGTGCGGTGTGAAAAATTGGAACGTGAGGTGTGAAAAAATGGAACGTGCGGTGTGAAAAAATGGAACGTGCGGTGTGAAAAAATGGAACGTGCGGTGTGAAAAAATGGAACGTGCGGTGTGAAAAAATGGAACGTGCGGTGTGAAAAAATGGAA
The DNA here is from genome assembly GCA_927399465.1 of Sarcophaga caerulescens. NCBI lineage: Eukaryota > Metazoa > Arthropoda > Insecta > Diptera > Sarcophagidae > Sarcophaga > Sarcophaga caerulescens. Next base: position 92,222,687 of record OV656866.1, on the reverse strand, counting down.
CGTGCGGTGTGAAAAATTGGAACGTACGGTGTGAAAAAATGGAACGTGCGGTATGAAAAAATGGAACGTGCGGTGTGAAAAATTGGAACGTGCGGTGTGAAAAATTGGAACGTGCGGTGTGAAAAAATGGAACGTGCGGTGTGAAAAATTGGAACGTGCGGTGTGAAAAAATGGAACGTGCGGTGTGAAAAATTGGAACGTGCGGTGTGAAAAAATGGAACGTGCGGTGTGAAAAATTGGAACGTGCGGTGTGAAAAAATGGAACGTGCGGTGTGAAAAATTGGAACGTACGGTGTGAAAAAATGGAACGTGCGGTGTGAAAAATTGGAACGTGCGGTGTGAAAAATTGGAACGTACGGTGTGAAAAATTGGAACGTACGGTGTGAAAAATTGGAACGTGCGGTGTGAAAAATTGGAACGTGCGGTGTGAAAAAATGGAACGTGCGGTGTGAAAAAATGGAACGTGCGGTGTGAAAAAATGGAACGTGCGGTGTGAAAAATTGGAACGTGCGGTGTGAAAAAATGGAACGTGCGGTGTGAAAAAATGGAACGTGCGGTGTGAAAAAATGGAACGTGCGGTGTGAAAAATTGGAACGTGCGGTGTGAAAAAATGGAACGTGCGGTGTGAAAAAATGGAACGTGCGGTGTGAAAAAATGGAACGTGCGGTGTGAAAAATTGGAACGTGCGGTGTGAAAAAATGGAACGTGCGGTGTGAAAAATTGGAACGTGCGGAGTGAAAAAATGGAACGTGCGGTGTGAAAAAATGGAACGTGCGGTGTGAAAAATTGGAACGTGCGGTGTGAAAAAATGGAACGTGCGGTGTGAAAAATGGAACGTGCGGTGTGAAAAATTGGAACGTGCGGTGTGAAAAATTGGAACGTGAGGTGTGAAAAAATGGAACGTGCGGTGTGAAAAATTGGAACGTGCGGTGTGAAAAATTGGAACGTGCGGTGTGAAAAAATGGAACGTGCGGTGTGAAAAAATGGAACGTGCGGTGTGAAAAAATGGAACGTGCGGTGTGAAAAAATGGAACGTGCGGTGTGAAAAATTGGAACGTGCGGTGTGAAAAATTGGAACGTGCGGTGTGAAAAATTGGAACGTGCGGTGTGAAAAATTGGAACGTACGGTGTGAAAAATTGGAACGTGCGGTGTGAAAAAATGGAACGTGCGGTGTGAAAAAATGGAACGTGCGGTGTGAAAAATTGGAACGTGCGGTGTGAAAAATTGGAACGTGCGGTGTGAAAAATTGGAACGTGCGGTGTGAAAAATTGGAACGTACGGTGTGAAAAAATGGAACGTGCGGTGTGAAAAATTGGAACGTGCGGTGTGAAAAAATGGAACGTGCGGTGTGAAAAAATGGAACGTGCGGTGTGAAAAAATGGAACGTGCGGTGTGAAAAAATGGAACGTGCGGTGTGAAAAAATGGAACGTGCGGTGTGAAAAAATGGAACGTGCGGTGTGAAAAAATGGAACGTGCGGTGTGAAAAATTGGAACGTGCGGTGTGAAAAATTGGAACGTGCGGTGTGAAAAAATGGAACGTGCGGTGTGAAAAAATGGAACGTGCGGTGTGAAAAAATGGAACGTGCGGTGTGAAAAAATGGAACGTGCGGTGTGAAAAATTGGAACGTGCGGTGTGAAAAATTGGAACGTGCGGTGTGAAAAATTGGAACGTACGGTGTGAAAAAATGGAACGTACGGTGTGAAAAATTGGAACGTGCGGTGTGAAAAAATGGAACGTGCGGTGTGAAAAAATGGAACGTGCGGTGTGAAAAATTGGAACGTGCGGTGTGAAAAATTGGAACGTACGGTGTGAAAAATTGGAACGTGCGGTGTGAAAAATTGGAACGTACGGTGTGAAAAAATGGAACGTGCGGTGTGAAAATTGGAACGTGCGGTGTGAAAAAATGGAACGTGCGGTGTGAAAAATTGGAACGTGCGGTGTGAAAAAATGGAACGTGCGGTGTGAAAAATTGGAACGTGCGGTGTGAAAAAATGGAACGTGCGGTGTGAAAAATTGGAACGTGCGGTGTGAAAAAATGGAACGTGCGGTGTGAAAAATTGGAACGTGCGGTGTGAAAAAATGGAACGTGCGGTGTGAAAAATTGGAACGTGCGGTGTGAAAAATTGGAACGTGCGGTGTGAAAAATTGGAACGTACGGTGTGAAAAATTGGAACGTACGGTGTGAAAAATTGGAACGTGCGGTGTGAAAAAATGGAACGTGCGGTGTGAAAAATTGGAACGTGAGGTGTGAAAAAATGGAACGTGCGGTGTGAAAAAATGGAACGTGCGGTGTGAAAAAATGGAACGTGCGGTGTGAAAAATTGGAACGTGCGGTGTGAAAAAATGGAACGTGCGGTGTGAAAAAATGGAACGTGCGGTGTGAAAAAATGGAACGTGCGGTGTGAAAAAATGGAACGTGCGGTGTGAAAAATTGGAACGTGCGGTGTGAAAAATTGGAACGTGCGGTGTGAAAAATTGGAACGTTCGGTGTGAAAAATTGGAACGTGCGGTGTGAAAAAATGGAACGTGCGGTGTGAAAAATTGGAACGTGCGGTGTGAAAAAATGGAACGTGCGGTGTGAAAAAATGGAACGTGCGGTGTGAAAAAATGGAACGTGCGGTGTGAAAAATTGGAACGTGCGGTGTGAAAAAATGGAACGTGCGGTGTGAAAAAATGGAACGTGCGGTGTGAAAAAATGGAACGTGCGGTGTGAAAAAATGGAACGTGCGGTGTGAAAAATTGGAACGTGCGGTGTGAAAAAATGGAACGTGCGGTGTGAAAAATTGGAACGTGCGGTGTGAAAAAATGGAACGTGCGGTGTGAAAAATTGGAACGTGCGGTGTGAAAAAATGGAACGTGCGGTGTGAAAAAATGGAACGTGCGGTGTGAAAAAATGGAACGTGCGGTGTGAAAAAATGGAACGTGCGGTGTGAAAAAATGGAACGTGCGGTGTGAAAAATTGGAACGTGCGGTGTGAAAAAATGGAACGTGCGGTGTGAAAAATTGGAACGTGCGGTGTGAAAAATTGGAACGTGCGGTGTGAAAAAATGGAACGTGCGGTGTGAAAAAATGGAACGTGCGGTGTGAAAAAATGGAACGTGCGGTGTGAAAAATTGGAACGTGCGGTGTGAAAAATTGGAACGTGCGGTGTGAAAAATTGGTACGTGCGGTGTGAAAAAATGGAACGTGCGGTGTGAAAAAATGGAACGTACCAATTTTTCACACCGCACGTTCCAATTTTTCACACCGCACGTTCCAATTTTTCACACCGCACGTTCCAATTTTTCACACCGCACGTTCCATTTTTTCACACCGCACGTTCCAATTTTTCACACCGCACGTTCCATTTTTTCACACCGCACGTTCCAATTTTTCACACCGCACGTTCCATTTTTTTACACCGCACGTTCCATTTTTTCACACCGCACGTTCCATTTTTTCACACCGTACGTTCCAATTTTTCACACCGCACGTTCCATTTTTTCACACCGCACGTTCCATTTTTTCACACCGCACGTTCCATTTTTTCACACCGCACGTTCCAATTTTTCACACCGCACGTTCCAATTTTTCACACCGCACGTTCCAATTTTTCACACCGCACGTTCCATTTTTTCACACCGCACGTTCCAATTTTTCACACCGCACGTTCCATTTTTTCACACCGCACGTTCCAATTTTTCACACCGCACGTTCCATTTTTTCACACCGCACGTTCCATTTTTTCACACCGCACGTTCCATTTTTTCACACCGCACGTTCCATTTTTTCACACCGCACGTTCCATTTTTTCACACCGCACGTTCCATTTTTTCACACCGCACGTTCCAATTTTTCACACCGCACGTTCCATTTTTTCACACCGCACGTTCCAATTTTTCACACCGCACGTTCCAATTTTTCACACCGCACGTTCCATTTTTTCACACCGCACGTTCCAATTTTTCACACCGCACGTTCCAATTTTTCACACCGCACGTTCCAATTTTTCACACCGCACGTTCCATTTTTTCACACCGCACGTTCCATTTTTTCACACCGCACGTTCCAATTTTTCACACCGCACGTTCCATTTTTTCACACCGCACGTTCCAATTTTTCACACCGCACGTTCCATTTTTTCACACCGCACGTTCCATTTTTTCACACCGCACGTTCCAATTTTTCACACCGCACGTTCCATTTTTTCACACCGCACGTTCCAATTTTTCACACCGCACGTTCCAATTTTTCACACCGCACGTTCCATTTTTTCACACCGCACGTTCCAATTTTTCACACCGCACGTTCCAATTTTTCACACCGCACGTTCCAATTTTTCACACCGCACGTTCCATTTTTTCACACCGCACGTTCCAATTTTTCACACCGCACGTTCCATTTTTTCACACCGCACGTTCCATTTTTTCACACCGCACGTTCCAATTTTTCACACCGCACGTTCCATTTTTTCACACCGCACGTTCCATTTTTTCACACCGCACGTTCCATTTTTTCACACCGCACGTTCCAATTTTTCACACCGCACGTTCCAATTTTTTCACACCGCACGTTCCATTTTTTCACACCGCACGTTCCAATTTTTCACACCGCACGTTCCATTTTTTCACACCGCACGTTCCATTTTTTCACACCGCACGTTCCATTTTTTCACACCGCACGTTCCATTTTTTCACACCGCACGTTCCAATTTTTCACACCGCACGTTCCATTTTTTCACACCGCACGTTCCAATTTTTCACACCGCACGTTCCAATTTTTCACACCGCACGTTCCAATTTTTCACACCGCACGTTCCATTTTTTCACACCGCACGTTCCATTTTTTCACACCGCACGTTCCATTTTTTCACACCGCACGTTCCAATTTTTCACACCGCACGTTCCATTTTTTCACACCGCACGTTCCAATTTTTCACACCGCACGTTCCATTTTTTCACACCGCACGTTCCATTTTTTCACACCGCACGTTCCATTTTTTCACACCGCACTTTCCATTTTTTCACACCGCACGTTCCATTTTTTCACACCGCACGTTCCAATTTTTCACACCGCACGTTCCAATTTTTCACACCGCACGTTCCATTTTTTCACACCGCACGTTCCATTTTTTCACACCGCACGTTCCAATTTTTCACACCGCACGTTCCATTTTTTCACACCGCACGTTCCATTTTTTCACACCGCACGTTCCAATTTTTCACACCGCACGTTCCATTTTTTCACACCGCACGTTCCAATTTTTCACACCGCACGTTCCAATTTTTCACACCGCACGTTCCATTTTTTCACACCGCACGTTCCATTTTTTCACACCGCACGTTCCAATTTTTCACACCGCACGTTCCATTTTTTCACACCGCACGTTCCATTTTTTCACACCGCACGTACCATTTTTTCACACCGCACGTTCCAATTTTTCACACCGCACGTTCCATTTTTTCACACCGCACGTTCCAATTTTTCACACCGCACGTTCCAATTTTTCACACCGCACGTTCCATTTTTTCACACCGCACGTTCCATTTTTTCACACCGCACGTTCCATTTTTTCACACCGCACGTTCCAATTTTTCACACCGCACGTTCCAATTTTTCACACCGCACGTTCCAATTTTTCACACCGCACGTTCCATTTTTTCACACCGCACGTTCCAATTTTTCACACCGCACGTTCCAATTTTTCACACCGCACGTTCCATTTTTTCACACCGCACGTTCCATTTTTTCACACCGTACGTTCCATATTTTCACACCGCACGTTCCAATTTTTCACACCGCACGTTCCAATTTTTCACACCGCACGTTCCAATTTTTCACACCGCACGTTCTATTTTTTCACACCGCACGTTCCAATTTTTCACACCGCACGTTCCATTTTTTCACACCGCACGTTCCATTTTTTCACACCGCACGTTCCAATTTTTCACACCGCACGTTCCAATTTTTCACACCGCACGTTCCATTTTTTCACACCGCACGTTCCAATTTTTCGCACCGCACGTTCCAATTTCTCACACCGCACGTTCCATATTTTTTTCACACCGCACGTTCCATTTTTTCACACCGCATGTTCCAATTTTTCACACCGCACGTTCCATTTTTTCACACCGCACGTTCCAATTTTTCACACCGCACGTTCCAATTTTTCACACCGCACGTTCCATTTTTTCACACCGCACGTTCCAAATTTTTTCACACCGCACGTTCCAAATTTTTTCTCACCGCACGTTCCAATTTTTCACACCGCACGTTCCAATTTTCACACCGCACGTTCGTCCTGTTTTCCCACAATATTGATTTATTTATCGGATTACAATAGCTTTCGGAAATGTGTGATTATATGTTTATTGTAGTTCTTATTACACAATATTTTGTAACAGTGATTAACTATAGGACTTATTTTATAAATTTTTGCTTTTTTATATTTTTTTTACCCAGGAATTTAATTAATTTTTCCTTTTTTTCCTTCCCAGCCTCAAATTAATTGTTTAACAGAGTTCTGTTAATAACATAACAGAGCTCTGTTAACTGATTGGTTTGCGTCTTGGGAGTTAGATTTTAAGATCTATCTTCACACACATTAGGGAAAAAGGAGAGGATGTAGGAAAGGTAGAATCCAAGCCGTTAAGGGGGCCAGAATCCTTCCGTGGAGGATCTTCAAAAGGGGGCGCTTAACGAAAGAAAAGATAAAGAAGAAAAGAAAAACTCTTTTCAAACCAAGAGTGTTTAAGGCAATCAATTACAATAAAAGGAGCAGATCTCAAGCATTGGACTATCCAGAAATAATCTGATGTAGACGGTATTTTGACCGGGCACTGTGGAACCTGCGTCGATTAGGATGATTAGGACACATTCTTGTAATCTGCGCTGCATTTTATGCATACCAGAAGGAAAAAACTGGGTATATATCAAGTGCTAGGCCGGAAATTGTTATTGTTGACTCCAAATACGTCCTAAGGCTTATCATGGCAATAGGCTCGGAGGAGACACTATAGGGGTACTTTATATAATTTGAGGGGTGGACAATAGATCGTTTTGCCTCAGTACTAAAGCACCTCGTCACGACAAAAACAGGTCACTCGGCTATTAAATCGAATCTATACGAACGACAGAGTTACTGACCAGCCAAAACAACGTCATCATTGAAAATATTAAAGTTTTTGCATTCGAAACAAAGTAATACAACTAAATTTCTGTGAGTTATTTACATAAATTTGCTAAATTTTAATAGTATATGAATCAGCCTGTTAAAAAAAATATCTCATGATTAAAAGAAAATTGATTTTGAATATTTTCGACTTTAGTCCAACCAACCCAAGCAACATTTTTAAAGACGATCCTCCCCAATTGCTTTTATGACCTGAGATAATAAAAATTGTGGTAGGACTGTAAATCACCCACATACATACATTCTTGTACATACATACACATCTACACACATTTCATGACAAATTCACACACACTCTCAACAACAACAACATAAAACGCGAAACGTAAAAACTGTCAATTATTGTAACGGAAAAATAACGCACATTCAATTATAAACAATTTATTCACATGTTTCTCTTTCTTTCTCTCTCTCACTGTTCCTTTCTTGAACACCTACACACTACACCACACAGCCTAGGGTGAAACTTATAGGCACACACGTTAATTTAATTCCCAGTCAAAATAACCACGGCCATAATAAATTCCCTTGCATTACTCACAACAAGCAACCCAACATGAACAACACACACACACACACACACATAAGCATTACATTACCGGTACTGTGCAGAATTGGAAATTTTTAGAATGAGAACACGAACCAACACCAATGCAAAGCAAAAAAAACGACAATATTTTGGGAGTAACTTTTTTACACAGAACAAGTCTGCACAAGCATTAATAAAAACAAGACAAAAAAAAAACAACAAGTAAAAGAAAATCAGATGATGATGACGAAGTGGATGAGAAAGAATGACTGTTGCACCAACAACAATTAAACAGGGTTGCCAAATTGTATACAGTAGTACAGATATTTCAAAGGGATTTAGAAAGATTTATAAAAAATTTAAAAATTAAGTGAAAAATCAATGATTGTCTCAAGAGGGGACAATTCTTTTCAGACTACAGATAGCCTAGTGCAGTCTATATGGTTTCCGAAATTGCAAGCAGTCAAACGTCATGTTTATGAATATGGTTAGAACGGAGTAATACAAGGAAACTTTGTAGTATTATAACTCGTGATCCAAAAAATCCTGCTAACACTTCGGAACATTGGTAGAACCTGGCTTTGTAGTAAAGTTAGGTTAAACTGGCAGGCGCCTGCTTACTTGAGTCCTATAAGGTCCCATTGTAATACCAATATTAACAACTTGACAATGCCTTAAAATAAATTTTTCTTTAAATTTTTAATTTAAAGCGTAAAAAAACTTTTTTTTTTAGAACATAACCTAAAATATCCTTTCCCTTGAAATTTTCCCATTAACTTGGGCAACTCTTGCACTCTCTGTTGACACTGTCTGTGAAAGCTTGTCGAAAACTCGGTCACAACCTCCACATGTGTGTCTCCTCAGAAACTTTTCGCTCTCCCCTCTAAAACTTATTTTCTCCACGAGCGAATGTCTGGTTCGGTTACATTTTGTATTGTTGCAGTCGTAGCAGCATGGCTTTTGTTGTTGGTCAACACAAATGTACATACGTGTTAAGGGAAAGGAAGATTGCATTCAAAATGTTTTTTTTTTGCACTCCCTAGTCTCTCATTCTCAGTTATTGCTTTCAGCATAGCAGGCATTGTGCATTGGTGGTGGTGATAACGTCTGCGTCAATGTCAAAATGAGGGAGTTCAAGTGTGTGTGTGTGGTGCTGCTAGTTTTACAAAAAGGGGTTGTTGGAGCTGCCGCTGTCTCAGCTGTTGTGTTCAGGACAATTTAGTGACTGCAACGGATATGTTTTTTCGTTTTTTGTTTTTGTTTGAGCATCCCTTGGCAGATCTTTGTTTTTGAAAGTTTTTTTTAGAGTATTTAGCAAATAATTATTTAATTAAGTACAATACTCTCTAAAATGTTTAATTATTTAATTAGTTTTAATGGTTTTTTATGGAGAAAAGGATATAAATACAGGGGTGAAGCCATTTTATAACCGCTTTAAAAATATTTTGTTATTATAGTCCTACTGTGCAAGGATTTGACAAGATTAGAAAGAAATTTCAAGGGCCGGAAGAATAACAATGTTCGTACCGCGGAAATTATCGCTTTTGTTGCAGAAAATATGGTGGCTAAACCGAATTTGTCGATTTTACAATGTTCTCAGCAATTGTGTTCATCTTACGGCCCGTTATGGCATATTTTTCCTAGGGATTTACACTTCCAGCCACATAAAATCCTTACGCAATAATTAAGTACAACGTACAACACTGTACATTGGCTGGTTGGGCGCTAAAGCAACAGGATTTCAATGCTGATTTTTCGGGCAACATTTTCCTCAACGATGAAGCTCATTACTCGCTCGGTGGAGATGTTAACAAGAAGAATTCGCGATTATAGGTCTCAAAGAACCCATAAGTGATTGTGGAATAGCTACTGTGTCCGGAAGCAGAATCTGTTTAGTCTACAATGTTATAGTCTCAAGAACTATTCCTTTAGCTGAGCCTGGTCAAGTGGTTTACGTGGATCGCTAGCAACATTCAAGCATATTTTGGCAAAATTCATGTTGGGATAATGTTTTTCAATGAAAAAGCTTGCTGACCACTTTGTTGACTATTATGTAGGCCCCCAGACATTCCTATTCACCCAAATTTTACCGAATGAACAAGAAAAACTAGCACAATGCTCGTTGGATAGCGGCTATAGCGTTGGATAGCGGATAGCGTTTTCCCTGCAAATTTCTTTATTTATTCTGACAGTCAACCTACAATTAAGTCCCTAATGGATGGCTCATCAACGATGGTGTTCGTCCTTGAATGCCGGATATTTCAGGACACATAGGTGTTCCAAAGTCGCAGAAGTCTATTAAGTAGCGCTTTGTTCCAATAGAGGTGAGGCCGTAGTTCAAACCTCAGCTCAGACATCACGAACTAAACGAAATGTGAAAAAATATTTCTTTCAACAACCTCCTCTCTGAGAGTAAATAAAAATAGCCATGAAAAGTTACTTAAATCTGTCGTTCGGATAAAACTATCACATATAACGTGGGTGGTGTGAGAAACTAGATTGTAATCCTGACTAAAGGGTTGTAATGACCAATTAAGAAGAAGAAGAAGTTTAACTTATCTTTATCTTTCTGTTTGTCCTGTATATCTCTTCAAAGTCCTCTTCCAACTTCACAAGAGAAATTCTGGCCTCATCAGGGACAAACCCCCACATGACCTGGGACCCAGCAGATGTTAGCTTGACTGTGAGATGCTGTTGCAATGTCTAGTCTTCCGATTTAAGTTGAATTGAGCACATCTTTCGATGGCATAAACATCCACTTGGAAAAACTCGCGAGTTTTCCCATCGGCCGTCAATATTTCACTCTACAACCTAACAACACCGCTTCTGTTCACACAGTACATCCTTGGTCCATCTGTATACCACAGAATGGTCACTCTCTTACCAAATCTCTATAGTTCTCTCTTATTACTCATTCTAGTTGCGAAGCATTTAAAAAAGTTGCAGAATTTACTAGTTTTCAGCAGGAGACAATTAAGATTTGTCAGTGTACGATGCCATCTAATGGACCTTGTGCTAGACTTGTCTTAAAAACCCTTTCTTTGAAAATTCCCTTCATTTTAGAATGTGTTGCTAATTAAACTTCAACACTTTTATTACTCTCTATCTATCTCCCTCTCTCTCGCTTTATTAATATCTTTGCTTTAATGGCTCCTTTACAGTTAGAATTCTGAAATTCATTTCATTTTAACAGAGAGGAAATGTTTGCATTTCTGTTGTTATCAAAACTAATCACGGTTGTGTTTTGTTATGCTGCTTCTTGTATGAGACAATTTTTACGTCATAAATTAAATCAAACACGATGAAACAATGAAACAGCAGTAAAGCAACAAAAAATGCTTTGAACTGATTGCACACACAAACGAATAAAATACAAAGGTCAAGAAATTTTACTCATACATGCATATGTACATACATATTTACTTAGTAATAAAGCCATACAAACAACAACAACAGCAACCAAGAATCCGAAAACCGAAAAAAAACCAAACGACGTACCCATACCAAAAAAAAAAAAAAACCAAAACCAAAACGGTTGATATCATAATAAAAATTTTATTGAGTAAGTAAACAAAGAAAGGCAACAACAACATTGGCTCAGTAAATTTGTTACTGTAATGATTGTCAAAAAAACAAAATACGACAAAGAAGATAAAAAAAAAAAATAACAAAATAAAGAGTGCGTAAAAAGCGGCTTTTATAACAAAATCCCCAAAAATATCAGAAGCATAGAGAAGAGAGTAAGAGAGTGACAGAGAAAACCGAAAAAGTTTTTGGCAATCGTTTAACAACACATACACACACACACATAGGTATGCAAAGAACAAGCATTAATAAATTATTGTTAAGGAGCTAAGTAACAATGAGTGTTTAATTTTATTCGGGTTTAAAAAGAAAATAAAAAAGGGCTTTAATAATTAAAAAAATGTGCGTTTTAAGTTTTAAATTAATTTTAATTAAAAAACAAAAGCAAATAAAAAACAAATTTTTGTAAATTAAATAAAATAAATTCCCAAAAAAAATCCCTTTTTATTGTATATGCGTCTATACATACATACATACACACTAACAGTGTATGAATTAGAATGCAAGTGTGTATTAGTAAAAATTCTAACGTTTTATTTTTTTTATTTGCGCTGCTTATGTGTTTGTTCTTTAACGTTAGCTGAGCTGTTAGCGTTAGCTGAGCATTTGTATACTCTTTGCTTGCTCTCTAAGTTTATTCACAATATATTGTATTGAGTTTTGTTTTGTTTGAAAAAAGCTTTTTTTTGTAGGTTTGTTGTATTATAACAGCACCATAACCCCTACCAATACTTAATACCCCCTAATATACTCACACTCATACACATAATGTTCTACTGTAGTATTGTATGTGTGTATATGGTAGAGAACTTAATAATAATCGGTAGTATTTTCTGTGTTTATACTATACTATACAACACATACATATATACAAGTTTCGTTTATGGGTGTATGAGTGTATGCATGTGTAAGAATCAAAATAATGTTAACGAGCCACACAGAGAAGCTTTGCTGTGTGTGCTGTCTACTCGATATTATTCTTGGTTTTTTTTAATAACGCTTTTGCCTTCGAGTATTTCAAAATTAACTCGCAACGCGTAAACAACACATTATAAGAATAGAAATTAAATAATCATTTAGAACAACAAGAAATATTTAAAAAAAGAAGATTGAAAAATACCATAAGACAACTTGAAAATTATTAACCTTTTAGCAAGAAATTGAAAAAAAAGAGTTAAAATTGAAAAAATAAGAAAAAATTCCTAAAAAAAGATCTCAAAAAGTTTATAATTGAAAAGAAAATTATATTAAATGCCTTAAAAAATTTTTTTTTGTAAACATATTTTAAAAAAGTAAGAAAAAATTATAAAAGAAGTGCAATTTCTTAATTTTTAAAACAATTAGAAAAATTAAAAAAAAATCGAAAAAAAAACCTTTTTTAATTCCAAAAGATTTTAACAAGTTTTATAAAAAGATTTTAAAAAAAAAACAAAATAATAAAACAAAATGTGGTTTTTAAAAATCAAAAATATTAAACACTTTAAGCAAGTGGTACTGGAGCACATAAAAATGGAACAGAAATAAAATTTTATAAAGAAAATTTTTGTTTAAATAAAAAAACTGGTTAAATTAAATATTAACTGGAAAATAAAAAATAATTTTAAAAATTAAATTATTTTTCAAATAAAAAAAAATAAAAACCGGAATAAAAGAAAATTTTAAAAAAATTTGGAACTCAATTCTAAAAAAGAAATAACTAAAAAAATTAATTAAAAAATTTTTAAATTATAATTTAAATATTTGTTAAAAAATTTAAACAAAACTGGTAATAAAAAAATAAAAAAATAAAATACAAATTTCAAAAATATCCAATAAACATAATAAACTTAAAAAATTCCAAGAATTAAAAATAAAAATATTTTTTTAAATTAAAAATAACAAGAAAATAAATCATAAAGAAGAGCATAAAAACATACATTTTTTTAAATAAAAAATAAATACTAAACCTATAAAAAATAACCAAGTTTTTAAGCCGGGTATAAAAAGCAAAATACCAAAAACCAATTTTTTATAAAATTAGAAAATTAAATAAACAATTCTAAATAACATAAAACCAGAAAACCCTTAAAATAGAAACATTTTTTAAGAAAGAATATTTTTAATTATTTGAAAAAGTTAAGAATACATATATAATTTATAAAACTTGAACCAAAAACTAAGAAAACACAAAAGAAAATTAAAAAAAAATTATACAAAAATCTATTTAAATTAAAAAATAATAATTATTTGAAAAGTTTTTAGTTTTAAACAGAAAAATCTAATAACTGTTCCAAAAAGAAAATTATAATTCAATAATACAACTAAAATTTTAATAAATCACATAAAAATTTCATATAAAAAATTATAACAAGACTGAATTTCTTACAGTGTAATATAAATACACCGCAAAAAATAAATAAAACCAACAAATTCTACAAGGATATACTGAAAATATCTCTCACACATCATTTCCCTAAGGTTTGGGCTTAAAAACAACAGCGACAGAGAAAGAGAATACTAACGGGTGTAACGGAACATTTAAAATATACCTACTTCAATAACAAAGTAAGTATTAAATACTCTTGTATTTTACTTAACCAAATATACAGTCGAAGCAAAGAGTCTACCTACAGTGCTGTATTTTCTTTGACTATAGAAATATGTATGTATGTATGTATTTAGAAAATAGAAAATGTATTATTTTGTAATACTCACTTTAAAAACTCTATGCAATGTACCGTTTTTTTTTTTTTTTTTTCTAAACAATATTTGTTATTGTAATTACTAAGCTTTCTTTCTATGATTATTTGTTATTCTCTTACCATGGTTTCTCTCTTTAAAAGTACTTAATTGTAGAGAAAATTGATCACAGTTGTTCTTAATAATTGTGGTTTGTTTAGATTTGTTTTGAATTTTTCTAGAAAAAACTCTCAATTTACATTTCCTACGCCTGTATTTTGAGTTGCCAATAATTTTGAAAAATTTATGTCGAGATAAAGAGTTTTTAATTAAAAATATATACAATAATTGAGGATTTTAATGAAGAAAAATGTATAAACTATTAAAAATAACTTATTTTCCTAAATTAATTTTTGAATTATTTTTTTTTTTTTGCATTACTGAACTAAATCCAACTAAAACTAAAAGTAGGTAAGACCAAGGCATTTACACGCCACCTACATATGTCCTACGATCTGTCAAAAAGTGGAATACAAGTAGTCCCCGACTTACGACCGTTCGACTTAAGACTATTCGCACTTACGACCATAGAAAATACTTAAAGACAAATATGTAGTTGCGGGGAATCCCTAAAATATATGACAAAAATTTAAAAAAAAGTAAAAAAATTCGATTTACATACATATTTCAGTACATATAATACATTACATTAGCTAAGTCGGAATTTTTTAAAGTGAATAATTTTATATCCTCCCAAAAATGGCTGGAACTAGTAAATAAAGTTAGAATTATATAAATTTTGGATAGTTTCACTTCTCCTGACCCTCAAAGTTAGTACTACAGTATGTAATTTTTTTCTTAATTTTTTTTATATAAAATTCGACTTACGACCGATGACAGAAGAACCTATCTCGGTCGTAAGTCGGGGAATACCTGTACATGTGTATATATGAGGGCTACGGCTACAAGACCACATGACCACCGTTGCAGCTGTGGCCAACTTAGGCCACTATGATTGAAAAGTACAAACTGTCTTCAGTCTCAGTGTTACGGTAATGTAATCTGGTGGAACTTATGGTTTCCCTCTATTCTACTCAGACACATACATATCTACGTGATATAGACAACTGCTTTTCGTTTACCTCTTTCGGTTTTAAAAATAATCTTTTCCAATTAAATCAATAATAATCCTTTTCATCGAATCCTTACGCGTACAGCCATGTAGTCCTAAAAGCTTTGGAATAAATGTGTGTAAATGAAAAAGTTTATTTTTAAGAGAGCACGGCTACAAGATCACATGACCACCGTTGTAGCTGTGGCCAGCTTAGGCCACTGTGATTGCAAATCGCAAACTGTCTTCAGTCTCTATTCTATTCAGTCACACGATATCCACTCTTATTAGAAGATATCGGATATCTTTAAATGAATTAGCTAGACTATTACCCTGGCCTAAATCAATGGATATAGGGGCAATGAAAAAATCCCCGTAGCTGATAGGATAGCTTAGTTAGACACCAATCGGGCAGTTACAGATATTGAATAAACGATTGTTGCGCCAATGTCCGTAGTGGCATCGTCGTAGTTTGGGAGGTAATGTGTTGGCTTATAACACACGAGCCTGTGCTACAAAGTCCACCTCAGGCATATGAACAAACATTTATTTCGACTACTTAAGCCTCGCTTAACCAAACGTCCACGAACATAACCGGGGCTTTACTCTCTCAGCAGTCTTCTGGCAACATGCGTGGTGAGTGAACCTAGGTTGTAATCCTGACTAAAGGGTTGTAATGACCAACCAAGTAATTTATTACATTAAGGTTTATTTTAGTTAATAATTTTTATTTAATGATAATAATATATAATATAATTTGTTCGCGATTTCTTTTAAAAAATTAATTTTTTTTAAATTTTTTTTTTTTATAAAAAATTATAAAAATATTCTTAAACTGTAGAAACTGTTTCCAATTCCTAATTAAAAGCAATAAGGCAACCCCTTTTTCTCCCTCTTCGTTTACATTCTGTGAATATATAAAAGCCTCTCTCTCTCTCTTTCTAATTAAATTGAACTCCTTTAATGCTCTCTTTAATCACTATGCCAAGTAGAATATTCATTTAACCGTTATACTTTTGCTTTCAGATAATAATTGAAAATTTACTTTTTATACCTACGTACATTCTTTGAAAATAACTAACAATTGTTTCTTTTTTCCATTTAAACCACAAAATAATTTTTCTACAACTACAACAACAACCTAGGTCAATATTGTTTATAGTGACACATAATAAAAGATTAGACACAAAACGCAAGAAGAAGATCAAATAAAAAAAAGTACAAAAAACAAAATCAAATTAAAGAGGAAATAGCGACAAAAGCTAATTTCTGTTAAATACATATGCACACACACACACAACCACTAAGAAAATTTCAATTTGAAAACCCACCCACTTCTAAATAAAAGCCAAAAGCAAAAAAACAAAACTAAACAACAACAATTTATCATATTATAATGCTATAATAATATAGAATAGCAAATCACACACAAAAAAAAAACAAACAAAAACAACAGAATTCAAGTTTAATTTGAAATAAACAAGCAGTAGCAAGAACAACAACAACAACAATCTATACGATTTATAATATAAAACTCATACGTCTGCATACAAATCTATTCTATACTAAATACAAAAATATCACGTGTAAACAACAACAATAATGAGAATATTTATTAATTAGAGAGTGTAAGTGAAAGAAAAGAAGAGAAGAGAGTGAGAGCTTTTATTTTCGCAAAAAAAAAAAACACCTTACGTTCCCTAAGTTCCTGTATTGTAGATCCTAACATTATTGTTTTTGTTTTGTTTTTTCAATATTATGAAATTCTCCTAAGTATTCTAATAAAATCACTTGTTTCTTTCTCCACTCTCTATCTCTCTCTCTCTCAGTTTTTTATAACTGTTTTCATTCATCAATTAATTGTATTTTTAACTGCCAGGCACAATCACAAATCAATCTCATACAAATGCCAATGTTATGTTATCGCTTGTTTTTGTTTATGAAAATCGCAAAAATATTTGCTTAGAAAATAATTCGTGGAAATTTAAATTAAACAAAACAAAAAAGAAAATAAATAAATTTTGTAAAACTAATGTATTGTTTATATTAATTAATGAGTCAATTTCATGAGAATAAGGGGAATTTTTTGAAAGAAATCTTGGAAAATCAAAATTGCTTTCAAATTTCTTTTTAAAAAATATTTTTTAAAAACAATTCAAGAATATAAATTTGTCCTGTTAAATGTTCTCTCTCTCTTCTCACATTTAAAACCAGCTTCGTTTAACGAAATATGTTCCCTTTCGATCGATAAGTTAGGTAAGATTGTATTAGCAGCCGCCTCAATAAGCATTAGCTTACTTGGGTTCTATAAAGTCCTATTCAAACGTTAATAGAATCTTTTCCGTCGTACAATCATAACTTCTAACTCGCATCTCCACAGCCATCGCGATTTATTTATGAAAGTGTCGATTGTACCCAAATCACCTTTGTCTAAGCACATTCTGTCAATAAATTCTAAAGGGTGATTTTTTAGCTATTACCTTTTTGGCAACACTGGTTTAAACAGCTCACTCATGTTTCGTGTTTTGTTTCACTGTCAAACATCTTCAGTTTGGTCTATAATTTAACCATGAATTGTCTTACAAACGAACAACGCTTGCAAATCATTGAATTTGGCATCATTGGACCGTACTTCTTCAAAGATGCTGCGAATCGTAACGTAACTATGAATGGTGAGCGCTACCGTGAGATGATATCCAACTTTTTTTGCCCAAAATGCAAGAGCATGACATGTGGTTTCAACAAGACGGTGCCACATGCCACACAGCACGCGTAACAATGGACTTATTGAGAGGCGAGTTCGGAGAATATTTTATTTTACGTTCGGGACCGGTCAATTGGCCGCCTAGATCGTGCGATTTAACGCCTTTAGACTATTTTTTGTGGGGCTATTGTAAAACTTATGTCTATACAGACAATCCTGCTTCAATTGACGCAATGGAAGACAGCATTGAAGCATTTATTCGTGAGATACCGGCCGAAATGTTGGAAAGAGTATGCTAAAATTGGACTAAGCGGATGGACCATTTGAGGCGCAGTCGCGGTCAACATTTGCATGAAATAATCTTCAAACATTAAATTATATGGACCGTACTATCGATTCAAATAAAGATTTCATGCATTTTTCTGATTTTTATGTGTTTTTGTTTGAAAAATTTTCCTATAGCTCTTAAAAAATCACCCCCTTAGTTTCCCAAGAATCCTCTAAGCTAATGTTGCCTGATGCAGCTTATATTACAGAAATATTACCACAATGTTGGTTAAATAAGCTTTAAATCATTTAAAAACTCTTTTATGTTCCTTTTGTAATTAAAAGAACATTCCTTAACAGTTTTACAACTTCTTGGCATCAATAACAGTATTAGCAACACTGATCAATGTTACCATTAACCTCCTTCTTTCTCTCTGTCCCTCTCTCCCTCTCTTGTATAAATTTGTGCTAAAAAAAAAATAGATTTTGAGGATTTTGATCATTTTTGCTGTTCAAACGATGATACCGTTAAAAATAAAATGAGGTGTGTTAACATACTGTACATATGTGCATACATTAACATGTTTGTATATGTATACAATACATGCATTGCAGTGTTAAAAGAGAAACAAAAATAAAAATTGGCATATGCAAGTTTTATAATTTATTTATTGTTTGTGTGTGTGTGTATAATGATTTTCTTATTGTATTTGAACGAGTATAAACGATTCAAAGTCATGGTCATTATGAAAACAAAAAAAAAACACGAACATCGACACAAAAACGAGAAAATAAAATACAATAGCAACAATGAAATAAATGCACTTACTAACGCAAAAGAGTAGCAGAGCAGTTATCCTTGAACTTGCAAAAATATTCCAAACATAAGAGCGCTTACAAATTCAAATGCAAACAAATACATGTACACACAGAAACTCATTTATATGCTCATTTGCCTGCCATTAATCTCTTTTTATATGCAAGCAAAAAAAAATAAAAAACACAAAGACAAATTAATAACCGAACTTACGCATCATTACAGCAAAACAGTAAAAGAGATGGTAAATGCCATGTAGGAATTTTTAATGAAATTAAGAAAGAGTTATCATTAGATTTTGTTTTCTTCTTTGTTTTTTTTTTTTTTTGTTTTTGGTAAATATTAGCAAATTAATACATATTTTATTAAGTTTGGTCAGTATTGCTGCTGCTAATATTTTAAAAACAAAAGCAATTTGAAGAAAAAACAGGTTTTTTCCTGTTAAAAAATTTATTTTTAAATTTATTTTCTTAGAATTCTTAACATTTTATAACAACAATTTGTACAGGGTGTATGAAAAAATGAAAATCATAATGAATAGAATTTTATAAAAAGAAACAAAAATAAAACCAATACCGGCTATTAATTTATAACCATAAAATAGGTATTCTAATGAAATGGAACAAAAGAAATTATGATTTGTTTTGTATTTCATTAAATTGTTTATATAACAAAATATCTTTAATATTATAACAAATACTTGTTATTATAAATAAAAGAAATTTTGTAAATCATATAGAACAGTTTAAATTAAAATATTTTTATATAAACATTAAGTAATAAGCAAAAATTAATTTAAAATAACCTATAAACATTAAAATATTATAAAAATACATACAAACGGTGAGCGTCAAAAGAAACTGTACACTAAGGATAAAATTCTAACAATTACTAAACTCAACTTTTACCACAATATTTCGAATTTTTTTTTTTTTTTTTGTTTCCATTCTGAAAACTAGCAATGAAACAATTCTAAAATTAAAATAACGGTAATTTATTAATGCATCTTTTTTAATGTACAGTTTCTTTTGACGCTCACTGTATGTTCATTGTTTTCAAACAATTACCTTTTAAAACGAAGAAGAAAAAAATTGTACAAAATTTTTGTATAAAAAATTTAAAAAAAAGATAATTTTTTAATCAAAATTTTTAAATATTTTTGTAATGCTTTTGCTTTCCATATCAGAAAAGAAATAAAGACCGGAAATGATGTTAATAAAACAAAAATTTTAATTTATTGCAAATAAATTCTTGCATACATACACACTGTTATACCAATTAAAATATTTTTTTTTTAAACCAAAAAATTTTTTTAAAAAAAACCCTGTTGTTATCATTAGCACGTGAGAAATATTAAAAATTATTTGTGATATAAAAAAAATACAAATTATGCACATATTTTCCTAAAAAAAATTATTTTTATTAAATTCTTTTATAAGAACAAAACAATAAAATCAAACACCCAAAAATACTAAACATGATCTGTATGCCCTTAACCTTACGCAAAAGCCAAACAAATGATATACTTACACGTGTACACATACACAGACACACACACACAATACAAAATAAAAATCAGCCATATTGTTCTTTAACGTTAGCCTACCACATTAAATTTTATGTTAGAGAAGAGAAAAACACACACAGCAAAACATTATACAATTTGACAAACAAAATTCAACTCCACCAACATTCGTTTTTTTTTTTTGCACAAAAAGAACACAGAATATTACACACACACACATACAGGCAATAACAAAAGCCGGCTTATTTCAATGTACAGTTTATATTTTCGGCAATATCTGTAGGAATATACTCTCAACATGGGTATGAATTAACGAAAATATGTTCTAAGAGCAGAGAAGAGTATGGGGAGTTTACTTACTTACCTCATCATACTCGGGTATGAGTTGACGAAAAATATGTTCTAAGAGCAGAGAACACAATATTGGGATTCTGCTTATTTAACTTATACATACATATATATGTATGTATGTACGCTCTTGTTTTGTATACATTTATGGTGGCTTGTATTTGTGTTTATGTATGCGTAAGCAAAATTCTAATGCGTATTGTTAACTGTATATGTTTATGCATACGTATGTGCATATATGTACTTATGTAGGTGTGTATGAGTCAAAAGATATTCATTTTCTTGTTATACAGAAATATAAACACCGCCATTTTGCGTTTATTTATTTATTTATTTTTTCTTTATTACTTTTGTTTATGCTTCCATACTCAATTTACCAGAATCCCAGAAAATGTAAACAAAATGACAAAAACAGAAATAAAATTATTCAAGTTTTTGAAACCATAATGTTTTTTTTTTTTAAACAATCATATCTAATGACAGCACAGAGGAAGAGAGTAATTTCTTAAACGCTTTGAACAGTGATCTCTTGTTTTCTCAATTTATGTTGGATACACATACATACAATAAAGTACAGTAAGGAACTGTATACATAAAGGAATGTATGTTTGTATGTATGTATATATTGTTTAGAGCTTTAATCAATAAAAATAATATTATGACAGGTCATTTCATATCAAAACTCCATTTATTGAGAGAGTGGGAAAGAGAGAGAGAGGATCTTTTCAGAAATCAAAACAAACAGTTACTATTGAAACAGTAAAGGATGTTTGCATAAGTACAATAATCCAGTTCTAAATTCCATTTCATTTTACTTTTTTAATTATTTTTTAATGCAATAAATAAATACCGTTATCATGTATATATACATTTAGCTGTTTTTTTTTTAGCAAAATAATTGAAATATTTCAAGGTCTTTGCTGAAATATTTATACTTTTATAAACATTACGTAGTCTAAGCAAAAATTTTTACCAACAAAAGAGAATATCTAAACATTCTATATCACATACATAACTTTCATAAATAAATGTATGTATCTACGACAGGAAATAGACAAAAAAAACTTAATTTTGTTAAAAATAGCAAACAACCAACCAACCAATCAATTGAAAACCGTGTTATAAATATTGATATCAGTTTTAAATTTTTTTCCTGCTTTCTTTTTTTTTTTTTTGGCAAAAAACAACCATGAAAAGTTTTTTCTTCCGTGAGTTTTGAGGAACAAAGAAATTTGAAAATATTTTGTGGTTTAAATACTCACGTGACAGCGGTCATTAGTTTATAATTAGCAATGGAGTAACTACGGAATAATACTGCAGTCAAGTGCAGAATGGTATTTGGGAAGTTATCTGAAGGCAGGTATTTAGATAGCTTGGCTACGTTTGAGATTAGATGTCAAGAATTCACTAAGATTGTTTGTAAGTAATTATCTTCTAATAATTATAATAAAACATAGATTTCTGTTGCGCTCATTGGACACTTTTGAGGACTTATACGGATCAAAACTTTCTTAACTGACGGCCATTCATGACCGTGAAAACAAAGATTGTAAGGTTATTCTACTCAATCTTAAAGACTATTGTTTTGAATCTTAACCAGTGTTGCAAAGTTGAAATTTTCAAATCGTACTCTACTCTTACTGAAATAGTAATTTTTGCATCAAAAGGTACTTTTATAAAAAAAAATATTTATTTATACTTAATATGGAATACAAAAACTAAAGTACTTTCCGTGTACGTTTGGCTAACCGGAGTTAAAGACTAATTCCACCTTTAGCATTACGTTGAACATGTTGCGAACATAAAATATGTAATAATTAAAAAAAAGGTACGGAAACTGTCGCGGAAAAGTACCGAAATAAGTACTAAAGTACTAAATTTTTCAACACTGATCTCAACACTCTACAGGGTGCCATACCATGTTTACCTGAACCTGCTTTCCATTCTGATTTTAGTACCGAAATCTACTATTATGACCATGCCTAGGAAACATCATGCAAGCAGTCACATAGCAAATTCCATTATGGAATCTTTTCCCATCCAGTTTTGAACTGTAAATTATACCTTAAGCTCCATTATTATTGTGGTATAATTCAGGCTGAAATAATAGCTAAAAGACAATCGCGAAAAGGAAATCCATTTCAAAGTGGATTGAGGTAACCCCTCGGCCATTAGGCCTCTAAAGATTGTTTACAGCACAACGAAGATTGCTGTATATTGAAGAACTATTCTGGACTTGTATTCCTGGACCCGGCCACATAAAAGATAAGAACAAAAGATAAGTCTGCACACTAGTGAAAGCTGGTATCTGAACTAATTGGAAGGAATTTAGTTGGGAGAGTGACATTCCGCCCTAAAGAAGTTAACAAATGATGGGGAAATGAAGCCTTTTGCATAGGAACCAAACAAAGCTGACCATTTATAAATATATGAAGGACAAGTTTTAAGTTTAATCAACCTAGAATCTATGTTAGGAAACTCATGGCAGTCAATTAAATACAATTCGTTCGTTTTAGGCAAAACTAAAGTCAGTAATAATTGCACGGTGGTACCTTTCTACATCGACTGTACGAATTAATGATGTCACTGACCTACAAATCGCACTGAACAGTGCATCTTTTTTTACAGATGTCTGATGGGCAGTACAAGTTTTTGGGTTTCATTGAGATAGTTTAGGACTAATACTCCTTTACAGCAATATAAACCGGTTGTCGTTATCCTGCTTCTAGATTTAGTTTTACCTTTTTAAAAACGTTTAAATATGTGTTCGTTAATTACAAACAAAGTAAAAACAATTACATATGTGTTTAGTTTCAATTAAACTCTTTATTGTCCGCACTGTCTTATGTGCCACTGTTTCCAACTTATACAACAATAACTACTTGTTCTTCTCTGCTCACAACCTATTTGTAAGCAACAACACTTGTTCGCTAGATCTGTACAGCGGAGATCTTCAAACCACGACTGTTTACTTCGCACGCAACTTCACACAAGACTGACTGAATTACTATTGCTCGACGTCTGCTTTGCCTTGCCCTTTTATAGTCCTACACATTCAGTAAAACCAACGTTCTTGAAGCAGAACTTTCGTGGTTTTGCCTTCTATAGAACTCTATAGCGACTTCATTATTGTTTGTGTATTTTGTTTGTCTGTTTGTCGTTTAGTTGTCTATCTCCTTTTCTCATACCGATGTTGTTGTTGGTTTACTTATAATAAGTTCGATGTATGTGTGAGTGTAGCTAGTAGCTTTTGTTTATCGTTTTTATTGTTAAACGATACTACACTGTTTTCATTTTCGTAACAATATTTATGTACATACGACCCTCGCTAATATTCTAAAAAAAATTAATACTTTTTTGGGGTTTATTTTTATTATTATTATCAAAGCAAAGAACAATAACAAACTAACTTGGTTTTTATGATAAGAACCGTAGAGAGAAAAAAACAGAGAAAACTTTGTCGACTTTAACATTGAACGAGGGTGCCATTCATTGAGTGCATTATCAATAACAACCAGACGACAAGGTTGGTTGGGGAGAGATGGTTAAGAAATCTAATCTTTAAATTAGAAATCAAACTCTACCTCAACATAAATTTGATAGAACCAGAACCAGTTAAAACTGAAACGCTATCTATCTTAACGGAACGATTCCAAAGTTTCATGGAAAAAAATTTTGTTTTTTGTTTTTTCTTTTAATTTTTTAATTGAGTTTTCTTTGTGTCAAAACTCTTGACAAAAAAAGAGTCACGAATTTTGTTTGATAAACATTACTTGGAGGCATTTAATAATCCATTAACTTGCCATTGCTAGTGTCACGTAATTGAGATTTTTTTCTTGTTTACAAAAAAAAAAATACCAACAAAACAGTTTAGTTTATCAAAATCATTACATTGATATTATCACAGATTAAATAGCAAAGAACGTGAGAAAACAGACGTTGCTTTTTCAAATTCAATATCAACAATTGAAATAGATAATTAATAATAATTGTTATAAGCATGTGTTCTGTTAAATACAAAACATAACAAAAAATGCCAATGTTAAGTATTTAAAAATAAGATTTTTTATTATCATTTCATAAAACATTTCCACTGTGTTGTTAAAAACGTTCTTAACTCCACCCTAAAGATCAAATTACAATAACAAAACTACATAGTACAGCAGTAAAGATTCTAGAAGTTGACAAAACAAAAATAAATGCAGAATAAATACAGCAGAAGTAACATTGTCAGGTTGAAACATTAAAAAACAACCCAATGTAAAGCTTCTAAAAATGATTTGAAATCAAATAGCATAGCAAGGCTATCAACTGTTAAATATCTTTCACGTAGAGCCTGATTTATCTAATTTAAAGCATTTTCTATTTAAGAATGTAGTTCGTTTAACATAAAAGAAATGTTTAAAAACGTTCCGAACTGATATTACAAAAGCAGTAATTCAAACATGGCCACTTTTCCAGCTTTACGGGGAGATTTGATGATCGTAATCGACATACTCCGCAAGGAATTGGCAAGATTATAGAGAAGTTAGTAGAGACTTTAAGCATTACGTATGAGGTCAAGCCTGTGTGTCATCGCCATCTGCAAACAGCCGAAAATAAAGGTTCGGTTAGAGAAAATGTGGCAAATAAAATAAGTTTTTCTAAATATTCCTTGGTCTTCTCAACATTAAGGCTTAATATGACATATTTTGTATTTGATTTTACACATCCATTGATATAAACATCAACTAACACGACAATAAAAACGCTCTAACCACTCATAATGCCATAGATATTCTGAGAAGTGGCTAGGACAACAGGCCTTCAAAGCTGATTTTTTGAATAAAATTTTCTTTAGCTTTGAAACTCATTTGCTATACTTTGGTTACATTATCAAGCAGAACTTAAGGCAGCAAAATTCGAGGCTCAGAGAACTTGTAATTGATCATGGAAAAGCTATTTCAACCGGAAAAAATAACTTTTAATGTGCCTTACAATCCTGGGGACGAAAGTAACTTTAAAAGAACCATTACCAACCATCATATAATAATTACTTAATTGGTCATTATAACCCTTTTAGTTAGAATTTTTTATATTTCGTTATGTTTTGAGATGTCTAAGCTGCTGTTTGAACCAGGTACTCTTGTCTAATAAGCCGATACACAACCTACTAGACAACGGCAACTTCTAGCGTCCTAGGAAGGCCTGTTACCTTTAATTCAAAGCAATATGGTCGTATAATAATCGACCTTTTATGGCTTGCACTAGAAGATTATTAACTGTGCAGTATGTTGTTTCAACCAGACGGTGCCACAAGCCACAAAACCCAATCAGTTTTGACTTTAATGTGAGATAAGTTTCCTTAAATAGAAATATTACGTTTTGGTGACATCAATTAGCATTTGAAAATCAACATTCCTTATGTTATGGCCCAAATACCGCTCGAAATGATGGTCAGCAGTCGTTCAAGCGTAAAACGGTTAACCGTTTATCTTTTTCTTGTGATATAATCCACTATTATCCATCCTATCACAAGACGCTAGGTTCTAAACCTGACTAAAGGATTGTAATAACCAATTAAGTAAGTAATCTACGCGTTGGTTTATATTTTAGACTTTCTGGACGGTCAGCTGTCACAACTACATACTTATTAAGGGTGTCTTTAAATCTAAAATGTTCTTGATTTAATAAGTTAGGTTAGGTTAAGCTTGTATTTATAACATTACATAGCAAAAATACTATACAAAGATAATTAGAAGTAAAATCCATGTAGCAACCACAACTGAGTCTAAGCACAATGACTATATGCACAAAAAATCCTATTAATTTTCTTTATTTAATTGTGGTTTAATGATAAATCACTAGAATTTTTATAAATAGAAAAAAATATACAGAATTTTCTCAGGAAATCATAAAAACGCAGTAAAACCACAGCGTTTTTTCTTACTTATTTCGTCATAGTACAGTACATGAGTTTTTCAAAAGAGCAAAAGTACAGCTAACAAGTGCTTGACATTTTAAACTATTTGAAAATAAAAAACCGTTTTATTGAAAAGCCGTAGACATAAACAACAAAAGTAGTTCGTGGAATAACATTCCAGTTTTCTCTGGGGTATTTTTTTTTCTTAATTTTTATATTTTAAAATATTAATTTTTGTAAATGCTTCTTGCAATTTGTAGGTTAAAATATAAAAGTCATCTTTGTTTACCATAAAAATATTACCATGCAGTAAATGTAATAAATTCCCCGTTAATCTCTCTCATAAACTTACAAAAATAGTTCAGAGAGAGCATTTGTAGTAGTTGTTTAAATTATTAATTCGTTTTATACCTATTAAACGATTCCATTTCTCTCTCTCTCTGTCACTCTCTCTATTTTGTTCAATTCTTTATTTCTCCCGTCCACACAAAGTCAATAGCCAAAAATTTACAATTAATCAACAACAACAACACAACACGCATAGTAGTACATTTCTTTTGTGTGGTGTCGTGTATTACGTTGTCTTCATTGTGTTATTCGTCTTGATATTTACGCCTCTCGTTTTAATAACGGTGATATTGTTGTAGTTATTGTCGTCGTTGCTGTGAAGTGTTCATTGACCCCTATTTTAACAGTTTTGCTGTGTGTATAAGTATCAGCTTTTGTAATTATTTTATTATTATTATTGCTGTTGTTTTTCTTCTTATTTTTTTGGTTATTATTTTTCTGCTGAGCTTTTAAATAATTCTTGATGTTGGAAATATAAAGAAAAGAATAAAAAAAAAAATTTTATAAAAAATCAAACAAAAACCAAAAATTATTTATTAATAGTTGATTGATTAATAACCAACAATAGTTTAGAAAATATTGCCTACTTTAAGGGCTTTTTGCATAGTTCATTTAAAATTGTCTTTCATATTTGTTGTTTCTATGATATATTATGCATACACCCTCTCCTAAATGCAAAAAAAAAGTTTGTAACTAAATTGTAAATTTCCTTTCGTTTTTTTCTCATGTATTTTCTTTCAATTTTTTATTTGAAAACAACAAAAACAAGCACGATGACGATAACAAAAAGTATGCTCGTGTTTGCTTAAAAATAATACAAAAAAAAAACAAAAATAAATTCAAACAAGAAAAACAACTAATAATGACGCTAAACTAAGAATTCGTAAGAACATAACCACACTTACACTTATGTATTGTAATACACACAGGAAAGAAATCGTACAGCTTCAGCTAGCGTTAACCGCAAGTCCACTATAAAAAAAGCTCTAACAGTAGCAGAGCAGCACGATTTTAAACATTGTATAATTTTGTTTTTGTTTTTGTGTTTTTTTTTTTAAAAACCCCTATACCAGTAACTGCTTTAATTCTGCGAGAAGGCAACTACTACATGTGTATGCTCTTTCATACTCGTTTTATTTTTGCAAGCCATCAACATTGTTCGTTTATACAACGAACCCCACACTAAGTTAACACAAACACAATAAAAACGAAATGCAAAAAAAAATATACGAAATGGAACAAGAACAAGCACACTTAAAACAGCTTTGAACTTGAACTACACGTGGAGGCAGTGCAAGAGTTTTCAACATATTGAAAAACATTTAGAACAAACAACGTCACACGTAGAGAATTTGCAAAAACGAAGAGAACATACGAAAAGCAATCGTGTGCAGAAAGAGTGTAATATATACATATAAATGTATATTAAATGCACAGAACATAGGCAGTGCATGAGTTTTCAACTTAACCCTCTCATGCCCGATGTTGCGTATATGCAACATTGTGTTTATGAGCGTCTAACTTCCGCTATTTTAAATATTTTTTTTTGATTCTTTCGCAAAAATATAACCTCAAGTGTTGTTTAAGCTTACAGCTAATTAGTTGGTAGTCAACTGTACAAGTGTTCAGTTAGTAGCTATTCTCCCGAGAGCAAAGTTGACAAATTAATTTTGCAAAAAAACCTTTTTTTTAAAAGTGTTAAAAAAAATTAATATAATTAAGTCATCCTAAAACCAAGTTTAGAACTAAATAATGAAAGGTAGGTGAGTAATTTAAAAAAAACCCGGCATGAAAATATTATTTAGTTTGTCTGTAATAATTTTTTAAATGTAGTGTTGCGTATATGCAACATTGGTCTATTATGGCAAGTTTCGAAAAATAAAAACTTATTTTTATTTTGTACATTCTAAGATGAGCCCAAAAGGTCTGACTCAGTCTGAAATTGAAAAATTTGCCAAATTTGATTGGGATGATTCGGCTGACGAGGAAAATGAATAAGAAAAAGATGATAATAAGAGTGTACAACTAGTTTCAAGCTATGAAGGTAAGAACCCTATGAGTGAATGCAAGAGATGGTGCCGCAAAGACAAGAAGTTTATAACTATACCTCGCCCAGGTATAGTAGAATGCTACAACAAGCACATAGGAGGAGTTGATCTTGCGGACATGATGCTTGAATTGTACAAGTCAAACTATAGTTGTCGCAAAAAAGAGAGGTCGTCCATCATCACTTCTTTTGACAATTTGACAATGAATTCAGGAACTTCATCACCTTCTCCATCGACCCCGTCATCACCAGCTCCTTCTACGGATTCTGAATCAATCCCCTATAAAAGAGCATATGTTGCACAGTCTGCAAA
Organism: Sarcophaga caerulescens; assembly: GCA_927399465.1. Taxonomy (NCBI): domain Eukaryota; kingdom Metazoa; phylum Arthropoda; class Insecta; order Diptera; family Sarcophagidae; genus Sarcophaga; species Sarcophaga caerulescens. The sequence goes on along the minus strand of OV656866.1, from coordinate 92,193,359 downwards.
ATCCCTACGATTTGATGGTTATAAACATTGGTCGTAATGGGGAACAAGGGGCAGATGTAGGCTATTTGTTTCCAAGCTGTAAATGCAGAAGATGCAATGTGCACTTGTGCTCCAATCTTCAAAAATATTGTTTTGTATCCTTCCATACATAAATTGAAATAAACGGCATTTGAAAAAAAAATCAACTTGTATTTAAATTTATAACACCATTGCCCAATGTTGCATATACGCAACATCCTGTAGCTCTTGAACCAGGACACGTAGGACTTTGAAATTTTTGTCAGTTGATATTGAGGTCAACTCTATCTTATATGTCTACTCAAAAAAATTTTAGCTACGCGCATTTTAATTCGGGCATGAGAGGGTTAAGGCAGGCCTGTAGAATAATACAAAATGATGATGATGATGATAATAATACGCATGACGTAGAGGGTTGTTTTTACAAATCCATATACATACATAATATAATTTAAAACTGTTATTTTTTTGATTGTATTTACTCTCTCTCTCTCTTTCTTTTATTTAAATAATAATGCTTCTAGTATTTGTTATTGTAAATCTTGTTTTTTGTTATTTAGTATAGATTTTTTTTGTAAAATATTATTAGTGTTGTTGTTTTAAACTTTATGCTATGGGTGGTTATTTTAAGACAACACGCGTCAATGTCAAATTTATGTACAACATGTCCATATACATGCACACTATATAGTATATAAATAAATGCATATACAAATTTTCATTGTATATAATAGCTTACATACATATGTATAGGTTTTTATACCAACACATACAAACAATGTTATGTATTAGACCTTTATTAGAGGTATTATTATTTTAGCTCACTCTCTCTCTCTCTCTTTTAATACTGTTTGCAGCGAAAGCTTTAACAGGATAAGTTCAAAAAACAAATCATAGGTATAATGAAATGATAGTGAAGGTTTTTACCGTTTAGAATAGAAAATTTTAAAGGAAGTGTAAGAGAGTAAGTAAATAAATAAACTCTCCATGTAAAGTACATGGACTTTAATTAACGAATCTAACTATTGATTGGAAATTTTTCAAATGATTGGATTTTTTAATAAGCATTTTGAACTCCTTTAATGTCCTAAAGGAAAAACAATAAAGGTACAGTTAAGGAGAGAAGTCTACAAACAGCATAAGGTTTTTAAAATTTTTTTTGAATAATAGTGTTGCTTACTTAATTAATTGGTTATTACAACGCTTTAGTCAGGATATACACCACCACACCATCTATATTTCGTGTTGTCCGAGATGTCTGTGCTAGAGTTTGACCCACGAGAACGTGTCTAATAACCCAATGCACTACCTAGCTACTGTGCAAGAAATTAGCAAGATTGTAGAGAAATTCGAAGAGACTTCAAACGTTACATGTGAGATCAAGCCTGTAAGTCAGTGCCAAGAGAGAACAGTCTAAAACAACGGCAATTAAAAAAGGATTTTGTCAAATTTTTCTATGGCCTCAGCAATTGAGCCAATTTGATTTTTTGTATTTGTACTTCCATTTATATAAAATCCAACTCTTGCAACAGCTCTCTATAAACACTTACATCAGCTTTTAATGCAGACTTTTCGAATAAAATTTTCTTTAGCTATGAAACTCATTTCTTACATTGTGGTTAAATTAAGAAACCAAATTGTGGTCCATGAGGTTCAGAACTACCATAACTGAATGTGAGAAAGATACTTTACCCGGAAAAAGTGACTGTTTTTATTTAACAACAATTTTCGGACACAGGAAATATATCAGTGTGAGCCACTATAAATTTTTTGATTTCTGTCATGATTAAAATAAATTTTTTTTTTTTGTAAGTTTTATCGTTTTAATTTAAATTTTTTAATAATTTTTTTTTTTACAAACGTACCTTAATTTTCGTCCTCCACTGTATTTACACACGTCATTGAAAGTACTATGCAGTTCAGTTTAGTATTTTCATCACAATTATTTCCTGTTTTCTGAAAAATGTTCCCCTGTTTATTTGTTTTTGGCATATTTTTTTTTTTTTTGCAGTAAATAACAATAATTATAGTGTTGTTGTTTGTATTTTTTTTTCTTGAGTTTTTTTGTTTATTTTATTAATTATCTTTATTATTACTGAGAAATTCTATCATTATTGTTGTGGTTGTTTTTTTTAAAAAAATAAATAATTATTTTTATATTGTTATTCTATGTTCATGCATAAGTCATGACAACAATTTTCAGTTAAATTTTCTTATCACACTGTAAATACCACACACTGTAAATGCCAATGCCGCAATGAACAAGAGCAGAAAAAACAAAAACAAATACAAATACAAACACAATTTAAAATTGAATAGAAAAATGACGTGTTAATGCCATACGAAATTATAAAACAACAATAGACTTTTACTAAAGAGCGTAATAGAAAACAAGAAAAGAAAGAAAAAAAAATACAGACACAATGTTTCTTATTTGTTTGTGACCTACACCAATATACATATACAATAAATAATTTATTATTTTTTACACACACGCAGGCAATAAAAGCATGCCAACAACAAGAACTAAAAATAAATTACACAATAAACCAACACTATCAATCATCATTATTATCATAACTAAAGCATAGCAACTCTCTCAGAGTAATACATATAATGATCTTCAAATAAACTAGACTACACGAACTAAAACAATAAAAAGTTCTAGACATTTACTATTTACACACGCACTTATCGGTACATACGTACATACATACATATGTATGTACATGTATTGCGTATAATGTACACAAATAGCAAAGAATTTTTAAAGCTTTATTGTGCGTATACTTTATATTTATGACTACTGTTGTGCCTTGATTTGAACTTACAACGAAAATTCTACGAAGTTTTGTTTTGTGTCTCCTTCGGTAAGCAATTCAGTGATAATAGAAGAGAGCTTATCACGTCATGAGTATGAGTATCGGAAAAACGAACAAAGTTTTGTTTTTGATTTCTTCGGCAAGCATCCATTACTAATAAAAAATTACTTTATACTGTGAGAATTAGACGAGTAATGATATTAGAAGAGCACATAATTTTGTTTTGTTATATTCTATTGTAATTACAAAAAAACATGAGTAATGCAGTGTTTTTTTTTAAGAACAAAATACATTATTGGGATCCACCATAAACAGATGTGTGTGTGTGTGCGTATTTGTCATTTGTTTAGCCATTTGTTGAGTTGATATTTTTTTTACTTGCATTACAATACACTGATGTTTTTAGTGTATTTCTTCAGTTTATCCTTGCATGCACAAACATGCACAAAGTTAATGTGAAGTTGCGTTTCCACTGAGAGTATGAGTTTCTCTCTGAACTTGTATTTGTAATTGTAAAATGTTTTTGTTTAATTTAAGGATCAAACGGTATTTGTGCATGTGTGGTGAAGTCGTGTTTTCACCAAGAGCAGGCGAAGAAGAAGATCGTTGTTACTCCTCATTGTATATGGGATTTTATTTAGTTTATGAATCAAATGGCACTGGCACAAGTACTTGTATTTTGAATTGTGAAGAATGGTTCATGTAAACACAATTGAGAAAAATTTTCTGACTGCAAAGAGAATAACTTTGTGTGATTTAACAGTTATTTAAATGTAAACCAAACACAGGACTACAAAGCAACATTTTGTAGTTATAACTGAAAAGAGTGATTATGTCTTGTTTTTCTAGAAATAAATTATTATTTTTGTTAATTGTTGTATTATAAATTATTATTAATGAATTTATAAATATTTAAACATCTGTTTAGTGTTATGCTTATGAAAATGGCTCTCTCTATCTGAATTCAATCACTTGTAACAATTTTCATATGACGCTATTATTAAATTTTTTTTAAAGCTTCCAATAAATAGCTTTATACAAAAACAAAGAGGAAAGGAATTACAAACAAACAAAGGGTCAATGAACACCTCAACCTAAACGCTACCACCAGCATTTTTTTTAAATGTTGTTGCTTCAAAAAAAAAATTAAAAATAACGATGAATAGTGCTTTTTTCCGTAGGTTTTATTTCTTTTTTAATATAACATAAGTTGTATGGTTTTAAATTTTGTTGTTGTTGTTGTCTTTCAACAAGCACTTGAAGAAAATGTAAAGAATCAAAGTTTGGGGGGCACAACAAAAGAAAAAAAACTTTTGAAACAATTTTCCGGTAACAGACATTTTTGTGTTCTTTTTAAATTTTAAATTAATGGCTTTCTGGTTTGGGTGCTTTTTTATTGTTTATTGTTTGATTAAATTATTTATAGGGCTTTTGTTTAAAATTTCAAATTCTAATAGAATTATTTTCTTTTTTTTTTGTGTGAAAAGGTGAATGAACGCACGTCTTTTTTTCGGTTTTGTGGTAATTGTTGTATTTCAACCAAAAAAAAGTGCTTTAACCTGCCATGATCTTTTAGGAAATTATTTAAAAATAATTTATTTTTGAAGAAAAAAAAAAAACAATGCTTTAGGAAGTTTAATATGATTTAGAAAATTATTATTTAGAGGCTTAAAATATGAAACTTGGGCTACAAATGGAATTTAGAATTCGGTATGGTAATGCTGTAATGCATTCAATTATTCGGTTGTTTCCCACTCTTAAAACCAGCAGGTAAACAATTTAAATCATATTATGGGAATAAAATTCAATCATATCAGTATCCATAATAAAGGTTTGACAGAATCAGAAAGATCTAAGGGCAATACATTAATGTTTGCATTTGAACAGAATGCCTAGGTCCAGTTGATGTGATGCTTTGCATATAGAATTGTTGTAAGAACAATAAAAATAACAAACTTTTTCTTTAAAATTTTTTTTAAATAATTTAATACTCCCTATCTGTCTTAAGCTTTTGTGACTCATTAAATAAGCAAAATTCTGATATCAAAAATAGAACTATTTTTATATACATATATAATTAATTATATTGCATTGATAATCCTTTTAATGAGTCATTAATTATGCCCATATGAATCATCATAGTCATTTGAACTCAAAAACACTACAAACAAATTGAACATTTTCTTATTTTATCTCTTTTTTGAAATTGTTAAAAACAAAAATATATAACAAATATTAAATAAATGTTCCAAAAACTGAGGAATAATTAAAAACTATTTTTCTAATTTAAAATTTAATTTTTTTATTTTAATTCTTTTAAAAATAATTAAAAGGAATTGTTTTTAATATAAAAATAATTATTTTTTTAGGTATTAAAAATATTTTTAACAAATTTAAATCAAAAAAGATTAGCAGAAAAATTCAAAAGATTTTTTTTTTTTTTTTTTATGTTTTATATAGATAGAAAAACACAATAAAAATATTTTTTACATTAAAATTGGAAAATTTAAGTTCTCTATTTTATTGTTTATTTTTTAAAGAAAAATTTATTTAAGTTGTAAAATCTTTTATTAATTTCTTTTAAAAAGAATCAAAAATATTTACTTTAAATTTAAATTTTTTTTTTTTTTTATTTTATTTTTTATTTTCTTAAAAGGACTTTGAAAAAAAAAAGAATAAAACAATTTAACATGTTCACGCCGGCGTTTTAATTCATGGTTGTCGCCTGCGGGCGGCTGTTATATTTATAAGACGCTATAATTATAATTGTTATTAAAAATAAATGCTTTTAAGAGAACGTGGCTCTCGGGTATTTTTTTCGACAGCCGAAATGTTAAAGATCTAAATATTTGGTATTACGTATCGTCTAATAACTTGATCAATTGCAGTTAAGTGCGGACCACCGGTGGTACACGCCGCCCGATAAGGCCGTCTAGTGCGGGCCACCGGTAGTACGCGCCGGCCTGAACGTGTTAAAGGTTTAAAAATATTTTTTGGTTTCTTTTAAACACATAGAATTTTTTATTTTATTTTATATTTTTATTAATTTAATGTTGTTAATTTAAAAATAATTATTTCTTAAAAAAATTATAAATTTAATAAATAAATAAATAATAAAATTCAAAAGGTTCAAAATAATAAAATTTACTTTGCATAGATAGAAAAAGATATTTTTATTTCTTTTTTTTATTAATAAATAGAATTTAAAAAATTATTTAAAAATATTTAATATTTTTTTACGTTGTCTGTTCATTGAAAATAAACAAAAATATAATTATTTAGTTTTTTATTTTTTTAGTTTTTTAAACTTTTATAATTATAAAAAAATTTGTATACAAATAAAATGTATTTTTAATTTTTATTGATTTTTTAAACTTTTTTATTAAATTTATTTCATTTTTCAATTAAATTTTTTAATTTAATTTTTATATTCAATTTTTTAATTTATTTTTTTTAATTAATAAATAAATCCATAAAAAATACAAAAAATTTAAAAAATTAATTTTTTTGTTTATTTCCTATGAAAAGACATTTTTTCTTATTTATATTTTCCAAAGAACATAAATTATGCAATTTTTAAAATATTTAATATTTTTCCACACAAACAAAATAACGAAAAATAAAAATAAGACCGACCATTAGTGAATATTAAATAACAATTTAGTTATGGCCAATGGTCTATATGAATAAAAAAAATAAGAAGAAAAAAAGTTTGTTTAAATAAGTATCACAATTTTAAAATAAATATTCCAAAAGCAAAAAAATCGAAAAAGACTCAACAAAGTAGTATAAAAGTTCATTAACATGCGGAATGAAAATAAGCAATACAAGTATAAACGCACACACTTACACATACTTATACTCATTCATACAATCAAACAAAAATAAATAAAATCAACAGCATAATTATATTTATTATAGTTGAAATATGTGAATAAAAAAAAATAAACGACAAAAAAAGCACAAAAAAAGAAGAAATAATTATATTTTGAAGGTAATAAAGTTAAAAACGTCAAAAAAAATTTTGTTGGTTTTTTAACTACTATGTACTACAAAAACAGAATAAACACCCGAAAACTGATAAATTATCAAAGTTTGTGTATGTATGGGTGTATGTATAACAAAAAACAGCAGGTAATTAAACTTTAAAAGGTTATTTAAGTAGTGATTTTGAACAGGTTTTTTCTTCTCTATATTTTTAACCAAAATTTTAATGTTGTATTGTGGTGTAGTAGCGTCAAAGAATTTTAAAAAGCTTTAAAAAAAATACAAAAAAAAAATATAGTTTAACGACCAATAACAATAGCCTTAACCCTAACACTTATGCACTCACACACACACGCTTGCTGTTAAAACAAACATTATGGCTGCCTACTACAAAACAAACGGTCAATTGTTAGAAAACCGTTACAATGTTGGGATAGTACCAATGCAAGCAAGTCTTTTTTTTAAAGCAAAACATAATAACCGGTTTATTATGTTGTTGTTGTTGTTTAATTTAGTGCATCTTGACACAATCACACGCATACAATACAAAGAAGAAATTCTTTTATTTTACCGTTAATTTTATGTGAATAATAGTGTAAGGTTTTGTTTTTAACTGCTGCTTAGACTTGCAATCTATCTTTTATTTTTTAATTCCATTTCCATATTGTGTTTTTTCTTCTTCTTCATGGGTGGGCATGTAACGGTTTTAAGCTTTTGTTAGTAGTATGTAGTTTAACAAGCCCAGGCTTACATCCATCTTAAACCGTTTAATTTCGGAATGTTTTTGTGTTTAAGCGCAAGAACAGAATACGAACGTGACTGCAAATAATCCAGTAAGTAGAGTGTTAAGCTGCGAATGTCAGGATTGTGGGTTTGATTTCAACAAAATTTTCTTGTGTGTTTAGTTTTCTTAAAAGGAAATTATGGATTATTTAATGAATAATAATAATAATAATAAAAATATAGGAACGATATGAAAGTACACAGCAAAAAATTTATCACCAGTTTGTCGCACACTACTCCCTCCTTTCCTCTTCCGGTATTCCAACACAATTCACTGCATGAGTAGTGCACATCCCTTAAATGTTGTTCTAGCTAAGCATACGATTAGTCCTAGGATGACGATGATGGAATTGGTACTTGTCTTGTAATTACGTGGAAACAATGTATTCAGTGGCGATGAGTTGTTGTCGGGGTCAAGTAACTTGCTGATAGAGCAAGAGGTGTTGTTGCCCCACTTTTATATGATCTTGATTGCTAATGTTCTCGCCTAGTACTTTTCCCTAGAGAAATTCTTTGGAAGATGAATCTTCACAATAGAGAAGCACATGGAGGGTAATTGAAGTTCCCTAATTTTATATTAATCGTATAGAAAAAGAATCTTTCTTCTGCCAATATCTCGGCAATAACGTGACTACTGAAGATTATAAAATGCTCCAGCATTAGAAGATTATCCACCTTTTTTAGAGCAAACTGAAATTTATCTCGCAATAAAGCCTAAATTAGATACTGTCCAGTTTATAATTTTCAATTGCTAGCCGAAAAAGTGAATTCTTATACGATTCTTATTTAGCAGGCAGTGTGTTGGCTTATTAGACGTTGGCTTCTTTTAGCAGACTTCTGGCGAAAGCTCTAAGAGCAATTAAAATTGCCATGAAAAGTTTCTCAAAAATCTCTCCTTGTGGTTCGAATTCAAACTACAACTAATGTAATGGCCAATTAAGTAAGTAAGTTTTTCCAAAATATTCGAGGAAATACGGTGCAATGACATTAAAACTGCTTTTCTGCAATAAATTCTGAGTTCTCCGACTCCGTATGCGACAAATTTGCTTTTTGACGTAAACATCGTGTGAAAAACAAATTCTATCGCTGACGACAATTTTATACAACAAATCAGCATTGAAAACCTGGTCTGGTCTAGTACCTTCTCAGCATATCTATGGGCATATATCAGTATGTCTGTGGCATTGTGAATGATTAGAGAGCCTTAATAATTGCATGGGTAGCACTTTATGTGAATGGAGGTGTAAATCGATACCACATAATGAGTCATAATAATAATAATAAGCCCAATTGAAATTTACAAATTAGGATTATCGCTCACATTTTCTCTAACAGAAGGGATATTTTTGTTAGAGCGTACATACTATATATTGCGATGATACACGGGCCTGACGGCAACTGCAGTGCTTTCAGTCTCTTGAAATTTCTTTAAAATCTTGCCAGTTTATTGAACAGCAGATGGATTATGTTAACCATATTCACATCGTAATACTCTAAGTAAGTGGACACGTTTGAATCACCACTTTTGTTAGATAACTTTCACTAAATAAATGGCACTCCAGATGAATGATATTTGAATAACTGTTTTCAAACCACGAAAGGGATAACTTGATGTACTAGCTTCTACTCTACACTCAATAACGACTTGAAGAGGAATTAGATATATGATTCATCCGACTTTCATTCTATTCTATTGTTCGTCACTTACCCCTCTCCTGTTAAGAAGTGTCTTGTTTTTCTATCATTTTACTCTTTAAAAACTTTACAATAAAAATTTCTTTGAGTGCAATCTGTAAATACAGATCTAATGTCTCTTCACTAAGAAACGGAGAAACATTTTCCCCTCCTCTCTGTCTGGCTCTCTTACTTGTTAACTTATACTCACTAAAGTGGAATGATTCCAATTAGAATTCTTCTTGGATTATGTTCATTATCTAATAAGAATTAGAAATCATTTGAGTTGGTTTTTCTAATTTTGATTTTTTCTCTCTCTCTCTTCCCCTTAGCAGTTGCACTCACTTCTCTTAGCTCTTGTGATAAAAACACTGTAAGATTTTATTAAAATACTCATATGTATTTTACATTTTATTAAAATGTACAATTTTTAATGAAAATTTAACTTTTTTTTTAAGAAAAATTTAAGATTTTTTAATAAAATTTTTAAAAAGTTTTCATCAAAACTTACATCAAATTTTATTTGATAAGAAAATAAAAATTTGAGAAATTTTTTTTATGCTAAGGAATAGTTTCCCTCTTTTTCCCCTGCTTATCATGGTTTTGAAGTCAATATTTTTGTGATGTTTTTGTAACACAGCCTATTTCACTTGCCTGCCTGTTTATAAGGGAAACACAAACAAAATTGAGTGTTTTTGTTTGTGTTTTCCATGCAAACAGGCAGGCAAGTGAAATAGCCTGTGTTACAAAAACATCACATTTGTTTTCAAATTGAATATTTTCCTCAATTTGTTAAGAATGGAAAATTAATGGGAAATTTTTCTTTGTGGTATGAGTGGGATTTTCCATTCCCAAAACGAAAAAGTACGTACAGGGAAATATTTCAAACGTTTGAGTTAGAATTTTGAAAGTTTGATAACAACAACATTGAATTTTCGGTGGTTAGTTAAAGATTTTGGGTAAACTCAGCCACCAGTCGTTTACTTAAAAGCGAACATTGAACTTCAAATACACGGAATATCAAATAAAACGGGAAACAATTTTTTAAATGCAAAAAAAGAGGGGGGGGACAAAAACTTTTTATAGAAAAAACATTTTTAAACGGGTTAAAAAAATTATGATGTGTAATGTCTTGTGATGATTTATTTATAAATATGAATGATATTTTGTATTCATTAAAAAAAATGCGTATGAATAAAAAAGTGCGTAACACTGCCATCACCAGCAACTCTACGAATTCTACGAAAACCTGTCGTAATCTACATACACCACCCACCGTACCCATAGCCCCCATAGCCATAGCAGCAAACGCCCAAAATCAATTGGCGAATGCAAAAACCAAAGATTTAAGGAAATTTTTAAAATTATTAAAAAAACATATTAAAAAACAAATTATTTTAAAGAAAACCAAAATATTAGTGTAAAATTATTAATAAAAAAAATAAATAAATAAATAAATTATTTATTATGGGGTTACAAAATTAAAGACTGTTTTTGTTTTTTTTATTGTTCATCCCCCTTTTGAAGGAACATTTTTGAAGACTGAAAAGTACTATTTAATGTGACTGATTATTGGCAATATTATCTTATGGCATAAATTTTTTCTTTTTTGTATTTATTTTTTTTTTTTTGTAAACTAAAAACAAAAAAATGTCCGAGTCCCCAACGTCTATTTCGAAGGCATCAGCATCGAAATCTTGGCCTAAAGAACAAAATTGGATTAAAGATGTTCTATCGAAATCGGGCACAGAATTAGTGCAATTATCGCCTAATAAGGCAGTTAAAATTACAAAAAAATTAATTAAGCAAAATGATAAGGGTGAGTTACATAGAAAAAGAGTTAAAAAATTCAAAACAATTAAAAGATTTATTTTTTGATTTCCAGAACTTATTAATACGTATTAAAATTTAAAAAATTTTTGATTAAATATTGAAATTTGATAGTTGAAATACAATAAAAAAAATAACGGTTTTTTTAAACAAATTTTTATTTAAAATCAGTAATGATTTACGAATATTTTTTGAGCACAAAAATACCTTTTTAATGTTTTTGTAACTCCAAAAAATCTGTTTTTTATTTAAATTTATATAAAATTAATGATTTAAAAAGGGTTTTCAAGTAGGAATTATTATTTTTAAATCCAAATTTAAATAGAACAACACCGTCTTCTTTTTCTTTCAAAATCTAAATCTCTTTTAAACTAAAAAAAATTTATAAAAAATAAAATTCAAAAATAAATAAATAAATTAAATAAAAATAAAATAAAATCAAAACATTTTTGAAATAAAGATGTTTTTATAACTAAAAAAACTGTTATTTATTTAAATTTATACAAATTTAATGATTTAAAAAAGTTTTTCAAGCAGGATTTAATATTTTTAAAACTAAATTAATATAGAACAAGACCGTTTTCTTTTTGTTTCAAAATCTAAATCTCTTTAAATTAAAAAAAAAATTATAAATATAAAAAATAAATAAAAAATTATATAAAAAATAAAAGAATAAAATAAAAAAAATTTGAAATAAGTGCAAAAAATTAAATTTTTAATGTTTTTAAAACTACAACAAACTTTTTTTATTATTTAAATTTACAAAAATTTAATGATTTAAAAAGGTTTTTTAAGCAATAATTAATATTTTTATTTAAATAAAACAAAACCGTTATATTTCTTTCATAATCTAAATCTCTTTAAAACAAAAAAAAAAGAAAATTAAATAAAAAATAAAATATGTAAATAAAAAAAATAAATAAATAAATAAAAAATAAACAAATAAATAAAAAATATGTAAATAAAAAAAATAATATATAAAAATAAAAAAAATAAAAATAAACAAATAAATATAAAATTTATAAATTAAAATAAAAATTTTAAAATAAAAATAAAATATATTTTTTATATAAAATTTTTGGATAACAAAATCATATTTTTTATGTTTTTATAACTCAAAAAAATTATTTCTTATTTAAATTTATTCCAAATTAATGTTTTAAAAAGGCTTTTCAAGCACGAAATCACATTTTTAATATTTTCAATTTAAGAATTTAAAACCGTTATTTAATTTTAAACACATTTTTTTTTTTAAATTTAATAATATTAAATATAGTATTTTTTTGTTTTTCAAAATTTAAATCATTTTTAAACTCATAAAAATAAAAAAAAAATATTATTAATTCGACGGTTTTATATTCGAAATTAATTATGCTTTGCGAATATTTTCCAAGAAAAAAATTAAAATTTTAATCTTTTACTTAACATAGTTTATTGCCTCTATTAGTCATTTCGATTCCGAAACAATTTTGGTTATTTAAAACTGTTCAAATTTTTAATTTTCTGAAATGTAATTTTTAATAATTTTAATCTAAATTATCTCACTAACTTCTAATTTTTAAAATACATTTACATTTTCTTATCTCCAAAATAAAATTTTGAATTGAAAAATTTCGAAGCTTATTTAATTAAGTTCCATTTATGAATTGTTTTATTTCTTTAAATTTTCTTTCTTCTATTTTCGGTATTTCGAACTACAAAAATTTAAGTTACGAATTTTTCGAAATTTTCATTTCAAAACAAAAAAAACTATAATTTTTCGCTAAAAAATTATGACTAAAACCAATTAAAGCGATAGGTTAGACTTGCCATCACGCTTAGACAAATATATTAGGCCCGTTAAGCAACCATATTCAATACAAAAAAGGTGCTTATGGACCTCAATATCCCATACTCTCTCATACTGCAAACTACGGTGTTCATCCTAACTTCAGATAGTTCTGTCTTCTCTCTTTTACAGCAGTCAATATAATTTATCTTATTTTAAATATTTTCGTCAGAAAATGAGTACCTCAATACTCTCGTTCGCTTTCATTCAAATTATAGGCAGTGACACATTAAGTGACAGATGGTCTCTTTCTTCTCGTCCGGATTGCAACGTCTGTTTTACAAAAAACTTCTAATTTTATTTAGTCAGAGAATACACATCTTTCTAAAGCTTAAATAAATGAGGGGGGCATTGGTTTCGTAGTTAAAGTACGTGTATACAATCTCGAACATTCCCGGTTGTAGTCCGAGATAAAACAAAAAAAAATTCAACACAGTTTTTTTTTTTTTTTTTAATTTTAAATATAAAGGGAGTTCAATTCATTTCCACATAATTCATCCAGAAATTCCACTGGCAACCCGGGGAGGATAACATAAAGAATGAACATTCTAGAAAGGTCAGACAGCAACACCTTTTTGGGCAAAAGTACTACTCCATCAAAAGAGTTCCTACATATGTAGTATAGGGCTTAGCTGTATCCAATTCAACAACCCAAAACATACCCACAATTCCCATAATATATATGTAAACATACATATATAAATAACGACAGGTGGAAACCCTATCATTCTAGATTCTGTTATCGTAGATCGATCATTTGCTCAGTTGATAAGACTTGATTAATGAAGTTGTAATAAAACAAATAATGAATAAACCAAAAACCGAATAAAATGATGGAGATCCTTAATACGCCATCAGCAGTTCTTGATAACTTGCAATACTTTTTCTTATTTTCGCTAACGCACAGTAAGTTAGTTTCATCGACTTCCTTTCAGCAGTTTTCTGCCAAACACTCGGTGGGTAAATAAAATTACCATGAAATTTCTCTCAAAAATCTGTAATTCGGAGTCATCATTAAACTGTTGGTTCCGTTACTCGAGGATAAAATTAACACACACAATATGGGTAGTGTGCGAAGCTTGGTTGTAATCCTGACTAAAGAGTTGTAATGACCAATTGAGAAAGTTTGGTAATGAATTATAAACTCAGTTGCAGTTCATTTCACAATTTTAAAGGGTTACTGTTTCAGTTTTGAAATTTCAGACTAAAAACACCGGAAAAGTTTACTTTTAAAACTGAAATCATTTAAAATATGAAAGTGACCAGAAAGTGAAAGTAGTGTTTAGTGCGCAGGTCCATAAACTAAATGAAAGTTGTTAGAGATTCTAAATAATTTCTAATCTAATTTCTAATTAGAATTTTAATAATTTAAGTATTTGAAAAAGTGGGGGGGGGGTATTATAACCCTTAAATATAAAAATGGATCAATATCAAGTGCTGCTTACTCTAAAGCATAAGATGTCCTAGATTTTTAATATTTACATGAGAAAATTAGAATATCTTATTGCGTTTTAAAGTTATAGGTTAAATTCACAGATGTGGTGATATTGACAAAAAAAATTAAAAATTTATTTTTTTAATATTCCGAAAATGTTTCTTTGTACTGAGTACAGACGAGTACATCATAAGTCAAATGAGAAATGAAGAGGAAAATCTTAACCTTAAAATCAGCGCCATTTTGAAAATATCCTAAAACTCTCATATGCATTTTATATTAAAACTCTTATGAAGATAAAAACATCTGTAAACCAATACAGAAAAAAAGCTTCTGTTTTTCAAACTAATGGAACAAAACTTACTTAAAAGGCCTAAACATCTGCTACACTACCATAACCATACTTTCCATTCAAATTCATATGGCTCCCCCTGCATTTGTTTTTCTTATCATATTAACTTTCCCTACTCCATACTTCCCCTTAGCACCAGACAAACTTCACTCGTAAAACTACAATTTTTTCTTGGAATTTCTTCAATAAGAAAAACCTCCACCAGCATATTCTATGAAATGAAAACCTCAAACCAATAACATCCCTTAAAATTCATATACATTTTCCTAATGCGTAATTTTTTTCCTTTAAAGCTTTTCCTTTACACCCCTTTACAATATTGTAAGACAGGAAAAATTGTCAAAAACATTTGTTGGAAAGGAAAAGTTGCATATTTTTTATTTTTTCTTTCTTAATATGATTCATGGGTATTTTTAGTGGAACCAACAACCATTGTTATGAGTATATGAGGTGTAGAGAGTGTGTATTTGTTTTTTGTTCTTTTGTGGACAATATCAACGTTGCCTAGTTAGGTCGTTACTGTGTAGGAAAATGGGGTGGTTTTCATTGCTCATTGCTGTGTACATATGTATCTGTTTATTTAGAAGGGGGGTTGTTTTCAAGTGCATTTTCAATTTTCATTTGATTTTATTTTTTTCTTTTTTTTTATCAAATATTTCATTTCACTTTTCACTTGCAATCTGGGTTAATAATATATGGATTGTTTATGGGCTGGATATTTGATTTTATTTGTTGTTTTGTTGGCTTAGCGTGTATTCTATAAGTTCATTAGCATTTCTAAAGATTTTTATTTAATTACTGGGTAATTATTTATGATTTAGGTTAAGGAGAAAGGCTTTTTTCATGTTCTAAGGTTTTGTATTATCAAAGCAATTCTTTAGGTCCTATAACCCTTTAGCCAGGATTACAATCTTACTTTTGGTTTTTAAGTGACTCCATAAGCTGTTACAAATTATCTTTTTGTCGCTGATAATTTCATAAAGTTGTCAGTGAACATTTTATGGTTAAAGTTTTTCAACAGTAAACAAAAAAAGTAAAAAATTTATTTTCTCTTTACACCATCTATTTGCCATCCTACATAGTAAGCTGCTAATACCTAAATATCATGAACTTATCAATAAAAATTTGAGATCAATTTATCTTACATGCTAGGCACCCATAGGATCTTCATACCACATCTCGGTGACAAGGCATTGTAATTAGATTGTTGCCGTAGTCTAGTAAGTAGTGTTCAAACCCCAGTTCAGACATCAACCAAACGCAATATGAAAAAATATTTTTTCGGCGACTTCCTCTCAGCCGTCTTCTTGCAAAAACTCTGAGAGTAAATGAAATTGCTATGAAAAGTTTCTCAAAAATCTGTTGTTCGGAGTCGAAATTAAGCTATAGATCCCTCCAGTTATTAATAAAATTAACACACACAACATGGGTGGTGTAAAAAGCTAGGTTGTAGTCTTCACTAAAGGGTGGTAATGAGCAATTAAATAAGCAGGTAATTCCACGACGTCACAATGATGTTGGTAAACATTTATAATGTAGAGAATCCCAACTTCAAAATGCTCATGATTTGATAACATCAGTGAAGATCATGCAAGGCTTGATTGTAACAGTAAAGACAGACGACTCATTATATTTTCTTTCTGAGTGATATCAGCCATTCACTTGTATTTCTCCTGTCTTTCAAATTCAATAATGACGAATCTTTTTTCATTTTTTAGTTTTTAAGCTTATAAACTTACACAGCCTGTGAATCCTAATTAATAATCCCTTGCGTTCTTATTTCATTTTCTTTCAGATCCACAAAATAACACAATGGTTTATTACCAGTCGACGCCTTTGATTATTAAATCCGAGCAACCTAGTCAGGCGCAATTGTGTGCACCCTTAAGAACGGCAACAGAACAACAACATCATCAACTTTCAGCAACAAGTAACACATTCATACTGAATAATGTTGCTATAACAACTATGCAACATCACCAACAACAACAACATCAACAACTGCACCAGCATCAACAATTAACACACAACATTAACTCCACAAGTATTACAAATCATCACCAGCAGCAACAACAACAACAACATTCACATCAGCAGCAGCATCATCAACCGAAATACCTAACCAACATTAAAACAGAATTATTACCACCGGGTATAACATTATATGCCACCACACAACCCGCTTCCCTAACACCACTTACTACAGCAACTACAACAGCATCATCATCATCATCGACTTCCACAAATAATGTGAGCAGCAGTACACCGACCTCTACCACATCAGGTGTAGGCGCTGTTGGTGGTGGCGGCCGTAAAACAAATGCCAATAAGCCCACATTTAAGTGTGAACAATGTGGCATGACATTTGGCAGTAAATCGGCTCATACTTCCCACACAAAATCCCATGCCAAAAATGGTGATTTGAGCCTAATGAATGGCTCTACAAGTAGTGGAGCAAATTCGCCTCCCACCACAATGGTAGAAGTAAATGAGGCTGGCATGCCATTGGGTATACCAAAGACGCCGCAAATAAAACCCATTGCAAATGCCGCCACAAACGGTGGCGATCCCTACCAATGTAATGTTTGTCAGAAGACATTTGCTGTGCCTGCAAGACTGGTAAGTCTGAAAGGAAAACAACAAAATCATTTTAATTGTCTATAATCCTCTCCCCCCCCCCCCTTTTCTCTTCTTAGATTCGTCATTATCGTACACATACTGGCGAAAGACCATTCGAATGTGAGTTTTGTCACAAGCTCTTCAGTGTTAAGGAGAACCTGCAAGTCCATCGTCGCATACACACCAAAGAACGTCCATACAAATGCGATGTCTGTGGTCGTGCCTTTGAGCATTCGGGCAAATTGCATCGTCACATGCGCATACATACAGGTGAACGACCGCACAAGTGTTCGGTATGCGACAAAACCTTCATACAATCGGGTCAATTAGTGATACACATGCGTACACATACCGGCGAAAAACCTTACAAATGTCCGGTAGAAGGTTGTGGCAAGGGTTTCACATGTTCGAAACAATTAAAAGTGCACTCACGTACGCATACGGGTGAGAAACCCTATCATTGCGATATTTGCTTCCGTGATTTTGGCTATAATCATGTATTGAAATTACATCGTGTCCAGCATTATGGTTCAAAGTGCTACAAATGCACCATATGCGATGAAACGTTTAAAAGCAAAAAAGAAATGGAAGCTCACATCAAGGGCCATGCTAACGAAATGCCCGATGATGAAGAAGAAGTCAATGCTAATGCTAATAGTACCGTATCGTCGGTATCCACTTCATCGGGTGCTGAAACAAATTCCGGACCCAATTCACCACAATCACCAACTTCTAGTGTGGGTACCTCCACCACAAATAATTCGGTTAAACCACGCAAGCCCAGGAAAGAAAAACTTAACAGCAGTCAATCGCTGGGCCCTTCAAGTCCCGGCTCTCCAGGCTCACCTATATCGTCATCCATGTCGCCCTCTTCTTCATACCATTCTGCCTCAAGGCTATCGCCAGCTTCACCCACTTCTTCAGTGGCATCGCCCACCATGTCGTTAACACTCGAAGCTGACCATCATAGCCGCGATAGTGGTGTGGCCAGTGGCTCTATACCCTGCAATAATAACCGCAACCAGTTGTCTGCTGTGTCTTTAGTAGACATGAGCCACCAGGCAGTATTTCCCACTTCCGACGAAATGCCCACAGATTTAAGTGTCAGTCAAAATCATCATGCAGAAGAGCAACATGTTGCACAACAAATGCAACAACAGCAACAACAAACACCAATACATCTTACTTACCATTATCAAAATTCTCCATCATCGCCACAGCAGCATCACCATCAACAACAACAACAGCAGCAGCAGCAACAGTATCATTATTTAAATATCCCTACAAGTCCATCACATGTTCAAGATCTGCAGCATCAGACACGCTTCGAACAACAGCCCACCATAAATCCAGCTCTCTTGGAAGCTGCCACCATTGCCAGTCGTCGTGAGGATGATGTACAGCAGGCAGCCATACAAATAATGCAACTGCATCATTCACAACAAAAATCGAATAGCCATACCAATACCAACACCACCACCACCACCACAAATACCCAACTTTATACGGATTTACATCATCTACCCAATTTGCATCACAATTCATTGATTACACCACAGCAACAACCGCAACTACAACAACATAATCGTCCAGTAGCCAAATCATTGCTTATGAATAATTACGAACCCTACGATGATACTCAAGTCGAGGCAGAGAATTTAATTGAACACTACAAGAGAGCAGAACTGACGAGACATGCAGGCATAACCAAGGGTTATGCACCAGTACCGAAATTTGAGTGAGTATTTAATTAACATTGCTACAATATTAGAAAAAAATATTTGAAAGTTATTCGATGTTTGTGTAAAAATTTCATGTTCGAAATCCCGTAGTTCTAGAATTATGGTTCTAAAGCAAAACAATTTTTATTTTTGTGCTTCTAGAACATATTCTTTTCATTATAAATGATTTTCGAAATTTTCGAAGTTAATTTCGAATTTTCGAACATATGCAAAAAGATGAATTTTTATTATATTCTAATAACATGCAATAGAAATTTCATAAAATTCCTGATTTTTATTGAAAATTCTATGTTCGAAAAGCTCTATTTCCTAAAATCATAGCTCTAAAGCAAACATTATATATCTTTTGTGATCCTAGGAGATATAAATTTCATTTGAAATGATTTTCACGTTTTCGAATTTAATTTCGAATTTTCAAACATAGCAAAAAAGATGGGTTTTTATTATATTTGAAGCAAAACTTAATTAATTAAACTGGACATAGAGAAAAGGAACCGGACAAATGATAAATTATTTGTCTTTAGTTGCATTCGAACTTAAGATTGCTTGTGCTTTGTAGTCAAATAATTTAACCACTTGCCATGCCACCTATAGATATAGTTATATAGTTTTTCACTTTTGAACTATCCGAAAATATTGTACAAACTTCCTTTTAGGACAACCAAAAACAACTTCTAAAAAAATTATTTTAAAACAAATTTCAAAATATTTATTTTTTCTCCTTCTATATTTCGTTTTACAGGCCCTCATTGCACGATAATGAAACCATACTGCGCCAAGTAGAAGCAGCTATTGCACCTTTACGATCTTCCACCGCATCGCCTGACAGATCATCATCACCTGAAAGTGATATGATGCTAATGGCCGATCGCGATGTCATGACATTGCCGCTACGAAAACGTAAACTCTACATGAGTGACAATGTGGATATGGCTGAAGCAGAGCACAGCAAGGCGGGCGCTAAAGATCTCAATCCCAAAGTAATGAGACACAGTTCGGTAATACAATTTGCTAAAGCCTCATAGGAGGAACTGCAACAACTACTTAAAGCAAAAGAAAACATAAATGAAGACGAAAGAAGGGATATCAATAAATGAAAACAATGGAAGAATGACTAGTTAATAAGGTTCAAAAAAACAAAAAAAAAATTATTATAAAAACAAGACTGCTGCATAAATGAAACAAAATATCTAAAAACACAAAAAAAAAATACTTTTTGAAGCTGAAAACCTAAAGGTAGAAAAAGAATTTTTATTTATTAAATAAAAACTTAAGCAAACTTTATGATAAAAGAAAGTCCCCCCTTTATAGAATTTGTTTTGGTTTGATTTATAAAAACAGAAATAAAAATTCTTAAATTTTTCAAAATTTGTTTTTAATTTATTATTTTTTATTTTAATGTTTTCTATAATTTTAATTTTTTAATATATAACTACGTACATATTACATACTATTATAAATGTTTTTTGGAAAAACTTTAAATTTTTTTTAATCAAAAATCTATTTTTAGTAAAACAAAATTATTTTTAATGAATTTTCTTTAGTTGCTGTGTCATGTTATTTTAAAATTAAATTAAAAAAATAATTATATTTTATAATAATAAAATTTGATTTATTTTTATAGATTTTAAATATATATTTTTAATATATTAAAAAAAAAACAATATTTTTTAAATAATAAAAAACAAACAAACAAATATAATTTATTTTGCTATGCCAAAAGTATTATTTTCTTTACTTTTATTTTATTTCAATTTATGAAAGTTTTTATAATTTAAGCAAATTTTTATGTTTTTATTATTTTATAAGTAAAAAAAAAATTAAATAAAATTTATTTTTATTAAAATTACAAACAATTTTTTATTATAAGTTATTGTAATATTTAATAAGTAATCTAAAAGAGCATAATTTTAGTTGTTTTCTTGTATTTAAATGTAATTAATTAAATTAAATCAATTATTTGCAATTAAATTTCCTTTTTTTAAGTTTTTTAAGTGCATTATGTAGTTATTATTTTTAGTCATGGTTTTCTATTTTTCTTTTCTCTTATCTTGTCTTGTCTTTTTTTTTAAATTATTAAAAAAATAATTATTATGTACTACTCTTTAGTAACTACTGCTAGTTTTTTAACCCATAGCTATAAAAAAAACTACTAAAAATTATATAGATTAACATTAAACATAGTTAGTTAACCCTTAGTTAACCATTAGTTTAATCATTTAGAATACATACATAAATGCATACTTATTATTAAAACAAACAAACAAACAAACCAACCAACCCAAACACAATTTATAATTATAGGTACTATAATATTTAATGAAACAAAATGAAACAACAACAAAAAACAAATATAATATTTATATTCAAATTATTTCAAAATTAATTAAAAAAATTTTTGTTTTTATTTTCCATTTATTTTCGTTTTTTTAATTTCCATTTTTATTTGATAGCAATAACCTAACCTTTAAATCAAAAATAAAATATTATTTACAGTGTTTGGAAGAAACAATGGGGATACACTGAAAATGCTAAATTTTCTTAAATTATAATTTACCTTTCCAAAAACGAAATATTCTCTGCAAAAAAGTTTAAAAAATTAACAAACCAATCCGGCTAAAAATCGTAAATACTAATGCCTGGAAGAAATAATAGGGACATCATATATTTTTAAAAACACCTTCCATTTTGTGTGTGTTAATTTTTTCCATGAGTAGCGAAACCTACAGTTTTACTCTAACTCCGAACGACTGATTTCTGATAAACTCTCCATTGCAATTTGAGAAAAAGTCTCCGAAAGAATTTTTTTTCATATTTCGTTTTGGTTGAAATTCCTGTGCTAAGATTTAAGCCATGGGCTACGATTTTTGAGAAATTGTAATTAACACAGAAAATTCTGGTTGTCCCGGTAGCCTAGTAGGTAATGTAATAACCTGTGGGTGTTATTGTCGTGAATTTGATTCCCATCGAGCATTCTCTTTGGTTAGATATTCTTAAATTTGTAAATTATAATTCAAAAAAGAAAAAAATATGACTCAGATATTACACCAAATATTCTAACACAATGCACGGCAAGAATAAGGGACATCTCCTAAGTGGTGGTCTCTGCTTAAAATAAGTTAAGGAAATAATTATTTGCTTGCAATTTACTCTTTAAATAATATTTCATGTAAATTTTGCTTGTGACTATGCCGTTGGTGATCCATGCAATTATTGCATTCTTTTTCCAGCACTTTGCATAGTATTTCACCAATAACAACGTTTTCTTCCAAAGCTGGAAAGTGGCATAAAGTGCAGTAAACCGTACTTGTTACTTTACTTCATTGTTCTTAGAAAATTAAAGTCCTTTTAGAGAACGTTAGTAGCTTTTCACAACAAATTCGACAATTCTGATAGCTTTTATAATAAAATTCAAGGACTTACAAGTTTAGTGTTGGTCTATTCGTTTTATAATCTCTTGATATTGGCTGGCATATCTCCACCATATCGATAGTTTTATGAATATGTGGATGATATCCATATCACCTTGTGATCTGTCAATAAATTCCGGGTGCCAAAGAATAAATCATCACAGGTTAACAAGTACCGGACAATGACAGAAAAGATGTTCTGTAGACTTCTCTTCTTCCTTGTCACTACAATGCACACAGTGGTTGCTAATTTCCTGCGTTCAAGCCAAATTTTAAATTAATTTATGAGGTTAGAATTTTCTTTTAACATTTTTATTTTTCGAAATCAAATGATGTCACTATAGAGCATTCAAGGCTTGTACTCCCCACATTTCAGTAATTAGAGCTTCAATTTATAAAACAGAATTTTTAACGAATTTTACAAATTTTATAAAAAATATTGCACTCTTTAAATATAAATTTCTTGCAATTTTACAGTCTTTTTTCAAAATCTTAACTCTTTTAAATATTGTAGCCAACACTGTTTCGTTGTTTATTATTTTTATTTATTTTTTATTTAAAATATTTCTTATTTTTGTCATAAAAACATAATTATTAGAAATAAAAAGAGATAATTATACTATACCAATATAACAATGACATAATTTTAAAAATAAAATTTTAATAAAATATTAAACAACAATAAAACCATATTGGTTTCTTAAACATAATACTGATAAAAGTAAAAAACAAATAACAAATATTTTGCATAAAATCAAATTTAAAGAAAAAAAGTATTTAAATGTTGTAAAAAATGCAAAAATATATAAAGAATTAGACAAATTTTTTAAACAATATAAAATTTTAAATTTAACGATAAACAAATTATGAAAATTTTGTATTGAAAGAAATATTATTTGAAAAAAAAAATTTTGTTGAAAGTAATGCAATACCAAAAACAAAAGCCAAGAATACTTGTTACTGGCAATACTTAAATCTTTTCTAAAATTCAAATTTCCTAAATTTTGTGCGCAATTAAGAAATTTGTGAACCAATTTTTTTATTATTCAAAAAGAATAAATTGCTGGATTTTGTAAAAGTTCGAGTTTCTTTTTCAAATACAATTTTAATACAGATTTCTCTTAATGAAAATTTCAATTTCAATAAAATATTGGTTTTTAATATGTCAAATATTTTTTGTTATACTTTAAACATCGTGTAACCATCCACAAGCGTTCTTCCAGTTTTAACATTCAATGACATCTTTAAAACTAATTTACATAAGGGCTTATGTACGTGGAAATCATAGAATTCCATCCGTATTTCGACAATTAAATGAAATTCATATGACTTTTTATCCACATTAGTCTTTATGACATAAACGTCACATATTCACTTTCAGAAACCACACTGGATGTTATATAAGTTTTTTTTTCTATTAGAGTTCGATGGAAGCTTCTATAAGTTCCAAACGTAATTAGTTACGTTGAATGATTGATTACCTATGTTCTCTTAAGAAAGATATAGATTATAGTTGACTGCTTCATAACTCTTATTAATCTATCTCTTAATATCTGAAGCTAATTTGTATGTCCACTGAACTTCTCCACAGTATCCCAGTTAATCTCAAACAACACCATCACCTTCAGCTAAAGCTTCTAGCTTTAGAATCTGATTATCTATTCGATATTAGTTGAAGACATTTATACACAACATGTGCCGCTGTTTTGTGTCCTATTTAATCTCAATGTCAACCATTAGCATCTGAATGATCTCGAGCTTCATTTGCGTTCGTTGTTTGCTAAATCTCGACTAGTTGAACACAATATGTTCAGCAGTTTTGGTTTTATTTGAACAATGAAGAATGTCTGATCGCAAGAAGTATGCGATAACATCTGAATACTGATGAGATCCGAAAATGTTTCCATTTTAGTTGACCTCTGCATAACTATCATATTTAAATATCTCACATTTGCTTGTAGTTCCACCAAGCATTAGGACTGTTTAAGGATTTTCGTTGTTATTTTCCTCGATATCTTCATTCTTCGACTCTGCGTATGTTTCCCCTTACGACTTCCGAATTTTTCTTCACCTTTGCAGTCCTGGTTATAGGGATTCCTTCTACTACAACGCTAATTGTTTCTAAATATATATGAACGTATTACTCAGGATTCCTTCCATTGCTGACAAAGCATAGAGTAACACTGAGTTACTTGTCCCGCTTTTGCCAAATGTGTATATGTATAGATATATATAGTATAGTTCATGTAACTTTTAAAGTTATTTAATGAACTCTATGGAGTTTATAGAGCTCTAACATTCTCTAATCTTTAGCGTTTCCCACAACTATTTATGGCAACAGTTTCTGTTTTATATTCTGCCAGATTTAGTTTCATTAACTCAATTTAGAATTTTATCTGGTGATTAATTTTATTATTTATTTATATATTTTATAATTTATTAGGTTTAAATCAATTTCTAACTGAACCTATTAAAAGGAAAAAAATCCTTCAAAATATATAAAAAGAAGGAATTGAAAAAGAAACTTGAACCAGAAAATCCCCGTACGATTTATTCTTTTGATTAGAAGTTTAGAAAAGACTAAATTATTTAAAAGTTACTTTCTTTTTCAAAAACTTTTATTAAAATAAAAAATTTAAAATTAACAATAACATCTTTAAACAACAAAAAAAAAATAGTTTTATAAATACATACATATTTTATGAAAAACAATTTTTTACAAACGAACAAGAAACAAAGAGAAAGAAAAAGACGAAGAAAAATCAATTAACAAATTATTTAATAACGAAATGAAAACATAATTTACAACAATAAAAATCATTCATAAATATCCATCATATATAATATTAATACATACATACATACATGCTATATACAAATATTATATATTAAAACACTAAAAAGAAATAATTTCTCCCAAATTATTAAACTATGGAACTGATTCTTGATATAAACAAAAATAAATTAAAAAATTAATTTAAAATTAAATCAATTATTAATAATTGCCAAAACAATTTAAATACAACAATACTTTAAACATCTGTATTGATAAACAATTTTTTTTAAAAAGTAATATGATTAAATACAATAAGTATTGAAAACACAAGACAAACAAATATAATTAAAATATTTTAATAAAATATATATTAAAATTTAAATACAATTAATTAATAATTTAAAAGACAAATAAAAATAAAAGTATTTTATTTAGCATGAAATTATATAAAATAAATTTATAAGAATAAAATAATTTTAAAAAGCAAAAAACCCAAACCAAAATAAAGACATTTTTTGTAATTCAAACAAAGAAAAGCGTTAAAATTGTTATTGTTTGCATTAGTGGGTTTTAGCGGTAAGTAGCTGCAATAAAAAAGCTTTTATTGGTATGGAGTTAAATACTACTTTTTTATTTGTGTTTCCACTAATCGCGATTAATTATTCTTAATCCAGGCACAAACCACGCGGATGGTAGTTCAGTGTAAAACGGTAGTGCCGACATGTCGTTAATACCGTTCATTTTTACTAACAGTAGAATGGTGAATTTCATTTTTATTCACCACACCGCACTCGAAACTCACCACACAAATCCTTTTTTTTATCCACACCCACATATGTAAGTGTATGTAGTATTTGAATGTAGTGTACAATGCATTCAACATATAAACGACAGTAAGCAGCCTGCCCAATTAATGTCAGAATTAGAATACTTGCGTTTATAAAGGCGCAATGCATTTTGACGTCGACACACCTACATTTTAGATTTTGTCGCTAATTTCAGATACAGAATTGATGTGAGCTGATTTTTATTTAAGACATTGTTAATATTTATTTAAATTACTGTTTCTTTCAAATCAATCTCCTTTACAGTTCAATAAAATTCTGAATTTTTAACTTTTTTTATTTAATATTTTATTTTATGACATAGGCATCACCGGACTTGCTCATTGCCGCCTAGTTGGCGACAGCGGCAAAAGCTGCCGTGTAGTCATGTAGCTGTGACGGCGTTAAAATATTGTGTTCACATATTCTATTTTTGACGGATTGTAGTCGGTTGCCTGCTGTCGTGTAAGTGCTCAATGACATTAATTGGGTTAGTATTTGTTTTCTAATTTATATTGTTGTTTCTAATAACATTTATATTATTTGAGCAGAAAAAATGGATATTGACGATATGTTAATACAAGAAGTCAAAAACCACTCAATATTGTATGATTATAGTCACTCCGAATACAGAAATCTAAAAAAGAAGGAACGTGAATGGAGGGAAATAGCAGCGACTACAAAAATGAATGGTGAGATAATCTGTGGTAAACCTTTTTTATTTTACTCGCATGTGTTTTAATAGTAAGGGAATGCAAGAAACGATGGAAGGGTCTACGCGATTCTTACAAACGGTGTAAGAAGAAGGATGTCAAATGTAACGGTGGTGGTAAAACACAAAGAAAATGGAGATATTTTAGTGCCTTGCAATTTTTAGATAATGTTACAGGTAGCAGACGGTAAGTAATTGTATGCCAATAAGGAAAAATGCCAAGGTGTATAATGTATTATATTTTTTAGTAATCCTCGATTCGATTGGACAATGGCTTCACCCGATCCTTTATCACAAACTTCTCAGACCTTAACCCGCAGTTCATGGGAAAGAGAGGATATTAAAGATATGTTATCTCAAACTTCTCAGACCTCAACAACCTCCAGTCTACGAGAAAAAAAGGTTAGTAAACATTATTTTTGTTTCTTTTGTAATTATCAAAATGGTTTTATATACGTCTCAGAGAAAATTTACCGATGATTTTGAAGAATTCATTGATTTGGCCGAATCAAGCATTTCCGAAAATTACAAGACGGAAGTATCCCAAACTCTGACACAAGACTCATCACAGTTACAAGATTCAAAACAGGCACAGGACACAACCCAGCCACTGGACTCAACCCAGGCACTGGACTCAACTCAGGCACTGGATTCAACTCAGGCACTAGACACAAAACAGGTACAATATTCGACAGCATCATACTTTGCCATCTTGGCAGAAAAAATTAGAGTAGCCAACATGCCACCGTATGTTATTAACAGAATAGAAGCGCAAGTATCGGCTGTAGTTTTCAGTGAAATGGAATCATTCTATTCAACTATGAACAAAACAATATAATGTAAATTGTTTTAAAGTAAAAAGTACAATATATTTATAAATAGCTTAGGTTTAACTGTATTAATAATAAGAATAATTAATGTGATGATCATCAAACGAAGTGCCGTTTTTATTTTCTTTATAAGAAAGAGCCGTTGACCTCGTTGCTAATGCTCCTTAATTTCTTACTTAGATATTATAATTTAGTTATAAATTTAATGAATAATAATATATTAATTATCCATACACTTTGTTTATGCCAAGACTTTGTTTAGTTTTTGTTTTAAGTTTTTTTTATATTAAACATAACATGAATGAATTTTAAACCATATTTAATGTTTTCACAGCATATTTTTACCATAATATAACATTTTTACCTGTAATATATTAATACATACCTCTAAAAGTTAACAAATGCATACCAATTACAGTCAACTTAAACCAAAACAATTTTGTTCGGTGAAAACAATAATCACAGTAAAAAATAATAAATTAATGAACAGCTGTTTGTGGTAGAAATATATTCCAGTGATGCTACTGTGAGGTTTTAATATTCATAAAAAAACGCTTGTTTTTTTTAGACAGTTCCTGAAATTCATCCAGACATAAGTGACATATCAAAGGAGCATAACTACAGTATACATAGGTGTAGTTCTAAGATGTCTTTTACAAGTTCAAAGTTTACTTTGCAACCTCTTGAGTTTGTGGGGGAAAAGGAAAAAATTAATTAATTAAAATTCTATTCTTTTCGCTTTTTTATACCTTAATAGTTTCTTGCAAGATATTGGCATCACCAAGCCCGCTCATTGCCGATGCAAAATTAGAAATTCGTTGCAGTTGGCGTCAGCGCCAAAAGTTGCCCTGTAGTCAAGCGGCCTGTGGCGGCGTCAAAATAATTATGTTCATTCAAACTTGTTTACATCTTTTATTTTTGACGCATTGTAGTCGGTTGCCTGGTGGCAATGGAATTAATTTCGTTAGTATCTGTTTCTCATTTTGTTTTGTATGTTATTTTTAATAATATTTTTTTCTTTTTCTCACAAGTAAAAAAATGGATATTTATGAAATGTTAATAGAAGAAGTCAAAAACCGTGCAGTTTTATATGATTCTGATCACTCCGATTACAGAAATCTAAAAAAAAGAGAAAATGCATGGACGGACATAGCAGTGATTTTAAATTTGACTGGTAAGATAATCTGTGGCCAAAGTTTTTAATTCTAATTATGAATATCTCAATAGAATTAGAATGCAGGAAACGATGGAAGAGACTGCGTGACTCTTACTTTCGGTGTGTGAGGATGAAAGAAGCCGAATTTATCATTGGGGAAAATACTCAAAAAAAGCAGTGGAGATACTTTAATGCCTTGACATTTTTGGGCAAAGTTACAGTTACCAGGCGGTAAGTAAAATAGTATGCCAGTGAAAAAGAAATTAAATCAATAATTTATTGTACTTTTTAGTAAACCTCTATATAGTTGGAGAGTAGAATCACCGGATCATTTATCTCAACCTTCGCGTACATTAACCCCTAGCCCATGGGAAAATGATAATAATTCATATTTGTTATCACCAACCTCTCCGCGCTCGCCAACCTCCAGTCCACAGGAAGAGAAGGTTTGTAAATATTATTTTTGCTTCTTTTGCAGTTATGAAAGTTGTTTTGAAATGCTAGTTTCAGAGAAAAATTAGCGATGAATTTGAGGAATTCATTGAATTGGCCGAATCAAAAATTTCCGAAAATTGCCAGGTAGAAGTATCCAAACCTCAAGTACAAAACTCAACACAGCCACTGAACTCAACTCAGGCACTGGACTCAAAGAAGGTACAGTATTCAACAGCAAATCACTTTGCTGTATTGGCAGCAAAAATAAAAGAAGCCAACATGCCTCCATATGTTATTAATAGAATAGAGGCGCAAGTGTCAGCTTTTGTTTTTGGACAGATTGAATCATTCTATTCAACTATGAACGACACAATGTAAAGCAAATATTTTTTAAGTAAAATTAACGTAGTATTTATGAGTAGTTAAGATTTTATTTATTTAATAATATTGATAATTAATGTGATCTTCCTATGAAGTGTCTTTTTTTTTACGACAAAAGGGTTTGTTTAGTTTTTGTTTTAAGTTTTTATATACAATGACAAATATGAATGGATTTATATTTGTATTACAATTGAACTAGTATAGTTTTATAAATACTTATATTTGTCATTATGTATAAGCAAACAAGAATTGGATTTGCCATAAAAGACAAAGCACAAGAAAATGCTGTTAGACTAAACTATTTTTGATTGTGTTTCGTAAATAAAATGCAGTTGTAGAGGAACGGTTAGGAGATGTAAATTGTTATGGTGCTGGAGAATATATTTGATACCTCCAACGACCTTGAAATTCTCAATTGATAATTGGAGGGGTCAAAGAGACTTAAACACTACGATTAGTTAGCCGCAAAAACATTTTGAGTGGCAAATAAATTGGCTTGGGTAATACAGAATCGTACTATTGTATACTGCCATTAGAGTCTACATACCTGAATATATTATAACTATGTAATTACAGTCAACTTAAACCAAAGCAATTGTTTGTTATTATTAATAATCACAGAGTAAACAATAATATACTAATGAACAGCTGTTTGTGGTAGATATATATTTCAGTGATGCTACTGTGAAGTTTTTTACATTTGTAGAATAAAACCGCTTCTTTAAAAAACTTACTTATTATGTAAGGTTTTTATACTGTTAGCGTTTATATTATTTCATACAATAATGAAAGTAAAAGTACGGTAAATTCTTTTTTCGTCTTATTTATTTGAACTGCCCACGGATATTATTTGTATATTTTATATCTTTACATAAAAAATACATCACTGATGTTATGTTATGCAAAGTTTTTGAGGTTGTTCGAGTTGTATTGCTATCAAAACCCTTCTAAAACAAACGTTTTAATAATTATTGGAACTAAAATTTGTTAAATATTAATTAAAATAATGTATTAACTTTAATTAATGTTTTTTATATCTAAATAAAAGTCTGTATTTTTAGCTTAACATTTTCTTGCGTGATATTGACATCACTAACTTGCTCACTGTCGATTAAAAACTAGAAATTTGCATGAGTTGACGCTAAGAGCAAAATATATGCTGTCCTATAACGGCGTCAAACTAATTGTCTTCATTTAGAGCTATAAATACATAAGAGCCAGCAAATGTTGCACACCAAGCTGTTAAAAATAGATTACATGGATGTATATGGAAATGATAATTTTAAAGGTACCGCAGCAACAATTAGAGGTTTTAAAAACGCGGTAGATACAATATAGCTATTAAAAACGCGAAAAAACATTTTAGTAGCACCATTGATAAGGAAATAATGAACTGTTTTTTTTATTTATTTTACTTACTCTTTGCCGCTGCCGCCTTTAAAATAATTAGAGCGCATGATGCTTAAAAAATTAGCCCGCAGCATTTGCTGACGCTTATGTGTTTATAGCATAAATGTGTGTACACAATCTAATTTTGACAAATTGTAGTCGGTTGCCTGCTGTCGTCTAGTATTTGTTTGTATTGGATTCTATTTTAATTTAATTTTTAATAATATTTCAATTGATTAAGTGAAAAAAAAATGGATAGTGAGGAAATCTCAATAGAAGAAGACAAAAGTCGTTCAATTTTATCCGATTATGAACACTCCGAATACAAAAATGCACAAAAGAGGGAACGTGAATGCACGGAAATGGATATTGACGAATTGTTAATAGAAGAAATCAAAAATCGTTCAATTTTATATGATTATGAGCATCCTGAATACAAAAATAAAAAACGGAGGGAAAATGAATGGACAGAAATAGCAGTAATTTTGAATATGGCTGGTAAGATAATCTGAGTTTAAAATTTTCAAATTTAATTTCTAGTGTTTCTATAGAATTAGAATGCAAGCGACGCTGGAAGGTGCTGCGTGACCATTATATGCGAAGTAAAAGAAGAGAAGCCGCATCTGGCAGTGGGGCTAAAGTGTCAAAATGGAGATACTCCGATGCCATATCATTTTTAGACAAAGTTATAGGTGTTAGACGGTAATTAATAGTATGCCAGTGACAAAAAAAAACAAGATTGATAATGTGTTGTACTTTTTTTTTAGCTGTAATCCTCCATCTGATTGGAGAACGGATTCACTTGACCCCTTATCTCATACTTTTCAGAGTCCAACCACCTCCAGTCCACGTGAAAAAGATCTGCTACCTCAAACTTTTCAGATCTCAACAACCTCCAGTCAAAGGGGGAAAAAGGTTAGTAAATATTAATTTTGTGTCTTTGTGTAATTATCAAAATGGTTTTAAAATATATGTATGCATGTTTCAGAGAAAATTTAGCGATGAATATGAGGCATTTAATGATTTAACCGAGTCAAATACTTCTGAAAATTGCCAGACAGAAGTATCCCAACCTCAGGTACAAGACTCGACAGAGAAATTGGATTCAATACAAGTACAAGTTCAAGTACAAGACACAACAACAACTCACTTTGCCGTCTTGGCAGCAAAAATAAGAGAAGCCAACATGCCGCCGTATGTTGTTAACAGAATAGAAGCTCACGTTTCGGCTTTAGTTTTTGGTGAAATTGAATCATTCTACTCAACTGCGAACAAAACAATATAAAGCAAAAACATATTTAAATCAAAAGTACAATGCATATATTTATTAGTAGTTAAGGTTAATAATATTAATAATGTGATCTCCCAATGAAGCGCCTTTTTTATGCCAAAGGGGTTTGTTTAGTTTTAAATTTTCTTTTTGTGTACAACCTAATAACATAGATTAATTGTTATAAAACAATTTTCAATATTTAATGTTTTTGTTTTTAATTTAATACACTAGGACATTGGTCCCTAGTTTATTTCTGTATCAAATTCGAATTGAATTTTTTCATGATAAACACTATTGAATTTATATTTTTTATTACAACAACAACAAATATAGTTTTAAAAATAAGATCTTTTTAAATTTGTCATTATAAACAAATAAGAGTAGAATTTGAGACAACGAAACTATTTTGAATATGTCTCGCAATAGAATGCAGTTGTGGAAGAGTGGTTAGGAGAAGTATATTATTCTGATGCTAGAGAATATATCTGATATGTACCAGCATTGAATTTAAATTTCTCGTTTGATAAATGAGTAACCAACAAGTCCGGACTGCAAAAGTCCCTGTATGAAGCCAGAAGATTATTTTTAAAGTGACAAATGTAGTGGTTTGGGTCGTACATAATCTTACTGTTGCATATTATCATTATGGTTTACATTTTTACCTGTAATATATTAATACCAATAAAAGTAATCAAACGCATACCAATTACAGTCAATTTAAACAAAAACAATAATCACAGTAAACAATAATAAACAAACGATCAGCTGTTTGTGTTTGAGATATATTTCAGTGATGCTACTGTAAAGTTTTTTTAATTCAAAGAATAAAAGAGCTTGTTAAACAAATACCTCTATAATTTAAGGGTTTAAATATTATTTTTCTCATTTCGTAGTTTTTATGAGTTAATTTTATTCATAATTTATGATTAAGCCGGCAAAATTTATAAAACCTTGATTAAATATTAAAACACAACTGACATTTGTAATTATTTTTGATATTTCTTTATTTTTGGGCCGCGTTTTTTTTTCTAACACTTCCAATTGACTACCCTCATAATCCACCAACGATGCTACCATATTTTCATGAAATTGTATATATTTTGTAAACAAAACGTAAAAGCAATTGTTGTTGTTTCTGCAAAATATGTCAACGGTATTTGTTTATATTTTGCCTGGTCGATTTAAATCGTAAAACTAAAAATTTCTTGAGTCTTTTTTTATTTCAAACAATGAGAATAAGAGATAAAGCAAAATATATAAGGACACTGAAATTGATGAAATGTACATTAGAAGGACTATGTCTATTGCAAAAAATAATTGAGTTGGAAAAGAAGAAGAAGAGTAAGAAGAAAAAGAAAAGGTTTCGCTCTTGTTCGGTGCAGGAAGGAAATCGTTACAGATTAAAAAATGGTTTCTTTGTACAGACGTTTATGGTTATCAAGGAGACGGACCACCAACAGTTTCTCGAATATACTCGAATGACACCCCAGATATATGAACTCTTACTGGAACTTATAAAGCCATTCCTTGAAAAGAAGGCATTAAGAGAATGCGTGCCGCCCGAATGTCGGTTGGCTGTGACATTGATGTAAGAGAGGGTGTTCTTATTTCAATATTGAAAAGATATAATTAACATTTTTTATTTTCTCATTTTACATGTTTGCAAATAGATTTTTGTCACAAGGCGCATCTTTTCAATCATTAGCATGGTCGTTTAAGTTGGGCAAGGAAACAGTTCGAAAGATTATTCTTGAGACTTGTGATGCCCTTTGGAGTGTGCTAAGTAATCCTTATGTTTGTGAGCCAAGCGAAGAAGATTACAGACAAATTGCTGTAGATTTTTGGCAACTATGGAATGTACCCAATTGCATTGGAGCCCTCGATGGCAAACATATTAGCATTCGATGTCCTCCCAATAGTAACTATAAAAAATGGTCTTCTATAGTTATGATAGCAGCATGCGATGCACGATATCTATTCACCCATGTAGATATTGGTGGCTATGGCAGTCCGCATGATGGTGGTAAGTTGCAATATACAAAAACAATTTCCGTTTAAATAAAATATTGTTTAATTTTATAAACATTTAGGCATTTTCCAATTAAGTCGATTTGGCAAAAGGCTGATTAATAATTACCTGCCAATTCCTCCACCTAGAAATTTGCCAAATACGGAATTCCTGCTTCCACATTTCTTTGTTGCTGATACTTCTTTTCCTTTGGGAGTAAATTTAATGCGTCCTTATCCTAACGCAGCGTCGGTTACTGATAGAGATCTTTTTAATAAGAAACTGTCAAGAGCACGCCGTACAATCGAAAACGCTTTCGGAATACTAATATCACGTTGGCAAATTTTACTTACTACGTTACATTTAATACCGGAAAATGCTGAAAAAGTTGTATTAGCATGTGTTACTTTGCATAATTTCATAACACTTAACGACGAATCATCGTATATTCCCAAAAATTACGTAGATTGGGAGGATACAAATGGGGACCTTCACGAAGGAACGTGGCGTAGCGTAGTGAAAAGTGATATTCCATCGATTAAACCATCAGGAAATTGTCATCAGTATGGTGGTAGGAGTTCAACAGAGATAAGAAAGCAATTATGTCACTTCTTTGCAAATAATTAAGTACAACGTAACGTTTATTTATAAATAGATTAGATTTTAATTATTCTTTATTAATTTTTAGCATAAAAGGTTGTTTTTATGTACTATATCACACTATTAATTTCACTAATAGGTACATACTAACTATTCATAAAATGTGAAATTTTTCTTTATTAAAACAAAGTTTTTCAATAAAAAAAAATTAAATTTTAAAACAAATTGAATACGCTCTTCCATTCCATTACAAAAAGAAATGGTTTTATTATAGACTAAATTAAAGCAAATAAAATAAAATCTTCACTGGCAAAGACAAAAAACAAATTGAAAATGAAAAATTTAAACCACAACTTTATGTTCTCGCCGCAGTCGATACAGTTCTTGTAACATATTCGCTTGAAACTCTTCCTTCACGGCATCTGGCAGTTCTTTCATCAAACAACCTGCTATTTTAAAGAACACATCGTCCAAGGGGTTATCTTTTTCAGGAGTCGAATAAGAAGGAGGAGAAGAAGAAGAACAAACACTTTGTTCTAGTTTTTCAATAGTCTCACCAAACTTTTGGCAAAGACTTTCAAGGGAGGGTTTTGATTTTTTTTCAGGCGGGGCTGATGTCGTTAGTACGTCCTGCATACTATCTTCACTCCAATTATTAGATTGGTTTACAATCGAGTCATCGATTCTTGTCTCAAACTTTTCAAAAGTGCTAAAAAAAAAGTGTCCATTAAAATAAATACAAATTGTTGACATTACAATTTGAGTACCGTCGCGGTCCGAGATATTCTCTTAAAAACATCAAGCCTTGCATATATTTCCACTCTCCCAAATAGGCCAAACCAGTACCTGTTGGAGTTTCCATTCGCTTTATTTCCTTGCCGAAACGTTCTCGTAATAGTTTCCATCTATTTTTGCAATCACCCACTATGGATGTACATAATAAAGATAACAAACGTTCGTAAACAATAATTTGTAATTAAATAAACTACGCACATACCACTTCTGTCGCATGCATCTGAAACTTCATCCCATGCTTTTTCCTTTGTATTTCGGTTAAAATAAAAACCATCCTTTTTGTCATAGAGGCACTTATGCTTCTTTACATTTTCTATTAGAAGTTCTATGAATTCATGTTCAGCATCCATTGTAAACGGCTGGCTGGCTACAGGCTAATATACAGAATAAAACCTATAATAGGCTTACGTTAGCTTAAGTAACTGTACATAACAAAGTGGTATAACTATTTTGTACAAAATCATAGTAGTATATGTAACTATAACATACTTACCATACTTTTTGTTAAATTAATTCAAGTGTCACTTAAGTAAACAAAACGCCAAGCTGTTCGGATTTTACATAAGGAAACGGCTGGGTAGGCGCTAATTCCTAAAATATAGTGTAATAAAGGAAATTTTATTGGTTTTACAATTTCTTTACATACACTATTGCATTTTTTACTATTGTTTCTTTTTTTTTACCTAAAAATGGAAGAAATTACAATTTGTTTGTGAAAACATAAACACTTAACTGGGTTCACATACGTCAAAGCCGACTCGTCAAGTCTTGGATCTTTAGATAAGGGAGGAGAAAAGAGAAAAAGATGGTACTGACATTATGCATAATCTTGTCCTAGATCACACATATTAGGACATAAAATATGTTTAAGTAAATAGCAATTATATACATCTGATGTTTAGCCGTGACTTGTCTGTTTAATTTTCGGATTTCAATTTATTAACTGCAGTGTAAATATGAACAAATTTTATAGCTTATATTTCTACCATCTGGCATCTCTTTTTATTATGATTTCTGTGTATCGCTGCACAAAAATGCAACTATGTTTCCATATACTCTATTTGCAGCCATTTTATTTCTGATTTGATTTTTGCTACATTGCCGGCAATTTTTGTTAATTTTATAAATTGTTGGATTATCAACTATTTTTCAACAAAGAGTTAAAAAGTTTGCATTAAAACGTGCTTTTAATAGCTGAAATAATACGAGGTAATAATAATTAGGAAAAATTGCTATAAAAACTGTCGAGCTAATCTTTTGGTGAGTTCCATTTCTTTCTATTCTTTTGGTGTAAATTTTTTATAAAAAATATTAGATTTCTTTTAATAAATTATTAAATTATTTTTACTGTATATTTTCTATTTTTCTGATTTTGTTAAAAAAATGTTTGCTTTATAAAAGATTCTCAATTCGTGCTGAAGTTCCGTTATTTTTTATGTTGGAATTTTTTTTCTGGTTTCAATTCCATTTGTTTCATGTAAAAGAAAAAAATGCTGACAACCGTTTGTTTCATGTAAAAGAAAAAAATGCTGAAAACCGCAATTTTTTTGAATTGTATTGCTTGTTTGTAAATTCCTTGAACTTGATCGGCACATGGTCTTTTGTTTTGCTTATGAATGTGATAAATTATTAAAAAATTATGCATGGTGTTGTAAAATGTAATAAACTGTGAATCCAAGACGCCATGTTCGATAGAATTACTTCAATGAGGTCAATTTGTTGGCATTTTGAAGATTATTTTTTGTACAGAAAGAAAAGTTAATTTTGTAAGCTTCCATCTTTGCAAGGATGTTCCTTGAAACAAAATTATTTGACTGCCGAACGGGACAGTTGGTATAATACATACTTTGATGCCATGTATGAACTGTAACTTGAATGCAACCGTATTTATGTAACCGAAAATT
The DNA here is from genome assembly GCA_927399465.1 of Sarcophaga caerulescens. Taxonomy (NCBI): domain Eukaryota; kingdom Metazoa; phylum Arthropoda; class Insecta; order Diptera; family Sarcophagidae; genus Sarcophaga; species Sarcophaga caerulescens. Next base: position 92,155,776 of record OV656866.1, on the reverse strand, counting down.
TTAACAAGAACAAAGCCTTCAAAAATACACAATAAGGGCAGAGTAGATGAGTAATAATTTCATCTTTTGCGTCAGTGTGATTTCTACAATCCTGTCTCTGTACGACACTGCCATTCTAAATTCATACTCCACATTCGTATTAGGAATGTGGAACTTTTCATCATGTGGCCAATGTTCTAAGATGGCAATGTGGTGATTAGCTGGACTGGACCATCACTAGGGTCTAATCCTACCATCTGGTAGCTCTCCTATCTGCCAACCCTCCTAGTTGGATTGGGCCATCACTTGAGCCTAACCCTACCATCTGGTACCTCTATGATTTCATCATCGAATAGGTACATGGAAAGGCGTTGGGGGTAGAGATCGATATGTTACGTCACTGAGCGTTGGAGGCAATAGAATATCATCTCCACGACATTCGTCTTTTGGTAGAATAAAGTTTTCTGAGGATTTAAATTACCTTTCGGTATCCGATACTCAGTTATCCTTCTGTTTGTAATGTGATTGCGTTAAGTGTGCTTCTTTATTCCACTTCGTTTATATCCTTTCTTTACCTTTTACACCACGAACGCAATGGGTTCTGGTTTTTGCATTTGCCATTGGGCAATAAATGTCCTCAAACCTATCTTGCTGCCTAGTATGCTTTCGAGGTAACTCGAATAATGCTACATCTTCAAAATATCGATTGCCATTTCCGAGAGGCAGACTAGTCGTGTTAGAGCTAAAAGTTCGCCTTAATTTCAAGTCGAGCCTTTGATGCCTCTATCTCATATCTGTATATCAGGAGACAGATGCCATCAATATAGTGTAGACTTCTGTTTGGACTTTAGTTTATTCCTTTTGTTCTGGATATTGAATAGCATTTAAAAGAAAATACATTCTGGTCTGACTTCTGGTCATGGTACGGTTTATCTCCCTATTCTAGGAGATGCGGCATCTTGATAAAATGTGTCTAGGAGTCGAAAGCATTCTGGAGATTGCTCGATGGTTATTTAAATCAAAACCTAAATGAAACATAAATGATTTTTTTTTGTAGTTTTATCAAATTTTTATTTAAACGATTTTTCAAACATTTTTTTGTTGTTTCTTTGGGTCAAAATACATTTTCTTTTTCAAAAAAAAAGTTCATCATTATAACTAAGTGATGTTGTTGTTTTTGTTGCTCATTAATTATAAATTTGTTAATAAGTTGTGGTTGTTGTTGTTATTGTTGAGGTTAGAGAGGGAGCAGAATAATTAAATATGTATTACGATTTTTCATTTCTGGAAATTTTTCAAGTTATCTTTGTTTTTTTTACATTTTTTCAATATGTTAAAACATTTTTAGAGGGTGAATTATTTTTGTTTTGTTTTTATTACAACAAAAATGAAAAAAAATTTTAAAATTTTTTGACATAAAATTTTCTTTTTCTTTTCATTTTCATTTCTTTTCATTTATTATACGTTAAATAGGTATAATATTAATAATTTTTTAAAAACTATACTTTAAAGAAAACAAAATCATCATCATTCTCACTTATAAATACATGTATTAGTATTAATATTAAATATTGTTATTGTTGTGTTTTGTTGTGTATTTTAAATAATTTTTTATTTGTTATTCATTCATCTTAGGGAATTTGGATTAGTCTTAAAAATGTGATACAATTAATAGATTAATCATTAATCATCACTTGCTCGATCAATCAATCGTTAGTTTCAAGGAGTTATAATAGGAGTAATAGTGATACATAACGACGAGAGTTATCGCTTTTGTGTTGTATTATTACAACCGAATTTAGTTTTTTATGCATTTTAAGTTCTTTTATTTTTTTTCCTTTTTTTTTGTATTTTCTTTTTCAAATCTTTGCTTTTACTAAAAAGGAGGAAGTACTGATTATATTTTGTATAAATTAAAAAATTATATTTGTATTTAAGGATTAATATTAAATTAAAAATTGTTTTTTTTTTTTTTTTTAAATCATTCTTCCTTTAATTCTTACGTAAGCATTACTTACTAAAGTCTGTGTTCTTTTCTTGTTTTTCTTTCTGTTTTTCTGTGATGTATTTATTGTGTGTGTGTGTTTTGTGTTGGGTAGGAGCAATCGTTTAAATCCTTTTTTTCTGTTTTTCTGTTTTTTTTATTTATTATTTATTAAAAGTAATTTTTATTTTTATTTTAAAATTGTTTTCATTTTATATTATTGTTTACTACAAACATATTACATATGATTAATACAGTTAAAGACTTGTTGTTTTTGTTTTGTATCATTAAAAATTTTATCATTTGTTTTTATAATTCTTAAAAAACTTTTTTATAAATGATTTTTGTATAATGACTGTGACAATGTGATGTGATGTGTGATCTCAATGAATTGTGATTTCATGCATTAAAATATGAGGATGATTTCTAATGATTTCTTATTATCGCTCTAGTATATGTGAAGAGTGAGTTGTAATGTTTTAGGAAATTTATGATACGATTTACAAATCGTTGTTTTCTTTTAAAAATATTGTTTTTTTTTTAGTTACAGTTTCACATAATGGTTGTTGTTGGTTGGTTTAATTGTTTGTTGTTCTTCGTAATTGTTTTTTTTTTAATAATCAAAGATTTCCTTAAAAAAATAAATAAATAGTCTTGACTAACATAATAATGTTTGGTTTTTATTTATTTATTTTTTTTTTTTGTTTACAAGTTTAAGAAAAATTCAGAAGTGATAGAATAAGGGATTCACAAAAAAATGTAAAACGTCTAATAAATCCATGTCATTCTATTTTAATTATTTTTTATAATTAATTAGAACACACACAGATCTATATAAAATCAATCAAATCGGCAGTCTTTCTATAACATTTTACAATTTTTGTTTTGCCTTTGTTTTATCACTTAAAGCGAAAATTAAAAATGGTTTTGTATTTTTCATGATCATATCAATGTCTTTGTATACTGAGGTTCCAATGTGGTCCAGCTTCAAATACAAAGACTTTATAATTTCAATTCTGGAAGTTTTTTTTCGAACAACAAAAAACGATTTAAAAATAATAGTTTTTTCTCTTTTCTTGTTTTGTTAAGATATTTGGGTGCATTTTGAGTGTTGTTTCTGTGTTGTTGTGGTTGTTGTTGGCTGGTTTGTTGGTTGGTAGGTAGTAGTAATGTTTTTTGTTTACTAATTTTAAATGACTTGTTTATTTTGGCTTGAAAAAAATATAACTTGTTCTCTTGTTCTTACATCTTCTTACTGCTGTTGTTTCTGCTGTAGTTAATTGTGTCGGCCAAATGATGTTTTCTTTATTTTGTTGGTTGCATTGTGTTCAATTTAATTGTTTTATGTTCTTTTTGTTTTTCAATTGCTATGTGGAAATGAAAACATCATTAGCTTAAAATATGGTATTTAATATGCTTAGAAATGCCACAATAACAATCTTAAGCCAATGTGGGGAATTGACGTTCGTCGTTAACTTTTGGTGCAGCATTTTGCTTATCACCAAATTGACGTTTACCAACAGCCCGGTTACCGCCGGCATTGTTATTACCACCACGATTACCACCTTCAAAGCGTGGTTTGTTAGGAGCACTAGTGTTGCCGCCAGCATTCTCGCCACCAGGATTATTATTGCGTGGTCCATTGCGATTGCCACCACGTCCCCGGCCGCCAAAGCCACCCAAGCGACGACCATCGTTGAAATTAAATTGAATGTCCAAGACGCGTTGTTGTCTACCCACACGTTGGGGATACATGGCAGGATCAAATTCTAATTCGTCTTCACTTTCGTTACCCTTCTTGGGAGCTTTGCTATTATTCAACACTATCATTTTCTTCCATTTGGTTGTATCTTCACCTAAAAACAAGAATATTCCGTCTTAAAATCATGAACAAATTTTAAGCGTTTCAAAGCGTTACACTTACCTTCACCAGCTTTACGTATATTGAATTGAGGCTTGGCACGTTGCTGTTGTTGGGCCTTCCATTCATCGAGTGTCAATTCCTTAACTTCTTCTTCGACGGGTGTTTGCTCAGTTGCCTGTTCATTGCCAGATTCTTCGTTTTTCTCAGCAGCATTACCGTTTTCTTCAACATTTTTGGTGTTGCCTTCTTCAATGGTGTCCTTAACCGAACCCCAATTGTGAGCGCCAGCGCCATCACGTTTGTCTACGGCTTTAACACCTTTAAAAAGTGAAATATATAAAAATTTAAAAAAAAATGTCTTACAAAAAGGTTTCCTTTTTCAGAGAAAGGTTATACAGTCTTTATCCTATTGAAATTCTAATCTTTGGTGTAGAAAATACCTGAAGAGCTTGTGCGCCAGACTAACGTTATTTAACAATAAATTTATTACAATTTGATTAAGTCAAACTTTACTTAGTATTTTTCGCCCAGTTTTTTTAAAGTATTTTAATAACAAAAAAAAAAGTGTAAAAAATTGTCTTAAGAGAGAGTTTTACATTAATTCTAAGAATTAGAAATAAAATTGACAAACAAGGGAGTGTTTAAACAATTTGTTTTCTATGCTTTTTGTTATCAGCAATAAATTTGGTATTTTTTTTTGGTACAAAGTAATATAGTTTAAGAATTCCCTAACCTTTTAGCATAAGTAAATGAGATGCGTAAGGTCGCATCAGTACACTGACAGTTTACAATTCTACCTTCCTACCATAGTGATATCCCTCTGCTAAGTATGCGTTAAACGAAAGGAAATCGATAAAATGTAGATCTTTATGGTTCTTTATTAATTGCAGTTTCAGCTTAGGGTGGCTTTAGCATTAGAGAAATGACAAGCAATGGACGCAATGTCAACTAACTGCTACGGAAATTCAAATCAGTGTAGTCCTTTGAAACAAGTATTTATACAATATCCATCTGAGGATTATCGAACATCTTTAAATGGGATATGAGGTGTGATGTTCTACTCTGCTCTGTGCAAAGATACATGGACATGCAAATATTGAAGTTAACCCCATCTTGCCTATTTCTATCGCTGACCACCTCGTAACCTTTCTCGCTAAAGTGGAAGTTGTATATTCATAACATTAATCCGATCAAAAGACTTACTCAGCGTACTGATGAGTATACATTGAAGTCAACTGTGCATTTTGATCACTGTATAATAGGATTAATTCGTGATTCGGTAGAATATTCTGTCTAATGGCTTTTGCTGATAGAATTAGATTATGGATCAATACGAAAGACCCTTTCTCTCTCAGGATTGAAGTGAGATTCAGTCACCGAAACTTTTTTGTGAGATGTTAGAGAGCCAATGATTTGTCAGAACCTACATATGGCTTCTTCCTCAATCAGTTAAGAAACTTACTCCTGTGGTAGTTAGTCCCTACAGACTCTTGGAACTTACAATGTGTTCCGGCAAGATCGATTTTTATGGCTAAGCGTCCTAGTAACATTATAATTAACCTTTACTTTTATTGGGATTTAAGTTTTAGCTAAGCTTTCTATCTGTCGTACCTAACCTTAATTATGTTCCTATTTCGAAAACCTTTTAAGGATCAAATATTTTTTATTTTCTTTTGATCATTGCTGTCATAATTTCTATACTCTTTTAGTTGCGCTGTTGCCGGCTATAATATATAAATAATAGAGCAATGGAAATAGAACTGGATACAGAAATATTCATTAAAACGCCCACAATTTATTTGCGTTAAAACAAACGACACACATTATAACATGAAAATATAAAATTAAATTTTAATACATAATACGGTGCACAAAACAACAGAAAGAGTAATGAAAAGTAAGGGGAGAGAGGGGGCTTTAGCTAGCGATTATAAAATCTTTAAAATATTTTGTGAATAAATTGTACATGGAATTTAGTTTAATTGTTTACAAATAACATATAAAAAGAAAACACAACAAGGCGGCAAATGAGGGGCACACTCTTGTAAAGGTTAAGAGACCTAAAAGACATAGAGAAAAAACAACAGAAAACGGCAAAGAAGAAAATAAAACACGTGATATTAGTCTTTGAAATGTCATCGCATTGCTAAAATCACAGTTTACGAATTGTGCTTTATTTCAAAACTTTTCGAAATGGACAGCAAGAACGAAACGAGCATGTCACTTTCAGTTTTAATTTTTAACTTCAAAGCAAAAAAATAAGAAATAAAATAAAACTGCGTAAGAACAAGAGGTGGTGGCGATATTGCGAAGGGGTAGGGGTGTAAAAGGTGTCGGAAACAAGACACATACGTAAAGTTATTCTAACGCATGTTGTATTTCTTTTCACTTTCGTCTTCTTTTCAAACAAGATCTATTAAAAAATGAAATTGGAATTATTGTATAGAGTAGGTAGAGTAGAGTAGTAGTTTTGTAGACAAGTAATAAGTATCTAGAGAAAGATAAAATAGGCAAAATGAATACATGTGAGCGCGGCGCTAGAAACGTAATAGAAGCATTGCCGCTGTTTTAGAGAGGAGGTAGAAAAAGATCAAGAGAGAGAGAGATATTTCTATGACTATGACTATTTTTAAACACATGTATCTATCCACACTTTTTTAGTTTCTTCTTTACTAGAATACATTGAGAAATATATTCTTCCTCTTCTTCGACTTGTTTAAATAATTTGCCGATCACATTTTTTTTCCTATATTGAAATAAATTATGAATAGATGGATAGATAGAAAACAATTTTTTGACACATCTCTGACCATTTTTCACACATTTCGCTTACTTGGATACTAAAACAAAAATCATCGAAAAGAAATCACATATTTTTTGTTCAAAAATATATAGTTTTTATAGTCTCCCGCACTGATTCTTCTCTAGCTGTGTGTAGTAGTTACAGTGTGGAATAGAAGAAGTATTATGTATAGTGGTTGGATTGTGTTTTTCTTTTTAATTTCTTGGTAGTATGTGTTGTGTCTCTATAGTGATGATCATCATCATTCATGTTATTAACCCCACTTCTTACTTTTACATTTTCATATAATTTTTTTTTTGTAGGCTTTTCTTATCAACGTTTTATTAATTTTTTTTCTACTACTACTGTACAGCGGCCATATGTTTTTCTGTTTTACGATTTTAAAGGTTTAAGGTCTTAGTTGCGAACCGCGCATTATTATAGGCGCTTAACCACAAATTTGTTATTGTAACGCACATAATTAACTGTTTGCTTAATCATTTGCTTAATCATTTTTAGTAATTGTCTAAACGATTGTTCTAGGCTTGGGCGGTTGCTATATGAGTATTTATTTACCACATTAATGTTGTGTGTTCCTTGTGGTTTCATTATATGTATGGATAGATGTGAGAGGATAATTACAAGAACTTACCAGTTTTATCAGAGCCCGATTGACGATCAAATTCACGTTTACGATTGCCGCCTTCAAAATTACGATTGCGTGGTGGACGATCGGCACGATCACCCCCTCTGAAGGGTGGACGTTGTTGGCCGCCCTCACCTGCTGCTCCGCCAGCTTGACCATTTTCGCGTATATTACGACGATTATTGCGTTGTTCACGTGTTTCACCATTTTGTTGTCTAAAGTTGACATTGCGTTGTTGTTGTTGCCCTTGACCACCTTCACGTGTCTCACCATTATTGCGCTTACGATTGGCGCCACCGGCAGCACCACCAGCAGCATTAGCGCCAGCCCCACCTTGTTTAACGAATCTATCGTTGCCAGCTGCAGTAGTAGTGGCAGCACCACCTGGTTTCTTATTATCGTTCTTGTTTAAGGGCTTATTTTCCTTTTCAGCCTGATTGGATTTCTTCACTTGGCTATTGGCTTGTTTATTCGTTGTCTTTGGGCCATTGGCAGTTCCAGCATTGGCTGTGGTTGCTGTAGCAGCGCCACCAGCAGCAGCAGTCTTAACCTGCTTTTTCTTCTTGGCAACAATATTATCTAATGGATCACTAATATCATCGTCCATGAACAATAGTTCATAACGATTTTTCCCAGCTGAATCCATTCTTATTGAAAATTTATTTATTTCGTTTTCTTATTTCTTTTATTTTCCAAATTTAATTTACTCCTCTATACTATTTTTCTGTGTTCCTTTATTACTGAATAAAGTTTTGCACCCAAAATCTTTTAGCGGACTGCAATATATTTAATGTTAACCTTAATTTTGGTATTTTATTTTTTGCGTTTTTCTGCACATACACACATACACATACACTCATATATATACAAATATTCACACTCAAACTCTCGTCTTTTTAAATCTTAGAACACATGCCCACCATTGAAAAAAAGCATGGTATACACATATCAAATACGAATGTGGATGGACGACGACACAATGGATGGATGGATGTATGGATGGATAGTAGCAGATAGATGAAGGAATAACAAGAATTGTATAATATAAAGAGAGAGCGATACGTACGTACGACTAAACGAACGAACGAGCGAATAGTACAAATGGAAAAGAACAATAATATAATCTCTCGACTGTGTGTACTGTGTGGTGTGCTGTGTGCTGCTTCACTATAATAAGAATAGCAATAGTATTAGTTTATAAGTACATGTGTGTATATCTGTGTGTATTGTATCCATGTGTAATATGTTTTCTATATTTGTATACTCTTCTCATTTCATTCGATTGCATATGTTTGTGTTTGTTTCTCTCTGTTTTTATTCCCTTACTTTTGACATTTGCTGGTATATTTTGTTTTTGTAGTCTCGTTTATTTCATTACATTTTCATTTTATTCGCTTTCTACGAATATAGATTGTAAATATATTTCAAATCGTGTGGTGGGAGCTATGTTTTGTAAGCAGTAGCAGAGCGCAGGGAGTTAACAAAACATCAACTTATTGGTTATGAGCTTTGTTTAGTTGGTCTTTATCATGGGAAGTGATGTCTCGTTTTAGAATATAATTGAGATTTCAGAATTTCAGTTGCACATTCAAATAATGTTTAGAGTAGGTAGGTAATGAAAGCCTAGAAAAAAATGGGTTTAGATAAGCATTCAAATTAATCAAAATAAAGAGTTCTAGTTTGAGTTTGATACGAAGCTAGGGTGGACTTCGAAGTTACAAGAAAAAAATACAAAATTATCATTAGTAAGACATTTATTTTTCTTTTCACAATAATTTTCGTTTAATTTTATAATTAATACACATATTTTTCAAGCTTCCTTTTTCCAATGGATCGACTATGTATGGCAACTGGACTTAGCATTATTTGCTAGTTGCATGACAAGACATAAGAGATGACAACTGACAGCCAAAATTTGAAATTACTGATTGCAAAAGTTTGATTTGTCAAAATAGGTTATCAGCAGGGTTCAGCTTTTGAGTCGATTGAACCTTGTCAGCGATTTGATTCAAATCCTTATCCAAAATTCGCATCAGTGATGTTCGTGGTGTACTTAATTGTTGGGTACGACGCCTAGTCGACGTTGAATTTGTAGTCATTTTAAAATGGTCATGAGAAATAGCTTACAACGTATTAGATCATAGTCAAACTTGTGAGTTTTACACAAATATTGCACAGGTCGCTTTGTACATATAAAGGGTGATTTTTTAGCTATTATCTTTTTGGCAATACTGGTTTAAACAGCTCACGCACGCTTCGTGTTTTGTTTCACTGTCAAACATCTCCAGTTTGGTATATAATTTAACCATGAATCGTCTTACAAACGAACAACGCTTGCAAATCATTGAATTTTATTATCAAAATGGGCTCTTGGAAAGTTGGCCGAAGATCCACTTCTTTATCGAAAAATTGTGTTCAGCGACGAAGTTAATTTTTGGCTCAATGGATACGTAAATAAGCAGAATTGTCGATTTTGGAGTGAAGATGAGCCAGAAGCATTGCAAAAGCTACCAATGCATCCAGAAAAAGTCACATTTTGGTGCGGTTTATGGGCTGGTGGCATCATTGGACCGTACTTCTTCAAATATGCTGCGAATCGTAACGCCTTTAGACTATTTTTTGTGGGGCTATGTTAAAGCTCATATCTGTACAGACAAGCCCGCTTCAATTGACGCATTGGAAGACAACATTGAAGCATTTATTCGTGAGATACCGGCCGAAATGTTGGAAAGAGTATGCCAAAATTGGACTAAGCGGATGGACCATTTGAGGCGTAGTCGCGGTCAACATTTACATGAAATAATCTTAAAACATTAAATTATATGGACCGTACTATCGATTCAAATAATGATTTCATGCATTTTTCTGAATTTTATATGTTTTTTTTTGAAAATTTTTTCTATAGCTCTTAAAAAATCACCCTATATTTATAAAGCCTTAGCTGTAGATCAATTTAAAAAGACAAACAAAATTACTGATATCTCCTTCTCACGCGCATAGCCGCTTGTATCAAAGAAGATATTGAAGTCTTGAATTTCATTTCATTTAGAAAATCCAATGGATTTTTGAAAAAATATCTTCTGGGGTAATGGAACAAGATGGAAAATATGTTATTTTAGACGCAATTTACATCAGACGGTAAAGCATGGTGACAGAAATGTAATGAGTTTGAGTCTAGTGTTGTGCATTTTAATTTTGTATATGTATATCTTTATGATCTTAATATACATATGTACATACATATTAATTCTTTAATGAATTAAAATATAAGCATTTTAGTTTTTTATAAACGTTATGTACCTGTTGTAATGGTTATGGGTTCGCTGATCTAGTAAATTTTATAAAAACCACTGGAAATTTTATAAATAAATCTTTATGGAATTATTTTTAAACGGTCAAGTTTTGCAAAAAAACAGAACTAAGTTTGTTTCAAATTATCTTTTTGCGGTTAGAATTGTTTTTCACAATCATTTTACCACAACACATAAAAGGTAGATTTATCGTGAGATGGAATAACAATTTATCAGGTGTAGTAAAAAGCAACCAGTATATTGTAGAACTGTTAAGGTTTTTTTCAGCGTAGTTAGGTTAGGAAAGATTCCATTTTTATAAGCTCCCTTAGATAAAATATTTCTAAAACAAGAAATTATGACACTAACGCTATATATGGCCTGATGGAATAGAATACTATTCCTCTATTCCTGCTGGTTAAAACGGACCGCTTGTTGCTGCTTTTACACGTTTCAATTGTTTACAGTATACATAGTTTACCAACTGGCAACCTAAAGTTTGTAGTTGCCGAAAGAAGTAAATTTTTAAAGTTTTTGTTCTCAGTTGCCATTTGTATTGCCAATTAATATAATTTTTAGCAACTGTAAACTCTACTGGAGTTCGGTTGTCATCCATAATTAAGCCATTGATTTCAAGACAATTAAACCGACAAAACAAAATTTATATTCTATTGCAACAGGATCATACACATTTCTAGTAAGCGTTTTCGACTTTATCGAAGAAAAATTATAAAATATCGACAATTCTTGCTTGCCTGTCACTTTAATAATGTGACGTACAAAATTACTTATGACCGCGATTACAAATATGTCGTAATTATGAATAGCTATCGAACTTGGATTGCATTGCTGATTGGCAAGAAAAGAACAAATTTTGATGGCCAACTATTATCAGGAAGGCAAAGATATTAACAAATTATATTTTCATTGTGTTAAGGCAAAATTTTTGGTGGATATAGGACTCCTAAATGTAGGTAGTTAAATGTAGAAGTTGCCGTAGTCTATAATAGGTAGTTTCTTGGCTTATTAGCTGCGAGCCCGTGGTTCAAACCACAGCTAAGGCATCTGCTACAAAACGAAATATAAAAAACTATATCCTTGTCTATTCCGCTCAGTAGTCTTCTGGCAAGAACTCTGAGAGTAAATAATATTTGCCATGAAAATTTTCTTAAAAATATGTCTTTCGAAGGCGACTTTAAACTATAGGTTCTGCTACTCATGTATGAAATAAACACACTCAATATGGTGGTGTGAGAAGATAGGATGTAATACTGACTGAAGGGTTGTAACGTAACGGTTTTAAACTTAATTTTCTCCTTTTTTTTTAAATGTTATTCAAATATCAAACCGTATTTTATAATACAAACACTTTGATAAAACAGAATTGTTGTGAAATTTCAAACGAAGTTTCTTAGAACGTCTTTTCGCCCAAATGTGGTTTTTATTGTTTTTTTTTTTTTATTTTCGATCACAAAATTGCTTGTCTGCAAAATTCTCCTTGGAACAATTAAATTTCTACTTTTCTCATGTTTCGACATGACATTTATTTTCTTTCTTTGTTTGAGAATATGACAAACATATAGACATACATGCATATGCATGTATGTATTTACGAATGAAAGAAGAATAACAGAATGAGAAAAGCGCAACATTAAAATATATAAGAAAACAAACAAAGAAAAGTGCGGTTTCAAGAGTTTCAAAATCGAATAAAAATTTATAGTTTATGTTAGGCAACCACACATACACACTTTTAAAATGGATTGTTTTGAACAACTAAATAAACTCTTTCCAAATGAGCAGCATAATGCGATAATAAAATCACAAATATGTACACTTGATTGTAGAAACTCCATCGCAGTAAAAGAGAAGAGGAAACTACCATATTTACTTAGTAGAAAAGAAGCCGGCAAAAAGTCATCAATCCTATCCGCTCCAGATACTAAGCAGCAGTATTCTGAAAACAACAAAAACTGTGTTTTAGAGATTACCAAAGTCGTTAAATCAACAACAACTGACAGCCAAAGAAAAAATCTACCGAAAATGTCCGATTGGGGTGATGATGATACGGAGGTAAGTTTTGGAATTTATTGCCTTAAAACAATGATTTTTAAATAATTTTATTTGGAAACAAACTTAAGGCAACTGACGGTAAAGGTTTCGGCAATGTGTTCTGTAAACCTAATGATGGCGACGGCTACCAAAATGACAATCAAGATGATGGCAATGGTGATTACAATGATGATGCTAATGGAAATGGCAATGATCAGGAAAATAATAGACGTTATCAGGGAGGCGGTGGAGGTCGAGGCCGTAATGGTGGTAGCAGAGGTAATGTATAATTTAATATATTAGGTGTCAAGTGTTCTAAGTATTAAAGTATTTTTAATATTGCTATAAACGTTGTAAGGGGAAGTCCCAAATTTTATTGCAGTTTAAGAGTGAATTACAGATCAGATAGTGCCAATTACAATGATTTAATGAATCTCACTTTAATAGCCAATCAATCACAACTTTAAGACATACTAAAGGTTTTTTTTTAAAGAAGAACTTATTTATTTATTGTTTTTCTTTATATTATTGGTTTTTGTATTTTGGGTATAATATGTATCTTGTTTATGTTATTTTTCAATATTAATAATCAGTAATTTTATCACAGCGGAGCTAAAAAACACGTCTGTTCAGCACAACTTTAAACATTCATATTGATTTTATTTTTAAAGAAGAACTTATTGATTTTCATTTATTGAAAGAAACAATTTCATAAGCAGATAAAAATAGTATCGAAATAGTAACAATAACACAGGGAGTAGCAGAATTTTTTTTTAAACAAATGAATAAATATTCCTAATCCCTATTAATAATAGAAATGTGAATTCGTGTACACATTAAAATTTTTTATAATTATAGTCTAATTTAGTGTTCCGCCTCAGCAAATAATTTTCTATGCTTAGTAATTCTCCATAAGTTTATACATAACCTCACTTTAGTGCCCACAATTTTGCAACGAGGCTTTCAAATTAAATACCAGTTTTTCTAAAAAATATATTCCTCTTGGTTTAATTGTTCAAGATTCCTTCCAGATGTATAGCTTGTCCCATGATAATTGATTGGCCAGGTATAATGCGCTCTGTGAACTTTATAAGGAAGGTTATCCGTATTGGTGTGTAGTGTTGAATAACTTTGTTCATTAAGTCTTACGCTTCTCAATACTTGACGCTACCTGAAATTCCTATGATGTTTATAGTTGATGGTATCCCCAGGGGTCAGGGGTTTTCATGGATCATGAATAAAGCTTCCTTTTATTTTTAAAACCATGACAAGTATTTTTTCGATTTTGCCCGAATTCAATCCTGAATTGATCGGACATTTAATAAAGCATTTTAACCATCATACAACGCTACCACCCAAGTGAGAATTTGATATACAAGTTTAGAATACATGAGAACTAAACGTCTAACAAGAGAAGAGTGTTGATATATTTCAGATTTTAAAACGAAAGTAAAAGTTCATCAAAAGGAATTTCATATTAATGGAAGTTTTTTGATAGTAGAGTGTTAAATGTCAAACGAATTTACATTGTTAGTTTACTTTTAGGATTATGCCTTAGAGGTCAAATCGATCATGTAACCTATAAAGTGGCAAGAGCGATGAGAATCTAATACACAGTCTAATAACATTATTTAAGATATTAAAACTCATCCATTTGCTTTTCACTAATATCTATTCCATATTTTAGGACGTACTGGTGGTTTCAATCGGTTCAACAATGATAACGACAACGACGAAAACGGTGAATCGAATGGTAAGTACTTTAGAGAATTAAGTTTTTAAATTTTTGAATGAGATTTGTGGTATTATATTTTATAATTAAATACATGGTCTAGTGTAGTCCTAGTTATTGGTTCTTGGTTTATTTTTTATTTCCCTTTTTTTTTTGTTCTTTCTCGTGTATGTGTACCAAATTAAAATTAACATTTCATAGCTCAAGAAAATATGATTTCTCAAGAAGAAAACTATCAAAATTTCGTATTTGCCTTAATACCTAAAGATTTTTCGAAAGAATCTTTAAAACATTTTCTGAAAAATATGAAAGTTTTATTTCATAAAGCATCACTGGTTCAAAAATATACTCTCATGCGGTATTTAATGGAAGCTTACGAAAATATTTTAAAAAACACACAGCAAACGGAAAGCAATAGGAAAAATATACGAACTAAGAAAAAACCAGAACAACAATTACAAACATCTCTAGGTGATGCAGTACCAATTGTAAGGACAATTGATGTAGCAGCAGATTATGAAGCTCGTCAAGAAATCTTTCCTGATTTGCCAATTTCCTTCGGAGTTGCTTCAATGTCATCACCATCGAACAACAGTGAAGTAGTGGATGTGCTTAATATATACCACCAAGCAGAATCAGAACTAAATAAACCAGATGATGCACTAACAGACAATAATGTAACGCAATTGGAACCCGTATTACCGTTTTACCAAGCACCTGCAAGGAATATTTCGAATTTATTTGAAAGTATGGAACCAGAACAAGATCTACATGGGTCTCCTATAAGACGGAATCAAGCTAGTCCCTTGCATCCAGAGAAGACACCAGACATCACAAGGCGCCAGAGCGAACGTCTCCAGGCTAAAGAATTTCAAATGTCCGCTTGTGTTAGACAGACGAGTCATAGCAGTACGCCACGTAGATCACGTTATAGCTTAAGACCACAGCAACCTGTCACACCACTGCCGTATCTCGGTGATACGCCACCATTGACTCCAACACGTCCAAAACTACGTACCAATATAAGCGAAGAAGAATATTCTTTACGTTTTCGTCTAACACGTAGAAAATTTTTGGAAATTACTGAATTACCTCATTTCAAATGTGGCATTGTTGAAGCTTCTGCATTATTAGATGTGCCCATGGATATTTCATTAATTGAAGAGGAATATTTATGTGACAGTCCTGGTGATCATGTACACACTGATAATATACTGACGCATCCTGCTTCAATCACGGCAATGACAACAATCGTTGATCAATATTCCAGTTTAAATCCTGTCCGTCAGGCACCATCATCCATACAAGAGCTATCATCTTTTGGCAGACCTTTGCAAGCTACTCAAATGCAGGAGTTGTCACGTTTGGAAAATGAACGTCGTCTTAATGAAAACGCCGTTAATCAAGATATACCATCACATACAGAAAATGTTAATGCTGCAGACAATGTTGCCAACATTAGCACCGATTCTATTCCAGCAATGGGAATGATGGGGTATTGTTTTTTTAGTTCTAATGTGTTTACTTCTTTATGCTCTTGGATAAAAACGAATTTGAATTTTAAATTAGGTTTCAATCTTCATAATTTTGCACATAAATTCAATTATTTTGATTAAAAGTACTTAAAATTTTAGTTAGAAACATATTTTTGAGGTATGCTTAGCGGTAACATATATTGAAAGCCTTTATTTTGTAGTCTGTAGTGCTTTCTAACAGCACAAATAGGCAGGTAGGTTTGGCTAAGGACTTGTGTATCATTATTGTAATATGTATAATGACAAGTATAAAAACACCGGGAGGTCGAGAGGTTCTTTGTGTTCGTTACTATAAAGCAGAAATGAAGGAAGTAAAACAGTTGAGTTAGAAACAAATAAGAGATGGGTTACGAACACCCTACAAACGGTGTGGACCTCTGAAGAGCATGAATATCGATTCCCTTCAGAGAGTTTAAACCCTGAAAGAAAACTTATGCCAGGGTTTACAGCTTTCTCTTACCTAGTGCGGGACATTAAAGAAAAAGTGTTCTATCGTGTTCAACTCCTACCAACATGTACCATTTTAACCTATCCTCCCATCGCTTCTGCTCTCTCTCTCCTGATGAAACCTTAGAGAGGGGTAGCAGGTTAGAGTGTTATTGCCACCATTCACAACAATCTAATAAGGCCTTTAGTCATCTCGTTCTAAGGAATATCATCATGCTACTATGAAACCTAACAGAGACTGGCCTGATCCTTTCCAAAGGTCCATATATGTACATCCTTGCTGTCGCGAAACATGCGAGACATGCTTCAGATCGACCTTTATTATCCTCAGACCAGCTTGAGAGTCAACGAAAATCACGTAAAAAGAAGAAGCGAGTTCATTCATACTTTCAAGAACTCTCAAAAAAGCAAACATTGCGTGATAAACGTTGAGGTTATCACTCGTTATCTAATGGTGACACCAGTCCTAGAAAGTACAGAACTTTTTCCTGTTAGAACATAATTTTATTTACATTCCTTTGAAATAGTTCTCAGTATATTTTATACAGTTTCGTCTTAGCTGCCCACATGTTGGGTCCTCATTGTCTAAAATCTCTCAAGCTGACGCTTAAGGGTTTTTTTAGCTGTTGAATTTAACGTATTTGTCCTATGCTAGCAGGAGCATAGCAAGTGTCACCTCAAACAAAATGCCTTTTGGTATTCGTTTTACTTGAGCATTTTAAAGTGGTCTGGCGTAATCATATTTTTTTGTATAAGATTTCCCTCTTTTCCTAATCCCTTTAACTAATCTTACTTTCCCTCCACATATTCTCTTTGTAAGAAATTTCTTAAAAATTTTTATTTTTTCATTATTTTAAAACGCTGCATAATTTTATTTGTAATTTTAATGGTAATGATATTCAGAATAGTTATGAATCAAGAGTGTAATCAAAGGATATACCATATTGAGGAAATTCCTGTTATTATTTATACTGCAACTGTATTTTAAATTCGAGTTTTTATCCAATGGCAGAAAAATTATTTCTTTTTCGAACAAACTTTTCACTAAAAACGATTTCTTCAAATAGAGAATCTCTTCAACAACTGCAGTCACAAGAACAGCAAGATCATCCTAATCAAATACACAATGAGAAGCCAATAGTTATGGAGGCAATTAACATGCCACAACTGCCAACAGAATTTACTGCCGATAGTGGTATTCAATTTCCTGCTGCCCCTATAACTGGGGATAGTGGCCTCAAGCATCCACCATTACATTCTGTAATTGACTCTGCTAGTGCTGGACAACAAGCAAAGCCAACTCAAACACAAGTGACACCTACTGATAGCGGAGTATTTAAGACGCCAATGATACCAGAATTGCCGATTAAAACAGCAAGCACCCTCACCCTGCCAAGTATTGAAGTTCAAGATTTTGAAAGCAATTTGATAAGTCGTAATACACTAAACACCTCAACACCCTTGGGTGTTATAAAAGCAGAAGATATATTGCAATTATTAAAACACAGGAAAACTTTGTTGTCGCAAAAGGAAAGGGAAATTTCCAATGTTACAGATGTTAGCGGTGGAAGTGCAATGATGGAAGACAATCAACAAACTAATGTGGCTGTTCAAACTACACAGCATGATCAATTGACATTACAGCCAATAGTAGAAGTTGGTGAAGACGCTATTAGACCTTCAGAATCATTAACGGCAGTGGGTCCGAATGGTGATAATGCTTCTCAACAAACTGCTGCTACGGAAACTATAAATGAAGATTATCGTAGAGATTGGTACGAAATTCTAAGGACCAGATTACAAAATAGCAACAATTATGTAAATTGTACAACGCCAAAACGTAAACGTAAATTTAAACGTCCAAAACGAACAAATCCTTTACATGCCGAATTACAAACAGTTAATCTAAATGAAACACTAAATAAGCCACCAGCTACCAGTGTTTTATTGCAACAGACTTTGGCTGGTATTTTGCCATCACTAACTGCACCTGCAGATGCTCCACTCACTGCAAACTTAAACAATTCGACTGATATGCCCTGCCAAATAGGCGATAATTTTCCTTCTCCTATTATTTCTCCACAACAGCAACAATACGATGAATTTATCTTCAATAATGTGGAAAATATTACCAAAATAGTTGACAACCTGGATAGTTGTCGTCTAATGTTGGAAAACTATCGTCGTGGCATTGAAAGAAAACTAAACTCTGCGGACACTGATGGTTTCAAACAACCTTGTGAACATTTCAATCCAGAGGTATTGCTAAATGCACCCGAAGAACGTTTGGCAATAAAACTCAATTTGGTACAGAATATTATACGTCAAGTTTCGTTTGATTTTACTAAATGCGAATTCATTAAAGATCGTATGTCGGCAGCTATTGGATTCGCTTTTCTATTGGAACTAAAATCGGCCGGGATTATAAATTTAAGTAGCGATGGACGTAATGTTTCGTTGCGTTAAGTTCTTTTTTTTAACTGTTTTTTTAATTGAATTATTTACTGTAAAAAGTTAATTATTTTATGTAATATCCGTTGTAGTTTTGTGTTTTGTTTTTATCTCATCCTCTTTATTAATAAAGCTACTGAATATTGTTATAAAACTTGTATGTCATGTTCTTCAACGTTACTTTCTTAATTCCCATTGATTTTTATATATAAAAATGCTTTCATTCCATTATTTTCAAGGCTACAATGGCGAGCGTCGCAGTGGTTTCGGCGGTGGTCGAGGACGTAACGGTGGAGGCCGTGGTGGTGGTGGCTTCAGAGATGGAGGCCGCAGAGATTACAATGGTAATAGAGGAGGAGGTGGAGGAGACTATAATCAACAAAATAATAGCGGTGGTTACGGCGGCGGCGGTGGCGGTGGCGGTAATAAAGATGATGGTGAAGAGCAAAAGAAACCGAGAGAATTTTATATCCCACCAGAACCAACAGACAATGAGGATGAAATTTTTGGCTCTGGTATTACCAGTGGTATTAATTTCTCTAAATATGACAGCATACCAGTTAAGGTAACGATATTTTGTTATACAACATACTTATGTACAGTGTTTGGGGAAGAAATTAATAAGGGCATGTTAATATTTCAACAAAAAAAAAAAAAAAAAAAACGAATCTTTATTTTAGGTCACTGGTGAAAATGCACCCCCTTCCATTACTACATTCGAAGAGGCCAATTTCCGTGATATAGTCTTAAATAATATTAAAAAATCCGGTTATAAAATACCCACCCCCATACAAAAGTCAGCCATACCAGTTATCTTATCAAGACGTGACTTAATGGCCTGCGCCCAGACTGGCTCTGGGAAAACAGCAGCTTTTCTTTTGCCCATTATCAATAATTTATTAAGTGAAGGAGCAGAGATTTCGATAGGTAGACCTCAAGCGCTGATCGTCTCACCAACACGTGAATTAGCCATACAAATCTTCAATGAGGCTCGCAAATTTTCCCTGGGATCCTATTTAAATATACGCATTGTTTATGGTGGCACCTCGTCCAAACATCAGGGTGAAAATATTGGCCGAGGCGGTAGCCACATTTTAATATGTACTCCTGGACGATTATTGGATTTTGTAGAAAAAGGTTTCATTTCTTTCGAAGAATGCCGATTCGTGGTCTTGGATGAAGCGGATCGCATGTTAGATATGGGTTTTAAGGACAATGTGGCCACCATAATGAATCATCCCACTATGCGGCCAATGGAAGAACGGCAGAATCTTATGTTTTCCGCTACATTTCCAGCCGAAATACAGCGTATGGCTGGTGAATATTTAAATGAATATATTTTCATATCCATTGGTGTTGTGGGTGGAGCGTGTTCGGATGTAACACAGAACATTTACGAGGTGAAAAAGTTCCAGAAGAGAGCCAAATTAATGGTAAGTTGGAATCGGTGAATATTTAATGTTAAAAATATAAAAATATATTAACGTACGTATTGCTTAGGAAATTTTGCAAGAGAATGCCGAAGGCACTATTGTTTTCGTGGAAACTAAACGTGGCGCTGACTTTTTGGCCTCATTGCTTTCGGAAACCGATATACCCACAACGTCTATACATGGTGATCGTTTGCAACGTCAACGAGAAATGGCTTTGGCTGATTTTAAATCGGGCAAAATGAAAGTCTTGATTGCCACCTCTGTGGCGGCTCGTGGTCTAGATATTAAAAATGTTAATCATGTTGTCAATTATGACATGCCCTCTTCGATCGATGAATATGTGCATCGTATAGGTCGTACTGGCCGTGTGGGCAATAATGGACGTGCTACTAGTTTCTTTGATCCAGAAAGTGATTCAGCTATTGCCACCGATCTGGTAAACATTTTGGAAGGTGCTGGCCAGCAAGTGCCAGATTTTCTAAAGAACTACAGTTCAGGTGGTGGAGGCGGTGGTAGTGGTGGTTATGGTAGTAAATTTGGCGGCCGTGATGTACGCAAAGGTCTACCTCAGGTATAATTTTGTGTATAATTTTGTTATCATAAAATCATTTTCTTTAATTCAAATTATCATTTCTAGACTGATGACAACTTTATTACCTCTTCGGGGCCCGCGGCCTTTGAGGAGGAAGAAGAATGGAACTGAACTCTTCTCATATTTATATTCCAACTCACTGCCTTTGTAGTGTTATATTTTTTATTCTTTAATTTTTTTTTAGTTTACATTCCTTAATGAACTAATTTATGTTACATTTTCATTACAAATGTTTTCCTTATTTTTACTTTAAAATTAATCTGAATTGATTTTAGTTTTTAAATAATTTGTTTTTAAATGCTTTTTTAAACAATCCTGCTTCCTACTCATATTATAATGGTTTTTGTTAGTGTAAAAAGAAAAAAAAAACACGCTTTATTATAACAAATGTTGAAATGTAAATGAAATTACATTAAAAAATATTTTTAATACCAAGTTAATAAATATTTGTTGTTACTCAATCAATCAGTTGTAAACACAAGTCCTGTGCTATGATTATTAGATTGTTAATAAATATTTGTTGTTACCCAATCAATCAGTTGTAAACACAAGTCCTGTGCTATGATTATTAGATTGACACAGCTGAACTGTCATAATTTCGTCTTTCTCTGCTGTTTTGACTTTGACATTTCCTTATTTTGATTTGTTTTTGTTTTGTATATCCTTCGCAACTTAGTCCGGCCTAACATTGGAAAGTCGAATTGTTTAGACGTAACGTGATGTAGTTTCCGTAAACTGATCACAGATCAGTTTTCGTCTTTGACATCAATATTCTCCTCTCTCTCTCCATTATAGGAAGTAAAGGAGGACGGACGGACCCCAAAATTTTTATTATGGTGGGTTTCGACGTGAATTTTGGGAAATGTGGATTTATTCCGTGTGGTGAGTTTTCAAGCTGATGAGTTTTGAAAAGTGTGGTGAATTTGTCCGGATCGGAGAGTTTCCAGGGTGGCGAGTTTTTGCATTGAAATTCATCAGTCGTAATTCGAAATAGGCATTTTTTACCATAGTTCACAGTGCTATTAGTGGTGAATTAAACGGTGTGTGTCTAGAATAAGTTTTTTTTTTTTTAAATGCGAAACGGTTAAAACAAACCTACCATACTTAAATTGGGGTGTGAAAAAGGGATGGGTAGAGTCACGTAGTGTTGCCATTAAGTCAGAAAATTCTTTTTAGTACGCATCTAAAAAATTAAGATTAAAAAATATTCCGTGATGCATTTTCCCTCTTTGGTGATTTCTTTTTCAGAAGTTGGTTAAAATTTTTTTTAAATTAATAAAATTTTTTTCCTGGCAACATTGGTCACAGTATAAATAGAAGAGAACTGCCAGACAAAATTTGGTAAAATGTAGGCCATTTGCTAATGGTTCTTGTCCTGACTTTCTTTCTTTTGAGAAAGTGTACAAAACTATAGTAACCTTTAAAACACATCCCTTGAGACGGCAAACAGATGGTCCTGTTTTGACATTCCATTTTGGGGCACACACAGATGCAAAACAAAACAAACAATACAAAACCGGCATTCACTAAAAGGGAATCTTGCAAAACAACAAGACCAATAAAGAAAACAAAACAATTGCAAAGAAAGAGAGAGCAAAACAAACTCAAGGAGACACGGAGACACAAGCGAGTTAAACGAAATAATCAATATTAGAAATTCACCACCAGAGCGAGCACACAGTAAAAAGTTTGAACCACTTTTTGGTTTTTTCATGTGCATATAACTTTTCTTTTAGTCTTTAACGGTAACTTTAACTTAACGGTTGACAAAAGAAAGTATTCTAAAACGCTACTAACAAGCGTTGCTGCTGTTTTTTTTTTGTGTGTTTGCGGTAGAGTGAAAAATCAAGAATTTGTTGAAAAAATATTTTCATTTAAAATGAAAAATATTCAATTAAAAAAAGCAAAAGAAAAATATTAAAAGAATAAAAATAATGAAACAATGTTAAAAGAATTTATTTGATAAAGAAAAACGAGAAAAAATTTTAAGCAAGAAAACAAAATGTTTTGACAGCCAAGTGTTATGAAATAACATCCTTAACTTTGTATGGCATTGTTAACGAAAAAACAAAAAAAAAAAAAAAAACGAAACTGAAACTGAAAAAATATGTGTAGTGTGTCTGTCTATTACGTTCTTCTATGTAATCCTTACTCCGCTTATTGGGTTTGGCTTTCATAGAGTAGAGTCTTGTTTGGCTGGCATTTTTGTGTTGCAAATTCAACTTTTTTTCTTCCACTTTGATTACCCATAAATGTGTGTAGTTTGTACAAATTCAAGCGTGTAAAATTTCTTTAATAAAATATATTTTTTCTAGGGGATCTATCTCCTTCCACAAACATACATACATATGTACATAGGTACATATATACATATGTACATATATATTTTACAACCATTGGTGGTAGAGCGTGTTTTAAATGTATGACGTACCATAGAAGTTAATGGTTTCTGTTCTTTCTCGTTTTCTCCTTAAAGAAAATTTCTTACTTCGTCTGTTATTTCTTTTTTTTTTGTTTTTTTTTTTGGGTCACCACCCGCGCCTCTGCCACCCTTGCATTTTTACAAGCTAGACTAATAAATAATATACTTAAGGGGGTGGTGGTGGTGGGTATGTTTAGTTCAATGAACAGTTTGCCATACCATCGTGGTATATTTTGTGTTCTTATTTTTTATGTTTTCTTTTTTTTTGTTTTCATGATATTATTATTGGTTTTAAATTAATTTATTAATGAAATTAATACAAATATGTTATTTTTTTAATACAAAGGGGAGTGGAGGGCTTCCCTTTATACAGTTTTTTTTCGTACAGTTTAAACACATCTTTGTATGCTTTTCCCAGTCTGGAAAATCTCTTGGAATGTGATTTATTATCATTTATAAGTAGGTAGAAGAGGAGAAGCCGAAGCATAGTGATTCAAAATCTTATGCCTAACGGCACACTTACAAACAGTCAAGTCGGATTGTTTTGCGCCCACTATTAAGGGGTATTAAATATATTTTCTGTAGGAAGTAAAGGGTCCGCCAAATAATTTGTTTTTTTTTTGAAAATGCTTTAAAAAAAACTGCTGAATATTTTCTCAAATTTCTTTTTTTATTTGAAAGTACAATCCTTCCGGTTAATAATGGAAAATAATTTCATTCAAATGGCTGCCACGGCTGGCCATGCAGTAGCCTACACGATCGGTCCAATTTTTAAGCACATTATCGATTGTGTAACACTTATCTTTGACGGCACCCCACAAATAATAGTCCAACGGTGTCAAATCGCAGCTCCGAGGTGGCCAAACGACATCAGCTCTGCGGCTGATAATGCGATCTTCAAAAACAGGGCGCAAAACATCGAGTGTAGCTTCGGCTGTGTGGCACGTAGCGCCGTCCTGTTGAAACCAAATGTTGCCAACATCCTCCTCTTCAATTTTTGTGAACAAAAATTCGTTCAACATGGCCCGATAACGATCGCCATTGACTGTAACGGCCACTCCTTGCTCATTTTCGAAGAAAAATGGCCCAATTATGCCTCTGGACCAAAATCCGCACCAAACAGTGACTCGTTTTGGGTGCGTCGGCTTTTCATTGTATGCGTGCGGGTTTTCTGTGCCCCAAATGCGGCAATTTTGCTTGTTTACATACCCGCCAAGATCAAAATGAGCTTCCGTACGCAATTTTCGCACACATTCTGCAACATTACCATGATTTTCAAAGTAATGTCGCAATATTTTCCAGCGTTGTTCAAGCGTATACACAACCATATTCGTTCAGCGGAAAGATAAAACTAATTATCTGTCAAATCAGACATGAGCTAAGTGTTACCATTCACGAAATGAGCACTAGTTGGAAAAAAAAACGTTAGATGGCGGACCCGATATATATTTTGCACAAATTTCATTAGCTTCTTCCAGATCCACAAAGCTCCATCTCGAGCATAAACAGTGTTTCATCGTTTCGAAGTCTTCATCACATGACCTGCATTTATAAATATCCACTACACCTATGTATATGGTTCAGGTAGAATGTTCCGTAAAGACGCTCATTAAAGTACTCAGACCGGCTTTACTCTTTAGCTTCTTCCAGATTCTCAAATCTTAATCACGGGCTTTCGAAAGCATCGTTTCGAAGTCTTCACCACATGCCTTGCATACATAATTATTCACTGCAGCTATACAGTTCAGGTGGAGTGCTCCGTAAAGACGCACATTAAAGTACTTAGACCGGTTTTAATATACTAATGCTTTTCTAACATCAGCGCTATATTTGCAGATTTTCCTCTAGTGTTATTTTTCCACAGTTCACTTTCATCGCCTGGTTTACGATGCACTATAAGGCATTAGGTGATACAGGTTTATGTTATTGCTTCCCCATCGATCACTCTGTGATGACTAAATACCCATATATTGCTTACCGTGCCATGTGTGCAGTAATTGTTAATTGCCTTCTTATATTCCAGGACATCGATGCTGTGTCCCTAATTGTCATTTGACTATCAATGAAGATATTTAAATCCTTATAAGCCCAGTTTACAGAATTATCACCTGAATCGGTAGCTAGAGGTATAGCTTGGTTTCTGGTTTTTCCCATCCTATTTCCATCCCACGGACAGATCGATCTGGTGTCAAAGAGATGCAATCGGTCGTAATTGATATGTTGGAATTTATGTCGGGTAATTTCACGTTTAGCGAATATACATTCAGTGTACCAAATATGCTCTGGTAATACGATTTGTAGCCCTGGTTGGGTTTCGGATCATTGTCTTAATAATGCCGAAAAGGATCACTTACAATCACTGCCTTGGCGTAGTAAGAAGAGGAGGGCGTGAAAACTTTGTTAAAGTCATAACTCACTTGGGTGCACATAACTCTGAGCTAATTGACAAGTCTGAATTAATCATTCTCACCTTTTCACAAAGGCTCCCTTAGAATCAAACAGAAAACGCTTTTGAAAGTTTAAGAAACTAGTGATTCAAGTCTTCCACGTGCCTATTCATGACAGGATGATGTCTCTACGATCCAAAAATTGATTGGTACCATTTCTATCTAATTTATGGCAGGTGAGTCTGGTAGCGACGTGAAATTTTTCCTGAGCCCAAGATTTGTAAACGCTCAACAGAGATCTTTGTCTGATAAAGAGTTCATATTTTCACAAGTGGCTGGGTATTGCCATTCCATAGCTACAGAATTAAGCGATATGACCTTGTAGCCAAGAACCACATAAGAACTGGACACAAAATTACTGCGAGAGTAGATCAAATTAACTAATTTAGACCTAAAAGTCTCACTCGAATTAAGTTTGATTACAAATTGGCTACCAAAGTGGATAGAGATAGCAGCTCCCCAATTCAAAATCAATTCTAGGGTATTATTAATGCCCACTATATTTTTCTGAAACACCCTCCAGTAGTTTAGTAGGCGAAGCTTTTCGGAAAAAAATTTATTCCTATCAAGTCTAGAATCTTCGTGTACACTTCCAAAGAGTTCCAAAAGAAGTACACGTCATAGGACCTGTACAATGGGTCAGTTCGACCTCCGGGTACTGTACTTGTCACAGTTGACAAGTACACGTCCTCTAACCTAGGACCTTGAATCCCTGATCCTTGCCTGATTCACATCTGACGGATTATGTTTAGATGTGATTTAAGTGTGTTTTGTTGTTCGACAAGTAGTCCATAAGGAATGGAAACCATGTGGATAATCGTCACTATCTGTAGAACATCATCTCAAAAGTCCTGAAGACTGAAGACGAAACTGCGGTAACTTGATCAGATTCTAAAAGTAGAGAATGTAATAGAAGCGATGCTGCTGTCCTAGACAAATAGAAGATGGAAGAGAAGTTCTTTTAAGCAGTCAACAAAGAACTGGCAAGGGGGTGGAATTAATTAATAATTCAAAAAGTCCTCGTGATTTATTTAGAATCATAAGGGAAAGTCGAAATTGTTTAATTTTGAATATATTGACAAGGTTGAGTAGGAATTATCAAGCGACAAGCTTATAAAGGGGTTCTAAATAATGCCTTCCACAATCCTGTTGCATTGTCTGAATGGTTTGGACTTTCTTCAATTTGTTGTCGCCAAAAGAAGATATCCAAATCAAACGGGCGTAGTTTTGATGCTTTGTACCTTTTCATTATGATGTCCTTAGTCATGTGCCATGAGAAACCAGCGAGTTCCTTGAGTATCTTATTTTCGTTTTCAAGACATGTAAGACATTGTCGAAGAACACGCTTTATATTTTCGCGTAACGAATTACATATATTCGGTGGCCGACATCCGAGGCAATCAATTTCATTTTAACCCCTTCAATCCACGAGTTAAAAAGAGTTATGGCTAATTTTGTGATTTAGTGACCAAGTACTGGGTGATTTTAGAACTTACTTTTTTAAGGAGCTGATAGAATTTGTTGAGGATTGTATGTATTCGTTTAAAATATGAGTCCGTAGATTGCAAATAAAATAAATTTGTGTTTAGTTTTAATTAAAATTCTTTATTATTTGAACAATTCTGTGTGTCAGTGTTCACAACTTTATGTAAATAACAACAATTGCTTTATTTGTTATTTCTCTGTTTACACCCTTTGTATAAACAATAACAATTACTAGACAATTGTTCGACAGATCTTTGTAACGGAGATCTTCAGACCAGGATTACTCTCTTCAAACACACCACATCTTCACACAAGACTGACTGAACTTTTACTCACTCACTCGTCTGCTTTACCTTGCCTTTTATATTACAGGGTAAACAGTCTAATGAATGTCCTTGAAGGCGAACGTTCATGACTTTGCCTTCTCGAAATCTCTATAATCGTTGTTTACGTTTAATTAATGTAGTGTTGATGGTATATTTTTGTTTACTCGTTTACCATTTTTTTATGCTGGTGTTTGTTGTTATATTACTCAGTGCGATAATTTGTAAACAAGTTCATTGTTTTGTTTTTGTAGCTTTTGTTTATAATTTTAATGTTAAACGATGTAAAAGCAAAACATCAGTATCTAGATTTTTCCATTTTCGTAACAATAGTTTATGATCCTTATGGAATTTATTTTTGATTCTTGTAAGAAATTTCGATGACAGTAGAAGCTTCTTCAAGTTTCCATCATTGTATACCAATTATTTAAATGTTTTCATCATTTGTTGGCGAATTAGCAAATCGAAAGTTCTCATCTTCGAAAAAATGCTTTGCACTTTTAAAACACACCTCGTACATATGAATGAATATAGAATATACATACATATGTACTTAGTTTTTTTAAATAAAAAATTACCTGTAATTAGCTTTTTAATCAAATATAATGAGGCAATGTTTTCATAAGTTCATGTTAATGCTACACACGTTCATTACCAAGTCAACACAATTTTGCTATTGTGAGCATCCCTTTTTGATTGTGAAAACCTCTTAAAGTATTAAAAAACTAAAATATTTTTAATTGCATTAAACTTTGTCTTAATCTTTATGACCCTTAGGAATGCATAAATATTTAAGGAGAATGCCGGCTAGTGTTTCTTAATGATAAAATTTCATTATGAAATTATTACCACACACACATACAATATAGCATACCATACCTTAGAAATATTATAATTGCTCCTTTAGCAGAAAGGAAATTTTATTTATTGATCTCTTTAAAGCTTAACAAAACAAATAAGAAAGTTAACGATTGCAAATCAAGGTCGACTACATAATGCCCTACAGTGTAAGATTTTTTCAGAATTTTCTTTTTATGATTCGATTTCCAGTTAATAATTTATAAGATTGACATTTATATCGGGTGTTTTTTCGCTGCATTATAGCTATAGTATATCGATAACCACGATTTGACAGCTTTAAATGTCAAAGTGTGTTGACATTTCTATTCAAAAAGGTATGGCAAGTCATCATGAATCACTTAATGCCAGTATAACGCATTGTAAGATTTTTTCAGAATTTTATTTTCATGATTCGATTTCCGGTTAATAATTTATAAGATTGACATTTATATCGGATGTTTTTTTCGCTGCATTATAGCTATATATCGATAACCACGATTTGACAGCTTTAAATGTCAAAGTGTGTTGACATTTCTATTCAAAGAGGTATGGCAAGTCATCATGAATCACTTAATGCCAGTATAACGCTTCCAAATTATGGATTAACTTTTATATCGGGTGTTTTTTAAGCTGCATGAGAACTATTGATATCGATAATTGTGGTTTGACAGCTGTGAATGTGAAACAGTGTTGACATTTCTGTTGATTAAGGTTTATTAGCAAAGCATCATGCCAGAACAGCGTTTCCAAATTGAAGATTTACATATGGGGTGTTTTTTTCGCTGCATCAGAACTATTTATATCGATAACCATGATCTGACAGCTGAGAATGTGAAACTGTGTTCTCTAAACTTTGACAAGACATCATGAATCGTTTAATGCCAAAACAATGCTTCCAAATTTTGGAAGTTTACTTTGCAAAAAAAAAAAAAGTATATTTTACTGTCAATATAATTGGTCTAGGAAGCAAGTAATTTGTGCAGGTATTCATTGTTTTTGCAATAATTTTACTCTTCTCGATTGTAAAGCATCAAAAAATGTGCGTATAGAAGAGAATATTGCTGCAATAGCGGAAAGTCTTGAAGTAGACGTCGAAATGACAATTTAGAGTCCTTGACAACTTGTTGGCCTTTGTTCTTCGACTACGTGATGACGGATTTTGACTTGCGTGCCTATTAAATACAGTCTTGTACAAATATTAAAGCCAAACGATCATTGTTTGCACCGTAATTTCGCTGATTATTACATTTTTTTTTATCAAACAATTGGATTTAGTGATGATGGATGGTGTGAGAAACTAGGTTACGATCCTGAGTATAGCGTACGTAAGACTTGATGTGAAGAAAAGGAATCATAAATAGAAATACTTGGAAAAAACTTTATGTCAGAATATCGAATTTACTCCATGTGGAACCTTGTATTCAATTATTGTATTAATTATTCAAAAACTATTTGAGGATTTGATAAAATACTTGAAAAAGGGTGAATTAATAGTACTACAGTGAGTTTAATAAACTTCATTCATTTAAATTAAATGGCCTTAAGTGATCGTAAGAGAAATTAAATTGCTTTGCTGGCGCTCTGTTTTCATCTAAAACATGGACATGATTCGGAAATTGTCACAACTCCTAGTTCCTTCTTTATCATACCAAACCTGGCACCTTTATAGAGAAGCTTATCTGGGCCTTATTTTGTTTCAATTCCGTGTTAACTCTTTTGCTTATGAATTTGGTAAGATTTGGGTAGATTTTTCGTTGACAGTTGGGCTTTAGAACAGTTGTTTGGAGTAATAAAGTGTTAATAATGTAATGGGGTTGACTCTACTGCTTAAAAATATTCTGAATTTAGGTACCAGTTCAAGATACCCGAAAAATATTTCACACTTAACACAACAGCACAGGACTGATAAACAAACACTGCAAGCAGAAAAACTGTTACTTAAAAACGAATCACCTTTAGTACCATGTGTAGGGTACAATAAAGAAAAAATCCAATTATTGCTATACCACTCGAAAGCTTGTTAAGACCATTTTATGAACGCACCTACACTCTATAAAATTGTATGTTTACATGGATGGTGTGTGTGTGTGTGTGTGAAGATTAATAAAGGTTATTACGTGTGTATTGGTGTGTTTACACACTACTCATACTCGCTCATATGAGTATGCTATTGTTTTAAAATAAGGTTATAATCTTCTATAGATACACATACATGCATACATACATATGTACATTCACTCTCAACCATTCTTACTCATACCATGTCATTGTTATTGTTTAAACAATGGCAAAAAGGTGAATATAAATAAATAGCCTGAGAAATGGGTCGATGTACCAAACCCTTACATTCGTTCCCTCTCTCTCATCACTCATCTCATAGCTTACAATCAGTGAGCAACACAACGAAATGAAATCGAATATTAAATATACAAACAATACCAATGAGCCGCCATCATTGTGCCATTCCGAAGCGTAGCAAAGGCAAAAACAATTGCAATAAATTGTACTACAATATAAAGAAAATAATACAACAACAACCGTAACGTGGTGGTGGTATTGGTGGTGATGGTGATTGTGTTGATGGTACAGAAAAATAAACCAAAAAGACGAACGTAAAACTGCCGGATACAAGAAGAAAAAATAAAATCAAATACTATAAGACAACAATAACAATAATAACAACAAAAAATGTAGAAAGTATTGTATTTTTTTGAGATATTGAGACCAACAAAGTTCTTTTGTAGCCCCTTTGCTATGAGTTCTTAGGGGTTTTATTGGCTGTTTTTGTTGATAAAAGGAATCGTTTAGATAAAGAATAAATCCTTAATAATATTAAATATTGATTTTAAACTAGAATATCTTTAAATCTCAAATTCTGTAATAAAGGGTTGTCCATTTCATGATTTCAAAACCACCGGTCTGGCTAGGTCTGTCAGCTGTGAAATATCTTTTATCTGAAGGGGCATTGGTGATGCCGGTACACTTTTTGATATTAATCTCAGTGCAAATATAAGAATTTCCGACAATAATTTAGAGTCTTACCTATAAGTTCAGTTACCAGTTCTGAAACGTTTGGGGTTCAACTGGCAGCAGACTTGATTGCGAAGCCTGACCGAAAGCTTAATTCTGGTACCACGGGGGTCGTGATCCCCAGAGACATATCTCTGCCCGACAATGGTGCGGCCCCATTTTGGGAGCAACCTGGTGGCTGTGGTTTATACCCAAATCGCGGGTAGAGCGCAAGCTCGGTGTAGAGTTATACTCTTTACCACTTTCACAAAGTAGTTTAGATAGTTTCCGACCTCTAACCAAAAGGGAAGTCATATCCAAAGGCATGGCTTCGAAATGGTACTCACGTATGGTGATGTAATCAGTGTTATGCTTATGCATATAGCGGCGCTGGTAGACGCATTGTTTCCACCCGTGCTTTGAGCACCGTTCAGTATGCCGCTATGCTGAAATTCACGTTAAGCCCAGGACCAATGTCGCTTTTACTATACAATATTAACTGCATAGGCATTAATAACACGGCATGTTGGGCCTGTTCATAAATGCATTACTGCGCTGCATAATATGACTATTTTACGCTCACACTGCTAATCACATGTTGCTGATGCTTCTTTTTGCTGATTTATTTGTTTGCATTTACGAACGAACAAACACTGCAAAAATGGAAAAATTATTAATAAATTTGATTTTTGAACTGGACGATAAAACAAATGACAAAATGTTGTTAAATGCACAAAAAAGAAGACATTTAAGGAAGAAAAAAAGAAACTTATTGTTAAAACTCCCATTCTCTCTCTCGCTCAATCAATGCATCAGCCATTTTTATGATTAGTGTTTTGTGTTTATTTGCGCATAATATGATTTATGAAGTCGCCGTAGTCTAGTAGGTAGTGTGTTGGCTTATTAGACGTAAAGCCAGGGTTCGAGCCCCAGGCCAGACATCAAAACAAAATACAAAAAGTATTTCTTCGGCGATTTCCTCTCAGCAGATTTCTGGCAAAAACTCTGAGAGCAAATAAAATTGCCATTAAAAGTTTCTCAAAAAAAATCTGTCGTTCGGAGTCGACTTTAAAATGTAGGTCCCGCCACTTATGTATAAAATTAACACACACAACATAAGTGGTGTGAGAAACTAGGTCAATAATCCTGACTGAAGGGTTGTAATGACCAATTATGTATGTATGATTTAATGTTGCATTTACGAACATTTGACAGCTGCAGTGCTGCCAAGGTTTGCATTTATGAACATGATGCGCATAATATGCAGCGCAGTAATGCATTTACGAACAGGACCATTCTCTCCATGGCCCTCAGAAGAGTGTTCCGATTGAGGCGAGAGTATAGCTTCTTGTGGTGTCTTTCCAATTGCCACTTTGAAAACATTTTAGGCGCCCAAAGTAGATCCGTTATGCCTGAATCTTATCAGTTTTTCAACAAAACCAATAACCGCACACATCACTATCCAGTTGTCTCACAAGATTAATAACCGATTAAAGAAATGAGTGTGAAGATAAATTCGAAAATCCAAGACGCAATCCATAAATTTTAGCAGCGCCACTTTTGGCGTTTACAGAGAAAAATTTGTTATTCACAAAGCACTGTTAACTGTTTAACAGCGGCAATAAGTAGATTAATCTTCTGCTTTGCAGACTATTGACATAAAATTTAATTCTCATTGTAGTAAATATTATTTGTAAATAAAAGTGTTGATATATAAAGGATGGTTGGTGGGGGTGGAGAGGAAAAATTTTCTCAACTCTCAAAATTACGGTTCGAAAGAGGATCCTCTGGACTACTATTTGCATGTTGTCGGGTTGGTGTATTATTTCTTGTATGCTCCAAAATGTCCACTGATCTTCTAGAGAATTTTCAAACAAAAAATTTATACGTTCAAAGCCAATTTTCTTAATACCATATTACTTTATATGTGATCTTATTGCTGATTATATTAAGAGGGCTTGAAACTTTCCTTTGAATATGGTATGGTACTGATAGACCAAGGGGAATATTCTAAAATTAGCTCCTAAACAAGTGGGCTTGTTCAGATGGATACTGTTGAACAGCTAACAGTGCTCTGTTAAGGGCAAATTTTGTTCTGTTAACACCATGTGTGGCGCTGCTAAAATTTATGGAATGCGTCTTGGGTTTTCAAATTCGAATTTGTCTTTACATACATATTAAACAAGGTGTAGTGCTTCCCAATGCAATTAATACTATCATAGATATTATGTTTTAAAGTAATCTGGATATCTTTTACAGGAGGAGAAATAGGCTACCTTATTTTATGATTTTTTTATGAAAATAAATTCCAATAAATTAAGTTTTTTGGGCAAAAAAAAGCAAGAAATTCCAGACATCAGTTTATTACATCGTTTTTTTTTACGTTTTAAGGTCAAAGTCATACAAAATGTATCAGAACAGTTTGTTACTGGCAAACAAACAAACTAAATACGCGCAATTTAAAATGATTTTTAAAATGAAAAATATAAATTTAAAAAAAAATTCATTTTCTTCTTATTCTATACTCTCAAAAGTTTTCTAGGAATGCTATGAAAAAACAAAAAGAAAAAAAAAAAAAAACGCCTCCAGCTGTTACCCTGAATAGCAAGAAAGAATTGAAATAAAAACGAACGAATTTTTATTACAAGAAAGGAGAAAATAGAAAAAAAAACACACCAGCCGTAAATATCAAAAGTCAAAATATGTATTTAGAATCACTATTTGAAGTATGAGTTCTAGAGTCCTCATAGAGAAAATAAAACAAAAGAATACCTTGCTTGCTTGCTTTCAAAATAATAATAATTCATCCTGTGCACACAAAATTCTTGTTATAATACAGACAAACAACTTTTTTTTTTTTTTTTTTTTTTTTTTTTTTTTTTTTTTTTTTTTTTTTTAGCTGAAGGCCTCAGATGCTATTGCTCTTAGTATTCTTTATCTTATAATTTTAATTATAAGCTAAATATGTAAATAAATAAATAAACTTTTAATTTTTTGTCGATTGTTTTTATCATATTGTCGGTACTTTTTTGTACATATATGCATACATACGCAACAATTTTAAATTATAAATCATTGTTTTTCATCGTCTTCATCATTGTTATAATCCAGCCAACCAAACTACATATGCTACTACAATTTAGTATAATAATTACCACCATAATCTACATTATTATGATAGCATTCATGATAATCTTCGTGGAATAAGTGGCCATAACTTTAATATGGGAATTTCATTAAGACAGAAAAAGAGTTTTAAAACAGTTTTAACAAATTAAGTTCAATTTCATCCGTACAGTGGGCAATAACGGTACTATTTACTATTTTTTAAATTTTTCTTCTGTTCTTATTTGAAAGTGTAGTAAAGAAAACAAGTACTGTTAGACACTAGCTGCCATTTTAAGATGTTATTATTTGATAGAACAAAATTTGCCCTTAACAGAGCACTGTTAGCTACTGAATAGTATCCATCTGAACAAGCCCTCTTGTTTAGCAGCTAATTTTGGGAAATACTCTAAATTTATGAGTTCCATATCATACTCAAAGGAGGGTTCCAAGGCCTCTTAATGTAATTAGCAATATAGTTACATATAAAGTGATATGGTATTGAGAAAATTGGCTTTGAAAATATCAATATTTTGCATGAAAATTCTCTAAAAGATCAATGGCCATTTTGGAACATATAAGAAATAGTTTAGCATACTAACTATATGCAAATGGTAGTCAAGAGGATCCTCTTTCGAACCGTGGTAATGGGATAGCTGGAATAATTTTGAGAGTTGAAAACATTTGCGTCCTCCACCCCCACCAACTATTCTTTTCATTTCAAGACTTTTGTTCACAAATAATATTGATTATAATGAGAATTAAATTTTATGTCAATAGTTGGCAATAATAATCTACTATTGTCAGTGTTAAACAGTTAACAGTGCTCTGTTAATAGCAAAGTTTACCCTGTTAGAGACAAGAAATGGCGCTGCTAAAAGTGTGGGTTCGCGTCTTTGGTTTTTAAATTTGAAGCTATCTTCACACACATAAATTGTTTTCGGAAATTCTTGTATCTGCGATGAGTTTAATATCGAAAAGTGGACCATGAGTTAACACAAAATTAGTGCTATTGAAAAGGGACAGAAGGTCCTTGAATTTGATATCCCTATAGATAGTATCAACTAATTAGCTCTCACTCTATTAAATTAAGTCATATTGGATAACAAATTAAACTAAAGCATGAATATAAAATCCAGAAATAGTAAGGCATGCATACATACATAATTGGTCATTACAACTTTTAAGCAGGATTTCTTATGTTGTGTTGTGTGTTAATTTTTATACATGAGTGGTGGCGATCTACAGTTGAAAGTCGTTGCCGAACGACAGATTTTTGAGAAACATTTCATGGTAATTTTATTTACTTTCAGCGTTTTTTCCAGAAACCTGCTAAGAGGCAGTCGCTGTAGAAATATTTGTGCATACTTCGTTTTGTTTCAGATGTCTTGACCTGGGCTTTGAACCGTGGCCTCATGTCTAATAAGCCAACACACTAGCTACTAGACTGCGACAACTACAGGGTGGGCCAAAAGTCACGAAGGGGTTTAATCGTTTAATCGTTCTTGGGAATCTCGTGGCTTTAGTTCTTGCACTAACTGCAGCTTGTATGGGAAAAGATGTAAATTTCCCTTTAATATTCTGCGTAAAGACCGCCGAGACATTTGCAGCTCAGCAGAGCGCCTTCGAGTTGATGTTTCAGGATTCTCCTCAACACTCTCCAGAACGCGTTGAATATTTGCTTCATTAATTACAGAATGTGGTCTTCCGCTTCGTGGAAGATCCCTTAGTGAGTCTTGTTCCTGAAAACGTGTCACTAATTGATTCGGATGGTGAATTCCGCACATTAAAATGACGACGATAGGCTCGTTGAGTTTGAATTATTGATCGATGATGTTCAAAATAAAGTTCTATGATTTTGGTTAGCTGGATAACGTTGTAACCTTCCAAAATTAATCTCCCAGATTTATTTTACAAGTCCTAAAAAGAAAAATAAAAAAAAATTAAACTAGAAAAGTTATTAATTTTTCAAATCCCTTCGTGACTTTTGGCCCACCCTGTACTAGCGTGTTAGCGTATTGTTTTTCCTCAGAGTAAACTTTTCAGATTTCGATGTCACCATTCGAAGGGTTTGGTAGCATATGAGTCCGTTTATTAAAATTTAAAGAAAATCGGTTTTTGACCATACAATATATGCTTACATACTTCTATGGCTATACCATAACCAGTAAGTCTTTAACATGAATTATAGAACTCAAAGTGCACAGTCTAGTTTCTCCTCTATCAAGTGACAACAAAGTCGGTTAATGACCATCCATATTTCCACATTCACGGTCTACAGAGTTGCTTTCTTAATTACTTAATTGGCCATTAACAATCCGATTAACGGATTTCGGTCTGTCTTAAGACATCCTTTCAGGCGTCTCTGCTTCTTGCGTGCCTTCGCCAGTTGGTCACACCAAGAGATGACAGGGCTTTGTACAGAGTTACATTACATAGAATTAGCACAGAAATTCCCAAAATATTCTTAGAAGCACAGTGTAATGAAAAGTTTATCGGTTTAAAACCAAATAAAAATATCAAATTTAATTTTTTACTTTAGAATCTACAAAAAAGAAGACAAATGTGTTTAAAAATAAAATCGAAATTTATCACTAAAATAAAAAGAAAGTACAAGTGAAATACCTCCTAAAAAAGGAGAACAAAAAATTTAAGATTCCTTAAAAATTAACAATAAAAATTCCATAAAAAAAGAGTATAAAAAAATAATAAAAAAAAGAAAGTGTGAATTGTAAAAAAAAAATTGAAAAAATCCATCATTTGTTATTATGAATAAAAGCATTGAAAGTTTAATACAACACGACAGTGGCAATATGTCTTCGGAGCGTCAATCATCCGAGGATGTACAAGAATCAACCACTACTGCTGAAGATGCGGCCATAGAGGGTGATGGTGATTTTACCGACGATAACAATTTTGAGTCGAATTTAAGGCGACGCAAGGGCAAGATAATATCTTGTGCTAAGGAGACAATTGAAAATGGTGAGTAGACTAATGATTTTTTCATTTATCAAAAACGAATATTTATTCTTCTATAAAGGGTTTATAACCCTACTAACCTTTTATCAATTAAAACAAGATATGCGCAATGATTTCTAGAGCTTTGGGTCCAAAACTTACTATTTGTGAGTTTTGGTGCTAAAAACTATTAAAAAAATAAGCACAGACGAATAAATTTTTTATCTGGTGAAGTAAAGACTCAAAAATGTTTGTTGCAAAGAGAGCGTCAAAACTA
The DNA here is from genome assembly GCA_927399465.1 of Sarcophaga caerulescens. Classification (NCBI taxonomy): domain Eukaryota; kingdom Metazoa; phylum Arthropoda; class Insecta; order Diptera; family Sarcophagidae; genus Sarcophaga; species Sarcophaga caerulescens. The sequence continues at coordinate 92,118,123 of OV656866.1, read as the reverse complement.
ATTAACAATAACATATCAACAGTGAGGTTCCAGAAGTTGCCACACTAGGAATAAATAAAGTGTAAATGGAGCGAAAGATATCTTTGATTTCTGTAGACTATGTGAAAAAGATACGCATAGACAAATAAAGGCTTTATCTGGTGATGTAAAGACTCAAAAATTTTGTTGTAAAAAGAGCATAAAAAGTAATTAACAATAACAAATCGACAGTAAGGCTCTAGAAGTTGCCACACTAGCAATAAATAAAGTGTAATTAAAGCGAAAGGTATCTTTGATTTCTGTACGTTATGTGAATAAGCAGGGGAAACAGTGGATTATATTTTATGCCAGTGTCCTTGTCTGCGGATCTAATATAAACAGGATTGACTGACTAGGAAGATATATTTAGAGGGAAACATTTATCTATGGGTGCCATGATGACTAGTTGTTGTTTTCGCTTTTCTTTCTATTTCATTTCTTGGCTTTCTTCCCATCTTCATGCTCTTTCTTTTTTCCCCTTTTTCTCATTCAATTTTCTTATGTGAAGGGTTACAATGGATCAAAGCATCTTTGGGGAAAAGTCGTGGAACAGTGATTACGGTGATGCAACACCTTTCTAACCTAATTTAACCTACCCCTTCCACGGCGGACAATTTGAAGTTTCCGGGCTGCCATAAAAGAATAGTAGAGTTAGCGTAGAAAAGTAAGCAAAAGCAGTAAAGGAGAGGAGTAAAGAAGACCAGGAAAAGATAGCAAAGATAATGATGGAGAGAAATAGACAGTCCCAAGAAACGAAAAGACCTATGGGATGAAAACCCGTAAAAAATACAAAAAAAAAAAAAAAGACAGGGAAAAGAAAAGCTACAGTATGAGAAGCAAGCGAGAGACATAGAGAGAGGTATAGCGAGAGTGGGAGAGATAGGTAGACAGAGATAAGAAGGGAGATAGATAGAAAGAGATATGAAGGGAACGAGAGATAGAGAGAGATAGAAAGAGATAGAGAGAGACAGAGTGACGACAAATCGAAAGTAATTAAGAGTTTTTGCGTTACCACAGTTTATATGCTTCCATGCCAGAAAAGTTGATCACAACAAATTATTTTTTATAGTTTGACAGTTGTAAGTAAAACTTTTCTTCCCAAATATGAAAAATTACAGATATTGTAGGGCAATGTTATTCGAAAAAGTTATTTTAAGGAGAGATAAATACAATAACTTTTCTAAATATTAACGTTTAAAAATTTGTTTTTCAATCAATAGCTTAAAAATATTATTAAACTATGGACAGACAAGAGCTCTAGACTAAAAGAAACTTTGAGTTTACTGGCCATTTCCTTTAATAACACTAAGAGAGAGCAGAAAACTGTCTTCCTTTCATGTCCTTTAAAAAATCATAAAATTCTTAGGACATCTTTTTAAATGTGATGGATTATAAAAATTTTTATACTTTTTTTTTTAATTCAGTTTTCCAGAGAATAGTGTCGCCAGTTTGGGGGTGGTAAGGATGGTATCCTAATGCATAAAGACATTTTTATATTCTAGAAACAGAAATACACATACAAACTACATCGTTTTTTATGGGTACGCTTAAGACATTTTATATACAAATTAATGCTCAAACGACCGCCCTATGGGGGCCACACGAGTTATACCAAGGAGAACAGTTGACAGCGGCGGGTGACTTTATCATCCTAATGAAGCTGATTTGTTTGTTAAGCTTTTCAGTTTTGATTTATTTCTCGTTTTTACTCTCTTGTTTTGTTTCTTAGAAAATTTTCAATTTTTTATATATATTTTTTGTCTTTTGATATCCTTCAGTAAAAGTTACAAAAGAAAAAAAAAAAGACGGGAATGAATAACAGTGGAAGGATCATATCGCTTGGTATGTTCATCAGAACAAAGAATACATGAAATAATGAAAGAAAAACTGAATGAAATTCATGTTTTTGTCATGTTTCAGCGAAAACGAAAACATATTTTGTTTTCTGGGATTTATTTTCTTTTTTTAATAACGAGACATACGAGTATAATAAGAAGGCAATTACAATGGCTGTTATCTGGTAAACATTTTTAAAAAGTTTTAAATTTCATTAAATATCTCGGACCATCTGTTTTGCTGTGGGGTGTAAAACGTTGTTAAAAATTAAATCTTATGATGAAAATATGATAGAATTTTTTTATGAACTTTAAAACAGTAAAAGTAATTGTCCTGTGGACGTAAAAAAATTTTGGTGCGCCAATAGCTCCACATAGTCGCCGTAGTCTAGCAGGTAGTGTGTTGGCTTATTAGACGTGAGGTCTCGGTTCAAGCGCCAGGTCAGTCTTCTCCAACTAATGGAAACATGATGAAATATTTCTTCAGCGACTCCCTCTCAGCAGATATCTGGCAAAAGCTCAGAGAGTGAAAAAAATTTGCATGAAAAGTTTCTCAGAAATCTGTCGTTCGGAGTCGACTTTAAACTGTAGGTCCCCACCACTCATGTATAAAATTAACACACACAGCATAAGTGGTGTAAGAATCTAGGTTTGTAATGGCAATTAATGTTATATGAATAGCTCCAGTTAAATTGAATTTTAAATTGTCCTTAAACTATTATGAGGTGAGTGTATGAAATAATTTTTTTAGAACTTCCCAAAACGCGGGTCTGGCAAAGCTGTCAGCCGTTAAATATCTTTCATATAAAGTGACATTTATGCGTGACAGAGTTGGCTGTGGTATATTTATTGAAATTTGCAATATATACTATTGGCTCCGCCTTTACCACCAAAAATTAGGTCAGTCTAGAGATCAAGCGTAGGATCACTCTTAGTATCAACAGGTGCTACTATGGTCTCAGTAGGCAATTGAGTAACAGAGACTACAAGGCGCTCGTCCTCCCCGTACTTCTTTATGAAGCAGAGACATGGACACTATTAAGCTCTGATGCAGCAGTCTTGAGAGTATTCGAGAGAAAAGTCCTACGTAAGATTTTCGCTCCAAAGCGAGTTGGTGATAATTTCCGTATTCGATCTAACAATGAGCTGTATGAGCTCCTCAACGACATGGGCGTTGTGCAGCGTATTAACATCTAACGGCTGTGCTGGCTCGGCCATGTCGTTCGAATTGAGGGGGATGTTCCGGCGAAGCGGGTATATGATGCGGGGATTTGTGGGAGTCGGCGAAGAGAACGACCATTCGCAGGATCAAATCGGGGAAATTGATGTCGCCGTGGTCTAGTAGGTAATGTGTTGGCTTATTAGACTGAAGGCCCGAGTTCGAATCCCAGGTCAGACATCAAAACGAAAAATATTTCTTCGGCGACTTCCTCTCAGCAGATTTCTGGTAAAAACTCTGAGAGTAAATAAAATTGCCATGAAAAGCTTCTCAATAAAATTTGTCGTTCGGAGTCGACTTTAAACTGTAGGTCCCGCCACTCATGTATAACATTAACACACACAACATGAGTAGTGTGAGAAGCTAGGACTGAAGGTTGCGGGCTTCTTGGGGACGATTGCTATAGACTGTCTAATGGTGAAGGTATAGCACTGGCCATTTTATAGTCACCTTGCAGCAACTCGTTTCCTTGCCGTTCGCATCTTGAGATGTCCACAAACACTACTCCCTCTCTTCCACCTTCCTATAATCCATTTTCCTAAAACACCTGCACAATGCACTGCATGAGTAGGCGCCATCCCCTGAGTGCTGGTTTCACCAAAAAAAAAAAATCGGGGAAGATCTGTCATCGATTGGTGTGAACAACTGGCTAGGATGTATTAGGCCCTTGGAAGGATATGTTAAGCCAGGCCTAAATCCATTAATCGGGTTGTTAATGGCCAATTAATGGCCAGTAAGTAACTAATATTTTACTTTTTAGCCTACACCTCGACCACAGTAGTGTTCTCCAAGCAGAAGTCATGGCGATTTTGAAAGCGATGCAATGTCTGTTGGATGGCAGAAGCTCTTGATTGAAAACCTCTTAAATATACCTGGACAGCCAGACTGCGATTAACTCCCTCAAAAACGTATTGTGAATGTCCGGCCTTGCCCTTAAATACGAAGGATTTCTGAGGGAAATTTTGATTCATTCTACTCTTACATCGCCTACGAAACGTAGGCATATCGTTGAAGATTGAATTGCTGATGAGCTGGATATTTAAATATTATCCATCTTTTTTATAGGGAGGATCAATATTGGCAGCAAAATAGGGTACGTGCAATATTGCTGACTGATTCACTTCTATCCTTGGATCGAATGGCCATACATCGCCATATTTTCTTCCGGGAATGAAGCTTATTTCCCAGTCAGTGGTTATGGAAGAACGCATAATTATTGCATATGGGGTTCAAAGTGGCTGGCGGTGTGCATTATGGGCTGGGGGTGTGCTTAAGCCGTTTTTCTTTTTTGAAAATGTTTCTGGAGGACCCTTTACTACTTTTTTTGGTTTGTAATTGAAGATTATACACTGTGTGGTTGCAATAAAATGGTACCACGATCGATTTTGGCTTTATTACCTGAAAAGTTTCCAGAAGAAGTTATTTCACGTTTTGGCAATATCTGGATGGAGAAAGAATGATGAATAATATGTTGTCTTCTGCTCTTTCCTAACCTGGAATGCCTATGGAAATTGTTACATTTGGAGAAAAGTACCAAAATAGTACTAAGTTTAGTGTTCATAACCTTGAAATATACATACTTACGCATTATTAAAGGACACTTTTCTAGTTTTTTTTTAATTCAAATATTTACAGTCCCAGCAGGACAATCGCTTCTATTTCCATAACGGCCTTTAGGTACGACGCGTCATGAGTACTTAATGCATCATTAGTACCCAATTATAGACACATTTCGGCTTGAGTTTAGTAAACATTTCATTATTATTCTAATATTTTAGGCATTACGTAAGAGCATTAGCATAGAAACTGGTCATAAAAATTATGTTGGCTTATTTTAACTCCGGCGTTTCTTTCTTTTTTCACCACACCTGCTTCAGACAAGGTTCAGTGGTGGTAAATGAATATTTTAATAACTACACACTACGTGCCAATATGTTTTTGGACGTATTATTCCCTGTCTTTATCTCAATCTTTAGTTATTCTTTCTTTTTTGCTTTTTTTCTTTCATATCATTTTATTCGAGCTTTCTTTTGAAAGGTATTTCACCCATTCAAGTGTGAGTGGAAGTGACTTTCGCCAGTGTTGTTGTCTGAGCAATAGTTTCGCTAACGTATTGAGAGAGTTTTTTTCGTTTTCGATGGTTTGGGGATGTGTAAGATAAGGTGGATTTTAAATAAACAAAATCTAGTTCTTCCGCTACCTACTCTTACTAAATCCTTTGCTACGTGACGTTCCTCTTGCTCTTTGCCTTTCATTCATACTTTATAGTTGGTCGTCTCACACACAAGGGACTAGTGTGTGAAATGTGTTTGTTTTAATGGTGAACTTTTATTTGGACTTCTTTCACCGAAATGTAAAGAAATTTCAAAGCTTGTGTAATAAAAGCGTAAGTGGTAGAGTGGGAGCAGAAAGGAAGGTTAATAGAGTTTGTTGGGAATTGAAGTGGTGGGAAAATAGCAAAATAAACTTTTGCATTTAAAATTAAAAAAAAAGGAAAGGAAAATGCGAAGAAAATATTTCACACGCAAATTTAATTGATTGAAATCGTATAACGCAAAAAAAAAAGAAATGCCAAGAGGTGTATGTGTAACTGGGTTTAGGCCCATGGGAAATAGAGTAAAACTTATACTCGAAAATAATTTAAAATTCCAATAAGTTTTTTACGTTGCAGTTTATTAGTTTTTAAATAAAGAAAAGAAAAACAAATTTTACTGTGAACTATGGGAAGTCATCATACTCTAGTAGGTGGTTTGTTGGCTTTTTAGATGAGATCTTATGGTTCAAATCCCAGTCAGACGTTAAAGAAATGTAAAAAAAAAATAAATCCTTCGAAAGTTCCTCTCAGTGTCTCTAATAAAACCTAATCAATGGTATATCCCAAATAATTTTGGAACTTGAAGAATTCACTCTGTTAACTGTGTCTGGGTAGGAGTAGAGATTCCATTCTCTGATATCGTACATTTGGGTGATTCCTTCCATGACAATTTTTTGTGTCTTCTGTTCAACATTTAACATTACTCTGTTATCTTTAACATTAACTCTGTTAAAATTTTTTTTGTCTTTGCTAGTTAAATTTGAATTTATCTCCAAACATACATATAGGCCACATTGGTGTAACTAGAGCGATGACAATCTGTTCAATATTGGCACTGGGGACCTTGTTGCATTTAATCATATCCAACTATGGTTAGATTAATGAGTGATAAGTCTATCACAAGATTCATCCCTAATAGTTCCAAGTGCAGAACTTGTAAACTTTATGATTTTGTGAAATGCTTGTCAAGGAGGCTGAGTAGTAAAATTGAATGGATTCAACGTAGTCTTTGAAGAGAGAGAGAATCTGTTGTTATATATGAATGGTTCAAAGGCAGATGATGGGGGTATTAGGACCCAGAGTAAAATATTTGAAACCCACGCGGGCATCTTCCAAGCGGAAGCCTTTGCCATGGAAAGGTGTGCTCAATTCAATTTGAACAGAAAATACGAAAGATGGGACATAGTAATACTATCTGACAGTCAGGCAACCATTCAAGCATTCAGAGCTTATGAAGTTGATTCGCGAATAGTATTAGCATCACGAATGTTGGCCTTCAAATGCTCAATGTCTCTGGTTGACGGCATAACACCTTTCTTTAATGGCGCCCACATAAAATAGTCCAACGGTGTCTAATTGCCGCTTCTTGGCAGCCAATTGACATCACCATTTTGACTAATTAAATGGCCATCAAACGTTTTACGCAATAAATCAATTGTGGCATAAGGTGTGTGGCAAGTTGCACTATTCTGTTGAAACTAAACATCGTTCACATCAATACCATGAAGAGCGGTTACAAAGAAATCAGTTATCAGGCTGCGCTAAGTGTCTCTATTGACCATAATGTAATGGCTTCTGTAGGAACACGTGTGGGTTTTCTGAGCCCCAAATGCGGCAATTTTGCTTATTTACGTACCCACCAAGATGAAAATTAGCTTCATTCGAAAAGATGACTTTTTTTTGGCAAAAAAAAAAAAAGCGACTTGAACTCCTGAACCAATTGAACTTTGTAAGGCGCCATACCGAGAGATATACTGGTGCGTGAAATGTTAAATTCTTGAGAACGATGACAAGTTGATGTTGATGGATTCTCCTCACGCACACTCTCAGCCACAGCTTCGATATTTTCGGGTGTACGCACTTCACGAGCACTTTTACATCTTGGCGCATCGATAATGAAACCAGTTTCACGAACTTTAGCAAAAACTTGCGTATACCGGAGGCACTGTTGGTCCTTCTCTGCGAACAAATTTTGTACGACATTTTCGTGTAATTTCCGACCAAAATGGCTTTACTTTGGAAAGAAATTTCCTATAAATCGCAACGTTGCTCAAGCATAAATCGATTAATTACGTTCAGTGGAATTTTGTGAGAGAATAGAATGACATCAGTATTGTCAGATTCGAATAACCCACCATTTAGTTGGAATAGAGTACTACAGGTCGTATGATTGATGTCCTCTACACGTATTTATATTAGATATTAGTTGAATCTCATTATATTATATGTTCGAACTGCAACAAATCTGTGAATAATTGTTGTGAATTATTTTCATTATTAAATATTATCACAGCAATTTTTCCAAGACGGCTTTTCTTTGCAAGCCGTTTAGATTTTCTTGGATATTACGCAGATGGAGTTCTTTACTACTCTTCCTAAATTAGGAAATAAATTACAATCTTTCCAAAATTAATGCTTGTATTACATTTTATTGTATTTTATTTTTTTTTTTTAATTTTTTTATGGACATCCGGCCCATTTTTATTGTCACAAACAATTTCCCAACCTTGCGTAGATTTTTATCGTTTCAATTTAACGTGTTGACATTAATTTTACGAGCTGATGTAAAAAAATGTTTGTATATAAATGTAATGTACGCATGTATGTACATACATATATAAATATAAATATTTTTAAACCAAATATTTAATTTTAATATTTATATTGTTTATTATTTAAACAAATAACCATACAGCACTGCAGCAATTCTATCCTGAAATCAGAAAGGACTTTCATATAAAAAAATATACAGAAGGCACGCACACACATTCAAATCAAATATTTATTTGGGTGATTATGAAAACGTAATAAAATAAAAAGGAAGAGACACGAAAAATAAATAAAAAATTTAAACAAAAAAATATAAAAAAATGTAAATAAAGTAAAATGAAATATAATAACAATAATTATTATTATTTTCTTTCCTTTTTTTTCTTTATTTTCTCTTCCTTAAAAACATACGTTCATATATATGTACAGACTAACAGACAGATAGACTGACATTCAATTATCGTAAGGCACACACATACATACATATGTATGCATGCCAATGATTGTCTAAAACAAAGACACACTTTTATCGGGTGAGCCATCTATCGCTTTAAATTTAAACCATCGATTATTTCGAATCTTTTTTTTTTTTTTTTTTTTTTTTTTTGGTGAAACCAGCACTCAGGGGATGGCCCCTACTCATTCAGTGCATTGTGCAGGTTTTAGGAAAATGGGTTATAGGAAGGTGGAAGAGAGGGAGTAGTGTTTGTGGACATATCAAGATGCGAACGGCAAGGAAACGAGTTGCTGCTAGGTGACTATAAAATGGCCAGTGCTATACCTTCACCATTAGACAGTCTACAGCAATCGTCCCCAAGAAGCCCGCACCCTTCAGTCCTAGCTTCTCACACTACTCATGTTGTGTGTGTTAATTTTATACATGAGTGGCGGGACCTATAGTTTAAAGTCTACTCCGAACGACAAATTTTATTGAGAAGCTTTTCATGGCAATTTTATTTACTCTCAGAGTTTTTGCCAGAAATCTGCTGAGAGGAAGTCGCCGAAGTAATATTTTCGTTTTGATGTCTGACCTGGGATTCGAACTCGGGCCTTTAGTCTAATAAGCCAACACACTACCTACTAGACCACGGCGACTTCAATCGAATCTGACAATACTTATGTCATTCTATTCTGTCCCAAAAATCAGTATATTTTCTCCACTGAACGCAATGAATCGATTTACGCTTGAGCAACGTTGGAATTTATTGGAAATTTCTTTCCACAACAAAGACAATTGGTCGGAAATTGAGAAGGAATTGAGAAGGAACAACAGTGCCCGGTATATGCAAGTTTATTGCTAAAGTTCGTGAAACTGGTTTCATTGCCGATGCGCCAAGACGTGAGCGTGCTCCTACAGTGCGTACACCCGAAAATATTTAAGCTGTGGCTGAGAGTGTGCGTGAGGAGAATCCATCAACATCAACTCGTCATCGTTCTCAAAAATTGAACATTTCACGCACCAGTTTACGTCGAATTTTAAGAAAAGATCGCGGTATGGCGCCTTACAAAGTTCAACTGGTTCAAGAGTTAAAGCCTTATGACCATCCGCTTCGTTTTCCCTTTTTTTTTTGCAAAAAAAAAAATCATCTTTTCGGATGAAGTTCATTTTCATATTGGTGGGTACGTCGTTAATAAGCAAAATTGCCATATTTGAAGCTCAGAAAACCCACACGTGGTCTTACAGAAGACAATGCTCTCATTACGAGTGACTGTTTGTTGCGGCTTGTGAAGCGGAGGCATCGTTGGCCCATATTTCTTTGAAAATGAGGACGGCGCAATCATTATGATCAATGAAGACACCTATCGCACCATGATAACCGATTTTTTTGTACCCCCTCTTCATGGTATTGATGTGAATGATGTCTGGTTTCAATAGGATGGTGCAACTTGCCACACATCCCATTATTTCGTTAAAGGTTTGATGGCCGTTTAATTAGCCGAAATGGTGATATTAATAGGCCGCCAAGCAGCTTTGATTTGACAGAGTTGTGGGGCGCCATTAAAGAAAAGTTTTATGCCGACAAACCAGAGACAATTGAGCATTTGAAGGCCAACAGTCGTGAAGCCATTGTGGAGATACGACCCCATACACTTGAAAAAGTGCACGAAAATTGGTCCAATCGAATGAGGTACAGAGAGGCCAGTCGCGGCAGCTATATGAATGGAATAATCTTCCATTTCTAACCGGAACCATTGTACTTTAAAAAGAAAAATTAAATTGGCAAGATTTAATCCTTTCAATGGCTCACCCTATAGTTCTTATTTTTGGTGTATTAGGCCTTACCACTAATGGCTGTTTAAGTGATTGGTATTCTAAAGTGGAAAAAAAGGCGAAATTATACTGAGGAGGGCAACGCAAATAAAAATACAAAACTCTAATTTAGTTTTTATGTCATTGTCTTTTGCGTCTTTGGGAAAATCAATCATTATTATACTGGGCTTAATAATGCTAATGACAACTGCTATTTTGTCGTTTTGTTTTATATTTATTCAGTACTCCTTTATGTATCCTACATCCTGCAGCAGACTATAAGGCAGACACAATGGAATTTAATGGTCATTTGCTTTTTGTTTGAACTTTAATGTTTTGACTGTATTTCTGTTGTACGCATATAAAGGCTTTGTGGTATAACCCAGCAAACAATTTTTTGGTCGAGTGTTTAGAAATTTAGTGAACGTTGAAAATAATTAATTCGAGCAGGCTTACTTGAGTCTTTTATGGGGTTAAAGACTCCACACGAAACCATTTATCTCTATTAAAAAGGCCGTGTAGTTTTTGCAGCTAGTTTTGTTAGTAACATTGACAAGCAGCCAAAATAAGTGATCATCATAGGCTCCCTGATGAGTTAGTAGTAGGAGTTAGGCTGAGGAGTTTGTCAGCACTGTGAACTAGTCGGATTGTGCCGTGTGATAAACATAATCTATGTGGATAGTTAGATTGCTATAAAGGTTCTGATTGGTCATCACAGCAGCTCGATTTTAATGTCTATTCGCAGGGATGCTTTTGCAAAGGTACTGGGTTCCGGAGCATTGTGATGCATGACACAGCGAGATTATAGGTGAGCTGGCAAGGTATAGAGCAGTGAAGTGTAGGAACCTTTTAAAGCAGTCAGTTAGGTCTTTCTTGAGGCTCTGTTTTGGGCTGTGAATTGAATCTGGGGAGGAAATCCTTTAGTTCCCTGGCAGATTTTTTAATGGAACGTTGTACCTTAAGGGTAAAGACCAGCTTGTGGAAATTATGCGGTAATGTGGGTGAGAATGCCATGTTGACCACATTTAGTGTCGTAACCCTGGTGTGAAGATTATTATTATTTGGATTGGCTTAGTACTGCGACCATGCGATCTATTGAACTCCTCATAAACTTTACGGGATATGCCTATGATGTTTCCGCCAAGTCTATTGCCCGGACAAATTTCAGTAAACTGCTCGTAAGCAACAATAATAATTCCCTGCCTAGCATACTATGCACTCAGGTGTTTCTTCCTGTAATGGATTAATGTCACACGTGTTCTAAGAATGTGTGCCGAAGATTAATTTTTTTCGTAACAGAATCTACATGTTGGCTTCAGACATCTCCTATCGTTAATAAATGTACCCTGAGTGTACAGTCTCGTTTCAAAAGCCCGATTATCTGCCTCAGGTTATGTGATGATATCTGATACGTGGTATAGATCTCCTGGTATTTTAATTTCCCAACAAAAATTTTGATTGTCTCTGGTACATGATACATGACACAGGTCTGCTTGTATTTTAATTTCCCAGCATAAGTTTTGATTGTTTCAAACCCACACAGAAGGGTTTTGGCCCCATGAACGGCGTGGCCCCTCTCTGCCAGCTCGTTGGTTTCCTCTTTGCCAGGAATTTCCGCATGACTTGGGATCCAGCGGAGGGTAACCCTATTCTGTCTGCCTAATTGATTCCGCTTCTTTAGACAGCCCATAATATCTTCGATTTAATCTCACAAGAGCCGAGTGCTCGAATGTTGGCATCACTGATAGATAGTATTGCTAAGTCCGGTCTTTTGTGCATCCTATCCAATATGAATTTAGCTTGGTGTGCAGATGAGAAGATACTTTATTCTCGGGCAGAGTTTCTTCAATACACTTGTAGAATTTAGCTCTAACTTGGAGAGTTTTTGGCGTCAGCTGGCTACCTTTTTCTCTTTTTCTTCTTGGACTCTTGTATGATATGAACCTTTTTTGGTTCATATCGAAGACAGTATCATGCCCGTCGGTATTGGAGTTAACCTTAAACGGATCTTTGCTTTGGGCTCGACTTATTTGTTCTTTTTACTGGCACCTAAATTTTTTGGGTATTTTTTCTAAATTTATTTTAAAAGGTTTTCTTGGTTAACATGTTTTTACGCACGTCACAATATTAAAAGTTTCCAATTTTGTTTTATTTGTTTTCTATAACTTTATCAACTGCAACAATAACAACAATAACAACAACACAATATACTTATAAAAACGTGTATGTATATAAATCGACCCATTTTATGTTCGTTTTCGATTTCGGTTGCGTCTTTAAATTTTTTCCTTGAATTGCTTTGCCAACCACTCCCATATTGATAGACAGAAATCGATTAAATTTTGTTTCATTTTCTTATTATTTTCGTCATATTGTTGTTGTCATTGTCATTTTCTTTTAGCACCACTCTATACAACTCGTTATTAAACTTGTTTTCTGTAGAAATTATGTTTTTCATTTTAATTTAACTTGTTTTTCTTTGGCAATTTTAACAAAAAAAAGAAATTATTTGTTAAGTTCGATTTTCATTATTAAAAATAAAATAAAAAACAATTTCTGTTTGATTGCTTGTTTGATTTTTTTTAAGTTTCTTAAGTTTTTTTTTATAATTTCGTGGTGGAATAATTTTTTTTTCAATTTTCTTAGACACGCAAGACTCAAATATTTTCAATTTCTAGAATACGTTTGTCTTCGAAATGTTAACAATTCTGCTTAAAGAGAAAACGGTTGTAATGCAATAAATAATTACATTTCGAATACATCAACATGGGTGTAAATAAATATTCTTAAATTGCTTTTAATTACTTTGTAAATAAAACTCTTGGGGGTAATATTGATAATTCGATAAGAGCTTGAATCAGAAACGGAATGTTTCTTCTTCAATTCAAATTGATCCTTTAATTTTAGACACTAACTATACAGACAATTTTCCGAAAAGAATCTTTGAAAGCAAAGTTACTCAAAGAAGTTTATGGAAGCTTAGTCAGGATTATGACCTAGCTTCACATTCTCTCTCATCTATTTTAAGGTTAATATAATGGGCATAGAGAGCAAGCGTAATTTTAGTATTTTCAACTCAAAATACAAATACACAGATGGCTCCAAACTCAATAATAGGGTTGGTAGCAGTGCCTACTCTTGGAAACTGGATCTGGACATTTCCCTCCGGCTGATGTATTACTGTAGTGTGTTTCAAGCAGAGGTACAGTTCATCTACCAGGGCACTTAAAGGATCCTCAGTGAATCAATCTTCTCTGATAGTCAGGCTGCTATAAGATCTCTGTCGAGAGTTATGATTAACTCTAGGCTCGTTAGGGAGTGTCACCGCTGTACCGACGTTTTCTTTGGGCGCTTCAGTATCTCACTTATCTAGGCTCCTGGGCACAGCTACATTTCAGACAACCGCAGGGCCGACGAGCTCGATCCTTTCGGAACTCTCGTCCATCGATTTGCGTATACCACTTACCACAAAGAAGAATCTTGCTCCACTGTCAGACTCACTTGGCCCGCTATGGATAGAATACTATATATATATTTTGTTTTGTTCGAGATTTTTTTAGCTGTGGTTTGAACCGTATTCGCTAAAATGATTAAACTTCACATTGAGGAAAGGTAAATATTAAAATTTTTATACTGGAATGTGTGCAATATATTAATGTGTGTGAAGATAAATTCGAATTTGAAAATCCAAGACGCAATCCATAAATTCTAGCAGCGCCACATTTGACGTTAACAGATCAAACATTTCTCTTCACACAAAAAAAATTTCCCTTTACAGAGCACTGATAGCAGTTTAACAGTTACCATCTGAACCAGCCAACTTGTTTAGGAGCTAATTTTAGGACATATACTAGGTCTATGAGTACCATATCATACATAAAGGAAGGTTCCAAGGCCTCTTAATATAATTAGCAATATAGTCACATATAAAGTAATATGGTATTGAGAAAATTTTCTAGAAATTTCCACTTGGGAACATATAAGAAATAGTACACCTACCCGTGTATATGAAAATAGTAGTCTAGAGGGTCCTCTTTCTAACCGTGGTAGAGGGACAGCTGGAATAATTTAGAGATTCGAGAAATTGAATTTTGAAAAAATCGACTTTTGGCTTCCAACCACCAACCATATTATTGATTTCAACACTTTTATTCACATATAAAAATGATCATAATGACGATTAAATTTTATATCAATAGTCTCACAATAACTGCAAAGTAGAAGACTATTCGACTTGTTGCCGCTGTTAAACAGTTAACAGTGCTCTGTTAATAACACATTTTGCCCTGTTAAAGGTAAAAAGTGGCGCTGCTAAATGTGTGGGTTTGCGACTTTGGTTTATAAATTTCAATTTATTTTCACACACATAATATATTATACAGTCAGTAGACTGTTCATCAGACAATGTAAGGGAACATCAATGAAATACTTATGTAAAGTTTGAGCATCTATTTGTATTCAAAATAGGTTTAATTTATTAAGCTTCTATAATTAAGTGAGGTTAAACGTTTTTTTAAGAAATGAGAGAAAAAATATAATTTAAATTGTGTCTCCCAAAAAATTAAGGCACAGTGCCTACAAGGCTACTAGGTAGTCTCCAAAAGTCAAAGTTTATTAGAAAGAAAAATATTCTGATTATTTTTTATATTTATTTTCTTCAAAGTATTTTAAAAAATTACATGCAATTGTAGCATTTTTAAATTTGTCTACAATTACACGCGAATAAACATACTCTGTATTCAAAAACAAAATCTTGAAACTTATCTTCTCTCATAAATAAACGAGTAAATATTTGCTGTAGTGAATCATGTTTATCTTCTCCATTTTTCCTTCTTTTCTTTTCCTCTTCGTTAAATATATAATTTTCATTCTGGTTTATGCTGGCATTATAGGGAGAAATGGGGAAAGATTTATGCAACAAATATAATATTTTATTATACAAAATTGCTGGTTTGCAACAACATTTTAAAATAAATTCGTAAATAAATGGAATACTTAAGGGGAAGAAGAAAAAAATCAAATATTTGTGTTTCAGTTTTCTCTCTCTGGTGTATTCTGGGTATAAGAATGCGTTTTGAAAATATTGTTACGAAAATGGAAAAATCTAGATACTGGTGTTTTGCATTTACATCGTTTAACATTAAAATTATAAACAAAAGCTATAAAAACAGAAATAAGTATACAAAAATATACCAACAAAACACCAGAATAACAAAATAAGCAAATAAACAAACAATAAACAAGTTAACAAAAACGCAACAACAAACACTACAAAAATAAATCTAAACAAAATACACATACAACAATAATGAAACAACGATGTTTACATTTATAGAGATCCCGAGAAGGCGAAGTCACGAACATTAGCCTTCAAGAACATTCATCAGACTGTTTACGTTGAAGTTCAGTCAGTCTTAAGTGAAGACGCGGTGTGTTTGAAGCGAGTAATCGTGGTTTGAAGATCTCTGTTGCAATGATCTGTCAAACAATTGTCTAGTAATTGTTATTGTTTATGCAAAGGGTATAAACAGAGGAATAACAAACAAGCAATTATTGTTGTTTACATCAAGTTGTGAACAGTGGCACACAGAATTGTGCGAATAGTAAAGAGTTTTAATTAAAACTAAACACAAATTTATTTTTATTTTATTTGCAATCTATGAGCTAATATTTTAAACGTTTTTAAAAGCTAAAAACGTAACATTGTCAAACCATAGTTATCGATATTGATTGAATTTATCCGTTATTTTTACCCAAATACTCAGAATATTTTATGCAGAATAGTGTAATAATTAGCCTCTTTGTTTGTAGTTCAACACTTATTTTTGGATTTCGTTGAATTTGAAGTCATTCTTCATTACATTTAGCTATGTTAGCTTCAATGCCTAATTTCCAATAACACTTCCTTTCATTTCCATTCAAAACTTTTTCTTTTATTATCCTTTTTTCTAATCAAAATTTGAAATCCATTTTGTTGTCGTTTCTTTTTCAAGAGATTTTTTCTGAAATCAGCGGAAAAGTTCAAAAGTTCTCTACAATTAACCTAAGCAAACAATTAAATTGTTACGGAAAATTTCTTGATAAATTTCATTTTAAATACAAAGGTGACAATAAACCTTAGACAGGTTTAATGAAATTTATGCTGTTTTCTAAGGAAAACATAAAAGAAGCAGTGCAGGGTATAGTAGAGACTGAAAATGTCAATCATTTGATTTACTTTTTCTCAACTTTTTGTTGAATTCTTTATTATTTAATGACTGTTTCGTTTTTTTTGTGAACATTTTTTTGGTTTTAGGGGATTAGAAGTATAAAAAGTATAAAAAGTAAAAGTCACTTAATGAAAATCATTAATACACAGCAGTTTCTCTTCTCTTTTTTCTTTTTTCTTTCATTTTTATTTCGATTTCTGTTTTTCTTGGGGATGTAAATTTGCAATGAAAGAATTTCCAAAGTTAATCAAATTTAATTAAATTTTAATTGAAATTTTGCAAGACAAGGTTAAGCCTATTAATAGAGGAGGGATTATGTTTTTGTTACTTTTTTTTTATTAATTTAAATAAAAAGGTGGCTTCATTCTCACCAGAACTTATAGTAAGTAAAACTAAGGATTTTCAGTTACTCATACATACATACTGTTACATTTTTACCTTTTAAAAACGTTTAATATATGAGCTCGTAGATTGCAAATAAAATAAAAATAAATTTGTGTTTAATTTTAATTACAATTTTTTATTATTCGCACAATTCTATGTGCCACTGTTCACAACTTTATGCAAACAACAACAATTGCTTTGCTTGTTATACCTCTGTTTACAGCCTTTGCATAAACAATAACAATTACTAGACAATTGTTCGACAGATCTTTGTAAAGGAGATCTTCAAATCACGATTACTCTCTTCAAACATACGGCGTCTTCACACAAGACAAGACTTCACTAACTCACTTGCCTGCTTTGCTTTGCCTATTATATGGCAGAGTAAACAGTCTGATGAATGTTCTTAAAGGCGAATGTTCGTGGCTTCGCCTTCTCGAAATCTCTATGAATGTAGATATCGTTGTTTCATTATTGTTGTTTGTGTATTTTGTTTACATTTATTCTTGTAGTGTTTGTTGTTGTATTTTTGTTTACTTGTTTACCATTTTAATGTTAAGTGATGTAAAAGTAAAACACCAGTACCTAGATTCTTCATTTTCGTAACAATGCATACTTGATCAGTACAACTCTTCAGTCAAAATTACGACGTAGCTTCTCACCACTTATGTTGTGTGTGTTCATTTTACTTATAAGTGGTTTTATATGAAAGCTTGTTACATATGTTAACCCATCTTAAAAATATTCGATACGACAGTTTTATTCTGTTTATTTGTTACAGGTTAGATTAGCAGGTAGCTTGCCGTTCATAGGCAACTTCACTCGGTGGCTATATGGCCCATTGTATTACACAGTGTGAGGTAAGCCTCCTTGTCATGATCAGTTAGTGGTGGGCTTGATACACCCTGAGTTTTGGATGAAACCGGCCAGTTCTCTTAATGGCACGTTCACCGCCATGCCCACATCTTCATTATATGTTGCAAATATCAAAATAATCTGTTGTATTTAAATTACCTTTAAAAAAGATATAACTTGTAGAACAGACATAGCCTTTTTGAGTTATGGACGTATACTTAATATTTAATTCACATGACACTTATACGTTGCAGTGTACTACGCATATGTATTTGCATATAAAACAATGTAAAATATTTTTTTAATATTTTTAAAATACGCATGCAAATTCGATGTTTTACAAACAACTTTTCAATTAAAGATGTCTGACAGTTTGAAAACTTAAGACCTGGGAGCAAAAGTCCTGGCATGTACTCCATCTTTTTTTTTTTTGGGTCTTTGTTTTCAGTCAACAAATCTACAACGTATTTTTCCGCCGCTTAAAAAGATGGCGAATTTTTTACCAGAATATGTTGTTGAATGCGTAAAGCATTAATCTTTTGTTTTCTTTTAAAGAAAAGTGCTGAAGAGTCACATTGAATGCTTGTCGAGGCATATGATGATCATGCTGTATCAGCAGCAACAACAACGAATGTTGATGTAAGAAATGGAGAACGTCGAAGACAACCAAAAAAGCTTAAAGATGCCGAATTGTAAACAATATTGAATGAAGATGACACTTTCAGTCTGGAACTAATGGCAGAAATGTGAAATGTTGCACAACTGTAGAAGCTGCAGGGATGAGGAGGAAGAGGAGACTATCCGGCACTATATCAAAGAAAAAGAGACATCTTGGTGCCTACTACATTGATGATCTAGAAGATTCGTCGAACATTGACATCGGCAGTTTGAGTCGCTTCATTGGAAGCTCTTAGTGGTTCCAGGACTAGGGGATAATTGGCATGAACTGTGGTATCACAATGGACCCCATGTGCGTCCATCCGAATACCTTTTGAAAACGGCCACGTATATCTACCTACCTACCTAAATGTTGCACAACAAATAATTTCTGACCGTTCATGGGAAATATTCAAACCTCTGAAAAATACATCGAATTGTTACCGGCGACGAAAAATGGTAGCAATAAAATGCAGTCGCCGTAATATAGTAGGTAGTGTGTTGGCTTATAAGACGTGAGGCCACAGTTCAAACCCCAGGTCAGACATCTTCAACAAAATAAAATGTGGAAAAATATTTCTCCGGCGACTTCCTCTGAGAGTAAATAAAAAATTCCCATGAAAAGTTTCTTAAATATCTGCGTTCCGAGTTTAGTTTAAACTGTAGGATCCGCCACCCATGTATAAAATTAACACACACACAACACAGGTGGCGTAGAAACTATGTCGTAATCTTTACTAAAAGGTTGTAATAACCAAATTATGTATGTATGTACGTATGTATTGAATGAAGATGTTAAATGTTGTACAACAAACAATTTCTGATCGTTTCAAAGCTATGGGAGAGATTCAAAAGTGTGGAAAATGAAACAAAGATATGACAGAAAATCAATGCCGCATTGAATTGTTATTGACGATGGAAAAGGAATTTATTTTCAGAATCCTAAACGGAAAAAATTGTGGGTTAATCCGTGACAACTATCAAAATCGGCTGCAAAACCGATCTGATGAGACCAGAAAAGTGTAGTGTGAGCTTCAAAAACTGTCTCAAATTGTAGATACAAACACCTTCAACAAAAAAGAAAACTTTTTGTCTGGCCTTTCATTCTTAACACTTCTCAACTGTGTTGAGTTTTTGTTCGTTCCTTTCCTTTTCTTATACATTTTAATTCCATTTAATAAATTATCGCTTTTCTTTGCTGCCAAAAAAAAAAAAAAACGCTTGAGAAAGTTACTTTAAATCATCTACAGATGAGTAATAAGTAGATGATTTGCAAAAGACTTACAGAAAATTGTTATTGTAGTTTAAAGATATTGTTGCTATTATTTAATATCAAAGCGTGACAAGTTTATTTCATTTACATTTTCTAAAAGCGAACGAACGAAGAGTCTCTGAATGGTAATTTGTTGGAATATCTTTTACAAAAAAATTTTCCATTATTTTTCGGTTTGTATTCTCAGCAATTTTTGTTCTATTTTTATAAAGAAAAGAAAGACTTTATTTTGCTTGAAAAGAAGTGAGTAAGAGAGTTTTCAAAAAGGACTTTTTGATACCAAAGATAGATAGGATTTCTTGGAACATCCTTAGATACCATAGTTACAAACTCATATAAATAAAATGTTTGTGTATGTGTGTATTGTATCTATCTGTAACACAACATGTGTAATAGTGTTTAGTAGAAAAACCATAATTGAAAAGAAAACTGTAAGTCTTTATTGGGTCTATTTCTATAACTTCTTTATAAGCAAACACATAGACAACATTGTTATATTATAGGGTGTCCCTTGAAAATTTCTCAATATTGTTATGCTACCCACAAATAATAAATATTAAAGGAAAAAAATAAAAATATAAATAAGGAAAAATTCTATTGAAACATAAATTTTTTCTTTAAAGGGACACCCTAACATCATTTCTTTTTTTTTAATTTTTTCCACAATTTCATTCTTCTATTGATTAAAATAATTTTTTTTTTTTTTGGAGAGTAAAATAAAATAGATTTTCCATCAGCATTATCAATAGTCTGTAGTTTATGGTGAATTGATTTTTGTTTAAATATTTGTACCACCACAGTAGTAGCGTTGTTATTAATTTTCTAAAAATAGTTTTCAAAAGATTTATTCGTTAAATAGATATTCTTAGAATTTATCGTAAATCCTAAAACCACAATGTATACAACAGTGCTTAATGTAATGTATTAAGGTAACCATTGTAAGCAGTCTATGCATACAAATGTGAACTTAATTGGCCCCCATTATTCCAAAAGTGAATCCCTCCATATAATTTAGCTCTTCTGCGTGTCCTCTATCGCTTCAAGCAGCTTTTATAAATAATGGAATAATATTGCTATGTCCATTTATTTACGTAAAAGATTAAATAATGCAATGACTCATACGTCCTAGTTTCTCACATCACTTAAGTTTTGTGTTAATTGCATACATGCGTGCCGAAACCTACAGTTTAAAGTTGATTCCGAACGACAGATTTTTGAGAAACTTTTCATGTCAATTTTTTATTTACTCTCAGAGGAATTCACCGGAGAAATATTTTTCCATATTTTATTTCGTTGGTGATGTCTGACCTGGGGTTTGAACCGTGGCCTCACGTCTTATAAGCCAACACACTACCTACTAGATTAAGGCGACTGCATTTTTACGTTTAGGATTTTGAAAAAATATCCGTTTTTCATTGCCAGTAACAATTCGATGCATTTTTCATTTTTTCTATGAGTTTTTCCCTTGAACGATCAGAAATTGTTTGTTGTGCAACATTTAGGTAGGTAGGTAGATATAGATAGCCGTCTCCAAAAGGAATTCGGATGGATGCACTTAGGCCACATGGGGCCCGTTCTGATACCACAGTTCATGCCAATTATCCCCTACTGGAACCACTTAGAGCTTCCAATGAAGCGACCCTAACTGCCGATGTCAATGTTCGACAAATCTTCTAGATCAACGATGTAGTAGGTACCAAGATGTCTCTTTCTTCTTTGGCATAGTGCCGTGCATGTTCCCTCTTCTTCCTCATCCCTGCAGCTTCTACAGTTGTGCAACATTTCACATTTCTGCCATTAGTTCCAGACTGAAAGTGTCATGTTCATTCAATATTGTTTGCAATTTGTCAACTTCAAGCTATTTTGGTGGTCTTCGGCGTTCTCCATTTCTTACATTAACATCGTTGTTGTTGCTGCTGATAGAGCATGATCATGCCTCGACAAGCATTCAATCAGACTCTTCAGCACTTTTCTTTAAAAGAAAACAAAAGATTAATGCTTTACGCATTCAACAACATATTCTGGTACAAAATTCACCATCTTTTTAGGCGGCGGAAAAATACGTTGTAGATTTGTTGACTGAAAACAAAGAGCCCAAAAAAAAAAAAAAATTATGGAGTACATGCCAGGACTTTTGCTCCCAGGTCTTAAGTTTTCAAACTGTTAGATTTCTTTAATTGAAAAGTTGTTTATAAAACAACGAGTCTGCATGTGTATTTTAAAAATATTAAAAATTTTTTTTTTACATTTTCTATGCAAATATGTGTAGTACACTGCAACGTATAAGTGTCATGTGAATTAAATATTACGTATACGTCCATAACTCAAAAAAACTATGTTTGTTCTAGACTTTATTTCTTTTTTCTTAAGTAATTTGAACACAAAAGATTATTTTGATATTTGTAGCATATAATGAAAATATGTTGCGTGTATTAATTATATGCATGAGCGGCAGGTCCTACAGTTTAAAGTCTATTCCGAATGACAGATTTTTGAGAAACTTTTCATAGCAATTTTATTTTCCTTCAGAGTTTTTGCTTATTTCTTTCTCCTGTAACTATCTTCTGATTAGGAGATGACTCCTAAGTGTTGGTTAAAAAAAAGTAGAGCAGACTTCGGGCTCTTAACGTCGAATTTCACTGACCTTTGCAGTCTAAGCTAACACTTGAAAATAACTTGCATCTCTAAACCTAATGCCTGTCAATTTTGTAATAGCAACGCTAAGCCTGTTATGGATTGTCCTGAAATGGGCCGAAAGATTTGTCCACTTAAGTAAGTTATAGAACTCATATCCCGAACAGTTTTTGAATACCTTAAAAGCCTTCGAGTGCTCTGTTTCTGATTTTTGTCTTTGCTAGTTAAATTTCAATTTATCTTCACAAACATTAGATTTCGTTATACTATACCTTTTAATGGTTAAAAACGAAATTCATTTTAAATCATCTTCCACTGCCTTTTTTTACGGCATAATTACCTTTTCTTTTAAATAATACTCGTACTTAAAACAACGGAAGCTATTTGTAAGGGAATGTTGTCAACTATTGTGATTACAGCAAAAACTACAACAACTATGTACGACAACAATTCCCACAAACATTCAACATTATCTTTAAATTAAACAGGAAATGAAACAGAACGAACTCAGTAGCGCATACAGAAACGGAAGTTGTGTTTTTTGATAAACAAGCCAAAACAAAACAAAACAAAACAACTCCTGAAAGGCTGTGCTGTGTTTTATGGGAATTGGCAATACGTTCGTTGGTTCGTTAAAAAAAAGGGGAAGAACTAAAAAAAATTTATCATAAACATGGGCCTTTAAAAAGTTTAAACAAAATAATGCCCGCCAAAAAAAAAAAAAAAAAAAAATCTAAAGCATACAGAAATTTATGAAAAATAAAAGAAAACGTGTAAGGGTCCTTTAGACGGTGAAACACCAAACACAAAATCACAAAGTGTGAACCGATGATTACCAAATAAAAAAAAAAAAAAAACACTCAATTTAAGTGTTTAAAAAATATTTGTTTACAGAGTTTATAAAAAAAACCATTTTAAACCACAATTTCGTTTTTTTTTCACTTTAAACTTGAGGTTTCAGGCTCCAACGACAACAAATACCACAAGTGGAAATATTATAATAAAGTGTTCACAATCATACAATTATGGTGTAAATTATAAGAGTCCTTAACAGGTTGTAAAGCCTTTTTATATTTGCGTTTAAATAAAACTGTTATTGAAACTTGATTACAATAAAAAAAAGAAAATAAAATGAAGAAGAAAATAAAAGCTGGTCACCTCGATTTTTGTTTACTATACAAGAACTGCAAGAAACTTCAACTCAGCTAAGCAATTGTATTTTCATAAAAAAAATTTAAACTTAATTTTTTTTAATGATCGTAATCCTGACTGAAGGATTATAATGACCAATTATGTTTTGTTATGTTAAAGCCTTTAAATTTTTAAAGTTTTTGGAAATCAGGAACAATTTTTTAATTTCCGTACTTTCTAACTTTCACGTCAAATAAACTAATCTTGGGATAGCCTCAGTAATTTCCAATATTGTAAGGATTTCTACAAAAAATGGTTTATATTCGACACATGTATGTAGCTTGTCTTTTGTGTTACAATTTTATTAAAATTCTTAGAAAACTTCTCTTCAAATGAACGCTAATTACCAGTAATTAATTCTTCTCGTTATATTTGCTTATATGTGTGAAGATGAATTCGAAAATCCAAGACGCAATCCATAAATTTTAGTAGCGCCACATTTATCGTTAACAGTGAAAAATTTGCTCTTAACAGAGCAAAATTTGCCCTTAAGAGAGCACTGTTAACTATTTAAGAGAATCCAGCTGAACAAGGTCATTTGTTTAGGAGCTAAATTTAGGTCGATGCGTACCATCTCATACTCAAAGGAATGGTCCAAGGCCTCTTAATACAATCAGCAATATAGTCCCATATAAAGAGATATGGTATTGTGAAAATTGCCTTTGAAAATATCAATTTTTTGTTTGAAAATTCTTTAGAACATCAGTGGCCATTTGGGAACATATAAGAAATGGTACACCATACAGACTTTATGCAAATGGTAGTCCAGAGTGTGCTCTTTCCAACCGTGTTGGTGAGATAGCTGAACTGTCAGTCGAGATTTTCTATTATGAAAAAAAATCGATTTTTGGTCCAAAAAATATATGAAAATTCTGTAGAAAATCAGTAGCCATTGGGAACATATAAGAAATAGTACACCATACAGACTATGTGCAAATGGTAGTCCAGAGGGTCCTCTTTCCAACTGTGGTAGTGGGATAGCTGGAATAATTCCGCCCTCCATCCTCAACAACCATCCTTTACATTTCAAGACTTTTGTTCATTAATAATAATGATCATAATGAGAATTATATTTTATGTCAATAGTCCGCAATAATTACAAAGTAGTAGAATAATCCACTATTGCCACTGTTAAATAGTTAATAGTGCTCTGTTAATAGTAAAGTTTGTGGGTTTGCGTCTTTGGTTTTTAAATTTGAATTTATCTTCACACACAATTTTTGCTTTTATGTTTCGATTCTTGCATAATTAATTAGTTTTCAATTCGACATTTAATTGGTATTCTTATAAATAGATTCTCATTACTCCTTATTAAAATCATATTCTTGTTCATGTCTAATTTTCTATTTCTTGGAAAATTTTGTATACAAATAGCACCTGCAAGTAATATGATTACATTTGAAATATTGATTTATAATTGAAAAGATTTCTTCTCTTAAAGCAAATAAAAACTGACTAGTTTTTATGTGTGTAAAGTTAGCTACGAAAGTTATATGCTTTTTTGTACAGTGAATGTTAAGTTTACAGAGACTGTTAACTTAACATAGTTGAAAAATTTCGAAAAGTGAAGAAATAAAATCTTAAATATTCATCCCAAGTGGGCTGGATATTCAAGAATTCCAAAACAGTTTTCGTTACAGTCGGGTAACATTTCCAACGGGAGATATAGCTGGCGAAGCTCATTTTTTTTTAAGAGTATAAAAGTGCCATCTATAAATCGGGTAAAATTTGATAAAATTTAAAAAGCTTTAGTTTTGAATCAAGGATTCCAAAACAGTTGTCGTTACGGTCGGATTACCCTTGGGACCGGTGATATAAGTAGATGACAAAGCTAATTGTTTTTTTTTTTTTTTTCTTTTTTTCAAACGAGCAAAAGGTAGTGCTCTATAAAAATCGAGCTAAATCGGATAAAATATGATCTGGTGGGGGAAATAGACCTAGTGGGCTGAATAGCCATGGTATCAAGGTTTCCAAAAACAGATGTCCTTACAGCCAGACGTTAGTTGGGACCAGAGATATAGGCGTCGAAGCCAATTGCTTTCTTCAAATGAGCAAAAATAAAAAAGTCCGTATAAATGAGGCTAAATCAATAAAAAAATTTCAAAACCGTTTTCGTTATGGTCGAGCTTTTCTTGGAACCGGAGATAAACAAGTAAGAAACAAAAAGTTTTCTATATAATTGGGGCAAAATGCTTGCATTCCGCGCTTCTTGTGATGACTTGTGTTTTTGTCAATGGCTGGTATTTTTGGCGGCGATGACTTTCACTTTTTTGTCCGATGATTTCTATTTTTTTTGTTTTGTCGATGACTTGTATTTTTTAGACGTTGACGTGCACTTTTTTGGACGATGACTTCCAGTTTTTTGTAGATAATATGCATTTTTTGTGCGATTTTTGGTCAGTGACTCAATTTTTTTTTGGTCTATAACTTGCATTTTTTGGTCGATGACACACTTTTTTTGGTCGATGACTTGCTTTTTTTTTGTCGATAACTTGCATTTTTTTGGTTGATGACTTGTAATCTTTTGGTCTATGCTTTGCATTTTTTTTTGGTCGTCAACTTGTTGTTTTTTGATGACTTACATTTTTTGGTCGATGACTTGTATTTTATGTAGATCGCTCTTTTAAGGAACACAATTAGTTTAAAAAATTTTCATGCTTTAGACTAGGTTAGAGGACGTGTACTTGTCAGTTAAGACAAGTACAGTACCCGGAGGTCGAATTGACCCATTGTACATTTAGACTAACTCTTACACAAGAATGATCATTTGGTATTCATAATTTATTAAATGTTTTATCTAAAAATTTAAATTGAATTTTATTTTTAATAATCTTTTTCCCCCTTTTTTTGCAGGTAATCATCTAAAAATTTCTGTAACGTTAAGTATGCTTTTAATTATTTATTATTATTTTACTTAATGAAATCAAATCTTAATAAATCTCTATGAATTTCTTTCCTGTACTCGTATGTGTCTCTCTGTTGGATCTTCTTAATCTTTCTAAAGAAAATATCGATACGGGTGAGCCAGTAGATAATTTTTAAAAACCGATTTTTTCCTGCACTTTAGAGAAACACAAATCAAAAATGTGGCATTAAATGTATTAGAATTTGCAACAGCATTAGAAATAGCAACAACAACAATAGTTAAGCACCATGTTAAGCACTATATGATATACTATATATGTATTAGAGAATTAAAATCTATGTTGGGGTTAAAATTACATATACTTCTATATATATGTATATAGGAATATACGCACACAAATACACTCTTACAAAATACGTTAAGCATAACGTTTTTGAAAAAAAGCTGGGGACTGTTTCCCAACTGAAGTAATTCTACAAAAAAAGTTATTTTAAAGTTTATTTTAACTTAAAAAATTTATATTACTTAGTCAGGATTACAACCTATCTTCTCACACCACCCATGTAGTGTATGTTAATTTTATACATAAGTGGCGGAACCTACAACCTAACGTCGACTCCGAACGACAGATTTTTGAGAAACTTTTCATGGCAATTTTATTTGCTCTGTGTTTTTGCCAGAAATCTACTGAGAGGAAGTCGCCGAAGAAATATTTTTTCATATTTCGTTTTGATGTCTGACTTGGGGTTTGAATCTTGGCCTTACGTCTAATAAGCCAACACACTACCTACTGGACTACGGCGACTTCATTCGTTTTTCTCGGTTATAAACGAATAAACGTTGTTTTTATGGCCAACATCAAACCATAATATTTTGCACTGAATAGAGGTGACTCGACTGTATTGTATTAATAATCCTGAGGTCTTTTAGAAACTACCTTCCCTTATAGTTATTCTGGGGTTTGTATTAACAGTGCTAAATGCCTATAAAAAGAGTATATGTATGCCTCCCCTGGAGGGTTATTTGCACACGTAACATGTATTTACAATGCAACACATATACACTCACTCTTATATACACACACACACTTATGGTGTTTTTATTGTGCAATTTTATATTCTTGAAATTGTGTTTCATTAGCATAAGACTCTTTTTGTTGTTTTTATTGTAGTTTGTAGCTTTATTGTATTTGTAAGCCTACAGAGAGTTGCAGAGAACTTTTATATGTACTAGTATGTGTTTGCGTGACGTTTTTATTAGTTTCTATATGTGAAAGTATGCGTATACATATGAGAGAGAGAATGTAACGTACAGGCTTAAAAATTGTATTAAAATTTTGAGGTCATTCATACCCTGACTGCTTCTCATAGGCATGCGAACATACATTTATCAAAGATTATAGACGATTCTATGAGCCGAGACTAACCACAATTGGTTTAACACTTTTGTAACTCGCTATAGTATATGTGTCTGTGTATGTGTAAATGTAGTTGTAGTGAGTAATAGTGTTAAATGCTGGTCTTTTATTTTTTCTATGGTATGTTGCGCCCCTAATATCCATTCCTAAGGCAAAGCGGCATGGCGCTGTTATTTTCCTTAAGTTTCCCTGATTTTTCTTGTTTTCTTACGTTCTGTAGGCTAACGATGAGAATGTTAATTAGTTTAAGGCTAGCAAAACAATTAATAAGTTTTTGTCCTACATTATGTTGATTAATAATAAAAGAAAAACAAACAAAGCTAGTTTCCTTCAAGGACTCCTAAAATGTTGAATGCCTTTTGGAATTTTTTTTTTTTTTAAAATTAAAAGATTACGTAGAGAGAGAGATTTCAAAGAGATTAAGTAGCGCCATTAAAAGAAAATGCTTACAGAAAAATTAAAGAAAGAAAAAATTCGCTTTTCTTTGTTAATACATTGCATAAAAGACGTATTAAAAAAGCGATTTTATTTTCCTTTAACTATTGAAGATAAAACGTTTTATGTGGAAAAGAAAAACATAAAAAAATCTATGATTTCTTAAGAAAATCTTTAAAAATTCTGAGGAAAAAATATTTTCTGCGAAATTCAAATTCAAAACAGTATCCAAGGATGAAATTTCAAAGTGATTCCAAATTGTATTCTGTAGCTTTTCAATAGCTTTAATGCTTAAAGGATTTTTATTTCCAGTGAATATTAAAAGATGCGGGTTTTATCATCCGCATAAATTTTTTTTCCCATTTTAGTATTCTGTACCTTGTGTTGCATAAGTTCGTCTGCTGGTGATACTTTGTGACCTTAAAAAGGCAATATTTTGTTGGAAATTTTTTTTCGCATTTTTTTGTATTGTTTGGGTATTATTTAGGCGCCATTACTTGCATCTTTACTGTTACAGTTTTTCTTTGATAAAGGTAAAGCTTGTTAAATGAAAAGTTACTAAAACAGGCGACCATATCCTTCTCACATACGTAGATTTTATTTCTTTTCGTACCTTTAATCTACATATCGCAGCCATAAAGCATTTCTCCCATATTCTAATTATTTGGTTAGAGGAGGTGTACTTGTCAATTGAGACAAGTACAGTATCCGGAGGTCGAATTGACCCATTGTACTAATTATTTATTGGCTTTGTTTTACACATACATACATACACTTTTTGTCATTCAGTCAGGATTACGACCTAGCTTCTCACACCACTTATGTTGTGCGTGTCCATTTTATACATGAGCGGCAGAACCGATAGTTTAAACTCGACTCCGAAAGGCAAATTGGTTTGAAAAACTTTTCATGGCAATTTTATTTTCTCTCAGAGTTTTCGCCAGAAATCTGCTGAGAGGAAGTCGCCGAAGAAATATTTCATATTTCGTTTTGTTGAAGATATCTGAACCATGGCCTCACGTTTACTAAGTCAACACACTACCTAGTTTTATTAATTAAGTTTTGCCAGATAAACCCCAGCAGAAACTAGGATGATAAAGTTGCTTACTGTCGTTGCCAAATTCCTATTTCCTCTGTGAAAATGTGTTGCGTTGTTTGTTACCTTGAGTTGCATACAGAGTCCTAATCTTTTTCAAGCGATAATGCTTGTAATACTCTCTGAGAGAGTTAGGTCGCTTGTGGGATGTATAATTTGGGAAGAGGCTGAAGCCTTTTTTTTTGATTCAAAAACAGTGGGTGCGATTTTTGGAAAAGAAAACCAGAGCATTTGCTGTGCTAGAATGAGTCTGAAGGAAAATGAGATTTTACAATTACGGTAACAAAAGAAGAACGAGATTATATCCGCTGACAGTTACAGTATCGGTGTATTAAATAACACTTGGACTACTATACGCCGCAGAAACTTCTGAGAGTAAATAAAATTGAAAAAATTAACGCACACTACATGAATGGTGTGAGAAGCTAGGTTATAAATCTGACGGAAGGTTTGTTTGGTTACTAAATAAAAAGTGAAAAAATGTACTTGGAATGAACGTATGCTAATAAGCAATACTTGGTCTATTATACCACGCAGAAAATTTTGCCATGAAAAGTTTCTCAAATTTGTCGTATGAGATCGACATAAAACTTTAGTTCCCGCCGCTCATGTGAGAAGCTAGGTTGTAAACCGTACTAAAAATTTGTAATGCCAAATAAAAATGTAAAAAAAAAACGTACTCTGAAGGAACGTATGCTTCCCTAATAAAATTTCAATTCTGCACATGGTAGACCACTTGTATCATCACCTATTTCATCCGTTATTTAAAAATTATATCAAACATGCTGTACGCGGTTATCTTTTCAATTAGAGTAGAAAGTTTTTCATTTTTTATAAAAATTGTTATGAGATTATTATGGTTGTTTGGCATCCGCTTAGGGGAAACTGCCACACGGTACCCTTCACCATGTACTTATTGTTAAACGAGATAGATGACCAATTAATCTCACTTTTGCAATCAATCCATTGGCTGCCAATATTATATACAAGGAGAAGCCAACCATAATTTCAGCGATAAAAGATAATGACAGACGGCTGACACATACTGGCCGAAATGCTGGAAAAAGTATGCCAGAAATCGGAACACTTATGAAGAAATTGAAAGAAATCCATGAAGTTTCGTTGCTTTCGTTATCATGTGGTGTAGAGACTCCGTTCCGAGAACTACTATGCTTTGAAGGACACACACTCATCGGAAAAAAAAACCTTCGTAATGGTTTTGAACTAGAAACTGAAATATTAATTTCGAAATCAACAGTCAGTTTCCATTGTTATTTCCATGGTGGCAATGGCTCAAAGAATAATTAATTAGACTAGAGTTTAAAAACTTATTATCACTTTCATCACTTTTTCTTTGAAACAAGATTGGAAAGATTAAAGGAGAAATTAAGATTAAATTAAAAACAAATTCGTTTATAATTGTTCCTAGAATAGTTAAATAGAAGCCTATTTTTTCATTTTATTCATTCAAAACATAGAATGTGTTTTTTTAATTGAAAACATTTGATTTCATTTAAAAGTTTATGTTTTTATTTAATTAAACAGCACCTGTTTTAATAAATTATGCCGCAGGTGTTGTCAATAAAGAGATACATTGTCTTTTAGGCTATTGACACACGCAACAGAATATTCTTCCTTAAAGTCATTGGCACCCACTATTTGTCTTTAATTTTCTTTGTTATCCGAATGTTTAATTTAGCAGAGTATGGGTGTGTTTATAAGCTAATAACAGTAAAAATGAACAGTTAGGGTGTTCCATTCAAAAAAGAAAATATTTTCAAATTTTTCATTTTAATTGTAAATAAACTGTAGTCTAGTGTGGTTACTCTAGTTGTTGTGCTAAAAGTTTGAGTTCCGGGACACCCTACCTCAAAACCTAACCCTATTTAAGGAGTGCGAAGGAAAGAATGTGGACATATTTTTACTGTGATTAAAAAAATGGTTATCGTTGCAATGCTTTAGTTAGTGTTCTGTTGCAGTAAACACAGGTAAAATTAAATTTTGGTTACAAAATTAGTTTCTTTTAAAATGGACATCGAACGAAGTGTGTAAGAGAAAAATAAAAATTTTCAATAAAAACTGTCCATCGGATTTTCATCTGTTGAAATCGAAAGCAGCAGCCTTGAGAGTATTCGAGAGAAAAATCCTAAGAAAGATCTTTGGTCAGTGCGAGGTGGTAATGATTTCTGCATCCGATTTAACAATAAGCTGTATGGGCTCTTCAACGACATGGACGTTGTGCAGCGTATTAACATCCATCGGCTGCGTTGGCTCGAACATGTTCGAATGGAGGAAGATGCTCCGTCGAAATGAGTATTTGATGCGGAGATTTGTGGAAGTTGGCGAAGAGGACAATCTTGTCTGCGTTGGAAGGACCAAATCGAGGAAGCCCTGTCATCGATTAGTGTGACCAACTGGCGAAGGCGCGCAAGAAGCAGACCGAAAT
Organism: Sarcophaga caerulescens; assembly: GCA_927399465.1. Taxonomy (NCBI): domain Eukaryota; kingdom Metazoa; phylum Arthropoda; class Insecta; order Diptera; family Sarcophagidae; genus Sarcophaga; species Sarcophaga caerulescens. The sequence continues at coordinate 92,086,473 of OV656866.1, read as the reverse complement.
CCATTAATCGGAATATTGATGGCCAATTAAGTAAGTAAGAACTCGCAAGCTATTATGTGAGGAAAGAGCAGTGAGGAATATAATTTTTTAATCACTTTTAGTTCACATGCGCTTTTCCGAGTCTTGTTGGCACCTCGATGGTCTATGAGCTTAAGCAGCCTACGACTCTAAAACAACTTTTAAATCATTTTCCCGAGAATACAGAAAGTCAAAACCGCCACCATATGAACGATTGTTGAACGACTATCGGCAGTCTCAGCCACTCATACCATTCGCAGCAGTTCTCCCCATTCCTCTCAGCAGTCTTCTGGCAAAATATCTGAGAGTAAATGAAATTGTCACGAAATGTGAAGGTCGGAACATTGTATCTCCTTATGAAAAGAATTGTGTCGCTCTGGAAGGGATTAACAGACAGTTCAAAATCCCCGCAACAGTCCAGTACGATCGGCAGGGCTATATTCAGATTGTTTGACAGCGTCTGTGGGTAAATTCCTGACGTAGCAATGGCAATGTCGTAAGCGTAAGCTATAGCGTTATTACCAGAGAATTCAAGCCTTCTCAAGAGTGAGTTGACTGCGAGATTCCAGAGAAGTGGCGATAGAAAACCCCCTTGCGGTGTAGCTCTACAGACAATTTTCTGACAATGTGTAGCCCCCACTGTGGAGGTTACTATTCTCGACTTAAGAAGAAGCTCAATGAACCTGACCAGATTCTTTTCCAGGTTGAGAGAATTAAGAGCCCCAACTATAGGGTCCGGATCGAAGTTATTGAATGCACTTTCAAAAATGGCCAGAGTGTATTCTTTAACGTGTAGGGACTTTTCCACCCGAGAGATAAGAGAATGTAGTGCAGTCTCCACTGATTTACCCCTCGTGTAGGCATGTTGGGATGAGGATAGAAGTGATGGATCAATTGAAGCCCTTTTATGAACATCAAGGACTCTTTCCAGTGTCTTCAGAAGAAAGGAACAAAGACTGATTAGTCTATAGTCATTTGCCTCAGTGTGTGACGGTTTCCCACCTTGGGAATGAAAATCATTCTAGATATTCTCCAGCTTCAAGGGATATAAAGTTTAATTGTAATAAAGAAAAGTGTCTACCCACATTTTTTCGTGCTCACTCCTTATATTTCTTGTATTCTATTGTGTTTGTATATGCAGTTGTTACTTATTTCATTATAATTAACTGTAGCATGTGAACAACAATATTTTTTGTTTGTTTTAACGTTATTAAAAGATTAACGAACACTGTGTTATTCAATAACTGTGTGTAGAAAGAAAGAAAATCTGTGTTAATAGAATAATTATAACGGTTAATTATTAACTGAAAGTTAATCAAGAGAAAACAATTGCACAACCCTCTAAGGCACAATCGAAATAAAAGGGGGAATCACTAGACGGTTAAATCATTAATAATGCATCAAAACAAATTGAATAATTAATTATGAAACCACTAAGAAAAATACAATCAATCAATCAATACATTAATAATGAAATTAAATCATAATCATTACAGTTTTATTGGTCAAGCAAAGCGAAGGTTTTATACTAATGTTGTTGTTATTAAATTAAATCCAATCCAATTGTCACTCTTTGAAACTCGATTAAAAAGTGGTGCGAGCACATGTAGCGATGCCCAACAGTGAAGCACCGATTTGAAGAATGAATCTCTCAGAATGAAGCTGAAAATCAGCCTGAAACTATAAGTAAACTAAAGATCACAGACTTTTCTAGATTATCGAGAAACGGCGATTGAGATTGGAGGAGTCGGCATTGATCGAGAGGAGGAAAATCCTCCGATTTGAGGAATAAGTCTCTCATAACCAAGCGCAAAATCAGTCTTAAACTATAATTAAACTAGAGATCACAGATTTTGGTAGGCTATCGAGAAAGGATGAGTGAAATTAAAGGAGTCGGCATCGATCGAGAAACGGAAATCGGTAAATAATGTACCTTATCAATCCATTTACAACTTCTGCAGAGGCTAAGAGAATGAATGCCCACTACGCAATGACCTGTAAAATTTTATATAATGACAGAGTTGTTCCTACTCTCTTAATTGGTCATTACAAAGCTTTAGTTAGGCTTACGTGATTTCGTTTCTTACACCACCCAACCAAGGATTACGACCTAGCTTCTCACACCACATTTTATACATGAGTGGCGGGACCTATAGCTTAAAGTCGACTCTGAACGACAGATTTTTTGAGAAAGCTTTTTATGGCAATTTTATTTGCTTACGGAGTTTTTGCTAGAAATCATCTGAGAGGCTGTCGCCGAAGAAATAATTGTTCATATGTATTTCGTTTTGTTGAAGATGCCTGACCTGGGCTTTGAAGTGTGGTTCTACGTCTAATAAGTCAACGCACTAACGACTGGCACACGGCTCATGCCAAATGGTTATCCTGGACGAGTTATTTAAGGATATGTGAACTGACCCACAAGTTGGTGCGATATGGCCCCGTTAGACTTCTTTTTGTAGTGCTTTCTGAAATCACAGGTGTATATCAATAAGCCATAAACCATAACGGTCTTCAAAGCCAACACAACGCTTGCCATCGTTTATATTTAGTCTGAGTTATGCGCCAGAGTCATGGAAATTTTAACATTTCGGATGCATTCCATCTAGAAAAGCCGTAAGGGACCATTCAAACGAATAAGAAATGTCGATAATAAATTCTATCTGCACTTTAAAGTATTATTCAATCAGTCCTTAGTAATGCAACTCTTCTTAAGAGAAAGTATTTAAATTAACGAAATAATTTCTTATTTTCTTAAATAATTAAAAACAAAATATTTCCTTATTTTTCTTTCCTTTTTGTGTATTTTTTTTTAATTTTTTATTTCATTTTTAAAATCGGTTTTTTCTATTTTTGCCTTTTGCTGCAGCATGCTTATGGAATAAATAAATTAAAATCAATATTAATCATACGCACTGTAGCACTTATAGTCTATCATATATCGTCATCATCACCATCATCATTATCATCATCATACAGTTGATTGGTTTTATTTTTATGGCCAAGAGAATGTATTTCGTAGTTCATGTAACTTTTTTTGTTCGGTTTTTTCCTTTAAAATATTTCAAGTTGTATGGTAATTGCAAAAACTTGAACTGTCAGTCACTTTCAGCAAACTATTGAACATGCTTCAGATTTTAAGAACCCAACGAATGGATGAAATGAATGTGAAATGCATTCATTTATAGTGGCAGTAAATGAATTTTATGTTTTTAGGGCTTTTTAAGTAATTCATCAAAGTAAGATTGTAAAGAAAGTTAGTGTCACTACATACAAGTATGTGGTGCAGAAAATGAAAAGGAAATAAAAAAAATTTTCAACTTTATTCATGATCTCAATTAGAAAGGGTTCTACATTTAATGGATTTAAAATTTAGCTGTTATACTTATGAAATAAAAATATGTTCGGAATATAAAGGGTTACCCATCTTTCGATTTCAAAAGTAATGTCAAATAAAACACACATAAAACTTTGATTTCAATGAAACCTTCATACATACATAATTGGTGATTACAACACTTCAGTCAGGTTTACGACCTAGCTTCTCATACCACTTAGTGGCGGGATCTACAATTTAAAGTCGACTCCGAACAACAGATTTTTTTGAGAAATTTTCTGGGCAAATTTTTGTTTACTCTCCGGGTTTTTGCCAGAAATCTGCTGAGAGGAAGTCGCCGAAGAAATATTTTTTCATATTTCGTTTTATTAGAGGTGTCTGACTTGGGTTTTGAACCATGGCCTCATGTCTAATAAGTCAACACACTACATACTAGGTTACTACGGCGGCTTTCAAATGAAAACCTTCTTTTCATTATAATGGCTGGTCCTAGTAATGCCATTTAAATTCCTATCTCGGTATTAGCTCTTTGTGACACGTATGTATGTGTTCCAGGGGAATTCCTCTACATTCCAATGTACCTCAAGCAACATCAGGGCTTAGTTTATTGAAGACATTTTTAAAGTTCATGATAGAGATTGTAATGACCGTCACTCTACATGTGGTTTCACGATAAAACCAAGACTATTTGTATTGCTTATGACGGATTTTTGGGGTCTGAGTCCAGTAATAGTAGAGTAATGCCATGTCAGTTATCAGATCCTATGTGATCGTTTTTTTTTTTTTTTTGGTATACTTATCACACCCTCAGTCAGCTCTCCTAATATATCCTGATTCTTGGCAGTATTATTATAGTATTCCTATGTAGATTGGACTCCAAAAGCTCTGCGGAAATTCTGTCAACATCGGGATGTTCGTTTCTTTTGAGACTTCTAATGGAATCCGTGAAACATTACAAACGATGCATGGATCGTACATGTGTGACTCACATATGCATTCAATTTTAAGAGGATTAATATTGCGCGAAAGCATGCATCGGCATGTGCAGTCCAAATATCATTGTGTTGCCTTTCTGTGGTTGCAAGTTCACCGTTTACACCTCTCAAGAGCACTTGCAATATTAATTAAAAATAAAAATATAAAAAATTAAAAATATAAAAATATTATTAATATTAACTTAACATTACGAGTTCGAGTTTAACATTTAAGTTTTAATGAAATGAGATTTTGTGCTTTTCCGGTTCAATGGATATCGACTCCTTTCGCATACGTGGATTTTGTCATAGAATTCGGGTGGCAGTTTCACTGTTTCCCATTCTAATAGTTCGCCAACGTTTGAAAATCCAACACCATTCCTTAATGGCTTCGCAATATGCTGCGGTTGCTCTTTTATTTTTCATTCTATGTTCGTTTCTAGCACCCTACTGCTCGGATTTCGATTGGCTGTTGACTTGATATGCATTTCTGCAACCAAGAGATGATGATTGCTTGACATGTCAGCACCTTTACGACTACGCACTTCCAGTAGGGAATCTCGTCATTTGTTGCTTATTGCCACGTAATCAATTTGGTTCTCTCCTCTCTGGTGTAGGAAAACAAAAGTGTCTTTAATGATTCTCTTGTGGAGAAAAAGCGACCCACCTACCACTAAATTATTTGCTAGACACATGCTTTAAAAAACGGCATACTCGGTCTTATGACCAAATAAGTGGGTGTCCTTAATTGATCCCAATAGCTTTACATGTGTTTCACTTAACTGTACTTTTAGAACCGCAAAACGGATAACCCCTCATTAGTCAAATTAGTTTTCGTAAAACTTTGCATAGGTATTTTCTAAAAGTCCTCACAAAAATTTTCCTTCATGTTCCAATTATATACCAATTTAGTCAGCAAAACAGGAAACTGATACAACTTGTCATGCAAATAATTGATATTTATTGTATAAAAAAATGGGAATAAAATTTTTCATTTCATTATTTTAATTTGCCTCCTTATTTTATTTTATTTATTATACACCCACACCCTCTTCCCAATTGTGATAAAATCTTATTCATCATTCATATCTAAATTCCAATGATATTTAAATTGTATTTTTAAAATAAATTTTCCATTTTGAAAATTATCTTTCGATTTGTGTTTATGAAAATGATTTCAATATCTGTTACAACGTGTTCCACCGCCATCCTATACCCTGTAGATTATTATGTAGAATTACTGTTCAAGTGTATAAATGCGTATGTCATGTGGCAAATGAGTGTCTCCCATTTTCATTTCAGTTGTTTTATCGCATGTAACATATGTAAATGCGTTTATTATGTTAAAATGTCGGCTTAAGAATTATGGTTTCATTTTCAAATGAATTACAAGTACAGTGGAGAGACTGTGGGATAGGGATTAGTGGGCTTAAGAGAGTGGATTAACTCATTATCCTTTTATTTGTTTTTCCATGTTACAGTTACAGATACAGTAAGAAGTCGGGCAGTATTTATAAAAGTAACTGATAAGGCTATATAAGACCACATCCATGATACAAGCAAGGAAGAAATGATATATTCAAACTTTCCATCTGCATTCGTTTAGAGGACGTGTACTTGTCAACTGTGACAAGTACAATACCCGGAGGTCGAATTGACCCATTCGTTTAGTCGAGAAAATATACATCTGACCTCGCACTAACGACCTTGGCTAACAAGCAAGGCCTTGCTTTAAGGGATTTAGGCCTGTTACTTAGGCCTATCTCACCTTCTTATTTCTTTTAATTATTTCAGTTTTATTAACCATGTTTTTCTAGTTAAGCTCGCGACAACACACTATCTACTAGACTACGGCGACTACCTGCTTTCGTTTAGAATTTTCCAAATAGGCATTAAAATATGCATTCGACCTACCACTTAGGCCTATCTCACCATCTTATTATTTCTTTTTTTTTTTTTGTTTCAGTTGTATTAACCATGTTTTACTAGCTGAGCAGATAAATCGTCTACTATGATAAGTCATAGTATGATAGGGTTGCCATATGCTTTTGATGATTCTATTTGAAAATCTAATGGGTTGTTACATTAGGTGTATTTGTATACTCAGAGGTCAGGGCGCTTCCTGGATGGTTAATTTGGAAGAAAATTATATTCTTTCGCTTGCTCCCTAATTCGAAGCTAGACTGTTTAGTTTTGAGATCGAGTACTGCTATACCTTGTCAAGAAAAAACTGTAATTCCCTAAAGGGAACTGCTGTCAGTTAGGTTCCGTTAGAATCTGGTGGTTATGGTTTACTTACTTTGTGTTGGACATGATAGTTCATCAAGCTGGCTAGTGCCGATTCAATTTTAAATTATATTCGATGACTCTTAACTCTCCACTAATGCCTATCTGCCTGGATATCCATACTAGTTTAGCTTTTCTGCTCTATATTTTTAATTAGTCAGGTAATGTTAGGTTAATTGAGTATAGCAAAGGAAAAGTCTGAAAAGATTCTTACTCCTTACTTAGATTCATTGTAATGGTCCCCTAGTTTTACCAGTTATGACGTAATGAAAGAAACAACTGGGAGAAAAGTGGTATTGAAGAATAAAATATTTCTTTGGCGACATCCTCTCAGCAGATTTCTGGCGAAAAATCTGAGCCAACTGGAAGAAAAGTGGCATTGAAGAACAAAATATTTCTTCGGCGTTTTCCTCTCAATAGATTTCAGGCAAAAACTGTGAGAGTAAATAAAATTGCCATGAAAAGTTTCTCAAATCTGTTGTTGGAGTCGATGTTAAACTGTAGGCACCACTACTCATGTATAAAATTAACGCACACAACATAAGTGATGTGAGAAACCAGGTTGTAATCCTAACTGAAGGATTGCTCGGACCAATTAAGTAAGTGAGGGGAGAGCCTATATTCCCTTAAGGTTAGCCTGAAAGCCGTGCAGAGTAATTGTGATTGGAGAGCCATAACAATAAGCAGCAATTGGATGACAGTAGTGAATGTTACTGGGAAATGAACAACAGTGTACGAGAATATAGAAATTACCACATTGTCGTAATACTAAGCTTAAAAACAGCATGGAGGGATCATGACGGAAGAGTGGTCTGCTGAATCGAATATTGCTTATATGCTCTAATTGACTACATCGTTATGATCCTAGATCTAAAAGCCACAGACAGGATAATTAAATGAAAATTATGAAAAAGTCTATTCCAAACGATATGGTAGGCAAAAGTCTATACTACTGGAAAATGATAATATATGTAGGGGCATTGCTGAATACCCTCACCACATCCTGGTGACGTTAAACATAAAAACAACCGTTTTAGCAATTTGATTGGAGTTGTCTGAAGCGAAATAGCGATCTGTGACGTTGACGAATTTTACTTTCTTAATTAGCCACTGTTATTGGAGACGGAAACGTCTCCAAGCGGAAGATTGCCATACTTTCTGATAGCCAGGCGGCTATCAAGCATTATGAACTCTAAGACGGCTGTCGCAGATATCTCAACGAGATACCGGAACGATACGATGTCCATATCATATGGGTACCAGAGCGCAGTGGTATTCTGGGTAACTGCAGAACTGATGAACTGGTCAGGCCATCCACTCGACCATCGAACTCTCCGATGAATTTTCGACTCTAGGCATCGGATGATCTAGAGCAACTGGCAAAGATTGACATTGGCAGTTTAAATCGCTTCATCAGGAGCTCCGAGTGGCTTCGAGACTAGGGCATTGTGAAGAACTGTGGTAACATAATGGATGGCCCTATGCGACATAAGTGTGCCCGTTCAATTCTCTTGGATGGACAGCCACCTCTACCTACCTAGCCACTGTCGTGTTGTATTCAACTTTCACTCTTTTTTCGAGTTCTGAGTCCTGAACGAAATTTTAAATTTCTTTCAAAAAAAAAAAAAACCAGGAGAATAAATTACTTACGTTGCAAATGCTGTTTTCATTGCCAAAAAAATAAGCGCCTTTCGTATATTTTTTAAAATTATTTTCTTTTTGTACCACATGTCACACTGTATCACAATAATTGGTTGCGTCTGAAGCTCCGGCTGGCATTATGGGTTTTTGTTTGAATTGATGTAGGAACGTCCCCTTGTCAGTGTAGTTAGATTTATTTTACAAAAATTGAATATAATAATTTAACCATAAATTTACATACATACACAATTGCATATACATACTAACGAGGCTTTATAGATGTATACACATACATAAGTGTACCATACATGAGAGTGTATTTTTGTATTTGCAAGTAAAGCAAATTGAATAATATATAGATGTACATGTATATGTATATATAGATGTATATGTATAGATGTGTCTGTATATGTAGGTGTGCCAGTATATGTGTTTAAATATTTGTAAGCATTCTGTTAGATAACGAGGGCGTTTTTTGTGTTTTTGTTGAACATGATTTTTAATATTCATATACAATATGTACATACATATACACATACAGCCATAGAAACAAATACCATACACAGATACATATTTTCATCTTATTAAATGTACAGACACACACACATACACATCAGAATATCTATCGTTCTCTTTCACTCTTATATGGGATCACATGAAAAGCTCATTTGTCGTTATATTTTTAGCGAAAAAAACGAATAAATTTTTAAAAATTTATTTTATTTTGAATATTGTTTGTGTGAAATTATTTGTGACAGCAGCAATATGTTGTTTGTTGTTGTTGTCTCTGTTAGTTATTGTCATTGCCAGACAATGACTTTTGCCATTCATTGCCAGCCAACATCATCATTAAATTTTATTAATGATGACTATGATGCTGGGGAGGACTTTTATTGGATAATGAAAAATAACTTTTTTTTTTTACTGTTATTTGTTATATTTTTTAATTAATGATCAAAAGGACTTTTAGCGTTTTAAAGCTCTAGAAATCAAATGGACCAGAAAATCTTTTATTACTGTATTTAAAGACTGCGTGAATAATGGCTCTACTTATAATTCGAAAGCAGGAAATTTAACATTAAATTAAAGCTGTAGGCTACTTCCATGGTGTGTACAGTTGCATACATAAGTGTTAGTTAAGTTGCCGTTAGCGTGGTTCAAACCCCAAATATATCTTTCGGCGACTTCCTCTCAATCTCTAAGAGAGATGAAATTGTCATGAAAAGTTTCTCAAATCTGTCGTTCAGAGTTGGCCTTAAATTGTAGGTTCCGCCACTCACGGATAAAATTAACACATGTAACATAGGTGGTGTAAGAAGCTAGAAGGTAAAGAGTTATAGTTAGACGTAGGAAATGCTAGTAGAAAGGAAGTGGGTTTAAGAATCGTGTTAATACTTCGTTACAACAACCAAAAATCTTAAGCTTTCCATACAATATGATCGACAATAACAAAAAAAAGCTTTTAACTCCGTATTTTTGGAATTATTGGTAATTATTTACTTATTGAAAATCAGTTTCAATCAGACACATTATCAGAGCGATCTATACATGTAGGAGGGCAACTGGATCTACCTTGGGTCTAGGTTAGGTTAGGTAAAGAATCAAGTTCTACTTAGGTCAATATTTGGGTCCATTGTGATACCACAATTAATATCCATCTTGATGATTAAACTTTTCTAGAGGAAACTAACTTGAGCCCGGAATAAATCTTGTTATTGCAACAACCTTTATATTAGAATGCTCAGTCAAAGATGTTCGTCTTTCTGTGACAAGAGCAGAACATGAGATTAAAGGCAGTCTCTTCCTACTCTTTAGCGAAATGGTAAAGAAGTCATAGTGCGGTGTCATGTAGAAATTTTTTTTTTGAAGGTTTCCACCTTCTTTAGAATTCTTAGGTGATCAATATTTGATTCGTGCCACCATCCAGTCGGAGACTTGTGTTAGGAGCTGAGGCACTACAGTAGAGGCTGAAACAGCTGAAACAGATGTAAAATCATTTCCAGGGACGACGTAAGTATAGTACGGTGAAAATGCAGTCTGATTTTTGTATCCCGTGTATCAAGTTGGGGTTTTTTGGTGCGGCATACTTAGATAAAGATAGGTCTGTCTAGCTACTGGTATGTAGATCTAGTAAGTCATCTCCTTCACAACAGCTTATTGAAAGTATAGAGAGTTGTGAAGGCCTTTTGTACTCTGCTAAGTACATTCGACTTTCAGGATAAGTTTTTATCCCAAAGTAGTCACAGGGAATGCTTATTAACCTGGCTGGGTTATGTTGGATTTGAGGACCTCTGTGACCAGAGGCTTATAGACATACACCTGTGGTTTAAGAAAACCACACAAGAAAAGTTTAACGGGGTCAAATCATTTGATCTAGATGGCCAGTTCATATCATCTACACATGACATGATCATGCAGAATATCAAATGTGTGATACATAGCAATGTCCTATTGAAATTACAGTTGTTGTCGTCCAATTCATCCAATTCAAACCAAAAGAAGCTGGTATTCAATGACCTGTAGCGCTCGCCTTTGTTAGTAATGGCCTGGTCAGAGGCGTTGTCCAAGGAATATGGCCGCCAGCTTAAGATTTACAATAAAGAGTGACATTTTCGGAATGCATTGGTCATTCTTGGATCACATGTGGATTGGTATAGAACGAAATTCAACAATTTTGTGTTTCACGAACCAATGGGGAAATGGGCCCCTGGGGCGCTGAAAATTATGTTCTGTTCCCAAATGCTCCAGAGGCCATTCCATACATGATTCTTTGGGAAAACAGACTGAATAAATGACAACTAATTTGAAAGATGAAGTCGTAGTAGTCTAGTCGGTAGTGTGTTGGCTTATTAGATGTGAAACCACGGTTCAAACCCCAGGTCAGACATTCTTAGGCGACTTCCTCTTAACAGATTTCTGCCAAAAACTCTGAGAGTAAATAAAACTGCCATGAAAAGTTTTTCAAAAATCAGTCGTTTGGAGGCGTGGGTCCTGGCACTCAGGTATAAAATTAACACACACTACATAAGTGGTGTGAGAAGCTAGATATAAATCCGGACTGAAGGGTTATAATGACCAATTATGTTACTTAAGAAATATCAATAAAATGGCCGTTATATGTGTTATATACGTTATATGGTTGTATAGCCGTAATGATCAAAAAAGTTGTGGGTTTTATTTTCTGGTAAACAACCTCCGTTTTTACAGGATTAAACCCCATGTTATGAGCAAATGCTTAGTTGCTAATTTCTCTCAGAGCCGATTTAGTTTACATAAAATACTTATGTAAACTATGAGACATTTTACAAATGCTCTATCGATCTGATCGAAACTATAAATCTTTGTGTTTCAAATACGATGTAATTTTTTTACATTTTTCCTTGCCAAACTTTTGATGTTAAACCTTAAAAAGACATCAGAAAAAAATAAAAGAAAATAAAAAACTTCAAGTAAAAGCATTCTGTTATAACTGTCTTCAAAGTGTTAAACATTTTCTTTTTACATGAGCAAAAAAGTAAAATTTTTTTAAATTTTTTTACCCAAAATAATCGCTATACCCCTTTCAAACAGACACGTAACGTACTTGGTACTCCAAATATATTAAATAACGGTATTAAATAGTCTAAAGAAAGTTTTTTGTAACCCCTGCTAACTTTTCATATGTATTTAGAAAAGAAAAAAAAAAAAAATGAAACTAAAAGAGGAAATATTTTAAAAGACTGTTTAAAATCGTGGAAAATTGTTTGGCTGTCACTAATGTTCACTGTTACCCTGTAAAACGTTCAAGAAAAAAAATCACATGAACTCTTAAGAAAAGAAAAAATATGAAACTCATGTTGAATGCAACATAAATGTGCTCAAACACGCGTGACTTGCAACAACAATAACAACAGCCAGAACACCAGAGAAGAGAGACATAATAAGTGGCATTAAATTTACTGGGATTTAAGAAATGAGATTTTTATTGAAGAGAAAAGTATTACTCGAGTTAAATAAGAAATAAGAGACAGTAGATTAGGGCGGCTAAAAACGATTAAAAAATAAAACAAATTGAGAATGCTATAAGCCAGGCAATATTTTTTTTTATCGAAATTTTTCTAAACCTTTGCTTCGTAATTGTATTGTAAGAAGCAATTCCTTATTTACTTACTTACAATCCTTGAGCCAGGATTACAACCTAGCTTTTCATGTTAATTTTTTTTTTTTTTTTGGTGAAACCAGCACTGAGGGGATGGCCCCTACTCATGCAGTGCATTGTGCAGGTTTTAGGAAAATGGGTTATAGGAAGGTGGAAGAGAGGGAGTAGTGTTTGTGGACATCTCAAGATGCGAACGGCAAGGAAACGAGTTGCTGCTGGGTGACTATAAAATGGCCAGTGCTATACCTTCGAACAGTCTACAGCAATCGTCCCCAAGAAGCCCGCACCCTTCAGTCCTAGCTTCTCACACTACTCATGTTATGTGTGTTAATTTTAAACATGAACGGCGGGACCTACAGTTTAAAGTCAACTCCGAACGACAAATAAGCGGCGGTTATCTATATAGCTGTCACTCTTCCGTCATTATTCCTCCCCAAATGGTCATATTCTAGTTTACCATAGTTAACTTCTCAGCAACATAAACTATTACCTTCCATTTGCTCTCCAATTAGGATTACTCTTCTAGGCTAACCTTAAGAATAGGCTATATATCCCCTCACTTCCTTAATTGGTCATTACAACCGTTTAGTCTGGAGTACATCTTAGTTTCTCACGCCACCCACGTTAAGTGTGTTCATTTTGTCCATGAACGGCAAGACCTACAGTTTAAAATCAATTCCAAACAACAGATTTTGAAGAAACTTTTCATGGCAATGTTTTTCTCAGAGTTTTAACCAGAACCGTGCATATAGGAAGCCGCTGAAAGAAATATTTTTTCATATTTTGTTTTGTTCGAAGTGTCTCAGCTGGGTTTTGAACCAATACACAAGACTATGGCGACTTTATGTGAAAGACCATTCGCATTCAATTGTTGTGTGAGTTAGAATTCGTAGAAATTTTTCTGGTTAAATGTATCGTGAGATTGTTTCAAATGCTGACAACGTCATGAATTTAACAAATTAGAATTATCTGCCACACTTCCTATAATAGAGGTGATATTACCCACAGTGCGTACATTACATAGATGCACGAGCTTAACCTCACATCTGTAGCGCTTCCAGTGTTTTGTCTGTTTTTTTGTCTTTATAATCTTCCGAATTGATTGCATAGTAATGCTTACATTGTACGAGGAAGTCCCATCTCGCTGGCAGCAAGAGGGTACGTATAATATTACTAGACTCTGCTGGATATGTGTGAATAAGAGTAGGACCGACATTTATATGTATACATAAATCGCATGACTATTCATCGCACAATAGCGGGTCTCACCGGTCACTATTCTTCTGGTAGACAGGCCGAAAGTTTTGGTATTCCGGTAAATGACTTCTGCAGTAGCTGTGTGTGTTAGTGCCCTGAAGTCGCCGTAGTCTAGTAGGTAGTGTGTTGGCTTATTAGACGTAAAGCCCGGGTTCGTATCTCAGGTCAGGCATCAAAACGAAATATGAAAAAAATATTTCTTCGTCGATTTCCTCTCAGCAGATTTATGGCAAAAACTCTGAGAGTAAATAAACCTGCCATGAAAAAGTTTCTCAAAAAATCTGTCATTCGGAGTCGAAGTTAAACTGTAGGTCACTCCACTCACGTATAAAATTAACGCACACAGCATGATTGGTGTGAGAAGCTAGGTCGTAAATCTGACTGAAGGGTTGTAATGGCCAATTATGTATGTATGTAAGTGCCCTGCTCTTGACATAAAAAGTCGGAGGTTTTTGACCTCTCGTTTCTGACAATATTGAGCGAGTTCTCTGATATAAAGATTCTTGCAATAGCAAGATTTATCTTGGACTCGGGTTGGTTTACTGCAGGGAATGTTTGAATAATGGTTGTGGTATTACAATTAGAATTCGCCGTAGTCTAGTAGGCAGTGTGTTGGCTTATTAAACGTGAGTCCACGGTTCAAACCCCAGGTCAGACATCTTCAACGAATCGAGATTTAAAAAAATATTTCTTCGGCGACTTCCTTTCAGCAGATTTCTGGGAAAAACTCTGGGAGTAAATAAAATTGCCATGATAAGCTTTTCAAAAATCTGTCTTTCGGAGTCGACTTTAAATTGTACGTCCCGCCGCTCATGTATAAAATTAACAAACACCAGATAAGTGGTGTGAGAAGCTAGGGTTGTAATGACTAATTATGTATGTACATATGTATGTATCACAATGGCTATAGATGCTCACCTTTCTTAACCTAATGCCACGTTTGAACTACCACTTTTGTAATGAAAGTTTTAACGATTTATACGTGATTCTTGGTTGTTGAACGATCCATATTCGTAAATAGAAAACCCTTCAAGCCTACGGGCTTGCTATGTGCTATACAGATTACCTTATATTAGAAGTTCTTTATTTATTTTTATGCCCTTGTATATAAACCACCATAATATCTAATGATTGTACCTATAAATTATCGTAATACATTGATGGGACTTATAATAATCTCTTTAAAGATATTAAACTGACTAACGTCAGTTCACTCACATTAGATTATTCATCTGTCTGTGTGTGTATGATTATTATTGTGAATCACTTGCCTAAATGGGTTTTATGACAGGCACTAAAGAGAAGAACATTTTACTTTATTTTTTTTCAACAAACTTGGTAGGCATTAAACGTTTTATGACATTTGACTGTGGTAATATTAATATCAGAAGTACTAAATATAATGTATTTAACTTTTATGTGTAATACAAAATTATCCATAAACACAATATTATTGTTTGGAATATGATTTGGTTTCATAATACGATGTTGTATTGTGAAATTTTTGAAAGAAGTTACAATTGATTAACATCTGCAAAATGTAAAAAAAAGTAAAACAAATATTTTCAGATTTATCTCAGACAATCACCATTTGATTTTATCGTAAGTACGCTACATATGAAGAGTATCTGGTATATAAAAGAGACTTACTTATTGGTGTTCCGACTGGTAATGTTACTTGGATAGGAGTTCATCGCTCAAGGTATAGTCTAAACTGATATCAATTAGTCTCTATATGGTCTTTAACGAGAAGGAGGAAAGACTAATGGGTCTATAATACCTGAAGGCCACGCCTAACCTAAATATTTCATGTAATTCAACTGAAGGCTTCCGAGGAATACCTCAATTCAATATACTTTAGTCTCAGATATCGCTCTGGCTAGATATATGTTCCATCCAGTCCCAGAGAAGTTTAAAGTCCGCTTAATTGTCTCTACAAAGACAATTACGGTATTTCCTGGGATGATCTCGTTAGGGAATGCTGCCGCTGCCTTAACCTTTTTTCTGGGCGATTCAGTGTCACACTTATGTGGGTCCCCGGGCACTGTGACATTCAGAGAAACTGCAGGGCAGACGAGCTGGCCAGGGCTGGTGCACTACTTTCGGAATCCTCTTCAATCAACTTGGGAATGCCACTAACCTCGTTCAAACTGGCCATCGCGCGGAAATTCTCCCGAGACGCGAACCTATCCTGGATTAATGAGGAGTCTTGCTCCACCCTTAGGCTCACTTGGCCCTTAATGGATAGAGGGCGCACTAACCAGTTACTTGGACTTGGTCGTAACATTATCTCGATCACAGTGGCCATGCTTACAGGTCACTGTGTTATGGGTAGACATACGGAAAGAATGCGGCTCCCATTTAACGACTTCTGCCGTGGATGCAGATCCGCTTAGGAAGAGGAGACTGTTATCCACTTTCTTTGTCAATGCCCATCTCTTGCGAGGTGCAGATATAGGTTATTTGGCTCTCCAACCCTCCTCAGCTTGACGGAGCTATCGTCCATTGACGTCAAGGATATAGATTCGTTTATCAAGCTTTCTGACTGGTTTTCCAGCGTGGGGTAGTCGTGCTTTAAATGTGCAGCCCTGGCGCTGACATGGCAAAGGACTGTCCTAAACCAAAGGTCTAAGTCATTAAAGTATGTGAGTAATGCCGCTCGTAGTAGAATTCCACGAATGCCAGTAACACTATTATCATTGGAAAGTGTGCTATTTGTTTGTCCATGGATGTATGAATGTGGTTGAGCAGTTTACGAAATTTTGTTTTGTTTTTAAGTCCTTGTAAAACCCTTATAGAGTGCAACACTAATTCATTATTGTTACCCTTGCTCTCACTCTCTCTCTCTATCACTGCTATGCCCTGCACTTTCTCAACTCTTACAAGTTTAACTATTTTCCTAACAAATGACAGCCATCTACTACTATACCCTGATGGATTGGTAGCACTTAATTTACAAAAGTACTCTTATACTCCTTCGCTCTCTCTCTCTCTGCTTTTTCTTCTTATTCTCGTCCTCGTGCTTGTATATCGTATAACGGCTATATGCGTGCATATGTGTATGTGTTTGCGGGTGTGCTTGTGTGTTTTTGTTTCAGTCAAATGATGAACATGACAAACATACCAAGTTTATCTTGTCTGTTTGTCTATTAAATATTAAAAGAATAACAACAAACACATACTTAAACAACTAAAATGAAGCAAAAAAAAAAAAATACAAATACAAATGATAGCAAATAACAGACCAAGCAGAAGAAGAAGAAAAGATGAGAGTGAAGTGATAGCACAGAGAGCATAAGTTTAAGTAAAGAACTTATAAAATAAAACAATTTTTTTTTTTATTTGATTGTTTTATCTATTTTTTATGAAGAGAGAGAGAGAGAGAAAAGAGACAAATATCGAATTGTTTTACATCATCCGCTGTGTTGGTTTTTTGTCTCCAGATGCGTTGACATCCAAGTGATTGAATATCTTTACGTTGCCATTATTGGGTTGCCATGGCAGTAAGGAAATGGGGGCGGCGGGAGTATTTATTTGTATATAAAATAGAAAGAATTCCTTTAGCCATATTTATTTTTATTGCTTTTGGTTGGACTATCGATTACTATTTATTGGTTTTGGTTCACTTTTGTTATGGAAACGGAAGACAGTGCTGCTCAGTTTGTCAATTGAGCCATACGTACGTATATATATTGAATTTTTTTAAGTGATAAAATATACATATACTTGAGCATGGAAATATAATACAGAATGGATAGAAAAGATGACAATAAATTTATTGAAAATCAAGGTTGGAGTTATAGGAGGTCATGCTCTATGAATATGGCGTAAATATAGAAGAGTTAATTAAAAAAGTTTGGAAACTTTAATGATTTTTGATCAAAGACGATTTTATTCAAAGATAAACTAAAGATTACTGAGATGTTGTATAGCTCGAACAAAGAAAAGTTCTATGACGTCCATGGAGTCCCATATTTCCAAAATATCGATCATACTACCCAGACACTATTAACATAGCGAATTTTTCAAGCCCGATTACTCAAGCTCCCAAATTATTTGGGATATACCACTAATTGGGTTTCATTAGTAACAGCTACAATTTGTATATAGTGGGATACCTGGAGCAAGTCTCATTTTTCCACAATATCTGTCATCGTCCCCAGACATTTTTAAAACAAATAAATTACCAGAATGTGTCGAGCCTAATTTTTAAGGAATGAAATAGAGATTTCATTCTCGATATCGTATATTTGGGTGATTTCTTACGTGATAATTTTTTGTGTTTTCTGTTAAACTGCTCTGTTAACTTTGACATTAGCTCTGTTAATATTTTTGGTTTTTGGATTTGCTAGTTAAATTCGAATTTATCTTTAAACACATCCGTGTTTGGGGTATCAACTTTATCCATGAGTGATGAGTCTAATAAAGCTCTCGTCTAATAAAGCTACTAGCCTTACCACCACCTAGATGTGGTATTCCGACTTCCTTAATTAACACGTTTTACGTGGCTGGCGTTGCCAGCAAGACGGCACATGAAATATTGCTAGACTATGCTGGACACGTATGGAAGAAGAGAATCGATTCACTTCTATTTTTAAATCGCATGGCTATCCATCACACAACAGTGATGCTTACGAACAGCTATCCTTTTGATAGGCTTGCCGAAAGACTTGTCATTCATGCAAATAACTTCTGCGTGCGCTGAAGAGGAGGTAGAGATTGCCTTTCACCTAATACATCAGTGCCCTATTTTTTCATTAAAAATGGAGGTTTTTGACCTCTCACTTTCTGACATCTTTATC
Source organism: Sarcophaga caerulescens (assembly GCA_927399465.1). Taxonomy (NCBI): domain Eukaryota; kingdom Metazoa; phylum Arthropoda; class Insecta; order Diptera; family Sarcophagidae; genus Sarcophaga; species Sarcophaga caerulescens. Next base: position 92,068,020 of record OV656866.1, on the reverse strand, counting down.
CAAAATTTCTAATATAAAGATTGCTTCAAGAGCAAAATTTATTTTGGAGTCTGGTTGGTTATCTCTAGGGAGTGTTTTATCTCTGGGGTGAATATTGATTGTGGCATCACAATATGCCAAAATACAGAGCTGTTCGCCATCTTACCTAACCCAGGCTCGATAAAAAATCATATAAACAAATCCACATTTTGATTTCGTTTATATATTGCAGTGTACTTTTAGACTGCTTACTACCACTTAAAAATATTGCATACTTTTAGGGAACTAGAAGAAATTCTTTGGTTTTTTGACTGGTAACAATAAAAACTGTGACATAAAAATCAATTTTGCATAAGACTTGTTGGTATATTTTCTGAAATTAATCGAAAACAAAAAAAAAATCAATTATTGTCAAAATATTTTTAATTTAAAATAAACTAGAGACTGGAAAGAAAACCTTGCGTTTTATGTCCTTTATTTGGAATTTTTTTAAATTTATTTCGTTTGTTTCCTTTTGTTTTTTGATAAACATTTTAATTAAAGTTTTAACATTTTATCTAAAACTATTTCCTGTCATTTTCTTTAACAATCTTTCGTTGGTGCACTGGTAGTAGTTCATATAGAAATCTTTTTCTTTCTCTTTTGTTGCTATTTGTCGTAATTTACAACATGATTTTCGCCATATTTTCTTTACAGCCTTTCTTTTCGTCTCTTATTCTCTTTTAGTTCGTTTAGATGTTTAAATATTCCGACCATATTTAGTAACTTTTCACTAAAACTGCGAAACATGAGCTGGCAGTCAAGAACTGTAAAGGAAAGCGTTGTTATATTGCCTTTAAAAACAAAAGTTTTTTTATGGTTTTAAAGCCAGAAAGCAAACTTTTAAGGCTCTGCTTATCACAAATGCTTACAAATATTCACTCAAAGTCTGTAAATAGTTTTCAATTGCAGGCACATTACAATTTTTCTTCATTCCTCATTCTCTTATTTCTCTCTCTCTCTCTCTCACTCTCTGTGGCATTCTCTATACCCTTTTTCACTTTCTCGCCCACCTTTAAAACGTTTAAAGTGATTTGGTTTCTGTTTCTGTTTTTTTCTTCCATTTTTTTTTTCTGTAACCAATGACCTTTACCGGTGATTAATGTGGTTTTTATAGTATCAAATGTCTACGGTTGATGTAACAGCGCACATGGAAAAAGTTCACACATATCCACATTGAATGTGTGCGGTTTAGGTTTGAAGCATATTTTTAGGTGCATAAGAGTAAATTTGCCAATGTATTTATGGTCTAAATTTGGATCACATAGTTTTGGTATGTTAAATTAAACGGTGCATAATTTAAGGCAAATATTTTGTGTGTGTGTTAGTTTATGAGTTCGTAAATTATTCAAAAGTTTTATATTTTGTCGCAAAATATTTGCCTTATAATTTTATCAGAAACTAAGTATAACCTCTTCCTGAGTATAACTCTCTATTATAATAGAAAGTAGAGCCACAAGGATATAACTGACATCGGTTTTACTACAAATTTAAGGTCCGAATACTGAATATAGAATTTTTCATTATTTTTAAAATTAGAGAACTCTTGGGAACGATTAGAACACATTTTCCCGGATAGTATTGTTTATTGTTTAAATGGCAACTCTATTATTCTAAAACTAACTACAGTAGACTAACCGTCTGCTTAGCTGTATAATCTTGTTAAATGAGGGTTAAATCGGCAGGCGCCGCAAACAGCATAGTTTATGTAAATATATTTGTATGTCGTGTCTTGCAATAGGGACTTTCGAGCTTGTTGAAGTTACATCTGTCAAATAATTTAGCATTTATTCAGTCTGTTTTGGAAAACCACCACCAAATATAGCATTTAACAACACAAATAATAAAATTATTTTTCCAAAATGAGTATACTGCTCGGCCAACGTACCGCCCACTTCGTCCATTTTATGATTGCCATAATCGCAATGTAGCCATCGTAGTGTAGTAGGTAGTGTGTTGGCCTATTAAACGTGAGGCCACTGTTCAAACCCCAGGTCACATATCTGCAATAAAACGAAATATGAAAAAATAATTCTTTGGTGACTTCCTCTCAGCAGATTTCAGGCAAAAACTTCGAAATTAAATAAAATTGCCATGAAAAAAGTTTCTCAAAGAATCTGTCGTTCGGAGTTGTCTTTAAACTGTATGTCCCTTCACTCATGTATAAAAACTAAAACGCACACAACATAAGTGGTGTGAGATGCTAGGTCGTAATCCTGACTAAAGAGTTGTAATGACCAATTAAGTGTGCATGTATGTGTAAGTAATAAAATTGCCTTTTCATAATGGTCGTTCCATTCGGACAACATACCGAGCTCTTGTCCATTTCACCGTAGCCATAATCGTCAAAGAGGACTATTCGTAATGTGGTGGATAAGTTCATGTTCACTGTTTCATTAAACGATTGACTGACACCCATACTTTGACGAACCTCAAGATCTGTCGAAAACATCAGGCACTCGATTTTACACCGCTCATAGACCACAACTTGCGGAATTTTGCGTATAAGTATCTCCATTCGATAATCTCTAATACAGAATTCGTATAGCTGCTATCTTTATGGCCACTTATTCAGCCTGAATAGTGTTGCAGCAGGCGAGTAGTGCAAGGGATAAAGAAAGACTCAATATGTCTTCAAGGATTCCCCATCGGACTTTGACGCGTGATCTGGAGCTGTGAGTGAATACCTGGATTATCATAAGATCCCGTATTATCGTTGATTAACCAGAATTGGAAAACGGTTTTGCTTTCGTGTAGTCAATAGAAATAAACAGTGCCTGTGCACATATTCCAGGGTAGATCCTAACCCCAGATTTGATCATATTTCTTTGCTCTTGTAAGATTCAGTCTCATTACGGCATTCACCGCCATTTTTTCGTCAATATGTCTGGTGGCAGCCAGTTAGGGATATGGAATCAAGCCTTAGATGATGTAGCAGCTGATATCGTAGTCGCCACCATCTTCGAAAGTCGCTCTTTTCTCTAAACTCAACAACCGACCCGCAGACCCGTAGAATAGAGTTTGTTTGTTAGAATAGTTACGTAAAGCCTGTATACATTTTAGATTTAATACCCTAGTTCAGGTCTATGCTCACTTACAAAAACAAAGCAGTTCCAGTTTAGTTTGCAGACCAATATAATCCCAAAATATTTGGTGCTATTGTAGTGCTAGTGTAGTGGTAGAGGTGCTCTTTTGCTACTATGGGTAGCATATTCAGAGACTATGTAGCTCCTTGTGAATAGTACCGACTCTTCGTTGTTGGCTCATCCACAGTCCGCATTCAATAGATCATCAGATCAATAGATCTCAGAGCAGATTCCAGAATTTTCAAAAGCAGTTTTGAATCTTTGCTTGTACTGGCTACTTTTGCGTCATCCATACTTGGGATAATCATGTTTTCAGTGGAGCGTTAATTTGAGGTTCCATAGGAAAGGGACGAGTACACTTGGAACATAGGACTGTAACAACTATTTTTCACGGCAGACAAATTGAGAAGACACATATTTACAGCTCTTCAGTCAGGATTACGACCTAGTTTCTCACACACTTGTGTTGTGTATGTTAATTTTATACATGAATGGCGGGGCCTACAGTTTAAAGTCGACTTTTTCCTCATATTTCGTTCTGTTGGAGATGTCTGGACCTGGGGTTTGAATCGTGGCCTCATGTCTAATAAGCCAACACACTTCCTGGTAGACTGCTGCGATTAGTCAGTAGGATTGAGAAGAGCGGACTACATTTTTAAAATTAAAATTAAAATTTTAAGCGTGTCTGTTATCTTCGAAACCCAGTCCAAATTCCAATTTAGGCCATAAAATTTTGTGGCTCGTAACTTTTGCTCTCCGTTAAAGATTTGGTGTGAATGTAAAAGGAAGCCAGAATTTAATTCTTAAAACCTTTTTTCTTTTCCTCCAAGTGCTATTGTTTAAAAATTTCCTTTAGAAATTTTATTTGTGCTTCTCGAATCACAACAATACCTAGAGTGAAAATTTTTATTTGTTCAGGGCTTTGTTTGAAGTCATAACCCAAGCAAATGAATGAATGAAAGAAAAAAAATGAAAAAAAAAAATTTCAGGATTTCAACGATTTACCTTGTGACACTTTCAAAGAGGGAAAACTAAAACTTAAATAAAGAAAAACTTTCACAAAAATACACACACACATGAACTGTTGGGAAACAAACAATTTTCAAATACTGGTTTGATACTCACAAAAACATTTAAATTCCATAGCCATTCAATCGATGCTATTGTTACAGTAAATAATGGTTGGAAAATGCCAAAAAGGAGGAGGAGTGCACCATAGCAGCACAGCACCTTAGGCAAAGAAATCTGAAAAAAATTTACAAATTTGTACCCGTTTCAAACGCTTCTTTTATGTTGAATTTGTTAAACAAATAAATTCTTTTTTTATATCACTTTTTGTATACAAAAGTAGTTTAAATGCCTGAGATTTAGCATCTGGTGGCTATTGGGCATGATTGGGGCCAATTTTTTTTTCTTTTTTTGAAATGCTTGTGGTTTTGTAAAGAATAAAAGTGGTTTAGAAAACTTTACTACATGAATTGGTAAATAGGCCACCAACGAAAGACCACACAGTGTTGGTTTTGTCCAAACGAAAGACCATTTTAAAGAATTTAATTCACTGCAATGACTAATCTATGTTGGGCACTGGGAAAATAGGCCTTCAATAGAAAAAAAAAACTAAAACTTGCGACTACAAATGCTTCATTAAGCTTCCCTTATTTGCTAAACCCCACCTAATGGCGTTACACTGTGACGTGCGTGTTAATCAATTCGATTTGGAATATTTTATCCACTGCCAGGTAATGTAAGTGACATTTTGGTTTCCTTTCTGGCGACATGTGCCACATGAAAATCACTCTAGCAAAACCGCATTGATATTCAAAAATGGGTATTCAGGACACTAAAGTTTGAAATACGAGGGTTATCGTATAGTTTGAAAACAAACGATTTATTTTGAAAACGATTTTTTTTTGCTAAAGATTTTGTTATAAATTTTGTTATCACATCCTGAAAACTCATACTGTGCTTCTCGCTAAGCAGGCAGATAAGTTCATTGCGACTAGACTCAATGCCCTGTCTCGTTGGCACATCGTCCCTTCTGGTCACTCCTCTATTTAGGAGATTGATCCTGTTGCCCTACTGAACATCGATTATCTCCCTGTGGAATATTATTTTGACAGGGGTTTTCACTTTCTGATTCCGAGCAGAGACGACTGGGACCCTGACATGATCGTCCCCACGGAACTCCTGGATGTATATACCGATGGCTCTAAACTCGATAACGGGATTGGTAGCGGCGTCTACTCTAGGAAACTGGACTTGAACATTTCTCTCCGAGTGCCGGATTATTGCAGCGTGTTTCAGGCGAAAGTAATGGCCATCTACCGGGCTACTCAATGGATCCTCATCAACGGTGTTCTTTTCATCCGCATCTCGATCTTCTCCGATAATCAGGCTGCCATAAGATCTCTGTCGAACGTTGTGAATAACTTCAAGATCATCAGGGAATGTCGCCGCTGTCTCGACCTTTTTTCTCGGCGCTTCAGTGTTACAGAAGTGAGCTATTAACCAATCGATTCCTTAGATCAGAGTGGTCATGTTTACAGGGCATTGCGTTATGGAATGACACACAGAACGGCTGCAGCTCCCATCTAACGACTTCTGCCGTGGTTGCAGATCTGCTGAAGAAGAGGAAATTGTTATCCACTTTCTTTGCAGATATTGGTTGTCTGGCCATCCATTCCTTATTAGCTTAACGAAGTTATCATCCATTGATGTCAAGAATATAGCTTCGTTTATTAAACTTTCAGGCTGGTTTTCTAGCGTAGAGTAGTCGTACCTTTACTGTGCAGCCCTTGTGCTGACCAAATTCTACCATACTTTGGTGGAATTCGGTCAGTACAGGGACTGCGTAACAGGAACCTGTGATGTTACAATGGGTCACTATGCGTAATTCAAAGTTACCACTTCAGCTTATCCTAATGAAGTTCATATTGGACTTGTCTACCATCAACCTAGCCACAGACACCAAATCTTTGGTCTTCAGTTGCATGTGCAGCGGACTTAAATATAGTTGAGCCTTGAGCTCTACTCATCTTCCCAGACAATTGATCTTTAATACACTATTGGTCTCATCATCCTGGTATACATTCAATACATAATTCCTGGGTTTCGTCTCTAGTATTTACTGTCTGGCCTTACCTGAAATGCTCCTTTTAAGAGCCCTCCATATCAATTTTGCTATTCAGTGTTATTGTCAGATATTTTACCTCCAGTTCCTGAGATATTATCTCAGACAGATATCGAATATTCTACTATTTAGAAAGTTTTCTTCTTTTTGTACTTGGCCGGTTAACCGTATAGGAAAATCTGATTATCCGTATATGAAAAGCTTGTTATCCGTATAGGAAAGAAAGGCCGAATTATTCGAAGACAATAAGAGAACATTCGCTTAGTTTAGCTGAAGAAATTCAAATGAGGAAACTAACATCTCTAAAATATTCCATATACTTACCTAACCTGTGGTTTAATTAAAATTCGATTTATTCGATTAATCGCTTTGAAAAAATCTAGTTTGAAAAATTATTCGAAAATATGGAATCCAAAAAATCCTTTCCATATAATCTTTCAGCGTCATTGTTTGCACACCCTATTCCATATGAAAAGCAAAGCTCTTTGGTTATACGAATATTAATTTATGGTACAACATGACAACAGAGAGATAGAGAGTGAGAGAGCGAGAAAGCATTTCATTTACATGCGAATTCATGTGTTATGTTGTTGTATTCGAGCGAATGTTTCTAAGAAAATGAATTCCCATATAATTTAAATTTATTTTCGTTATCGACAAGTGAAAAGCGGCAGCACTCGGTCTCTCATACAAGACACATGACTTCTTTGGAAAATCCTGTCACGAATTGATAAGAAGTGAAAACAATTCTCCAGTTACCCATATTAAAAATACATACATACGTACACAAACATATACATGCATATGTCACATAGAAAAGGAAAATTATTTATTAGAAAATAAATTTTTTTTTTTTGATAATTTAAACAAAACAAAATAATGAAAATAAAAATGAATTTTTATTTGTTTGCTGCATGAAGCTAAAGAAAATAGACTTTTTTGTTTAAATTTAAATTGAAAACAAATGCTATTTTAACCCTTTGGGAGATATTAGGCCTGTATCATCAATAAATCTGTCTGTTGCTGGCAAATAATCTGATTTTTACCGAAAGCTACCATGAGGATATACAACAAGTTTTTATAGTTACTTTTTTAAAAGAAAATTTAAGTTCCTATACTGCATGCAGAAATATTGTTTATCCTTTCCCATTTAAGAGAAAGAAGAAGCGTTACACAACCTGAGCACCCTTTTTTGTCTACTGCCGTTGCGATGAGAGATATCAGAAGCTTGAGGCAGAGCTCAGTGATGTTCTTAGCACAAACAGATGATTAAAATGCCATAGTAATCAGAACATTTGAGAGGGATGAGCGATATTATAAGCTTGAGACAGAGATTGGTGATGTTCGTAACACAAACATCGATAGACCTGTAGACCTTTAAAACACATACAGAAGTCGCCCTAGTCTAGTAGGTAGTATGTTGGTTTATTAAATGTGAGATCGTTATTCAAACCCCAGACTGGTGATCTCCAAAAAAGTGAAATCCCTGCCCAGGACTATGAACCAGCTTCTTACGCCACCTATGTTGTGTGTGTTAATTTTATCCATAAGAGCTTTTGTCGGAAGACTGCTGAGGAGAAGTAGCCGAAAGATATAAATCTTCCAAATCACCATGGACGATCATAGGCAATGACATTTGTTAGCTTAATAGGTCCTGGAGCATTTGGAATACATACATAATCGGTCATTACAACGCTTCAGACGGAATTAGGACCTAGTTTCTCATACCACTTATGTTGTGTGTGTTAATTTAATACATGACGAGTGACGGGACTTACAGTTTATAGTCAACTCCGAACGACAGATTTTTGAGAAGATTTTCATGTTAATTTTATTTACTTCCAGAGTTTTTGTTAGAAATCTGCCAGGAGGAAATCGTCGAAGAAATATTATTCATGGGGTTTGAACCGAGGCTTCATGTCTAAAAAGCCAATACATTACCTACTAGACTACGGCAGTTTTAAACTATACCAATTTTTTTTCCTGAAATCATTTTCAGCGATGAAATGCTTGGATATGGATAAATGGGTACGTGAATAGACAAAGTTGTAGAATCTGGGATGATCCAAATGATATGAAAGAGCGTCTAATGCATACCGAATTTTGAAGTGGCGACGTCATCTTTGAGAACGAGCACTATAGGTCGATGATTATCAAGTTCTCTTGACCTGAATGACTTGGACACCAACGAAAATGATAGTTTAAACATGACGTTGTTACATGTCTCACAGCTTATGCCGCATTGACTTTTCTGCACGAGCAATTTGTGGACATTTTCATCTCAAATGGAGGTGATGTAAACTGGTCACCAAGAACATGCGTTTTGACCCGCAGATGTATGCGAATATGCCAGAAAAATTCGGTTCTTAGGAAATTGGACATTATGGAAAATTGGACATTTCGTATGCACTTCATCATCGAAGCCGTGGTGGACATTCGAACGATGTAATGTTACACACATCGCAATAGGCATCAGTAGGTCCTTCATACGATTAAAAAGTTTTTTTTATTCAAATTTAGAGGCACCAAGCGTTTAGGAAGAAATCTTAAAGAAGAGATATTTTCGGCAGTGCATACATAGTGATCGCTCGACATTTGTAACCTTACCTCTCTCTTTAAACTTTTTTGTCATCCGGCCAATTCTCTGCACAGTGGATCAGTTATGATCAGACGTCGGCACAAAGAGAACATGATAAAAATGTGAGTGTATTTGTGAGAAGCATGTGTATAACCCAGAGGAAAATTGTTAGTAACATTTTCAAGTGTAACCTATTAATATGTTTATGTAGTGGAAAATGTACAGCGCCAAATTCCTAAAGACTGCGTATTTAACTTTAACAAATATTCTTCCAAAAATCGATACCATTTCTCATTGTTATTACTGAGTCCTACTGTAATTTTTCTTTGGGTGTATAATTGATATACAAAAAAAATTTCAAGAAGAAACGACGAGAACCTGCTTCACTGAAAGCTGACAAGCAACTGAATGCATTTTTACGCTCTTTTTAACGAACATTGTTGATCTTCGTATCCTATATGTGTAAAAAGCCGAAGATGTTCGGCCCCCGGTGCCGATGATTATAATAACTCTGTAGAATTCGAAAACTCGTCGTATTTGAATCACCCCTTTGGTAGAACATGTTTTAATCATTTTTATTCTTTGTTTGTTTAGTAAACCTTTCACTTAATAAATGACAATTCAGATGAAAGATATTTTAACGGTTGACAGCCTTGCTAGACTCTAGGTTTGTTATCAATAAATGGATAACGCGATATAATAGAACAAGACTTAGGGTAGGGTTTTCCAACAGGGTGAAAACAGAGCGGACAGGTTGGTTAATGGGCGACTCATTTCCAGTAAACTTATTTATTTTAAAATCCCTAAAAATAAATTTAAAAAATCCTTTAGAATTTTTCTTCGTGCGGTTTGTCTTCTTGTAATTTTTTTAATCCTTGAAACTCAATCTCATTCTCAAATAATATGCCAATCTAAAGTTTTTAAATTAAATTTTCCCCTTCGTTAGCAACTTACTTAGCTTATACCATAATTGAATAATTCCCTCTGTTTTTAACTCTGTTTTCCTGCTTCTGGATTTGCTTATCCTTAATTGACAACGTTGTGGAAATGAACTGAAATGTAATTGAGCACATGTTGAAGAGGGATCAATGCGATTTACCTTTACAAACGCCACAATTACATGATTTTCCTACAAATTAAACAGCATTTCCTGTGTAATTAAAAAAAAAGAAGAGAAGAGAAGAAGGAATTGTAATAATGATTCGCATGGAATGAAATGTGACAAACTTACTTACATACAGAAAAAAGCAATGAGTAATTTACTTGCAACATATTGTGGAAAGTTAATGACATGTTTTTGCCTGTTACGTTTAATTCTCAGCACATTTTCAATGCATTTCAAGAAAAGAAGAATGAAATGAAAAAAGGAAAAACAAAACATATTGAAAATTCTAAAGAAAACTAGAAAAAACCTCGAAAATGAAAAACTAGTACAGCATATTCGTTTTGGTGTATGTGACAACACCCACATACGAATTTAATTGATGACATTATCAACACTCGTGTATTGTAATAATCTTTCAATGTTTTGCAGAGAAATTTTCAAAATTGAACTGTACAGAGCACAATTTGTTTGCCATTTCCGTTTGCTGCATTTCGTTTTCCCAAATCATAAGATGTGACGAACGACCTTTTCTTCTTCTCTTAAGCCATTAGTTTTCCGGGAGATTGAAGCTGAGCAGGAAAATATGATTTTCTTGGAAATTTTTTTTATGGCTTCTTTCGTTTGAATTTGTTTGTTTTTTTCTTATACGCAGAGAGATTTCTTATGCCATTTTATATTTATGAAATGATTGATTTGTTGCCTCTGCTATAATGGTTTCTAAAGAGAGGCAAAAGAACGACAGGAAAATTAAGGATTACGATGGTTTTCTTTTTGTTCTTGGAATTGCATGCAGGTTATTGATAGTCAAAAGTGGAAATATTGTTGGAACATATACCGGGTTATCCATTTCGTGGTTTCAAAAGTAAACGTAAATAAAACACATATAAAATATTTTTTTTCATGATATTTCTTTTTTGTTGTAAAGTTTGAACGTTGACATTATGTGTGAAACACTACATCATTTAAATGACCTCCACGCAAAGTGTTGCAAGCATTGATTGTTTTGAGGTAATTTTCGACCACTTTTTGACACTTATTGGGCGGTATCTCAGCCATAACTTGACGAATGTTGGTTTTTAACATCAAGAGTTGAAGGTTTATCTGCATAAACACGGTCTTTCGCGTAGCCCCACAAAAAAAGTCTAATGGTGTCAAATCGCATGATCTTGGTGGCCAGTTGATATCGCCACGACGAGAAATAATGCGGCCAGGAAATGACTCTTGCAATAAAGCCATATTCGCTCGAGTTGTGTGGCATGTGGCACCGTCTTGTTGAAACCATATATTCTCCAAGTCGTATTCTTCAATAGCAGGCAAAAAAAAAAAGTCGGTTATCATACGACCATAACGCTCCGAATTGACGGTGACAGTCGTTCCATCGTCGTTTTCGAAGAAATAAGGTCCAATCGCACCTTCGGACCAAAGAGCGCACCAAACAGTGACTTTTTCTGGATGTAATGGCCTCTCTTCAATTACTTGAGGATTCTCAGAACCCCAAATACGACAATTTTGTTTATTAACATACCCACCGAGTGTGAAATGTGCTTCATCGCTGAAGAAAATTTTGTTCGATACGTGGCTGTGGCAGAATCACCATTTTTGTAGTAGGTTTTGATAATTTTTATGCGTTGTGTAATAGTTAAGCGATCCATTTTCGTCAATGTCAGACTTTCAACTGAAAAGAAAAAAATTGGTTTCACAACTTATTTTGACAGATGTCGAATTCCAGTCCCATACTTTTGAAACCACGAAATGGATAGCCCTTTATTTTCAATCATATAAATGGATTTATTTTATATTATTGAGGATCTTAGAATACACTCAACTGAATGCAAGGTGCCTGAATTCAGTCCATGATAACACCAGGCGGAAAAATTCAGACTGTCGTTCTCATGTTTGTGATATCTTCTTTTAAAATATCACCTTTAGATTTACGTAAAGTGCACCCGATCAAATTGAAGTCGTAGTAGATAGTGTGTTGGCTTATTAGACGCAAACCCTTGCCACAAACCGCAACTCAAGCATCTCGTACAAAACAAAATATTTCTCCGACGTCTTCTTCTCAAATGTCTTCTGGCTTCTGTCGTTTTCATGCTTGTGATGAACTGTTTTATATCGTCTGCAGGTTTACGTAAAGTATAGCCCATTAAATTGAAATATTCGTAATCTAGTAGGTAGTATGCCTGCACCCATGCCACAAACCTCAGCTCAGACATTTTCTACAAAACGAAATATGGCAAAAATTTGTTATCGGCTACTTCCTCTCTGCAGATTTCAAGACAAAAACTCTGAGGGTAAATGTAAAAATTGTCATGAAAAATTTCTCAAAAAAATCTATCGTTCGGAGACGACTTTAAACTAGTTGCCGCCATTCATGTACAAAATTAACACACACAACTTAAGTGGTGTGAGAAACTAGGTTGTAATCCTGACTAAAGGGTTGAAATGACCAATTATGTATGTATGTATGTAGCCGATCAAATTGATGTCGCCTAGCAGCTAATTGTTAGGCGCAAACCCGTGCCACAAACCGCAGCTCAGACCTTTTGTACAAAACGAAATATGAAAAAATATATCTTCGACGACTTCCTCTCATCAGTCTTCTGGCATATACTCTGCAAATAAAATTGACACGTATCTTAAAAATCTGTCATTTGGTGTCGTCCTTAAACTGTATGTCCTGCCACTCCTGGATAAAATTAACACTCATGGATATAGGTGGTGTGAGAGCTAGGTTATAATCCTGACTAAAGGGTTGCAATGACCAGTTAAGTAAGTCATTTTCTGGTTTTTATTGAGTTGTGAAGATATCAAGTTCCGATTAACTGTATAATAAAATATTCTATAATAGGCTGCCTTCTGTCTGATGACAGGCGTTTATCCTTTTCATGACTTTTTCATATAGATGTGGTCGCACTTGAAAGTTATTCACCGAGCCGATGATTACATATATAATTGGTCATTACAACCTAGCTTCTCACACCACTTATGCTGTGTGTGTTACAGTTAAAAAGTCATCTCCGAATGACAGATTTTTTAGAAACTTTTCATGCCATTTTTATTTACTTTCAGAGCTTTTGCCAGGCGACTGCTCCGAGGAAGCCATTTAAATAAATATTTTTTCGTATTTCATTTTGTTGGAGATATCTGACTGGGGGTTTGAAGCGAGGCCTGATGTCTAATAAGCCAACATGATTATGGAAAATAGTTAAGGGTTGTGAGGGATAACATTTTCATCGGATGTCGGATTTAGGCTCAGAAATTCTTTTTGTTTTTTTGTATTAATCTGAGATGTGACAGTTGATAACATCGATTGCGATTAAATTACATCGTAGTGATGGCTTGGGTGGGAATACAAGCATCTGAGTATAACTACCTATACTGTGTTACCCATCCTCTTAGTCTTATCAAAATTAATGTGAAGTTATGGAATTTCTACTTCCCTAAAGACATGTGAGCACTGAACAGCAAAAACAAAAGAATTCTTTTGAATCAACTTTAGAACAGGAATCTATGTGTCAATTGAAGAACTTTATTAATGGCATTCCCTCCTTATTTCAAAGACAAATTCTTAAACAATTTAAAATGCCATAAGCTAGAGCAGCACATGACACAGCATGATTGACATATTTCTGTCAAGTTTATCATAAAAAAACGAAAATAGTTTAAAAATAATATCCTACCATCACAGGCATATTATACTGCATGCGAGAGACATTTTTGAATGGATGGGCTGTTGTTGGTATTTTGAATGCATCCATCCTTTGGTGACAGTGTGTAAATTGTTCGTTCGTTATTTTTATTTTAAATACCAACTTTAGACTCATTAAATGTGATTTTGTGGTTTTCAAATAATTGTTGTTGTCCTGGTCATATTTTAAATCGTTGAAATTAAGTCAACCAGCGCATCAAGTATTTTGGGACACGGTAACGTTGACTGTGACATTAATAATGATGGCATTACAGTGATGCCAGTGAGTGGATTACTCTTAGAGATTCATGGCCTTCAAATGAGAATGTGCCATAGAAATGTTAAAGGAAACAAAAGGGATAAGAAGAGGAATTGTATTACTATGCAGGTATTTTGTAATCATTTTTTTGGTTGCATACTAATAGGTTGGGTAATGAGACGTGAGGCCACGGTACATACACCAGGTCAGACATCTCAGATATAAAACGAAATATGAACAAATGTTTCTTCGGTGACTTTCTCTCATCAGATTTCTGTCAAAAACTCTGAGAGTAAATAGAAGATTGCCATGAAAAATTTCTTAAAAATCTGTCGTTCAGAGTCGACTTAAAATTGTATGTCCCGCCACTCAGGGATATAATTAACACACAACATGGGTGGTGTGAGAAGCTAGGTTGCAATCCTGACTGAAGGGTTATAATGACCAATTATGTATGTATGTATGTATGTATACATATATTTATGTATGCATGTTTTTTTTTTTGTTTGTATTGCGTCGGAGGTGGGAATCTTCGAAAGACACTTTTGTTCCATCAAAAGAGTGCATGATTCACCATCACTGGTGCTTACGTACTAAACCCACCCCCTACATACTTCAACCACTCTCCCCCTGCGGAACTACCGTAAAGTATTACTTCGCGGAGGGCTAGTTAGCTTTAAAGCTTTATCACGTTAAATCAAATTTCGCCTTTGTTCCTCCAACCTTCAGGGTTCCAGCATAACTTCAGCCATTCTCTGGCTGTATTGGCTACATAGAATCCTGGAATTCAACAACTCTTCCATAAGCCGGTTTGGTCCTGAGCTCGTTTCCCGGGCCATCTAAATCTGGGGCAGCATGTTAGAATATGCTCCCCATCTTCCTCCTCATCTACGCAGCTTGGGCATATAGCGGAACTATAATGTCCAAATCTGTACAGGTACTTCCTGAAGCATCCATGATCAGTGAGGAATTGGGTCACGTAGTAGTTCAGCTCGCAATGTCCGTTTTCCATCCAAGGGGTTATATCAGGGACAGGGTGAAAGGTCCATCTTCCCTTTAAACTGTTCTCCTATCGTGGCTGCCATTTGTGCATGGAAGCCCTTATAGCTGCTATTTGTCTTGGATACTCGAGACAGCGAAAGTATATTCGCCTCATCTCATCCGCCAATATGTCTATCGGTATCGTCTTTGCCAATACCAGTACCACTTCATCAGACACTGTCCTGAATCCGCTTATCTGTCTAATCGCGCTTAGACGATACACCGAGGACAGTTTTCTCCTTGTCGTCCCCACGGAGAGTGCCTCCGACCATATTGGGCAAGCATATAACATTATCGACGTTACAACCCTCGATATTATTCTCCTCTTAAATGGATTTGGTCCTCCAATATTTGGCATCATCCTCGTCAGTGCTTCCTGGGTTGTATGTATGCATGTATATATGTATGCATGTATGTATATATGTATGTATGTATATATGTATGTTACAACAATAAATTAAGTGCAGTCAAACGATTGCCTACGGCTGTATACTAGGGCACGTGTAAAGCCTTATTTAATATACTTATCAAACTGCCTACTCTCTTGTGTTTGTTTTCTTTGCACAACATGCTGTGATGGAAAATACTTTTCCCTTTAATTGTAAAAAGAATAGTTTGTTAAACATTTAATGGAGTTTTAAGTTCAAAACAACTTAACATTACCGTCTCCCACATCACCACACCACCATTGTCTCGCACTACCATCATTACCCATGTCGTGTCATTTATATGTTTGCTTCGTCTTTAAGTTTGTATGTGTATGTGTACGTGCATATGTTTGTATTTGTTAACTGGGTTAATGAACATTTTTGCCATTCATACCAAGAAAAACTACAAGTGCAATAAAAATAGCAAATTGTGAAAGGGAAAGGGGAGGGGGAGGGGGTGCTGCAAATAAACAAGAGTTTAATTATAAAAATACGCTTTTAGTTTAGATAGAAAACAATAACAACAAGAAAAACAAATTGAAAATTATTTATTTGGTTTTCCCCTTTCTGGCCATTTTAGCCTCCCGACAATTAAGACGCAAAGTACCCTATGCCGGCCATTTAATGACACCACGCCGTCTGTGGCTAAACAAAATACCTACGCAATGTGATGTGGTCATTGAATTTCCTGAAGATGCACCCGATGAGGCTTTAAGATGGCTATTGGCCCGTATACGTTCACAGCCATCCTCAGGTTTGGGTCTAGTGGTGCAGGTCAAGGCCCATGAAAGTTCAAGACGTAATGCTTTCTATATAAGTGCGCCCACAAATATGTAAGTTTTTAGCAGAAATATTGCCAAGGATATGCTTTACTTTTGTGGTGTCTTTGTCTCTTTTTAGTTTATTTCGTGCAGCGGAAGAGGCTCGTTTGCCAAAACGTTTACGTCCGGATTTAGGCGGTGCCTTACGTGAATTCACCACACGCGAAAGTCATTGCTTTCAGCAAATTAAAAGCGATGATGGCAATACTTCTCTCTTTACCTCTCAGGAACGCCAGTGGCTGGTATTGCAGGTATTGCAAGGTCTACGTGCTGGCCAATCGGACATAGAGGCTTTGCAGGGTCGTGCAGCCGTAGAGGAAGGCCAAAGTATAGTGGCTGCTTGGCAAGAGACTGGTCTTATAACACAAATATTTCCTTTACATGAAACCAAGTCACTGACCCAACTACAATACAGTTGGGTGAGGCAAGTGTTTGCGCCACAACCTTTAGGTAAGTTTTTCTATGAATTCCGGTAAACATTACATTCAATTTTTTCCTTTCTAGATGACATTGCTGAGTACTTTGGTGTTAAGGTAGCTTTATATTTTGCCTGGCTGGGCCATTATACCTGTGCTTTAGGAGTTCCTGCTGTTTTTGGCACCATTTTGTATGCATTTTTATGGGGCAAAGGTCAAACGGCTCAAGACATGGGTCATGTTTTATTTTCATTGTTTAATGTGGCCTGGGCTTCATTATATTTGGAGGCATGGAAACGTTATTCCGTTGAGTTGGCATTTCGTTGGGGCACTTTGTCTACGCCACCAGAGCTATTGGAACCACCGAGGCCGCTGTATAAGGTTAGTTTTTGTAATGATCAAGTAAAATAAGTAACTTTATAAACAAATCACTGTAAGAAGCTAGATTTTCAATTAACTGGATTTCAAATGTTGTCTGGTAACCCCATGCATTGTTGACATTTTGAAAACATAACCTCACATAGTAAGACAATTTCCTTTTGAATCAATTTATTTACTTTTCCTTTCTTATTAAATTTATTTTCTCTCTTTTTTTGGTTTCTTTGTTTCCTTTTTTTATAGGGTCCCCTTGTTGAAAATAATGTCACCGGACGTTTAGAGCCAAAAGAAGCACCGGCGTGGAAACGACGTGCATTCCGTTATTTAGTCAGTTTTCCCATAATCGGATTGTGTCTGTTTTTGGTATTCGTTGTCATGTTCGTGATGTTACGTTTTCAGGTAAGTACGACTGAAAACAACTTTCTAAGAAAAACAAAAACAAAACAAACAAAGTGAAGAAGCCAAGAAGAGGACTAACAATTACATGCAACAATAGCATGTGTGTGTGTGTGTGTAAACATGGCTTGTATTTAAAATTGAAGTGTGTAATCATGCACACACTTGACTTGTTTTATTGTAAGTGACTGGTTATACATTGCTATGTGTGTATGTATGTATGTGTAAGTAGGTGTTTTTGTTTATAAACAAATAACATGAAACAGTACTGTAAAGTCTTTAGAAATAATGCTCTCCTTTACTAACTTTCTCTCTCTCCGTGTATCTACATATAACTGCAACACGTACATATTTATTTACGCATACGAGGTACATATGGTCAAAAAATAACAGTTATTTTCAATTTTTTCAAAAAGTATTTATTTATTTATCAATAACTATCTTGTCCCCTTCAAAGTAACCCCCCCACAGATATAATACACTTATGCCAGCGTTTTCTTCAATCCTCGAAACACTTCTGAAACGCGCTTTTTGGTATCGCTAACAGCTCCTGTTTCGATTTTTCTTTTATGTTCTCAATCGTAGCAAAACGCTTTCCTTTCATCGGTGTCTTCACCGAGGAAAAGAGGAAAGTCAGCGGGGGCCAAGTCCGGTGAATACGGTGGTTGAGGCATGATTACGTTTTTGTTTTTGACAAAAAACTCATGAACAAGCATCGATGTGTGAGCTGGTGTGTTATCTTGGTGCAAAATCCATGATTGGTTTTCCACAATTCTGTGCGTTTCTGACGAATTGCTTCGCGCAATCGGCGCATAACTTCAAGGTAGTATTCCCTATTGACCGTACGACCTTGTGGCAAGAATTCATGATGCACCACGTCATTGCAATCGAAGAAAACAGTGAGCAAAACCTTCACATTTGACCGAACTTGACGTGCTTTTTTCGATCTTGGCTCTTCTAGATGCTTCCATTGGGATAATTGGGCTTCGGTTTCAATGTCATAGCCATACACACCCATGATTAGTCACCAGTTATGACCTTTTTGAGTAAATCTGGATCGTCGTTGAACGTCGTCAACATCTCCTGAGCGATGTCCATGCGACGTTGTTTTTGCACAAAATTTAGCAATTTTGGAATAATTTTCGCTGCCGCACACTAAAACATCCGTAAAAATTGCTTGGCATGAGCCGAACGATATACCAACATCATCAGCAACCCTCTCTAATAGTGATTCGACGATTATCCAAAATCATTTTCTTCACTGCTTCAATGTTTTCATCGGTTGCTGACGTGCTCGGGCGACCAGGACGAGCATCGTCATTGACATCTGCTCGGCCTTCCTTAAACCGATTATACCACAATTGAACTTGTGTTCTGTTCATAGTAGGTTCGCCAAACGCCACAGTCAACATTTCAAATGTTGTTCAAACACAAAACTTAATACAGTTTCTTTGATCCATTTTTTCGAATAGTAAAAAATCGAGGAGCACACCAAAACACGGCTAACCTTTTTATCTGTCAGAAGGTAGGTAGGTAGGTACAAGTGGCCGTCCCCCCAAATAAATTGGCTGGACGCACTTAGGCCCTATGGGGCCCATTGTGATACCACAGTTCGCGCTCGCTATCCCCTAATCCTGGAACAACCTGGAGCTTACAATGAAGCGACTCAGACTGCCGACGTCAGTGTTCGACAAATCACTCAGATCATCGATAATAGTAGGCACCAAGATGTCTCTTCCTCCTGTGACACAGTGCCGGGCATGTTTCCATTAGATGAAAAACCGTGTCTTCCTCCTCTTCGTCCCTGCAGCTTCTACAGAAATCGTTCGAAAGGTGCCCCAATGCGCCTCGTGTGGACACCCATAATGCAATGACTCGTCACGACTCCCACAACCGCACTGAGCAGGCCTCTTTGGAGTTTCAGCAGTCTTGCAGTGCGCCTTCTATCCAGCCGAGGCCAGATCATGCGCGCCACTCTGCCCTTATCCGAGGCTGCCCACCTGCTGTTGCTAGAGTCTGTGATGTCGTCGTCAACCATCAGCTTGCAGGTCCTCAAAGGGACCCCAATACTCAAGAATTCGTCGGAGAGTTCGATGGTCGTGCCGCGTCTGGCCAGTTCATCCGCTCTGCAGTTTGCCGGGATATCATTGTGTCCCGGAACCCATTCGAGCAACCACCATTACCGGTCAACACCTACGTGGAGGGTTCGGTAGAGGATTTTCGTCAGCCATCTGTCAGAAACAAACTGACAATCCAAAATGGCTGATATTGTCAACATATATAACAGACATGTGTACCAACATAACAGGAAAAAAAAAATGCGAAAATCGAACATACATACGTAACTCATGAAATTTGAAAATAACGGTTATTTTTTGATCACACCTCGTACACTTACACATTAACTTGACTTATTGTTGTTCTCCTTTTGCGTGCGTGTGTGCATGTCGGTAAAGAGTAAAAGTGAAAGTGAGAAAGTAATCTTGTATATCCTTTTCTTTTTATCCCCATTTAATATGTGTCGTCTTAAGCCTTAAAGGAAAAACAACAAAAAAAAAAAGTAACAAAAATCTGAATAGAAAGTGTTGTAAAGCACCTTAAAAGTAAGGCTCCTTATAATAGCGTGTTATTGTGTATAATAAACGTAAGTGTTTCTTGTTTCTTCTTCTTCTTGTCAACCTTCTCTTTAACTCCCTTCGTTTACAATGTAATTTTGATTTTTTTCTTTCCTTCATTCTCTCTTTACACATACCTATACATTGTAATAACTTTCTATTTATTGTTTAAGTGAGAGTATGAGTATAAGTATACGTATGTAGATGCACGATAAGTATGAATGACTTGCTAGTTCAGTGGGTAATTTTTTTGATAAAGTAACGTATCAGGGTATTTCTCGTCTATTGATGTACATTGTATAAACCACAGAGTATGTTAGCAAATAATGAGAATAGCAATTTGTTATTTTCTATTGTTATTTGAATACAAATTTTAATTACAACACTTCAGTAAGTCGTAGACAGTGAAAACCATTTGTGTTGTATGTTACACAGCATAACAACATTTATTTAAAGGCATTATATGTTCTCAAATTTGCCAGGGTTTTGTATTTGAAACATATTTACTTAATTGGACAACTTGCAAATGGTTTCTACAAAGGCTGTCTAGATGAGGAAGAGGATGAGACTGTTCTAGACCCTCTGTGTATATGCCTGGTCTACTACAGTAGAAGTCCGATAATCCGGCACGTTCGGGACCGGCTCGGTGATTATAAGAACAATTAGGTTAATAATTAAACTACAAAACTTTTCGAATCTCTAAAAACTTGAAAAAAGGGAAAACTTGGCAAATGGCAACGCTGGTTGTTGCGTTTGCTTACTTGTCTATTCTCTCATACTTGTTGTAGCTGGTTTACATATAATAAGTTCGTTGTATGTGTTAGTGTAGCTGGTAGCTTTTATTTATCGTTTTTATTGTTAAACGATATTAGGTCGTTTCGATTTGCGTAACACTGCCGCCCACTTAAGCCTGTTCGTGCCGAATAGGCTCATTATTTCTTTTTCCATATTTTGCCAGTTGCTCTATGTGTACGACCTTCATTTTTGTTCGGGGGCTGTTAGCTTTCTGTATCCTGTATATGACATCGTTTAACCGTTTAATTATTTTATACGCTCCATCCCAGCTGGTTTGTAGCTTGGAAGATAATCCCTTCTTCCGCTTTGGGTTGTATAGTAGAACCATTTGTCCCTTATGGAAGCCCTCCGTGTTTGCTGCGAGATCATACCCAGGTTGCCAAGTCAAGTTGCCTAGCCAGGTTGCCAAGACAAGTTGCCTAGCTAGGTTGTCAAGTCAAGTTGCCTAGCCAGGTTGCCAAGTCAAGTTGCCTATCTAGGTTGCCAAGTCAAGTTGCCTACCCAGTTTTTGCAGCCTTCAATCGTTCCATATGCGAAAGGCAACAACATTCCACATCAGCACAAAAGGGAAAAACGTTCAAACCTGGCTCCGAAACCAGTAACAAGCCTTGTTGGCAGTTATGAAGTGAGTTGGTTTATTAGACAAGAGGACGTGGTTCAAATCCCAACTCAGACATCTTCAGAAAAACGAAATGTGAAGAAAATATTTCATTCAGCAACTTCCTTCTGCCAACAAATTCTAAGAGCAAATAAAATTGCAATGAAAGGTTTCTAAAAATCTGTCATTCGGAGTCGTCGTTTAACTCTTGATAGCGCCAGAACTTAGATCAAACCTCTCTTTCCATTCAAAAATGGTAACGAAGGCCAACTTTCCAAAGACGTTGAAAAATCTCTTTAATTACAATAAACTTTGCAGACAGAAGGGGTGCTTATGTATTACAATTAGGTTCTTACCTTCAAGCACAATACCGAGTTATAAAACCTTTTAAAATCTTTATGGATTCCATACATTCAGTATCCATTCCATTCTAGAGTGGTCAAGCCTGGGCAGTAATAACTTGAAGATTCTGCAATCTCTTCTATTCTACCACTCTTCGAAGAAAGAAGGAGTTCTTATCTATTAGAATCTGGGTTTTGCCTTCAAGTAACATACCCAGTTACAAAACTTTTCAAAATTTTTGTAGATGCCATACCGAGATTCAGTACCCATTCCATTCTAGAATGGTCAAGCTTAGGCAAAAATAGCTTGAAGATTCTTCAATCAATTAGTCTGAAGAAGTTTGTTAAGGGAGTTATAACTGAAGACTACACAATCCTATTCATTCCGCTGTCTTGCCCCAAAAAACTGGAACCCAATATAAAAACATACTTCGAACTTAGTTACGAAGAAAAACTTGATATGAAGTAAAAATTTGGCATAATTACCACAATCATTTGAAATATTTTCTTACTTACTTACTTAATTAATTTGCCATTATCAACCCCTTTATCGGATTTCGGCCTGCTTCAGCACATCCTTCCAGGCGTCACTGCTTCTTGCGCAGTTGGTCACACCAAGCGATGACAGGGCTTTCTCGACTTTCTCCCTCCAACACAAACAAGGTCGACCTCTTCGCCGACTTCCGCAAATCCCTACATCAAATACACGTCTCGCCGGAGCATTCTCATCCATTTGAACGATATGGCCGAGCCAGCACAGTCGCTGGATGTTAATACGCTGACAACGTCCACATCGTTGAGGAGTTCATGAAGTTCATTGTTGGATCGAATGCAAAAATCATCGCTAACTCGTACTGGTCTGAAGATCTTACGTAGGATTTTTCTATCGAATACTCACAAGGCTGCTGCACCAGTGCTTAATAGTGTCCATGCTTCCGCGCCATAAATGAGCACGGGGAGGATAAGTGTCTTGTAGAGTATTATCGTACAAAGAGAGGTCTCTGCTACTCAATAGCCTATTGAGACCATAGTAACACCTGTTGGCAAGAGTGATCCTACGCTTGATTTTCAGACTGTCATCATTTTTGGTGGTAACGGCTGAGCGAAGATAAATCTTAAAATATTTTCACGATATTGTTTTTGTTTTATTGCTCTTGACAATTATGTCCTATATAAAGCTGAAGTCGCAGTAGTCTAGAAGGCTTATTAAACTTGAGATTACGGTTCAAACCCCAGGTCAGGCATCTCCAACAAAACGAAATATGAAAGCAGATTTCTGGCAAAAACTCTGAAAGTAAATAAAATTGCCATGAAAAGGTCCTCAAAAATCTGTCGTTCGGAGTCGACTTTAAATTGTAGGTCACGCCACTTATGGATTAAAAATACTTCACACAACAGAAGTGGTGTGAAAAGCTAGGACGTAATCCTGACTGACCAATTATGTATGTACATATGTATATAAAGCTGAGGTTTGCCATGGATAATCAAGCTCTACTTATATGTACGACTACGCACAAAGGAATATTCTTTTTTGTTTTTTCCAAATAAAGAGAATTTTGTTTAATAGGTGCTCATGCAAATGGTAAGACCTTCCACTAATATCTACTTTATTGTACTTTTTTTAATGTTTTGCTATTACAGATCCTATTCCTTGAATTTCTGATAAATTTTTATAAAAAGAAGTCACTTTAAATGACCCTTTACGACGTCTTTAAGTCGTCCAATATTTATGACCATGTATACTGTAATTACAATTAAAAAATTGTTTAACTTAAAAAAGGCGGTCTTCTGGCATTTATTACTGGCCACTTGAGATATTGCCAGAGTAGCAATTACAATTATAAACTATTAAAAGCTTATAAAACTTTCTGTGTGTAATAATACTTGTAAGTTTCTGTTTTTTTGTTGTTCTATTGCTTGGTTTTCTTTATCATCATTTGCTAGAGACAACATTTCCATTTCCATTTGTATAATTTATTCGAAAATTATTGTTTTTTCTTTTAATTTTAACAACGATTTCTCACAATAATTTACCTGTCCTGTATGAGTATTAAAAAAAGAAAAGAAATTTTATTTCAATTTGTCACCATTATTTGCACATTTATTGCCGTTGTTGGAGCTGAAAACTTTTTGTAAATGCAAGGAATACATATATATTTTTTTTCGTTTTATTTATTTTATTTTCAATTTACAATTAAATTCTCATTTATAAGGTGGTAAAAACAATAATACTTGCTTTACTTTTTTGATATAAGAAATTTTATGTATTTATTTTTAATTCTACATTCATCATGCATTCATATATGTAAATATGTATATCAGGTGGGCCATCTATGGATTTAAATTTGAACCATCGGTTATTTCGAATCCGGGCAATATGTCATTCTATTCTTTCACAAAATTCAGTATATTATCTACACTGAACGTAATGAATCGATATACGCTTGAGTAACGTTGGGTTTTATTGGGAATTTATTTTAAAAACAAAGTCAATTTGTTCGGAAATTTAGAAAATTTGGTCGCAGAAAAAGATCAACAGTGCCTGGTATACGCAAGTTTATTGCTAAAGTTCATGAAACAAGTCTCATTGTTGATATACCAAGAAGTGATCATGCTCTTACAGTGTGTACACCCGTACAAATATTGAAGCTGTTGCTGAAAGTGTGCGTGAGAATACGTCAACATCAATTCATGATCGTTCTCAAGAATTGAACAATTCACGCACCAGTTAACGTCAAATATTGAGAAAAGATCTCAGTATGACGCCTTACAAAGCTCAATTGGTTCATGAGTTGAAGCCGCATAAACATTCGCTTCGTTTTCGCTTTGCTAGATGGGCCAACGAGAATATGCACGATGATATAGATTTTATAAAAAAAAAAAATTATCTTTTCGTATGAAGCACATTTTCATTTTGGTGGGTATGTTAGTAAGCAAAATTGCCGTATTTAAGGCTCAGAGAAACCCACACGTGGTCTTACAATGTACCCATTACGAGTGATTATTTGTTACGGCTTGTGTAGAGGAAGCATCATTGGCCATATTTCTTCGAAAAAAAAAGAAAAAGAAATGGATTACCCTACGCAAACAAGGTGGCTTAAAATGGCGAGAACATAGTGAAACACAAGCCACTTTACGACGGTGTAAACACCTTTTCCTTCTCCTGTACGCAGTGGAAAAGCCTCAAAAAAAAAAAAAGCCTCATTGAGGCTGTGAACGAATTTAGGAAACTGCAACGCTTGTATGCTTCTTTCAGGAAACGAAGACTAAGGTAACAAAAAGATACAAAGGTACAAAGATCCCAAAAAGTCTTAATGAGCTTAAAACCTTCTACCTCTACAATATTTAGGCCACCTATAGCTACATATGATATTATTAATACTGGGCTGATGATTTGTTTTTGTTAAGTTTGTGGCAACAATGAAGTCAATCCACTATATTCTCTGATCTAATCCATTTGAAGAAAATTAAAAAATTGATTTGAAACGTGTCCAAACAAATCTTTTGAATAGTTTTTTTTATTTTAATTTCACATTTTCTGTTTTTGCACATTGCCCTACATTGCGTATGAGTATTATTGAAATGCAATTATTTATTAAGCATACGTACCATGTGCATAATATTTTCTAATAAAGCAGTATTGGGACTGGTTTTCGCTCATATAATAGTATGTCAATGGCAAATTGCCTTAATAAGATAAAAACTTTGTGACAAAACGAAGAAACCAAAATACTTACTTTCATTGAAAATGAGGACAGCTCAACCATTACGGTCAATGGGGACACCTATCGCACCATGGTAACCTTTTTTGTACCCAGTCTTCATTGCGTCAAACGTTTGATGGCTGTTTAATTAGCCGAAATGGTGATGTCAATTGGCCTCCAAGAGCTGTGATTTGACACCGTTGAACTACAAACCAGAGACAATCGCGCATTTGAAGGTCAACATTCGTGATGCCATTGCCGAGTTACACTTGAACAAGTGCACGAAAATTGGTTCGGTAAGGCCAGCCGCACAAGCCATATGAATGAAATAATTTTTCCTTTCAACCAGAACAATTATATTTCCCATCAAAAAATAAATTTAGCAAAAATTTCTAAACGTTGTTGTTTTATTGCATTTTTAAATTTAAACTTTTAAATGGCCCACCCTTTATAAGCACACTTGCATTTTGATTTTATTCACTAATAAGAAACATTTTTTTATCTTCACTTTAGCAATGTCTCTCCCATCATAGTTTTAATCAAACCATCAATCATGTTTTTTTCTTTTCTCCCTTCATAAGTATTTAATAGTTTTATACAATTTTTATTGTCATTCATTCATTTATTTATTTGTAACTTTATTTTATGCTTTAAAAACTCTACAGTACAATGAATACAACAACCACAACAACAAAATGAATTTATTTTTTCAATAAAACATAAATTTTTTGTTTTGTACACAAACAAATCTCATGGAAAATAATTTTATTTACAGGATTGGCTGGATAATAATAATATACCTGATAGTGGAATTGCTCAATGCATGTATAATTTGCACAAGGTTAATTAATTTTCTTAATTTATGCTTTAAATTTTAAACAATTTTAATTAATTTATAAGTTTTCATATTTTACTTCACTGGAATTAATTTATTATTAACCAACATATGTACATCATTCATTATATCATTATTTAACAAAATCTTTCATCATATTCATCATAGCTTTTTAAACAGAAATAGTTTTCTTTCAATGTAGTTGTTACTTATTTAAAGTTTATTTCTTAAAGGATATGTTAATATTTGAGTTTTAAAAATTTAACTTAACTTAACTTTAATCTAACGGGCAGATAATTTGTTTTTCATTATTACAACTCGACAATATGGTAGAAGTGAGCGTTAGGCTAAACGGAAGATCATCCCACCTCTAGCTTTTAAAGTGAAGTTTTTTAAGTTTGAACATGCCATATTATATATTATTTTCAATATGGCAACTTCAAATATAAACAAAATGAGAAAACACAAAAAAAAAATTTTCTCATCGTTTCCACTGCGTTTTAAAAAACTTGTTTAATTTGGCAAATGTTATCGACAACGCTCCGGCACTGCCATGTTTTTTAAAAACTTAACTTTATTTTATCAATAGGTTGTAATAACGAAAAAAGTTAAAATTGATCAAGAATTTTGAAAACTGCGGCGCTTGAATGCTTCTTTCAGGAAAAGACTAAGGTAACAAAGAAGATTCCATTAAATTTTCATGATCGGAAAATATTTATGCCACATATGTATAGCTACAGATGACACTATGAATACTGTGCTTATGATTTTTTTTAAATTTGTGGCAACAATGATGTCAATACACTATATTTCTCTGATCTAAAATTTGAAGAAAATTAAAAAATTGAATCAAAACGAGTCCAAACTAGTCTTTTGGGTAATTTTTTTAATTTTAATTTCACATTTTCTATTCGTGCATATTGCCCTGCGATGCGTATGAGTGTTATTACAACGTGATTATTTATTATGTATACGTACCATGTGCATAATAGTTTCTAATAAAGCAGTAGCTTGCCTTTGATTTTCGCTCATATAATGGTATGTGGATGGCAAATTCCCTTAATAAGATTAAAACTTTGTGGCATAACGAAAAAACAAAACTACTTTCCCATGGCATAATTTGTGTCTCTCAGTAACTATGCTGTTTGAAGGTAATTAATATAAAGCATGAAGTCTTTGTGGGGCGAATATTTCACAAAATTATGAATTTCTTCATATTAATAAAGTTATAAAGTGTTATTAAATTACATGATAGAGGTGTATACGTACGCTTCATAGTATAAAACCTAAAAAAAAAAAATTAGTTTTTGCAGGAGTTGAGCCTTTTTCCATATTGTGTTTCAATTATTTTATTATTATTTTATAAGATCTCTAGACAGAGGAAAGACAGCTATGCATTCAACGCTTAGCGCAATGTGTGTTGTTGGATACGGAGATCAAGAAGGTTATATTGCAACTGAAACATTTACAAAGGCTGTTACAACAACTAGTTCGAACGAAATCAGGCATACCTCTCTTGAGTTAATTCGCAAATTCGCCCTTATAGGGCCCTTTATGAATACATAAAGGAAATGATTTCAGTTCAGTTTGGCTACAATCGCGGTTATAGCAGGATATTAACGCGCAAGCAGATACGACCAAACTCTGGTAAAACTTTAAAACCGATTTTTTTTTTAGACACTTTGATGACAAGGAAGAACATCGAAAATATATTGTCAGTTATTGTTCGATTCTGGGACAGAAATTATAGACAGACATCGCCAGGTAATACATGATTTGAGTGAAATATGCACATACCTTGAGAAAATTGATGAGATGGCTGTAATATAATCATCAGGAATTACAGATGTATGTATGTATGTGTATTAAATAGGCAAAAGGACATAAAAGTCGGGACTTTGATAAAACAAACGCCACTTTTTTAAGCGCAAAGCTAATCAGTAAATGCTAGAAAGGCCTCCCTGACTGATGCCCTTATTATGAAAAATTTTCTTTGGTGTCACTCATCAAAAGATTTCTTAAATGCCATTCTATAGATTGATAGTACAAGGTACCACTTAGCTCAGCGTTTATTCCCATTATGATACCACAATTAATATCCGAACCGAGGATCAAACAATCCCTAAAGGAGACCCGATCCTATAAGAAATTTTGCTGACACTTAAGAAGGAGGGTAGTCTCTTTCTCCTCCTCAGATCTACACCTTCTGCAGAAGTCATTTGAAGAAAAGCCAAGAGTCTATCAGTATGCCCTTCAATAAGACAATGACTCGTGTGAATTGCAATTTTGCAGTGTGGGGACATGCAATTTAATGACGAAAGGGTGAATTCAGTGAGGTCGCCGTAGTCTAGCCACTAATGTGTTGGCTTATTAGACGTGAGGCTTCGGTTTAAACCTGAGGCCAGACATGTTCAACATAAAGAATTTCTAAAAAATAATTTCTTCGGCGACTACCTCTGTGCAGATTTATGGCAAAACAACTCTGAGAGTAAATAAAATTGGCGTGACAAGTTTAACAAAAATCTGTCGTTCGGAGACGAACGGGTTCGTATCCCACGTCAGTGATCAAAATGAAATATGAAAAAATATTTCTTCGGCGATTTCTTCTCAGCAGATTTCTGGCAAAAACTCTGAGAGTAAATAACCCTGCCATGAAAAAGTTTCTCAAAAATCTGTCGTTCGGAGGCGACGTTAAACTGTAGGTCCCGCCACTCACGTATAAAAAATTAACTCGCACAACATGAGTGGTGTGAGAAGCTAGGCCTTAATCCTGACTGAAGGGTTGTAATGGCCAATTATGTATGTATGATGTATGATGATAATATAAATCCTGAGAATTATCCTCTGTTAAACATAACTTAGACCAGATTAGAACGCGTTACTCTTAAGTAACGTATTGGGAATGCAAGAAAACTTCATTGCTATTACGATCAGTTTGATTACAAAACTTCTGAAATTTTGTATGATGTTTATTTACACTTATTTCCCTTAATTTAAAGCCTTCTTTTCAACCAGTGGTTTTAATTAACTTTCGTTTTCATTATTCATTCTTCAAGAGAATTTAAAAATACATTGCAATTGGTTATACAAGCCCATTTTAAAAATAGTCGACAATTTTAAGATAATATTTTCTAATTTGGAAAATTTTTGTTTTTGTTTTTATTAAAACAATACATTACCATGCATGTGTGTGTGTGTACACAAAGGAAATTAAATAAAATTCTAAAATAAAATTGAATAAATTTTAAATGACATTACCAGCCTATTTTTGCAAAATTCTCACACCAAACATCCTGAATGAAATGCACTGCGTTGGAGGCCATAAATTTAAATTAATTTTGTATTGTAGCCTGTGGCAAATTTATATTTATTTACGCTTTTTGAAAAGCATATTTTTATATTAAATTATGCGAAAAAGACTGGAAAAAAACATTAAATTAAATTTAAAATAAAATTTTAAAATATTTCATTAAAAATAAAAAAAAAAATTAAAGAAATCCTTGCTTTTGACATTGATTGGCATGATGATGAAAATCATCAATGAGTTCTTATTATGGCCATAAAAACACAAAAAAAATTATAGTCTCAACGTTTTGATGACCGTTTTTTATGTAGATTTTAATATTCTCGTTAAAAATCAATTATTTGATGGGCGTAAGGAATAAAAACCAAAACGGCCATTGAGGAAGTTAACAAAAACAAAAAACAAAAGTTATTAAATAAATAAATAAACTGATCAATATTTCATATTTAATTTATGTGTTTTTCAATATAATAGTAGAATATATTAAAATAGGCCATAGTTTACCTCTAACGACTTCTAGCATAGCCGGAGATCAAATATGTTACGGTTATTAAGCGTTACATCTCCTTTCAAATTGCATTTTAATCTGCCCTCTTTACCTATATTGCGCTCATTCTATCCATGAGTAGCGGGACCTACTATCGACTCTAAACAACAGATTTTTTGAGAAACTTTCCATGACAATTCTTTTTTTATTTTTAGAGTTTTTATGCTTAAGATGCATAATAATTTCAATGTATCTAATTAAAGAAATAGTCTATTGACCTTTTTGGAACCACGACTACAGTGAGTCCTCTATGACATACTTATATCGACTAGGCCATCTATCGTTTTAAATTTGAACGAACGGTTATTTCGAATCTGGCAATACTTATGTCATTCTATTCTATCACAAACGTCAGTATATTATCTCCACTGAACGTAATAACGTGGTCTTATAGAAGCCAACGCATCGATTACAAGTGACTGTTTGATCCGGCTTGCCCTTATTTCTTTGACAAAAAAAAAAGAATGGGTTACCCTACATAAACAAGGTGGCTTAAAATGCCGAGAACATAGTGAAACACAAGCCACTTTACGACGGTGTAAACACCTTTGCCTTCTCCTGTACGTGATGGAAAAGGCTCAAAATAGACTTTGAGTCAGTGGACCACCATACATGAAAGTTGCATGTCATTTTCGGTCGCATATAAGTAAGGCGATCAGGTGGAGTGAGGAATTTATGAAACTGAACCGTTTAAATGCTTCTTTCAGGAAATGAAGGCTAAGGTAATAATAAAGATCCCATTAAGTCTTAATGAGCTGAAAATGAAAACCTTCTATCTCTGCAATATTTACTTCAGTTATAGCTACATATGATATTATTAATACTGGTCTGATGATTTTTTTTGTTAAGTTTGTGGCAACAATGAAGTCAATCCACTATATTCCCCGATTTAATCCATTTGAAGAAAATTAAAAATTGATTCGAAACGTGTCCAAACTAGTCTTTTGGGTAATTTTTTTTATTTTAATTTCACATTTTCTATTCGTGCATATTGCCCTACAATGCGTATGAGTGTTATTGAAACATAATTATTTATTAAGTATACATACCATGTGCATAATATTTTCTAATAAAGCAGTAGCTTGCCTTTGGTTTTCGCTCATATAATGGTACATATGTCGATGGCAAATTCCCTTAATAAGATTAAAACTTTGTGGCATAACGAAGAAACCAAAATACTTACTTTCTTTGAAAATAAGGACGGCTCAATCATTACGGTCAATGGAGACACCTATCGCACCATGGTATCCTTTTTTGTACCCAGTCTTCATTGCGTCAAACGTTTGATGACTGTTTAATTAGCCGAAATTGCGATGTCAATTGGCCACCAAGAGGCTTCGATTTGATACCCTTGGATTACTTTCTGTGGAGCGCCGTTAAAGAAAAGTGTTATGCCGACAAACCAGAGACAATTGAGCATTCGAAGGCCAAAAATCGTGATGCCCATGCCAAGATACGACCCGATACACTTGAAAAAGTGCACGAAAATTGACCCGATCAAATAAGGTACTGTGGGGCCAGCCGCTACAGTCATATGAATGAAATAATGTTCCATTTTTAACCCTACTTCACAACAAAAAAAATTAATGTGGCAAAATTTCAAACCCTTTTTGTTTTATTTTGCATTTTTAAATTTAAACCTTTAAATGGCTCACCCTTTATATTATCATTTTCTTTCCTCCAATGAAACAGATGGCTATCACAAAGGACCTTTCCTATCTCCTTTTAAATTGTTTGATTTGATGGAATCAGTTAAATTTATCAGGTTTTTATTAGCTCAACAAGTGATTGGTCTTTACTATTTTAATATTTTATCAGGTTATAGAATAATAGCAGGTCTATCGGTCACTGCTTAACAGCAAAGTCCTTCAATTTTGTTATGGTTAAGCGCTGCTATTTCTCAAGGGTTACCAATGATGGCTTTTCAAAGATGTTTGTTGTAGAGCAGGGGCTGAAGTCAAGTGGTTTCCTTACTTATTTACTTACTTACTTAATTGACCCTTTAAGATGTCTTAGCGAGGATTTGAACCATAAAATCTCGTCCATAAACTAAGTTACTACCTACTAAAAGCTTTTCAAAAACGTTTGTTGTAGACCGGGGGCAGAGATCATGTGGCTTCATTACTTATTTACTTAATTGACCCTTTCAAATGTCTTAGCGAGGGTTTGAAGCATGAGCTCTCGTCTATTAAGCCAACTCACTAGCTACTAGTCTAAGGCGACAAGTGTACCCTGATGATATAGTTGGTAGTATGCTAAACTTTAAGTGCCGAGGCCGTGGGTTCGATTTCCATCATTTAGCCCATTTTGGTAGATTGATTGATTGTTAGATTGTATGTCTGGCATTATAAATGATTACTAATAATACAAAAAAGGAAGTGAGAATTATTACTAAAAAGCAATTCTTTAAAAAAGTGACGAAGGTATATACACTGGTCAGTAAAAAAAATTCGCACGCTTCACCCTCTTTCTCTTCTACTATAAACTATAAGGTATGTTCTGGAAATCACAAAATTTCAAATCGCTTGTGCTTTTGAAATCACAATTGTAATTTAAGGGTGTTCTGAAAATCACAAAACTTTTAACTTTTCGGTGTGATTTTAACCTTTTGAAAACACAAGATAACAGCTGAATTTTTGTTTAGAATTGATGACACTTTTTATGAGTTGAAAAAAAAAAAAAAACACAAAACGAAATAACAAAATTTCTTGTCTTTATTTTTTTTCATAATTTTGTACTTTTTTGGTCCAAACTTGTTCATTTTACTATAAAAATCAATAAAAAAAACATATTAAGCTATTCATTTAATTCATTTATTGTGAAGTTGAAAATAAAATGGCTGAAAAAATAAGCAAGTGATTCTAAATCGGCAGCCACTTAGCTCACCGGTTTAAAATCACAAAAATTACAAAAGTTTTTTGCCCAGAACACCTTTCTTGTGATTTCAAATCACTTTCACAAAAAGTGATTTTCAGAACATGCCTGTTTTATACATATATTCCAAAACAATGCACTGCATTAATAGGGGCCATTCTCAGAGTGTGGGTCTCAAAAAAAAAAGTATCTTACGGGATTGCTTATTTAATCCAAATTCGATATGAAACTAGATTAACCACAGCACCACGAAATAAAAAATTTAATTTTATTGGAATATCTTACATGACAACAGTAAATAAATGAATTATTTTTAATACAAAGTCTCCGATTTATTTGGTCACCATGCCACTTCATATAATTAATGGTTCTCTTGCCAACAACCACTTTAATCTCCATTTTGTCCTGTGTTTTTTATTCTATTAATAAAAACTATATCGTATTTCGTTAAAAAAAAAGAACCTTATATTACTAACGTCTCCTGTACATTTCGTGTTTCATAAAAGTACAATGACTTTGGTGGTTTAATTTAACAGGGATACCAGAATCAAATGATTTTAATTAAACGGGATTGGGAATTTTTTAATACAAAGCATATAACTAGTGTCATAGTTTTTGTTGTCTAGTAAGTAGTTTGTTGGCTTATTAGACATAAGGCTACGATTCAAATCACAGGTCAGACAACTCCAAGAAAACGAAATATGAGAAAATATTTCTACGGCGACTGTCCCTCAGCAGATTTCTGGCAAAAGTCTTAGAGATCATGAAAAGTTTCTCAAAAATCTGACAATCTGGTCAATTGTGAGCAAATACGTCACCCATCTTGGAAAAAACTTTTTGTCGCACATTCAACCTCGGATAGGCCTAGATTATATCCACTTCTTACAGGTGTATATACCTTAACTGAATGTCCAGAAACTTCGCAAATTTCTGCATATTTACGGCCGTAAAAAAACTTCATTAAAAGTCGCCGTAGTCTAGTAGGTAGTGTGTTGGCTTATTAGACGTCAGGACATGTCTGACCTAAGGTCAGCAAAAACTCTGTAAATAAATAAAATTGCCATGAAAAGTTCCTCAAAAATCTGTCGTTCGGAATCGGCTTTAAACTGTCAGGTCCCTGTACTCGTGTATAATATTAACACACACAACATAGTGTGGTGTGAGAAATTAGGTTGTAATCCTGACTGAAAGCTTGTAATGACTAATTATGTACGTAGTCTAGTAGATAATGTGTTGGCTTATTACAAGTGAGGCCGTGATTCATGTCCCAGCTCCGACAACTCGAACAAAATGAGATATGAAGATATATTTCCTTGGCGACTTCCTCTCAGTCGTCTTCTGGCAAAAACCTTGAAGTTGCTATTTGTCGTTAGGAGTCGACATTGGAATTGAAGGTTGCGCCATTCATGTACAAAACTAATACACACGAATAGGCTGATGTGAGAAGCTAGGTCGTGAACCTGACAAAAGTGTTATAATGACCAATTAAGTACATAAGTAAGTAAGCGTTAGAAATGAAATGTCATAGTTGCATGGTGTTATGGTTAAAGTTCATGCCAACATAAGTGGTGTGAGAAGCTAGGTTGTAATCCTGACTGAAGGGTTGTAATGAACAAATTGTGTTATGTACGTATACAGCGAGTGCATAAATAAATGCCGAATTTGAAGGCATTGTTGAGATAAATTTCTTGATTAAAATCATTACAGGAATTTATGTCTTGGAAAATATCAAAATTTTTGCTATGGCATCCCTAGTCCAGCGAATTTATGTTGTTAAAGTGTGTATGTGTGTTATTTTTTGTTTGTAGGGGAAACTATTTTATTTAATTGTGTAGTATACTTACAGGCAATAACCTTTTGTTTTTTTTTTTATTTTTCTTCTCAAAAAAATAAATAAAAATATAGACAAAAAAAAACTGTTGATATCTGTTTTTCGTATAAAAAAATCAGCAACAACAACAACAAAGGCAACAGTAAAGTTTATTTAAATATTTATTCCACCATTTTAACTAAAAATGTCAATATTAACCCACCATTCCATGGAATGCCATTTAGTAGCGTCTACATTGAGGCAAATAAATTGAAAATAAAAATAAAAACAAAAAATTACCATAATTACAGGCAATTAAGTAAGAGGAGTGAGAGTTTTATTTATTTATTGTAAGTGTCATAAAAAAGTGTATTAAATTTAATAAATACACGATATAAACAAAGTAAAATAAAATGAAATTGTTTCGATAAAAACTTTTCTACACGCAATACATATGAAATCGATTAAAGAGTTGCGTTAAAATCTAGTTCGTTAGTAACATGGTAGGAAAGTTAGTATGAAAATCAATTTATAAATAAGGAAATACATGGCCTATATACATTTTATTGTGACGCTGATAAACAAGGCTATTAAAATTAAGAAAATGTGTTAAATATTGAAGTTAATATATGAACAGCACGCATAAATAAAAAGGTACGCAAAGTACTTTCAGCTGTTTAGAAACTTCTTTCGCTTTACTTATTAAATAGAAGTAAGATTCGTGACTTATGACAATACCAGGAAAGCTTAGGAAAAATTACCATTTTATACTGAATACAATAAAAAACAAACGAATGCTTGCAAATCATTAAATCTTATTAAAATTTTTGTCGTGTGAGGAACGTGTTCCTATCGAAAACTTATTTTTAGTAACGAAGTTCATTTTTGGCTCCAAGGGTAACATTCATTCACTTTTTCGTATTAAATCTGTTTTTTTCTTCTTCAATTATCACAACGCAAACACAAATTTTCAGTAGAGAGCAAAACTAAGTACATGGCAAATAAAATGTATTATTCAGATGAAACGTAACAGCTGATAGCCTTGGCAGATCGGTATTGAAACCTCTAAATGAATAACTCTATACATACATATACATAACATAATTGGTCATTACAACCCTTAAGTCAGGACTTCGACCTAGCTTCTCACACCACTTATGTTGTGTGCGTTAATTTTATACATGAGTAGCGGGACCTACAGTTTAAAGTCGACGCCGAACGACAGATTTTTGAGAAGCTCTTCATGGCAATTTTATTTTTTCTCAGAGTTTTTGCCAGAAATCTGCTGAGAAGCAGTCGCCGAAGAAATATTTTTTTTATACTTCGTTTTGTTGCCTGGCCTGGGATCGGAACCCGGGCTTTATGTCTAATATGCCAACACACTACTTACTGGACTACGGTGTCTACTAAATGAATAACTCTATAATTTGTACAAATCAAGGCCTGTTGAATTTGTAATGTCCATTGTTTATTCAAAAACTGTCTTTAGTAATGCGAATCTTATGATCGTCTTATTTTACAGTTTCTTTTACCCATAAAAGAGTGAACGCCTTTCGAAATCTTTAATGAAAATTAAGCTATGTTTAGGTTTTGCCAATTAACTTATCTTAATCGAGCATTACAACCCTTTAGTCAAGATTACAACCTAGCTTCTCATACCACTTCTGTTGTGTATGTTAATTTTATACATGAGTGGCGAGGACCTACAGTCGACTCCGAATGATAGATTTTGATTTACTTTCAGAATTTTTGCTGATAGGAAGTCGCCTACAGAAATATTATTTCATATTCGTTTTGTTCAATATGTCTGAGCTAGTGTTTGAACCACGGACTTTCACCTACTAAGGCCACACACTTCTAATAAGCTAAGCAACTTCTAAATAGCAGAAACAGGTTCAAAAAAAAAATGATTTTCTTCCCATTAGGTTGTACATTTCGATCCACTGTGCAGCATTTACTGTTTGTGAGTGTATCCCTTGACCACAGTGTTAATTGTGTGAACATTATTTATTGATGTTGTTAGAAAATTTTACTCTCTTCTCATCTCTCACCCAATTACAGTGTGTATATGAATATTAAATGTCCTCTCGTATCCTAACATTTCTACACACAAGTGTGATTGTGTTCATATCCCACATACATAAATCTATTATGCATGTGTGGCTCTTGTAAGTGAGTATGTTTTGGTTCGAGAGAGTGTGTGTGTGTTATTCTCCCATGACAACAATAACATTTCTGTGGACATAATTGTAAGGATGTTACAATAATAATAACAACAGTTGTTTGTAAGCATGGGATACTTATGAATTAGAGAGAAAGGTTAAAGGTCAAATTCAATGAATTATGAATTAATTTTGGTTGTGTTACAAGTTGAAATTCAAAGGGTAGAACAAATTTGTTTCCTGTTTGAAATTGTTTAAATTAATTAAGACGACCTCTTGAACACAGCTGAATATTTTTGGCAACATCTTCGCAGCTGCTAATAATATATTGCATCTAAGCGCTGTTGGTTTTTCCCTGTTAGAAATTTTTCAGTAACCATAGACACAAATAAAGCCATATCACATCTATTCTTAATGATCAGAGAACTCGTGTATGTTCTTTCTAGATGGTTCCGAATATTGTTCGCATTAAGATCTATTTTACTGCATATTTTCTCCTTCAAGAATTATGTTTCTTCAAGAAATTTAGAGTTGCCTTTCTTCTTTTTTTGTTATAACTTTTTCTTTCACATACATACATACATACATTACATTACAACCGTTTAGTCAGGATTACAACCTAGTTTCTCATACCACTTATGTTGTGTGTGTTAAGTTTATACATGAGTGCGAGGACCTACGCCTCCAAACGACTGATTTTTGAGAAACTTTTCATGGCAATTTTATTTACTCTCAGAGTTTTTAGCAGAAATCTCCTGAGAGGAAGTCGCCGAAGAAATATATTTTTCATATTTCGTTTTGACGTATGACCTGGGGTTTGAACCGTGGTTTCACATCTAATAAGCCAACACACTACTAGACTATGACGACTTCATCTGTCAAATTAGTTGTCATTTATTCAGTCTGTTTTCCCAAATAATCATGGATGGAATGGCCTCTGGAGCATTTGGCAACAGAACATAATTTTCAGCCCCATATCTGTATAAATTATTATGTGAAAAACAAAATTGTTCATGAGGTCTAAAAACATCCAATGCATTCCGAAAAAGTCACTCTTTATTGTCACTCTTAAGCTGGGGGCCATATTCCTGGGAGAACGCCACTGACCAGGCCATTACTGCCAACGGCGAGGGATATAGGTCATTAAATACCAGCTTCTTTTGGTTGGAATTGGATGATTTGGACGACAACAACATGTGATTTCAACAGGACATTGCTACGTACCACACATTTGATATTCTGCACATGTGATTTAAGGATCTGGTCATGTCATGTGTAGGTGATATGAACTGGCCATTTAGATCAAATGATTTGACCCCGTTAAACATTTTGTGTGTGGTTTTCTTAAACCGCAGGCCACAAAAATCCTTAAAGCCAACATAACCCAGCCAGGATAATAAGCATTTTCTGTGACTACTTTGGAATACAAAGTTATCCGGAAAGTCGACTCCGAACGACAGACTTTGAGAAACGTTCTCCATATTGTGTCAGATATTTCTGCCTGTAAGATGATAAATTTATCGGAAAGTATTCAACATACTTAAGATAAATTTTTTTCTACTTTTCCAACTATCAGGGCTTTAGTTGTAGCGACAGAAACACAGAAGCTTCTAGTGAAGAATTATCTGCAGGAGTACTTTAGACAAGCAAGTATACTTTGGGTTCTCAGAATACAGGCGGATTGTTATTAAATTTTAGTCCACAGTCGAGTAGATTTTAACATTTGTTTTCAGTAAGGCATAGATGTTGCGAAACATATTAGTTTACCCTCATATTATCTTGGGATCCAATTGAAATCTAAAATTTTAATTGTTAAACATTATTAAACATACAAACTTGAAAAAATTCTTTTAAAGATTAAATTTATTTCTTGTTTTCTTATTAACTTGCAGGATTGGTGGGATTCTAAATTACCGGAAACAGGTATTTTATGCAGTTTAGGTGTTATACCAAAAGTTCTATTGGCAGGAGCTATAACATTTATGGATGAGGCCTATTACAAGCTGGCTGTATGGTTAAACGATAGAGGTACTCACTTACTTATATAAATCCGCATTGTAAAAAGCAAACAAAATAAAGTTTTTTTTATGACTTTGTTCCTTCTCCCCACCCCACCATTTAGAAAATTATCGCCTACAGTCAAAATATGAAAATCATTTAATTGCCAAAGTGGCACTCTTTCAATTCGTCAACTCTTTTCTTTCCCTCTTCTATATTGCCTTCTATCTTAGGGATGAGGAAAAGCTTAAAGAGGTAAATTATGGCCTTTAAACGGGTTTTAACATGTTTCTTAATTGTGGTTACGGTGCCAACATTTTCTTTTTTCTTTCTTTTGTTTAGCAACTGGCTGGTCTTTTAATTTCCCGCCAAATTATTGGTAATTTTCGTGAATCCGCCTTACCCTACTTTATGGAACAATGGAAACTGGCTAGATTGAGTTTTAACATGTGGGGCGCATTAAGTCCCACCCAAGATATAAATCGAACGTTGGCTGATACTTTAACAGCAAGTGCTGCAGCTACTGTTACGGCTACTACTACTGCTTCTGCTACTGCTACTACGACCACATCGTCTGATGTGGGGCGAAGAATACAGGCACCAAGTGGCAGCTCAACACCCCAACCAGGTACACCATCAAAAACGTTGCCTAAAAAGTCCTCAACTGATGCAGGAAGTTCTACACCAGTAACTACAACAACATCAACTACAGCGACAGCGCCAGCACCAGCAACAACAACAGCACCAGCAACAACTGCAAGTCCTAGACGTAATATTGGTCAAGCGGAAATTGAAAGTTCTTTATATAAGGTATTGTTGTTGTCGTTGTTATTATTATACTCTCTTGTTGTTATTTATGTTGTGTTGCTTTGTGTTTTAAGTGTAATTAAATGGCAAAAATGATTGCCAAAAACCATATTTAAGAGTTAATAGTGGGGAAAATTAAATTTAAAAAAAAATAATGGAAAAGGAAAAGAATATAAATTCAAGGATAATGCAATCCAGAAATGGAGGACATTCGTCGTTAAAGAAAAAGTACTTTTTAAGCAAAATTTTATTTAAAGAATATTATTTTTAAAGTACTTAAAGTAAAATCATAATGCACAATGCGTTGTTTTAATTTGAGTCGTGTTTTTTTTTTTGACGTAACCACGACGCAAAGGTAAGGTGAGGTAAGGGTGTATACTACTCGTTTAGAAGGATATGTTAGGTAGTACAAATACTAATATATCAACTACCCACCGTATTCGATCTAAAAATAGAAAATAAATGGAAGTAGAAAGAACGAGGAAACGAATTACGAAAATAATAGAGATAGGAATCGGAGAAAAAAAAAATTAAAAGAGAGGACCACAACACATTTCAAGGAAAGCCATTGTATGCTACGATGGACAGGTCAGTTATGACTTATGGTACTACGGGTTGAACAAGGGAGGACGAATTTAAAAGCGGCTTAGATGGCGTTGTATTAGATACAGAGACTGGCATGCATTCATATAACCGTGGCAATGAGAACCTGACCTACATTGACGCTGTAGTATTTGTTGTATGTAAGCCTCTTACATATGATAGATGTGGCCAATGCTCGACACTATGTTCAGGATAATGAGAGACAAGTCTGTTACAAGATTTATCAAGAGACATCGTGACGTGAAAAATCTAGTGATTTATAGCTTGTTTCTTAACTTTCCTATGGATTTGGAAAATAATTTGCAATGAGACTGAGTAAAAAGAGTATGACGCACTTTGGAGGCTTCATCTTTCTTAACTGAGGGACCATTCCATAGTATACTGTAGTGTACTATAAGGAACTATATGGTACCTTCTACGCTGTAATCTGCGATGTGCTCGAATAGAAAATACAAAGGATATAGCAATACTCGTACTATCTGACAGTTAGGTCACCATGCGAGCACTCGGCTCAATCAGGTTGACTAGAGAATAGTTTGGGACTGTCATGACAAATTGAATTGTTGGGTACCTGATCATGTAGGAATTCACGGCAATGAGTAGGCAAGATGAGCTTGCTAGTAAACGAGCTTCTATGCTGCTGAGTAGCATAGCAAGAACCATCCTATGAAGGGGTAAGAAAAGTTTGAAAGTGATACCCGGATTTGAGACTCCTTAAACTTTTTTTGGATAAATGCAGTGAGAAGAGAGAGAGAGAGTGATAGATGAGTCATTCAGACTATCCAGAAGTAACATGAGGATAGGAAGCGGACTAAGGACCGCTTCAAGCACAATATACAAAATGAATGATTATAACACACACTTACAACCTATGGGGAGGTAATTCATCTCAGAAGGAAACTCGTAAGTGCTTATCGTGTTCTAGGTAAGAAGTTATCCTTATTGATACCGCACAGCGTCCAAGATGCGTTAAGCTGTCTTAAGTATTACCATGAATTCGCTATGGCTACTCGAACTCTTACAATTTTCCAGCTTTTAAGGCCTTGTATGACGATTACTGAATGTCGTTTTCCTTGATTACTATTCAGTGCCTCGTAGGAATTAATGCGGGAATATTTTGTTCATTTTTAACATCTTTTTTAAGTGACGTAGAGTAGGAGGTATGGAAATGTAATTCAAGAAGAAGGAAGGATCCAATTCTTCATAAAGAACGCTCCATGAGGCTCTGTTCTTGCGCTGTTCATTCTTCTTGAGTGGAATCGATTACTGTATTCCATCCAAACCATAACCCTAGCCAGAGCAGGATTTCTAATTCGAAAACTTTTCAAGTTCTTTCCATTTCCACCATTCTTAACTTTATTATTCTTCAACAATTTAAACACTTGGCTACCCTATTTCCCAAAAACTAATTACACTAAAAGTTCATGATGTACAATGCAAATAGTGACCTAAAAGACCAAAGATACAAAAAAATAAAACACAGTAACAGTGACAAATCATTTTAAAGTCTTTAACCATGCCTTGTGCGTAATAACATTTACTTACCAACCGTTTCAGTACGATGGCACATTTTCGGATCATTTGGAAATGCTGGTGCAAATGGGTTACGTTGTACTGTTCTCGGCTGCCTTCCCTTTGGCTGGTGTATGTGCAATCATTAATAATCTAATGGAAATACGTTCGGATGCCTTTAAATTGGCGCATGTACATCAACGGCCATTTGGACAGCGTGTGGCCAATATTGGTACATGGCAGAATGCACTCAGTCTACTGTCGTTGGCAGCTGTAATTGTGAATTGTGCTTTAATTGGTTTATCCGGACAAGTGTCTCGTTTGTGGCCTGGCTTAACGACAGCACAAACAATCATCTTAATTGTTACACTAGAGGTTAAAAATAAATACGAATTATTGCGAAAATATTAAGAAAAAAATATGTTTAAAAAATTCTTGTTCTCTTGTTAACAGCACATAATGTTGGGTTTACGTTCGGCATTGACTTGGCTATTACCGGAACTACCTTCTTGGCTGGCGGCTGAAATTGCCCGGGCTGAACACTGTCGCCGAGAAATGCAATGTAAGGGTACCTCACCACGTCCAACGCCGCCGACACCGCCCAGTACCACTTCAACGCAACCGGAACATGATTTGGCGGCTTTAAATCTTTTGGAGACGGTGACCACAACAAATACAACCGCCACCACGACACATGAACAGTCCATTGACAGTCAACTGTCTGAAGAAATGCTATATCAACAGGAATTACTGAAACAAAGCGATTATGAACCGTATGTAGATGAGATTGCACGATTTGGTCTGCGTAAACATATTGCAATGGAGTCCAATGTTTTTGAAAATCGTGATTCATCACCTGATTCACCGCCCTCACAGGTAAAACTAAAACTTTTCCGTTACATCCTTAGCAAGTAAACAAATGCCTGCCTGTTTTCCTTTTTTAGACCAGCACTATATTGATAAGACCTCTACTGGACTCTACACCACCCAACAGTGGCGCCTCTTTGACCAGTCTTAATCAGGAAATTCTTACACATGGTCCTGCCGGGTAAGCTATTATAGGGCATCTGATATCATAAACGCATCTTTCGATTTTCTTTTACTACCCCCCTCTTTTTTCTTTCTCTTCTTACTACTACTTTTTTAATCAACCTTAATCTTAACTCTATGAATTTTTTTTTTTTTTCAATTAATACTCAAATATTTGTTTTTCAATTCAATTCTTCTACAAAACAATGCATTTGTTTTATTTGTTTTCCTTAAAAACACTAACAATTATTGAATTTTTTATTAATACTTACACTTAACACTAAAATACTTAAATAATTAAATTGTTTTTATTTCAAGTAATTAAAGTTTTTATTTTGCAAATTTATGTTAAGCATGTTAAAGTTTTCGTACTTAGACAAGGCAAAAGTAACTATTCTAGAATATCTAGGATTTCCAAAATATTTCTAACAGTCCGGTGAGAAGAATAGGCGAACATTTCACTTTCCTTAAGTCATTATAACAGAAGAAATAGAAGAACATGAAATAAATAAAAAGTATCACAAAGAAAAAATATCAAAAAACAATAACAAATCAACAGTTTGATTCTAGAAGTTGCCATATCGAAAATGAAAAAGTATAAATACATGCTATGATAGCAATGTAAAGTGAGATTAACCGGATCTTCTGAAATAATTAATGAAGATTATTAATGAAGATAATTAATGAAGATTTGAACACCACATCCACGATGCAATTCAAATCTTAAAATAAATAATATTCCCAGTATTTCCGCAGCATTTCTTAACAACCGTATTGTCGTTTAAAAGATACTGTTTAGTCTTCTCTTCCTACTTATCGATAAAACTCATTTTTCTAATCAAGCAATGTTATGTATCGTTATGTTAGATATTAATCGTGTTCTTAAAATCCTCTTTAGGTCACAGTAAATTAAATATTCTGTCATATGCTAGTGCATTCGTCGAATATTTCTTTGCCGCAACAATGTGATGGTATTCACTTAAGCCTTAGGCCTTGGGTTTTGTAGGACGAACGATTCACACACAAACAAAATTGAGTTTTTTCGTTTCCCATATAAACAGACGAACGTGTAAAATCGTTCGTCTTACAAAAACAGGTCCTTACTTTATCTGACTAAGGGCCATTATTACAACTTGCCGTTAAACTCGGGTTTAGTTAAAGGTACCTTTAGCTAAAGGGAACTGTAAAGTTATCTTTAACTGATTTTCGTTATTACAACTTACAGATAAAATAAAATTAAAATATGGCAGTGCCGGAGTAAAGTCGATAAAACTGCTCAATTAAACAAGTTTTTTTTAAAGCAGTGGCAACAGCGGACTTCGTTTTTTTGTTGTATATGCTCATTTTGTTTAAATTTGAAGTTGCCATATCGAAAATAGTATATGATATGGCAAGTTCAAACATAAAGTGACCTTTAAATGTTAAAGGTAGGATGATCTTCCCTTTAGCTTAACGATCTTATTGGGTACTCATAATAATGAAAAACAATTTATCTGCCCGTTAAAATCCTCCCTTTAGTCAACGGCAAGTTGTAATAATGGCCCTAAATATAATTGTATGCGGAGTTTGCCTTTCGGTAAAAGATTTCAAAACTTGTGAGACTGACATTAGTTGCATTCGAGGTTAAACGGATTTAGTCTATTATAAGGCATACCAACTTAAACAGAAATTTGAAGTTCTCTAGAAAAAACATCCTCTTTGAACACTTATACTTGACAATGCAGTTATGGATTCTATCAACGCCGTGTGAGCGGCTTCAGATACTGGCAGAATAACGAAGCAAATCTGTCCAAAACTAGATAGAGAGTACCCGGAAAATCTGCTCAATTACCTAAGAAGCACGCTTATTATGGTTGTTGGAGTCTTATTGGTTCATTCCATTATGGAGACGTATTGGTCTTCGTTACATGGCAAATGAGTGTTGCAGACACTGTAGGGATAAGGAAGAGGAAAGAAATATATTTAACCTATTGAATATACATATGTCCAGCTCTATGCCGAAGATAATCTAAATGATCTGCTTATAATGGACATTAGGAATCTAAATCGTTACGT
The DNA here is from genome assembly GCA_927399465.1 of Sarcophaga caerulescens. Classification (NCBI taxonomy): domain Eukaryota; kingdom Metazoa; phylum Arthropoda; class Insecta; order Diptera; family Sarcophagidae; genus Sarcophaga; species Sarcophaga caerulescens. The sequence continues at coordinate 92,023,084 of OV656866.1, read as the reverse complement.
CAAAAGCTCTGAATGGTTAGCTTTGGTATTGTTATGAGCGTCATATGGAGTAAGTGTGTCTATAACAACTTCTTAAGTTGACAATGATATTTACTTCACAAATACTTCGAGAGCTTCCGTATACCGTTGCGTAAAGCATTCTCCTTTCTAGTACATTTTAATCAAATATAACAAGAAATTTCTTTTTCGATTGGGTTTTAAAAATTAAAAAAAAAAACCCAAGGAATTTGCAAAAGTTAATGAACAATTTATTTGCGGTTAAATATTAACATTTGTCATTTACTTTTGAAAATGAGTATTTAGCGTGAGCTTCAATTTTGGTACAGTTTCTCAACATTTCGATCGGTAACTTTAATCGGAGCTAAAATTGTGACTGTATAGGAGAGACTTAGCAATTACTGCTGATGCAGTTGACTGTTCATGAATCCCTATAATGAATGGGTTAGCGGCGTCAAATTGCAAGATCTGTATTGCGTGACATGTTCCATGTCTAGGAAAGCCAAACAATGGATCACGCAGTTAATTACCGAAAGACCGCAGAGTGATGTTGTCAAACCAGCTGGTAATGATTACAATGTTACCAGCAGAAGTCAATTACCAATAGAAAATATCAATTAATCCTTTAAATTTTCCTATAAACTCGTCATAGTTTAGTAGCTAGTGTGTAGTTTTACTAGACGGGAGTCCGTGAGTTCAAACCTCAGCGTTGATATCTTTAACAAAATGAAATATGAAGAAAATATTGCTTTCGACGTTTTCCTCTCAGCAATTTTCTGTTAAAAACTCTGAAAGTAAATCAAATTTCCATGAAAAGCCTCACAAATCTGTCGTTTAGTGCCGACGATAAGCTATGGCTCCTGCCACTTATGGATACCATCAACACATCCAATGAGAAGCTAGGTCCTAATGTTGACTAAAGGGCTGTAATGGCCAAAAATGTAAAGTAATTAAAGACATGTAGCCGTGGTCTAGCAGATAGTGTGTTGGTTTATTAGACGTGAGGCTACGTTTCATATCCCATGTCAGACATGTCGAACAAAACGAAGTATAAGCTGACAGCTTATTACAGTAAGACCCCGTTCAACGCTGCTTCGCTTAACGCTGTTTCATTATTACTCGGTGGTATTGAGATTTCCTTAAATCGCACACTGTATTGATACTTGTTGTAAGTATATGTACGTGTGCAAATGAAACGGCCATGCATCAACCAAAAGCGGAGCGCTTTATAGCGACGATGTATACTATGTATCTTTTTCAACGCTCTTTTGTTAGTCTGTTTAGAATAAAGATTCCAACTGTATTTTCAGAAGTCGCAATCACAGTACGAACGCATCTTTCCTCGTTGTCTTGTTTAACGCTGTTTCGTTTAGCTCTGGAACTTATTGGAACGTATCACCCGTATCATGTTAAGCGGGGTCTTACTGTATTACAGATACACTTGCTACAGAAATGTTATGAATTTCACTGACAATTCGATTTTTATATATTTTTTTTAATTCTCCGTTTAATTCTCCCTTCCTGTAGAGCATTATAAAGCTTGAATAATCCTTTCAAACTTAATCAGTATCGCAGTTTTTTTCTAATTGTTTCCTGTAAACCAGTGTAATTTAAATACTAACATTTTTCTATAGTTTAAGCAATAATTTCTTAAACAGTTTAACACTTGAGACACCATATCACATTTAATTTTTTTTTCGAAAACAATTAAAATTCGTATTTCCGAACACTTTGTAAAACTTCCTCCTTTTTTTATGAATTTTTCTTCAATGTTCCCCATTTTTTCTACTCTATTTTTTACTTACTAATTTGTAAACATTATGTCTCATATAACAACAAAAAAAAATTGTATAAAATTATTTTAAATTTATTTTTTTAAATAAAAAATTTAAATTTTTGAATAACCATTAACAATAACAATAATAAAGCGCATGTAAAAGTTGTAAGCAGAAAAAGAAAATACCGGAAATACCCCCATTTTATGGATATTCAGTTCGTAATTTAAGCTCGATACCAACACAAAGATTGCACGCTTTAATGGGGTAAATTTTAATTAAATCAATGTCTCTCTCTGTGTGTGTATGTGTGTTATGTTGTTGTGTAACTGTAGTGGTACTAAAAAAATGAAAAATATTTAATTAAATTTTTTAATTTCAAATTTAAAAATTTTTTTTTTTTAATTTATTAGTAAAATTTTTTTTTTTTTTTTAGAAAAGCATGTTGTGTTTTGATTTCTTTTTCATTTAGAATTTTTGTAATTCTTTTGTAAAAAGAATTTTTTTACATGTCCTTTAATGAAAAAACGCTAATTTTGTAAAATTGTTTTCTTCTCTACTTTTTTCCCCTTTTTAAACTATTTTTAAATGAATTTAAAAATGCACTTTTTTTTTATAACTTTCACTACATTTTATACTAATATCGCTCCTTTATAAAAAATGTCCCTTCATTTTCGTTTTATTATTTTATTACCTGCCTTTATTCCTTTCCTTTCCTTACAATAACGTACACTGTAAATCCTTTTGGCCATTCTCTTGTGTTTTGTACCCTTTTTCTTTCGCTTTCCCCTATTTTTTCTTTTGTCTATAATTTGTAAAAAAAACCAAAAAAAAAATCCCAAACTGTATAGAGCTTCTGCAAGTTCCTTGGTCTTAAATACCCGCCAACCAATGCATATACCAGAAATACCACCATTTCGGAAAAAGTCCAGCGATTCGGCTGAGCATACTGGCAGCAGTACTAGCAGTAGTCCCCAGCGTACTTCTGCCGCTTCTATAGCTGCTGCAGCCAACTCAACCCGCCAACCGTTAATTGCTACGCCATTATCTTCATCGCCTCCACCGCCTCAACCAATACCACCGTCATCATTAACATCATCAACGCCACAAACCAATTCCAATCAACCAGCCATTGCTAAACTACCGGAAATACCGCCATTTCGAGCTCGCAAAATATCCGCTGAGAGTACCACTCATTTGAATTTGAGCGTAAGCCATATATTTTCTAATTATTCTTTCTCTATTTCTCACTTAATAATTGTTTAAAACAAAATAAACAAAAACAAAAAAAAAAAAAACAATGAAAAAAACTTTATAATTTAATAATGTAGTGTTAACACCATGTGAAAAAAGTGTTGTAAAATCATTTCAACACTATTTTATTTTAAAAAATTATTATTTTTCTTTATTTTTGTAAAAGAAAAAAAACAAAAATTTAAAACTTTTTTGTTCTAGTTAAACACTCAGTTATGGAAAAGAATGTATTCATTAAAGTATTCAAGTCAAGTTTTTAATTGCTAAAATTATAAGAGAATTTAATATTCTTTGTAGTAGAGAAATATTTTTTTTTTGTCTTGGATATCATTTCAGTAATTGCTACACATTTTATTAAAGACCATATGTACGTATGATTATATTCGGTAAACTGCTTGATGTGTTTTTTATTCCTTTACCTCCCTTTAAAGAATATAGGGCTGTTTAAAACTATCTTAACCATCTTATTATTTCATTGTTTTTCTTTTCCATTTCATTGGTCTACAGTAATAGGTTCCAAGATGCTTGGTTTGTCATCTGTCATTACCAAGAAACAATGACCTCTATTGCTGATTGAATACTACATTTTCGTAAGAGATAGTGCTACATAATCTTCCTCTGTTGTTCGTTGCTAAAGCATCAATTATTTACTGGGTCAATAATTTGTAGATTCTTAATATTATGATTTCGAAAACCGTAATGAACAGTTTTTCATTTTCTCTTAGTTTTGAAACAGAAAGAAACAAACCTTTTTCGGGTTTGTAATAAAAGTAAAGTTTCTAGTACACTGCCCCAACTTTACAGAGCGTCCAATAATGTCTCCTCCAGGCCTAATCCCCGGACAAACTTCAAAATGTTGCTCGGTGTCATCAAACACAATTTCCTGCCTGGCACCTGATATATCAAGTGTTTCTTTCTGGGATGCATTAATGTACCACAAGTTCTAAGAATTTATTCCGATAATACATGCTCATCATCACAGAATCTACATGTTAGTCTTGAAATAATCCCCATTCTGTATAAATGTATGCTAAGTCTACAGTACCATGTCAAAAGATTGGTTACCAATCTCGTTTGCCAACCACTTTGTTCGAGAAGAGTCTTTGCCACTCTTTATCTTACTTTCCAATCATCCGCCTCCACTTTACAAAATGTTTGTAGCCCCTCCTCATAAGCTTGTGTGCTTGCTCATTGCAAAGAATTCTCGCATGACCTGACACCATGCTGAGGGTAATTTTGTTATGGCTAGCTAGCCGATTCAGTTTTTGCAGACAGTCCCATACTATGTTAGATTTTACCTCATAAGAACCGAGTTCTTGAATGGCATTGCTATATATATTGAATAGTATTGCTATGTCCTGTCATTTGTACTTTCTATCCAAGTTAAGTTGAGCATACCTTTCAATAGTAGAAACTTGCGCTTGGGAGTTACTCACGAGATCCTTGTTTATTCTGCTGTCGATTTGAGGCCAAAAACTCCTGCCTCTGTGTCAAGATTAGTTTTTGATCCATCTGTATGGTAACCAGATTTCTCCATTCATTCTTGCTACTAAGTCTCATTGGGGAGCACTTCCCAAAGTCATAGAGTCCACTGGTTTTGTGCAGGGTACAGTTAAGAAGAGAGCTGACAACCTTTCGATTCTTTAAATCACGCAATCCTCCTTGTTTCAAAACATTGTAACCATAGCATCTAAAGCTTTGGTTTTTACTACCATGTCCATCGGATTTAAATCTCACAGAGCTCTCAGTGTAGCTGAATTACACATACATACATACTTACTTAATTGGTCATTACAATCCTTAAGTCAGGATTACGACCTAGCTTCTCACGCCACTGATGTTGTGTGTGTTAATTTTATATATGAGTGGCGGGATCTACAGTTTAAAGTCGATTCTGAACGATAGATTTTTGAGAAACTTTATTTAATCTCTGAGGTTTTGCAAGAAATCTCCTGAGAGGAAGTAGCCGATGAAATACTTTTTTTAATATTAAGTTTCGTCGAGATGTCGAACCTGGGTTTTGTTTCGCAGCCTTATACTCATAAACCCTGTTATATCACCACACTATAGTCTCTCTATGTTGTCCAACTTCAATTGTGCTGTTTTCAGATTCGTTCTTGCTGCCATTACGATTGGTACATAGGGCTCTTGGTTTGTGCTTCCCTGGGATTTATCCGTAAGCTTTCTGCATACTATTATTATTATAGCATGTCGAAGTCGTCGTAATCTAGTAGGTAGTGTGCTGGCTTATTAGACGTAAGGCCACGATTCAAACCCCAGGTCGGACAACAAAACAAAAATATGAAAAAAATATTTCTGCGGCGACTTCCTCTCAGCAGATTTCCGGCAAAAACTCTGAGAGCAAATAAAATTTCCATGTAAAGTTTACTCACGTATAAAATTAACACACACAACAGAAGTGGTGTGAGAAGCTAGGTCGTAATCCTGACTGAAGGGTTGTAATGACCAATAATGTATGTATTATAGCATATCTGACCTTTCCTGAAATGCTCTCTATATGAGTCTTCCATGTCAATTTACTGTCCTGGGTTACTTGTTTCGTTCTATTATGCCTCTAAAATATTGAAATTCATTTAAAGTGTGAAAAAATAGAAATTAAATTCTAATGTCAAGAAATATTTTTAATGGAATAATAAAATTTTCACAATCTTTTCAAACCGTATAAAGTATGTGTATAAATTCCATTTAAGAAATATTTGAATTTTTCTAATGAATACATTCTTTTATACAACTGCAATTTATTCCCTCTTCTCACTATATATATACTTATATACTGTTATAATACACTCTATTCTACATCCTTTAAAAAACCTTTATTTTTATCACGTTTTTTTATTATTATTTTTGAATAAAAAAAAAACCCAAATCTCAAACACAACTACAAACAAAAAAAATCACAAAAAAAACCGTGTAGGATAAATATACTTTAAAAACACATGCACCCGAATGGATGTCACGTTTAAAAGTCAACGATAATATAAATCTTCATAGGAGTATAGATTGCATAGCCAAGGTAGTTAGTGTTGGATGATATTGAGACTATATAACCAATAAAAAATAAGAAAACAGTTATTATTATCTACTATGTGTGTGTATTTATGTGTGTGTGTGTTTTTCTTACAATATATATGTATGTGTATGTATGTCTATTATATTAAATGCTCGTAAATCAGTAAATCAACTGACAGTTGCATACATACTAACACTGGCCAATATTTTGGCAGAAGATTTATTCAAAACTCTTATAGCGTTAGTATGTGTGTTTTTTGGGTTTCCTTTTGAAAATTTATTCAATGTTTTCCAAAAAAAATTAAATAAAAATATTTTAAAAAATTTATTTCTTGATTTAAATTGGCAGCAAATTCCAAAAAGAAAAAAAAATTAAGATGAATAGCTTAGAGAGAGAGAGAGAGATTACATTCATATCCCTGCTGAGATTGTAATGAATAATGAGTGTCAGTTAGTCAAGACAAACCAATTGGCCAGTTCCATATGAAAAGTCTTTAAAAAATGGGTTTTATTTTTCAAAATTTAAACAATAATTGCATGTTAAATAATACGATGTACTCTTGTAATAGTTGCTGTAATTGATGTTTTTTTTTTTTCTTTCCTTTAAACTTAAGTAGTTTAGAAATTTTAAATTTAAATAGGATTTGAATTTATATGCTACAGAAAAATATGGCTTGAAAAAATAGCACAAACTAATCAAATATCAGGAATACAAAATTACCACGGATTCATTATTTTATAAGAATTAAAGGAATTAATAGAGTAGTAGTGATGCCAGTGTGCTTAGCACTGCGATCAAGCGTATTAAAATATTACAAACTAATCAAATATAATAAAAATATAAAATTATCACGGATTTATTTAAAAAAATGTATTAATCAAGCCATTATCCTACCTATATTCACACCAGAGATCAGCAATGAATCGTATTTTCGCTACTCATAAGTACTCATGAAATTTTGAGTATGAGTGAGTCAAGAGTATTGAAATTCAACTACTCTGATTCATTCGTACTCGCTACAACATTGATTTATAAGTATAGGTTGCAATGAGTATGAGTACAACGTTGACATCAAACTCACAACATTCGATTCATTGTTTGATTCATACGCCTACTCATTCAGACTCATAAATTTAGAAAAATACTTATAATACTTAGGAATGATTCGAGTCACTCGAATCATTCATCAATCAAGAAAAAAGAAAAGACAAAGACAGCAAGCAAAGCACACTCACAACCTTCTAGCGAGTATTGTGGTGTTCGTACTCGAATCATACTTATTTTGTGCTTCGTGTATATGTTGAATCATGGAGAGTCGAAGTCAACAACATCGTGCGTATTGTTAAGTATGAGTGCGATGAGTATTTCTAACTTTGAATATGAGTAGTATGAGTATGATATTAAAATAAGTATGAATGCGTATAAGTATCAGAAATTATAAGTATGACTCGAATCTACTCATCGTTTTGAATTCTCGTTGCTGATCTCAGATTCACACACAGTATCTCAATAGTGTCTCCTCTAAAAATTCTGAAAAAACTTCTGAATGCTCTACGATGTCAACAAAGACAATTCCATGCCTAGCTCCTGATATAAATCTGATCTTTCTTTTAGTCTGCAGAGTTCTGTAAGTTGTTAACATCAAGTAATTCTTGTCGTTATTGACAGTATTAACTGCAACCACACGATCAATTGTACTCTCACCCAACTTTATAAGATATTACTATAATGTCTTCTCGGTGTCGACGATGATATGCATCCAGGTAGTCCTTGCCGCGATGCATTAATGTCCTACAGAATATGTACCGATAATGCATTTTCATCGTCATAGGATACACATGTAGAGATTGAGGCAACCATACAGTGGCCTGTCAAAAAATCAGTTACTAATCTCGCATTATTCCTGGATAGTCTCAGATCTGCATGACTCAGATCTGGTCTTATTGTAATTTTCTAACAAAAATTTTGATTGTTTGAAGAAGAATTTTTGCGTCTTTTTATCTTCTATTTCGTTCAGAATTTCAAAGCAACAAAGAATATGCTTGCACTTCATTCTGGCCCCAACGACTTGGTAGAAGGTTGTCTGCTTTTTAATTACCGAGAATTCCAAAATTCAGCTACTCCAGACAGTGCCATACTATCATGGAATGACAGCTGGACTTGCTGTGTGCTGTTTTCTGTACCTTCTATTTAATTTGAATTGAACACATCTTTCGTTGGCATAGATTTCCACTTGAAGGATAGCCACGAGTTTTCGCATGGGCTCGGAATATTTCATTTTTTGATCAAAAACACCTGTTTCATTTTCAAAACTTATAGTGTTTGCTGGTTTTGTCAAGTGACGGTTAAGGAAGAAGCTGTCAGGCAATCGATTTCTTAAGTCACGAAATCGACTTCAAAAATTTCACGTTAGACTTGTGTAACAACATCCTAACCATAGACGCTTAAGCCTAGGTTTTCACTATAATGTACAGTTATAACTTAAATCGAACAGAACCTCTAGCTCCGCTGTTATGTCAACACATGGTAGTCTTTGTATCTGCCTAACTCCATTTGAGATGTTTTCAAATTTTTCTATCTGCCCATCATAATGGTGGCTTGATTATTAATTTCCAATGCTTCAATTACTGATTTCTCAGCATAAAGCTGTAAATCGCTTGAACTGAAGAGAAAACGCGTTCTCTTATTAGAACCAAATGCCGTTAATGTTTATCTTATTGATTTTCAAACACAAAAATTCAGTCTGCGGTAGTTCCTCGCCCATTTCGAAAGAAATAAGGGCAGATAATACCGTCCCAGGGCAAACCGCTCCAAACAGTTAATTTTAACGGTGAATGATTAACGCTTTGAGTATCCGAACACAATTCTTTAATAAAAAATTTTCGACTTCGACCAATATCTAATGATCCCATTTCGCAAAAATGCAGCATAAACGATTGTGATTCATTTCTGTTCTTATACTAGCAGTATTTTATAGCCATATAAGCCAGTGACTCGCCATAGTCTAGATGTGAATGTGTGGACTTAGTAAAGGAGAGCACGTGGTTCAACTTCTGCTCAGACAGCTTGAACAAAACTAAAAGCCTTGGACCGAGGAATATACAGTTGTGCTTTAAAAATTGAGAATTGTCGCACACTATCCTCTCTTTCGTTTGTCCTATAAACTATCTTGCCTGTATTCCAACACAATGCACTGCATTAGCTACGAAAAAAAATTTTTTTTTGCCGACTTCCTCTCATCAATCTTCTAACAAAAACTCTGAGAGTAAATAAAATTGCCATGAAAAGTTTCTTAAATTTATCGTTCGGAATTAACGTTAAACTGTAGGTTCAGCCACTCATACTTGAAATTAATCCACACAACATGGGTGGTGTGAGAAGCTCGTTTGGAATCCTGACTAAAGGGATTGTAATGACCAATTAAGTAAATAAATTAAAATTCTTACGTAAAGCTTTCTACATAGTCAAAGGACAAAAGGCAACATTTTGAAAGCGCATTCGCACTACAGAAGCAAAATGGTTGACTATGTTGTTCAAAATATGCATGACCTGCTGTTGGAATATAAGAATATAAGACAACAGATTCATATTATTTTTGAAAATAAATTTTCACAATTCCGAAGCATTGTTTAGGTATTAAATGCAATCTCAACATAGTTAGGCATTCTAATTGCCGTTACACTTAATCAGTAGAAATAAATTTTCCAATTGATTTAAATGAAAAATTTCTTAAGTGAGGTGTCATCGATGTTTTCTTTCCATTGATATGAGGCATTATTTATTAACAAAACTGGCCTTAAAGCTAAAAAAATGAAATTTTTACGCCTGAAAAAATTAGCACAGATAGCTGGCTACAGATATTTGGCTTCACACAGTGTTTCCCAAAGCTTTTATTTGTTTCAAAATGAAAAATTTTTTTGTTTGTTTTTTAAATAAAATGTTTTTGATGTAAATTTTTTTTAATCTGTAAGACAAACAACGAAAAACAAAAATTTTTTTTTTGCAAATGTTGATTGGCTGGCTACATATGCATGATGAGAATTGTAAAAAAAAGGAACAAAAAAATCCATTATTTGAACAAAATTTGCTTTTAAATACCAACAAACCCATGCCAACACAAAAGCTTTTAATGTTTTTAACAGAAGTTTATGTAAAAAACAACAACAACAGCAAAGGTTTTTTAATATTTTATTTTTATTTCTTTGAAATCCTTTTCATGCTGCAATAACAACACCAACAACTACAATGTAAATAAAAATCCACAATAATTAATAAAAAAAATACAAAAAAAAAATTGTAAAAAATGTAAAATAATGGGGAAAAACTGCACTGCAACATGTGATGCATAAACAAATAATTCCACTTGGCATACACACCAACTATATGTGATCCTTCTCTCGCAACCACTAACAACTCACCTTTTCATGATACTTTATACCTCCATACTTTCCCTTTTATAATGTTAATACTACTGTTTGGAACTGGCATAATGCACCCGTTTACTTTCATCATCCTCATCACCATCATCACCATCATGTCTATCATCCTCCATGTCATTATCATTTGAATACTTGTAAATATAAAACAAAACATATGAAAAAAAGGAGCTTAAAAGCAATACAGACACGATGGATATTTTAAAGCCGGCACCCTCCTGGAGTAATGTGGCCATAAAATCGCAACAGCAACAGCAAATAACAGCAACCTCCACCTCTACACTGCAAGCACAGCAACAACAGCAAGCAACACCACCACCAACAACATCACAATATTTAGTCGCCTCGTCATCATCATCCTCTGGAGGTGGAGTAAGTGTAAGTGGTCTATCCAGCACTAAAGCAGAAGCAACAACCTCACGACCCAGTGTAGGTGGCATATCCAATTCATCAACATCTTCTTTACAGCATCAACAACAACAACAACAAGCGAATGATAAAGACCAGGCACAACAGCAACAAAAGTCCACAAAATCCACCAGTGATAGTGTTGCAACACCCAGTGGCACAGATGATGAAGCTAAAGGTATGCTAAGCGAATATTTTAAATTAAAATTTTTTTTCAATACTTCAATACAATTTAAAAAAAAAAATCCTGTATGTCTGTTTATCTTTCATTTTAGCTGCTGAATTGGCTGCTAAAAAGTCACGTTTAAAACAAAAACTTGTGAAAAGTGCCCGATCAGTGGCCATATTCTCATTGAAACTTAAAGAGCGCAGACAAAGAGAAGCAGAAAAGGCAGCTGCAATTGCTGTAGAGCATGCTAAGGTAAGCAACCAAAAAAATATCTTCAACTTAAACATTAGATTTCTTCCTAACCTCAAAAAAGTACTCTGGCCTTATGCGCTTGTGATTAGCTATTCAAAGAAACTTTACTTAGTGCAATATATACATAGATCGATGTTTTATAAACTTCCCAGGTCATGTCGGAATACGCGGCAATAAGCATGCAGATCAGATTGCGAGAAGGGCCATCAGCTTTCTGGGATGAGAGGTTTATTATAGTACATTCGGTTATTGGTTTACGTTATGTTTCAGACTATAGGGAGATAGCCTTAGGAAAGTAACCGGGTAGCCTGAGGATAGTTTAACGAGCATAGCAGATTCAAAGAAGATATCTTTTAGAATGGGGATCAGTTTATGCTTGGTATTTAGACTCCGTGGTGTGGGGGAATAAATCAAAAGAACACTTACTTGGAACTTCTGCGGCGTTAATGAGGTAAATACCTGGATATATATTAAGCAATATATGCAGGGAGATATCAGTACTGATGTACTATCCAGAGGGTAGACAGGTCAACAGTATTGCGAGAACTTATAGGTTGAGGGCTGTACAACAAATCGTACGCTCCAGTACCTCTAAGTAACATCCTGTTTTATTACTTCTTCTTGATTAAAAAATTCAATCGATGCATCGAACACATCGATGGATTTTATGATAAATCGATATAACATCGGTATTTCTTTACAATGCATTGCATAAAAAAAAGTTTTTTAAAGCCCCTCACTACTGTGCACATCTATATGGAGTCGTTAACAGTGTGTGGGATTTTACAACAATACTTTATGACAAACACGGAAAGTAATAGATGCCTTTTTTCATCCTATCTATAACAATTAAGCCTCAACCTCTCAGGGTTCTATGTTTTTATTTAAACTCTTAGTCGCATCATGAAGCCTATGCACTGCCTCCCCTCAGAACTAGTTGTATCCTGTCCAGAATAATAGAATTCACAAATCTTGCCATATATGTCTCAATTATTTTATTCCCCTAGTTATTGCCGCACAGCCGATCACTTTCAACGTCACTGGCAGTTCGTTAATCATAAGATTTTAGAGGATATAGGAGAGCGCCTTATTTCGTGGAGTTGCTCGTAGTGATGAGTAAGATCCCTTGGGTTGGGTAAATTCTACTTTCACTAAGTAATTTGGATATTCAGTCCACCATTGTTCATAGTTCCATGTTATTGAAGGTCTCTTCTGTAAACAGTAATGTCAAGGTATACTTCTGCTTTGCCAACGAGTTATATAACGTGTATTTTGGTGTATGAGAACCGTTCCCAACGGATCTTCGCTTACTGTATATAGATATGTTTACCCATGGATAGAAAGTCGCAACCTATGGTCGGGTGTAGTGTTAGCCGCTCTTTCAGTATGGTCTGATGTATTCCAGTCTAAGATGTTGAAAAATCAGTGTTGCTTATTTCTTTGCCTCATTAAACACAAATGCTATGTAATCCTGAGATGGACCCATTCTCGAATTGAGAGGTTGTGTCTTTGAGTTCTGTTTTTATAGCAAATCTTACATGTTACTAAATCTTGTGGCGACTCTGCAGATTTCTATCAAAAACTCTGAGAGAGTAAATAAAATTGCCATTAAAAAGTTGCTCCAAAATTTGTCGGTCGAAGTCGACTTTAAACTATAGGTCGCGCCGTTCATGTATAAAATTAACACATACTACATAAGTCGTGTGAGAAGCTAGGTCGTAATCCTGATTCAGGGGTTGTAATGACCAATTATGTATGTGTGTATGTATGTATGGGTGCCATAAGAATCTTGAGAGTTTTAATCTCTTAGTTTACGCATTTATCACTTCCCACACATTTCGAATAAATAATGTGGTCAGCAGAATTCTCTGAAGGTAAAGGATTATTTTATAAGTACTTAGAGAAACTCTAGGAACATCTTCGAGTCTGTGTGATTTCTTGTCGAAGCTTGTTCTAATCCAGATTACGCTATTATAATCATTATCACCAAAAAATTTCTTACTTACTTGCTTAATTGGCCATTACAACACTGTTAGTTACAATTACAATCTAGCTTCTTACATCACCCATGTTGTGTTTATCCATAAGTGGGAAAATCTACAGAGTAATGTCACCTCCGAACGACAGATTTGAGAAATTTTTCAAGGAATTGTATTTACTCTCAGAGTGTTTCCCATCAGACTGTTGATGGGAAAAATATTTTTTCATATTTCGTTTCGTCTGAGCTGGGGTTTGAACCGTGGCCTCACGTCTAATAAGCCAATACACTAGACTACGGTGACTAATTGCTTTCAATTCTACAGTAATTCGAAAGTATATCACAGGAGCGGTAAGTGATGAAGGTCTATGCTATTCACGGAATTTTTTGGCAGACCTATCGCACAAATTGTTTTCAATACTATTCTCACCGTAGTCTAGTAGGCAGAGTATTGACTTACCAGATAAGAGCTAGTGATTGTAAACCTCAGCTCAGACTGGAGTTTAAACCACCACCAGAATAAGACAACTTTATTGTTATAAAATAATGACGTAACAAGTTTTTTTTCAATTATTTTTTAGGCTTTAGCAAAATTACCGCCTGTTCCATTGCAATCTGGCGGCGAGCTGTCTCTAGTACCCATCGAACAACTCATTAAAATCGAAGATATTAAACCTGCATTACGATCACCACCACCAACAACAACAACGGCTTCAACGTCCTTCTCGACAACGTCTTCAATGTCATCGGCATTAACATTGGCGAATACATCGACAACGCCCTCATCGTCGGCATTATTGGCAGCAGCAGCAGCACATTTACAACACCAGCAGCAACAACATGGCTCATCTTCCGGTAGTTTTTAAACACAAACAATGTTTCTACACTTTTTTCTCCTTAAACTTTTACACACGAGGACGACGACAGGGAAGTGTTGTGTAAATAAAAGTTTTCAATACAAACACACAAAAATACGAAATTATAACGGAAAAGCATTTAATAAGCAGCCATCATGTATGATAAGGGTTTTGTTTTAATTGGGTTTTGAGTGTTTTTTTTTTTTGTTATTTTTTGAAAAGTTATTATAAAATCCGTAGTAAACTCAAAAGGTTTTAAACTTAACCTCAATATTTTTAAAAATATTTTCTTATTAATTTTTTTTAATTTTTTTTTTTTTTTTCAAAAAATTTAATTTTTTTATTAACGATTTTGAAAAGCTATAATAAACTCAAGCAAAAATCTAAAATAGTATAGAAATAAAGGGCAAAACAACTTAAAGTGACTTACATTTACAAACGAAATATAAAAAAAAAATTAAGCAGAATGAAAAAAAAATTAAAAAAATACTTAAAAAAATATTTTACAAAAACATAAAATAAATACAACAACTAAAATTTTACTAAAACAAAAAGAAGCAACTTATGATTTAACAACAACAATATTACATGTTTAATAAAAAAAGAAAAAGAAGAAGAAATACACTTAAAGAAAATCCAGTAGTAGTTAGAGGAACCTAACAACCGTAAGTCAAAATTTAAACACAAAAATTAGTTTTTAACAGAAAATCCTCATCTAATTTTTTTTGGTAGTCCTAGTGTTTTTAGACAAAGAGAAAAAAGAAAAATTAATGGTTGATACTTACATAAAACAAAAAAAAAAATAAATTATTAAACATTAATTAAAACATAAATTAAAACAAAAAAAAAAACACAAAATTGTTAACAATTGTTTTAGTTCGCAAATTTAGTTTTACAAAATAGAAGACAAAAAAAAAAACAAAAAAAAAATATTAAAAGGAAATATTTTTTAGAAAACTAGTAAAAATAAAAATAAATCATAGAGAAGATAAAAAAAACTTAAGAAAAAAAAAGAAATATTTTTATATAATTTGCTAAATAAATGTGATAACATTTTAAGTTTAAAAATTATATTTTCATACAACAAAAAATTCGAAGATATATACACTGAGAAAATTTTACGTCCAGAAACTTTAAGATATTTTAACATAGGACACACTTATCCACCTTTGTGGATATTATATTTGAATATATTAGGTAGGTAGGTAGGTTGGAGTGGATGCTTTGATACCAAACGCTCACTTGAGCCTGTTGTGATGACACAGGTAGACGCAGTCCCTGTACTGACCGAGTTCCGCCAAACTGGGAAAGAATTTGGTCAGCACAAGGGCTGCACATTAAAAGCACGACTAAACTACGCTGGAAAACCAGCTCGAAATTTTAATAAACAAAGCTATATCCTTGAAGACGCCGTAGTAGGTAGTGTGTTGCCTTATTAGACGTAAAGCCCGGGTTCGTGTCCCAGGTCAGGCATCAAAACGAAATATGAAAAAAAAATATTTCTTCGGCGATTTCCTCTCAGCAGATTTCTGGCAAAAACTCTGAGAGTAAATAAACCTGCCACGAAAAAGTTTCTCAAAAATCTGTCGTTCGAAGTCGGCGTTAAACTGTAGGTCCCGCCACTCACGTATAAAATTAACGCACACAACATGAGTGTTGTGAGAAGCTAGGCCGTAATCCTCACTGAAGGGTTGTAATGGCCAATTATGTATGTATGTATGTATATCCTTGACATCAATGGACGACAGCTCCGTCAAACTGACAAAGATTGGTGAGCCAAATAAGCCATATCTGCACCTCGCAAGAGATGGGCATTGACAAAGAAAGTGGATAACAGTCTCCTCTTCCTCAGCAGATCTACAGATCAATGAACTGTAAGCATGGCCACTGTGATCGAGATGACGTTACGATCAAGTCCAAGTAACTGGTTGGTGCGCCTTCTATCCATCGAGGGCCACATTCTGTATTATAAGTGACATGAAATACCTCTGCATGAAGAGAGTTACTTAAATGCATAGTTCGGCTAAAGATCAAATTCTGTGTGTATTTCATAGTGCGATGTACTGGCTAATCAATCACAAGTGGATAAGCTCTACGTGATAGACATTTATTATTCTTTGGGAATAAATTCCTTCATTTCCCTCGAGCACAGTACATTGAAGTAGCGGTATAACAAAGAAACACAAGCCACATTGTGACGTTGTTCTGATGAAAAAAAAAGTTTGGTACCCTACTGCCATTAATAGGCACTTTGATCTCTCACTTTGAGAGACCAGTCCATACATGAGGATTCTATTCCTTTTTCAATCTGATATAAGTGATGTAAAAAGTAAGAAGATGAAATGGAATTTCTAGCACCGTCTTAGGAAACCAAGGCACTTGAATGCTTCTTTCGGCAATTGAAAAACATGTTGGTTTCAGCAAACTTTGCATGAAATTTTCATGCTCAGAACATAAAGAGCTTCCGACCTATCAATATTTACACCACCCATAGTTACAGATGACATAATGGTACTGTCGCGTTTAAGAGTTATCAAACAGTATTTGGTCTTTCGCATACTAAAGCCGATCATATTCATGCAACACTATTCTGAGATTATCGATAGAACAGATGTGAGTGAGCCATTTATACCAAAACTTTTCGCTTAAATCTTCAAAGGGCTCAGTCTACGATGGAAGGAAATTGTGATCAGCAAAAAAAAAAAAGGGAGAAGAGAGAAGATCGTTAATAAAAAAAAAGGTAGAAATAGAGTTCGTGAACGAAAGGAACTCTGTGGCATCTCTGAATTCAGCGTAAACTCATCTGATGGAATCTGATTTATAACAACCTGTATAGAGCGATCCTTGGAAAAACTTGAAATATATCAAGAGAAGTAAATATGAACACCAAAGCAATAAGTTCCGATAAAAACGCATCGTACCGTATCAAGTCAAATATTTTAGAAATATTTAAACCAAATATTTCTCCCCAAATCGTCGGATAGACTGCTTCCATCTTAATGAGACTAATGCCAACACTTCACCAGTAGAGTGGGTCTTATGGAAATCATAATCTATGTCGCTGCTCAAATAGTTAGCTTTAGATATTGCACAGGATAAAGGTTTATCATATTTTCCTTGGTCTTGGAAAGCGTGAAACATATTGCTATTGGTCGATGGTGCTTAGGGTAGTTCTCAGGAACGGTAATTCTTAGGATCTCTCTTTAGGTCTTGCCAATAAATTAGCAAACTTTCAATAAAATGAAGAAATGTGAGCTCGATATGAAGCACTGAGAAGTCGAAGTCGTCGTAGTCTAGTAGGTAGTGTGTCGGCTTATTAGACGTAAGGCCTCGGTTCGAACCCCAGGTCAGACATCAAAACGAAAATATGAAAAAAAATCTCAGCAGATTTCTGGGAGCAAATAAATTTGCCATGAAAAGTTTCTCAAAAAAATCTGTTGTTCGGAATCGATTTTATACTGTAGGTTCCGCCACTCATGTATAAAATTAACACACACAACATAAGTGGTGTGAGAACTTAGGTCGTAATAATGACTGAAGGGTTGTAATGATCAATTATGTAACTATGTATGAAGCACTGAGAAGATTAGCTAGTAGAGAAACGAACATCGATGACAATTGCTTCAAGATCAATGCTGACATACGATCAGTTCCAGATGATCTCTTTAAGGTTGAGATCTTTGTTGGTATTAAAGGCTGTTCTCCAACAATTCATCAATATTTTTCTTTAAAACAGAAAATATTCCAAATACAAATACATATATCGAGTTGATGCCACTCTCTTTGCAGCGCATTGAACTTCGTTTGCAACGTCCTAATCATTCATTCTCCTCCTCTGCTGTTCCATCGAACATTTCTAATTTTAACTGTATTATCTTCTTGGATTTTCCTTATGGCGGCCACTATCCCTGCAAAATCTATTATGTTTGCTATTAGGCGGGTGCTACAAACTTTCTTTTACTCATACTCTTTGAACTCATAGATAAGGATGTGAACATCTCGTGGTTAATATCCCTTGCAGGTCGCTCCTTGCATGCTTTAAGTAACAGATACAGACAGGAGCACAGTTTTAAACGGTCTATTTATTATATTCGATTTTTTAAAAACTATTCAGGCGCTACATAAGCATAAGCATTTTCTAAAATTTTCTTTCAGTGTATATTTCTTTAATTTTGATTTTTTTATGCATTTTATGCTCAACATTAATTGCGTTTTTATTTCGTTTAGAAAATCGTCCATTGTTCCTTCCACATACCGCAAAATGTAACAAATTTTAAATCAAACACAACAAAAAACTCGCTTTTAAAATAAAGATTTCAACTGCATAGATACATACATACGAACATATTTACAATTTATATTAAACAAATTATTTAAACATAAAAAGAAAAACTAAATTTTATTAAAAAAAAAAACAAACCAACAAACCGCAACAACAACAAAAAAATATCACTTTCAAAAGCTTTTTTAATAAAAATAAAAAATAAAATAAAATTTAAAGAAATATTTTGAGATTAAAATTCTAGTAAAATTAAGATTCTAAATTGACAGCAACAGTCACAGCAACACATACACACAAATAAATAAATAACAAATATATTTGTAAATAATTAAAAATAATAAAAAAAATAAAATAAAACAAATAAAAAAAAATTATTTAAGTCAGTATTAAAATATAAATGTGTTTTCTTTTGTTGTATAGAGTGGAAAAATATAAGGGACTGTATATGATAAATTCAATCAAATTAAAGTGATTTCATTACTAATTAATTAAATTAATATTAAGTTCAACATATAGAAAGTGATACAATTGTATCAGGCAGCCTTCGATTACTTCCGCCAATTTCTATAATAAACATAGGGCCTCAACAAATGTATTCACATCATTCCTTTCGTTTACATTTACGCTCACAATGCGATCTACTGTTATTTCACAATTTATTAGTCCACTCCATTAGGGAAAAGGTTTACTGCCACACTTGTGATTCTGCCGTTTCCAGTCCGTGACTAATGCTAACGACGTCAAGCAATTTCTAAAGTATGAGCCGAATACATTACCATTTTGAGCTAAATGGGGCACTTTTAGATCGAAATAAATGAAGTACTCCAAGATTAGTTAGCACATAATATTACAGTATAAGCTTCTATATTAATTTGACTTTAACCCTGTTGCCAATCGTAAACTGGAAGGAATGTCGTACTAAATTCCTAACTCCCTATTGTAATTCATTTTTACGTCTGAGATCACTTACTTACTTGGTCATTACAAACCTTCAGTCCGGATTACAAACTAAGTTTTCACACCACCCGTGTTGCGTGTTTAAAGGCAGTTTAAAGGCGGACCCCGAACAATAGAATTTTAAGAAACGTTTTATGACAATTTTATTTGCCCGCAGAGTTTTAGCCAGAAGAAGAAATATTTATTTTCCTATTTCGTATGTATTTCAACCATGGCTTCACGTCTAATAAACCAAAAAACTATCTTCTAGTAGACTATGGCGTTTAAGATTAATGTGGTATAAATCCGTTAGTGTGGGACTTAAAATCAACCCGTTTCCGACGTAAGGATTTTCCTCGAACCACTCAATAAATATTGCTTAGTAGGTCATCCAGAGAGCTATACTCAAACATTATGTCCGTTACAATTCAATTGTTTCTGTACGCTATGCTGCGTCTTCTTGAAACATCACTACAAATCTCAACTGGCGTATAGTTGTCCCACATTAAACTTGTCATTCTGTTGATTCATCTTAGTAAGTAAACTTTTACCGGTTCTTTAACGCTACTTTCGGCCACGAAAGTAATTTATGTGAAATAGACGTCATCTCACATTAAGGCGAATACATCAGGATCGAATGCTGACATTTACATTTACCCTACATCGCGCAAGTTTTGTTGCAGCTGTCTACTATTCAATAGCCTTTTTGATGTACATATGTCTCCTTCATGTGGAAGAAGGGGAAACTATACACCTTCTCATGTGTTACCTCTGGACTACCATTTACATATAGTCTGTATGGTGTACTATTTCTTATATGTTCGCAAATAGCCACTGATCTTCTAGAGAATTTTCATATAATTTTTGTCCAAGAATCGATTTTTTTTAAATTCAAAATCTCGTCTCACAAAATTATTTAAGCTATCAAACTACCACGGTTGGAAAGAGCACCCTCTGGACTACCATTTGCATATAGTCTGATTTGGATACCCAGACACTTCCATATAAATTCCAAATTCCATATAAACGGTTATAAAATTCTGCAGTAAAATTGTGAAATTCATTGTGAAAATTTTGGATACGACTAAGAAATTAAATTATATGGGCTACCCGTAAATTTGTAGAGCTTATGTTCCATTGTATTCCATTTTCCTAGATTTTAGAGTCTAGACACGTTTACATAAAAATCGACCGCGAGTGAAAGCGGATCACTGTAAGTTTGAGCGTAGGTTTCTTGGTTCCTTGACGATGAAGAAGAAAAGATCTCATGTGCTACCATCTGTTTACAAGCTTTTTTCTGCAGATTTTTTTTTCTTTTGACAGCCTCATCAGTTAATATAGAATAACTGGTCAGGTTAGATTGAATTGACAGCAGCCTTAATGAGCATGAAGGTGGGAGCTCTTCTGTTCATTGATCGATCGTCTTTGAAAACTTTTTAATCATTTTAAAATTTTGATTTTCTAACATTAAATCTTACTTGTTAATGTGGAAAACTTAAAAAACATTGTCTTTTCCTTCTTTTTCTCTTGAAAACGAAAGACTTCTTTTTGGCTGTCGCTTTTCTATGGAAATCTAAAGAATTCTAGGAATTTATCTGTTGATACCAACTCGATACAATTCATATATGGAAACAAAAACAACAAAAAAAAAACAATTTTTAATTACTTCAACTAAATCTTCATCTCATATGCGTCGTACGCATCATTTAAATTTGATATTGAGAAGCATGACTAATGTCTTAAACGTCCGTTAATGGTTTGTTTTACAAAAAGCGGAGACAAAATGAAAATACAGAAGAGGAGGAAGAGCATAACGCAAAATCTATGTACATACTCGTATGTGCTGAAAACTCCAACATAAACACACATTCTTTAGATTCACAATCAAAAAAAGCCAAGACAAAACAGATACGTACCGAAACCACATGTAGCAGCCGGTGATAACGCGAATACACAAGTGTGTTCATAATAATGTGTTGGGTCTTCAAATGACGTGGCACTAAATTCTCGTTGACGTTTTGACAAATTTTCGAACTACCAACAAATGTTTCCAAACTCTTCTTCTCTCTCTTTTTTCTACCACACCACCGTTCTCATTGCAGAAACAGCGGACCCACATATTAAACACACTCACAGCATGTCGCCACCGGTTGCGCCTTTTCATAATGAAATTTGATCTTTTGCTCTCTCTCTCTCTCTGTCTGTCTCTTCTCAAATGTACCGCTTTAGAAACGCTTAAACAAAACGGACTGTGATACGATCTGTAATGGTGGGCTGGTTTAAGCCATTGGTGGTGGTGGCTTGAGGTTGTGTTTGTGGTGTTTTAGCTTTAATTATTCAAATTTAACGAAGAAAAAGGTGGTCCAATATTTATTGTGTAGCTTGGCTTTCAGCTTAACGATTTGGTCGTTTTTACATGTGGCTATGACAGTGGGACAAATGACAATTTTAGTGGAAATTTTGGAAAATAAAACCTTTTTCAACAACGAAATATTCGAAAATCGAACTACGAAATGCTACGTCTTAAGTTCCTTATAGAAAATCAAACGCAAAAGAGAAATCAGGGGAAGCTTTTATTTTTTGGGTTTAGAATTATGGGGTATTTCAACATCTAGTATTTCCGCACTTTGACAGTTGAAATCGGCCATCTTGTTGGAGCTAAATCTTTCAAAATAGTTGTCATTTATTCAGTCTGTTTTACCATTTCACAATCGGCGACTATAGACAACAGCGTGGACTCTAAAAGAGTTGGCAACTGACCCTAATTTTCATTGAAAAATCATTTTCAGAGATGAGGCCTGTTTCTGAATAAATGGGTACGTAAACAAACAAAATTGAGGAATTTGGGAGCATGAAAACTCACATGAGATCCAACAATGTTCAATGCATTCCGAAAAAGTCAGTGTTTGGCAAGGACTATGAGCTGACGGCGTCAACTGACCCCTAATTTTTTGTGAAGGACGTTGGCTAGTCTATCATTGTTAACGACGAGTACTAAAGGTCGTTGATGATCCTTTGGCCGGAATTGGATGATCTGAACAACAAGGACGTGCGGTTTCAACAGGACGGAACTTTGTGCTACAGTGTTTGGCGAGGACTACGATAGGGCCCCTATTTTTGTGAAGGACATTAACCAATTTATCATTGCTAACAACGATCAGTGTAGATCGATATTTTGGCCTGAATTGGATGATCTGGATATCAAAGGCGTGAGGTTTCAACAGAGCAGCACTATGCATCGCACAGCTTATGCCACATTGAATATTCTGCACGAGCGGTTTAAGGGCATGATCATCTCAATGTCGGCAGTGTACGCAAGCAACTGGATTTATTTTTTTGGAAAATAGTGTCATTGCTATCGCCCCCTGGCGAAGTTGAAGAGGATTATTATGTATGTTGGCATCAATAGGTCCTTCAAATGAATAAAGATTATATCTCACATACGCGTTACAAATCTAAATATTGGATGTACTTTATGAAAGATCCCATATACATACATATGTATACATATTGTTACGACAATGAAAAATCAAGATACTGGTGTTTTGCTTTTACATCTCTTAACATTAAAATTATAAACAAAAGCTACAAAAACCAAACAATGCAAGTAAACAAACCTGTTTACAAATTATCGTACTGCTTAATATAACAACAAACACTAGCATAAAAAAATGTTAAACAAGTAAACAAAAATACAACAACAAAAATCAGCATATAAACTGGTAAACAAGTAAATAAAAATATACCAACAATACTACGATAATAAACGTAAACAATGATGTTTAAATTTATAGAGATTTCTAGAAGACGAGTCATGAACGTTCGCCTTCAAGAACATTCATCAGACTGTTTACCCTGCCATATAAAAGGCAAGCAAAGCAGGCGAGCGAGTTAAAGAAGTTCAGTCAGTCTTGTCTGAAGACGCGGTGTGTTTGAAGAGAGTAATGGTGGTTTGAAAATTTCTATTACAAAGGTCTGTCGAATAATTGTTATTGTTTACGCAAAAGAGTGTAAAGAAGAATAACAAGCAAAGCAATTGTTGTTATTTACATCAAGTTGTGTACAGTGACACACAAAATTGTGCGAATAATAAAGAATTATAATTAAAACTTAATACAAAATTTATTTTTATTTTATTTGCAATCTACGTAATAATATTTTTCTTCACTTCATAAACAACTTCATACCACTGTTCCCCGTACATTTATTTATATGAACGTTACTCTTATTCACTTCATTTCATTTTTATTTTAATTTAAATTTATTTGTTTTGCCTTTTTGCTTTTTTTTTTATTTTTTAGCCAATTTTAATGTCATGTGTTATCGGTTTCGATCTTTAAATAGTTGTTTGTATACAATATTTTTGCGGTGTTGTTGTTAATGTTGTTGTTGTTGTTGTAACAACTATTTCTAAATAATAGTCATAAAAATTAATCTAGTTTCAGTTTATATGCTGCTGTGTCTCTCTGTACAAGGGTATATTGCCATAATTGCCAAATCTGTATGGATTACTTAAGTTTTTTTCGTCTTTTCTAAATAATGCAACGTTTATTTAAACCCCATTAAAGGTGTAAAACATCAAAATTAACTTTTGAATTCACTTTTTAAACTAATCAGAGAGAATTGATAATCAAAAAAAAAATAAGTCAGATGTTTAAAAATTTTATGATGTTGAGATCAGAATGCGATATATTTCATCTACAGCTGAATGAGGTTTGTTCACCTAAGACTTCATAGACAAACCAATCGTAAAAAAATGTCTTAAATATCGCTCATATTTTCGGCCTTAAAGTGTGAAAAATCAAATACTTTTTATAACAAAGTATTTATATTAGCTGCGATAGCCTATCAGATTTTGGCAATAAACAATCAATGTCCTTTTTTAGCAAGTTCATCAGCTGCATAATTACCCGCGGTATTTCCTTGAATTCGTCGTAGTCTAGTGGGTAGTGTGTTCGCTTATTAGACGTAAGGCCACGGTTCAAACCCCAGGTCAGAAATCAAAACGAAAATATGAAAATCTAGCAAAAACTCTGAGAGTAAAATAAAATTGCCACGAAAAGTTTCTCGAAAATCTGTCGTTAGGAGTCGACTTTAAACTGAACGTCCCTCCACTCATGTATAAAATTAACACACACAACATAAGTGGTGTAAGAAACTAGGTCGTAGTCAACATACATATGTACCCTACATTAATATTCCTAAACGCCATTCCCTTCTAAGTTGGGTGAACACTCAACTTCTAAATTTTTCCTTGAGTTCATTTATAAAGCATAAGTAGCTTCTTTTTCTGTTTTCGCTTTTTATTTCATTTCCTTGTTCCAGTTTCACTAATAAAGTTTTTCTAGAAATTGGCGATAGAACCTAGCATGACAAGGTTAAAATCTCTTGCTGCCTAGTGTCAACGCAATTAAAAAACGTTTTGGGCTGCTGTATTATTTCCCAACAACTGTTTATCACTGACCTTCTTGTGATGGTTTCTGATAAGATTTTTGGATCGGGATTTGAAACCCCTTAATTGTTTAAGATTCAAAAAATCATGTTCAAAAATTGTCGGGGGTTTGTAGTTAAGCTCTTTAACTACAACGCCATGCACCCTTTTAACGCAGTAGACACACGAAATTTTATGTTGTTGTGTGAAATCGTTTTATATGATCTTTTAAAGAAAGACGAACGAGCACAAAGCGTACGTGGCATAAACCGCAATTTTTTTGAACTCTTTAAAACGAAAGGCTACCACAATTACTTAAATATTCGTACTTTCATGTTGGCAACTCCAACTAAGAATCAGTTTTCCAGCTATTATATGCCAAGTGCCATACGGTACAAGATACCTATTGAAAGGAAAGTTTGGAGAGCAATTACGTTTTATAGCAGCCCCTAGACTGTTGAGAACATGCGTCTTGTCTACTCTAAACAATTTTTTGTGGGGATAAATTCGTCATATTTCCAGCCCTGGAAGATACCAAAATGTTGGAATAAGTATACCAATTTAGGGCTCATGAATGAATCACGAACAACATTTGCATGAAATAATGTATAAAAATCAGTTTAGCTTAGGCAAAGTAGCAGAGTCCCCTTTAAGGAAGCGCTCCCATTTTGGCTAGCATTTAAGACAATTTTTGTACCACATTCAATATGCATTCCGTGGATCAAACATTGCCTAGGAGAAATCAACGCGAGTTGAAAATAAATTTTGATATTGAAGCAATCTTTAAATTAGAGAGCACGATGAAGAATGTCAGAAAGAGAGAGAGAGATCAGAAACCTTCGTTTTTTATGACAAGACCTGCTCTTGGACAATGAGATGAAAGACTGTCTCCTCCGCCTCTTCAGACCCTCAAACCCTGCCGAAAAGAACGATGGATTGCCATGTGATTTTAGAATAGAAGCGAGTCATTTCTCTTCTTATCGTGCTCTACAAAGTCTAGCAATATTGCAAGTAGCCTCTTGCTGCCAACAAGATTGGGCTGGGCCTCTTCGTAAAGAGAGTGGATAATATTTAATTTAACTGCAATTGAGGCAATCTAAATAGCTACATATGTGTAAAAGGCAAGGTATTGTTGCAAATAAATAAATATTTTTTCCGTTTTTCAATGTACGAAACTCAAGTGCTATTTGGCATATAACGTAGAAAGTGACATTTACAGCATATGGTTTCTATTTGCGAAGAGGTTTGCATCTTCAATAACTGAGAGTGGATTCTCATTTATTCGACGTTGATGTTATCATTCCAGAAACCCATAAATGAATAATTTTTGAGGGTTATATGAAGCCCTTAAATATTGTATATTAAAATGTAAAAAGTGTTTAGCTGTATTTGATGATGATGATTATGATGCTAATGCTAAAGGTCAGATAATCAGGATTTATCAGCTTAATTTGGAAAATCACTTTATTTATATATGTAGTATATCACAATGGGTATAAGCTTTTATATCAACAAAGTTGACACTGCCTCCTACAACATTGTAAGAGTGAAACTGTGACAATTTTGAAACCAAAATCTTAGTTTGTATACTTTAAACACATTCTTAGTAGTGTTCAGAATAAAACATTGCCCATCGCTGTTATATTTACATAAAAAGCGTACAAAGAATAAGAAATTTTGTCTCCGATCTTCTTGAAAATCCTTGACTTGTAACCTTAAGTTGTTGATTTCAAGTAGAATTTTTTTATTTTATTTTTTTGTAATTTGTCTCGTTGTTGTATTATTTCTGTTTAAATATTTAATTGCTTACAAGTTTTACAACTGCTTACAAGTTTACATTCATCAAAATGTCCAGTCCAGATTAAAATTCTACAAAATCTTTATATTCCAACACTTACCATCGCATTAACATGAGATTATTACGAGGATGATGATGAGACTTTACATATATCCATCCATTCACACACATACAGTACAAATGATGATGATGATGATGATAATGCCGATGATCTCGTTGGGTTATCGAGATATTTTATTAAACCAGTTTCATACAAATATTTTACACTCTACATGAGCCTGCAGTGCACTTGCAGTGCACTATGTATGACGCGTTTTGTGTTTTTTGTGGTTCGTGTGTCATAAATGATAGAGACAACAGACCTCCTTTAAGTGATCATTATTGAAATCAAAAGTCACTCACTCTCTGATATACAACATGCGGTGCAAAAAAGTTCATTTTTTTTATTGTTATTTTGTATTTGTTGTTGTTGATTGTTGTTGTTGATGTTTACTTTGTTTGAAATTTTAAATTGTTTTACATTTTAGTTAAATTGCCCCCTTCTTTGCTTTTCTTATTGTTGTTGTTGCTGTCATACTCGTATTTTATTTTTTAAAAAATCTTATGATGAATAATTTAATTAATTGTTGTTATTGTCGATTTTGCTATAGTTAGTGACAATGTCCGTTAATTGCTTTCGATGTTCAACTTCTTTCTTTTTTTGCTGCTGTTGTTATTAAGTCTACCCTACTAGAGGCAGTAGAACTTAAAAAATATCGTGGTGAAGTCCTAAGAATACAAAAAACATGCCAGTAATAAGAAAAAAACAATTTTTGTAATTGTTTTTGTTGTAAAGAGGTACGTTTGACTATAAAGTTTGTAAAATTAGAAAAATCTTAGAAGGCTACGGAATCGCAGATGACTATACTCCAAATGGTACACGTTATCAAGTGATACCAAAAAGCAGACTCAATTGACTTACTTTCGTTGGAGTTTCGTATCCAATCTTCTATAAGTGAATGGCCGCAGGGACATACATCCATACATAATTGGTGTTTACAACCCTTTAGTCAGGATTACGACCTTAGCTTCTCACCTCACCTATGTTGTGTGTGTTAATTTTATACAAGAGTGGTGAGGCCTGCAGTTTAAAGTTGATTCCGAACGACAGATTTTTGAGCAGCTTTTCATGGCAATTTTATTTACTCTCAGAGTTTTTGCCAGCAATCTTCAGAGAGAAAGTCATCGAAGAAATATATCTTCGTATTTCGTTTTGTTGGAGATGTCCGACTTGGGGTTTGAACCAGGGTCTCACGTATATTATGCCAACACACTAAATACTAGACCACGGGTACTTCAAGGGAACATTGCGGGTAACTATGTAGTTAATGAACTTGTTAGAACAAGCCATTAGATTGTTTATTGCCACACGTAATTGGTCTAAATTGGTTAGGAAGCGTACCAATCAATTATTTTACCCGAATCCGATAAGCATCGCTGTCACTGTATCTATTTTTACAAGTCATTACTTAGTGGATAGATACGGGGAGAGATTTCGTTTAACTGTAAATAACTTCTGCAGAGGCGAATCGATTAATCACATTTGTCTCATTCGATATATCGTTATGAGATCGATGTCAGACTGATTTTCAGCTTGATTTCAAGATATTCATTCTTTAATACGCATCCTCAATCCTGATATCTATATCGGTAAACAACTGTCTATTGGCTCTAGAGCATCACTTCAGGTAATATTATAATCGGTTCGTTAAGTGTATACAAGTGAGCTTTAATTTCAACAAAGCTATCACTCCCTCCTAATCTAATCCTATATATCTAAAGCAAGCATTGCTACATTGAAACACTTTCAAACGATCAGTTAGATCGGTCCCTACATTTAATTTTGTGAATCACTCAGAGTGAAAAATGAAAAAAAAAACAACTCCCTAAATAGTGCTACTG
The DNA here is from genome assembly GCA_927399465.1 of Sarcophaga caerulescens. Taxonomy (NCBI): domain Eukaryota; kingdom Metazoa; phylum Arthropoda; class Insecta; order Diptera; family Sarcophagidae; genus Sarcophaga; species Sarcophaga caerulescens. Next base: position 91,994,539 of record OV656866.1, on the reverse strand, counting down.
TGGCAAAATTCCGTTTTAATTGGCGAAAATATAATTTTTTTGTCTACGATAAATTTGATCATTTTTATTTGGAAGAAAGCTTTGAATGACGTCCACAAGATTCCCATTCACATTACCAGATAAATAAGTTACCAATATTTGATTGATTTAGCAAATAGGCAATAAGGGAAACGTGCTTGTGAAGGCTATTTTATATGTAAAGAACTTTACGAGACATAAAAACTATGTAAACATCCCAGTTCGTTTTTCTTTTCTATCCTATAGGCTCAAGACTTTGAACGTGTAAACGTCTTCTAATTTCGGATATTAATCATATGATCAGCTATTCCACTCCACTCTCACTTAAAACTGCGGTAGATTGGACGGTACAGACAATGGAGCAACCAATTTGATACAACAAACCTACTTGGGCTATAACGCGGCAGATCTTAGACCATTATTTAGGGATGCGAATGCCTCGTAGCCGATCATGTAATGACGTGAAAGTGGTTGGAAATGTTACCCAATTTCTCTGGCATTCGCTTATGTAATTTTTGCATGTAATCTGTAGATGCAGAGTTCTGAATAGGCACTCTCTGAACTATTCAACATATCTGACGTGAACCTCTACGGCAAATAAAATTTGAGCCATCAAATACTTTGGATCTGTAGAAAACCGGGACAATAGAATAGCCTCAGAAGGTATATCATTGCACAGCGGAGAATCAGTTGGAAAATCGTCGTAGAGAATGAAAAATTTATTTGGTGCGATAAAGTATTCATTTCATTTACTTTTCAAAGACTATTTGATGTAAGTGCTACCTTGCGGATCATCTCAAAATTAGGCTCACTTTTTCCACCATTTTGAACGGTATCCCACCAAAGAAAGCTGTAGTGTTGCATTCTAGGGCTTGAATTGTGGCGGGCTTGTTTCTGTACGCCAGAGACTCCCTATAGTCTAGTAATATTAGTCTTGATGGTCAATGGACTGCTCCAAAATGTGAAATTTTTTGCCAACGTGAGATTAAAATGCTTCTCAACATATTCATGATATCACATGCAATGTGGCATATGGCACAGCCTTGTTAAAACCCCATGTCAACCAAATCTAATTCTTCCATTTTTGGTTAAAAAAAGGCTGTAACAATCGATCGGCAATTTGCTCTTATAGTTGATCATTACAACCCTTTAGTCAGTATTACGACCTAGCTCCTCACATCACATACATATGTTGTGTGTGTTAATTTTATACATGAGTAGCGGGACCTACAGTTTAAAGTCGATTCCGAACTACAGATTTTTGAAAAACTTTTCCTGGCAATTTTATTTACTCTCAGAATTTTTGCCAGAAATCTGCAGATAGGAAGTAACCGAAGAAATATTTGTTTATATTTCGTTTTTTGGAGAAGTCTGACCTGGAGTTTAATAAGTCAACACACTACCTACTAGACTACGATGACGTTGGCTCTTGTAACGTTGTGATTTTCAACGTTCCAATAATGCCTGCGTTTTAAAAACCGTACCGAATGGTATGCTTTGCAGCTGTTGAGCTGCTCTTTTCAACTAGTTTAGTTCTATTTATTGATGTAGCCAAAAATAAGCCCCGATGCTGAAGATAATTTTGAACAGAAAAATATTATTCAGACAGGATGTGTTTTGATGACAACTTTTTAATAATTTGCCTGTGTCGTTCCTTTGTTAGCAATTTTGGCATTAAGAACATATTACGAATCTTCTTTACGCTAGCAAAATGTACATGTTATTTGGACTGATTTACTATCAATTTTGAAGCACCATCCCTGAAGCACCATCTCTGCAGCACCCAAAGAAATGTGACAATAAAATTTAAAACCACTTGCATTGTTAAAGTTTTTAAAAATTTAATCGCCTGTTCCTAGAAAATTAATAAAAATTAATGCGTAAAGAAGATTTTATTAAACAAGAATAAAGAATTCAAAATCCTTTTTTTTTGTACAAGTCGACCTTTATCACTGGCCCTCATTAACACTTGTTTTAAATTGCAATAAATTTTTGACGAGAGTTTTAATTATTGTTATACGTTGGCAGAAAATATTATCGCGCGCTCATAATTTACAGGCGATGATAACCCAAGTGAAATAAAAGACATTAAAAAATTAAACAATTAAAAATGAAAACAAAACAAACAGAAAAAAAAAATGTTTTAAATTAAAATGTAATTAATTTAAATAAAAAATAAAAAAAAAAAATACAAAAGATATACGAGTATTCGTTTTAAAGAAATGCGAGAGAACATTGTGTTTTTTTTTAATGGAATTTAAATTAAAATCAAAAACAAAGAACATGTTTTATATCAAATAGTGATAAAAATAAATTTAAAAATAAAAAAAAAACATTTTAAATATTCAAATGAACTGTCAAGTATTAATTATTGCACAGTGTTACCATTTGAAAAATTGGTGTAAGAAAAGCGGAAACTTCAGAATCTTTTTAGGAAGAGCTAACGTGTGTTTTTTTAGTTGTACTATATGAGAAATATGGCTTAGCAGCTTAGAAAGTAAAATTGTGCTAACCATTCCAGCTCACTAAGATCAGAACAACGCTTTAAAATTGTAGAAATTTACATACACACACAATATATCATTACAACCCTTCAGTCAGGATTATGGATCTAGTTTCTCATACCACTTTATTGTGTGTTTTAATTTTATACATGAGTTGTTGAGTATAAAGTCGAATCCGAACGACAGATTTTTGAGAAATTTTTCATGGCAATTTTATTTAATTTCAGATTTTTTGCTAGAAGACTGCTGAGAAAAAATCGCCGAAAGAAATATTTTTTTTTCACATTTCCTTTTGTGTAAGATGTCTGAGCTGGGGTTTAAACCACGGGCTCGCGTCTAATACTACCGTACTACATCCACCATACTGTCTACTAGACTACGTCTACATGGCCATTACAAGTCTTTAGTCAGGATTACTGTTCATGTTGTGTGAGTTAAATTTATCAATGAGTGACGTCAAATCAAAGGGCATCAGAAGTTGCGTGGACTCCCTACACCATATATGTCGACACAACACCCGACTCTACTGGGTTCCGGGCAACGCTGGCATACAGAGGAGCGAAAAAGTGAACGAACTGGCACGGAAGGGATTGCTGATATCTGAGGAGGTGCAAGTAGAGGGGATATATGTGTCTCTGCAGGAATACTTTTTCAAATTGGAAAAGCAACATGAAATTCAACAAACCGTGGGTGGTGGAACATATCTGCCGTTGCCGTTTCAAAACTGCTGTGCCCAGCAGCGGACAGTAGGAAAACCAATGAATTACTTGAGTTCGACAAGAGGACGGTTCGTATTCTAACAGGAATTCTAATAGTACACTGCCTTATTGGCAGTTTCGCTGACAAGCTTGGTCTGCCCCACTAGGATTACTGTAGAAGCTGCCATGATATAGAGAAAACGGAATCGCTACAACACTTTTTCTGCGAGTGCACTGCACTTCAGAACAGACGTCATCGTTTTTTGGGTAACAGAACGTTTGAACATCTGGGCATGGTGGCGAACGTTCTACTAAGGCAACTGGCAGGTTTCGAAGCTCAAGGTCGAATTTTAATGGCGAAACGGCGAGGCCTTACCAACATTTGCATCAGTCCTTCAATGGTTTTATTAGTTCCTGTTGTACTATAAAATACTGAACAAATAAAGATTGTTTAGGATCGTAGTAGTATCACATTATTGGAAGAGATTTTAGCAGCCTTGCACAATGGATTTATGCGGTTTAAATGATAAACAACGACGACTTTTGATATCCTATGGAATTCCAAAAATTTTTGTATTTTGTATTTGTATTTATTTTTATTGAAAATATGAAATATTTTAGAAATCCTTCTTTATGACTTCTTATTAATAATTCTTACGTATAGAATTATTAATTCAGTTTTCATTTTCCCACGAATAAACTGTAGAAATATAATTTTTACTTGGGATTTTCACAAGACTCTTTAAAATATGACGTGTTCGCATTAAATCTCTTTCCAACTCTTCTAATTTATAAACCCAAATGTATGAACATAACTTTGTTATCTCATCATAAAATAATATTATACCGTAATGATAACAATTACACACGATTTGTGGTAATTATAAAATAAAAGGATAGAAAGAATTCTTTCAACAAAACATATCTCATGTTTTACTTTCTTTTTAACAGCCTCCATAAAAATTTGGTAAAGAAATATGAGATGCGATGAGATGAGATGAGATGACATTCATAAAATGCCGTAAAATATTTGTGATTATTTGGAACTCTTTTCCGTCAACAGGTGCTAAAGAGTAATAAAATTGTAAAAAATTTAATGGTGGTGATGATAGCATCCTTCTTTCTCCAGTTAAAAGTGATAAAAATGTTCATTCATTTATTAAGAGATTCTTTGTCATGCACGGTAACGATTAAGAGAGTGGGAAAACAGCGCTTATTTACGGAAGTCATAAAATCATGTGTGTCTTATCTTAACAAATTTTTTGAGACTTTTTCAGTAGTAAGTAAGAGTTAATAGAATCATTAATCACATGTAATGAGTGTGAGAAAAGTTAACTCTTTGGGAAAATTGCTAATATGAGTAAAGCTAGGAGTTAAGCTCTCTTGTATATGGATGCCGGTGGGTTTTCGTTTTTTTTTTTTTTTTTTTTGAGATCTTGAGAGAAAGAGAGTTTGTCAGCATAAACCAATGACTTACCATGACTCCATAAAAACAAATCCAGAGGGCTACACCTAAAATAAAATTGCAGGATCGGGAAGACAGGAGTAATTCTGGAAAGAAAATTGTCATTAAATTATTTTAGCAGTAAATCGATTCTTAAGCATACTTGTGCCGTCAAGTGTAAACAAAAATTCAGTCGACATGGTTCGATAGCGCTCGTCATTCTATGTAACAGCAGTTCCTTGCCTATATCGAAAGAAATTACACTCGATGATGTCATGAGTGAGTAAGCTGTACCAAACAAGAAATTTTAATGACATAAACGATAGTCTTACAAGCTGAATTTAAAGGCATATAGGACAAGATTATTATGTAATATTGTCCACTTAGTCGAAGGGCAAAGATCCTCAAGAAGAGAACTATGACTTGACATCTCGGCGTCTGCATCAAAATTATCCTTTGTTACGCACATTTTTCGGCCTTGTTGATGATTTTGATTCAAGTAGAATAGATTACGTTTGGTATTGTGGCAGCCCCTTCTTAAAGGAAGTGATCCTAGTTAAATCAGCATTTAGGCCCATTGTGTTACTACAATCCATATTTAACACGGTAATGAAACCTTCTCAATCCGAGTCTAAAGTAAATCTTGCTATTATAATTATTTTTACATTTGATAGATTGGCCAGGGATGTCTGAAAGTAAGATATCAAAAACCTCTACCTTTTTATAACAAGAGCAATCTCTAAAAGACAGTCTCTTCCTAATCCTCAGACCACAGCCCCTGCAGAAGTCATTTGCCGGAATGCCAAGTCTTTCGGCATGCCTACCAAAAGGACATTTGGCCCGTAAGAATCGCTATTGTGTGATGGATGGCCATGCGGTTTAAAGACAGAAGATAGCCAGTTCTCTTCTTATCCATATGTCCAACAGAGTCTGGCAATATTGCACGTGCCCTCATTCAGCGAACGAGATTGATCCTTGCAATAAAACGAGTACATAATATCCAAATTAACTGATACAATCGAAATACCTATGCTTTTGTAATATAGTGGAGTTGCGAGCTCTGTACCGGCTCTGGCCAGCTTATCAGTAATGCAATTTTCCAATGATATTCCTACGTCACGGAACCCATATAAGAGTCACATTTGATTGATCCAGAATTTCACTAAGAAATAGACAAGAATGAATGTTGTAATTGGTTTTATTAGAGACTTAATCGCACAGCCTAGCTGCCCGAGTAAATCAAGAGATAAGAAAATCCCGCCACTGAAAAACACAGAACCCTTAATAAAGATGCCATAGCCAATCCTGTCAGGCATCTTTGAGCCGCCAGTATAAATGAGAACAGTAAAATGAGTGCAAAAACGTTCCATAATTGCACGAATTGCTGGCTCACTAGGCCGATTATGCTGAACGTAAAGTATATGAAGTGTTCTACGAACTTCACGAGCAGATTTCTTTTTTCGAAGTAAATTTCCTTAATTTGAATGCTTTATTCTGGCCTTAAACGATACATAGGGACTTGCCAAACCTTACTGAACAGGAAAGGTTTACATTTTCAGTCAATAAGCCATAGTTATTGTTATTCATATTTATCATCCAGCTAAAAAAAACACCCGTTAGCTCTTCCTAGTAGCCGTAGTCTAGTAGGTAGTGTGTTGGCTTATTAGACGTGAGGCCTCGGTTCAAACCGCAGGTCAGACAAACGAAATATGACAAAATATTTCTTCGGCGACTTTCTCTCTGAAGATTTCTGGCAAAAACTCTGAGAGTTAATAAAATTGCCATGAAAAGTTTCTCAAAAATCTGTCGTTCGGAGTCGACTTTAAACTGTAAATCCCGCCACTCATGTATAAAAATTAATGCACACAACATAAGTGGTGTAAGAAACTATGTAGGTCGTAATACTGACTAAACGGATGTAATGACCAATTATGTATGGAAGTATGTGCTGTCATAGAAATTCCAATTTTCTGACATTGTTTACCAATCAATTAATACGTTTCATTTGAATTCTGCATACATATTATAATGGCCCTTTACAAAGGTGAAGTTTGCACGCCTCTGTTAATTTAACTCCATGTATAGTATGATTTAAATAATTAATATGACATGTTTTAACCGTGTGTGAGGTGGTCTGAACTATAAAAATAACAACAACAAAAAATCAGACCCCTTGTAAGACCTAATGCTAAAATAGATTTTTAAAAATTGATTAATTACAGTACGAGGCCTTATAAATGTTTAGTTAAAGTTTAAATTCTAGAGAAATCATTGTTAAACAACAACAAAAAAAATTGAATTTTTTTTTCAAGAGGATTTTTATTACAAACGAATGGAAAAAAAGTGATATGGAATAAAATGTAATTAAAAGCCATAAAATAAACAACAACAAAACACACACACAAAATACCACAAAAAGTTAAAAACAATTAAAAAAATTACTTGATTTCACAAACGAATAACAAAAACAAAAAAAAGCGAAAAATTTTAAACAGATATGCCAGTCATAATCACTCATTCACTCATTCGCTCATTCATTCACCTGTTGCTCATAAAGATTTCGAAAAAAAAAACCAAAAACGAAAAAAAACATTAAAAATGCTTGAGAAAAAGGTACTGAAAGTATTTAAATTGTACGGACAAAATGTACTTGTACTTCTCTACATACAAATTTTATAGTTGTTGCTGCTGCTGCTGCACTGCTATTCTGTGCGAAATCCGAATATCCGAATTATGATTAAAAGGTGAATAAACGTTTTAAAGCTGTTTTCTGTGTTAAATCTCAAATCTGTCTTAAATTTTGGTGTGGGGATTTAAAATTCGTTTCATATTTTAAGATGAAACGTAAAGCATTGTATTGTGTTATGGCTGCAATGGCTACATTTTTTGCTTTTTTGGTAGTCCCTTCTTTCGCTTGGCCTTTTAACACACACTGTGTGTTAATTTTTTTGTGTTGAATTTTGTGAAATTTTGTTAACGGATGCCAAGCATCTCTTGTTTGAATGGAAGTTAGTGAGACGGCGTTGTTGGCAGGTGTCCAGAAATTAAATAGTTTAAGCGACGGCTACTTATAGCTATCCAAAGGACGTCTTATGATTGATTATTTTTGCTTTTCGTTGTGTTCCAATTGCCAATTGTCATTGATTTAATTTAATTCTTACCGTCTAAAATTAGCTCGATTATCAGCAGAATTCATCATGTTGTTACATAGGAAGTAGAGGGAGAAATTCACATGAAACCACTTTATAAATGTCATTCGGGAAAAATGACTGCCGTCCACTTCAAATGAGGAAATTAGCCTGACAGAACTCATTTCAGGATAGTGCACACGAATTGACTCCTACTGGTGTGAAATAAAAGACAATACTTAGCCTGTGTATTATGTGTGGGGCCAGCAAAGTGAACAAACCTCAACTAGAACTCAATTTCAATGGATCCACCCTTTGGACATAGCTCAACTATTGAGTCTGTATTCTATTGCATTGAATCAAAGCAATGAAAAATTAAAGAAAAATGAATATTTGATCAGGTGCCTAAACGTCCTCCTCTATCACACATACATAATTGATCATTAAAACCCTACAGTTAGGACTACGACCTAGTTTCTCATATCACTTATGTTGTGTTTTTTAATTTTATACATGAGTGGCGGGACCCACAGTTTAAAGTCGATTCCGAATGCCAGACTTTTCAGAAACTCTTTCATGGCAATTTTATTTACTCTCAGAGTTCTTGTCAGAAATCTGCTGAGTGGCAATCGCAGAAGAAATATTTTTTGTATTTTATTTTGTTGAAGATGTTGAACCATGGTCTCACGTCTAATAAGCCAATACACTACCTTTTAGACTACTGCGACTGCAGCCGTAATATTACTGTCAAATGTCCTTGAGTAAATTGGATTCTTATCGTCTAAAATTAACTCCATTATTAGCAATACTTTCATTGGATCTGTTATGCCATATTATTTCTAGGTATATTATTATATACATAGAAAGTATAAAGGGAAACTAACTCAAAAATAGTCGCCGTGGTCTAGTAGGTAGTGTGTTGGCTTATTAGACGAAAGGCCCGAGTTCGAATCCCAGGCCAGACATCAAAAAAATACAAAAAGTATTTCTTCGGCGGTTTCCTCTCAGCAGATTTCTGGCAAAAACTCTGAGAGTAAATAAAATTGCCTTGAAAAGTTTCTCAAAAATCTGTAGTTCGGAGTCGACTTTAAAACTGTAGGTCCCGCCACTTATGTATAAAATTAACACACACAACATAAGTGGTGTGAGAAACTAGGTCAATAATCCTGACTGAAGGGTTGCAATGACCAATTATGTTATGAACTCAAAAATACTATTCGAAAACATCCTCCTCCATTCAGTGATGACGAAGAACTGAGCCAGACAGAACTAATGTCACGATAGTGAACACAAAAGCACCCCTTCTTGTGCGGAATAAACGACAATACCTGACTCATAAAAGCTATTCGAAAACATCCTCCTCCATCCACTGCTGACGAAGAACCGTGCCTGACAGAGCTAATGTCCCGATAATGCAGCCCTTCTAGTGCGGAATAAACGATAATAACTGATCTGTGTTCTATGTGTGGCATTAGACCCCACGATGTTAATTTGCCAGTTGAACTGAACTAGTAACTAGACTTAATGGATCCGGCGGTAGTCCATAGTCATAGTATGAAGTCGCCGGTAGTCTAGTGGCTAGTGTGTTAGCTTATTAGATAAAATAAATGTTTCTTCGGCGACTTCCTCTCCGTAGATTTCTTTCAAAAATTCTGAGAGAAAATCTGTCTGCCACTAATGTATAAAATTAACACACACACAAGTGATGTGAGAAACTAGGTCGTAATCCTGACTAAAGGGTTGTAATGACCAATTATGTATACATATAAGTATATGTAACTGACCTGTATTCTATGAGTGGAATTAGGCCCCAGGCGAACTCAACTAGTAACCAGATTCAAAGGATCCGAAGGTAACCCGATTAGAGTATCTGGATTTTGTTAGGTTAAATGAACAAAGCAATCAACAATGAAAGCAGAGTTAATATTTCGTTTGTCTCGTGATCAGCTTTTTTTTTTTTCTCGGACATTACTATTGTCTCCCGTTTGACAGGGGCTGTTTATGCATTCCGTTTCTGTGAAATATAAGCTAAATCCTGATCAGTTGAACACAATATGCTCCACAGTTCCATATCCATTTGAACATTAAGGGCTTCTCAGTGCTCACAGCAACCTTCTGGCAAACACTCTGAGAGTAAATGAAATTGCCAAAAAAAAAAAGTTTCTCAAAGAATCTGTCGTTCGAATTCGACTTAAAACTGTAAGAAACTAGGTCGTAATCCTGACTAAAGGGTTGTAATGACCAATCAAGTTAGTAAGTAGTGGATAGCCTAGTATATGATGGATCACTTGCTCAGAGGCTGTTTAGCGTTATCCAGGTCTAGGCATACATTCTCCTATAAATTCTTTTGTGATGGACTGGTCGGTATATCTCTCATTGATGTTAAAAGACCGAAGAGTTTTGTTCAAATTTCAATTTGTTAAAGACGTAATTGGAACTTGTTGAGTTTCCTACATGACACCTCTCGCACTTTCCCTTGTTATGTTTTTTTTTATTTCTTATTGTGGTGTCTGCCTGTGTTTTGTTTTTAACATTATTTTGCATCCGTTTTAGTGTATTCCGTTTGGTGTATTAATGGCTACCGCCATTTTCTCATTCTTTTTTTTTTCATTTTTAAATTTCTCTCATTTCTTTATTTTTTTAACATGGTTTTCTTTAATGGCATTTAATTTGTTTTTAATGAAGTGAGTAAAAGGTGTAACCGTTAGAAAATGTAGTACTCCAGCATTACTCACAATCTATTTTTTATTGCTTTCATAGCCTAACGTTATGTTAACATTATAACTGTACATTAGTTTTAGTACTTTTGGATGTTGTGTGAATGTGTTTGATGTCATGACCAGTACTGTTGGCGGTATTAACGTTTGTAATGAATATTTTTTTTTTACTTTTTATTACTAAATCATCTAATGAACTATATACATACGAGTACATACATACAAATATTGATAGAAATCTAATTACAATGATCAACAACCCTAATAAAAGCAAATCATAAAACTTACAGTGAGACAATGTGTTATCGATATTTGGGGTTTTATTTTCGAAAATTTATTTATCGTAACTGTAATACGTTGTGTAACCATTTCAATTTGAAAACATATTTTTCCGTGATAGACACATCTAATAAATTCACAAGTCTGAAGAGGAGTTTTTATCAATCACTCTCTATTTTCAATTGTCAAGAAAGAGAGCATCCATTTGCTAAGCCTCCATAGCTCCAAGGACGATAACTTCACAGGTATATCAGACAACTTCGAAAAGAATACAATCAGTTTAGTCCATACTACATCCTATAGATGGGTACAGAGCTTACCGTCCTCAACCAAAGCCATCAAGTCGTCTTGTTGGGCATTCACCATTAAAGGAAACCAACTATAATTCTTTAGGAAGGAAGCTTTCTTCGCTTGTAAAAAATAGCCAGCTTACATACCCAAAATATCGGAAATTCGAGCTTACGAAAGATGGGCACTGATGTGTAAAATTCACCATTATTCACCTCGGCAATATGGTTCAGGTGTACATGAAAGGAGCGGTGACCTTGAGATTCTTCAAGCCGCCTTTATTTACCCGTACTATACTTATTGTTTTCCTATCATCAAGCGCCCTTGAGTTACTTTGCAATTTTTCCTCTTGTCTTATTATTTTACTAAAAACTAAAATTCTTTGGGTCTATGTTTCGTCGTTCTCTAGCTTTTTTTTTTTTTTTGGTAGCTTTGGCTCTGGTTTATCTATTCCCCCATAGTCTAGAAACGAACCCATATTTCCAATAGTTGGAGGAAATTATTACTTTTAATGCCCTTCACCTTATTGAAGTACTCATTGCACCACTAGCAACTAAACAATGCATAAGTCTATCGGTAGTGCTACCGTAGATCAATCACGTGCTTAGCTACAAAATAGTATAGGTTAAGAAAGTAGAAACAAAGCAAAGTAAAAGCTGACCCGTGATTCCTTCTCAATAAACTGAGTGATAATATCAAAATCAATTAACTGTAAATCCAAGTATTTCGACCATTCTGTAGATTGCTTTACGCTGTAGTCTAGGTCTGAGGACGTGTACTTATCATTGGGACAAATACAGTATCCAGAGGTCATAATGATGCATTGTAAAACACGCTGTAGCCTAGCAAGCAGTGGGTTGGCTTGTCAGACGAGAGCTTGTTGTTTCAAACCCCAATTCAGACATACCAAATAAAAGGAAATATGAGAAATTATTTCTTTCAGCGACTTTCTCTCAACAGTCTTCTGACAAAAATTCGAAGAGTAAATAAAATAGCTATGAAAAGTTTCTGTTAAACTGTAGGTACCGTCACTCATGAAAGAGACTAGCGCATATACAACGTGGTGGTGTGAGAAGTTAGGTTGAAATCCTAGGGTTATAATAACCAATTAAACAATTTAAGAGAATATCTCAAGTTCTCTCTGATCGAACGTACTTTTTATCGCACATAGCTCTGATCGCACGCACCACTAAATAGAAAACCGTATTATGTTGCGGTAGCTGGATGCAAAGTTTTGTTTCTTGTTCTTTTATATGGAGGTCCTTTCCCGTACTTTTTTCATGTGTAGAGCCATCCGACTAGTCAATTTGGTATCAGAGTGATGTAATTGGTCGAAATTGATATGTCAAGCATCACATCGGATAAGTCCGCTTTAAGTAAGAATTAGGGTTCCAATTGTACTCTGGTCATTTGCAATTGCACAGGAATACTTTTTTTTTGTAATTTATATGCCGACTTTGTTACTTCCAGACTGGGAAATTGGGACCGTAGGATTTAGGTTGTTGTTTTAAAGTGAAACTGTCCAACTTTAGCAGGTATTTCCTCTCCACCCGTTGCCTTATGACTTATAAGTCTTTCACATTTTCATGAAGTTTTTAAGCTATTTTCTGCTAGGCGGCTGTAGTCTATTTCATGATCTTCAGTAGGTAGATTCACGATCGCGTCACTAACTTCTTTTCTCTCCAGCTTTTCAAAGTTAACACCTGTTGAAGTCAGGCTTTCTGAAAAGGCCAAATGGATCAAAAGAGATTCATTGAGAAGGATGAGATTGTCTGTGCTATTAATCAAAGATTTACAGCTTGCAATTTATATTGCAAGATGAGTTCAAATACTGAATATAAAACAAAAAATAACAACATTTAATAAAAATTATTTAAAAAACATGTTTTCAACAAAATAATTGAACTGAAGCAATGATGTCATTTCATTAAATATCGATGCCAACATATGTTTTAAATTATTTTTTTTATGGTTATCACCATTAACACAGATTGTAAGAGAAAAAAAGTTAATTTTCGTTTGTTTTCTCTTTAAAGAAAACCCATTTAATTTGATTTAAAACCTAGAAATTTCGCATTAAATCATAAAATAAAAACAAACTTCTCAATTTTCACAGCCGTTAATCAAAAAGTATTCCCCAAAAAAATAAATAAATTCACTCTGTGAACCCACTAGAAAATCAACGAATATAACGAGAGATGATAAAAAAAAGTAAAGAAGAAGATAAAAATCTTCAGGCCCAGAATGAAATGAGATTTGTACGAGCTCCTGATTTTAAAAACCGATAACATATCACATTAAGCAGAAACAGACACAGAAACAGAACAGTCACCACTACGTAACAACAACAACAATGAAAACGCATTAAAATTGTACATTTTTAAATGCTACAGGTAGTATCATTGTCATCTTAAATATTTCCATACTCAACACTATAGGCCTTAACACGCATGCGTAGCCACAACATTTGGCCACCCTTGGGTGCCTGCATGCAGTTGAAATGGAAAGCAACAACAAAGTGCAGCATAAGACCAAAATAGAGTCACCCGTTGTTTGTGTGCGTCATACAAGATTAATAGTGTGAATAAAAATTTACATGAACAAATTCTGATTTAAATATTAAGAGAACAGGGGGTAAAAGAAAAAAAAAACAGTAGAACAAGAGTGATAATCACCACTGTTGGCTCTTAAAAACATTTGCTTCTACTTTAAGATGATAATCTGCTGCTGCTGCTATCCATGTACGTAGGGATCATGATTAAAGAGGGTCCCCTCCAGTTCATCTGTTTGCTTTATGTTTCTGGTGTAAATTGAGTTAATTTGTCAAGCATGTAAATCGATGATCATTATCGTTGATGACATCGGCATTGGCATCGACAACGACATCTCAACATCGTCATCATCATTATCATTTAGTAGGGTTATTACAATGATTTAATGGGTCACACACATTAGTCATAATTAAAGCCGACAACGACAGAACAAACCAAAAACTGATCGCTTAAGCAAAATTCTAAGAAGGTCGTTTTAAGGTTAAATTTAGTTCAACATTTTTTTTTTTATTTTATTTTAAATAACATTTTTCTGTTATTAGATTAGAAGATATGTAAAGTTTTGTTAATACCACCTACTATTTATCTTCTTGTTCATTTTGTAATTAATATGAGGTGTGTTGTTAAAACAGAGGTTAATGGCCTTAAAAGAAATTGGCAGCATAATAAAAACTAATTTAATAAACTTTGTAGGGACATGCGGCATATCGGATTCCAGATTACGGCCGGTAACTACACATTCGATATAGTCCGTTGATTTATTTATCTTGGCTCCGCCGTTACCAGAAATTAATTATGTAAGTCTGGAGATCAAGCGCAGAATGACACCAGCTGGTGCTACTATGGTCTCTCTCGTACGACGAAACTTATGCTCTACAAGTATTCATCCTGCCCGTGCTTCTTTATGGCGCAGAATCATGGACACTATCAAGCGCCGATGCAATAACCTTGCCAGTATTCGAGAGAAAAGTCCATTGCAAGTTGGCGATGATTTCTGCATCCCATCTAATAATGAGCTGTATGAACTCCACACGGATATGAACGTTGTGCTGCACATTAATATCCACCGGCTACGCTGGCTCGCCCATATCGTTCAGATGGAAGAGAATGTCCCGGTTAGAGGTGTATTTGATGCGGAGATTTTTGGTAAACATTTTTTTCGCTGGAAGGAGGACCAAATTGAGAAAGCCTGTCATCTAAAGGTGTGACCAACTGGCGAAGGCGTGCATGAAAAGAGACACCTGGCAGGATGTGCTAAAGCAGATCGAAATCCGATAATCGTAAGTAATAAACTTATTTGGCAATAAATGTAAACGTACTCCATGATGATAACGAAAATGATTTTTACGGTTAACATAATCTTCCTATAGAACAAACAATTCGCACACTTATTGATCGTTTTTGCACTTATTTTACTCTTCTCGATTAAAAAACATCAACAAGACAAAGAAATTATTGCTGCTGTAGCATGAAGGTTTGAAGAAGTCACCGGACTTTCGATTCGTCGTCGTATTCGACTACATGAATAATTGTACGTAACCATTTTGGCTTACGTGCCCATAATATACTGCCTTTTACTAAAATTGAAGCGAAACGATCATCGTTTTCATCACATGTTTGCTAATTGGGTTCATTTGGTAAACATTACATGAATCTGAGCATTTTTATCCAACAAATTAAGGACATTTCTGGTTAAATGATTACACTACAATATGAAGCGAAAACAAAACGCAAACCACGTTCAAATATCAGCATTACACACATAAAAATTTACTGTTTGATGGAGTATAGGTAGTATGTTTAATTATTGTCTGTCAATCGGAGTCGACGTTAAGCTGTAGGTTCCTCCACTCGCGGATAAAATAACATACACAAAACGGGTTATGTGAGAAGCTAGGTTGTAGTCCTGACTAAAAAGTTGTAACGGACAATTATGCAAATTGTATGAAGTTTACAAGCTAGCAGCATTACTTGTCATTATGTCTGTCGAAATGAGAAAGGAGCAGGGTAACATTTCGTTTCAATAAGATGGTACAATTCGACATCAATTTGTTAACAACTTTCTTTCTAGAAGTTGTCCATGATGTGAATTGAAATTTTCCTTAAGATTAAAAAAACAATTCATTCCGGCAGTATTTCTGTTTTTTACACTTATTTTAAGTTCTTAAACTCTTATAAAACCCCCATATCAAATTAAGAGAAAATAAGATTCTCCTGAGCCAATGAAAGTTCAAGGAAAAGAGTTGCAGACAGCCAAAGGGGCCACAGATTTTGGATAGTGACCCCTTTGTATCTGAATCTAAAGCCGATAGTCTTACAAATAAATAGTCCTTGTAGTTTATCGAATGTTCGCCTAGTAAGTAACTTCGAAGAAGTAAGTAGGCACTACCTTTCAATATGTGTCTTTTTAACCTCACAACGGCCAGTGTTCAACTCACGTTCGAACTTAGTGATCAAACTGTATAGAAAGACTGCAAAGAATGGGGAAAGTGGAAGATTATAGTGTTGTGTGTACCCAACTATGATTTTGTCAACTAAAATCCACGCCAGATTGTCATCCTCATAGCAAACTTATGAACCAAAGAAATCGGTGTCACACCAAACTGTTCTAACTCTTGCAACTGCATTGCACATTACGGAACAATTGATGATCTTATTGACGAAATAATTAGCAATCGCCTTTATCTCCTATACATATAAGTATAATTGGTCATTATAACCCCTCAGGATTACACCTAGCTTCTTATACTACTTATGTTGTGAGTGTTAATTTTATACACGAAATTTGTCGATTGTTTTTCGAACAGATGCTATCGTTTTTCGTCAAAGTAGGTTTTTATCCCTTCATATAACTATTGGTCTCACTTACATCAGTGACTAAGATATTATGAAGGCTTCTTGGGCTTCGATGTGTAGGCAAATTTTAATATAAATTTTCTTCACCAAATAAAATTCTTGAATATATTTTCATGATAACCTAACCTTTTAACTGTTCAGTTGCAAATTTCATATGAAAAGAACAGAAACAAAAATAATCTCTCCAACTAAGAAACGAAAACGAAAAAAAAGAAAAACTGATGAAAAGGTGTCAATAAATTACCCTAAAGTATCCCCATAAGCATTTTACCGCATTTGTTTATGTACGCATAATACATACATATGTACATACATACGTGCATACATTAATACGATAGCATTTGTTATTTATTTCGATTGCTTTTATTTGTTTTTTTTTCTACTTTTTTTCGTCTAATAAACAAAAACGAGAGATAGAAAGAAAAAAAGAAAGAAATAACCGGGTTTTATTTTTATTTGATTTTCATTTGTGTATCAGAGTGTTTCTTTGGTTTTTTTTTTATTTTCTAAAACGCATTTGATGGATGTTTAAACATCAATTCCTTATCTTAACTTTTTACATCGTTTTAATGTTTTCATTGGAAATCACCAACGATGTAAATAGTTTAAGATGTGTTTTAAATAATGCCCTACAGTGGCAATTTTAAATTTAAAAACAGAGTTTGTAACAACAGATGAATAGAAGATTAATACCTCCGTTGGTGAGTTTGTAAAAACCAATGAATAGAAGAATAATACCTCCGTTGGTGAGCCTCATGGATAGGGAATTGAACAGCACTAGCGCTTTATGCTTACAAAAGGTCTGAGTTTATAGACTAACCATCATACTCTGGGTCTATAGGCCCGTGATGGAACCAACCTTGTTTTATGGTGTACATTGCTAGGTAGACGTTTTGCAAACACTAATGCCACTGCCAGCTGAGTGACTGAGTATGTGTCCTGTTCCATTCCAATCAAAGCATTATGTGTTATACTCAATTGACTCCCCTCTGACCATCTATTAAAGCAGAGAGCCAAGATAGTGGCATTAAGACTCTCATTTACTTACTTAATTGATCACTACAAATCTTTAGTAAGGATTACAATCTAGCTTCTCACACCACCTATGCGTTCATTTTATCCAAATGGCGGGAGCTACAGTTTAAAGTCGACTCCAGACGACAGAGAATCTTTACTCTCAGACTGCTGCGAGAAAGTCGCCAAAAGAAATATTTTCTTTTTTTTATATTTTGTTTTATTCGAGATGTCTGAGCTATATTTTGAACCACGGTCCCGCGTCCACTAAGTCAACACATTACATGCTAGACTACGGCCACTTCAGTAGACTCAATGCTTTTAAATTCTGGCAAAACCTTAACTATGCCCATAGTGCTAATCTGGTAACACATGAATTCATCCCGATCGATTATAATTTTCTGAATAGAGGTTTTGATTTGAGAACACCAACCACTTGTGGTCTACACTTAAAAATCTAATGTTACTCGAGAGTTATACCGATGGCACAAATACACATGATAGGTTAGGCTGTGGTATATAGTATATGAGGAGTTATAGGCTGCCTGACTACTGTAGTGTTTTTCTGAACGAGGTCATAGCCATTTTGGCAGCAGTGCAATGCTTGTTGGAAGGCGGTAATTTCCTTGAAAATCTTTTGATCTACTCGGGCAGTCAGGCTGCGATTAAGCCGCTAATGAAAGTAGTTCCAACGCCCGTCCATTTCCATGAATGCCGAGGATTTTTTAGGGAAGTTTCTACGTATTCAAAGGTAAATCTTATATGGGCTGCTGGGCATAGAGATATCAATGGAAATTGCATTACTGATGAGGTGGTCTGTGCCGGTACGAAACTTGTAATATCCGATATATTATAAGGAATAGGTATTACGATTGCCTCCTTTAAATTGGGTTTTTTCCACTTGTTTTACAGGGAAGCTTAAGGAGGGCACATGCAATATTGTTAGACAATGTTGAACACATATGGATAAGAAGAGGACCGACCCACTTTTATCCTTAAATCGCAAATCCATCCATCCACAATAGCTGTTCTAACGTTCCACCGTCCTTTTGGTAGGCATGAAGAAAGACTTGGCACTTCGACAAGTGTCTTCTACAGGAGCTGTCTTTCTGAGAAGAATGAAGAAATTGTGTCAGTACATGAGGTGAAAAACAGTCCGCTTTTGTCATCAAAAACGGTAATTTATGATCTCTCATTTCTGCAATTCTTCAGCGAGTTCTCTAATAAAAAATATTTATTTTTGGGCTTAGGTTGTTTCCCCTGGGAAATATTGGAACTCCGGCATGAATATTTACATATTTTGATATCACAGAGAACATTTTAACACGACTTTAATTTTGGTAGATTGAATTGAGACCTTTAAATGTAGTAAACTTACTTATGTACATACATACTTAATTAGTCATTACAACGCTTTAGTCAGGATAACAACCTAGCTTCTCACGCCACCCATGGGGTGTGTGTTAATTTTATCTATGAGTGGCGGGACCTACAGTTTAAAATCGACTCCGAACGACAGATTTTTGAGACGCTTTTCATAGCAATTTTATTTACTCTCAGAGTTGTTGGCAGAAATCTGCTGAGAGGAAATCACCGAAGAAATATTTTTTCATATTTTGTTTAGCTGAAGATGCCTGACCTGGGGTTTGAACCGAGTTCTCACGTCTAATAAGCCAACACACTACTTATTAGACCACGGCGACTTCTTACATAACTTACGACCTAGCTTCTCACATCGTCCATGTTGTGTGTCTTAATTTTATCCATAAGTAGCGGACCCTACAATTTAACTTACTTTGCCCGAAAACTACTGAGAGAAAGGTGCTTAAAGAAATACTTTTTTCATAGTTCGTTTTGTTCGAGATGAAAAGGCTGAACTACAGACTCCAATTCTACTTCTAAACTACGGCCACTTTTTTTTTAGCAATTTCAATATATATTATACGTTCCCTACCAAGTCGACTTGCATTGCTTTAAAGAAATCAAAAATAAAAGCAAGAAAACTGTTCCAATTTGTATTGAAACTTGTGTTTTGGGTTTCATTAATTGTATAACAAACTAAAATCAAAGAGCTTTTATGTTAATTTAAACGCATTTAAATAACTAATAAAACATCTTTTAGAATTAAAACCAAAACAGCAAAAAAACAAAAATACAAAAAAAAAATCGAATTTCAAATTCAATTTAAATTCGATCGTATCGCATGGCACGTTTTTATTTACAATTCAAAATAAATTTTTTATTTTTATTTTTATTTCTTCACAATTCAATGGCTTTTTCTCAAAAGAAAGAAAGAAAGAAAAGGAGATAAAAAAAATGTAAGGAAAGAGGGAAAAGAAATTGATGGTGGTTGTTATTTGAACAATTTATTGGAATTCATTTGAACAACGACGACGAGAAAAAATTGCCTTAAAAATCTGTTACTTTTTCGTAGAGGCAATCAATCAAAATTTTTACGATGTGTGTGTTGTTTTTAAAACACAATTTTTACATAGAAATACATTTGTTGTTCGAGTTGTTGTTGTTGCTGTTGTCATTTTCTCAATTAACATAATTTAATTATATGTTTTATAGAAAAAAAAATTAAATCAAACGTTACTTTTTATCAAACACAAAACAAACAGCATTAACAACATGGGTGGTTAGTTGGGTACATTTTATGGTTTTCCATACGTAAACATTAATGGATGTTTTGTGCTGGTTTTGGCTAGACTTTTAGTCGCTTTCAATGTTTTAATCTGAAAAGGAAAAATGCTCTATAAATGTCACATATTTTCTTTGTTAATTGATTTCCAATTTATTGGATTTGTGTTGTGTTGTGTTGTGCTGTAGACATGATGGCTCTTATAATGATGGCCCCTAATTAAAAGCCACCCACAAATTAATGTTCCGATACAAGTGTTCAAATAATTAAATTAAAAATAATGAACACGTCATCTGAAAACTTGGATATTATCTTCATATTTTGCTTTTTTATTACAGAAAAATTAAGAATACATTGCAGGCTGTAGAATATTTTCTGTAAGTTTAAGGTGAAGATGAATTTGGCTTTGATCAGTTAATCAATAAGCGAGACGATAAAACCACAGACAAAATTATGAAGGAATAGGACATAAGTATCGTGGTTGATGCTAAGAAACTAGACTTACATCATCAAAAAGTAATCAACGATTTGAAGAGAGCTGAGTACATATGTAAGGAAGCTCGATGTTTGGGTGCCATATGGATTACATACATACATACATAATTAGTCATTACAACCCTTTAGTCAGGATTACGACCTAGTTTCTCACACCACTTATGTTGTGTGCGTTAATTTGTATACATGAATGGTGGGACCTATAGTTTAGAGTCGACTCCGAACGTAAGATTTTTGAGAAACTTTTCATGGCAATTTTATTTACTCCGAGAGTTTTTGCCAGAAATCTGTTGAGAGGAAGTCGTCGAAGAAATATTTTGTCATATTTCGTTTAGTTGGAGATGACCTGGTGTTTGAACCGAGGCCGCACGTCTAATAAGCCAACACATTATCCTCTGGACTACGGCGACTATAGTCAAGCCATTTCTGCGACGAAAATTTTATTACGTACGACTATAATTTGCGAAGAAGATCATGGCAGAAGCAAGATGAAGCTTTTCATAAGGTGGCAAAACCAGAATTGAAAGATATTCTAAAACCTGATCAAACACTTAATACCGTGAGACCACAAAGAGAAATTGAATTAAAATTTCTAGAATTGTTAAACAGATGTTGTGTTCCATCATGACAACGATATGAACCAGGATTAAACTGAGACAGGCTGGGACGTTTTGATGTACACACCATTTGGCTCGAATCTTACAACTTCAGATAATCATGGCTTTGATCTCCGCAAAACTGTTTTAATGATATAACTTTAATGATATAACTTTTAACTGCGCATAAAATACGCAATTTCTACACTGATGGTATAATGGTTTTCTACAACTTTATAAACATAATTCCAAAGACTTTCTCTCAGCAGTTGCCTAACAAAAGTTCTGGGATTAAATAATTGCCATGAAAAAGAATCTCAGATTTACCGCTCAAAGTCGACTTTATACTGTAGGTCCTCCATTTATGGATAGGATTAACACGAACAACTTGAGTAGTGAAAAGGTTTTCATTAAAATATGTGTGTAAGGAGTAGAAGAGAAAGTAAGTATTGCCAACGCAAACTTTACTCATTTGTCTTACTCTTTTCTCGGTAGTGCAACGGAGCTATTGTTACTTGACATCAAATCGATCACCGGTTTTATAAAACTTTTCAGCTCGATGCTAAGTAATCATGCTTTAAACGATTGATAATTGTCGAGATCGATTAATTATAACTGGTTAGTTAGTTTTGGTAAATCGCTTCATTCATATGTCATGTGTCACAATCATCCTTGCGATTGGAGTTCGAGAAGAATATTAATATACAAAATATAGAAATATTGGCAATTAAGCAAACTTAAGAAGAATGCAAGTTTCGAAATAGAAGATGATTTAGAATTTGTTTACCAAAGGCACGATAATGAAGACATGAATATGATGTTATGTAATGAAAGTAGAGTCAGACCCGAGACAGGGTTTTGTACTATGATTACTGTTTATCCATCCGAATGTACGCTTTTTAATCAAGAAATTGGTAGGTTAAGAAAGCTATGCCGCTATTTGATGACAATATCAGAAAATCGTGTTCCTCTATAACACAGTAAGGCATATATTTGTCCTGTACAGGTGCACATTGCAGGCGTAGACATCGCCAAAAATTATTCCGAGAAATTTATCAGACTGGTCGAAAGCCAATGGTCATCCACACGAGATAGGTTGACTATTTTCTTATCACTCCTTTCGTGAGACATCTACTAAAGCTGAAAGATGGCGTTGAATCCAGTAAACGGGAGCTTAGGGCATTAGTAGCTCAGATGTAAAATGAAAATGGTCGCCGTAGTCTAGTAGGTAGTGTGTTGTGACATCTCGAGAGTAAAAAAAAAATGCTCTCAAAATCTGTCGTTCGGAGTCGATTTTAAACTCTAGGTACCGCCACTTATGGATAAAATTAACACACACAACATAAGTGGTCTGAGAAGCTAGGTCGTAATTCTGACTAAAGGGTTATGTATGTATGTACGTAAGTCGTTAAAATACCTTCCAACTTCTGTGGCAAAGGAAAATAGAGAATCCAACACAGAATGTATTTCATATTAAAGAATAAAAGGTCAGCATAATATAAACCAGAATATATTAGTTGTTGTACAAAAACAAGCTCTATGTATGACAATAATAAATGTAGGAATATAAACAAACATACAGCAGTCTCATATGTATCCCATGCAAATGTTTATACAAAGCAGGACAGATAATATGTAGTAAGTGACTAGTCATCAGGTGAAATGTATCTCACACGCCTTTATTGTGCCACTAATTAGCGTACGTGAGGAATTTGCGGTATGCTATTGCCAGTAAATGATGTAGACTAACGTTGGGCCTATTAATATTATTAAACATGGCTAACAATATAAAACATAATACAGCTCAAAAAAAAGGCATTTGACTTATTAAAAATATCAACAACAACAACAATAAGAAAAAAAGTTAACCATTATCTAGGAATTTAAATCAGTAGCAGTTGAACAAACTTACACAAAAACCCAGAACAGAACAACAAAAACCATGTTTAAAATAACTACAGCAGCAATAGCATCAGCCTTTGCTAAAAACAAAAGTAAACCCAGAGACACCGTTTGTAGTAAAAGCTGTGTGTCAGTGACAGTGGCAAGTCAATGTTAGCCAGTATCAGCTGTATTTACGCATGTTACTGTATGTAGAATACAACATCTAGTCTTCAAAACAAGATAACAACTGACAAAACTCATTTGTTTAAATGTAAAACTACTATAACAACAACAACCACAAAAATTATACACACTCTCTTCAAAAGAAAGAAAAACAAAATGTGGGGATAAAAAAGTGAAATAAACGCCATAAATTTTTGTTTTAATAATAAACGTAAAAATTCTTCTTCCTTTTTTTTTTTTGGTCAAAACAATACATTTTCACTGCCAAATATCAACAGAAACTTGTGGCAAGTGATGCCAATAAAGGATTTCTTAGGAGATAATAACATTTTAAAGATTTTAAGAAAAATTCCCTAAAATGTCTCCTTCACGTCTATTGCCCTGACAAATTACAGCAGCAACAGTGGCAATTCCCTGCATTGCATTTGATATGTACACTGGTGTTGTATCCTTAGATGCATTAACGTGCCACATGTTCCAAGAATATGAATATGAATGAACATTATGTTCTCGTGACAATGCCCTTTCAGAATAACTGCGCTCTGAGTCTACAGTGTCTTTTCAAAAAACTGTTTACCAACCTTAGGTTATTCCTTGAGAGTCTAATGCATGATTCCTTTTATTGTAATTCCCCAACAATAGTTACGATTGCCCCGAAACCCACTTGGTTTAAGAAGAGTCTTTGCCTCTATTAATCTTCCCTTTAGTTGAGTATACTTATCCAAAAGTCCTCTCCCACTCATTACAAGGGTTATGACTGCTTCAACAGAATGGAATCTCGTTAGTTTGTTCACTGCCGAGAATTCCCACATGACGTGGGACTTAACAGTTAGGATAGCTAGGATAGTCTTATTCTGCCTAGTTCAGCTTCTTCAGGCTTTCCTGTACCATCTTCGATTTAACCTCATGCGAGCCGAGTGCTCGGCAGCCGTGACTGTATGTCCTGTCTTTTATACCTCCTCTCAAAGTTGATTGAGCACATCTTTCCATGGCATAGACTGCCGCATGGAAGATACCTGCGAGTTTCTTCGTGGTTTTGGAATATTTCCTTCTGGGTCCTTTAACTCCTGCTCTTGTTCAGAAATCCGTTCTTGATTAATCTGAATAACACAAATTAGCCTCTCTTTTAAGAGAGCATATAGCATCCAGATTACTCCATTAATTTTTGTGATGAAGTCTCGTTGTAAAGCATTTGCCAAAATCATAGAGTCTACTGGGTTTGTCGAGGGAACAGTTAACCCATCGATTCATTAGGTCACGAGATCGCCTAATAAAGTTCATGTTACAGTTGTCTCTCTGCTAAGGTTTGGTCTATACTATCATAGTTAATTAAACCCAACAGATCTTAAAGCATCGCTGTAGGATAGGTTCTCATTGCCCTTCTCATGCCATCACACTCTTGTCTCTGGATCTTGTCCAACACCAATTGAGCTGTTTTCTGATTCCTTCTGTCTGCTTCGATCATTTTTCCAATAGGTCACTAGTAATAAGACTATCATGGTGTACATCCAATTCGTAATTCCTAGGTTACATCGCCCGAATTTCCATGACGGCCTACTGCATACTATTATGTCATGTTAATTTACTATTCAGTGATATTTCTGGATTTTGATCTCCATTTTCTGTGATATTATTTCACCTAAAACACATTCTTCCTTTTATAAAGTTTACTGCTTCTCTTCACTATTGTGGTCTTCCACGGGTTTATCCTCGGACCCACTGTCTTGCGCCATCGACCTACAATCCTAAGACCTTTTTAAATTATATAACAGAGGGTCTCTTCAAATTCAAGACTATAAGATCTGTATATTTTTGCGTGGAGGTTATTCACAACCAGATCCTAAATTAGTGGAGAAAGGACAATACCCAGTTGGCATTTCCTAGTTGTTTGGGCTCTTGTTACTTTATTTCCGATGTATGTTTCTGCAGATTGAAGTCGCCGTAGTCTACTAGGTAGTGTGTTGGACATGAGGCCACTGTTCAAACCCCTGATCAGACATCTCTCCTTCCTGTCAGCAGATTTCTTGCAAAAACTCTGAGAGTAAATTGAAAATTGCCATGAAAAGTTTCTCAAAAAAATCCGTCCTCGAATGGAAGAGGATGCCCCTGCGGGACGAGTATTCGATGCGGTGATCTGCGGAAGTCGGCGAAAAGGACGACTTTGTATGCTTTGGAAGGACCAAATCGAGGAAGCCCTGTCATCGATTGGTGTGACCAACTGGCGTAGGCGCTCAATAAAGCAGAGGCGCCTGGAAGGATGTGTTACGCCAGTCCGAAATCCGTTAATTGAGTTGTTAAAGGCCAATTAAGTAAGTAAGTAACCCGAGTTTATAGTCTTCACGTTTGTAAAGCAAAACGATAAGTTGACATCACTGTAAATACTGAAGAAAGGTATGTTTCACTCAAGTAAGGGCACATACTCATGGCATATGCATTTATGTTTATGTGGACATGCAGCAACAGCACACATACACTCGTATTTGGAACTGCATCAAGTATGTTGCCACCTGTAATAAAACATCATGTTATACAAGATAGAGTATCTGCAATCAAACTAACTTTTGGCCTTTTTTTTTCTTGTATTTGTACATGTATTGTTAACATTTTACACACATACACAGTTACAAATGAAACTGTATCTTTTCTCTACAAAAACAAAAACCCGAGAAAAAAAAATGAAAAGCTTAGAAGCCAGAGGACTTGTTGAAAACGCTTGCTGGTCATTAACTGGAGCAGTCACAGTCATAGTAAAAGAAAGATTCACACTGTGAGTCTGTCAGCATCTACTCACATAGTGTAGAAGAGCAGAGAAATGTCTGTAAAAGCCATAGTTCTACCCGTGTGTAGTTCATTGTTCTTACCAGAGCTCTGGTAAGAGATGCCGTAGACAAATTAAATGAAAAATGTTTTGAACAGCATTAGAGAATTGTGGTTATGATGATGGTGGCCTGTACTAAATGAATCTGCATGTTCAACAGTGACTAAATGAATCAACAGGGAAGTCTTGCTTGTATGTTTGTTTGTTCTTTTGTTAATTATGTGTTCTCCAGTTAGAATTTAGTGCAAAAAAAAAATGTGTCCAATTTTTGAGATTAAACCGAATTGATAAAACAAGAGGCCTTATGATGTATTGTTATTATGCCACCATAATGTTGCCATCATTTTTCTATGTCCATTCAATGTCTGTCCCAAATCGCTAAGTGTAATAAATTTCAAAATATTATGAGCCTTATACAAAACACACATTCACTCTCTCTCCCTCTCTCTGCTTTTCTAAACTTTTAATATGATTTTTATTGCATACGGCTTAAATGAGTTCATAAGAAATGTTTCCTAATAAAAAAAAAATTGCTTACATTGTTGTAGGGGTTCTAGAGTGTTGGCGTTAAGAATTTTAAATGCTTAAAATATTGTCTTGAAAAAGTCTAATTGATGAGCAATTGTCACGCACTGAAATAGGCTTGAATGATTTGTTACAGTTGGTAACACTACTGGTTTTGCTGTCATCAATCTTGAATGTGGAATTCTACAGCTTTAATGCACCTGGTCCGATTTGAGTGTCATATTACGTTTTTAGTTACTTGCTTATGCACAGATGGTTGAATAAAAAATTTAAAATTAAAATAAGTTCTACTAGAAATTGAAATTAAAAAACCATTTCTGCTGTTTAAGCTACTTTCGTGTTAAAAATCATTTTTTTCATGTATAAAATTAACACACACAACACAAGTGATGTGAGAAGCTAGGTTGTAATCCAAGCTGAAGGCTTGTAATGATCAATTTTATTATGTTATGTTTTTGTATGTAATAAGCTATGAATATTTAAATGTTATAGGCATTAATTTTAAATATTTTTTAATAAAAAATTCATATTTATTCCAAAATAAAGCTGTAGGGTACTTTATTTAATGTATTTAAAATAGAAATCATAGGTTTGATTTCTTCTCACAGTTTTTCCAAATTTTTAGGCCAAAAACACTTGACGCCAATTATTGTTATTTATTTAAAAGCACAGAATACTTGATTAGTCATTACAACCCTTTAGTCAGGATAACAACCTAGCTTCTCACACCACTTCTGTTATACGTGTTAATTTTATCTATGAGTGACGGAATATACAGTTTAAAGTCGACTTCGAACGATCGATTTTTAAGAAGCTTTTCATGTCATTTTTATTTAATCTCAAAGATTTTACCAGACGGCTGTCCATAGGAAGACGCCGCAGTAATATTTTCTCTTCTTTTGATTTGTTCTAGGTGTCTGAGCTTAGGTTTAAACCACGGATAAGAAGTTGAAAGGAGACTAATGAGTGTAGATGCCCCTAAGGGCGCTGTTACCGGCGAAAACATAAAAAATGTCCACAAAGTAATTATACTTGACCCCAAACTGAAGTTGACCGAAACATCGTGCATGAATATTTGGGTTTGTGAAAATTCTGTCCAAAGTGAGTGTCACAACCAACAACGAATGGATAATTCTGAGCTGTTCCACTATAATAAATCCAAACATATGAATCGATGAATTCGTCGTAGTCTAGTAGTTACCATGTTGGCTTTGTAAACAAACTTCGTAATTTTGATCTGAAGAACGGTCGAACAATAGTTGAATCATTGCTGATGAATAATCGTGATGTTACTGTGATTCGCAGCAGAGACTTGGGAGAGCCAAAATTGAAGAATCCTTTTGCGATTTCTTACTTTTGTAAAAACCAAACGGACCCTTTAAAAGCAACGTACTTTACTTCATATGCCACTTACGAGTATTTGAATGATTCGTGTTTATTTTGATAGCGAAGAATTTAAAAAAGCAAAGCTCATCTAACATTTCAGCAATATTTGACGTTACCATTAAAAAGAACAGGACCAAAGCATCCCTATTTTATACAGCATAATCCATACTATTTAACTCAAGCGCAAACGTTAAGATCTCATCACATTTGTTAAAAATGTGGTGATGAAATATTCCCACTGAAGGAAACACAACTAATCCAAGAACTCATGCATATGCGCCTTGGGAAACAAAAAAAGAAAATGCGACCAAAATAAAAGATAAGAAAACAACAACAACAACAGCAACAATGTAGTTTTTTATGACTGTAATTAATTGTCACATTTAAGAACAAAAGGAAAGTCTCAAATGAAAGGAGTTTCAAAATGCCACACACAAACACATGCCTGTGAGCGAATACACGAACATTATAAATGAGAAGATATTTAAAATAACGAGAGTATAAGAGCGAAAAACAACAACTGGTAGCAGCATCATTGTAATTGAAATGATCATGTTAGGTTGTCCATTTAGTGATTTCAAAAATGCCGACGTGAAGTGTCATTTATTTAGTCAAGGGTTGGATATTTATGAAGACGGATCGTTTAACAACCAACAGGGGCCATTTTTGGGACATTACGTGGTCGACTTGCATGGAAATGACAAAATTATAAAGAAATTTTAAGGCACAGGAAGCTTTACAGATGCTATCAGGCCTACGTTTCTGTTATTGTAAGTGTAGCGGATAAGCCGAATTTCTCGATTTCCCGACGCTCTCAACAATTAGGCCTATCTTATGGCCAATTGCGACGTATTTTGCATTTAGATTTGCGCCTTCAACCACATAAAGCTCAACTCGCCGTCAACAAGCAACATTTCCGGAAAACCCAGCTCGAAAAATGGCAAAGCATTTGCACACGAACAAGTGACTATTTGACGAGTTTTCTGGCATGGAGCTGCCTCTAGGTCGTGTCAAAATACTTGTGGGAGAATCGTTACTGTCTATTTACCAAGCTATAACGGTATGTTCAGCTTGACTTTATTAAATGGGGAGAATGGTCTACTCAAGAGAACCACAGTTTATAGAGTACCCGAGGCGACGTTTTCGCCTGGGTAGCAGATTCTCGTTTTTGATAGGGAACTGTAGGCGGGTGATGTACTCCCGAGGTATACCAATCTTTAAGGATGGGTCAAAACAAAATGGGACTAGAGTTTTCTATATGGATGTAGTACTGCAGCTTCACTTCAGATTGAAGGATGACTGTTTCGTCTCTCAAGCAGAGATTTTTACAATTTTAAAGCCTCTTGAGCATCAGCAAATGCTGGATTATAAGTGATTTTCGTAGATGGTAGGGCTGCTTTGGGTGCATTTGAATTACAAAGACTCCATAAGGGTCTACAAAGACACCACAGGAGCCTTTCAATTAAATCCAATCTGACTCTGGTGAGTGTGGGACGTAGTGAGACACTCGGGAACGAGATGGCGGATACCCTCGGTAGATTAGACATATTTCCTGAGGAAGACAAGATGGTTGGCCGTAATGTTTCAATTTGCTGTCTCTATGGTCTGGTCTGAAGACGGGTCAGCGTAGACAAAGATTTTGTATGTTTGGTCTTCTAAAGGCGATGTTTGAATAGCATAAGACTGGTTACTGAATTTTTTACGAGACACTGTGAAGTTAGATCGTTGACAAGAACCTGAAATAAATCGCAGCTGAACTATTGCAGGATATGTTGTGAAGACTTACTCTATCCAACCCTCTGTAAAATGGAATTGAAAACATTTGACGGTTGGAACATAACGCTTTAGTTAGAATTACAAACAAGCTTCTCACACCACCCATGTTGTAGGTTCTAATTTTATTCATGAGTGTTAGGACCTACTGTTTAATCTCGAATCCGAACGATAGATTTGAGAAATTTTTCATGGAATTTTATTTTACT
This sequence comes from Sarcophaga caerulescens, assembly GCA_927399465.1. Lineage (NCBI taxonomy): Eukaryota > Metazoa > Arthropoda > Insecta > Diptera > Sarcophagidae > Sarcophaga > Sarcophaga caerulescens. The sequence continues at coordinate 91,964,528 of OV656866.1, read as the reverse complement.
CTCAAGGTTTCGCGTCCAATAAGCGGGCTTACTACCAACTACGATAACTTTATTCGAACTCTCCTGATGTTTATAATGGGATTGGGAGGGCTAAGTGGTGCTCGATTATTTTCTCGTAACTGATCCGTGATCTCTTTGGGTTTTTTATCTTGTGTCTTTTATTTTCGCCCACTCTATCACTGTCTTATTTCATTCCTGACCCATTTATTCTTCCTCTCCATGTTGAGGACATTCACAATCGTTCAAATGACTTCCGGATAAAGTTTGAATTGTCCTCATGGCATTACAAGTCTTTAAACATAGCTATGCATCTATTCAAGGAGAAGTTTCCGGAGATAATAATCAGCCAGCAAGATCATGTGATTTGATGCCGTTACCCCTTTTCTGTGAGAATCGGTTCAAAACCGTATCCATGCGGATAAACTTGTAACGGTGGAACAACACTTCTCAACAACTTCCTTCAAAAATATTAATTTTCCAAACTTTTGCTTGACTTTTGAAAACTAAAAGTGGGTAACCCTTTTATAACAACATCATGAATATGTTTTAATGATCATTCGCATTCACAATAACAATTAAAACGGCAAATAACACACATAATAAAAATTATAAAATATTAACTGGTCATGCCTACAAGCAAAACAAAACAAAAGATGCCATACGACGAAAGAGAATACCATGGTAAGTAGTAGAGAGAGAGCTGAGATTACAACTACTCATGTAAAATATATTTTTATTATACATAGAGAAATGGAGAACAATGATTTAAAAGGAAGAGAGAGAGAGAGAGTACTTTGGAAATTGATCACACAGCCAATTAAAATAAACCGAGCTATACAATGACGCTCTTTGTCATTGTAGCTAAACAAGATCGTGTATTGGCTGATTAAGACTCGTAAATAAAACAAAAACAACAACTACAACAATATCAATATACAATAACAATAAATAACAATAAAAACAAACCGCCTTCAAGTGCTACTTGTTATTATTGAGAGTTTTTGGGGAGCACGTTTACGAGTGTATGTGTGGCAATGGCTTAAACCATGTGAGAATAGGTTGTAGGTAAACATAAGCTTGGATTTATTTCATTAAATGAGTGTGTTTGTTTGCCAGAGTTTTTCAAGTAGCTGTTGATTTGATGTGTATGTTTAAAACGTTGTCAACACGTTTTTCTCGCCCAAAACGTGTTTACTTAACTAAAGCCTGGTGGTGGCTTAAAGAGAAGCTGAGCGTGCGTGTTAACATCGTCTGATGTGTGCAGTATGTTTAAGCCAAGTTTATATCAGTAGACAATAAGTAAGCTGTGGATACAGTTGATGTAAGTGTCATGTTAATAAGACAGGGAATCATAACGCAATTTGACGTTAATCCCAACGGTACAATAAACGAATCACAAACGGTTGATCAGTGATAGTTTTTTTTATTTTTTTCAAACAAAAATAAAGAAAAAAAAATTTAAAAAAAAAAAATTTAAATTAAACAGAAAATAATTTAAAAAAAAATAAGTGTTTCAAAAATCAAAAGAAAAAATAATTATAAAAATTGCTTCGCATAAAAGTGATGAATGATTTAAAAATGGGTTTCAAACAATCCCTCTTGCAACGTTTACACACAATTGAAGTGCCTACGACTACAGGGAAACCCTGTACCGAAACCAAGGATACTTCCAATAACGCCAATACACAAATAACGGATTTTAGCATACAAAGAATATTGGCGGACAATAAAGATGAGCGTGCAGTTAACAATAATCAGAATACACCACCTACCAGTCCCAAACTATATGCTCCAGTTGCCACAAAGCCTGTAATCCAACCATCCAATGACATACTGGATTTGTCTAAAAACAAAACGACAGAAAATTATTTAAATCATCCTCTGCTCAACCCCCAGACAAACTCTCTCAATGAGTTTCCCTATAACAGCGCTCTAAATTACGGTGGCTTCCATCCCAATATCTTGGCAGCTATGGCCGCTGCAAATGCCCAAAAATTTTATGCACAATTCTTGCCACACATGTTTACCGGCGGTTTTTACAATACCGCGAACTTAACTCGAGCCCAACCCTATCAAAAACGTTATTTTGCACCCTATGTTCTAAACTCTCAAACGGCAAGCACAAATAGCCCACAACAACAACAGCAGCAGCTACAAACACCTTTAACACCAACCACACCCACCACCGCTACTGTAAATGCCAGCCCAGCAAGCAACTTATCTCCTCCAACTACATCTTCGACATTAGCCAGTAAATTATTATGTTCACGTGCCGATTGCCTAGATTGTTTGGATTCTTATTACAAAGCCTCCACTTCTTCCTTTCCATATAAGTCTCCCATTTTATCGCCGGCTGCTTCTACGATTAGCTCTACGAGTTCGTATCATGGTAAAAACCAGAAAGAGATTTTTAACTCTTTAAGCGCTTCGAATATATCTTTGACAGCCGTAACCAACATACATATGGCAACTAATAAAAACTGCCGCGATAATGTCATGAGTACGTCGCTGGCTAACAATTCCGAAGAGATCAGCTATAAATGTCGCATATGCGATAAGGTTTTTGGATGTTCACAGACATTACAGGTGAGTTCCTCAAAGGGAAACAAAAATACCGACGGCGTTTAAAGGTTAAGGTTATGCGGCCAGGTCTTGAAACTATCTATCCGCTAAACAATACTTTATTTTAATTGGTTATTTCAACCCTTTAGTAAGGATTACAACCTATTTTCTCCCACCACACATGTTGTGTGTGATAATTTTATTCATTAGTGGTGCGACCTACAGTTTGAAGTTGACTCCGAAAAAAGATTTTGAGAACTTTTTCATAACAAGTTTATTGCATTCAGAGGTTTTGCCAGAAATCTGCTGAGAGGAAATTGCCGAAGAAATATTTTTCTATATTTCGCTTTATTGGAGAAATCTGAACTGGGGTTTGAACCTAGGCCTCATGTCTAATAAGCCAACAAACTACCTACTAGACTACGGCGACTTCCCGCAATAGAATACTTTACTTTGAATAATTATTACAACCCTTTAGTAAGGATAACAACCTAGCTACTCTCACCACTCATGTTGTGTGTTTTAATTTTATCCCTTAGTGGCGGGATCTATGTAGTATGTATTTACTCTCAGAATTTTTGCCTGAAGACTGCTCAGAGAAAGTCGTCGAAGAAATATTTTTTTATTTTTCGTTTTGCACAAGATGTCTGAGCCCAGGCTTAAACGACGAGAGCTCGATTATGACAACCTTATTCTGATCACGTTACTATGACATTGTCTTCTCTTCATGGTCAGAAACTTCCGGGACGTATTGTTTGGAGATAATGCAGTCGCTTAATGTTTTAAAATTCGATAATCTTCCGACAAAAGCCTGAAAGAAAAATTATTTCGTTTCGAATCAAGAATGTTTGGGATTGTAATCAAGTATTTTAAACATTACACTACACAACTAATGTTTAAAAACGGGTGATTTTTTTACACCATATGGATTTTGTAAACTGAAAGACATTTAATTTTTAAAGATCACTTAGTACGTAAGTGGTTCTCACAACTAAATCGTAGATTACCCTTTCGTGAACTCCTAGTTAGCTCATTAACGGCGACAGTATTCTTGTAGTCACCGCAGTCTAGTAAGTTGTATGTTTGCTTATTAGACATAAAGCTGCTGTTCAAACCCCAGGTCGGACATCTCCAACAAAACGAAATATGAAAAGATATCTCTCCGGCGTCTTCCCCTCACCAGATTTCTGGCAGAAACTCTGACCTCAAATTGTTTATCAAAAATCTGTAGTTCGGAATCGACTTTAAACTGTAGGTCCCGCCATTCATGTATAAAATTAACACACACAATATAAGTGGTGTGAGAAACTAGGTCAATAATCCTGACTGAATGGTTGTATTGGCCAACTATGTACATATATGTATATGTATGTATGTAATCCATAGACCTCAAGTACGTCCACGACAAAATAGTCTACTGGAATCAGTTTAAATGATCTTAGACTGAGATTAATTTCTCTTCAATCCCGCCTCTCAATAGTTTCATTATATCGCATGTCATGTAGCATGTACATTTCGATCAAGACTAGTTGAAAAACAAAATCCTTGAAGAACTAGGGTCATTGGACCCTTTTCTATTCTATTCTATTCTATTCTATTTCTTTATGGTAAAATGTTAAACTTTACTGAGCACATTTGATTTTGCAACATGTCACGAAGCTTTTTTTGCACTTCAGAAATCTACAGTGATAGCAAAACAATAACCCGTTATTTAAAAAAAATTTCGATGACACTTGTCTCTTAACCAGAATATCTGAAAAAAATTAAATCGTAAGAATATCGTAACGTTATCAAGATATTTTGATAAACTTGAGATAAAATAGAGGGCATACTGACTGCTAGTGTCCTGATATATTCAGAAATATATCTTAAACACACATACATAACATACGTAATTGGTCATTACAACATTTCTGTCAGGGTCGGGAAGTCGCCGAAGAAACATACCTCATATAATTATCATATGATTGAGAGCCTAGAAATAAGGAGTAGTAGTGTTAATATAGTATCAATGCTTTTAGCCTTAAAAACACAGACATTTTCATTAATTACCCCCGTTTTTTTATTTTCAGGCCCACGAAAAAACCCACAAGTCACCACGTTACGAATGCACAGACTGCGGCAAAGGTTTCTCACAGCTACGCAACTACAAATATCACCTTTCGGTGCATCGGGGAACCAAAGAATTTGCAGCCGAATGTCCGGAATGTGGCAAAACATTCAATGACAAGGGCTACTTAAGTAGTCACATGAAAATTCATCGAAATAAAAAGGAATACGAATGTCCCTACTGCCCCAAGTCATTTAATCAACGTGTAGCCTTTAATATGCATGTGCGCATACATACGGGCGTTAAACCGCACAAGTGTGCTGAATGCGGCAAGAGATTCTCGCGCAAAATGCTTTTAAAACAACATATGCGCACACACAGCGGTGAGAAGCCCTATCAATGTTCGGTATGCGGTAAATCATTTGCCGATCGTAGTAACATGACTTTGCATCATCGCTTGCATTCGGGCATTAAACCGTTCAATTGTCCCATTTGTCCAAAAGCATTTACCAAGAAGCATCATTTGAAAACACATCTCAACTATCATACAGGTTGCAAGCCATATGTCTGTCCGCATCCGAACTGTAATCAGGCATTTACGCAATCCAGTAATATGCGAACTCATGCCAAAAAATGTCAATACAGACCGTTACAAATGACAGCGTATCCGGTGGCACAAAAGTTCAATGCAGTTGCCGCGTCAGCAGCAGCAACTACCGTTACAAGTTTCTCCAATACATCCTTACTAACAGCGGCAGCAACGAATGCAGCAGCAGCCTCACCATCAGTTTCGAATGCCATAGTAACGGCAGCCAGTCAAGCCACACAAAATTTCATTTTGAATCCCATTTCCCGTCTACCTTCAGCGATGGCCGTTAGTGTTGGCAGTAGCCAACATCATGGCTCATTAGCTAATATAGTCAATGCAGTAGCCAGCGGTAATAATGGTAACAATAATGGCAGCATTCCTTTCATACCTTCAACCACTTTTGCGGCTGGAATTCGGATGTTGTCCACTGTTACCTCAACTGTGCCTGTAACCAGCAGCAGCATGCAATCGTCAGTATTTCCGCCTGCTCAGCAGCCTTTATTATCCACATTGCGTCCGTTTTAATCACAGGCACAGACAGAGCACATTAAAGCGTGTGTTTAAATGCATTTAAAAGCATAATTAACGTTTTCATTTCTGTCTCTCTGTAGCTGTCTGTCTGGGGCAGGCAGTAGACTGTAGGTTTTTTAATGGTTTAAAATCGTTTTCTTTTATTTATTTAAACTGTGATACAATTATAGATTTTTATTTTTATAAAACAATTTTGTAAGTGATGTATGTATTAATAGTTTTAATTTTAGTTGTAATAATCATAATAAAACTACTGTAAGTAATATTTTTTTATACAACGCAACAAAACCTGGTTTTATTCCCACATTAAGTTTAAAAAGTTTCCGCTACAAGATGCAACAGGGAAAGTGTTAAAAGCAGACACTTTTAGGGTGCCCTGATAAGACTAGGGAGTAGTAAGCATATCTATTAGTATAAGGCCATATTCCAATCATTCGATCAATTCAACTAAGATGCACATTTTGGTATGGTCTACAGCTCTGTCAATCGACAGTCTTTATCCTCGAAATTCGCATATGTTTGTGGAACTTTCCGGTTTTTCAAGTAAAAAATTTTGCAGGAAAAGAAGTCCGAACAAAAAATCTATCACAAGCTGTGGCTTGTGATTGAAAAAATACAATATTATGGTGACACATGTTTGAGTAATATAACACTGTAGAGGTTAGTGAAGAACGTATTTGGTCAAATATATATATTTCCAAGGTCGTAAGAGAAACATTAGATCGTAACAAAATTATTCAACTTAATTCTGTCTGCAGAGTATTTTTTATTCGCTGTATGTATAGCCTTTCTCTGTGACTTCTGCATCCGACATGTCTCCCAACGTATTTGCCGTACTTTCCTCTTCTGCGACTTCCCTCTGGATTTCCGTCAAAGAGTGTGCGCGTGATATCAAACAGTGGCTTTGGGTATGTCCAATCCCCTTCCATATGTGACATCAAATATTCCGTACCATAAGTTAGCCATAGGATTCATTGGATATCGTTTTATAAAAGCTTGTAGCTCTTGAAGTTCATTCCTCAACGCATTCCATATTTCGCAGACGTACAGACATCTAAATTGATGCTCAAGTTAAACAATCTTATTTTGAAGTCCCTTGAAATTTGTGTGTATCTCCCTCCACACCATTTCAAGTGAACTAAATGCTGTGAGACGTTTGTTTATGCGAGTTGTTATGATACTACCGCCATAGCAGAATGAAACTACGGTAATAATTAGTGTATCGCTTAGTAATGAGGTGAGGATTGGACGTGTGAATACGCATGATTTTAGTTTTCAGAGTTTCAATAATAATCTGGTTAATGTAACAAATTTTCCAACATTTTTTAACATTCCGGATATGTCGCGCAGTCAGCATAATCTAAAAAACTTCTTGACTTAATCCCCAATTCATTCTTCTACGATCGCCATAATCGTTCTACGGTGAGGACTATTCGCAAAATGGTAGATAAATTCTAAATAAACTAACACCCTCACGTTGACGAAAAGCAAGACCTATCGAAAACACCGCCGCTGTTCATGAGACTTTACAGTAGAATACGCTCACATGTAAAAAGCCTTTAGCAGACCACAACTTGGTGAATATTGCGTCGTGTCTTGGTGCGAAATTCAACTGATCCTGTGACTAAAGGTAAACGAACATAGACAACGACGTCTGTTTGCTGAATTCGATCTGAAGCAGTTGGCAACTGACACTAATTTTCATTGCAAAATCATATTCAGCGATGAGACCTATTTCTGAATGCATGGGTACGTGAACAAACAAAATTTTCGAATATGGGACGATATTAATTCACATGAAATTTTAAAGCATCCAATGCTTCCCGAAAAAGTTACTGTTCGCCGTGGATTTTGGGCGATCATCACCATTGATCCATACTTCATTGAGAATGACGTTGTATAGAACATCACACTCAATAATGGTAACTAAAGGGTGATTTTTTAGCTATTATCTTTTTGGCAACACTGGTTTAAACACCTCACGCACGTTTCGTGTTTTGTTTCACTGTCAAACATCTTCAGTTTGGTCTATAATTTAACCATGAATCGTCTTACAAACGAACAACGCTTGCAAATCATTGAATTTGGCATCATTGGACCGTACTTCTTCAAAGATGCTGCGAATCGTAACGTAACTGTGAATGGTGAGCGCTACCGTGAGATGATATCTAACTTTTTTTTTGCCCAAAATGCAAGAGCTTGATTTGCATGACATGTGGTTTCAACAAGACGGTGACACATGCCACACAGCACACGTAACAATGGACTTATTGAGAGGCGAGTTCGGTGAACATGTTATTTCACGTTCGGGACCGGTCAATTGGCCGCCTAGATCGTGCGATTTAACGCCTTTAGACTATTTTTTGTGGGGCTATGTTAAAGCTCATGTCTATACAGACAAGCCCGCTTCAATTGACGCATTGGAAGACAACATTGAAGCATTTATTCGTGAGATACCGGCCGAAATGTTGGAAAGAGTATGCCAAAATTGGACTAAGCGGATGGACCATTTGAGGCGCAGTCGCTGTCAACATTTGCATGAAATAATGTTCAAACATTAAATTATATGGACCATACTATCGATTCAAATAAAGATTTCATGCATTTTTCTGAATTTTATGTGTTTTTTTTTGAAAAATTTTCCTATAGCTCTTAAAAAATCACCCCTTATAAGTCAATGACTACCAACTTTTTTATCCTGAATTGGATAATTTTGATACAAACGATACGATATGTGTTTTCATTAGGAAAGCTGCGCGAACGAAGTTGAAGGCATAGTCATCTCACGTTGAGGTAATGTAAACTGAATACCGAAATGTTAGGATTTGACGCCGTTAGACTTTTTCTTGGGAGATTTTTACTTGTAAGCGAATAATCCACAAACTACAGCGATTGTCAAAACCAACCTGGAAAATATTTCGATGAAAAATCATTTAACGAAAGCACTAATGAGGAAGCACTAAATGAAAGAACCAATACAAAATGTTCATTCAATGTTCTTTAGTGTAGATATTAAATTTATTTCAACAATTCCTTGAATTTTATTGCCCAAATACCTCAAATAGAATAATAGGTAGTGTGTTGGCTTATTAATAGGAGCAAAGCCATGGTTCCAACCCCAGTTCAGACATCTCTGGCAAAAACTCTAGGAGTAAGTAAAATAAATTTCTCAAAAATCTGTCGTTTGGAGTGGACTTTAAAGTGTAGGTCCCGCCAAATTAAAAACACACAACATAGGTGATGTGAGAAGCCAGACTGGAATACATACTGACTGTAATGACCAATTAAAGCTGATGTTCTTTTCATAGCTAAAAATTATACTATGTTTTGAAGAATATCTTTTTTTTTTTTAAACGGCAAGAACATGCCGTTTAAAATTTATTACCCATGCTAAAGCATGACAATTACTTCGAAGAAAATATGTGGGCGGATTTAGATCAGTTTTTTTTTATTAACACCACCATTTAAGTGGTGATTTGAAATCGTAAATTAAATGGTACAAATTACAAGACTTTTTTTATACACTAATTAAGCATTTATTGCAAAAGTTCATTAGCCTACAATCTAGTTGGCTAGTAAAATTTGACAAAATTTAAATCCTTTAATAAAAATTACCATAAGAACATCAAATTTTATAATCAATTCAACAAATCTTTTTAAAACAAGAAAAAGAAGTTTGTGTAGAATATTTGCATAAATTTGTTCTAGAAATGAAAACAAATTCCACGAATTAATATGAATGACTTCTTGTTATTTTTTTTTTTTTGTTCCCAGAATAAAATCAATTTCTTTTACTGGCTTTTAGAAAACTTCTAAGAATTTGCCAAAACGAGGTAATGAAATGAAATCCACAAAAAAAAAATGTTTCTTTAACTGAAGACCACCAAACCAAATGTAACATAATTTAACAGGTGAATTTATGGTTTGACAGACATCATCAAGCAGCATCTTTTCCAAAACAAAACAAAAAAAAGTAACATTTTTTTCGTTTACATTTTCCACAAAATAAAAGTTTTGTGTTTGTGTTCATTTCAAAAGTGCCGTAATTAAAGTCATTAAATTTAACATCTCCCCTGTATGTAAATCTTGTTTAATTTAAAAAAATATATATACATACATACCAACAACAACAAAAATAACAAAAAATTTAATAGTTTTTCTCCAAAAAAAAAAACGGACAAAATGTATCTTTAAAAACACAATCTCCAGCTTAAATCATTTCTGGTCAAGATACATTACACTACCACACATACACATGCATACCATAAAACTATAAGATGCTTAAATGATAGATATAGGGTTTACAGTGCATAAGAAAAGTTAAACACTTAGATCTTGAGCTATTCACTTTACATCAAATTAATGTAGAGGACCGAAAAGACTACATAAGCCGAATAAAAAAAATTTTAATTTTCACCGTTATTTCCACCCATTCAACTCAGATCAACAAGAAGACAATGAGTTTCTTTCTATATAACAGCAGCATGAACTAACAACACTTCAAAATAGTAGGTCTACGTTGATTCACTACCAATGCACACTCTTCTAAATATCGGGTGGGGTGGGCTATCTATTGGTTTGAAAACATCGATTATTCCGAATCTGGCAATACTTATGTCATTCTATTCTGTCAAAAAATTCATTATATTAGCTCCACTGGACATAATGAATCGATTTACGCTTGAGTAGGGTTGGCAATCCCGCTCTATATTTTCAATCCCGGGATCCCGGGATTTATCCCGGGATTTTAAAAAATTTGTTCTTGAAAGATATTAACATATTATTTCAATAAAATTAATAACATGACACATCCAAAAATAGGTTTATAAGAAAGAATTTATTAAATTATAAGAAAATTAATTTTATTTTTAATTTTACACATTTTTAAATTAATTATAAAGAGTTAATTGTTTTTTATAGATATATACTCTTTTGTTGATCAAGTGCGATATGTTATTATTTTTTATTATTTTTAAAATACGTTTTGAGGAAGCACAGAGCATCCAAAGTTTCATCGCTCAAACGACTTCTTATTTTAGTTACGAAAAATTCAGCTGCAGAAAAAGCACGTTCAGACTCTACACTGGCTGGCTTAATAGTCATTAAAAAATCGTATGCTTTTTGCAAAAAGTCACCTTATGGAAGAAGGAACCATTACGAACTTTGTTTCGGATTCGGACTGAACATTTGTTCTACCATTGTGCAGATACTGAAGTACCCCACTGATATCTGTTCTCCTTTGTTGCATGCGAAGGATGAGGGCTGAATGTAGATTTTGACTTATAACGTTGTTAGCATCTTTAAGTTTTTTTAACATAAAAGTTATGGCAACATCGGCTGTCAACAGATTAGCATCCCGACGGCAAAGGGTGTCAACTGTTGCTTTAACTGGGACAAGAGCACTAATGATTGCGGATACCATATTAATCTCATCTTTGGATAAAGCAAAATATTCACCTTCAGGTGGACCTATATCTATTAATGCCTTTTGTATACAATTAGAATAAAGACGTTCCAGCATTAACAAAAGGCTGCTCCACCTAATTTAGTTTGAAGTCGCCGTAGTCTAGAAGGTAGTGTGTTGGCTTATTAGACTGAAGGCCCGAGTTCGAATCCCAGGTCAGACATCAAAACGAAAATATGAAAATATTTCTTCGACGACTTCCTCTCAGCAGATTTCTGGTAAAAACTCTGAGAGTAAATAAAATTGCCATGAAAAGCTTCTCAAAATACTGTCGTTCGGAGTCGACTTTAAACTGTAGGTCCCGCCACTCATGTATAAAATTAAAGCACACAGCATAAGTGGTGTGAGAAGCTAGGTCGTAATCCTGACTGAAGGGTTGTAATGACCGACTATGTATGAACTATGTATGCTCCACCTAGTTTTACAGTCTTTTATTAGAGTTAGTTGCTTTCCAAATTCAGCCGTAACATACTTTTGCAAGACATCGTTTTTTGTTAGCGATCGTTTAAACATCACTATTAATTTTCACACCTTCTTGATCACTGCACCGCAATTGACCTCAGTAATATCACATTGGTATCCTCCATATCTATGGCCATAATACAGATCAACCAATTCTTTGTTGCCAGAAAAATTCTCATCCTCGTTACTCTCTGAAAAATCGTCTTCCTCTTCTGGTTCTTCACCCTCGTGGTATTGCTCATCTGTTTCTCTTTGTAAATCATGTTTTTCATATAGCACGTCAATTACCACCAGTTGGACACCATGGGCAAAGCATGAATGTTAATTTACAGGTAATGATCAGCCCACTTTTTTCATGACACTTGCACCGTCTGTCATAATATCAACTATATCTTTTCTCAAGTTAAGTCCATATACTGCAAGCTTTTGTTATAGTAGCCCAATACATCTCAAAAAAAAGAAAAATCTCAATTTGAAGTTTTGTTTCTAATTTAAGAGCGGTTCATGCATTGAAACAACAGATTCTAATTTCAGAAAATTCGAATTAGGGAGAGTTCTAATATAAAATTTTTTTCATTGCGGCTTAAAAAGTCAAATCCCGGGATTAAGTGCTCAATCCCGGGATTTTGGAATTGTTAAAAACTGCGGGATCCAGGGATTTCGGGACCCCGGGATCCCGGGATTCCCAACACTACGCTTGAGCAACGTTAGGATTTATTGGAAATTTATTTCCACAACAAATTTCGGAAATTCCACGAAAATGTCGTACTAAAATTTGGTTGCAGAGAAGGACCATTACCAGTGCCCGGTATACGCATGTATATTGCTAAAGTTCGTAAAACTGGTTTTATTGTTGAGGCGCCAAGACGTGAGCGTGCTCGTACAGTGCCTACAACCGAAAATAACGAAGATTTGCCTGAAAGTTTGCGTGATCAACTTGTCATCGTTCTCAAGAATTGAACATTTCATGCACCAGTTTACGTCAAAGATCTCGGTATGATGTCTTACAAAGTTCAATTGGTTCAAGAGTTGAAGCCGCAAGACCATCTGCTTCGTTTTCGCTTCGCTAGATGGCCCAACGAGAAACTGCACCATGATGTTGATTTTGCCCAAAAAAAATCATCTTTTCGGATTTAGTGGGTACGTTAATAAGCGAAATTGCCGTATTTAGGGCCCAGAAAACCCATACGTCGTCTTACAGAATCCAATGCACCCATTGACTGTTTGGTGCGACATGTGGAGCGGAAGCATCACTGGCCCATATTTCGTTCAAAATGAGGACGGCTCAACTATTACGGTCAATGGAGGCACCTATCGCATAATGATTACGATGTTTGATTTCAACAGGATGGTGCAACTAGCCACACATCTCATGCCACAAACGATATATTGCGTCAAACCTATGATGGCCGTTTAATTAGCCTAAATGGTGATGTCAATTGGCCGCCAAGAAGCTGCGATTTGACACCGTTGGACTATCTGTGAGACGCCGTTAAAGACAAGTACTATGCCAACAAACCAGAGACAATTGAGCACATTGAAGGCCAACATTCATGATGCCACTGCCGAGATACGCCCCCATACACTCGAAAAAGTGCAAGAAAATTGGTCATATGAATGAAATAATATTCCATTTCTAACGGGAACAATTGTACTTCACAATAAAAAAATTAGATTTGGCAAAATTTCAAACCGCTTTTGCTTCATTGCATTATGAAATTTAAACTTTTGAATGGCCCACCCTTTATATTATCTGGAGACTTTCCCCAGATGTTCCTTCAACAGGCTTTAAACAAGAGGAATAGCACACGAAATAATGCTCACCATTGGCAATGATGGCCTGGTCAACATCGTTTTCGAAGAAATAGAACACCTCCAGATTGCTTGGTATGCGATATGCTTGGGTCGCTATTAAATCTCATGTTGGTTGGTATCGTCTCAAATTCGACAATTTTCTTTGATTTTTTGATTAAAATTTTAATTGTTCCAATTAAGTCCATTTAGTGAACACATATCATCGTCTATGGTCGACATGAATTATGTCGAAATTCACGAATGCTTGCTTTTGTTACTGACTGTAAAAAAAAATATATTTTTACATACAATATCTGCCACATATACGACCCCATCTCGTTTTTTCCAAGTAGAAAGATGTGCTTAAATGAAATCACTGCACACAGACACAGACAATAACCAAAAAAACAATTTCACAATTCTGAAAATGTTTTATGTGTCGTGTTAATTGTTATAATGTGACCCCAAAACTGACCCACTAATAAAACAAAGACAGAAAACAGAAAAAAACAAACTTCCAACATCATTTCCACCGGCAGTCCGTCATACAGCAGTCGAAAACAATTCACCTGTTTTCCCTCTTTAAATAGATTATTATGGACGAGACCTTTTCTTAACGCACTCACTCCGCTGTTCGTAATAACAGGTGAATTTGTTATGAAAATGTATTCAGCGAAGCAAAACAAAATGGAGCGTTTACTGGCCATATTTGTTGGAGTTTTAAAGTAAAGGTAACAGTATTCGGCTGTTGTACTATTTATGTGTTAAGTTGTATTGGTAACAAGAGAAAATAAACCGTTATCAGGTGCCACATAGTGTTATAGTTTTACAACGACAAATTAAAAAGTTATGTTTTACTTTACATGTCAAAGAAATGAAAGCTGCCAATGAAGTACTTTTATTAAGAAACGAAAGCCTCAACAACAGCTTACGAATTTTAAGCCCTGTATTCGTGAAAATAAAGAGTTGGTTTGATAGCTGAGAGGATCAAGGTAGGTAGGTAGATCGAAGTGGTAGCACAGATTACCAAAGCTCACTTGAGCACGCATAGCTGCCCGTTGTGACGCCACAGGTAAGCGCAGTCCATGTACTAACCGAATTCCACCAATCTAACGACTACCCTACGCTGGAAAACCAGCCTGAAAGTTTAATAAACGAAGCTATATCCTTGACATCAATGGACGATAACTCCGTTAAGCTGACAAGGAATGGAGTGCCAAATAACGTATATCTGCACCTCGCAAGAGATGGGCATTAACAAAGAAAGTGGACAACAGTTTCCTCTTTCTCAGCAGATCTGCACCCACGGCTGAAGTCCTTAAATGAGAGCTGCATTCTCTCCGCGTGTCTTCCCATAACACAATGACCTGTAAGCACGGCCACAGTGATTGATATGATGTCACGACCAACTCCGAGTAATTGGTTGGTGCGCCTTCTATCCATCGAGGGCCAAGTGAGTCTGGCAGTGGAGCAAGATTCTTCATTGATCCAGAATAGATTGGCGTCCCGAAAGATTTTCCGCTCAATGGCTAATTTCACCGAGGTAAGTGGCATACCCAAATCGATCGACGAGAATTCCGGAAGGAGTGCACCAGCTCTGGCGAGCTCGTAGCCCCTGCAGTTGCCCTGAATGTGACTGTATCCAGGATGAGTGTGTAAAACTGGATTAACATTTTCGTATTCGACAAGGTTTGGCAATCTAGCATATCGTTTAACGTCAGAAAAACTCTTTTGTATTTAGGCACTAACAAATGATCTCAGGCAGTCTATATTTATTTATAAGAGAAATAAGATCTTTGGAGACAAGAAAAATTTAGCCTCCTATTTTCTTAAATTTTAACTAGAATTCGTCTTAAAATCATTATGGAAATCTGCACTTCAGATATACGCTTCCAAATACAACGACTTCTGTTGAAGCTGTAATGTTTATGAAGAATAGAATACTTCTAAAAACCTTTTGTGTCACTGTTTGGCACTTGGGAACTTGAGGCGATGAGTATTTGCTTACTAAACAAGAGCTCTGGATTTAAACCACAGCTTTAACATCTTGAAAAAATATTTCTTTTAACGATAGCCAACAGCAATAACTTTGATAATAACTCTGAGAGTTACTAACTCTATTTGGCGAAGAAAGGCTTTCCAAATCTATCTTTTGCAAACGACGTGAAACTTTAGATGCCACTACTCATGGATAAGCTTAACACGGACAACATGAGGAGCATGAAAAGCCAGGCTGTGTTACTGTTTTTAAGGATTGTAATAGACAACAGTGTGTGTATTTATATGTAATAATAGTTGAGTGTAGTCGCCGTAGTCCCCAGGTCAGACATCTACAAAGAAACAAAATATGAACAAATATTTTTTCGACGATGTAGTTAAGTTGAAAAGTTCGTAGTCCAACACACAGATGACGCTGTTAATATTAAGTCCAGATTTGTATCTAACCGTGAAAAAGACACACATGGGGGCGTCCACCAAAGAGTCCGTTGCCAGTGAAAATATCAAAAACATTCACAAAATAATTTCGTTTGATCAGTTTCTTTGAACGTAATGATCGAGATAGCTGAGGCTCT
The DNA here is from genome assembly GCA_927399465.1 of Sarcophaga caerulescens. Classification (NCBI taxonomy): domain Eukaryota; kingdom Metazoa; phylum Arthropoda; class Insecta; order Diptera; family Sarcophagidae; genus Sarcophaga; species Sarcophaga caerulescens. The sequence goes on along the minus strand of OV656866.1, from coordinate 91,948,503 downwards.
AAAGATATCAAAAAAAAACTTACGGGACCTATCGTGCATGAATATTTAGGTTTCCGTCTAAAGTGTCGCTTGTGCTCACAAAAAACCCTGAACTGATGATTCTAGGCAATGTTTGAAGCTATTTCACCACAAAAAACCCACGTTAATGCGTCGATAATAGAAAATACAAGAAACATGACCTCACACCAGAATCACATCAATCATATTCGGAGAAGACAGCATGTGAGGAAACGACTTCAAAACGGTTGGCAAGGTAATGGCATCAGTATTTTGGCGTTCGCATAAAATAATATCGATTGACTATCTTGGAAAGGGAAAAACAACGATTATTACTCAGCATTATTGAAGAATGTCTTGGCTTACGAATGTTGCAGCCCATAGCTAGAGGTGATGAGATGATGATAAAATTCATATCTTTGTGTAGCTGACTCGATGCCCAGGTATTGTAAGCATACAGAAAAATATCATAATGGCCACTTCGTATAAAAGTCAAGTCATCTGTACGCAAAAAGAATAAAAATTTGACTCTGAGATATAGCGGTATACTTGGTAATGAGACGGCGGATGCTCTAGATGCTAGATTAGGTTCACTTTCTGAGGGCGAATCGATAGTTGGTCCTGATACCCCAATCTGTCATCTATACGGCCTCATCACTGGAGGGGTTAGGGGAAAAGTTGTCTATGGCCTGCTATTTGTCTATGGCCTGCTATAGACAGTGATCGAACGGGTTTGATGCTGAGCCGAGATAAAGCTAGTCTGAGGTTAGTTATTGGTTTCATTACAGGGCACTGCGAGATTAGATCGCTGACAAAGGTCTGGAACAGATTCCAGCCGGACTATTGCAGGGTATGTTGCAACGAGGAGGATTTGGAAACTATCGAACACCTCCTCTGCAACTGTCCAGCCCCTAGTAGGTTGAGAACCCTGAGCAGTGGTTTCTTCGAAGAGTCGACATTAAGGCTCATAAATAGGTTGAGATGGTTGAGAAGTGCTAGGGCTTCAATGGTATAATCGCGCTCTTTTGTGTGTTTGTGGTTCATTTGTTTTTTCCTCCTTTTCTTTCTTACCTTTCCTACATAATCTCAAATTTCAAAATTTCAAATTTCTTTATCTCCTTAACTATCCTCTCTCTCCCTCCTCTAGGACGTATTACAATGGGTCGTTTTGATCTCTGGGTATTGTACTTGTCCCAATGACAAGTACACGTCCTCAAACCTAACCAAAACTTTCCCTTCTTGGTAATACTCATCTTAAAAATGTTCTTTAAATTTCCATTAAATGTATAAAAAGACTGCCAATTGCCTCTTTAAGTCAGTCGATCATCATGCATTTATGAATGCCTTTACATTGTAATTCATTTTTCATACTTTTACGCCAGACTCCAGAATTATTTATTCTGCTCTTCTAGGCGAGACGAACAAAATTTACGTTAAAAATTGTCAATAATTTTGATTAAAATAATTATCGAGCACATTATTGACAGCAACAACAACAACAATAATAATAATAATAGCAACAATATAACAATCATACATAAATCCTTTTCTAGCCATAAATCCTCTTAATACAACGTAATTGTCAATTAAAAATTGTATGAAGAAAAATTTTCATTTTACCTTTTTAGAAGGAAAACGCCACTCAGAGCTACTCAACTGTTGAACTACTCAGCTACTAGGCATGGCAACGGCAAAAATCAATAAAAAAAAAATGAAAAAAAAAATATTTCATCGCAAACCACAAATGATCATGTTTTAAGATCGCCAAACAATTTCGTTGCCAAACGAAAAACAAGATAAAACGAACGTGTTCATAAATATTGACAATTTATAAAGCGTTCGACAGCCAATTGACGTTTAATTGACAAGTGACAAAAATTAAATGAAACAAGAGCAACAAAAAAAACCAAGCAACAAGGCAACAAAAAAAGAGCGAAAATAAAACGAGCGACTGCAACAAATTGCGCACGTGATGCCAAAACAACTGTCATTATGACATTCTGTCGTTTTCAACAGTATTTTTTTGTGCTGATCATTTTTATTTTCGCGCCGCCAATATTTGAGTGTAGCAGATACATAGTTACACTCGAGAAATTATGGCCAGTTAGAGTTATATTTCATGGGGTATGAAAGAATTAGTGTACAGGTGGAACCATCCCCATGTACAGTTTCCAACCCTTAGAAAAAAGAAATCATCAAACCCTGTTTCATCAGGATGGTGGCGATCATGATAGCAGGTGGCATATCATGTTAACTAACACCCTAAACCTCCTTCCTACACAATGTAAAGTTCAAGCACATTTAAATTCTGCAGATAGAAATAGTAGCGCTCAAGTCAATCGCTTCAAAAATTTCACTCAGTGTTATGCCGGTGAGCCTAACCGATTGCAAGATCTCATGAATTAAATAGTTTTCACCTTTTTGATTAAAGATATATAGCTGTTGATTAAATATATATTGCTGTCGAAGGTAGGATTATCCTAACTGTTCAATACTCCAAGATTTTAAGAGTTACTCTCTATAGTATGCTGTACTTCTCGATATACTCAACCCATGTCCTGTGTAAGGCAAAAACAAAAAAATAAGATATTAAGGCGTTAACGGGCACGAAGTTTACCTTACGGAGGAGGCAATCCAGCATGAAATTATGCTGCCCTAGTATAGAGATCCTTTCTAAGCGAGGCAAATAGAAAGGTCTACAAAGAGCACGAAACAATGTGCTAAAGACTGCGACTGGTTGCAAGAATATGACGAGAACGGAAAATTTACATAAAGAGGCAGGGTTCCAGCCAGTAAGATCACACAAATGTGATGCTTCCAAGCAGTTTTTACTGACATGCTTACATCCTAACCGCCACAATAATCATATCTTACAGGGCATTTTCATTCCAGAACCTTTCTTATGGACATCCAGGCAACGATATCTTTTATGTTGAACGCTACGACAATTGCCAATGCCCAGAAGGCACAGCCTTCATCAACCTTCTATGAATAACGCCATTACAAACTACAATTTGAATGCTTATCCACCTTCTACCATTAATTGAAGAGGTAACGTCTGAAGTTGAAGTGACAATTGCTATTCAGAAACGATTGGTATTGCATACATACACCACTTATGTTGTGTGTGTTAATTTTATACATGAGTGGCGAGACCTACAGTTTAAAGTCGTTTCCGAATGGGAAATTTTTCAGAGCAATTTTATTTACTCTCAGAGTTTTTGCCAGAAATCTTAGTAAAGTAAGTAGCCGTAGAAATATTTTTTCATATTTCGTTTTGTTGGAGATGTCTGCTGGCCTCACGTCTAATAAGCCAGCACGCTACCTGCTAGACTACAGCGACTTCAACTGATGATTGCTGATGGGTTCAGACTAAAACTATCAACTCGATGGATCAATGTCCGATCAGCCCGCTATGGCCAGCATGACTTGGCAGACCTTTGTCTAGTGTCTCACAAATCTAATACCCCTGAGACTACCAACATCAAAAACTAACAACATCAGGAGTATTTATTTAACTTTGGCTCTAGTCAAGGCAACCAGTCTGTCAAACTGTTACAACAACAACAATAACCGTATTTTTTAACCATAACTTGAATATCCCAAGTTATTCTCACTTTGTCCACTGCCTTAAGTATGGATCATGTTTTTGCGACAAAGATCCCTGGGATCTGATCATTACATATGATGAGCTATCAACGTGGATATCAATCTCTGTTACAACCAATGCTAATGTCATTGTCATTTTCTGAGTTATCTGAGATCCGAATTCATTTAAAAATAGTCCAATGGCCGCACTCGAATCCTCTAGAGGGACCTTGTTCATATCAACTGTACATTTCAGTTCTTTGAGACCATATGTCTGCTGTCAAAGACCACTACTATCGTTGCCTTGCTTTCAACGACCAAATCCTTTTTAACGACTCAGTCGTATGTAGTATGTCTATTAACCTATTACAGCAGCATACTAACATTATTTCTCGAGTGTATGATTGAGCGTTAAAAAGAAAATCAAACAAATCAAACAGAAAACATTCATTCAGTTTAGTTCAGTACAGATTTATCGGCATTTTTGGCCAAATTGTTTTTATCTTTTTTTCTCCCCTTCCCCGATATGATTCGTTTCGATTTGTTTTATTTGTACGTTTTTTCGCCACATTTATTGAAACGGAAGAAATGAGGAAAAAAAAGAAGAAAAAACAGTAGCAAGTTCTCTTTAAACAAGTTAAAAAACTTGTTATTTTATACTCGTACTTGTACTCATACTTATACTGGCTAAAATACCAGAAGCCAACTAACCCAGCCCTTGCCCTATACCAACAGCCTGTCGGACGTAATATTTTCCTAACAGAATAAAACTGAAAAACTGGCATTCTGTCTGCCGTACTGACTAATGCGTTCTACTGCGTACTTCTTTTTTATTTTTTTTTTATTTTCTTTTCAATTGGCCTCTTTGAGTGGCTAAACCGAGCAACACAACAGTAGTGCAACGCATCGTCTCGCATCGCTTCACAACTGTTGAGACTCTCAATAATTGTGTGTGAAGTTAGTAAATTTAATCGATTGCTCCTTTGGGTATTTTATTATCGCCACACGAACAACAACAACCGTAGCAGCAGATACAACGATTCGTTTAGCAATTGGAATCGATTATTATTATCATTCATGAAGTTAATGGTGAGAATGAATATTTTTCTTAATTGGCTTAATTATTTCTGGTATCTGAAAATGTGAGCATTTTAACTACAACAATAACAACAACAACAATAAAAACAATGTATTTTTAATAGACACTTTAGAAGGTGTTATTTGATACAAATATTTTAAACACTCGTTCGTTTTTGTTCTCTCCCCCTCTCTCCCTCTCTCTCTCTCTCTCTTTCTCATAAATAATGTTAGAATTCTTGAAATTCTTTGTCATGCCTTAAATTGAAAAGTTTTATTTGAAATGTCATCACATAACTTGGTTAATAAGAAATTGAATGAATTTATCAAAGAAAAGTGGGGTTAAGACGAGTATTTGATATTCATTGCAATGAATTTGAGGTCAATCAAGAACATTGCAAAGAAATTTTTCCTGTAGATTACATAGAGGCTATTAAATGGAGACCAGTACTAATTATACATAAAGTGTTGATATTTCAATATTTTAGATTTAAAACCCCTTATATGTACATATAATGTAAATCAAAATGGCTGCTTATTTTAGCCTGATTGGACTATTACATACCTTGGTCTTGAAATTTTTGAATACGGGTTGTCAAAAACAAGTCAAAGACTTTTAATTTAAACTAGGTAAGCCCCTGATCACATACATACATAACATGCATAATTGGTCACTACAACCCTTTAGTCAGGACTACAACCTAGCTTCGTACACCACCCATGTTGTGTGTGTTAATTTTATCCACGAGTGGCGGGGTCCTAAAAATTAAAGTCTACTCCGAGCGACCAATTTTTGAGAAACTCTTTCATTGCAATTTTATTTACTCTTAGAATTTTTGCCATAAATCTGCTGAGAGGAAATCGCCGAAAAAATATTTTTTCATATTTCGTATTTGAGATAACCTGTGTTTTGAACTGGAGTCTTACGTCTAATAAGCCAACACACTACCTACTAGGCTACGACCACTACGATCATTATGACTTCAATTAATTGCTCATTATAACACTTAAGTCAGGATAACAACCTAGCTTTATACACCACCCATGTTGTGTGTATTAATTTTATCCATGAGCGGCGGAATCTACAGTCGACTTCGAATAACAGAGTTTTGAGAAGCTTTTAATGGCAATTTTAGTTATTCTCAGAGTTTTTTTTCAGAAATCCGCTGAGAGAAAGTTCACGAAGAATTTTTTTCATATTTCGTTTTGTTGGAGATGATGTCTGACTTAGGATTTGAACCGTGCGCTCACGTCTAATAAACACACTACTTACTAGACTACGGCGACTTCATAGCAATCGCTAGAGCAAGTCAAAGGCTTTTAATTCAAACTTGATAAGCAAGCAAGAAACAAGTATTATTCGAAACATTTAATTCGATTATTTTAATCCACATATTCTTTCTCTGTCATTCTCTCTCTCTCCTTCACTTTCTCTCTTGATATTCAAAAGCGGCGGATCAAGCAGAAACAATGATTATCGAATACAGAAGGCGATAGTGCTCTAACCGTTTAAAAGTCGTTTGAAAATCGTCGTAATTTTATCCATAAGTGGCAGGGGATCTACAGTTTAAAGTCGACTTCGTATGACAGAGTTTTGAGAAACTTTTCATGGCAATTTTAGTTGACTTAGCTGTCAAACCATAGCTAAGAGATTCCAGATTTTAATTAAGTAAGTTCCGGTAGTTCCATATGGTAATAAAATTATTATTCTATCAAGTTTGATAAAATTGAGATAAAAACTTTACATGCTACAGAACTAACATTTCCTTCCATCCCACTACCGTAGCACTTATCAAGTTACATTTCATAACGTACGTGTATGGTTTTTAAGGCACTCAAGCATTAACCTGCCGTGAAATTGGGTTTATTAGTACGATAATTTTTTTCTATTCCTAAACCACACAACAAAAAAAAACAAAGAACGGAAAAAATAAATTGTTGAAGTCGAATGTCACGAGTTTCAAATGAATATGTTTAATTTATTATTTTACAAATTGTTACCACAAATATAATATAATTTCGGTTTTTTTTTATTTGTTTACATTTTTAAAATATTTGAAGAAACGAAAACAAAAACCTTAGCAATGTTAAGAGATCAAAAACAAATAGCAATTGTTTTAACGAAAAACAGGAACGAATAAAAAAACAATACATATCGCTTTGACTTTATATGGTAAATGGAGTCAAAATTCATTAGAGTGATCATAAAACAAATTAAGAAAGAAAAAAACACACATAAAAACGTTCAAATGTTTTAAACTGTTAAATGCTTTAAATATGACAAAACTGCTGCATATAAAGGGTGATTTTTTAGCTATTATCTTTTTGGCAACACTGGTTTAAACAGCTCACGCACGTTTCGTGTTTTGTTTCACTGTCAAACATCTTCAGTTTGGTATATAATTTAACCATGAATCGTCTTACAAACGAACAACGCTTGCAAATCATTGAATTTGGCATCATTGGACCGTAATTCTTCAAAGATGCTGCGAATCGTAACGAAACTGTGAATGGTGAGCGCTACCGTGAGATAATATCCAACTTTTTTTTGGCCAAAATGCAAGAGCTTGACTTGCATGACATGTGGTTTCAACAAGACGGTGCCACATGCCACACAGCACGCGTAACAATGGACTTATTGAGAGGCGAGTTCGGTGAACATTTTATTTCACGTTCGGGACCGGTCAATTGGCCGCCTAGATCGTGCGATTTAACGCCTTTAGACTATTTTTTGTGGGACAAGCCCGCTTCAATTGACGCATTGGAAGACAACATTGAAGCATTTATTCGTGAGATACCGGCCGAAATGTTGGAAAGAGTATGCCAAAATTGGACTAAGCGGATGGACCATTTGAGGCGCAGACGCGGTCAACATTTGCATGAAATAATCTTCAAATATTAAATTATATGGATCGTACTATCGATTCAAATAAAAATTTCATGTATTTTTCTGAATTTTATGTGTTTTTTTTTTTTGAAAAATTTTCCTATAGCTCTTAAAAAATCACCCCTTACATACATACGTTCATATGTACGTGCATAAGTGTTTATTTATTTTTCTTATTCAAGCAAATTGATTTATTTTCCCATTTTTTTTTTTTTTTTTTTTTGTTTCTTTCCATTTTTTGTTAAATGGGAAACATTCTTTCGTTTTCATTCATATGAAATTGTAAGAGAGATAGAAAAAATAGTGGAAAAATAAAAGATTAATTAACACCATCAGTTAAATCGTATTGACATTTTAAATTATTTAATGGCATCCAAAGTAACCGGAACTGGAAAGTGGGGTTTTTTTCTTCCATGTGGAAGGAGAGAAATGTGGGAAGCTTTTTTATCCACTCAATTAATTGGATTTAAGGAAACTTTAAAATAGAAAAATAATATTTAAAATAAAACATTTTAAAACTATTTTCATCACTCCTATGCTACATGTAGTTTAAATGTTCGCAGCTAAAAATTGTGAAAGAATGATACAAAATTTTTTCGAAAAAGTTCATTTGCGATTTGTAGATTAAAGGCCTTGAGATATAATATTTCTGATAATATAAATTTGTTTTCATAGTCGCCGTAGTCTAGTAGGTAGTGTGTTGGCTTATTAGACATGAGGTCACAGTTCAATCCCCAGTTCAATCAGACATGTCCAACAAAAGGAAATTTTAATATTTCTGTATGTAGGCATCACAAATCGTTAAACGCCAGAATAAATTGATGGAATTTGGTCATGAAGTTCATAGAGCACATCGTACATTTTAAAGTCAACATAGTCGACCTAGTAAACAATACGCAGTAATTTTACTCATTTCGGTAATGAAAAAGGCAAAGATATATTTGCTGCTGTAGTGCAAAAGTCTTGAAGTACACGTGGAAACGTCGATTTATAGTCGTTCTCAACCTATTGGTCTTTGCCCTTCGACTATATGGAAAATTGTACGTAAGTAAGACAAGAGCTTACTTGCCTTAAAAGTACAGCTCATATGACTATCCTGAGTGCCATATTTTTGAGAATTGGACTCATTTGCAATTGGGCATTTTTATCGTATAATTGTGTTTTGTAAGGAAGTGCATTTTTGTTTAACTGATAATAAACAAAATTATTCTATTTGAAGCGAAGACAATTCTCAAAACTTTAATAAATTACCATTACGTTCATTAAATTTGACTTTCTAGTGCGGTTGTGTTGGCTTCATAATATGTTCTTATTTCTTTTGAAATGGAAAATAAGTTCCCCATTCACGGTTTTTGTTTCCAAAAATCTGTGGCAACTTGTCCTGCAGCAAGTTTAGCAATCGAGTAATTGCGAAATTAATCCCATGACAACATTCTTTCCAGGACTGATCATATGTTCACTCGATTTAACTTCTCTGGATTTCTTTTTACGGGGATATTTTAAGTCATTGGTTTATGTTGACATTATAATTTCTAACTCTACTACTTCTTAACTATTTAATCGATACACAACTGGATGTACCATAGTTTAGGGTTCGAATATTCCCTTTGTATTCGGTTGGCCATACCATGCATTAATTAATTTGTTCTTTAAGTCCAATAGGTATTCCCTTACCAGGTCATATCAGTGCATATACTTTTAAGCTTTAAGAAACCAGAAAATAGTCCGAAAAGCTAACTGACTAGAATACCTAAAACCTGTAGTTTTCCTTAATGTCAATATCAAGTCTATTGAGACGCGATGCTCATATAGGCTACTTGATCCTATAAATTTTGCAATAAGTCTCTTGCAATGCTCATTATGTCGTTAGAAGCAATACAAAAATTCACAGAATTATTAGCCTTACTTCATTACTTAACTGAGCATTACAACCCTTAAGTTAAGATTACAACCCAGCTTCTCACAGCACACATGTGTTTATTAATTTTTGTAATGAGTAGCGGGAATTACTGTATAATGCCGATTTCGAAAGACAGATTTATGAATCTTCTCATGGCAATTTTTATTTTACTGTCAGAATTTTTGCCAAAAGACGATGAAGTCGCCGCAATAAATATTTTCTTCATGTTTCGTTTTTTTTTCGAGATGTCTAAGCCAGGGATTGAGCTACTGGTTCTCATCTAATACGTCAACACACTATGTATACGACTACGGCGGCTACTGCGTATTCCTATCAGTTATTTAAATGAGAATATGGATCTAGAATTTGGGTCGATCTACCACCATCTTGTGATTTAGTACGGATACGGCTCTTAAGCCTTAAAAGATTCTGTTGACGCAAAGTCAACAACTTATTAGTATCATAAAATCAGTTTATTTAGAGGAAATAAAATCCACAACAATATTGATACTTAAGAATTTTCTTTTTTTTTTTTGATAACTGCACTGAATTTCAGAAGGACAAAATAAGGCAATTCCTTTTAGAGTACACACTAATTTCACGTCCTTTTACATATTACAGTCCTAGCTTTCCAAATTGCTCATTTCTTTTACAACCCGTTTAACAACACAACATCAAACAAAGCCGTCATAATTTTTTCTTTTGTTTTTTGTTTTTGATTTGGTCTCTAGCTTATGGTCTCTAGGGTAAAATAAATTGTCATAAATCTGATGGTACTTTATTTTACAACAAATTTTAGTATGTTTCGTTTCGTGGTAATAACTTATCCATTACTGTTGTTCATCATCAAAAATGTAAACCTCTACGGAGATTTTTTTGCCGAAAAGAATTTTAACAAACTACACTCACACAGACGACATACTGGTATTCACCTATACTATAGATGGGAATTTCTTAAGGTACATTCACCATTCGCTGAATGAGCGCAGGCAACAGGTGAACAATTAAACTAAAAAACAATATAGGCTCGCTTGCTGATTATTGTTTCATACAATAAAAAAATTTTAACAATAAAAACAGAAGGAAAATGTTGCATAAAAAACCAATTTCAAAGGAACTCCTTCCATACAGAAGACATCATCTCAAGAAAAACAAAAAAAAAACTACACATCACCACATACTACTACCACCGCTGTTTGTACTAAGCGTTGGTGATGAAATTATAAATAATTGTCCCCCCAGCACTAGATAAACGGTTGTGTAAATGACTGACAGACACTGGTTGCCTAGAGAAACTGTTTAAATGGTAGTTTTTACTACACTAACCGAGATGAATGGATAGATGATGGTTGGGCTAGTTGGTTGGATGCTGTCAACTACACCAAGGAGATTGTAATGTGCGTTTTTGTGTTTTTTTTTTATTCGACTTTTACACAAATGCACACACTTGGACTACAATGCAAAAATTGCTTTACAGAGAATAATTAACAGTAATAGTAACAGATACAAAAAATATCGTCATACCTTCCAAATGGGGGGATAGTCCCCCAAAAGCAAGGTTTACATATAATAGTTCATTAATTTTAAATTCCTACTCATTCTAGATTGTTTGTTAATTCAACGCATAGGGGCTGTTAATTGAACATTAGGAAATCTAGTAGGAAAAATAGTAGTCGCCGTAGTCTAGTAGGTAGTGTGTTGGCTTATTGGAAGTGAGGCCTCGATTTAAGCCTCACGCATTAAAACGAAAATATGAAAAATTTTTCTTCTGCGACTTCCTCTCAGCAGATTTCTGGCAAAAACTCTGAGAGTAAATAAAATAAAATTGCCATGAAAAGTTTCAAGAAAAAATCTGTCATTCAGAAACGACTTTAAACTGTAGGGTCCACCATGTATAAAATAAACACACACAACATCAGTGGTGTGAGAAGCTAGGTCGTAACCCTGACTGAAGGGTTGTAATGACCAATTATGTATGTATGTAATGAGAGACTTTTAAGGCACTAAGCATTCAAGAAATTCATTTTAAAAATCTTCCCAATAGCTATCATTCCCATAATTGCTTTGGATTTTATAATTTCCTTTAAAGTTCCATAGAAAATGTTGCAAAAATATTTAATTTTTTTTTTTTAAAGTCACTTAAATACACACATAGAGAGATCGTACAGCAGCAAACAGATGCTGACAACAATTATATGTATTTTAAGGTAATGTTTAAACATTTTTATGTCAATCATAAGACGTTATAACAAAACCACAAAAAAATCTCTACTACTCTACTCTACTACGGCGTTGTCAAGTAACAATAGACGACAGGCATTTAATTCATAAACCAAGTCAGTCAGTCATTCAAAATAATTTGACCGTCACCTTAAATTACAAGATAATATCCATCCATCCATACACACGAACAAAAAATAACATTTATTTGGTGGTTGAAACATAATTTTTTGATATCATTTTTATGTGGTAATTACTTAAAAGAAAAAGAAACCTATTTGAGGTAATTGCTTTTAAATAACGTTGCTACAATTAAATCAAATTTTTATGGTCATAATAATAATAATAAACCCTAATAACTGCAGTGGTACAAACATAAACATTTTATAACCACCATACTGCGCTTCCAATATACCACAAAAAAAACGCCAATACTGGTACGGCTCAAAAAATAGTTCTGAAAAGCGATTGTGTCGTGCCCAAGATTTCCCATCTTATTGTGGTTAGTTTGCCTTAACAAGACATTAATTTTCCTTACAGGATTTATTTAACTGTGGCAGTTCTTTTTCTCTTCTCTATTTGCTATAACTCTGGTGGATGTGGTGTAACATTTACTGCATAAGTTTACCCAGTTTCACCTGAAAATGCAAATATTTTACAGATGTGGTGAATAATAAGACATAAGGTCCGTTTGGATTATGATGACCTGCTTTAAACCTTCTGAAAATGGATACAAACCTCTTGTCTGTCTTGTTTGGACCTGATGGAATTCCTAGCTGTATACTTATTAAATGTGCTGGAGCATTGGCTATACCACTGACAAAAATCTTTAATGTATCAATTAAATGTAGATATTTTCCTGCAATGTGGAGGGACTCGTTCATTATTCCATTGTTTAAATCTGGTTGTAAAAATAACATTGCAAATTACAGAAGCATTGCTAAATTGAGTGTAATTCCAAAGCTTTTTGAAAAAATAATAACTGACCATCTTTCTCAACAAGTGTCATCTTTACAGTCATCTGCCCAACATGGCTTTCGAAGAGGTTGCTCAACGATTACAAATATTTTACAATTAACAACTTTAGTCAATCGTGGATTTATTCATCAGAAGCAAACAGATGTCATATACACTGATTTCAGTAAGGCCTTTAATAAGGTTAATCATAAACTTCTGATAAAAAAAACTCGGACTAATGGGTTTTACACCAAATTGTCTTCTCTAGATCTACTCGTACTTAACAAATAGAAGGCAGACAGTATGTTTTAAGGGTCTTACTTCTAAACCAATTACTGTTCTATCTGGTGTACCTCAGGGAAGCCATCTTGGTCCACTACTGTTTGCTCTTTTTATAAACGACTTGCCAAATATTATAAAATACTCTAATGTTCTAATGTACGCCGATGATGTGAAAATATTTCTGAGCTATAATGATTGTGCTGATCATATTTTTCTACAACAAGACTTGGATGCCTTTGGTTCTTGGTGCAGGCTTAATCTCATGGAGTTAAACCCAAAAAAATGCAATTATATGTGCTTTTCTCGTCGTAAACTTATGAATGTCACATATGTTCTAAATAGACATTCCCTGAATAAATTGGAAAATTTCTCCGACCTTGAAATTCTACTTGATACCAAATTAAATTTTATCCAGCACATCTCATTTACTATTAATAAGGCACGTGCAGTCCTTGGTTTTATAAAACGTTGGGCGAAAGAATTTAAAGATCCATATATAACGAAACAGCTTTTTACCAGTCTTGTGAGGCCCATTCTGGAATATAGTTCAATTATTTGGGACCCTATGTATAAGGTTCATACTGACAACATTGAATCCGTGCAGAAACAGTTTCTGTTATTTTGTCTTCGGAGCCTGCAATTTGATCCTTTCAACTTGCCGCCATATAGGAGTAGACTTGCCCTTATAAAGCTGCCAACTCTTAAAAGCCGTAGATCTATGTTAAATGTAACGTTTGTCTTAAACTTGATAAAAGGAAATGTATGTTCTGAATTTTTAATTAATAATATATCTTTTAATGTTCCGTCTCGTCATTTCTGTCCTCTTTCCGTTAATGTTTATAGGACAAATTATGCCAAGTCTGATCCGCTAATGAGAATTTGTACTGAATTAATAAACTTTATTCTTACATTGACTTTTCTGTAAATGTCAATACTATTAAATGTAATTTAATTTCTTATTTAAATAATAATTATTGATTATGTTTTTGTCTAGTCTGTAAGGATATTATATCTATAGACTTTATTAAATAAATAAATAAATAACACACATACATACATAATTGGTCATTACCCTTTAGTCAGGATTACGACCTAGCTTTTCACACCACCTATGTTGTGTGTGTTAATTTTATATATGAATGGTGGGACCTACAGTTTAAAGTCGATTCCGAACGATAGCTTTTTTGAGAAACTTTTCATGACAATTTATTAACAATAAACACCGAGACCAGGATTATTGCAGTTAATCTGCTTGTAATCTAGAAACATAGGAGGGAATCGCTAAAGATTCGAGGTAATCAAGAAAAATGGATACTTTGAATTTGTGTGGGCTATGGTATAAACAGTCGCCGTAGGTAGGGTGTTGGCTTATTAGACTCGGTTCAAACCCCATGGCAGACATTAAAACAAAAATATGAAAAAATATTTCTTCGGCGATTTCCTCTCAGCAGATTTCTGACAAAAACTCTGAGAGTAAATTAAATTGTTATGAAAAGTTTCTCAAAAAAGCTATTGTTCGGAAACGACTTTAAACTGTGGGTTCCGCCACTCATGTATATAATTAACACACGCAACATAAGTGGTGAGAGAAGCTAGATCGTAATCCTGACTGAAGCATTGTAATGACCAAATATTTATGTATGTACGCATGTAGTAAATAAGCTAAACAAACTGTTGACGTGGTGGACGCAAGCTATACATAGTCTAAGCATAATAATAAAGCCTAGCTTAGAAAAGTTGTAAAGGATTTTTTGTAAATTTAGAATGAAAAACAACTCAAAAAATTGAATTCTTGGCTGAAACTTTAACTAAAGCTTGAATTAGAAAAACCAAATTGAATAAAAACGATCTCAGGCAACCGAATTCAATGGTTTTATTAACAGGAACTGAAACTAAAGCTTTCTATGAAACTCAGAGAGAGAAACATATGAAAAAAAAACAAAAAAAGGCATTGCGAATGATTGATATCCTTCACGAACTAACTACATATCCTTACCACTCATTTGCCCGCAACCTGTGAATGAAAAAAAATACGCCATGAAGAGAAACACCAACAACAATCGTGAGCAATACAATTAATTGTTACCAAAAAAAAAAAACTAAAACTTACTACAAAACGAATTCATTGTACGTTTAACATTTCTTAAGAAGGCGGAGTTTTATCTTAAGGCGGAGTTTAACCTGTGTTAAGACATAGAGAGAAATACAAGATATAGAGAGAAATACAAGCCTCTCTTTTTTTCTGCCTTCTGAACTACCTGTTTAGGTGTGTACATACTTACGTATTCGTGCTTACTTCTTTTGCGTTCACCTTTTCAATATTTTATGCAAATCATGTAGATTTTAAACGAATATTAACGAAAAAGAAAAATAAAAAACGAAACTCATAAAAAGATGGAGATTTTAAAACAGGTTTTAAATCTCATACCACAACCAGACAGAAGGCAATTTGAAAGCCAACAACCATTAGACCTGTATGTACAGAGATTTGAATTAAACAACGGGGTGCTTTCAAACTAAAAGAAAATGACGATCGTTAAGAAACTGGTATTAATTCTAATAAGTACGTTAAGCTGGCTTACATGGGTACATAGTATGCAAAAGGTGAGGTGAGTGTATGCAAAAAAGAAACATGTTTTAAAGCCGCTCACCACTAATGAATGTCGGAAATTGGAAATATTGAAATGGTGGCCATTGTCAATCAGAAAAGAAAACTTTGGAGAATCATAAGCCACACCTAAGGCTTGAAAACTGTTTGGTATTTGCAAAAGAGTTTACAATTAATCATCTAGATACAATAAGAATATCAATGTGTGTATGATCTTGAGTATATGATTTTACGGGCAAATAACGTACTTATTTGCAAAATATTCGAAAATCATATTCCGTAAAGACTTTCTGGGTAAAACAAAACATATAGTATTTAATATTCTCCACCGGTGGGCATACAATGTTGGCCGAAATAATAGGTACACAGCCTTTTTTCTTAATAACACATCACAAAATTTTGTTTACATAACATACACACCACTCATGTCGTGTGTGTTAATTTTATACATGAGCGGCGGGGGACCTACAGTTTAAAGTCGATTCCGAACGACAGATTTTTGAGAAACTTTTCATGGCAATTTTATTTACTCTCAAAGTAAGTCGCCAAAGAAATATTTTTCATATTTTCTATTTGATGCCTGCCCTGTGGTTTGAACCCGGGCCTTACGTCCAATAAGCCAACACACTACCTACTAGACTACGACGACTTCAAAATTTTATTTACCAAGATTTTATTGATGGAATTCATTGTAAAATTTATGCACCGAGATCTTATTGATGGATTTCACTGTAAAATTCTGTCAAATAAAATAGTAAAGCGGTATTAAAGCATTCCAATCAATACATATTCCCTACAATGCCTATCACAAATCTAACTAACCTCTAAACGCTATCTTATCTCGTGCCGAATAAACCTTAAGGTGTTTCCTTTTGAATTACATTAAAACCGTTTGGGTTCCAAGTATGTGTTCTCGTGAATCGTTCTTCTCATCATATAAATGGTCATCAGAACCATTTAGTAGCGATTTGAGAGTTTTTGCCACAAGATATCTAAGAGGAAGTTCGATAAAAAAATTATTTTTTTCTATATTTCGTTAAGATCGATATGTTTGAGCTGTGGCGTGAACCATGGGTCCTCGTCTAATATAACATTGCATTACCTAATAGACATATTAGATTGGAAAGAATTCTTATTCGGAACAAATTTTTTTTCAAATGCCTGGTCAGACGGCCGATTAATCCTCCATGGTCGGCACAAGTCGAAATTGAGAACCTCAATTTGTGTTCAGAAGACTATCTGCCTCTCTCTATCTTCCCTTTTGCAAAATGTATCCTTTCAAACCCGTTTTATATACCATAGAAGATTCCATCTCCATTAGCGGTTTAATAATTCTTCTACCAAATTCATCCCTCGCTCACTGACCTCAATTTAATTAAGACCTGGGGTCATCTACTTCGCCACCCTAATTAATTCAGCTTGCCCAGTCTCATACCAATTCAATATCGTAAGAGTTAAGAGCATGGATGAAGGCTTGGCTGTGAGATAATATTGCTGTCCTGTACTCGGTACCTTGTGACAATATTATGGTATAAACTTTCGATTGGAAAATACCCTTATTGGTTGTAAATTTTCTATTCAGAGCCTAAACACTAACGTCCCTGTATCATTACCAATCTTTGAGTCTTCCGTATATCACGTATATTACAGAGAGAATGTAGCTTCCAGATTAGCCCATTCACCCTTACTTCTCGGTCTCTTTTCAAAGCTCTTACTAAAATGGTTGAGTCTACTAGGACAGCTGAACTACGATTTCTGTCATAGTGTTTAACTATGTATAAGAGAAATTGCTCTAACCAATTAAAGAAAACTGAGAAACTAGATTAAAATGACCCGGTAAACCTGACAGTTTATAAAAATGCTAATTCGGCGGGATCAAGTCATTTCGGCTACCGGAATGCCGGATTATATGGCCACAAAAATTTTTTTTCTTTGATACAATGTGTGCAATAACACCTGATAGTTTAGTATAAAATCTTCGGCGGATTCAAAATAGAGAGCGGCATCTATGGAACAAAGGTCAGGGAATCGTATGGTGTTCCAATTGAATGGAGTATATTTCAGATAGGTTATTACAGCCACGATACAAATCAGAAAACTTACTCCGGAGTAACTATTTATTTGTCAGGAAGCACTGAAGACTTTGAAGAAATATATTATAAGGTAACATCTGGCTTGAGAGCGTAAAATGCTGTTAAGCGGCCTTATTTTGGATTATCGAGATGTAGATCGGAAAAGTAGTATCAACCACTTATCGATAAAATTAGCGCACACACAATATGGGTGGTGTATGAAGGTAGGTTTTAATCTTGTCTGAAGGGTTGTAATGACCAATTAAGTAAGTAAGTAAGATCAGAATGAAGTGCTGCAAGATTCTTTTCACAAAAGCTTAATCCTATAAATACAAAACTAATCTTAAGCCTGAGCAGAAGGGAGTTGACAGTTAATATTGGAGTTTTAAGGGGGCCCTTGCCAAGTTCAAGCAAGTTACACCTGATTTCTGTAGGTTATGTAAAGAGTCAGAAGAAACAGTGAATCATATTTTATAAAGACAGTGCTTTGCCTGCAGATATATAGACAGAAACCACTAGATAGTCAATTTGGGCTGGAAGACCAGAAAGACTGTAAGCTTGAGAATCTAATAGAATTCATAAACGGGATGGACTAGAAAGCAAGGATATTATGTCAACTTAGGCAAGAGACATCTCTTTTTTTTCTTATTTTTCCTTTTCCTAGTTTTCCTTTCTTTACTTTTCTTTATTTTTTCCTCTTCCTTCAACTATCAACATCTAATTGTAATACATTTAACAGCGAAATATCCAAATGTGTACACCATATGGAATACAAAATACTTTCAAATACAAAATAATTTTCAAATACTCTGTTGAAACAATAAGTAGAGACTAGAAAATTAGTCATTGTCCTTTAAATTAGACAGACAGCTGTAAGTCCTTAAGGATGGGAAAAGTACCTGCTTTAAAAGAACCATAAATGTTGTTTATAAAACAGCAAATCTTTGAAATCCTTCTGAGAAATTAAAAATATTTTTAGAAAGAATGAGACAGACAGCGGATAGACTGACATTAGCGTAGAGTCTTACATTCGTTTACGAAAATTCAAAGAGGAAACATCGTTCTTAGTTTGCATCAAAAATTTCAAATAGAAAATCTAAAATGTCTGTGGAAATCGCTGCTGCTGCGTCCAATAGCCAGAAACGTGGTGGTGAAACGTTACGTGCTCTCAAACAAACTGGTCATGTTGGTTTCGACAGTTTACCCGATCAGTTGGTTAATAAAAGTATCCTACAGGGTTTCGTTTTCAATGTCATGTGTATTGGTGAAACCGGTTTGGGTAAATCTACGCTCATGGATACTCTTTTCAATACCAGTTTTGAGTCTAAGCACAGTTGCCATACTTTACCCAACGTCAAGCTAAAGGCTCACTCCTATGAGTTGCAGGAGAGTAATGTAAACTTAAAGTTGACCATTTGCGATACCGTGGGCTATGGTGATCAGATCAATAAACACAACTCTTTTAGGGCCGTAGTGGACTACATTGATGTACAATTCGAATCGTACTTGCAAGAGGAATTGAAAATCAAGCGCCTCTTAAAGGATTACCATGATAGTCGTATACATGTCTGCCTGTATTTCATATGTCCTACCGGTCATGGCTTGAAGTCTTTAGACTTGGTTTGCATGAAAGAATTGGATAACAAAGTGAATATCATACCCATTATAGCCAAGGCTGATACCATATCCAAGTTGGAATTGAAAAAATTCAAAGCAAATGTAATGGCTGAACTGAAACGCAACCAAATTGAAATCTATCAGTTCCCTACCGACGATGAAACGGTTGCCGAAACCAATAAAGAGATGAACGAACACATACCCTTTGCCGTGGTCGGTAGCACAGACTTCATTCGAATTGGCGGTAAACAAGTAAGGGCACGCCAGTATCCCTGGGGCACGGTTCAAGTGGAAAATGAAACTCATTGTGATTTTGTTAAGCTCAGGGAAATGTTAATACGCACCAATATGGAGGATATGCGTGAGCAAACCCATGTCAAGCATTATGAGCTATACAGACAGACAAGGTTACAAGAAATGGGTTTCAGTGATGTGGATAGCGAGAATAAGCCCATTTCATTTCAACAAACCTTTGAGCTTAAACATTCCAATCATCTTAGCTCGTTGCTTGCCAAAGAGGATGAGGTCCGTCAAATGTTTGTGCAACGTGTCAAAGATAAAGAGGCCGAATTAAAGGAATGCGAACGTGAATTACACTTGCGTTTCGATAAACTGAAGCGGGAGCATGCCGAAGAGAAACGTAAATTAGAGGAGACCAGACAAAAGTTGGAAGACGAATATTTGGAATTTTCCCAGCATAAGGCATATTATGCTGCAGCAAATAACACCATGACTTTGGGGAAAAGTCGCAAAAAATGATGCGTTACCATGTGAACTATTGTGATGTGGAAAGTATCGAATTTCTCTATACAAAGTTCTGAATTTTTTTGTAATAAAAAATCTAAAAAATCTTAAGTTCAAAGTAATTTTATTCATCCCTTGTTTACCTTACCCAAGGAATGTCGGTAAGACTATCCCCTACCTATGTCATGTACATATAGTGTTTCAATTAGGAGAGCAGATCATGGCAGTGAACAAAAGGAGGGTAGTGTAATGTCCCTAGTAATCTAATGTCCCTAAAATTTCAACTGATGACTTTATAAGTGACAGACAATTTTTTTTATAGGTTAGGATATGAATACCACAGGAAGTAAAAAAGGAAATTGCGATCAGAAACAGATGTAATCAACAGAAAGACAAGTACTTCGGATGTACTGGTAGCAGTATTGTTAACTGGCTTTAGATTTAAATCTGTTTACATTGTAAAGGAGAGCATCATTCTGTTGAAAGAACTAACATGACGGTGTCAAGTTATTTCAACTGTCGGAATGGCGGATTACATTGTTACAGAAGTATTCTACTGCTATACGTGGCATTTCCTGATAGGAAAGTCTAGATAGGTTGG
Organism: Sarcophaga caerulescens; assembly: GCA_927399465.1. Taxonomy (NCBI): domain Eukaryota; kingdom Metazoa; phylum Arthropoda; class Insecta; order Diptera; family Sarcophagidae; genus Sarcophaga; species Sarcophaga caerulescens. Next base: position 91,927,953 of record OV656866.1, on the reverse strand, counting down.
AATAAGTTTTTCGATATCTGGGCTATTTCCACTGACAGCGCAAAAATGAAGACGGGCACGGGGTTTTAATTTTTGGGACAAAAGTCCGCAATTCCTGTGAAATGTAGTATTTTTCAGACGGAGGTTGCAGGGGTCGTTAAGGCCGTTAGTTAGGAACCATAACATGCTCAAGAGTTAAAATTTATGTAGACATTCGTCAACACTTAAGGCTTTGATGGGGCATGTTTTTAGAAATCATTTGGTCTGGAAGTATAAATGGTCTTGTGCGAAATTATTAGATTAAATTATGCTGTCTACGTGGTCACTGCAACGTTATAGGCAACGAAGTTGTCAACGAATTGGGCAAGATCAGGCTCAGCTTTTGAGGCTACAACGGTGGAGAAATCGGTAAGACCATCAGTGAGCTCCTTTTTTGGAATTATTGAGGAAAAATTTGATTCACTAGTATATCGTACATGGTGATATGGAACGGACTGTAGCGTCAACACTTAAGGCTTTGATGGGAAATGGTTTTACGTATAATCTGGTCTGGGAGTGTAAAAGGAGCGTTATGCCAAATTATCAGATTATGGGTACCTGGTACCTGCGAAGTAATTGGCAACGAAGTTGTCAACGAAATGGCTCTCTTTTGGAGTTATTGAGGAAAAGTTTGATTCGCTAGTAAATCATATATGGGGATATAGATCGGACTGTAGAGTTGCTCTGACCATATGACCCATGCTATTATAGAAGTACTAACTTTAGACACAGTATCAGCAGATAGAACAGGGTTATCTCTGATTTCTGTAGGATATGGAAAGAACTAGAAGAAACAGTGGATTGTTTTCTAAGTCACTGTTCTTGCCCGTAGGTGCGTACGCAAAGATACCTTGGTATTCGATTTGTTACAGAACGGACTACAAACTTGAGACTGTAATGGGGTTTATAAGCGGGATATACTGGCAAGGGGAATATATTTAGAATGAAAAATATATCTATGAGTGCCAAGATGGCTAATTGTTATATTCGTTATTTTCTTGCTCCTTCTTTCCTTGATTTTTTCTCCTTCTTCTCTTTCATTTTCCTTTTCCTCTTTTTTTCCTCATTCCTGTTTCTTTTATGAAGGGTCACACTGGACTAATGGGTCTCTGGTAAAACGTAAAATTGTGAATACATTGATGCGCCACCCTTCAATCTAACCTAACCCAACTACAGGACAGGATAGGTTGCTGCAAAAAGAGTGGTGCGATTAAATTCCTAACGTATGTCATTTCGAAGTCCATCGTCATTCAAAAATGCCTCAGAGTTTTCAGGAAACTTTCGAATCTTTTAAAAGTAATTCTTATATGAAAAGTAATTCTATATGACCTAGCCAGGGCCGGTACAGGCCTTATAATCTGCGACATGTTACAACTCATAGTTGTCCCGATTGCCTCAGCTAGTTCGTTGGCATACGTTCAATTTAGATACATTCTGCTGAACTTGTGTGGATGAGAACAGGGCTAGTTGTCTTCACTACCATTGTGTTAATGGACGGCATGTCAATAAAATAGGCATTCTCTCGAATGACTTAAGCAGGAATCTAAGGAGAGACCTTCTTAACCTCTCATTTTCTGTCATACTTCATTGAACTCGCCAATATGAAAATTGTTACAATAGCAAGAATTATTCTGGAGTGCGGTTGGCTGCTTTTATGGAATGTCAATGTGAAAGGACTGGGTGTTCTGCTTTCTCGTACCTAACTCAGATGATTCAAACTATTTACTTATAGGTTGATTGTCAGGAACATATCTGATGTGACATTAACAGGAGCTACCTTAACGACCAAGAAGAGAGAACTGCACAACGCCCTTCATAGATCGTTCCTATTAGTAACCTTTTGTAGTGAATCCAATGATCCTAATCCAGCTCTAAGCTTTCCAAATGTTGATTAAAAAAGGGGGCATTAAGGGGGAAATATTTAATTGTATTTTATTTAATATGAATCAAAATTTTAAGCACAAACAAAATTGCTTTCGAAGGACAATAAATTTCTAAAAATTAATTACACACGGAAAAAATTAAAAAAAAAATACAAATACGAGTACAAATATTATATTTAAGAACGATAATTCAGAAAAGATACGCTGTAAGAAAGAAAGAGAGAGAAAGAGAAGAAGCATTTATTAAAACTGTGAGCTAAAAACCAAAATTTCGATTTACAACATACCCGCCAAAAGTTGGTTTCGGTTGTGGTGCCTGTGCTGTGTGGGCCAAATTGCCAAATGATAAGCCAGAATCCTGAGAGCCCAAAGTTTCGAATATATTTCCTTTAGGTGCTGGCGATGCTTGAGCTGGTGCTCCAAAGCCAGGAGAGGCTGGAGAAGTAGCTCCAAATGAACCGAAACCTTTGGGACTGCCAAAAGTGGGAGCACCGCCAAATGTAGGTTGAGCACCAAAAGCTGGCGTTGGACTGCCAAATGTTGCAGGACCACCAAATACGGGTTTGGCAAAAGCAGACTGCTGTTGCGGTGAACCAAATGGTGCAGCAGATGTTGCTGCAAAGCCACCACCAGTAGGAGAAGCAAATGGAGCTGCCGTAGTAGGTTGGCAGAATGCACCGAAACCACCTGTTGGATTAGTAGTAGAGGCGAAAGCAGGTGCTGTAGCAGCAGCTGCCGCTCCAAATATTGATCCGCCCGATGTTCCAGCGTTACTCATAGCTGAACCACCACCAAAAATCGAACCTCCAGATGCTCCAAAACCGCCAGAGGTTGGCGATTGTGTCGTTGCTGCTCCAAAAATATTACCCGATGGTTGTTGAGTAGTTGCCATGCCACCAAATGTGCTTTTTCCGAATATAGAACCACCGCTAGCAGCTGGTTGCTGTGTGGGAGAACCAAATAAATTTCCACCGCTTTCTGGCGGTTTCGTAGTGGCCGCTGCGGCTGCAAAGATTGAGCCTGAAGAATTTGCTGCAGCGTTAGCGGCAAATGGACTAGTTGATGTAGAACTGCCTCCAAAGATTGAACCCCCTGCTGTAGAGCTACCAAAACCGGTGGAAGATGCTCCGCCAAATATACTACCTCCCGAAGCAGTTGGGGGATTAGTATTTGCCGCTGCAGCTGCAAATAAGCCAGTAGCAGCTGGTTGTGGTGCGGTACCGGCACCACCAAAAACTGATTGTTCGGGTTTGGGTATACCGCCGAAAATACTTCCGCCTGATTGAGGCGTAGCTGCGGCCGCAAAAATAGAGCCCGATCCGGGTGTAGCAGCTGCGGTAGCAGCGGGAGCTGTTGAACCGAATAGTGATGGTGCCGATGAGGCTACTGCTGCTCCTCCTCCAAACATAGAGGTGGTAGTACTAGTCGCAGCGGCTGTTGAGGATTGTCCGAATACAGAAGTTCCACCACCAAATATGCTACCACCAGGTGAGATAGTTGTGGGCGTAGCATTTGCCGTAGTGCCAGTAGCGGAAGCAGTTAGTGCCAGAGCACCAAATAAAGAACCAGCCGTAGAAGCTGAGCTAGTGGCTGTTGCAGCAAAAGGAAATGAAGATGTTGCCGTTGCAGGTGCAGGTGCTGGCGCTGGCGCAGGTGCAGTAGATGGTGCAGAACTTACAACACTGGTGGCAGATGTTGTAGTAGTCGTTGTAATTGTGGTACTGTCTGCTATTACAGTGGTTGCAGTAGATGTAGTGGAAGGTTTTCCAAATACATTGTCTGCTGTGGAAGCTGGCGTTTTAGCAGCAGCAGTGAATGAAAATTCTGTGCTGGGAGTGGAGGCTGTTGTTGTTGTAGAACTGAAAAACGATTTGGCACCATCTCCAGCTCCACTTGCCGAAGCAAAGGCAAAGGATCCTGGAGTAATAGCAGGCGCTGATGTTGCAAATCCTGAAAATATATTTCCGGATTTATTTGAATCGCCAGCAATTTTAGGTGTTGGTTTGCAAATATTAAGCGATCCAAATAAGGAATCGGTAGGATCTGTTGCGACCGTGGGTGTGGGAGTATTACATGAAGTTGGTGCAGCTGGGCCCGATGATGTAATAGTAACATTCGGAGCTGCAGGAGCTTTACTCGTTACCAAATTGAGAGGGGCAGAACTAGTAAAAATACAACGTTTAATACGGAGAAGAAATAGTTACGATTCCTTAATGGGCAGATTGATCAACTTACCTAGTGGGTGTAGCTGGTGTTGCTGTTGTAGTTGAACTAGTTAATGTTGTTTTAACTTCAGTGATTTTAACTCCACCTGCTGTTGACTGAGCTGTATTGGTTACAGCTTTAGCGGTATTACCTTCAACAGCTGAAGGTGCAGTCGAAGGAGTAGAAGTTGCTGCAGTGAAAGAAAAAGCTGATGAGGAAAAGGGTTGACCACTAAAGGGTGTTGAAACTGGAGTATTATTGGAACTGGAATTAGAACCAAATAAGGGTGTTGAAAACGATGACGAAGTTGCAGCTGTAGACGAAACTGTAGATTTCGTCGTGGATCCAAACCCTGCAAATGGAGTTGTTGCTGAAGCTGTAGAGGCGGCTGTCACATTTGAAACTGTTTTAAGAGCTTCATCAGGTTGTTTATTTTCATTTTTATCTTGTGTAGCTTTAGCAGCCGCCACTGGTTTTGTAGTGGCAAAAGCCGAAAAACCACTCGTAGATGTTGCTGCCGAAAAACCTTGTGATATAGGCGGTTGCACCATATTACTGGTGGTGTTTGCTTTATTACCCAAATTACTAAACGTTTTCGTATCATTTCCACCTATTACTTTGGCCGAAAACGAAATAGGTGTTGTTAATGGAAGATTTTCTTTACTTTCGCTTGATACCGATGTAGTGGCCTGTAAAGGTTTTGGTTGGGCAAAATTATGACCACCTGCCTGTTGTGGCATACCAAAACCACCTGTAAATGGTGAAGATGAGGTGGTGGGCTTAGAAACTTCTTCAGTTTTTGTAATTGAAGCAGATTGTGAAGTCTTAACAAAGGAGCTATTGCCAGCAAAGGATATAGTTGCGGATGTTGATGATGTTGGTGTTATAAACACAGGCGGTTGAGATGTAACCATTGAGGGTTTCGAGGCAGTTGGTTTTGCAATCACTGGTTGTTGTTGTTGTGCCTGAACCATTGTTGCTTGTGGCCTTAATAATTGCTGTTGCAATGATGTCTGATAATTTGCATTAGGTTGGGATTTTTGTTGTATATTTATGGGAGTTTTATTGACCATATATTGTTGCTGTTGTTGTTGTTGCTGTTGTATATATTGTTGTTGTTGCTGTTGTATATATTGTTGTTGTTGCTGTTGTATATATTGTTGTTGCTGCTGTTGTTGCACTTGCAGTTGTTGTTGCTGATGCTGTTGCAATTTCTTAACAATTTCCTTTTGTTTACGTTCTGTTTCCAATTTAGTTTCCAAAATTACTTCCGATTTAAGATCAACACGATCGGGTCGCTTAGGTTTTATTATAGGAATTTGCTGTTGTTGTTTGGTAAAATTGCGTAAAGCTTTTAATTTCCCATCGGATAACTTGGCATGTGTTTCGGCTACAACTTGTGATAGGCTCATGGAGAGTATAGAATCAGCTAAAGACTCCATGGTGCTGAAAAATAAGAAAATGACAGTATAATATAACGTTTAAGAAAAATATTTAAAGATTACCTTTGATTTTTAGTTAAAACCCCTACAGCCTTTGAAGTTACATCCAGTTCACTGGGTGATTGATAGTTTAAACCCTTTTGTTTTAGCTTGTTTTTAATGAAATTCATTTTAGAGCGTTGCCGGGCCAATAAGTCCTTCAGTTTCGACATTCTTTGATATATGCCATCCAAACATGGTATATGCATTTGATTTTTCGAGTTACGACGCACTACATCTTGATACTGGGACCATTGGGCTTCAATTAATTGATTTAATTGTGACAGTTGATTTTTATTTGCTGCAACATAGGCTTGTAGTTTGGCCAATTGACGTCGACTGGTGGGATCTGATGTAGAAACTGTAGATAAGCGGGTCAAGCTACAAGAAATAGAATTTATTATTACAATAATTGCATGAACTTCGTGTTATATTCCATATTCACTAACTTTGGATTATTATATAAATCTAGTTTTGTACGGCATTCAGCTAACATGGCATATGATTCATTCATAGCATGACGTAGCGCTTGGACATCTTGTTCAAATTCATGATCATTAGCCTGTTCAATGATTTCTTGCAAATCATTTAATTGCTTGGTAAATGGTTTTATTTCAACGGGGGAACCAATCTAAAAAACAAATAAATTTCATTTAGAAAGCTCTTAAAAAGATACCATCCACCAGTGGCTCTTAAATAGAACCCGTAAACTTACATTTTCCAACAATTGTTTGGATTGCTGTCGTATTTGTTTCAATTCCGTTTCGAAGGCTTCAATTTGTATGACAATCATTTTCTTTACAACTTCATCCAGTTCGCCTGAATTCAAATTTATTTTATTTGCAACCACTGTAGGCTTTACCGGCTTGGCGTCTGATTTCGTAGGCTGTTGTACAGGTGGTGGCGTAAATGTTGCTGGCACATTATACAAAGGTTTATACATTTCAGCATTTTTATTAGCATTTGCAGTCTGTATTGGAGGTTGTTGACTGCTGCTCCCCATTTCACTAGGTTTGCCTGAAAAAAAAAAACATATTTCTTGTTTTAATAAGGAAAACTATTTTATTTTAAAAAGCAAAATTTAAATTACCAGGAAATCCTGATGCTCCTGCATAGCCACCAAATGATGTACCAGATGTTATGCTTCCAAATTGTTGAGGTGTTGTGCCAAAACCAAAACCACTAGCAGGTTTGTTAGCAGTTGCCGTAGTAGCTGTAGCAGCTACAGTATTTGCTGTAAAGCCAACATTTGCTGTAGGTTTAGCAGCTGGTACTTGGCTACCAAATAATGGTGCAGGTTTGTCCTTCTTTAATATTAAAAAACCAAAAAAATTTTCGAGTTATTTTGAAAAACTTCAAAGTTTTCATAACAATACTTACAATTGCCGGTGTGGAGGTTACCATATTAGAGCCCAACGTAAAGGTCATATCACCAAAACCTTCTCCTGCGCTTTGTGCCTTATTTGCAGCTAATTGCTCGTTTTTATTTGCTTCTGCTTTTATTTGATTACTTCCAACTGGTGCTGATGAGGCCATGGTCTCACTCAAAGGCTTAAATTGTCCGGACATATCATTTAAAGGCGGTGGTGGTGAGCAAACATCCACGGCATTGGGTGTTAAATTCAAAAAGTTATACGATACCATATGGCCATGCGTTGACAAAACATGTATCATAGGCATTACAGGCAACATTTTTTCGCCTATAACAATTTGATGTGCTGCTGAAGTGTCATAGGTAAAACCCATGGGATAAGTTTCATCTTTCGTGTCGGTTAAAGGCATTTCTATGCGTGCCTCATCCAATAAGGTATATTGTATCCAATTTGGATTCTCTCCTGTTTCTCTGGTACCCAATACACCCACTTCAACACCATTAGCTGAAGTCACAAGCAAAAGATTCCACTGGGCTATGTGAGTGAAAGACAATTGCTGTATACGTGGACCGGGAGCACTGTAACATATGTCATAGTAATTTATGTAAGAAGGCTGGCCCGCCTTGGGCGCATTTACAATAAACAATGATGGACACATATCTTGACCTCTTTGTAAAAATATGGCTGCAAACTGATAGGTTGAAAGCCAATGTAGAGCTATACAATCAAAAGGTCCCGGATGTATACCAGGTGGACATGGTATGGCACGTGCTGGCTGTAAATTCGGTTTGAATTGTTGTAATTTGCCTTCGGCAAAACCAAACACTATTTGTTTTCCTTTGGGAGACCAACAGCCAGATTTTACTTGATGTTCTTTGCCCAAAGTGACTTTATCGTATTGGCCACCATTGTTTAAGGTAAACATGGCTACAGAACCATCACTTAGAATTAAAGCGATATTATTTGCTATGACCGGATTCCATAATAATTGCAAGGCGAAAACATTGCTTTCGGGCGCGACAGGAAGATTGTACAAAGAGTTAATTTTCTAGAAAGAAGAAAAGCAGAAATTAAATTTCATTTCATTGTCTTTAACATCAAAGTCCAAAAAAATTATCAATTTACCGGGTACACAAAACTATCGACTTGAAAGATTTGTAAAAATCCTGTATTATTATGAAAATAATTAACAGCCAACATGGAACCATCGCAACTGCAGGCTAGAGATTTAGGTTCACCGCTTAAATTCACAACACGGGCTTTAAGTTCCTGACCCGTGGTCTTGGCATCAACCACTTCTTTTAATTTAAAAACTGCAAATAAAAAATGTAAATATTTTATAACAACAAAACACATTCAATTGCAAACACTACCTTTTAATTCTTTGCCATCTGGATTGCCGGCAAAAAGTAGGCCTTTCGCTGAAGAGACCGCCAATAAACTAACCAAACTTTTTTGCACTTTACTTTCAGGAAATATATTGAATTTATCATGTAATTTGAATTGTATATCCTTAAATTATACAAAATAATCATTAGAAATTCAAACAAAAAAAAACAAAACTTTTTAGAAACATTTTTTTTTATTGGTAATCTTGCAAAATTTATTTATTTTTACCTGCACATCTTGTGAAGGGGGAGCATTTTGCGCCATTGTCCTCCTATTTTATTTATTTGTAGTTATTTTGTTATTTTTATGCAATTTTTAGAACAAAAAATTTTGTTTTAGTTACTTTAAAAGTTATGAAAATATTAAATTTCCCTTAAAATTTGTTTTATAAAATGAACAGCTTCTTCTTATTGTTTAAACGGCATGAGTGACAATTGTAATGTAAGAACGGCCTCTATTTGAGACAGAGTTGCTATTGCTGCTAGAACATCAGACATCAGCTGTTGCACAAACATTTTTCAAATTCAAAAGCTATCATTTTTTAAATTTAGAGCATTCTCTTGGAAACCATTTGACCCAATGTAATACCCACATAAAAGTTAAATCTTCTTCCTTAATTTGTTTTTCACTCTTATGTCGAGGGGAGAATAAAGACGGGACTGAATGGGATTCCATGTCGCATCTTCAGGAATATGCTAAACGCCTAAGGGAATCGGGCTGCTGAATAAACGCTTGAAGGGTTACAAAGGCATTCAAGACGTTTTTGCCCAAATAGTTGGCTTAACCTCTTCAAACGTGGATTCTTATGTGTCCGATCATCAGGCTGCTTTAGGCTATTAGGTAAATCAGGTCTATTTCGCAAGCAGTTCATGATTACAAAGGCTCTATAAGAGCACTTGAATTAGTTCGGATCGGTCTCTCTAAGATTCCGGACTATAGTGGTATACCTGGAAACGAGAAAAAAAAAGTACTCGTGCAATGTGTTCAAACTCTGATAGTGGATCCTAACCCTAATTGAATCAGCTATCTCTATGGACTAACCGAGATACAGGTCAAAAACGAAAAGGAGCATGCAAAAGCACCCGTTTGTCTTTAGCCAGCTTCCTGCCGAGGCTGGATAAGTTTAAGGCGAGGATGGTGACAAGGATCTGAGATGAATCCTAGCCGTATTACTGCTAGGCAAGTCACGATTAGAAGTTCGTTATCTTTTCATAACTGTCCAGCTTCTGGTAAGAGAAGGTTGAAGGAGATTTTCCGACGACTTCAAACTCTCTGCCTAAATACTGGCTTTTCAGATTCTGTTGGTTGAGGAATGCACGTTCATTATCACATTCATAGTTATGTAATCAGTTCTCTTATGCGGCCCCTACACGTTGCGATTAAATATATCACTTGATTAAGTTGTACAACTAATTGCAACGTTGGATAGCTAGCTGTTCAACGGTCGTTTTTCGGTGGGATGAAGATCCAAAAATTTTGATTTTTATTCAACTGATGATCAACACGATTCTACACGAATAATTTACCAGTAAAATTGGTCAAAAAATTTAAACGTACGAGCTGATCGCAAAGCACAGGGGCCACACGATTCTTTTAGTTTTATTTTGGAATATTATTCCCTTTATTACCATTTTTATCTATATTCTTATTTTCTTACTTGTTCTTCTTGGAGGCGATCGTTGAACCAATGATCGTCGAGTGTAATTATATTTGCTATTATAGCTGTATATGTCCTTAAACTTTGCCTAACATAACCTATATTATACAATTATGTTTGTATAAGAGGTGCTCGAAAAGTTTCTGTTATGGAAGAAAATGTATTAAACATTTCTAATTCATTTTTATTTTGTGCAAAAGAAAAGTTATTCATAATCACATTTACAAACGAAAGATTTTTGTAAAGAAGTTTTTAGTAAATACAGAAATAAATTGAACTGTATCGATTAACACTACTTTCAGTGTACCTTTTAAATACAACCCTGCATGTTCGCTTTAGTATTAGTATTATAGCTATTTCTTTCTAACTCATTGCTTTGATATAATAAAATTCCGTTTTATATGGCGAAATATTATTATGGCATTTTGTGAAATTGTCAAGTAAGAAGAACCGAAAGAAGAATAAGAAAAAACGCAAAGATTGCGTATGTGTTTGTTAATTTTTGTAAGAAATTATAATTCTCTTATCATTTTCTTCTTGAACGTTTAAAAAAACGGAAACAAATTAATTTCATAATTGGCTTTCAACGAAAATCAACATGTGAAAATAAAACGGCTCACAATTTTAACTTTTTTTGCATAAAACTGCCAACCATTGTGGTTTTATAACGAAAAACAAGAGAAATTTCTACTGACAGCTGAAAAACGTTTTGTGTGCGTGTGTTTGTGCGTCTGCAGAGAATCGTAAGAAAACTGAAAAGAAGAAAAAAATTAAAATTTAACGCGTGCCTTCCAGCCGCTTGATACGTGGGACTTTTAATTTATTCGCCGAAAAAAAATAAAATTTATTTTTTTTTTATCTTTTAATTCGCCTACAAAGGCAAGAGTTAAAAAAATTTAATCACTGCTGACGGCAACTTCAATAGATATTGGCCTTTTAAAGGCCTCAAGAAAAGAAATAAGAAAATAGTAATAAAAAGTGCTACATTTTGTCTAAAGTCCAGCAACAACGTGCTTTCACTTATTGGCTGTGATCTTGTCGGCTGGTTTAAAAAGACATTCGCAATACCTCGATATGTCTACAGATTCGAAGCCTCATTCTACTGCTCAGCCACCCCTATCACAGCTGTGGCCGGGTTTTGGTACAACAACATCTGATACAATAATTATGGGTTCCCCTCTGGAGCAACAGCAGCAGCAGCAACATAAGTCTATCAATATGACTAAGCAACAACAACAACAACATCAGCAGCAACAGAATAACAACAGCAACTATGTGAATTTTAATCAATTTATAATGCAGCATAATCTTGCACCACCTCAACAAACTAAACCTCAATTGACGTCTGCATCAATGGATCGTGAGACAATTATTGTCAGTGAATTTAATGAAGTTTCTGATTATATTCATAATATTGGTGGTGCCCTAAATAATAATAATAAAAGTGCTAAAGACAACGACAACAGCACCAATACGAATTATCGCCAGCAGCAACAACAACAATACAATGTAAGTAAGCAAAAGAAAAGTCCAATTATTTTATTTCTCTTTTGTGGCAGAACGAAAGTGTTATACTTTTGAAGTCGGCAACATGTTGAAAATCTTTGACCGCTTGTCAACATTGTTGATGATGTTAAAAACATTGTACCGCTATTATTGAGAATGTGTTACAAAGTACATACTTAGAATAAAGTGTTGCCAAGTGGTTTTTCTAGCAAACAGCTTAGCAATAGATTTTTCTAGGAATTTCTGTATGCCATTAATAGTTTAATATGAGATTAAATTTTTGATTTATTTTAGTATGAATTTTTATAATTAAAAAGAAAATATGCAAAGAAGAAACATAAATTATAAAAATTGTTTCATAAAAAAAACTACATTGTTCCTTATAACTTTCTTGAAGGGAGATTTGATTTTAGGATATCAATTAGGAACTCCAGTTATTACAATCTGTAGGTTCATGTTAATGCTCTTGATATCCGTCACCGTACATTAATGGGGGGAATTTTGGGATTTCAAGCTCCGCAATGGTACAGAACAAAAACGTTACGATTTGTCAGTTAAACCGGATATTCTCTAGTCTTTTTGAAGGCAGTCTTAACTTCATAGCCAGCATTGAGATACGCGCAATTTGTTAGTCTTTGCCTTACTGATATGGGTAAAAAGAAAACTAATTGTTTTCTCCTATTAAATCGCATGATCATCTATTGCACAATTACTTGTCTCAAAGGCTACGGTCCTATTGGAGGGACTGTGGATTTGAGCAGGAAGAGACTATTTTTCATCTCATGTATCAGCGCTCATCTCTTGCCATGCAGATAGGTTTTTGATTTTGCATGTTCTGTTCTCTTTAACTGAAATCTTGGAGTTTTCCTAGAGGAAAAAACAAAAAAGAAATATCTGAACGATTCCATATTTTCTAAATACATGGCTTAGTAAACCGTATAATGCCTAGATTCTGCAGACACTACTTAATATATCCATTATTATAGTAAAAATTCCAACAACATGTTACTTCTCGCAATTGCTTAACATTGTATAACATTTCATTTTTCAGTATTTCAGTCCATCTATGTCGCAGTTTCCGTTTACAAACTATAATCAAGTTCCCAGTAATACTGACAGCGTATTTTCGGAGAGTTTACGAAATTTCAATACCAACTCAAATGCATCTATAATGGCCGGCTCATCGGAAACAACATCATCGACAAATAATCAAAGTTATTACGACACAGGAAATTCGTATAGTAACTTTAGTACAAATGGTACAACTTATTATGCAAATCCCTTTGCCACTGGATTTGATTTTACCAACACAAAACTGCAAGCAACCGCTGCCGAATTTGTGCCCAGATTAAATAAGCTTTCGTTAAATGAAACTGCAACAGAAGCAACTCAGCAAACTAAAGAGGGTATTGCAACTAATACAGAAACCCATAGAGAGAACAACACTACATCCTTAGACTCTATGAGGGCAGTCGAAGTGATTGGTGATACTAAAGACAATGAGAAAAATTTAGAGTCCATATTTGAGAAAGAGGAAAAAAGACAGCAGCGTCATGAACGTAACAGAGGAAATAATCGTCATCAGAATAAACATGACAAGGAGAATCACAAAAGAAATAATAACCGTATGGAAAAGAATATGGAAAGGTTTTCAAGAAACTTACAAGAGAAAAATCAAAATAATGATTCGGCTTCAAATTCGAATTCGTCAACACCCTCGTTGACTATGAACAACAGCAGAGATCAGCAGCAGCAGCAGCAGCAACAACAGGGAACATCAAAATCATCAGGAGCTTTTAGTAAAAACAGTCGCAATGGTAACGGTAATGGTAATAATAATGGAAATGGCGATAAACCACGTAATAATGAAGCACAAACACAGAATAATAATAATAATAACAATAGCAAGGGGGATAAAAACAATGCCAATAAACGTTATCAAAATGGCCGGCGTTCACAGGACTTTGCTGAACGTGAAGATCGTTATGACCGTTACATAGAACGTGGTGAACGTTCGGATCGTGGTCACAATCAACGTAATCAACAGCAGCGTAATGACTATCATCAACGTTACGACAATTATCGCAGCAATAAACGGCGTGATGATTGGAATCGTAATCGTGATCGCATTAATGGTTTTCGTGTCGAGGAAAAATATGACAATGATAATGGCAAAGACAGTCCTTTGCCCTCACCCGAAAAGAAATCACCCAAAAAGGTGTACGAAAAGGAGAATGAAAAACTCTCACAGCGCGAGAAACTCATCAGAGACATAGAAACTAGACGTCTGGAATGTTTGGTTTGTGTAGAGCCTATTAAAGCTCATCAGGGTGTTTGGTCCTGTCACAATTGTTATCACATACTCCACTTGCAATGCATAATAAAATGGGCCTCTTCTTCGAAATCAGATGATGGCTGGCGTTGTCCGGCTTGCCAAAATGTAGAAAAAGATGTTCCTCGTGATTATTATTGTTTCTGTGGCAAATTGAAGAATCCTACAAATAATCGCCAGGATATAGCGCACTCATGTGGTGAAGTTTGTGGCCGTATAGAGGGTTGTCCTCATGCCTGTACGTTACAGTGTCACCCAGGTCCTTGCCCACCATGCCAAGCTCAAGTCAAGCGTGAATGTGGTTGTGGTAAAACATCTAAGATAATGCAATGCTGCGTCAAAGAAATCATTGAATGCGATTCCACTTGTGAGAAGCTATTGAACTGTGAATCGCACACATGTCAGGAAAAATGTCACGAAGGCAAATGTCCGCCGTGCAAAGAGAAAGTTGATCAAAAATGCCACTGTTCGAAACAAGAACGCCAAGTAACTTGCACACGTGAGTCGCATGATAAACACAATTATTCGTGTGGCAAACCTTGCGGTAAAGATCTGTCCTGTGGCAATCATAAATGTAAGGATTGTTGTCATCCCGGTGAGTGTAGACCATGTAAATTGAGCCCTGATTTTGTGACGTCTTGCCCATGTGGCAAAATGCCTATAATAGCGGGTCAACGCAAATCATGTTTGGATCCCATACCCGTGTGTGAAGGTGTGTGCAGCAAGACTTTGAAATGTGGCAAGGCCACCAATCCCCATCACTGTACTTCCAAATGCCATTTGGGTAATTGTCCACCATGCAATAAACAAACAGCCGTTAAATGCCGCTGTGGCCACATGGATCAAATGATTAAATGTCGTCAGCTATCAACCAGAGCCGATGATGCTAGGTGCAAGAAACGCTGTACGAAAAAGCGTTCCTGTGGCAAACATAAATGTAATCAAGAATGCTGCATAGACATCGATCATTTCTGCCCACTGCCTTGTAATTATACGCTCTCTTGTGGTAAGCATAAGTGTGATCAGCCTTGTCATCGCGGCAATTGTCCGCCCTGCTATCGTTCCTCTTTCGAAGAACTTTTCTGTGAATGTGGTGCTGAGGTAATTTATCCACCTGTGCCATGTGGCACTAAGCGTCCAGTTTGCAAGCGTCCCTGTTCGCGTAAACACCCTTGTGATCATCCACCTCAACATAACTGTCATTCGGCTGCCACTTGTCCTCCTTGTATGATGTTCACTACGAAATGGTGTTTTGGACAGCATGAACAACGTAAAACCATTCCGTGCTCTCAGCAGAGTTTCTCGTGTGGTTTGGCTTGCAATAAGCCACTGCCTTGTGGACGACACAAGTGCATAAAGACTTGCCATGAGGGGCCCTGTCAAGTGCCCGGCGAAATTTGCAAACAAAGCTGTACTACACCACGTTCCACTTGCGGTCACAAATGTATGGCTCCCTGTCATAATGGCGACTGTCCCGATTCGCCTTGTAAGGAAATGGTAAGTTAATGTGAAAATGAAATGAAATGTGAAAAGCTTTGACGTTTTGTTTTGCTTTTATAGGTTGAAGTTCAATGTGAATGTGGAAATCGCAAACAAATGCGTACTTGTGCTGAATTGGCTAGAGAATTTAGCCGCATTGCTACTGCTCAGCTGGCTTCCTCCATGGCTGAAATGCAACGTGGCAATTATATGGAACTCTCGGAAATTCTGGCTCCTGTCAAGTTATCGAATAAATCCAATAAAACTTTGGATTGCAGTGAAGAATGCCGTCTACTCGAACGCAATCGTCGTTTGGCTATTGGTTTGCAAATACGTAATCCTGATTTGCCACAAAAACTTCTTACAAAATATTCAGATTTTATAAAAAGTTTTGCCAAACGTGACCCAGCTTTGGTAAAGTCTATACATGATGCTCTAACTACACTGGTTAAATTGGCGAAGGAAAGTAAACAAAAATCACGATCCCACTCATTTCCCACAATGAATCGCGAAAAGAGGCAATTGGTACATGAGATGTGTGAAATGTTTGGTGTCGAATCGGTGGCCTATGATGCTGAACCAAATCGTAATGTGGTCGCTACGGCATTTAAAGATCGCGTAAGTTTTAATGTTCAATATTTAGGGGTAAAAAAAAGTTTTTAATTTTTGAAATTTTTATTTATTTGCAGTCTTGGCTTCCTGCTACAAGTATTATGGAAGTAATGGCTCGTGAGTCTGGTCAAAGACGTGTGCCAGTGCCCAGCAACAATGCCTGGGGCCTAAAGAGATAATGCCGTTAACTCAAACTAGAATTCGTTAATATTTTGTCACCTTTAATTATTATTTTTTTTTCTCCTTTGTTTTATTAACAATCAATATACATTAATCCATACATATATACATGAATATATATAATAATAGAAATCAAATGGTATCCCTCCCCTCTCATACTATTTGCAATGAAATGTATTGCTATGACTCTGCTTGATCCTTATAACTTATCTTACCTTTACATTGAAAAAAAGAAGAAATCTTTTGTTGATATTAAAAACTCAAACCTAACCACCCGTTCTTGATCAAATACAATCGAAGCAGATGTTCGATTGAAGAGAAATTTAACAAAATTATATTAGAAAACAAACAAAGAAACATTGTTTTGCTATCGTAGTTAGTCAACCAAGTAATTGAACAGCTTAATAGAATATTTGAAATCATTATATACGTATTCTTTTCCTTTTTTTGTTCAATTATTTTAAATCAAATCAATGAATATCTGTCATCATATTATGCCTCCTATTGTTTCATATTGTTTTCTTGTTTTGTTTTCTCTAATTCTGTATTACAAAAATGATTTATAATCAATCAATTATACTCTATTTGCACTACTTTTCAATTAACAATTTTCGTTTTGTCTTTTGGCATCATAAATAAAATCCTTTTTTTGAATTATTTTCTTTCGTTTTGTTTTCTGTAAAATTATAAACTTTTAATATCTATTAAAAATCAAATTTATAAAAAAAATGAAGGAAAACAACATACAAAACTCGTAAACTAAAAGAAGAAAAACTGCGTAGAATAACTGAAAAAAATTAAATAAAATAACAAACACACAAAACTTGTTTATTAAATAAAGTTGTTTATTAATGAACTATAAACATAAAAAAACGAATTAATTGTAGTGTTTACTCTTGTAAAAATTAAAAAAAAAGAATTTGGAAATTGCCTTGAATCTATTTCCCATAGAGAGAATTGAGAAGCGACTGGTAGCAAAAAACTTCGTGGGGATAGCTGAAAAGAATCCACCAAATACCTTTAAATTAGTGTGGACACGTCAATATTTTGAGCGACTTTGTGTCCAGTCTTTACGAGTTATGTGGTCGGGGATATTTGACTTCCGTAAACAACACATCCTAAGAGAGAGGTCGGTGTCAGTAGCGTGCTGGGTGGCCATGTGATTTTCACGAACGACTGGAAGTACTAGCTGGCTGGCACCGGAACGGGAATCTAATGCTTCGATTGTAAACTGCAATTTTGAGGGACTTAATGTCCAGCCCATATTGTATGCTTAATGGGATGCTGGATGAGGTGATATGGAATGAGATGGTGACGTGTATCCGTTGGTGGTCGTCAAGTAATTGGCAGTGCAAGGATTTGCGCTGCTTGTATGCGTCTAATTCACAAGTCTACAGGGCGAAGGGTTATGGGTTTGGTCAAGCATCCAAAGTGGTGTGCCGTATTGATGGACAGCGATCCAGGGTCCCAGGAACAATCCTTACTCTGTAGTTCTTTAAGATGTTCGACCAACCGGAACTCAGCTGTGCTATGATGGCTTTTGTTCTAGATATCTGCCTTTCGCTATCCGCTACTGGGGGTGGATGTTCATTTAGTACCCTGTTGTGGCAGAGTTCGTTTATGGCCGTCATTACCGCTGATTGATGTAAGAACGCTGCGCTTCCTTTACTGATAGTTCGTCTACTACTGTAGGCATTAGATTTAAAATGTCAGTGTTAAACTATCGAAAGTCCTGTCTTATGTGGCGAGGAGGGGGATCATCTATAGCAATGCCCATAAGTTGTAGATCACTTTAGTGTTTTTCAGACTGTGAAGATTGTCATCACTAAAACAACAGGTTTGATCTGTAAATATATAACGAATAAAAAAGTAGCTTCTCTGTGTGAAGGCAGTTAGGCTGCATAGCGAGTGTGATTTGACTGAGCTTGAAGATCGTTTCACATGAGTATAAGGCCACAATCAGTAGGGCTATGATATTAGGAGTTACGTGATTACAGTTGAAATGATGCATGTTTAGCGGATTGGTGTTTAGCACCTGCAATGCAATACTTCTTCGGGCTCATCGCATTAACGTCTGTTAGCAAGAGTTATTTGATGCTAGTTTTTCAGACTGACTTAATTTTTGTTGGTAACGACATTGCCAAGAAAAATAAATTTACTAACAACATTGAAATATAGTAATCGATCGTAATTTGAGATCGCTTTCTTTGTAGAAATGTGTTGATGTCAATGTCGTCAGTGTACGCTAGCAACTGGACACGGAGAACACTCTCCACAATGCATTCAGTAAAACACTCTCCATGACGAAGTTGAAGAGATCGTATGATAAGGGATTGCCTTGTCTGAAATCTCGCATGTTATCGAAGGGTTCGGAAAGTTGCTTAAAGTCATTCTGCATTTAGCTTTGCAGGAATGTCGAGCTCAGGCATTGCGGCAAAAACACGATGCCTTATCAGCTTGTGCTGTCTTGTATTCAGCAAAGAGATGGAGTGTTTCTCCTTTGTTTATATAAGTCTTCTGCAGGATTTGGCTTAATATGAATATTGTCTGGTCGATGGTGGACCTACTAGGGCGCTGGAGTCGCACTGGTAAGATCTAATCAGTGCTTTGGCGAGTGGCATCAGTTAGTTCTCCACACAATTCGCTGATAAGAACACAATATGTGATAGATGCATATCAAAGGATCTCCCTTTCACAGAACAGGATAGAGGACACTGAGGTTCTAATCGTTAGACCTACATACTTTCCTCTAACCATATACTGTAAATAAGCTTGTGAATACACTCTAGCAGCTCGTTATCCCAGCCTTAAACAATTCAATGGGCCATAAGAGCCTGACCTCGTCATGGCTGGGTGACGGAATCTCCATCGTAATCATTCTCTTTTCTCTGAATTTAGTTCCCACCATTCTGACTCATACATTAGTTAAGCCACAGCCTCGTAATACGTTTGTGTTTGTTTCAGAATTTGCAGCAATTGCCACATACGTATGTACATACGTACCATTCATGCAAAGACATACATACATAGTATAAAATATTTTACAACAATAAAGAACAAAATTTGATAAAAACAGAAAGCCATGAACGCAAATACATTTGTCTCTGTAGGTAACTCCCATTCATTGTCTGAGTTCTTGCTTGACAGAAGACAGAGTCAAACAACTAAAGAATAAATTCTCGTGACATAAATAAACAAACAAAGACAATGGCATGTTGCAACATAAGATTTAGGTGACAGCTTCTTTTAAAGGAACTAATTAATACGATAATTTGAAAACTTAAAGTTCAGTTTAAATTTAAGCTTAAAAATAAGTTATAAGTCATGTTATTCTTAGAAGAGATCTTGTATCGCTCTTAAATGGGTAGAGGGCCAACGTAAGCTTAACCAAAGCTTATAGAGCACAAATAAATTGATATTTTTGGTTAGTAAAGAAGATGCGTTGTGTCATAAGGGATTTTATGATATGCTGGACAGTAATGTAACGCAATTACAAGCAACTATAGGCTCTCGATAGCATTGTGTTATCGAATAATTTGAACCTTTCAGACCTTTGGTTAGGTTAGGGGGTAGCTTGCCGTTTACAGGCAAGTACACTCGATGGCCCATATAGCGCATTTGGTTTCCCGGTCATGATCCTTTAGTGGTGGGTTTGAACCACCCCCAGCTTCGAATGAAACCGGCCAGTTCTCTTTGTGGCATGTTTGCACTTGACAGAAATCTGCTGAGAGGAAGTCGCCGAAGAAATATTTTTTTTATATTTCGTTTTCGATGTCTGAGGTGGGGTTAGAACTGTGGCCTCACGTCTAATAAGCCAACACACTACTTGCTAGACTATGGCGAAATAGAAGCTATATAGACTATCAATTTCAATTCTCTACAGATTTGTGAAATCATTTGTATAGCAGGAGCCCTTTCATCAAATGCTTAGTGGCGTAAAATTGTCCCCAGTGCCGATGTAAAGGTAGTACGCCGCGATCCAGTCATTATTATGCAGGCGTATCAAGTTGAGGCTAGTTGTTAAACCAAGAAATTAGTCACACTATTGTTGTATAGAGTAGCTAAATCTTGCTAATTCCCAAATTCTCTTTTTTCCCAAGATTTTATTACCAATATGGAGGCTCTTTCCAATTTATTCAGTATATTCATTTTCCAGAGCAGTTTGCAAGAAATTAAATGAAACTATTTAAAAATAAATCCCTATTTTTGAGCTCCGTGCAAAAGTGCGTATGTCACTATGACAATTCGCAATCTAGTGCAAGATATCTATAAAGTGAGTGAGTGGTGGTACAGTACTTCGCACACTCCGTAGTTTTTTAAGTTTTTTCTTTGTTTTTAATTAATATCTGAAATAAAATGTTGAAATTAATGAAATTTTTTTTGTTTAATGTATTTTAAACATACAAAATTACTACATTTTACAAATATTTTTTCGGATTTCCATTCTTTTTTCTCACTTTTTGTAAATTGAAGTGTCTGACATCATGTTTAACAACAGACAACAACAATTTACTCGTATAGCAGACACATATCTTATGTCATTTTATATTGTACCATTTAACATTCAACATTTAATACCTGTCTGCATATGGGCCTATCAAAAAAAAACAAAAAAAGGAAGTGGATTTATTTCCTTGGAACAGTGGCATAAATAAGACAAAAATTTCGGTAGAGAAAATTTGTGAAATAAAATAAAAAAAAAATTAAATTTGTGAAACTGTAAATACAACACTCGATCTCGGGGTCTCGACACCCCTACAAGATCCAGTAGTCCAATAGTCCTTTAACTACAATTTGCCTTTTTAAGTAATAGTCGAGTATTTATTTTTTAATCGACCTCGTATATGATTCCAACTAGACTGAATAGGGTTCGTATATGAAAGGGGTCTCGAGACCCCTACAATATCCAGTAGTCCAATAGTCCTTTAACTACAATTTGCCTTTTTAAGTAATAGTCAAGTATTTAGTTTTTAATCGATCCCGTATATGATTCCAACTAGACTGAATAGGGTTCGTATATGAAACGATTTAACTGGGCGCAGGCAATTTGAAAGCTGAAAATCTTCATCTGCGAAAGTTTTTCCCGTCAGTTACGATATTGGTAAGTTTAAATCAAATGTCCACAAACACTACTCCCTCTTTCCACCTTCCTATAACCTATTTTCCTAAACCTGCACAATGCACTGCATGAGTAGGGGCCTTCCCCTGAGTGCTGGTTTTACAATAAAAAAAAAAATCTACATCAGAATCTGAAAGACAAACGAAAATTGATGATAAAGTTGAAATGACATTCGGTTAAATGGGCGCAGACATTTCGAAAGCCAGTGGTTCCTCTCAGAAAATCTAAAACAGACTTTGACAAAACAGACAAACGAAAATAGAAAATGAAGTTAAAACGTCTTTCATTGACTGGACACTTATATTTCCAAAAGCGGTAGTTCCTCTTAGAAAGTCTAAAACGACAAAAGAAAAAGATGTAGGCACTATTGAATAACTTTTTGGAAATCTTTTTAACCTACATGTGTCAGTAATGAGGGGTCCAACACATTCATTTGAAAGTTCAATACCAAAAACGTTTTGGAAGACCACATTTTGTCTTGAGAGAGAAATTTGGGCTGTAGAGAGAAATTATGCTAATTAGTCGTAGCTGAGTTGAATTAAAAAAAAATGTTAAGCGAGTGGACTGTTGAAAAAACTGTGAAAAAAAACCTACGTTCCTTGTAGAAATTTCAAGCAGAATTCAAATCTTCCGGACAGTAGACAACAAACAACTGGCCAGATTTGGATATATTTTTGTAATATTTTGCCTGAAGAGTTCATGTTTATTCCAATCATCCGATCGATCAGCATGAAGAAATCTTCCCATCACTGCACTAGCCTTTCATCGCGCCTTTCCTTGTCAGCTCACCTACAGTCTCGATGTTCCGGAATCCAACATAGTAGACTTGTAGGCACCGTTTTACGAGAGTGGCCCTAACATAAACTTGTCAGTGTCTTCAAAGCAGGAGATAGGTTTTGGAAATAATATTTAAAATTTTTGTCTTCTTCTTTTTCTATTCTTTTAATATCCAGGGCCAGGAGATAATAATTTTACAATTAAGACTCAAAGCTAAGACTATTTTCATTATTTGGAAGCAAACAAAATGTTTAGAGGTAGCGATCTATACAAAAAAGTTGTGCAGGCATACTTAGGCCAAATTAGACTCATTATGACAGCACAGTTTTCTGTTTTACCGATAATATTCGAACATTCTAAATAAAGGACCCAGTCTGCCCATGTCTATGGCTGATAGTTCATTTAGATCATCTATGTTGTAGACATGAAGCCCCCGTATTCTAGTAGGTGTGTGTTGTTAGGCGTGAGGCCATGGTTCAAACCATAGGTCAGACATCTCCAACAAAACGAAGTATGGCACAAAAACAACTCTTCGGCAGCTTCCTCTCAGCAGATTTCTGGAAAAAACTCTGAGAGTAAATAGGTTCCGCCATTTATGGATAAAATTAACACACACAACATAAGTGGGGGGATGAGAAACTAGGTCGTAATCCTGGCTAAAGGGTTGTAATAACCAATTATGTATGTATTTATGTATGATGTTGTGATAAAGATACTTTTCTCTCTTTTTACGTAGAACTGAGCTTGTGCCCAATAGGTGCAGATGAGCCTCCTGCTTTTCCTTATCTCTACTGCTGATAAAGAAATATTATGCCAAGTGGCATAACAACAATACCGAGTAGTGACTCCTTTGGAGTTTTGAGCAGATCTATCGTGCGTTCACTCTGGCCAGCTTTGGCTAGAATTTCTTTGCCGTTTTGCCCGTTGTCGAAGCTGCCTATATCCATCGTTTAAAGTAAACAAAAATAAATGAAAATCCTAAATTATATTAAAGGCTTACAATCAAATTTTTTCCTCACTTTGTGTTCACTCCTACACATATTGAAGGTACATACATGCATATATGGTTACGTGCCTCAACAATAAAAGAAATACACTTTAAAAGAATTTCTCCAAGTGTTAGTAAATTCTTCCAAAATTTTGTTTTCTTCAATAAATCCAATTAACGCTTAAAAACTTCCCTAATTAAAACACTGTGATAAACAAAAACAAGAAAAAAAGGACGAAAAATGTACACACATTAAATCCTTCACACTGACCAGTCACAGCACAGCACAAATTCATTTTGTTTATTTGTGATCCCCAAAAAGAAAAAAAAATTGAAAAGGCACAAAAGTATACATCACAATTTAACCCTTATCTTGGGTTCATGGGTCTAACTTAAATCTTAGTATAAAGGGTAATACAAAGCTTTATAAGCTCGAAGTTTGTAATAGTGTAAGCATTTGATTCATATTGTTACGTTTTTATCTTTTAAGAAAGTTTAAAATATGAGCTCGTAGATTGCAAATAAAATAAAAATAAATTTGTGTTTAGTTTTAATTAAAATTCTTTATTATTCGCACAATTCTGTGTGCCATTGTTAGCAACTTGATGTAAACAATAACAATTGCTTTCCCTGTTATTCCTCATAACGGAGACTTCCAAACCACGATTATTCTCTTCAAACACACTGCGTCTTCACACAAGACTGACTGAACTTAACTAACTTACTGGCATGCTTTGCTGTGACTTTTATATGGCAGGGCATAAATGTAAAGATCCTTGTTTATATTCATTATTGTTGTTTACATTTATTTTTGTAGTGTTGTTTGTGGATTTTTGTTTACTTGTTTACCATTTCTTTTATGCTGGTGTTTGTTGTTATATCAAGCAGTACGATAATTTGTAAACAGATTTGTTTACTGCATTGTTTTGTTTTTGTAGCTTTTGTTTATAATTTTAATGTTAGGCGATGTAAAAGCAAAACACCATTATCTAGATTCTTCAATTCCGTAACAGTATGAAACGATTTTTACATGGCACCATACGTTGAGATTTGATTCTAGTCTTTCTCTAGTCATTAAGGATGTTTTGACATCCTTCAGTGAACAGTGAGTTCATAAAAAAATTATCGTATCCAAGCATCTAAAATCTATCTATCGTATCAGCTTGCGAGGTCTTTTAAATTGTAGTAACGTCTTAAAAGCGGCGTTCTTAACTTAGGTATCAACGAAGATAACGTTTACCATGGTCTCTAGACTAGTTACAGAGGGAGATGTCATATGTAATCATGTTGGTTTCTTCTGAAGCGAAGCTTGTTAAGTAAGGGTGCAATATCTACAGTATCCTACACTTTTTTGATTTTAACGCTCGACGACTTGAGAGGAACGTAGTTTATGCTAGGTTAGCATACAGTACGCCGTTCACAGGCATTTTTTCCCGATGGCCCATATGGCCCAGTATAAGGTAAGTCCCCTTGTCATGATCTGTTAGTGATGGGTTTGAACCGCCCCAAAAGAAACTGGCCAATTCACCTAGTGGCAGATTCGCTACCACGTCCAGTTCTTCAAACGTTCTGTCATCTAAAAACCAATGACGTTCTGAAGTGCATTGCACTAGCATCTATCGTCTCCTCCTCTGATATCTCCGATCACTTGTGTGCCAGTTTGTCCGTCTTTTTGTTTCTTTCTATGCCACAATGGGCCGGAACCTAATAGAGAAGGGTGTTATGTCGACGTATACCGTGTAGAGAATCCATACAAATCCTGACGCTCTTTGATATGACGGCCCCGGTTTCTGTCACCCAAAAACCAATGACGTTCTGAAGTGCATTGCCCTAGCATCTACCGTCTCCTCCTCAGACATCGCCGATTACTTACGTGCCTGTTCGTCCGCCTTTTTGTTTCTTTCTATCACACAATGGGCCGGACCCTTATAGAGAAGGGTGTTGTGTCGACGTATACGGTGTAGAGACTTCATGCAACTCCTGACGTCCTTTGATTTGGTTGCACATATGATTAAGTTCGAAGGAGGATAGATTGGTCCCCGGTTTGAACCATACGTACAGCTTGTTCAATAGCAAAAATCTCCGTTTGAAATACACTGGCTTGCTTAGGTTTATCGGATTAGGCCCCAGATCCAGTTCTACATTCTATTTTTGAGCCATCAGTGAATATAGTTATATCAACGTCAGCCATGACAGCTTCAGCAACGAATTCTTCCTGTGTGGGAGTGTGAGTTTTGTATGTTCGTCCGTAAATATTTCAACAAGTTTTTATTGGAATAGCCTCCTTAAAACAATTTTCATTAAAAAAAAATCCGGTGCTCAGTAAATTTTTAAAGCCCAAGCCTAAGGGTTAAAGTCCTTCACCGTTGTGTTTACCCAAAGACTGGAGAAAAAGTGAAAAAATAACGGCCTCACGTTTTCCACACACAAAAACTGCTATAATTTCGTATACTTCAGCGTTCGAATGCAAAAATAATACAAAAAAAAAAATTGAGAGAGAGAAAAACTAAAGGGTTTTTTAAAAACATTTGCGGTGTAGACGTAAATATGCTGAAGAGTAACACAAAAACCACCAAGAAATCAAAATAGAACAAAAAAAAAAAGAAAAAACTCAGAGATGGATAACAACATCAGTTGGTTTTCGTTGTGTTGTTTCATTGTTTTCAAATGAATTTTTGGAACGCTGATTGCATATACGCAGTCTTTGTATCTTCTGATTCGGTTTGCGTTGATATAAAAACAACAAAAAAAATGTTAAAAATCGGAAATTTCATTTCAATGTTTCTATTACAACCGCCATAATTGGTGCATAATGCTGGAGTTAATGGGGCAAAGTGGGGAGGTTATAAAGTTAATGCATTTCATTATATACAGCCCATGAGGATTTTAACCTGAAGAGGTATTTTAATGAGAAAAATTTCCATTAAACTTAAGGCTGTGTTGGGAAATTGTATTAAATTTTTAGCAATGCAGGTGTTTATTACAATAAAATTTAATATTAAATTCAATCAAATGAAGGGGCCTATTTAGAAGATAATCGACTTCCTCTTGAAGAGAAAAACTAAAAGATTTTAAATTTTAGACGTTATTAGACGATCATGTTAGCTTAAGACATAATTGCATAGCCTGTTCACTTAAGACAATGTAAACAAAAACAGTCTAGTACATGGGTACTAGACTTTCCTATCTTATTATTGGCCTTAGACTTCTTTGGCATACTTTGTCAAATTTTTTCTTTTAATAAAACCACATATGAAATATTCAAATTATCTTTGCTTTATTTCTACGATTTTGCTAGTCCAGTTATCTGTTTTTAGATACTTAACAATAAGGACAATATACTCAAGAGTGAATTATTTTCAGTCAATGAATATAAATGTAATACGGTTCGATTTTCCCATACGTAGGCTCAACGTTTGTTTTTCCTTTCCATTTCCTTTAGAAGTTAAGTTTCCCGAAGTTAAGTTATCCCATAAAAAGTAGTCTACCAATAGAATAGGAGAAAATAATTCCGATATCGGTTTTAATTTAAACTATCGGGTTATTTCGAATCTGACAATACTTATGTCATTCTATTCTGTCATAAAATTCAGTATTTTGTCTCCACTGAACGTAATGAATCGATTTACGTTTAAGTAACATTGTAACATTTATTTCCAAAACAAAGAAAATTGGTCGGAAACTGCACAAAAATATCGTACAAAATTTGGTCACAGAGAGGGATCAACATTGCGCGGTATACGCAAGTTTATTGCTAAAGTTCATGAAACTGGTTTCATTGTTGCTCGTACAGAGAGTACACCCGAAAATATCGAAGCTGTGGCTGAGAGTGTGCGTGAGATCCATCAACATCAACTAATCAATCGTTCTCAAGAATTTAACATTTCACGCACCAGTTTACGCCGAAATTTGCGAAAAGATCTCGGCATGATGCCTTACAAAGTTCAATTTATTTAAGAGTTTACGCCTCATCCGTTTGGTTTTCACTTTTCTTGATGGCCCAATGACAAACTGCGCGATGGTGTTGATTTTGCCAAAAAAAAATCATCTTTTCGAATGAAGCTCATTTTCATCTTGGTGGGTACGTTAATAAGCAAAATTTGCCGGGGCTTAGAAAACCCACACGTGAGCAGAAACTACCCATTACGAGTCACTGTTTGGTAGGGCTTGTAGAGCGCCCATTGGCCCATATTTCTTTGAAAATGAGGACTGAGCACCCATTACAGTTAATGGAGACACCTATCGCAGCATGATAACCAATTTTTTTATACCCGCTCTTCAGTGGTATTGATGTGAACGATGTCTTGTTTCAACAGAATGGTGAAGTTAGCCACAAATCTCATGCCACAATCGATTTATTGCGTCAAACGTTTGGTGGGCGTTTAATTAGCCGAAATAGTGATGTCAATTGGCCGCCAAGAAGCTGAGTTTTGACACCGTTGAACTGTTTTCTATGGGGCGCCGTTAGAGAAAAGAGTTACGCCGACAAACCGGATACAATTGAGCATTTGAAGGCCAATATTTGTGATGCCATTGCCGAGATACGACCCCATACACTCCAAAAAGGGCACGAAAATTGGTCCGATCGAATGACGTACTGTGAGGCCAGCCACGACGGCCATATGAATGAAATAATATTCCATTTCTAACCGGAATAATTGCATTTCACAACAAACAAAATAAATTTGTCAAATGAGCGCCCTGGTAGTCTAGTGGGTAGTGTGCTAGACTATTAGCGTGAGGGTCGTTGGTTCGATTCCCACCAGTGGCTCTGGTCTGTGACACTACACCGAGCACATGGTCGAAGTTACTCAGCTCGTATATAATTAGAATATAATTTGTAATTGTATTGTAATTAATAAATAAATAAATAAATAAATTTGTCAAAATTTCAAAACATTTTTAAATTTAAACTTTTAAATTTCCAATCCTATATAACATTGTTGAACAGTAAAAGTCATGGGCAAGAGGTGTTATTAGCTTCGTTCATATGTTCGTTCATTTCATTTTTAATCCAACTTCTTCACTTTAATATCCGGCGTATTGAGTTATTTGTTAATAAAAGTACATTAAATTAGGATATGTTTTGTAAAAGCTTTGAATTTAAAGCCATCATTGAAATTCAATAAAGACTTAATTTTTAGCATATTTGTGTCCCCTTTCTGGTAACATATACCATCAGAACGTATGATTAATATTTAGTTAAATTGAATTAAATATTAAGTATACGCTCCCTTGGATTTTAAGTAACAGTACTTAATACATGTCTTATAAAAATTTTCTTTTATTGTCTCAAATTAATGTCAGAATGACTTCGTAATTTTTTGTTTTTTTTTTTTCGCCTTTTTTCCTCAAGTAACAAGTGATTTTGTTCTTCTTCTTTTTTTTTTTTTTGTAAGCCTTAAACATACATTTAATAGCCATCATATTGCCTTATACGCTGACGTCCTTTACATAGATACGTACATATTTTTCTTTTATGAATTTTATATCCAGCTCAAGGCCGTTAATGTTTTTGAAATACGTTTTTATGAAGCGAAGCTTTTCTTTCATTCCATGCCATTCTCCTTTTTTTTGGTATTTTAAAGCCGTTACTCTTTTTTCTTGTTTTTGACTTGTAAAATAAACACAATAGCAACAATACAGGGGGACAAAAAACGAAAACCAAAAGAATCAAAAAATAAAAAATCCATACGATACACTCTACGTTCTACGTATTTTGCATAATTACTCCCCCCATTTAGTTACTGCTTTCGCTGCTTATGATTGTAGTTGCTATTGTTGTTGTACAACATGTACAGCATAAAATTTATTCTTGCGCGAGCATTAAAAAACTGTTGTTCTACGGTTGTGTGGCATAAAAAATTATTGTAATGCTGACGAGAACAATGATGATGATTATGACAACAGAAAGCGATAATAATTGTTGTGTGTTGAGATTAAATATGAGATTTAAAATTTTTTGGAAAGCGAAAAAGAATTCCGGAATTCCAACAGGGATTTACGAACTTTGACAGTTGATAACGGCCATTTTGTAGAAGCTACATCTGTCAAATTAGTTGCCATTTATTCACTGTGTTTTGCCAGATCACCATGGAGGGAAATAGGCATGCAGTAACATCTGCAAATAATAATTTTTTTTTATCAAAATGGGTGTTTTTTTCGGGCCGACAGGACTATTCATAAGTTCGATTCCACTGGTTTAGTAAACAATCGACCAACATTTGAGATTTGCCGAAAACATTGCCGTTGTTAGTTAGAATGCTCTGAAGAATGCGTTGCAGTTGATTTCGTGTCGTTCACAAGAACTCGACTTTTCGCAGATCACAATTTGGCGAATTTTAAATAAGAAATTTAAGGATAGGTCCGGGAGCAGTCTTCATTACCATCTTCTTCAGTGATAATGCCAATTTCTGGATGAATGGTGTTTGTATAGGCGACGTAGTCAAGTAGGTTGTGTGTTGGGTTGTTAGATGTAAGGCCTCGGTTCAAACAACAGATTCAAAACGAGAATATGAAGAAATATTTCTTTGGCGACTTATCCTCGGCAAATTTCTGGTAAAAACTCTGAGGGTAAATAAAATTGCCATGAAAAGTTTTTCAGAAATATGTCGTTCGGAGTTCGCTTTAAACTATAGGCCCCGCCATTCCTGTATAAAATTAACACACACAAATATAACTGGTGTGAGAAGCTAGATCGTAATCTTGGCTGAAGGATTGCAATGAGCAATTATGTATGTATACATGCACAAGGTTCGGGCTATATATAGTGTGAATGCACCAAAACTTGTCAGCCAAACTCAATTGCTCCCGGATCATATGAGATGCGTGTTATCTAATGTTATCGTAATGGAGCACATTCCTTTGTTTGTATTTGAATTGCTTGTTTAATTATTTACAATAGAGATCAGAATCAATTTTTCCGGGCAGATTGTAAAAGTTTATAACGCACAATTCCTTTGCATTTCCATAGAGCCTTAACAAATTCAAATTTTGTGTCACATTGGTTGAAATCGGCTGCTAGAACTCTAAGTGGCACCATCCTTAATAAGTACCCTTTAAGCTGATTGTGTAGATCAGATTGTAAGATTGTGAGAATCGTCAATAAATGAAGCCAAATAGATGATATGGGATATATATTCTCCGTAATGTTGCAGGTTACAGGGATTCCAAGTGTTCCAGTACTAGGTATTCTCTGCTAGTTTTAGAGACTCTTTGCCAGAAAGGCTAGCGCAATATTCCTAAAATCAACTGGACTTGTATGGTTAAAAAGAGAACTCTGACAATTTTCTGTCCTTTAATCTCATGACAATTTATCGCACAAGTTCTCATGAGATACTGGCCTATTGAAAGGTATGTATTCGGTTGTGCGGAAAGTAATTTTTTTTTTTGTGAAAATGAAATACACATTTCGTATAATAAACAAATACTTTATTAAATTATATTGAATTTGATAAATTTAACCTCAATCCAATCTCAAGTGTTGTTATTCGCCGGTTCGCATCAGCTAATGCCTTTATCGCGTCTTTATCAGCTTCAACCGGCCTTCCCGAACGTGGTGCATCTTCGACATTAAAATTGCCGGATCGAAATTTAGCGAACCAGTTCTGGCACTGGCGTATTGTCAACACACCTTATCCATACACATAGGTAAATTTCTTTCTGGCTTGAACAGCATTTTTACCCTTACTGTAGTAAAACAGTAAAAAATGCTGCTTATCGCTCTCCATATTTAAAAGGGCACCAACCAAAAACTACTGCGTAGAATTAATTAGAATTTTTCACACACAAACCTTACTATATGAGCTCTCAAAGCATATAAGAATTATACGGCTTAAGTGTTAAGTTGGGTGCAAAAAATATACAATTAAATACTTTGTGGGGAAAAAACGAAATTACTTTTCGAACAACCCAATACACAGACTTTGCGTTCCTCAAATGATTTTCACAGGACCTGTGGGGATCTGAGAAAGTGGAAGAGAAAATGACGCCAAAGGTTGTTGGTTTTTTATTTTGTGTAAACCTTTACCGAACTACCCAATTTAAGATTGCTGCAATAGCAAGATTTATTTTGAAGTTGGTCTGGTTTCCAATAGGGAATGTTTAATTTCAGAATTGTATATATATTGTGGTATTACATTGGGCCTAAACTCTGGCCTCAGCGGTATTTTACCCTTTACGGAAGGTCTGCCATCTTAAACATTAATATGTATAACGTTGGACAATAGCAGTTTTTCAAAGAGTTTTGACGATCCGTGGTCCATAGATGGGCACTTTGCAGTACCAGTAAAATTTCAGTAAAAATTGATTTTTACTGATTACTGAAAAAAATTAGAGTTACATAAATGAAATCTAAATTTCATTACCAGTAAACATTTACTGAATACTGAAAAGCTTAATGCATTAGAATTATAATGCAGTATGCCTATGTATGCCGTGTCCGAACCATGCCTGACTTTGATATCATTTCAACTTTCTTTCTTCTCATTGAGCCTCCTTTGGTTTTCAGAATCTCTCGATTCAGAAAAAATTTAGAGGTAGTGAAGGTGAAGCTAAAACAGGTGGCAAATCTGTTCGATTAGTATGCAAATTCCGGGTTAAGATGGTTCTCTGATGATCAAAAAATAAGTTCCCTCACTCAGCATCATAATAAGTATGTATTGAATGAATATATTTCGTACATAACTTGCTAGCGTTGTTGGAATTATGTTCACATATTCATTAATTTTTTTTTTTTAATTTAAAAGGAAGAGTATTAATTTCCATAAAAATTTTGACCACCCTTAGTTATGTTTTTTTAATTTCTGCTTTTATTTTTACTTATTATTTTAGATTCTCTTCAATGTTGTTTCTTCATCTTTCAAACATTTTCTGTAAGACATGCAGTCGTATACTTGTTAAAAAAATGATTTTGAATTAAAAA
This sequence comes from Sarcophaga caerulescens, assembly GCA_927399465.1. NCBI lineage: Eukaryota > Metazoa > Arthropoda > Insecta > Diptera > Sarcophagidae > Sarcophaga > Sarcophaga caerulescens. The sequence goes on along the minus strand of OV656866.1, from coordinate 91,896,031 downwards.
TTCATCATACGCTCCGCGGGTGTAAAATTAAAACTTTATTGGAAAAAAAACATACGCACCCGTGGTTCATCTTTAAACGGTATCCAAGTTTTTTTCTCCATTATTGTTGGAATTTTATTACATAAAATTTATGTTTTTCCCCTAATTAACTAATTATTTAATTAATTTTTACTGTGTTTGTGTGTTTGTAAGTGTGCAATAATTTTGTTCCTTTTTTTTGGTTGCTTGGCGTGTTACTTTTACTGGCACTGCGAGGCTGTCCTCCTCCGCCCCATAAGTATTATTGTTTATGGCTTCTTGCGTTAGGCCTTACCCCCTGCTTATTTGGTTTTTTTTATGGTATTTAATTGAATTTCCTTTCGTTTTTATTAATCTTTTTAACTTCTTTTTTCCCCTTTCTTTTCAAGCCAAAGAAACAAATAAAAAAAAACACTCAACTTGGTTGAGTTGGTTGTGTTTTTTCGAACACATTCTCACATCCTACGAAAAAGTGTTGCTTTTATGCTGTCGTTCTTGTTCTGGCAGTTTTTTTTTTTGATTTTTTTTTTTGGTTCAAGGGCAAACAGTTTGTAAGTGTTGCTCTCAATATTTTAAGGCCAAAACGTGATTTATGACCGAATTATATTTTATTTCTCTGCCAATGGCTATAAAAGGCAACAAATGGTTGCGAGCAATAATATTTTGTGCTGAAAATAACAATGAATTGCCATTGCCATTGCAATTTTTAGGAAATTGGTAACCATAAAGACTTTAAGGGTTTATAAAGAAATTAAGACGAAACAATTCAAATAGAAAGATTATCGATTTCAACATTACAGACCAATTTAATGAACTGTGAAACGCAACTGTAATCCCTTAATATGTACATAGAAAATTTTCAGTAGTCCCTACTTGATTTAAATTAAACAATCGATCAACATCCGAAATTTGCGGAAAAACATTGCCGTTGTCAGTTGGAGTGTTCTGAAGAAACCAGGGCAATCGATTGCTTCTCGGACTTTTGCAGATCATAAACAATCGACCAACAGCCGTTGTCAGTTGAAGTGTTTTGAAGCATCCGAGGCAGTTGATTTCGTTTCGTTCACAAGAACTCGGTCTTTTTCAGATCACAATTTGGCAAATTATGGCTTAGAAATTTAAGGTAAAAGAATATAACACAACGACTTATGTGAGCTAAATAGACTCTGGACCCTACTTTTCATCTTTTTCAGCAATAACACCAATTGGATAAGTATGTGAATAAACAAAATTGTCGAATTTGTGGCGATACCAAGCCACATAAAATCAAAGAGCGTCTAATGCATCCCGAAAAAATCATTGTTCAACGAGGATTTTGTGATGAAAGCGGTTTGGTTTCGTATTTCTTTGAGAACAATATTGGTTGATGAATACGAATTTCATTTGGCCTAAATCGGATGATCTGAATACCAACGATATGTAATGTCAACGTGAAATCCAAGAGAGTTCAATGCATCCTGCAAAAAACTCATTGTGTGGTGTGAATTTTGGGTTGGCAGCTGTTTGGGCTCGTACTTCTTTGAGAATAATGTTGGTTGATGAAAACAATTTTCGTTTGGTCTAAATCGGATGATCTAAACACCAATGACATGTGATGTGAACAGAACGATGCTACATGCCACATTGGATATTATGTACGAGCTTTTTGAGGGGTTGATCATCTTATGAGGAGGATAAACCACGAACCACAGCGGTCCTCAGAGACAACACAACCCATATCATCGTTCGAATGCAGCCTGATTTATACGCAAGAGTAATGGAAAATTGAACATTGCGGACGTGCCTCAGCCATAGAAGTTGTGGCCTCTTCATACATATATACATACATACATAATTGGTCATTACAATCCTTTAGCCAGGATTACGACCTAGTTTCTAACACCACTTATGGTGTGTGTGTTAATTTTATACATGACCGCCTACAGTTTAAAGTCGACACCGATTGACAGATATTTTGAGAAATTTTTCACGACAGCTTTTTATTTGCTCTCAGAGTTCTTGCCAGAAATCTACTGAGAGGCAGTCGCTGAAGAAATATTTCTTTCAAATTTCGTTCTGTTGGAAGTGTCTGATCTGGTGATTGAACCGTGGCCTCATGTCTTATAGACTAACATACTTTCTGGTAGTCTACGGCAACTCACACACACATCCATACACTTTTATTTAAACTTAATGATAGAAAGCGCTTAATGAAGGACCTGATAGAAAGTGCCCCTTTTATTGATAACTTGAGAATATACGTGTTCTCTGGCATTGGTACAACTATCTGGATTCAGTGAAAAATTTAATTTCTTTCGATACTCATATTTCTCTATATGCTTTCCATTTCAGAGCTGACAATTAATGCAGGGCAAAGGTTCTAAACATTTCACAAGAATGTTAAGATTGTGGATGCAGTAGTGCTCTCAATAGCTTCACCTAAATTCTATCGATCACTTCAGGAAGCTTGAAATACTAATTTCACTGAAGAGTACTCCAATAGAAGACGCCGTAGTCTAGTAGGTCATGTTTTGGCTTATTAAACGTGAGGCCGTGATTTAAGCCCAACGTCAGACATCTCGAAAAACCAAAATTTGAAGAAATATTTTTTCGGCGACTTTCTCTCAGCAGTCTACTGACAAAAACTCTAAGAGAGAATAAAATTGCCATGAAAAGTTTTTCAAGAATCTGTCGCTTGAAGTGGACTTAAAATTGTAGGTCCCTCTACCCATGTATAAAAATTAACACACACAACATAAGTGGTGTGAGAAGCTAGGTCGTAATCCTGATTGAAGGGTTGTAATGACCAATTATGTATGTATGTATGTTATCATTTTGTCCCTATTATTTGTTTGCAACACTGTATATAACATTTTCAATGTGACATTCCTAATTCTTTTCCTTGTCAATTTTCCACATCTGTTGTGCGGGTATATAGGGAGTGTAATTAAGCTCTCATTAATTAAGTAAAACTATTCTTATCTCAAAACTTAAAATCTTTAAGGACATTTTTTCCATCACTCTCTTGGTTATTAGTATCCTTTGAAGTAATTAAAAAGGAGCTCTCCGAATACATTTGAATGGTAGACATAAGAAAAAGAATGAGTGTCTACTGTTAACAAATTTTACAAATCATCTGCCTCATCATTTGTATACCAAAATGTAAAAAAAGAATTACTTTCGACTGATTATCTTTATTGTGGCCAATAAAACTGATGTTTAAAGAAAATAACAACAACAAAAAAAGAGAAAATTCTTTACAAGACCAGCTCATAATCATAAGTATCATCATCATCATTACTTAACATCATTGTCACAGGCATGCTTGTCCTTATCGGCAGAAACATCATCATCATCATCAGCATATTGTCATTTTCATTTAGATTTCCTTTTTGCCTGTGTGTGTCCCTTCTTGTCTTTGTCCATTGATGCAGAGAAGAAGATGTTCTTGGTAAAAATTAGAATTTCAACAATTTGTAGAAGCATAAATCCAATTATAACTTACAATATTACATCGTGTACTATAGTAAAGAGTGAATAAAAAGAAATTCATAAGTTTTGTTTTTTATTTCTTTATTATTCACTCACTATGTACGCAATATTGTTTCACAGAAAAATTCGTAAAGAAAAAGGACTTTTAAATCGAATGCAATAAGAAAAGCTTTAAAATGAATTAGAAGTAGAAGAATTAAAAATTAAGAAAGTTACTGGTAGTTTCGACTGTTATTAACATTATTTAATTGGTCATTACAACCGTTTTAGTTAGGATTACAATCTAGCTTATCACAACACCCATGGCGGTACTTAGAGATTAATGTAGAGTCTGAACGATAGAGATTGAGAGACTTCTCAGGAAAATTTTGTTTACTCTCAGATTTTTTGCCACAAGATTGCTGAGGGGGAGTCGCAGAAGACATATTATAGAGCTGAAACAGCTCGACTGCTCATTATTTCACTTTATTCAACAACTTAATACACATTCACAGAAGTGATATATCTAGGCACGGAAAGTTGGCAACCCTATCATCCTAGAACCTGGAGTTGGAAGCTTGGAGAACTTGATTAATGAAACAAAATCAAAACATTCATTCTTTATTTCACTTTATTCAACAACTAATATACATTCGCAGAAAGTGATATACATATGTATGTATCAGGGCATGGAAAGTTGGCAACCCTATCATTCTAGAACCTGTTATAGTGGACCAAGCTTAGCTTGGAGAACTTGATTAATGAAAAAGAATCAAAGCATTCAGTATCTAAATTCAGCTCCTCAGAAGTCAATGTTGATTTGCAAAGAGAGGTACAATAATCAGTAAGATGAACCTGCATTAAAAATGTCATAAAAGGCTATGTGAAGTAGTCTTATGAAAATAAATGGGTGTTTTGTTGTTTAATTCTTCAAGGACTAAGCTCTCTCTTTCTCTCTTTTTTTTATGAAACCAGCACTCAGGGGATGGCCCCTACACATGCAGTGCATTGTGCAGGTTTTTTAGGAAAGGTGGAAAGGGGGAAGATGCGAACGGCAAGGAAACGAGTTGCTGCTAGGTGACTATAAAATGGCCAGTGCTTTACCTTCACCATTAGACAGTCTACAGGCAATCGTCCCCAAGAAGCCCGCAGTTTCTCTTGATAATATTAAATAAGATAGTGAGGCGAAAGTGATCAAATAATTGCTTTTATTCTAATAGGCAATGGTGTAATGCATAAACAGGAATGAAATGTTATAAAAAACGTAGATATTATGATAAAATAAAGCATCTCTCTTACAAAGTTCAATCAACAAAGACAAATAAGTACGAAAGAATTCTTACATACAAATGCTTATTTTTGGTTAATTACTTTGAATTACCATTGAATGAAGGTAATACTGTTAATAAAATAAATGCTTTTTCCTTTACAAAATAATCTTTGCCTCAGTGCCTGCGTTGGTTGGCATAAATCTTACTTTTATTTTCTTTCTTTTTTGTTGTTATTCCCATACAACGAAGGTCATTTTTATACATATTTTGTTTTCTCTACAATCTCTAGCTACTTCTGCCTGCCTGCCTGACATCTCTTTACTTAAATAACTCATCATCTTAACTGTACTTTGCTTTATGCCATTCCACTTTTATGCACACTGTGAATACCTCTTTCTTTCTTATTCTTTCTTTCTCCTTCTTTATTACCCTGTCTCTGTAATTATAATCATAATTTATAATACAAAACTTAATGCAAATGTTGTGGAGCATAAACGTAAATAAAAAAAACTACAAAAAAAAAGAAGGATGAAACACAAAGAGAGAGAGAGGTAGAAATGAAAGAAACTTCTTATAAAATCGTTCTCTTTTTACAACACAAACACTACTTAATTAGCTTTTAATTAATAAGAGCAGAAATACGAAACACCTTTGCCTCCTGCCAAGTCCTGTTTAGGGAGATAATAACTGTGACCGTGAGCATGGCTGGTGGCTTCATTTATTTATATTTCGAGTACTTGTACTTGATTTATTTTATTATATCTTTGTTGTTATTGTTGTTGCTGCTTTTATTATATGTAATATCAACTCTCTCTGCATTCAAGTCACAATTCATTCTTTTTGGGTCATACTGCCATCATATTTCATAATGAAATAAATCTTATAATGCCAGTAATTTTATAAGAGCTAGTGCAAGAGAGTGATTTATTCATGTTATAACACTTCACTTCAAAAACAACAACAACAATTGAGATTTTTGTAAAGGATTATCAACACAGATAAAAAGAAAAGAGAGAAGAAACTTTCATTAATAAAAGCCTTACACAGAGATATTGTAATCGTCTATTACTGTGGCCTTAATAATTATTGAGAGGAGAGAAAAGAAAAGAATCTTAAACCAGCTTTACAATTCTTAGTAGTTGTTTAATGCAACGTCGAAGAAACTGAATGGGAATAAAATCAGTCACATCAGTCTAGGAGGAAGAATGGCTGCCTTTAACTCGGGGGAAAATGGCAACACATTATAAAGCTACTGGGAAGGTATCACTCTAACAATACATAACACAATATACTGTCAATCATAATTGACAACAACCTGAAGGATAAACATGCAGATTTCCCTCTAAAGGCCAATTTACACGATAAGGGTTTAAGAAGGTAAAGTCAGAGGGAAAATGTAACAGAATTTCACTCGTATTTCAAAACAAAAATCTAACGACAGATTTTTTGCTTCCGATCTTATGAAGTGTGATACATACATACATAATTGATCATTACAACCCTTCAGACAGGGTTACCACCTACCTTCTCAGACCACTTATGTCATCTGTGTGTCAATTTTATACGTGAGTGGCGGAATTCCGAACAACAGATTTTTGAAAATTTTTTCATGGCAATTTTATTCACTCTCAGAGTTTTTGTCACAAAATCTGCGAACAGAAAATATTTTTTCATTTTTCGTTTCGTTGAAGATGTCTGACCTGGGGTGAGACCTGGGATGAAGTGTGATGATTTCAAAAAATTCAAAAAGCCTTTCGATTGTCAAATTGCCATCCGTATTTTCTTGCAATGTATTTTCTTGCATTACATATTGAATTTACAAGATATTACCAGCTTCTTTCCATAAAAAATTTGACATATCGTATGACTTGTGTAAACGTCAAAATCCACCTTTAATAGAAATTGCTTGAATTAGGCCAATATTCTATGTACTATAATAAAGCAATCTACAGAATAGGGTATTTCCCCCATAGGCAACTTCCCGGTTGAGTTGTGCGACTGCCTAAATCCAGCTTTAATAGAAATTGCTTGGATCAGCCCAACATTCTCTGAATTATAATGAAACAATCTATAGAATAGTGTACTTCCTGTATTTACTATTTATCGATTTCGAGAAAGCCAATTCCACATATCAAACGAATTTTTCTATGGAAAGCATTGAAAGGGAAAAACATAGCAGCTCACCACAATGAATCACTTCATTACCAACGCTGGAATATAACAACTTAGCTTTCGTCCTATCTTATGGCTCATTATGGCGGTTTTTTGTACTTGGATTTGCACCTCCATACGTATAAAAAAAAATTCAATTTACGAAACAACTAAAGCCAGCTGAATATTTTTTCAGCGACGAAGCCAGTAAATAAGCAAAAAATATCATATACTGGATATGGAAAACCCAGAAGCCATTGCAGAAAAACTATTGCATTCGGAAAAAGGCACTCTTTCGTACACATTATGATTGGGCGGTGCCATTAGGTCGTATTTTTTCCATAGAAGAACGCTATGACTGTATAGTACCCGACTTTTTTGTACATATGAGGATTATGAAGTCGTAGTACGCAAGTAGGTAGAGTTTTGTCTTATTAGAAGAAAGCCAGTGCTTCAGCCCCTGGCTCAGACAAAAACGAAATATAAAAATAAAAAAAAAAAAAATTATTTTCGTAAAAAGTTTCGATAGATTTGACGTTCGAAATCAACGTTAAATTGTAGGTCTCATTACTCATGGATAAAATTTACACACCCAACATGGGTGGTGCGGGAAGCTAGGTTGCAATCGTGACTAAAGATTTATACTAATGAATTGAGGATTAAGAACAAGGGAACGGAATGTCGGCTAAACATTACAATAACAAAAATACTTAGAAAAACCACGAAATATACAAAAGAAAAGCATTACAATAACAAATCAACAGAAGGGTTCTAGAAGTTACCAGATTAAAAATAAATGAAGTGTAAAAAGAGCGAAAGACAACGTTGTGGTAAAAACCGTGAAGTATAAAATCGCTTGTATTACATACAGTGAAATTTAATATTTGTGGAAATAGAAGTTGGAATTGGACAAATTGATATTGCAGTGTTATCAGTTAAAGTGAAAAAAATTTAAAAATTATGTAAAAAAGATATAAACAACTCGAATATATAGAAAAGATAACGTAATAGTACTTATATACATGTATGTATATTCGAAATAGTATTTTGTGATTCGAAGCAATTTTTCGAAGGGTTTTAGGATTCGAATAAACGTAATGAAAAGAAGTGGTCGAGTACTTTTTACCCAGACATTTACTAAATAGTGAGTGAAGGAGACATGGTTTATACGTACTTTTACAATATTGTTACGTTTTTACTTTTTAATAAACTTTTAAAATATGAGCTCGCAGATTGCCAATAAAATAAAAACAAATTTGTGTTTAGAATTCTGTGTGCCACTGTTCACAACTTGATGTAAACAACAACAATTGCTTTTCTTTGTTATTTCTCTGTTTATACCCATTGCATAAACAATAACAATTATTAGACAATTATTCGACAGATCTTTGTAATGGAGATCTTCAAACTACGATTACTCTCTTCAAACACACCGCGTCTTCACACAAGACTGACACTGACTGACTGAATTTCACTAACTCATTCACCTGCTTTGCATTGCCTTTTATATGGCATGAGTGATGAATGTTCTTGAAGGCGAATGTTTGTGACTTCGCCTTCTCAAAATCTTTATAAATGTAAACATCATTGTTTGCATTCATAATTGTTGTTTGTGTATTTTTTTACATTTATTCTTATAGTGTTGTTTGTGGATTTTTGTTTACTTGTTTACCATTTTTTTATGCTGGTGTTTGTTGTTATATTAAGCAGTACGATAATTTGTAAACAGGCTTGTTTACTGCATTGTTTTGTTTTTGTAGCTTTTGTTTATAATTTTAATGTTAAGCGATGTAAAAGTAAAACACCAGTATCTTGGTTTTTCATTTTCGTAACAATATTTTTCTAAGGTGTAAAATGTGCTAAAAATTAAGCTTTGAATACAAGTTTTAACCAAAAAAAATTACTTAACTTCAAATTTAGTCAGGGAACCTTACTTCCATAGAAAAATTTATTTAAATTTCATTCAAAGTAAATACACCCACAGAAAAAAGTGCACATCATCCTAAGTCAATACGAAAGAAAAATAAAAATGAGTTTGATTGTGTGGTTATTTTTTCTTATTTCTATTATGCAACCTACTTCACCTTATTTTTCTCTCCTCAAAATTCACTTCTGGCCCTAACAATAACCATATGCTACCAGATATTACTGAAAAGGCAATTATTTCTTGTCTTACAAATTTACGATTAATTCGTTCGTAGGAAATTAATCCTCTTATTAAGTCTTATACTCGTAAATATTTGTATATACGGACTATGTACGTGTATTAGATGATATAATAGATGGGATTTAATTGGATAGCAATTGTATATTGGAACAATAATTGCTTGGTATACGAAGAAAAATTTATTTCATCATCCTACCTACCCCAACTATATGAGTGAGCCATTAGGATGGCATTAAGCTTTTTAAATTGATTTTTTTCTGCTTCTCCTCAACTTAAGATGGGAGAATATAATTTAATTTTCTTATAAACATAATATCAATAACATCTTAAATAGATTTTGCTTGAGTGACTTCATATTCAATATCATTTATTTATTCAGTCAGTCATATAGAAGACGTTCATACGTTCAATTCCTATTTATTTATTGATTTGAAACTGTTAATCTTGACCAAAAGCAATTCAACTCATTTTCGTTACTCGTATTCCAGAATTGTGGCATACGAAAATTGAGTCTCCTATTTGCTAAGGAAGGAAGAAATATTTATGAGGAGCAGAATACCATATAAACACAAATATTCGATATACTCGTGTTAGTATACGTATACATACATAAGTATGAGTATGTATATTTAGATAAGGATAATTGTACTTAAATAGAATGTGGTTGAAGAGTGTAAGCACACTGACATTTATAGTTTTCACTGAAATAAGGGTATAGGGGTGATAGTATATTATCTTAGGTTAGGTAAGACGTAAAAAAGAGGGTATTATCCCCTAACTTTATCAGTAAGAAACAAGAAATTATTTAAAAGTAACATTAATAAAGTGTTTGACTACAAATACGAGCAGTTCAAGTTCGAATCAAGCAGAAGTCAAGAAAATTGTTTACCACCATTACAATCCTTTAGTCAGGCTTACAACCTAGTTTCCTACACCATTTATGTTGTGTATATTAATTTTATACATCAGTGACGGGACCTATAGTTTAAAGTCGACTCCTAACAACAGGTTTTTGAGAAATTTCATAGCAAGTTTATTTACTCTCAGAGTTTTTGTCAGAAATCTCCTGAGAGGAATTCCCCGAAGAAATATTCAAATTTCGTTTTCTTGGAGATGTCTGACCTGAGGCTTGAACCATGGCCTCACGTCTAATAAGTCAACACACTACCTACTACACTATGGCGAAATAATAACGTTTTTTAATTCCCTTTTAAATAATCCATTTTCGAAGGCTTATCACACAGAGAAAACAATTGATAGACCAGGCATCAAAATGTAAGAGCCTAAACAGCTTGACTGCTCTCCATTTCACTTTATTCAATAACTCAATACACATTCACAACAAGTGATATATCAAGGAATCGAAAGTTGGCAACCCTATCGTCCTAGAACCTGCTATAGTAGACCAAGTTTAGCTTTAAAAACTTGATTAATGAAACAGAATCAAAGCATCGAATATCTAAATTCACCTTCTCAGAAATCAGTGTTGATTGTCAAGGAGAGGTTTAATAATTAGTAAGATGAACCTGCATGAAAAATGCAATATGAGGCTATATAAATTAGTCTTCTAATATCAATAAAAATGGACGCTTTGTTGGTTAGTTCTATCCAAGGAAGTGAAGCGAAAATGATCGGTGATCACATCCGATCAGCATACGTAATTGTGTTACTCACAGTCTGGCAGGTTATAGCTTAATCAAGGATCACCGATTATATGTATCCATTAGCGTCCATAATATTCCAAACGTCTAAGTTCAGCATGAATCCTAGCATTGTTCAATGCAGAATGTCTCGTCATTTCCTTAAGAGATTCATAGCATTCAGACATAGCTTTGATTCATTCTGGATCCATAGACTGTTTTCATGATCTATGAAACTGCCGGATATAATTATTCGAAATAGTGAATCCACAAACAAAAGGAAAATAAGACTTATGCGACATTAAGGAGCACAATGTCGAAGAACTAGTGAGAACTTTGTGTTGATGTGAGTGATAGCTTATTAAGCAAGAGCCAATGGTTCAACACTCAGCTCAGACATCTCTCGGTAGTGTTCTGGCAAAGAACTCTAATAGTAAAATAAAATTGGCATGAAAAGCTTCTCAAAAATCTGTTGTTCGGAGTCCACTTTAAACCCTAGGTCCCGGCGCGTTGGTTAAAATATGAACATACACAACATGAGTGGAGTGAGAAGCTAGGTTGTAATCCTAACTAGAGGATTGTAATAACCAATTAATTCCTCCTACATTGAGTGATGCCTAGCAGTTAAAAGTATTTATCATGACCGGAGAAATTGAGGCTGACATAGTTCTTTTAGTTGATAAAGCTATCCAAATCCGGGCCCGATTTTGTGATTGTGTTATTTATATTAAGTGGAGCAAGAGTTCGGTTAAAAAAAACTTGCCTGCTATTTTAGGGAGGATTTATACCGCCTAGTTTATGGAAAGGCACTGTGTTAATCTTTATGAAGGTATAGAATATCATGATTTAAAATCTAGAATTGCGGATTAGGAAAACGAAACCAACTTGAGAACAAACAAGTTTATACGGGAGCTATATTCTGTGTTGTGGGTTGTGCTTACTTCAATTACTGTTTATGAATGGTATTTCAAATAGAATAGAATGGTATAATGTAAATTTCGATAGAAATCTGTTGCAAAGAACAGGCGTAGCAACAATCTGTAATGAAATTACAAAAAAGACTTGGTAGTTGATAAACTATTAATAAACCTATTTTGAGGTGACTTTAGGACGATATATCCAAGATGATAACAATTTAGACTTGTTAGAGGAATATTCCAAGACTCTACAAGACCACAAGAATATTCAAAGTACTTTTATGTTAACGAGGAGGAGCATATTCCCCAAAAGTTTTTATGCCACAACATCTCTATCAGTAAATGTGGAATAAAGTTGCTTTGAAATGAATAATTGGATTTCTTAGTAATGCTGCTTAGTTTTTCTAAAGCAGAATAATATAGCATATGAGTAACAAGATTAGTTTTGAGTGAGCTAACTAGCATCCAATAAAATCTGCATGTGACAGGTTATGCCAACAGTATAGTGAAACTATCGAGTTTGATCGTACTTTTTCAAAAATGCTTGCTGAGTTATTGCTCTATATCAATGCAATGTGTACGTACAAAATTTTGCCCCTGTATACTGTGTATATACAGTGTCGGTCAAAACATATTGGACAAAATTCAGGTTATAATATTTTGTTTGATTTAAAATAAATTAGATATTTTAGAAACAACAAATACATACTAAAATAATAATACATCCCCAGTATAGTTAAAAATAAAATTTAATTTCAGTGTTTATTATGATATTATTAAAAATTAAACAAAAAGGTAAATAAAGATAAAAAATTCATACGACAAAACATATTGGATTATGCAGTTGCATAACCGCGATTTTTCAAAACTTCAGTACATCTTTTCGGCATAGAACTAATAAGATTCTCTATTATATTCATTGGACTAGCTGACCATGCCTCATTTATAGCTTGATGTAATTTATTTGGATCCCGATGTGCCGATTCCCGATTTACCTTTCTATTTACTATTTCCCATAAATTTTCTATACGTTTAAGGTCAGGTGACTGTGCAGGTCACTGCATGACATTAACGCCTTCTTGTTCCAAAAACCCTTTCATCAATTTGGACGTGTGTTTCGGGTCGTTGTCGTGTTGAAATATCCATTGGCGTGGCATTTTATCACGCGCATGTGGCAACATCTTCCCCAGCAATATATTTTTATACATTTGTTTGTCCATAATACCGTCGATTTTGTGTAAAGGTCCTAAGCTTTCCCCAGAAAAACAACCCCACACCATAACATTGCCACCTTCATGCTTAACTGCCTTAATCCGAAATACTGTTCCGGAACAGTTAAGTCTGCTACTGAGAGGTCTTCGAACTCTTCTGGATTCTGATGGAATGAGAAGAGTTCAAAGACCTGTCAATAGCAGACTAAATCCGAAACACTGTTCCGGGATGTATTATTATTTTAGTATGTATTTGTTGTTTCCAAAATATCTAACTTCTTTTAAATCGTACAAAATATTATAACCTGAATTTTGTCCAATATGTTTTGACCGACACTGTATGCGTCTATATATGTATATGTATATGTATAAATGTATTGCCATGTATATACATACAATATTATCTAAGTTGATATATTTGTTAAATATATTGTTTAAATTGTCTCGCCATCTGTCCGTCTGTTCAATTTATTTATCGTATATATATACCATATATATATACCATATATATATACCATATATATATACCATATATATAAACCATATATATATACCATATATATATACATACATACTAGTGTATTTCTTTTGCCATATCCATACACACACATATATATGCACTTAACCATAGCACTCATACTCTGACGCATTTCTATACAAAACATTGCTATATAGAGAGAGACTAAATGATGCTTGAAAACCACAAAACTCCATTAAATCACGTAAAAGCAATAAAATACACATGTGACACTCTGGTTTCATTTCATTTCGTTTCGTCTCGTTTTTAGTTTAACTGAAGCAAAAATTTGGAATAAAATCACACACTCATGCTCCCTCTAATTGAGGGTTCATACATAAAAAATGTCCCCCCCCCCCCAAAAAAAAAAAAGAACACAAAATAGAGTACAAAGTGCAGGCATTGACAATATTGTAGCAGCATAATAAATATGCTACCAACAACAACAACAGCAAACAACTGAAAATAAGCAACAAATAACCCAAATTTGTTGCTGATATTAAATTAAAATAAAATTTTAAAGCTTAAAAGACCTTTTAAGGCCGTATAATATACATAGATTTGACTTGAATTGAAGGCAAATAAAAGCGTTTAAATTTGTGGTTGAATTTTGAATTAAGTTTGCAAAGTGACCTACACTAACTGTTGTGGACAATGACGAAGGAATGAAAGAAACGGATTTTATTTCATTTTTAAAGAGAGTGTATGTGTTCATTAATGTTCTCCAGTTTTAAGGGGAAATGGCGGGAGGAAATACTCGACAACTAGATTGTAGACATATTGGTACCAGACTGGAAAATCTCGCATAAGAGCCTGTCTGGACACTTATTGGTTAGCATTTGCTTGATGAAAGGAAGCACTTGTCGTCTGCAAGGTTGAGAGAGGACGACTCACAAAAGAATATTTATTATGTAGTCTTTGTCCTCGCGGGAAATTGTGAATTAGAGCGTCCCGTCAACTACTTTGATGTCCTCATGCCTGATTTCTACAGAAGTCACGACTCGAAGAAGGAGGAAGAGACCGTTTGTCACTCTTAACGTGCCACTGCCCAACATTCATAGAATCCTATTCTCTGAGCTAACCACTCGAAGAAATATTTATTATGTAGCCTTTATCTTCACGGGAAATTCCTTTCAACTATGTTGGCGTCCTTATGCCTCGTTTCTACAGAAATCGCCACTTGGAGGAGAAGGATTTCTACAGTCACTTAACGTGCCACTGCCCAGCATTCATAGAATCCTATTCCCACGAGAAATTCCTTTTAACTATGATTTCTACCGAAGTCACGACTCGGAGGAGGAGGAAGAGACCGTTTGTCACAGAATCCGTTTGTCATAGAATTCTATTCTCTGAACTAACTACTGGAAGAAATATTTATTATGTAGCCTTTGTTTTCACGAGAAATTCCTATTCAATTATGTTGGCGTCCTCATCCCTGATTTCTACAGAAGTCACGACTTGGAGGAGGAAGATTTCTACAGTCACTTAACGTGCCACTGTCCAGCACTCGTGGGAATTATATTGCCTGAACTAACTGTCTGAAGTTCGAATAAAAGATATGGAGATGTTATAAGAGGGTCTGGGTGGCTTGATATAGATGGTAGGAACGTGAAAAGAGCTTCAAAAATTATTATGAGTGGTTACGTTATCTAAACTAATCTAATGGTACTAATTAACTAAAGGCTTTCTAAGGATGAAGTGCTATCTAACCGGCTTAATGCTTTAATGCAATGTACGCTGAAATATTTTTAGGTGTTAGAAGAAGTATTCGATGTCTTTTGGGCTTTTTAAAGAATGTAGCCATGTGATTGCCTTACTACTACTGCCATAATCTACTACGTAGTGTATGGACTTATTAGGTGAGAGCTCGTGGTTTAAGCCACAGCTCAGACATTTCGAACAAAACGAATTTTGACGACATATTTCTTCTGCGACTTCATCTCAGCGGTTTTCTGGGAAAAACTCTGAGAGTAAATAAAATTACCATGAAAAATTTCTCAAAAATCTGCCGTTCGTAGGCGATTTTAAACTGAAGGTCCCGCCAAACATTGTAATTCTGACTGAAGGGACGTAATGACAAATCAACTTATTCTTGTTGCATCTTCCCCAAACAGTCCCATACATACATATACATACATAATTGGTCACTACAACCCTTCAGTCTGGATTACAACATAGCTTCTCACATCACCCATGTTGTGTGTTAATTTTATACATGAGTGGTGGCACCTACAGTTTAACGTCGACTCCGAACGCAAGATTTATGAGGAACTTTTCATTTCACTTCATTCCAATTCATCGTGGAAGAAATATTTTCTCATATTTCGTTTTATTGGAGATGTCTGACCTGGGGTGCGAACCTTGCCTTCACGTCTAATAAGCCATACTGTTTTCAAAATAACCTCATAGGAAGTTTGGATGGGGACATGACTGATGGGTATTACTCTCTGTTTGAGTTGAATTGACCACATCTTTCAATAGCATAGCCTCCTGTTTGGAAGTCAGTTTCTCCAAATTTCAGTTTCTCCAAGAACTTTGAATACTTTAGACTGAGACTGGAAACTCCCGCTACTGCTCGAATATATAGGGATTGCCATTTAAAATATTTAATTTAATTGTAATAAAACAAAAGCGGTTTCAAATTTTGCCAAATTTATTTTTTTGTTGGGAAGTATAATTGTTCCTTTTAGAAATGGAATATTATTTCATTCATATGGCTGCCGCGACTGGTCTCACATCATTCGATCGGACCAATTTTCGTGCACTTTTTCGAGTGTATGGGGTCGTATCTCGGCAATGTCATCACGAATGTTGCCCCGCAAATGCTTAATTGTCTCCGTTTTGCCAGCATAATATTTTTCGCTAGCGGCCAATAGTGTCAAATTGCAGCTTCTTGGCAGCCAAATGACATCATCATTTCGGCTAATTGAACGGTCATCAAACGTTTGAAACAATAAATCGATTGTGGTATGAGATGTGTGGCTAGTTGCAACATTCTATTGAAACCAAACATCGTTCACATTAATACCATGAAGAGAGCGGGTACAAAAAAATCGGTTATCATGGTGCGATAGATGTCTCCATTGACCGTAATGGGTGCGCCATTCTAATTTTCAAAGAAATATGGGCCAATGATGCGTCCGCACCACAAGCCGCACCAAACAGTCACTCGTAATGGGTGCATTGGCTTCCGTAAGACTGAGTGTGGGTTTTCTGAACCTCAAATACGACAATTTTGCTTATTAACATACCCACCAAAATGAAAATGAGTTTCATCCGAAAAATTGGTTTTTTTTTGGACAAAATCAACATCATCTTGCAGTTTTTCGTTGGCCCAATAAATCCCAACATTGCTCAAATTCATTACGTTCAGTGGAGATAATATAGCGAATTTTGTGACAGAATAGAATGACATAAGTATTGCCTGGATTCGAAATAATCGATGATTTAAATTTCAACTGATAGATGGCCTACCCTACATGTATATCCTCCACTTAAGCGTATACCACAGGACAGTCTCTCTATTAAAAGAATTTGTAGCCTTCATGTATTCAAGCATGTTCCAAAATCATAAAGTCTATTGGCCTTGTCCAGGGCTTAGGTAAGAAGAGAGCTGGCAGCCTTGTATTTTTATTAAGAAAATTACTTTTCAAATTGAGAACTTTTGTTCTTTACTTTGTTTTAAAATATTTCCTTTGCATCCTTAAGCCAACTGAAGATATTTGTTACTTGTAAACCACAAAAAACAAACGCCACAAAACTAATAAAAAGTTTGATTTATTTACCTTAAAGATCAATACTCTCTAATAATTTATTAATATTGAATATTCCCTTTTCAAATCTCATTGTGAAACTCATTTCAAATCCTCTCTACAAATCTCAAGTTGTTCTATTT
The DNA here is from genome assembly GCA_927399465.1 of Sarcophaga caerulescens. NCBI lineage: Eukaryota > Metazoa > Arthropoda > Insecta > Diptera > Sarcophagidae > Sarcophaga > Sarcophaga caerulescens. Next base: position 91,878,794 of record OV656866.1, on the reverse strand, counting down.
AAAGTTTTTGTTTCCCAATAAAATTCTTGCCATTTTGAAATGAAAGATTTTTTCTTCTCAAAAAAGAGAATCTCCCCGTATTTTAACGCTCATATTGAATACTTTGTGCCACAAATTGTTTAAAAATACTTTCAACTTCGAAAATGCTATTCTGTTGAGGTATTCAAGTTTATTTATTTCTTTGAAATATTTTTCTCTCTTCAACCTTTTTCTTTTGTTTTACTTTCTTTCGACTCTTTTAAATACAAAAATAAGTTTTATTTTTTTTATTTGCAATGGTCAGTAAATTAAGGCATTTTTGTTAGACTCACAACCGAAGAAAAACTTTGTGTTTTAAACATACAATCTAAATAAAACGAATAAAAGTTTTTTAAAATGGAGAACAAAATTACGGGTATTCACAGCGTGTGGTCAGGGTTAGAAATTCGGGATGGAGAAAATGTAATTGCAAGGTGGGATTAAACAGTGTGGTAAGGGCCAATTAACACGATAAGGATTTACGTACGAAGAGAATAGCAAAAGGCTAGCAAAATACCAAAACTAAGTAAAATGAATGCATAGTTGACCTAATGAGGTATAACATTACATTAAATATTGCATTTAACCATACCATCTGCTCTCTTCTATACAAAAACTTGAAGTGTGTGATAGTCTAAATTCCCTTACATAGGCATCTTGATCACGGCGAGTTCCATACTGCCTAGGAAATACAAGATTCCAATCTTCACCCTTCCTAGTATAAGCGCAACCAGACTCACGTTGAATTCTGAAGTTAAATATCTAGGCCTGATCCTCGATCTCAAACTCAACTGGAAAGCAAAACTGTTTGCTAGGGCACGCAAAGCGGACTGTGCTGCTTACTGCTGGAGTAGAGCATTTGGATCCAGATGGCGTCTTCGCCCAAAGATCACGCACTGGTGGACTTGACTGAACTACTCTGAACAAACTGTATAATGTCAGACTTGTTGACAAGGTCAGAAGGTCTGTAGCTATTCATATCACCAGTGCCCAACGCATTGTCTCGCTGGTGAATCATCGCTTCTAAGCACTCCTCTATTTTCTATTCCTCTATATCTCTCTGCGGAATATTATTTTGACAAAGCGTTTTCAATTTCTGATTCTAAACAGGGACTGATTCCGAGCAGGGACCACTGGGTACCTGACATGATCATTCCCTCAGAACTGCTGGATGTAATACGCTGATGGCTCTAAACTCGATAATGGGGTTGGTAGCGGGTCTACTGTGGGAAACTGGATCTGGACATTTCCCTCCGGCTGCCTGATTGCAGTAGCGGGTTTCAAGCGTAGGTAATGGTCATCTACGGGGCAGCTAAATGCATCCGCTTCAACAGTGCTCCTTTCACCTGCATCTCAATCTTCTCTGATAGTCAGGCTGCTATAAGTTCTCGAGCGTTATGATTAACTCTAGGCTCGTTACGGAGTGTCGCCACTGTCTCGAGGTTCTCTCTAGGCGCTTCAGTGTCTCACTTGTCTGGGTTCCTGGGCACATACACATTCCGGGCAACGGCAGGGCCGACGAGATCGTCAGAGTTGGCTCACTCCTTCCGGAACCCTCGTCCATCGATTTGGGTATGCCACTTACATCGGTTAAAACGGCCATTGACTGGAAATTCTTTCGGAACGCCAGCCTATCCTGGGTCAATGAAGAATTTTGCCCCACGGCCAGACTCACTTGGCCCTAGATAGATAGAAGGCTCACCAACCGAAAGTAATCACTCGCACTTGAACGTACTGTTATCTCGTTCACAGTGGTCATGCTTACAGGTCATTGTGTTATGGGAAGACATGCAGAAAGATTGCGGCTCCCATCTAACGACTTCTGCCGTGGGTGTAGATCTGCTGAAGAAGAGGAGACTGTTATCAACTTTCTTTGTCAATGCCCATTTCTTGCTAGGTGCAGATTTCGGGTTATGTGGCTCTCCATTAATTGCCAGCTTAATGGAGTTCTCGTCCATTGATGTCAAGGATATAGATTCGTTTATTAAACTTTTGGGTTGGTTCTCCAGTGTAGAATAATCGTGCTTTTAATGTGCAGAGCTTACGCTGACCAACTTTTTCGGAATTTGGTCAGTACAGGGATTGCGCTTAACTGTGGCGTCACAACGTGCCGCTATGCATGCTCAAAAAAACTTTGGTAATCAAAGCTACCACTTGGACCTAACCTAAGCATTATCCTGGTAGTCGAAGCAAGCCGCCAGCCGGTTATCAGAAAATATGGTAATGTACCGCTTGGGGATGTTCCCGTTCCCCATAATCCTCGACATATTGCCGACATCTCCGTCTAAAAGACACTATAATTGTACGGCTGCCTTATAGACTAGACTATTTTGATTAACTTGGAAAAAATTTCTATTCCAAAAGTTCCATTCAATTTGGGCAATACAGATACAGGTGGCTGCAAAATCATTTCGTTGATGATTTTGTTAAGGATGTCCAGCAACTGAAATGTTAATGGTATCCACAAAAAATTATCCAAACTGTGATTAGTTTTATATTTTTCGAGTATTTTTCTGAACTTTTAAGTTGTATTTTACATTTCAAATTCTTTTCTATTGTTTTATTTTATTTTTTTTAGTTTTATTTGTTCATTCTGTTGTTTTTTATAGTTTTTTTTTTTGTAGTCAAAGCTGAGGGTGTCCTAGCATACGAGTAAGTTGCATAAAAATTTCAACAACCTTCAACATATGTTTTGCATTCAACTTTTTTCTTTCGTTTTTTTGTGAAATTTCACACACATTGTATATGTTATATTTGTTGTTGTTGTTTTAAATTATATGTATTAAAAAGAATAAACAGTCGTTTGTGTGTAAGAATATGCATGAGAACGGCCATATGGAGTTAACATGGAGTACGCTCTGGCTGTGTCTGAGCGGGTGCAAGTCAAGTGCATTACAAAACATGTCATATAATACAGTAGTAGTTGCAGTAGTAGTAGGTCCTGTCTAAAGTTTTTACTTAAAAATAAACACATACATACACACCTACACACATATATTTTTTTTTCAAGTAGTTTCATTTGTATTGTTTTTTTTTTTTGTTTAATTTTATTTTTATATTTACACATACACCCATACATGCATACATATTTATAAAACAGAAAAATATGTTTTCAGTTTTATTTTTTATTTTTTTTACTCTCGTTCGTTTTTAGTCCCCACCAGCCTGTATTTATTGTAGGCGAGACAAGATGAGACGAAACGAGTTAAAGCGACAACAACGTTGTGCAACATGTTAAATGCAATCCAGCAGAGAGAGAGAGAGCAAGAGACTTTTATGTAAATTGGAAAAGTTTGTAAATTTGTTGTTGTTATTGTTATCATTGCTAATGCTGATGCTTCTGTAACAGTCGTTGTCATAGTTTTAGTTGGCTGATGCTGTTAGTGTTGTTGATATTACAACTGCCTGTTATTGCATGTTGCTGCTGCATGGCTTCCTTTAGCACAAGTAGTTGTCACACACACAAAAAAAAAAAAAAAAAAAAAAAAACAAAGTAATGATGGGATTCATTCTATTCACAACTAAATATTATGCAACAAAGCATTTCGAAACCTTTTCTATTTCTGTTTGTAAAAGTTGTTTTCTTTTTTTCTCTCTTCTCTCTTTTAATTTCATTTTTATTTATTTATTTATGCCCCGAATGGCTAAATGAAATTTTGATATTTTTTAAATGAAATACTTATAAAAGAGGTTTTTGAAGGTAAAAAGAAGTGCTTTTAATAAAATTATAATGCAACCAGTCAGTAATGCTACAGGCAACAGTAGTGTAACGTTTTAATACCCTACAGCAAACTAACAAAAATAATTTTGTTTGAAATTCTGTAGAAATAAGTCCTGGCTCTTTAAAATATGGTGAAGTGTCAATGACTCCTTATGTGCACAATGGCCTCTTCTATTTCATAATATTTTACAATGATTATTAGTTCGTTTAGCCGTATTCTTGTAGGTAATGTGCTGGCTTTTTAAATGTAATGCCATGGTTCAAACCCCAGGTCTGATCTCAAAACATATGAAAAAATATTTCTTTTCTCTCTGATCTTTTTATCAAAAAGTGGCAAGACTTACAGTTTAAAGTCGACTTCGAACAACAAATTTTGAGAAACTTTTCATGACAATTTTATTTACCAAATTTACCAAAAGAAATATTTTTTCATAATTCGCCAATGCATTACAAACTATGAAGTATGACGACTTCATTTTCCATGTCCCATTTTCCATTGTCAAATAAATCAGACTGAACTGACCAGGCATGGTACGGGTTATATTGATTTTGTGCTTTGTTTCTTATTCGCATACCTGAAAAGGCCTAAAAGACTGAAATTGCTCGATTTCGGTGACCAGTTGACATCACCTCCACGTGAGATGGTCGTGAATATTCGCTAGCGCTGAATATTCAATGTGGCATACGCTTTGTGGCACGTAGGACTGTTCAGTTGAAGCTACCACTTAATTTAGGACAAAAGAAGTTGGTAGTCTTCGATCCAAAGCGCTCTTCGCTGACAATGATTGCTTGGCCAATGTCATGCTCAAAGAACTATGAATCGACGTCGCTAACAGCCCAAAATCCGCATCCAAACAGTGACTTTTTCGTGATTTATTGGACGCTCTTGGAACTTATTTAGATTGGCATCCTCCCAAATTAGACAATTTTGTTTGTTCATGTATCCATGATCCAGAAATGCCACTCACGCCAGAAAATGATTTTTCGAATGATGACTGTTAACAAATATTCTATTTCTTTTGCTTCTTCCTTCATATATTTCTAAGTAGAGTCGTCCCCGAAGTTATTGCTTTACAATTAGCTGAAATCTTTCCGGAATTTACCCTACGACTTCATACTGTGCTGGACAACATGTCTACTCATCTTTGACAAAAATGTTACAACCGACTTCAGCAGACATCTGAGGCAGCGAGAAATAATTCTTTAAGTGCTAAATACGTATATAACTACAGCTCTCTGAGGTTTGATTATGTTATTCAGCTATCATCGCTTTTTAAGTCCACATTACCAGATTTTAACTCATTCAGTTTATTAAAGGACAGGTCCTTAGCGTTATTCATTTTACAGCTGTAAGAATGTATGCCTAAATCGGGCTATTAATACTAATCACGATTATGTAATCAAACCATTATAAGCTGCGGAATCGTGTTTCGGTGTAAAACTTTGGAAAAATTTGCAATCATAACGCCCAATTAAGCGGCAACTTCAAGTATTGGCCAATTTAACACTTCTCTTTAGTATTACAAACTAATTTCCCACGCCGTCGACTTTGCGTGAGATAAGTTTATCGATAAAAAGATAATGTTGACTCCGAACGAAAATATTCATGGTAATTAGTTGCACCCATTACTTTCGATAGTAGTCTGTTAAGGATATTTGAAAGAAATGTGTATTTTTCAGTTCTTTTTGTTCAAGATATTAGAGAAGAGGTTTATTCAATCGAGATCTCATGTAGGATGTCAAAACACACTATCCACTAGGTTATGGTATGGCGACCACCAGATCAGTACTCCGAATAGTTTATTTTTTCAAAACTCTAACTTATTTTTCAATTACACGGTGCGACAGTGAAAATACACCCGAGTAATTACATAGTCCACGTTGTTCAGTTAGTTGAGTAGAACTCAAAAATACCTTTTTTATATTTCTCGAACCCTCCAAACTTGTTTTATTTGACAAAAACTGTTTTTTCTGACTTAACGCACAAATTTCTGAATTACTCAAACATTTCTGACCCGATTACTAAAATTTAGATCTTGTTGGAAAGGGGAGAGATGGGTCTTTAAAACGGTGTACATATATCTGTTATGCGACTTAATATGCTATGAGTTTTGATGAGGTAAACTTGGAAAATGCGAATTTTTTTCATATTTTTTCAAGTTTGTCCGTTCATAGTAGCAAACTTTACTTAAAAAATATGAAATAAGTGTTGACATTCTGAAAGTGTATTATCTTGTGAAGAGATTGGCATTTCGTTTGATCAAATCGGACAAAAATTACCGTAATTATTATATAAATAGTATAACAGTCGTGAACAAAGAACAAAAAACAAAAGAACAAAAAACAGAACAAAAAACGAAGATTTTTTCAAAGTTTATTAAAAGGGTATCTATTAAAGAAATAAATATTCTGCCCTATGCCACCTTTTGGAAAAATATAAATCACATTAGATTTGCTTTAATGGTACTTTTGTGCAAATCTTACATTACATACGATATTCTTTCCTCCTTCCCTAGTTGTTATTGTGTGTGTTTAAAATTTCATTTTAAAAGGTAAAGGAAAGGAAACGAAATCTATGTATTGTGCTCATAAAATAACTTTGGATTTGTTAAAGCAGTTGTAACACAACAATAAACACAATAAATAACACACAGAAGAAGAAGAACTTCTGAGTTTATTGAACTGCTATTAAATATATTGAAAAAAAAAATATAAAAAAAAACTAGTTAGAAAATTAAAAAATAAAAGTTTTACAAGCAATTTAGTCGGGGTTGTAAAGAAAAATATAAAATAAAAATAAAAATTATTTGCAACAACAAGTATTATTGACTCCCTTGTATGATGGTATGGTATTGTAAAAGGAAATCAATTTATTTAATATGCCTTGTACAATGTACATAGATATGAGAGCGTATGAGTGTTATTTATTTGTTTAACCGAACAGTCTTATAAACACTTATACGCCTGGGTGTTATTCATAGTTTATGAAATAAACTGTTGTGTTGTATACCAGTAAATTGCTTTTCACTTTCTTTTATCCGTTATTTGTTGTTATTCATGCAGATTAAACGGAAAAATAAAAAATTAATTTTCATTAAATTATTGTTCTATTGAGTCTTGAACTGAAGCTCGAACTTAATATTGACAGCCGCTTAGCATGGTTACTACATCAGAGGCTCGTTTATCACTTTCGAAATCTAAGCGAACGATGTATACTTTGAGAGGTAAATCATTTTGTTAATAGAACCTATGTATACTATCAAGATCAAGATTATAGCATGATCTATAGGGTGGGCCATCTATCTATAAATTTGAACCATCACCCGATATCGAATATCGGAATCTAACAATACTTATGTCATTCTATTCTGTTACAAAATTTAGTATTTTATCTCCACTGAACGTAATGAATCGATTTACGCTTAAACAAAGTTGGGGGGGTTTACTGGGCCAAAGAGAAAATGCACGATGATTTTACCAAATGAAAAATCATCTTTTTAAATAATAAGCAAAATTCCCGTATTTGAGGTTCAGAAAACCCATACGTGGGTTATGCATATACAGTAGCGAGCACAAAAAATGCAACGCTATGTCGTATGATATTCAATCCAGGCGCGAAACTTATAACGTTATCCAATTCTACTCCACTTTTGTTTTTTTTATTCGTTGATTTTTAAATTTTAATAAAAAGCATCATTAAGCGTTGTTTGCTTCTCTTTCTACTTAATTTTTTAGATTTATAAATGCATTTATAAAATGCAACGCAATGTGTTAAAGGTAAAAGGAGATCAACTAGAGTAATTAAAATAAAAGTTTAATAAAAACTTTGCAAATTGTGAATTTTAAAATAGAAACAACTGTCAGCAGATAGCAAATTTGCCATTATAAGGGCTTTGGAAGAAGTCAAATCAATGAATGAAGTTGCTCATCAATTTAATATCAACAAATCAACGGATTGTCGGATTTCATTGCGATATCGTCAAACAAATAATGTGGAAAGAAAGAGAAAGTGGTCGACTTCGTAAATCTACTGCCCGACAAGACCGTCAAATGGTAAAAATAGGAAAACGGCAGTAGATGTTACTAATTATGCAAACGACCAATTAGGGGTTTCTATTGGCGTCCACACAGCCAGAAACCGATTAAGAGAGGACAATTTATTAGCTAGAAGACCAACCACGAAGTCACTTATAAGTAAAGTCAATAAGAAAAAACGGCTTGACTTTGCTAGACGGTATCTGCATTGGTCAAAAGAGCAGTGAGCCAAAGTTTTGTGAAGCGAAGAATCAAAGTTTAATTTATTTGGTTCTGAAACAAAGATATTCACAAAATTCTGTAAATAAACAACATTCTGTACCATCAGAGCCAAATAAGATAAACTTTGATTCTTCGCTTCACAAACCTTTGGCCCCTGCTCTTTTGCACATATGTATACGCACTCTCTCTCTCTCGTTTTTCGGCATATCCGCTAAGAGACAACGGATATGAAAGAAACCACAATTTCAACGTTCTTCTGCAATTTTCTTCAATCTTTTGCTCTTTAAAAGCCATGCCAGACAATGTTTATGGAAATAAAATTTAAAAAAAATTTCGTCTCTGGCTTATGAGTACAAGAAAAATCTTTTTTTTAGTTTATAAGAACAGAAATGAAAGAAATCTTAAGAAAAATAAACAAAATACCGACAATTTTTTTTTGTTCAGCGTAGAAAGAAACGAAATGAAAAGTATTTATGAATGAGCATTCAGTGCAAGGAAATAATTTTTGATAAAGAAAGGAAAATGAAAATATTTATGGAGACAACCCCTTTTTTTTCATTTTCGGAATGCATTTTAAAGAAAACAAAGTTTGTCACAACAAATGAAAATATTCTTCCCAATGGATGTTCTTTTTATTCTGCTTTTTAATCATATTTCCAAAGTAAAGGAAAGCAGTAAAATGCTGGTTAAGGAGCAAAATGCTACTGAAATATTTTTTTTTTATTAATATAAGAGGATTTAAATTATGGCAGGATTTAAAAAAAGGAATCCAACATTATGTCTTCTCGAGTAGGCATTGTGGAGGTAAACAGGGCATTTAATATAAATGCGACGGAAAACATATCCCACTGAAATATCTAACGATCCGTGGAAATATATTGTTACAAAAATGATGAATCCAGATACTGGTGTTTTGCTTTTACATCGCTTAACTTTAAAATTATAAACAAAAGCTACAAAAACAATGCAAGTAAACAAACCTGTTTACAAATTATCGTACTGCTTAATATAACAACAAACACCAGCATAAAAAAATGGTAAACAAGTACACAAAAATACAACAACAAACACCAGCATAAAAAATGGTAAACAAATAAACAAAAGTACAACAATAATAAACGTAAACATCGATGAATAAATGTATAGAGATTTCGAGAAGGCGAAGTTATGAACGTTTGCCTTCAAGAACATTCATCAGACTGTTTACCCTGCTATATAAAAAGGCAAGGCAAAGTAGGCGAGTGAGTTAGTGAAATTCAGTCAGTCTTGTGTGAAGACGCGGTTCTTCTGAAGAGAGTAATCGTGGTTTGCAGATCTCCGTTACAAAGATCTGTCGAACAATTATTTAGTGATTGTTATTGCTTATGCAAAGGGTGTAAAGAGAGGAATAACAAAGAAAAGTAATTGTTGTTGTATACATTAAGTTGTGAACAGTGGCACATAGAATTGTGCGAATAATAAAGAATTCTAATTAAAACTAAACACAAATTTATTTTTATTGTATTTGCAATCAACGAGCTCATATTTTAAACGTTTTTAAAAGCTAAAAACGTAACAATACTTATTTGCAATCTACGAGCTCATATTTTAAACGTTTTTAAAAGCTAAGAACTAATACACTCTCAATTAAAAACAAAACTTTGCAAGTAATTTATTTATACAAAGCTGTTCATCTTTAAAGTAAACTGTTTAATCCTCTTTGCATGACTGTAGGATTACATTTGTTCATGTAAGGTCTACCTATTGAATATATTTCATGTCAATTTTATTTTGATTTATTGCGTTCTATTCGCCTCTTCACATGTTCAGTGCAAATATACAATTTTTTTTATGTTTTGCTTCTATTGTTTATCAGAATTACCAGAATTACCTATACACACACACTCGTATGGGGCAAAATGTAATGAAATGTTTAAAGAGGCCTTCTAAAATGTATTGTATGTGCAGGGGTAAATGCCAAGTGAGTGTTTTTCAATTCATAAAATTTTCCATTCATTCATAATGCAAAACATAAAGTAAATTTTTATTTTATTTATTTGAAACAAACAACAACAAAAAACCTTCTAAAGTGCATTTTAATATATGAATTGTAGAATAAAACAGTAGTAGAAGTACATTTGAATGTGAATTATAATGTATGAATGAGTGAGCGCCCCCAAAAGCATTGCATTGTGGTTTTGGAACACATGTTCCACTTGATTGATTGCGAAAAATTATAAATGAAAATGGATTGATGAATTCTTAACAGCCATTGTTTTTCATTATTGTTATTTTTTATTTGTTTTTATTTTTCTTTTTGTTTTTTTTTTTCTTTTTTTTTTTCATTTTAATATTGGTCAAGAGCATGAGTTTTATAAACTTCACTGTTTGGTTTTGAACAAGAATAATAAACGTGTTTTATTTGAAAATGCAAAAAGTATTAATGAGTTTTGCATGTAGAGTCGCTTAGATGGCTTAAATGGTTCTGTTGAAAACGTCTTTTTTTTTGTAAACTTTGTAACTATACGCGTTTATTAAACACGCAAGTACTCAAAAGCAGAAGCTTTAGATTCTGCACCAGAGATCAGCAATGAGTATTCAAAAAGATGAGTAGAATCGAATCATACTCATAATTTCTGATACTTATACGCATTCATACTTATTTTTATATCATGGAACCTCTACTCATATATAAAGTTTGAAGTATTCATCATACTCATATTTAACAACACGTATGATGTTTTTGATTTCGACTCTTCATAACTCACCTAATACACGAATCACAAAATAATTATGATTCACGTACGAACACTAAAATACTCACTAAATGGTTGTGCGTTTGCTCTGCTTGCTGCTCTGTCTTTTTTGCTTATGTGTCTTTTTTCTTTTTTTGTAATTGCAACAACAAATAAGTAAATTCGAGTCACTCGAATCATTTATAAGTATTGTTACGTTTTTACCCTTTTAAAAACGTTAAAAATATGAGTTCGTAGATTGCAAATAAAATAAAAATAAATATGTGTTTAATTTTAAATCAATTCTTTATTATTCGCACAATTCCGTGTGCCACCTTTATCGATTTGACTTATACCAATAACAATTTACTGACTTAGATAATAACAATTTACTTTGTTATTGCTTTTACACACTCGTTCGTTAGAACTTCAAACCACGATTCTCTTCCGCGTACCCAATAACAATTGTTCGTTACTCTCTCTCTGCTTACAACCTTTTTGTAAGCACTATACGGAGATCTTCGAACCACAATTATTCTCCACACGCAACGCAACGTGTCGTCTTCACAAACGACTCACTGAATTCTAACTGAATCTCACGTGTCGTCTTCACATACGACTGACTGAATTCTAACTGAATCCCACGTGTCGTCTTCACACACGACTGATTGAATTCTCACTGAATTTCAAGTGTCGTCTTCACACACAACTCACTGAATTCTAACTAAATCCCACGTGTCGTCTTCACACACGACTGATTGAATTCTCACTGAATCTCACGTGTCGTCTTCACACACGACTCACTGAATTCTAACTGAATCCCACGTGTAGTCTTCACACACGACTGATTGAATTCTCACCGAATCATAGTTGCTTGCTCTGTCTTGCCTTTTATATCACAAGGGTCAGCAGTCTGATGAATGCACTTGAAGGAGAATGTCTTCGAGAAATATCCAAAAATGTAAACAAGCTGTTCTCATCATTGTTGTTTGTGGATATTGTTTACGTTCGTCCAGTCAGAGTTGTTGTTGCTTATTTATTTGTCTATCCGCTATTTTTTTTATACACTGATGTTGTTGCTATATTTTTGTTTATTCATCGATCTTGTAAACAAGTCCATTGTTTTTGTTGCTATATTTTTACTTACTCGTTGATCACGTGAACAAGTCCATTATTTTGTTTTTGGAGCTTTTGTTTATCATTTTATACATGATCAAGACCATTGTGTTGTTTTTGGAGCTTTTGCTTATTGTTTTAATAACACCATTTCCATTTTCGTAACAGTATTATAAGTATATTTCTAAAATTATGAATCTAAATGAGTATTTCGAATGGTATGAGTTTGATGTCGACGTTGTACACGTAATCATTGCAACCTGTACATTGCTAATCTCTGATTGAATATGGAGAGTCTCTTAGTTGGCTTCAATGGTTCAGTTGAAAACGTCTTTTTTTTTTGGAAACTTATTTTACGCATTTATTAAACATGCAAGTACTCAAAAGCATAACCTTTAGATTATGCACTGATATATGGTAAGAAATCCATTGAATGGTTTTAGTTTTTAAGCAGAAGGTTCTAATAGATTGTAAAACAAATCCAGAGAAGCATAAGCGGACATAATGAACTCCTTTCATACCTGTTTTTGATATGCTTTTGACATTTTCTAGATCGAACTCATTTTAACCAATTATAGTTCGGATTCTACTTGTCTTCTTCCAGTGTTGGCAGAAACGTAGACGTTTTCTGATTTCTTGAGGATTCTATTCGATAGCCATTATCATCTGGTCTTATTACAATGTATCTCATTTAACTTCATTTAGATACATATGTACATAAAGGGTAAGCCATTTAATAGTTTAAATTTAAAAATACAATTTATACATACTTAATTGGTCATTACGACCCTCTAGTCAGTCCTAGCTTCTCACACCTTTTAAGCTGTGTGTGTTAATTTTATACATGAGTGACGGAAGCTAGAGTTTTAAGTCGATTCCGAACGACAAATTCATGGCAATTTTAATTTACCGTCAGAGTTCTTGCCAGAAATCTACTGAGAGGATGTCATCGAAGAATATTTTTTAATATTTCGTTTTGTTGGAGATGTCTAACCTGGGGTTTGAACTGTGGCCTTATGCCTAATAAGCCAACACACTGCCTACTAGACTACGATGACTTCATCCAATATGCACCCATGGTCCTGGCTGTTGTGTGTGTTAACGGCGACTTGCAAATTAAATAATACTTAAACAATACAATCAAATATTTATTTTCAAATACACGAACGCACAAAGCCGCATGTCGCCTACAATACACACACACTCGCACACGAAATCATTCTCTTCATAAGCTCAAGCTTAATAAATTTGTTTCAAGTTCTTTCTTCTTTCTTCTTCTTTATGTTTTGATTTGTACCCATACATGCAGAAGTTTCTCTTGTTCATTGAGAAAAAAATTAACAGAAAAATAAGAAGAAAGAAAAGTTTCTCTCTCTTCCTCTATTTGGATTTTCCGGTTTTCTTTTTGCTGTTTTACGTTCTATACAAAAAAATTTTGTTTTTAATTGGTTTTTTCCATTTCTATTTCCGCTTAATTTAAATGAGTTCATTTGCCTTTTTGTATACAAAAAAAGAAAAAAAACTAAGAGTCGAGAAAAAAATCATAAACAAACACTGAGAAAACTACAACTAAACTAGTGTGTTCTACTATTACCATTTGCAACTAAATAGTCATAGGCTATACTATAGCCATACACACATACTTACATGCATACGTATATGTATGCATAACAGCCTATAATTTAAAAAGGAAAAGAAACACACATTTTCCAGTCTAAAGTATGAAATACTCATGCACTCATACACAGACATCAGCTAGCTACACATGTAGCAACAGCTGGTAGGCCGTATCATGCACATACACGCCTAATACAAATACGTATACATATGCAAATTTCAAATATTTTATAACAGTAAAGCAAGAAAAAAACTGATACGTTACATAGAAATGAAATGGAGACTGAATGTCATAAAAAACACGAGGAGAATCATTTCATACTCCAAAACAACATCAGCAACAACAACAAAAGAAACACAGAAAAATTAATGATAAAAATAGACTAACGAACCTCAACATACCACCAGTATCTGGTGGTATTCTGGTATCTGGTATTCTGGTATTTAAAATAGTTGCTGAAATAGTAATAAAAATAGTAAAAAAAATAGAAATACAAATGCAAATGCACATACAGATACAAATATGACTATGTATACTACAACTATAACAACAACAACAAGAAAACACTATAATATTACACCATTTCCCCAGGGAAATTTGAAATGAATTAACATTCCTTGCAAATATGTTGTGAATTTCGAAAATATCAACATCAGTGACCTGTAATTTAGAGACTCTAAATGTAAAAACAACCTGTAATTAGAAACTTACTTAAATAAATGGTTCTTACAAACCTTTAGATCTCAACGAAAACCTTCATAGTATACAAATAACACAATCCATATTACTTTTAGACCCTGAACCAATTTACAATCACGTCTAAAGATTTTTGTATTTTCCAACACTACTTAAGGTGATCCACAAAATTTTTAAGGAGGTTAATAGATTGTTCACGACGAGAGTCTCGATTTTTAATTTCTGGGAAACAGTGTATAATTATGACAACTACTACTACTACTACCACTTACAATCAGTGTTGCTAACCCAGTGCTTTTGTATTGCAGGAACTTTCTTAGCTTTTTGCCCTCAGCTTAATAATTTGTATGATTACGAAGCTTCTAATACAACTACTTTCGATAAATTTGATAAGAAAACATACCAATTATGTAATTCTGCAATTGTATATTTCTGCTCCTTTCGAATCTGGTAAATACCACTCGATGACTCATTTTCAGAAGGTAATCAAGAGGTCATGAAAGTCATTGAAATGAATCCTATTTAATGAATTATATAATGCTAATGGCGAGAACAATTTTTCAGAGGTAAGAGGATCTCCGGAAGTTTTTATGGGTGTGATAGCAGCCAAATGCCAAGGTATAATAAAGTACATACTTTTGCCTAAGTATTCTTACAAACAACAATATTAAAAGGTACTGGTTAGGCTTATTTATATTAGACGAGAGCCTGTGGTTCACATCCTCGATCAGACATCTTGAAGAAAACGAAATATGAAAAAAATATTTCTGTCAACGACTTCTTATCAGTAGTCTACTGAAAAGAAGTCTAAGAGTAAATAAAATTAACATGAAAAGTTTCCTTCATTCATCAAAAGCCGTCTTCATTTATCGATAAAATTAAGTCAAAGTATAGACAGTCAAATAATATTGCTATGTTCCGTCGTTTGTGGTTTCTGTTAAAATTGAATTAAGCACGGGTTTCTCCATGGACTTGAAATATATCAGTCTGGGACTCAAAATTCCAATTTCTCTTTAAATATTTGTTTTAGAATCATCGAGGTACCACGTTACTTCATTTATTTTTCCTTCTAAGTCTTGTTGCGAAGGATTTTCCAAAGTAATAGAGACTACTTACTGGCTGTGTCCATATGATAGTTGAAAAGGGAGTTGTTAACCACTCGCAGAATCAGGTTGATGAATCTCTTGCTTTGTTGTCCTTATTAATTGTCCATTATTCCAATCATAGTTTCTAAAATCCTAATGTTCACTACTATCTCCAGCACCATTCTAATTCAGGTTCTCATTGCACCATTGTAATGCAGGTTCTCATTGCCCCTCTTATGCAAACAGTCTCTGTATCTTGTTCAACTATATTTGAACTGTTTTTTGATTTGTTCTGTATACCCAAACATTAGACCCTTTGGTTACTATTGATGTGACTACCACAGTATACATCTAGTACATAGCTCTTGGCCATTTTGAAAGAGGCGCAACGCTTTTTGGGTTGCGTGTTTTTCCCTTAAATTGTCTTGATTTATTCTGGCTTAGTTCTTGTAACCTGTTCTCCACTATCATATTATTTTTAAAGAAAAATAAGCGTTTTTTCTTCCAATTTTAGGGTTCTTTATTCTATGAGAGAAAATAAGCAATTGACTCCACTCCTTATGACAGTTACAATAGCAACAAAATTGAATGAAGAGAATGAGGAGTGTACTATTACCATATAATGGTTGTATTTGCATGCACATGTTTAACACAATCAAACACACACACACAGACCTACAACACCCAATTTTGCATATATGTATGTATGTATTTGTCTCGATTTCAATGAGTTTGTTTGTGAGCGTATGGTTTGTCTGTCTACTTTGAGTTGTGTATGCGAATGTATTTGTAAGTCAACTGTTTTATGCAATGCAATTGCCTGTATTTTCTCTTTATTTTATATTGTATTTATTGTATTTGTTGTTGTTGTTGTTGTTGTATAAATGTTTACGGTCATAAATGTGCATGTGTCTGCCTAAGTGTGTGTTTGTCGTAACAGTTTGACTGGCTGTTTGTTGAAATTGAAATAAAACTGGGTATTCATTTGTGTTCATTCGTTTGTATTTTTAAATGAAAATGAATGAATGAATGAGTGAATGAATGCCTGTATATATATACATATATATATGTATTGGTATATTGTATAAATGTATGTACGTGTGCTATATATTGCATGTATTTTTGTTTGTGTTTCTCTAACTATTCGTCTGTCTGCCTGTCTATGTGTCTGTTCTGTCTCTTTGACTTGTCGATGACGTTGCTGTTGTTGTTGTTGTTATTGCTGTTGATGATGATGGGTGTTTTGGGTAATTGACCTTTTATAAGAAAATCAATACTGGCAAAGCAACAATATTTTCTTTCTCTCTCTCTCTCTCTCTTTGTTTCACTCTTTCTCTCCCCTTAGGCTGGCATTTCTTTTTAAGTTTGTGGTTTATTTTGTTTTCTACTTTTGTTGCCTTTATTGTTGCTGTATGTTCTTGCTGTTGCTGTTGTTGTAGTGTTTTTATTTATTTTTCTTTAACCACTTCGTTTCGTTTCTTTTGTATTTAAATAAGCTTAAGTAAATAGTTAATGAATATTATTAAATAAGAATTTTGTTGAAAGAAAACTGAATAAATAAATTCAAAATAAATAAAGAAATACTGAGTAAATGTTGAAAAAAACAAATAGAAATTCTTTCTCTCTCTTTAAAGAAATTCAAGATAAACAAACAGAACCTTTAAATAATTTTGCATCCATATTGGCATGGTAAAATAAAATGGAATGAATTTTTTAAAGCACACCTTTAGGTCTCTGGACAAGTAGAGCTTAAAGAGGCAAATAAAGAAGAAGAAAGTAAATAAATCGTATTATAGATTCTGGTATACGATTTGCATTTAAGGACTAAATTAGACTAGCATCAAGATGTGCCAAGCCAGATGTTACTGCTGCCTTTAGTGGTATTAAACGGGAGTCTATTAAGATGGGTCTGGCAGTATCGACAAGCTGTTACCGACAAAAATGATGTCATTCTGGACATCATATATGGTCTTAATGGGCAATTAAGTAACAGAGATCTCTCTCGTACAACAAAACTAATACTCTACAAGGCGTTCATCTTCTCCGTGTTGCTTTATGGCCCAAAGGCATGCACACTATTGTAACTGATGCACTGTTGCAACAGCCTTAGGAGTATTCGAGAGAAAAGTCCTACGTAAGACCTTAGCTGCAGTGCGAGTTGGCGATGATTTTCGTATCCAATCCATCAATGAATTGTATGAGCTCCTCAACGACATGAACGTTGTGCATAATTAAAATCTAGCAGCTACTCTGGCTCGGCCATGTCGTTCGAATGGAAGAGGATGCTAAGGCGAGATGGCAATTTTTTGCGGAAGTCGGCGAAGGGGACGATCTTGTTTGTCCAAATTGAATTGAGAACATCTTTCAATGATATTGTGGTCCTCATTGAAGATATTCGCGGGTTTTGTCTTGGACTCGGAATATTTGATTTTGTGACAGAAATGTGTTGCTCCTGTACTTGACCCATCTGTATACCAGAAAATAATCTCTCTATTAAAGGGATTAACTGCATTTCAGATTACTGGATTCGCTTTTGACACTTAGTCCAGATGTCCTTTATTTTGTTCTATTATACTCGCCGTACTCTAGTAGGTAATGTGTAAGCTTATTAGACGTGAGGTCACGGTTAAAACCCCAGGTCAGACAACAAAACGAAATATAAAAAAAAATATTTCTTCAGCGACTACCTCTCAGCAGATTTCTGGCAAAAATTCTGAGAGTAAATAAAATTACCACACAACATATGTGGTGTGAGAACCTAGGTCGTGATCCTGGCTGAAGGCCAGACTAATTATATGTGTGTGAGTGCTTGTGTATGAGAAATTGGGCCACATTAAGGTATTCCTTTCATTAAGACCAAATAAACAAGCGAAGAAAAATTGGCAGGCAATAAGATATGCGTATACACCTGCGACTTTAAAAAACCCTACAAGAAAAAGTTTAACGGGGTAAAATCTCACGACTTTGGTGACTAGTTCACATCGCCTCTACATGAGGTGAACATGCCGTCAAAACATTTGTGCAGAACATCTAATGCGGTACGAGCTGTGTGACACATCGCGCCGTCCTGTTAAGACTACATGGCATTAGTGCCCAGATCATCCAATTCAGGCCAAAAGAACTCAACCTATAGTACTCACCGTTAACAGCCCAACGTCGTTCTCAAGTAAGTATGGACCGATGACAACGACAGAACAAAATCAACACTAAACAGATACTTTTTCGAAATACATTGGATGCTGATGAATTTATGTTCCCAAATTCGATAATTCTTTCATTCATCATTCCTCAAGATTACTAAGTTACTAACTGCTCTAGAGTCTATTTGCCTAAAACAGACCATTTTCTATTGCTGTCAATAGAGATTTAGCAAAACAGACTGAATAAATGGAAACTAATTTCACAAATGTAGCTTCAACAAGATGGAAGTCCCTGTTAGAAAACGCTATGGAATAATTGCTTTAGTGAAGGTTCCCATCTTACCTACTTAACTGGTAATTTCAACCCTTTAGTCAATATTACAAACTAGCTTCTCATATCACAAATGTTGTGTGTGTTAATTTTACGCATGAATTGCGGTAACTACAGTTTAAAGTCGACTTCGAGAGACAGATTTTTGAGAATTTCAGATTTTCACGGTAATTTTTTTTTTTACTTTCGGATTCCAGAAACTTGTAAAAATATTCGTTATATTTATTCAGTACATTCAGGGCATCTGCCATTAGATTTCTATTTCAATCTTCGTCTCATTTACAGGTAGAACTTACTATTTCTAAACATTTTATTCTTCCCACACTCATGCATGAGCTTCCTGTGGAACCTTCTGGTACCTGAGCTGAGCTTCAACGGAATGCAGCATAACCAGCGTTTTTCTCCTTTGTGGTAATACGGTATTCTTAATCTTATCCCTTTTGAAAATTAAGTACAGATATGACAGCCTCTTTCATAGATAAGCAATTTGTTTCCATTCTAAACAGACATTTTTGGTTAAAGAATCGTTATTTGGAATATCAAATAATGATTGTATGAAGATCGAAGAAGTAAATGCCTACTTTGGAAGCTGTTGTAAGGCTTATTCATTTCTAACAAATTCATTGAACGCAAAGATCCTTTTAAGGCAATATAATCCTGCAAAAATTAATACCTTTTTTTAAAACCTCTCTCAATTCTTTTATAATTTTTTTTTGCATTTTTTTTTGCTGTTTAAACTTAGAAGTTGAGACTGCAATTAAATTGCATTTGTGTTCCTTAATGGATGGCCATTCATTACGACATTGAATTGCTGCTGCAATGCCTTCATCTACCATAAGTAGTATTTACAGTGTGTAGCAGCAGCAGCAATGCATGTGTTTGGGTTTTGTTGCGAAAGTTCATGCGTTCTCTGTCGTATTGTATGTCAAAAATGTACGTGCTTTTCAATTTCAAACGAAAACCGTTACTCAATGTGTGGAATGGAAACATTTCCGCCATTAGGGTTTAATTTTTCTTACTTCGCTAACTAAATGAGTGCAAGTGCGAGTGCAAGTACGTCTGTATGAGTGTGTGAGTGACAACGAACTGGTTATAACGGTACAGAGAGTGTGTACTCCATATTGTGTTGTGTTCGCTAATACGATTGTTTTTGTCATGATTTTTTTAAACATTTTTTTCTATTTTTTTGCCTTTCCTTTGCAACATTTTACGTGGCAACCGAAAAATGCGTTGAGATATTTTTTGTTTCTTTTGTTAGTGTGTGAGTGTGTGTGTTTGTGACAGTTATATAATGTAATGTACCATTGGAGTGTCTAAAGTAGTTTCCGTTGCATTACATCGTAATACGATTGTAATACGTTATGCGGTTACGAAATTTCTGTCAAGCACGTTCGATGTGTGGAGTAAAAGTTCAAATTTGAAGTGATTTTCGTTTTCCTTTCTAGTTATTGTTTTTGCTCTCGTTTTTATTTTCGGAAATTATAACGATTTAAAATAAAAACAGTTTAAATAAATGGTCATAAAGTGATATAAGAAAAATTAAATTCATGCAATGCCTTCTTAGGCATGATCTTAACGTATTGTTACCAAAATGAAAAAACTAGATACTGGTGTTTTGCTTTTACATTGTTTAACATTAAAATTATAAACAAAAGCTACAAAACAAAAACAATGAACTTGTTTACAAATTATCGCACTGCGTAATATAACAACAAATACCAGCATAAAAAAATGGTAAACAAGTAAACAATAATACAACAACAAACACTACAAGAATAAATGTAAACAAAAACAACAATAATAAAACAACGATGTTTACATTTATAGAGATCTCAAGAAGGCGAAGCCACGAACATTCGCCTTCAAGAACATTCATCAGACTGTTTTCTCTGCCATATAAAAGGCAAGGTGAGTTAGTAAAAATTCAGTCAGTCTTGCGTGAAGACGTAGTGTATTTGAAGAGAGTTACAAAAAGGGTGTAAACAGAGGAATAACAAACAAAGCAATTGTTGTTGTATACATAAAGTGAATTAATCAAGAACTATTGTTGCTTAAAAATAAGCAAAAGTAAGAAACAACTTCCTCTTAAACCATTCGACCACCTTCCACCTTGAAGTATCGATGAAATATTGAAACCAATACACTTGAATACGTTTTTCAGCTCCTATATATGACATAATTGAGAATGAAACAGCTAGACTTCTACTAATAAGATGATATCACTGAACCCTCACGTATTGATAAGAGGAGCTTCGAATAGTTTAAGGACTAGGGGAAAGGAATCACTATCATATCACAATGAGGCATACTTGGCCTAAGAGTCTACCGTCTTTGGGGTGGAAGATTACATTTAGCTACCTGCCCTCATAATATTGTTGTAGTTAATTTTATTTAAGATTTCTTTCGACTTAACTGTATGTCAACACGATATCTTCCCAAATAAGGTGTTGGTTTGATGGCATTTATTCGTGAACTGCTCTCTCTAAAGGGTTTTTGTTACATTGTGCTGGAGTTGTTTTAGATACGGGTCGTGTTCATTTTACTGAGCTGCTGGTTCCTTTCTGACTACCGTTGCTAACCCAACTTCTAAATTCTAACATCCTTGAGACATACATCTTAAAAAGCTATTTTACGAACTTCCACATTTAATTGTGACGAAAAGTTTTCAATTTTTATTTAAGAATTGATTAACACATCTTAATAAAAATTTCCAAATAAAAACGCAAACAGATAAAAACGTTTTTATCTTACAATGTTTAAAAGTTAAGACATTAAGACGCCTAAAATTCAATACGAAAAATAGAATAAAATGGAATGGAATTAAAATATTGTGAAATATTAAATAAAAATTGTCACATCAATTCACATTCATTATCGTCAACGTTAACAAATTTAAACAGACAGCAAGAACGTAACACACAGACGAATATATGAAGAGGTGTAGAGAAAGACAAATACGGAATACATAGGGTTATACATTCAGTAGTTTCAAAACTGGCAATAAGGTATGGTTGACGGCGTTTTTGTTTGATGAATCATGAATCGTTTAACAAGTGAAGAACGCGTAGAAAGAGTTGAAATATGCGACAAAAGCGGTGATTCTACTTGTCGAAACCCCCTTTTAAGGAGTGATTATTTTGATTGTTGCGTCATGAAATTGACATGTAAAGAAATTTGTGAAAGAAAACGTCGTAGTTACTGCCAAAAATATCTCTTCAATCAGAGTAAGCGTGGTGTAAAATTCGAATTTTGTGGATTCCATAGAGTTCTCAGCATTTGGGCCTATATTACGATTCATTATGGCGTATTTTCCATTTGAATTTACATCTTTATCCATATAAATCCAACTCATGCAACAGTTTAGATCCTGCGCTTATTTACAACTCCATAGGCATGTTTATTAGTTGCGGGAACAACAGTCTTTCTATGCAGATTTTTTGACCAAATGTTCTTCAGCAAAAAAGCTCATTTTTCACTTGGCGTTTACAAAATTGTTGCCTTTGGCCCTCGTAGAATCCAAAAATGATTGTGGTAAAGCAGCTACACACATACATTATTGGGTATTACCACCCTTTAATGAAGATTACAACCTTGGCGGTTACGAAAACAAACAAAATTGTTGCCTATAGGCTCAGAGAGCCCAAAAATGATTGTGGAAAAATCTTTACACACGTATATTACTGGGTTTTACAATCCTTTAGTTAATATAACAACTTTGCTTCTAAAATCACCCATGTTTTGTGTGTTAATTTTATCCATAAGCGGCATGATCTACCTTTTTAAGAAACTTTTCATGACAATTCTTATTTACTTTGAGAGTTTTTGCCAGAAGACTGCTGAGAGGATGTCACCGAAATAAGTATTTTTCCTTATTTTGTTTTGTTCTAGATGTCTGAGCTAGTGTGTGAAGCCCTCAGGCTCTCGGCTAATAATTCAGCACATTAGTCACTAATCTGCGGCAACCAGAAAACAAACGAAAATTCATTGCTTGTGGAAAACGGGACTATTTCATAAGCATTATGGTCTAGAGGTGCCAATGGAGCTAACATTTTCGAAAATGATAATCCTTACGAAACGCTAATACATTGTGATATTTGCTTTTTCGGCTTGTTAATGAAGATTATGAACTGGACAGATTATGATTGCAGGCGAAATTTCCAGACAGTGCGGTTTCATGTTTTGATGACGTCAATTAGCCAGGAAGAGCATACGGTTTTACTCCTTTTTGTGTACCTATGTCACGGACGGTGTTTATGGAGTTTATCCTAATGTTGAAGCAACTGAAAATCAACAATTACAAGCAATTCTCAGACAATGTGTGACCCCCACTGTGGTGGTTACTATTCCCGACTTAAGGAGAAGCTCGATAAACCTGACTAGATCCTGTCCCAGCTTGAGCCCTAACTGTAGCGACCGGATTGACGTTATTGAACGCAACTTCAATGTACAGGAAAATGGTCAGAGTGTATTCTTTAACGTGTAGAGACTTTTCCATCCGAGAGATGAGAGAGTGTAGTGCAGTATCCACTGGCATGTTGGGAAGAGGATAAAAGTGATGGATCAATCGAGGCCTTAATACGAACATCAAGGACTCTTTCCAGTGTCTTCAGAAGAAAGGAACAAAGACTAATTGGTCTGAACCAACCAAGACCAACAAAAGGGTCGACTGCTGTACCCAATCAGGAGCCGGTTATTTAAATCATATGGTATTTCGTTCGAAATGGCAACGGTCAATCCATTACGTGTTTTTTACTCAAATTGATCGATCTCGTTACCTTTCGCTTCATTTACACTTTATTTTCTTCTGACAACTTCTAGAATCTGACTGTTGATTTGTTATTGTTTATCCTTTCGAAACCAAAAAATGTTTAACCCTTTATAACTAAAAATATTAAAATAAAAGGGAAGAATATGAATATTCTATAATATTTCCACATACAAACACTTGTTTCTACAACAATTCTTACACAATCAAACCTATTAACCCATACACACATGCATATATGTAAGTAAACTTTAAAACAAACTCTTGCATAAAAACCAAACCAAAACGAATTCACATGAACTTGAAGCAACAAGAAATAGTTTTCTCAAGTAATAATAAAGCGAACAACAACAAAAACGACAAAAAAACTTTAATAAAATGAGAAATTTAGTGTCTCCCCTCACTCTACCCGCAAATAATATTTTTATTTTCGTTTGCCTGTGACAATCAAATACAAAATAACTGTTTTTTTTTGTTCTGTATTATTATTCTACACAATGTATACGAGAGATATTAAGATATGAGAGAGAGAGAGAGCATGAGTGCTGTGATATTGAGAGCAACTCAACAATAGAAAAGTAATTGAATACTAAAATACAGTGTCACGCCACAGGGAACAAACAACTTTTCCACTTACTTAGAATGAAAGCAAGGAGTGCAACACAGAGAGAGAGAGAGAGAACAGTGTTGGAACTTGTAAGTGAAACACCTATACTGAGACAGAAGCGACAGAATCCATGAAATAAATTCCGTTATAATCTTTTATTGTTAAATGTATGAGAATTTGTGTTGAAAAGAGACAAAGAAAAACGAAATGAACTGAAGACATAAACAAATACAAAAAAAGGACAGCAATACAGGGTGTTTTAGAACCAAGTGTTATTTTGGTTGAGTTCTATTGTTTAATAAGAATATTAAAGGTGACAAGGCACAATGTTTCACGATTAATTACGAAATCAAAAAAAAAATATTCGTTACAAATAACGAACAAGACAATTTCCAACTTCTCGAGCTAGGATACATACATACATACATACATAATTGGCCATTACAACCCTTCAGTCAGAATTACGGCCTAGCTTCTCACAGGACTTATGTTGTGTGCGTTCATTTTATACATGAGTGGCGGGAACTACAGTTTAATGTCGACTCCGAACGACAGATTTTTTGAGAAACTTTTTCATGGCTGGCTTATTTACTCCTTGAGTTTTTGCCAGAAATCTGCTGAGAGGAAATCGCCGAAGAAATATTTTTTTTTCATATTTCGTTTTGATGCCTGATTTGGGATACGAACCCGGGCTTTACGTCTAATAAGCCAACACACTACCTATTAGACTACGAGCTAGGATATTGATGCGAAAATGAAAAATCAAGATACTGATGTTTTGCTTTAACATCGCTTAACATTAAAATTATAAACAAAAGCTACAAAAACAAAACAATGCAGTAAACAAACCAGTTTACAAATTATCGTACTGCTTAATAAAGGGCTATCCATTTCGTGGTTTCAAAAGTATGGGACTGGAATTCGACATCTGTCAAACTAAGTTGTGAAACCAATTTTTTTCTTTTTAGTTGAAAGTCTGACACTGACGAAAATAGATCGCTTAACTATCACACAACGCATAACAATTATCAAAACCTACTACAAAAATGGTAATTCTGTCACAGCCACGTATCGAACAAAATTTTCTTCAGCGATGAAGTACATTTCACACTCGGTGGGTATGTTAATAAACAAAATTGTCGTATTTGGGGTTCTGAGAATCCTCAAGTAATTGAAGAGAGGCCATTACATCCAGAAAAAGTCACTGTTTGGTGCGCTGTTTGGTCCGAAGGTGTGATTGGACCTTACTTCTTCGAAAACGACGATGGAACGACTGTCATCGTCAATTCGGAGCGTTATGGTCATATGATAACCGACTTTTTTTTGCCTGCTATTGAAGAATACGACTTGGAAAACATGTGGTTTCAACAAGACGGTGCCACATGCCACACAACTCGAGCGAATATGGCTTTATTGCAAGAGACATTTCCTGGCCGCGTAATTTCTCGTCGTGGCGATATCAACTGGCCACCAAGATCATGCGATTTGACACCATTAGATTTTTTTTGTGGAGCTACGCGAAAAACCGTGTTTATGCAGATAAACCTTCAACTCTTGAACACTTAAAAACCAACATTCGTCAAGTTATGGCTGAGATACCGCCAAACATAATGTGAACGTTCAAACTTTACAATAATAAAGAAATATCATGAAAAAAATATTTTATATGTGTTTTATTTACGTTTACTTTTGAAACCACGAAATGGATAACCTGGTATAACAACAAACACCAGCATAAAAAAGAATGGCAAACAATAGACAATCGTTTATAGAGATTTCGAGAAGGCAAAGCCGCGAACATTCGTCTACAAGAACATTCATCAGACTGTTTACCCTGCCATATAAAAGGCAAAGAAAATTCTCTAGAAGATCAGTGGCTATTTTGGAACATATAAGAAATAGTACACCATACAGACTATATGCAAATGGTAGTCCAGAGGGTCCTCTTTCAAACAGTGGTAGTGGGATAGCTGTACTAATTTTAAGAGTTGAGATTTTCAATTTTGAAAAAAATCGATTTTTGGCCAAAAATATTAGATCAGTGGTAATTTTGCAACATATAAGAAATGGCAGTCCATAGGGTCGTCTTTCCAACTGTGATAGTGGTTATGCGATTTAAAAGCATAACACCAGTATCTAGATTTTTCCATTTTCGTAACAATATGAAGATTGGCGACAGAGGGAAAGAATAAATGATCGCAGTACTTTAGTGCAAAGGGAAGTGTTTTAAATATTTTAAATTATTGTTATTGAATTAACCTACTGGATTGTTCGTCAATTCGTCAATTGATAAATATTTGTTGAAACCCTTTAAAAGAAAAATACAAGAAAGAAAAAAATTATTACACTTGTTAAGGAGACGTAAGCTGATGAGTTTACGTATTGTAAGAGTCGCAAGGAACACAATAAATAAATAGAAACAGACTCAGTGACAAAGTTATGCTCAACGAATTTCATCTTTTTTTCTTCTTCTTTAAATGTAATAACAACAATGTGTGTGTGAGAGAGTGTTCATACAAAAGTTTACATTTTACTTACGAGTATAAGTACGAGTATTTTTTTTATATGACAGATAAATGTGAGAGTATATGTGTAAGAGAATTAAGTATGTTTACATGGATATACACATACATGTGTAGGTGTGTTTATGAATGTTAAACAATCATTTATGAAAATTGTCATTTTATATGCTCAGAGCATACTTTACAATGACTCTTTTTCACTTTCTACTTTCCCGCTCTGTGTGTCTGTCTTCCTACTCTTTCCCTCCTCCTGTTTATCTATATATGTACATATGTGACCCTCTTTATTGTGCTCATCTACTTACAAATGTGTTATAATATTTCATACATACTTTTTTTTTTTGCTTTAAAGATATTGAACAACAACACAAGTACAACACGTGTGTATACGAATAAAGAAAGATAGAAAAAAAAAATAGAAAAACACAATCAAGTGTTTACTGTTATATTTGCATTTATTTTCTACTTCTCCTCTTCTTCCTCTTATTTTCTTGAGAATTTCAATTTATTTGCCAGTGCTGTTGTGTTTAAATTTAAAATTTTTTTTATTTCTTTATTAAACCAAAGAAAATGTTGAATAACATTTAAAAATTTTAAACTAAAAACTAAAAAATCAATTTCTCTTAACCACTCACTCCCCAGCCCTAAGCGTATGAGTAATACTAATTCAACAATTATTCATAAAGTATACGCATGGTGTACTCCAATTTAAATACGTAGTTAAATGGGGAGGCTTAATTTCATACAATTTTCTTAAGGCAATAGCGTGACTTTAGCTAACAAGCCAAACAAATCGCCCAAACAACATCTATGAATATTTAATAAATATTGTTATTTGGAGCGCTCTAAAATTAATTGACCTCAATTCACTTCATGTAAGCCATCATGAATAGAAAGTTAGACACACATATGAGTGCAATAAAGCAAAGTAAATATGTTTTATTTACAAAATTTCTTAGCGTTCACTTTCAGGCCTTAAATATACTTAAAAATACAAGAATGGTTTTGCAGCTTGATTTTACCAACTCTAAATGGATTAAAAGTTTTGTCTAAGGCTACAAGACTTTGTCTCTGCCACTGTGATAAGCTTGGTCGTAATCCTGACTGAAGGGTTGTAGTGATCAATTGTGTATGCATGTAATCTGGACGCTGCATATTCTTTTAAAAGAGGGACTACTGTGTGGTACACTGATGGGTCAGGAAGGCATTTTGGAACAGAATCAGTAGTTTCTGCTCCCAGAATGAAATATGCGGAGACGATGAGAAAACTCGCGGGTGTCTATGCTATCGGAAGATGTGCTCAATTCAACTTGAATGGATTTACAAAAGACCATTCGAGCCCTAGGCTTTTATGAGGTCAAATTGGTCAAATTCAAGATGAAATATGAGATTGTCTAGGGAATGTGAATTAGCTAAGTAGGCAGAATAAGGTTACTCCCTGTTGGGTCCCAGATCATGGTGGAATACTTTGCAATGAGCAAGCAGACGAGCTTGCCTTTACATCGCTGATGGAGCCAGAAAGCTTCTGTGCAGTAGGGGCAGATGTTTGGTAAGAGAAGCAAAAATAATCAAAAATGTTGTTGGAAAATTACAACAAGAGAAGATTTGAGTCATGTACCCGACTATCACTAAAATACATGAGGTTGATAATCGGTCATTTGACAGGGACTTATGCGATGAGTACTAACTGGACTATAGACATGTAAATGTTCTGGGAAGACATTGGAACATCCTAGACGATTAGAAAATTCGATTTAAGAACTCCAACTAAAAACATACATACATATTTGATCATTTCAATCCTTTACTCAGGATTTCTCACACCACTTATGTTGTGTGTGTTAATTTTATTCATAAGTGGTGGGTCTTACAGTTTAAAGTCGTCTCAGAAGGACATACTTTTTTGAGAAACTTGTCATGGATGTTTTTATTTTCTTTCAGAATTTTTGCCAGAATCTGCTGAGAGGAAGTCGCAGAAGAAATATTTTTTGATATTTCGTTTTGTTGGAGATGATGTCTGACCAGAGCTTTGAACCGTGACCTTACATCTAATAAGCCAACACACTTCCTAATAGACCCCGGCGACTTCTAAGCACTCAATTCTTATGAGGTTTATTGTGTCAGTCTTAAGGAGTTGTCTTAAATTAGACAGAATAAGGTTAACATCCGCTGGGTCCCTGGTCATGGGGCAATTCTCGACAATGAGCAAACAGATGAGATTGCGAGGAAGGGAACTTTCACTCCGTTGATGGAGCCAGAACACTTTTGTGGAGTTGGAGTAGATGCTTGAAATGAGAGATATAGAGAAGAGGCAAAGATATTCAACATTTTTGTTGCGATATTACAATAAGAGAAGATCTGAGTCATGCATTAGACTATAAAGAAATAATCTGAAGTCGATAACCAATCCTTGGATAGGGGCTTATGCGACGAAGCATCAGAGACGAATAGAAAATTCTATTTAAGAACTCCAACTAAAGATTTCTTATCTGATCTGAAGTTTCGCAATAAAATCCTTGAGGTTTATACCGATAGGGTGCGCTTATTAAGGGTTCTGTTGTTAAACTTTCTTATAAGCAGTGTTTTACAAGCGGAGGTCATGGCTAATTTCAAAGCGGTGCAAATGCAGTGTGTGGCAGGATTTTTTTTGGAAAACGAACACATTTCCAACGCCATGAATGCCGTGGATTTCTCAGGGGTTCTTTTATGGGTTACGGGACATATGGATATTGTTGGAAATTGTATTACCGATGAGCTGGCAATGACCGGTGTGGAGCTTGCAATGTTACAAGGCGTACGTATTCCGATTGACTGTGTTAAATTCAATATTATTCACACGTTTTACAGGGAGGTTCAATCTCTCAATCTCGTTTGAGGTGTTCATGCAATATTGCTTGATCCTACTGAACACACATGGATAAAACCAATTCACTTCTATCCTCAAATCGTATGGTAATCCAACTCCCAATAGCGATTCTCTCGAACCATTGTCCTTCTGGTAGACAAGTCGAAAGTTTTGGCATTTCGTTAAATGACTTCTTCAGGAGCTGTGGGTCTTTTAACTCATGTATCAGTGCTTTGTTATGGTGACAAAAAGACGGAGGATTCTGATCTCTCACTTTCTGATGTCCTTGATCAAAGTCTCTAATATAAAGATTGCTGTAATAGCAAGACTTATTTGGGAATTGGGTTGTTAACCGGGTTTGAGTATTAATTGTGGGATCACAATGAGCCTAAATACTGGCCTAAGTGGAATCTCTTTCTTCAATTTAAGTGCTTGGTGTTTAGCTCATGGGCAATCGAAACAGTGCTTAAATGATAATGGTATTCGACATTTTAGACCATTGATCTTCTTGAGTGTGCTGAACTACGAAACCAAAATTTATAAAATACACACTTATACTGTGTGTATTAATTTTATGCATGAGTGGCGGGACCTACAGTTTAAAGTCGATTCCCAACGACAGATTCCTGAGAAACTTTTTCATGGTAATTTTATTTTCTCTTATAGTTTTTGCCAGAAATCTCCTGAGAAATATATTTTCATACTTCGTTTGATTGGTAATGTCTGACCAGAGGTTTAAACTGCGGGCTCGTGTCTAATAAGCCAATTCACTGTATGTATGCATCAATTATACAAATTGATTCGAAGAGAACAAATAGAAAAAAATCAATCTTTATTGAGAAGTATAACTTCTGTGCTCTAAAAGCTAATTAATTATCATCATAAAAAGAACTTCATCTCCTAAAAATTACTTCATTTAAGCAACATAATCAATCATAAATTTTATTTCGCTATTAAAATGCAAATGAAGTTATTACGCTGGCCAAATAAAAGGCCTCCCCCACAACTCCCATTTATTGCAGTTTTTATTACAATACACTGCGATGATTTTATGTCTGTATAAACTTCTGTCATGTAATTGTTAATAAAATTAAAATTTTTACTGTCTTTCTCCATTCATTCAGCTACTGCTTCTGTTCCTGCTTAATATACCCCGAGCATGTTTTACAAAGCCAGTGTAACGGGGGGAGAGTAGTGTAGAGAAAACAATCAAACCGTGCTACATTTAAAAATTTTATTATTTCAACAATGTTTTGTTCCGAGGGGGTTTTTTGTTAAACACTTTTCGGTTACAATGAATGAAAGGAATGAAAATCCTTTTTCACTTTTTTCGTTCTCCTATTGATGATTTCAACATGAATTTCTATTCCATTTTGGGGGTTTTGGGGTTAGACAAGCACTCTATTGTAGGGGGACATCTGTTTTAATAGGAAATATTTTTGTAGCTTCTTCTGTTTTCCTTTTTTTTTTGTTATACAACTTTGTTATGTATAGAGAGAGATACAATGTTAGATAAACGTATATTTCAAAAATTTTATTTCATTTTATTTTAGTTTTTTTTACCATTCAGTTTTGACTTTTTCATCTCTTCAATACCAACACAAATGTTATCTTATCATTTGGAATATTTAAACATCAATTTTTAGTTCGTAATTGTTTCATGAATTTCAAAACAGGTGTGTTAATTAATTAGAAAAATTTACAAGAGAAACATTTCAAAAGTAAAAAAAAATACTTTTTTTTATTTACTTCAATCAATTAAGAAAATTAAGTTACAAGAGTTCTAGCAACTGTGGCTTTTGATTTTTGAATACTTGGAATATTTGTGGGTTTTTAGAACATTCACAGGCAGTTAGAATATTAGAAAGTTGATTCTGGAAATTACGTAAAATGGTACGTTTGTAGGACAACTGTACATCATTAAGTATTGTGTCAAATCTGGATTATACTGTGTTGTTTTGTAGGAACAGAACGTTTGTCCTTTTTTAGAGATAGTTTATGTGACCTCAACCTACTAAGGGCTGGACAGTTACAGGGGAGGTGTTCGATAGTTTCCAACTCCTTATCGCCGCAACATACCTTGCAATAGTCCGGTTGGGATCTGTTCCAGATCCTTGTCAGCGATCTAATATCGCAGTGCCTCGTAAAAAACCCAATAACTAACCTCAAACTGGCCTTATCCAAGCCCAGCAGCCAAACTGTTCTAACACTGTCTATAGCAAGCACCGAGAAACATAACATCCCGATCCATTCCCACAACGCCTCTGCTTTTTCCCCCTAACCCATCCAATGAAGAGGCCGTAGAGGTAGCAGATTAGGGGATCAGGACCAACTATCAAACCGCGCTCAGAAAGTGAACCTAATCAAGCGATATCATCCGCCTTCTCACTGCCAAGTATACCAAGTAGTATGACCCGGAACCCAGCATAGACAGTTTTGTTGATGTAATATAATATAATATAATATATGGATAAATAATGACGAAATTATAATAACAAAATTGCAAGCAAACATACCGAATGGATAAAAGAGAAAAATAAACAATAACAATTCAACAGTAAGATTCTAGAAGTTGTCACGCCAAAAATAAATGAAGTATAAATGCAGCGAAAGGACCGTACATACAAGTAAAACATACAAACATATCGATAGAATAAAAAAGAAAGGTAAACAATAACAATTCAACAGTATGGTTC
The DNA here is from genome assembly GCA_927399465.1 of Sarcophaga caerulescens. NCBI lineage: Eukaryota > Metazoa > Arthropoda > Insecta > Diptera > Sarcophagidae > Sarcophaga > Sarcophaga caerulescens. Next base: position 91,846,663 of record OV656866.1, on the reverse strand, counting down.
TAGAAGTTGTCAAGCCAGAAATAAATGAACTGTAAATACAGCGAAAGGTACTTACATACAAACATACCGAATGAAAAAAAGAAAAAATAAACAATAACAATTCAACAGTATGGTTCTAGATGTTGTCACGCCAGAAATAAATGAACTGTAAATACAGCGAAAGGTACTTACATACAACATACCGAATGAAAAAAAAAGAGAAAAATAAGCAATAACAAGTATGGTTCTAGTTGTCACACCAAAAATAAAAGAAGTATTAATAAGGCGAAAGGGAGCGTACACACAAGTAAAACATACAAACATATCGAAAGAATAAAAAAGAAAGATAAACAATAACAATTCGACAGTAAGGTTTTACTAGTTGTCACACCAAAAAATAAGCGATGTATAAATACAGCGAAAGGGAACACATATTCAAACACAACATGCAAGCGTACAGGAAGATAAAAGGGGAAAATAAGCAATAACAATTGAAGAGTAAGGTTTTGGAAGTTGTTTGGTAGTTGGAATTAAACATCTTTGGGTATTAGTGTTTCCCTTAATCAATCAGTATTTATTATTGATATCGCCACGAGCTGTGTTCCAAGATCTGCTGAACTCGCCTCAGCCAAAGTTGACACTCTTCTGGACTCACAGCCAGTTGTGCTCATGATTGTTGTAGTTGGCCGTAAGTATTTTATTTCTCTGTTAATGAGGTTTTCAATGTTCCTCTCTAAAGTCATCATTCGTTGTAACATTGTAGCCCTGATAGAAAAATAACCGGAAGCTTTCAAGCTACTGCAATGGTAATATGACTTGAATTCATTCATTTTGGAATGCATATCATTGAAGTTGAGCAATAGACGGCATATGTTATCTGCACAACCTAGATTTGCTAGACTGTCAATTGGTCACGTGGTTATTGCTTGCTCTGGATGTAATTTGCGAACACTGCTTTGAAAACTAAAGACGATAATGGACATCCGACTTACACATTTATGGAAAGAAAATCAGTTTCTTCATTGCGAAAATCGTTCGCGAGAGTATGTGCCAATAGTTTGTTGAGTATATTATATATATATCGAGTCACTCGAATCATTTATAAGTACATATTATAAGTATTTTTCTAAAGTTATGAATCTAAATAAGTAGGCTTATGAATCAAACATATTTCAAATGGTATGAGTTTGATGTCAACGTTGTACGCATATTCATTGCAACCTGTACTTATAAATCAACGTTGTAGTGAGTACGAATGAATCAGAGTGGTTAAATTTCAATATTGTTGACTGTAGCATGTTCATGATGTCATCATTGCCGACACATGCTTAAAGTAACTCTTTTATTATGTTTTTATTACGAATTATCAATAACGCACATATGTACACACACACATTGTTGATGGCACTTCTGTTTGGTAAATTCAAGCAAAGATCAATTTGCTTGCGTTTGCTATTTAATAGTCAATGCTGTCAACACTGTTAGTGTTGGACATATTCTTAATAATTGTTTGAAATTCTTGCTATACCTTCCACTGTAGACATAATGCTTGATCAGCATTATTTATGTATAAATACTGGGTAATTTTAGGGATAAGAATTAATTAATAAACACTAGCCAAACCGTGCGCTTCTGGCGCACTTGGCAATAAAAACAAATAAACTTGTTTTTACTTATTAACATGACTCACTTATATTCAAATTTCATGAGTGCTTATGAGTAGCGAAAAAACGATTCATTGCTGATCTCTGATACATACATAATTGGTCATTACAACCCTTTTGTCCGGATTGCGATCTAGCTTCTCACGCCACTTATGTTGTGTGTGTTAATTATATATAATATTTGTTGATATTTTATTTTTTTTGAAAATGTTTGACCTAATAAGCTAACACACTACCTACTAGATTACGGTGACATTTGCAATCATCTTGTTTACCATGCTAAGGACAGCCATGACCGTTCAATGCTTTGCATTTAATTTAATTAAAAAACTTTTAAATTTATTGCACTTTAATTCTTGCTCTTTACAGTGTCTGTGGAACTTAACAATTCCAATCAATATTAACTTTTAATAAAATTCTGATGAAACAAAAAAAAAAAATTAAAACTTTTCCACACTTTTTTTCTGAAAATGGAAATTAAATTTTCATGTTATTTTTACTTTACCTAACTTAAAAGAAAAGAAAGCAAAAGAAATAACTAACAAGGAGTAGTAAAGTATACACATTCATTGTCTATACTTGTCTATGGTAGATAAAATAACAAGCGATCTTTTAAACATATTCTATACCCCCCTGTAAACAATGAAGAAAAATAATAAAATTGTTACAAGACTCGTCAGCTAATGTCAGTTTCATTATAACAATAAAGGAGAAGGAAACGAAGCACAAGAAAAGAACACAATCAGAGAAACCAACACATTTTCAGACAAATTGTACGAGAAGAAGAAGAAGAAGATTTCAAGTTAATATTGAGTGCAGTAATGCCACAGTATTAGCTCATCGTACTGGCATCTCTTACTCGTCTTGTTTTACTCTGTTGTCTGTGTTGTTTTTGTTGTTGCTTAACGGTGAAAAATGTTCGTCTCTTAATACATCATTTCATCTCAATGATACAGGTTTTCTTATACAACCAGACAAAGTCAAAATAAAATCTTTATGGCGAGAGAGAAAGACAGACAGAGAGAGAGCGAGAGTAAGTGTGAGAGAAAGATAGGATTTCCAAAGTAAGGACATTGTTAAGTCGTCTTGTAAATACTTTTACGAGTATGCTTGTGTGTAAATGATTGTTTGTATGTGTGTGCCTGTGCTTAAGTAAATATTGTCAGCTGAAAAGCTATTTTAATAACGTGACAACATTGATGCATCGCTATTGCCTCGGGCTCTCTCTCCGTTTCAATTTAAAAGAGAAATTTTAACAAGAAAAATATTGAAAATAAATACGACGTATGAAAACTATGTCACAACAATAGTAACAAGTGATTATTAAATTTTTTTTAAAGAGGTTGTGAAAATTTAAACGTATAAACACACAGTTATAGAAACAACAAGTGGCGTTGAAACTAATTCTGTTTAAGAAGGTTTGTGTATACAAGTAATAGTTGCAGAGGTTGTAAAATATATTAAGCGAGCGTATAAGAACATGATGAAGTCGCCGTAGTCTAGTTGGTAGTGTGTTGGCTTATTAGACTGAAGGCCCGAGTTCGAATCCCAGGTCAGACATCAAAACGAAAATATGAAAATATTTCTTCGACGACTTCCTCTCAGCAGATTTCTGGCAAAAACTCTGAGAGTAAATAAAATTGCCATGAAAAGCTTCTCAAAAAACTGTCGTTCGGAGTCGACTTTAAACTGTAGGTCCCGCCACTCATGTATAAAATTAACGCGCACAACATAAGTGGTATGAGAAGCTAGGTCGTAATCCTGACTGAAGGGTTGTAATGACCAATTATGTGTATAAGAACATGATATGGTTTGTCAAAGTTTTACTTCTCTTATGAAATATTGTTACCAAAACGAAAAAATTTGGATACTGGTGTTTTGCTTTTACATCGCCTAACAATAAAATTATAAACAAAAGCTACAAAAAGAAATCTGTTTACAAATTATCGTACTGCTGAATAACAACAAACACTAGCATAAAAATTGGTAAACAAGTAAACAAAAATATAGCAAAAACACTACAATAATAAATGTAAACAAACAATGTTTACATTTATAGAGATTTCGAGAAGAACATTCATCAGACTGTTTACTTTGCCATATAAAAGCTAAGGCAAAGCAGGCGACTGAGTTAGTAAAAGCTCAGTCAGTCTTGTGTGAAGACGGGGTGTGTTTGAAGAGATTATCGTGGTTTGAAGATCTCCGTTACAGAGATCTGTCGAATAATTGTCTAATAATTGTTATTGTTTATGCAAAGTGTGTAAACAGAGGAATAACAAAGAAAAGCAATTGTTATTGTTTACATCAAGTTGTGAACAGTGGCACACAGAAATGTGCGAATAATAAAGAATTTTATTTAAAACTAAACACAAATTTATTTTTATTTTATTTGCAATCTACGAGCTCATATTTCAAATGTTTTTAAAAGCTAAAAACGTAACAATATACTTATATTTATCGTTCATAGTGATAAAAAACACTTGAGCCAACGTATATTGCAATAAGTTATGTTACACTGAAAGAAAACTCCTTCAAGGCCTCTACCAGACCAGTAATTTCCGTAGAGAGCTATTAGTCTCGCTTTATATTTTTTCTAAGAAAGACAACCTACTTCTACAATAAAGTATTTCTGGTATTCTTAACGTTTAACACATCAATAGCAACCTATTGTATCACTTTGATGCCTAATTGACTTTCTTGGTCAAGTATTTGCTGCCACTGATGCTCTAAACATGAAATAGAATGACATGAAGTCTCCATACAGGAGGAACGGAAACAAAACTATGTTTCCGGTTCTATTAGCAGAGTTACTTGTAATTAGAGGCTATATGGTGTGAATCAGTGATAATTGCCAGACATACGAAATCAATTCCCGGACATTATAATTATTATTATAGCTAAGAGGCCCCTTAGTACTGTGTGTGTGATAGCAATCTGGTGAAACGGTACAGTGTATGTGCTCCTTATTGTGTTGTGTTCGCTAATACGATTGTTTTTGTCATGATTTTTTAAATATTTTTTTTTTATTTTTAGCTTTTCATTGCAACATTTTATGTGGTAATTGAAAAGGCGTCAATACGATGTATTGTAGTCTCCTCAAACTATAATGATTGCCCTATAATGTCTTCCCCAAGCCCTATTGCTCTGACAAAATCATATCAATATCAACAATGATAATTCCCTGCCTAGCACTTGGTATGCACTGCAATGTTTCTTTCTGGGATTCATTAATAAAAATCCATTCTTATTATCACAGAATCTACATTTTGAGCTGAAACAACCCAAATTCTGAATAAGTATACCGCCCTGAGCCTAAAGTGCCCTTGTCAAAAGATTGCTTACCAGCCTCAAGTTATTTCTGGATAGTCTGATGCATTCCTCAGATCTCCTTTTATTCTCCAACGAAAGATTCAATTGCCTTACATCCAACTGGTTTGAGAAGAGTTTGAATTTTCTATAGAAAATGAAATTTATCGACAAATTTTCTATAGACAATTTATCGACAAGTTTACTATCGAAAATGTAATTTATGTACACATTTTCTATAGAATATTACATTTTCGATAGGAAACTTGTCGATAAATTGTCTATAGAAAATTTGTCGATAAATTTCATTTTCTATAGAAAATTCAAACTCTTCTCAAACCAGTTGGATGTAAGGATGTAATTTATCGACAAGTTTCCTATCGAAAATGTAATATTCTATAGAAAATGTGTACATAAATTACATTTTCGATAGTAAACTTGTCGATAAATTGCATTTACTATAAACAATATTTGGATCAATTGCATTATCTATAGAAATTTTTTCGATAAATTGCATTTTCTATAGAAAATTTTGCGATAAATTGCATTTTCTATAGAAAATTTATCGATAAATTGTCTATAGAAAATTTGTCGATAAATTTCATTTTCTATAGAAAATTCAAACTCTTCTCAAACCAGTTTTTCTATATATAGAATTTATCAATAAAATGCATTTTCCGATATAGAGAATTTATCAATAAAATGCATTTTTCGATGTAGAGAATTTATCGATAAATTGCATTTTCTATAGAAAATTTATCGATAAATTGCGTTTTTCTATATAAAGAATTTATCAATAAAATGCATTTTCCGATATAGAGAATTTATCAATAAAATGCATTTTCCGATATAGAGAATTTATTGATAAATTGCATTTTCCGATGTAGAAAATTTATCGATAAATTGCATTTTCGATAGAAAAATTATCGATAAATTGCATTTTCTATAGAAAATTTAGGATATATATATCGATATCGATACATTTGTAGATAAATTGCATTTTGTATAGAAAATTTGTCGATAAATTGCATTTTCTATAGAACATTTATCGATAAATTGCATTTTCTATAGAAATACCGGGTGTATGTTGTTTAGAAACAGTTAAATTGGTCCTCTATTCAGCAAGGTTTAAGAATTGAAATACTGTCATCATTTCTTATTCTGTTCTCTTAAACTTGGACTTTATGACCGGAATCCTAAACATAGAGAATATAGAGTACAAGAGTAGCTTCAATGTATCAAGTGAAATTGATACCAATTGATGAAATGTACTAGAGTGCTTAAGTTTTTATCACTGTCTAATAGTTATAGGGTGTAATATGGACCACTTGCCATGACTATAACTAACTAACTAGATTTTAATTAGAAAAACATAAAACAATCTATTGAAATACAATTGTTGTCCTCCTGCCAAACCTAATGAATGTTATTCCTACAAGTGAATTTATTTCGAGAGAGAAAAAAGAAAGAACTTTTAATTTCCCTCTTAAGAATAATTCAAAAACTTTTTCGTCTTGTGCTCTGTCGCTTTGTCTATAAATGCTCGACCATAGAAGGCAGTGTTTTCAAACAACCACAGAATGAAACAAAAGCAACAACAAAGACTGAAAACCAAATGACAATGAGTATAGTTTTGTTTAAACAAAAGATAATATTCAAACAAGGCCTAACCCATACCACTTTGGAATACTTTGGACAAAAAAAAAAAAAAGCAAAATAGTAGAAAAAATACAGAAAATTAGTCTCAAAAACAATGAATGAATGAATGATACAAGACAATACAATACAATGGTAAAATAATGAAAATACTTAGAAAAAGTTGAAGAAAAAGAAAAAAGTATTCTTTCTAAACGAATGGTTGGTTAAGGAGAATATTGCAATACATAGCTACCAGTAACCTAATTAACTAAAAATGTTGGCAGCAAAGAACAAAAACAAGACAGAAAAAACGAAGAATTGAAACATAAAACCCGGAAAGCGAGAGTAGCCACGGAAACAATACAATGCCTGGCAAGCCTGAGAAGCTTGCTACCAACTGCTACTTTTCTCTCTCTCTCTTTCTCCTGCTATTGTTCTAAATAAAGTTAATGAAACTTAAGCTGCAAACCAACTACACTACACACAACCCGTTGCTGTTAGAGAGCAAGCGAGTGAATTAGTCTGGCGAAATTAAAAAGTTTAAAGTGGTTGAAGTATTTATTCAAGTGTAAATGGAGCGCAACGTATTTCCTGGTTTCACAAATGCCACGGCGTTAATAATTTTAACAATTACAAGTTCTTTTCTACTTCAGCTCTCTTTTTTTTTTGTTGCACAAAAGTTTGATTATAATTGTTTTAATCAAGGGAAGGGGAAAGGGTTTCAATTCCATTTCGAATTTCTAATTAAATTATTATTTTTTTAATGTAAATTAAAATTAATAATGAAGCCTCATTAGATAATGAATATGGGATGATTATTATTAACATGTTTCCCTGGTTTTCCCCTGAAGTTTTCATTATTAATAATGAAATGTTTGATTTACATTCAAGCAATTAAAGAGCTCAAAAGAGAATTCTTTAATTAGGAAAAATTAAAAAATCTACGCTCAAAGTAGCATCAATTATTACTTTAAGCAGGCAGATAAACTAACTAGTATTTTAAGTCATCAGTGGTAACTTCATTTTTCTGTATAATGTCATACATTAAATAGGAAACTGTTATATCGGTATATCGTCTAAATTTTCTGTAGAAAATGCAATTTATCGTGTAAATTTTTTATAGAAAATGCAATTTACCGATAACTTTTATTTACTCTCAGAGTTTTTGCCAGAAATCTGCTAAGAGGAACTCGCCGAAGAAATATTTCTTCGTATTTAGTTTTGTTGAAGACCTCTGTTCTGGGGTTTAAATCGTGGCTCCACGTCTAATAAGCCAGCACACTGTCTACTAGACTAGCTAGAATAATACCAGATATTGGAGAACCCAAGTCATTAAGGAGGAGAAGAATGCCAATGAACAGAGTATCGATCATGTTATAAGCTTGACGAATGTGATCGGAAGCTATTCCCAAAAAGACGACGAGGGGGAAAATGTCTTTGATGTATAGTCTGAAGCTGATAAGTGCTTTCACAATAATATCTGAACGTGCGGCACTGACATTGGTCATAGCAATATCCATAGGAATACATACATACATACATAGTTGATCATTACAACCATCTAGCTTCGCACACCATCTACGTTATATGTGTTAATTTCATACATAAGTGACGACACCTGCAGTTTAAAGGAGACTCCAAACGACAGATATTTGACAAAATTTTTTCATGGAAATTTTATATTTTTTCTCATAGTTTTTGCCAGAAATCTGCTAAGAGGAACTCGCCAAAGAAATATTTGTTCATATTTCGTTTTGTCCACAGACATATAGCGAGAAAAAGCGACACTCACAGGCAAGCTTCATCTATAAAAAAGGGAAGAATGAGGGATTTCCCTGACTAGCATGCAGGTGTTTTCTTCTGGGATGCATTAATGCCTTTAGGTTCCAAGAAAGTATTTCAATGCTCCATTTTTATCAGCACAGAATATCCATCTCGGGCTCGAAATATCTTCCAATTCGAAATAAATGTACTCTGAGCCTACAGTGTCTTGTCAATAAACCGATTACCAATCTTAGGTTATCCATGGATAGTCTGATGCATGACTCAGATCTCCTGTTATTATAGTTTTCCAACAGAATTTTTGATTGCCATACTCATCCACTTGGTTTGAGAAGAGGTTTTGCTTCTTTTGATACTCCCTTTCGTTGAGTATACCTTTCCAAACATATGCCCCACTCCATAGAAGAATTCAGACATGAAAATTCCCCTCCTCGCAAGCATGACCGCTTGTTCATTGCCGAGAATTTCCACAACGCCTAGGACCCAGCATAGAGTAACCTTATTTTGCCTACCTGGCTAATTCAGCTTCCCCAAAGACACTCCCATACTATCTTTGATTTAACCGCTTGGGTATGGGTGCCCCGATGGTCTAGTTGGTAGTGTGCAGAACTTCAAGAGCCGAGACCGTGGGTTATTTGTTGTGATTGTTTGTATGACATTATATATGATTAACCAAAATAGAAAAGAAAGTGAGATAAAAAACTGAAAGAAAGTATTTCACAAGAAAAAAAAAATTACGGAAATTATAAAAAAACACAATGTTTCAAAAATAAATTTGGCGCCCTGTTAGCTTTCTCTTCTAACTACTTTTCCTGCATTTGAACACAATGCACTCTATGAACAGAAATTATATTCTGTTTGTTGGTCTCAACAAAAAAAAAGTCTAGTGCTAGAATGGCGATCTGAACGCCATATATAGCCCTATATAGCCATATGTCATGAATTTGAATAAGATTACGTTATACTTGTATCCAAACAACCTAACCATAGTCATAGTTTTGTTCTCCAATACCGTATGCAGCGGACTTAAATCCAACGGAGCTTTCAGAGTTACTGCTGGTGCCTCTCTTATGCCAAAGAAATATATTTCATATTTCGTTTTGTTCGAGATGTCTGACCTTGGGTTTGAACTACGGGCTCAAATTTAAGCCTATACATTATTTTCGCAAATAGATTTTTTTAAGTAAATTAAAACAATGTTCTGAAATTGAACAATTTGTGATGACTAGCCAAACCATACTAAACAGAAATGTCAACACAGTTTGACGTTAAAACTATAGTCAAACCATAGTTATCGATATTGATAACACTTAAGCAGTTAAAAAAACATGCGATTTGTGGCCTTATACCGGCACCAATGAACAAGTCATTTCAATTGCTGACTAAAATCAGATCAATACATAAAGAAAAGAGAGTAATTTGGATTAATCATACGCTCCGAAGACCATCTAATGAAATCTGCTGTAAAACAGCAAAGCAAATATAAAGATGAGTAATTTTAATTTAAACCTAGAAACTTTTTAATCAAATATGACACATTGCAGATGCCAAAAACTAATGGAGATTCTTTGTACACGGCCAATGGTTCGAACTATAAAATGTAATTTTACTTTTGAAGTAGACTGTTGGCAAACGTAGAAATTGAATTGTTTAATGAAACAGAAGCATATTCATTACAGGAATATTCAATTCATGAATTTCAAAATTGCTTTGAAAAATCATACAAAGAAAATTTACTCTTTCAGGCAAATAAACTTGAACCATAAATCTGTTGCTTTAACTCGTTCCTAAATACTACAGTATGGAATAGAAATACTGCTAAATATCAGGAAATTTGTGTAATATTCCCAGAACTTTTTAACAAATTTTACTTTATACGTTAAAAAAACAAACAAAACAAAGAACACGAAAAAGAGAGAAAGTAAGAAAGAGAAAAATGTCATTCTATGACCCAAATACTTGACCACTTGTAACTGGCATAAAGTGAACACAGATGATGATGCTGATCACAGGAAGTAAGAATATGCAAATATGTGTATGCATGTGTGTGTTAATATTGACATTTTTTTGTTTTTGCTACAAATGGTTTTAATGTTTAGCTTGAAATATACTTGAGATATCCTAAATATTACCATTTTTGTACTGTTATTTGTCTCTCTTCTTTTCGTTATATTACTCTCTCTGGTTAAACAATTTTGTTTTTGTGTTTAAAAGGAGATAAACCCCCCTTTGCGTTGTCACTTAATCAAATTTACATGTACATGCAGCGACAGGCCTACCATTTCTTCTGCCATATATTTAACTGTTTAACACTTTTTGTTGTTGTTGTTGTTGCTGTAGAAGCAGAGAAACTATAATACATATATGAGTGTCTAAGTTGTTTGTGTGTGTATGTGTTTAGTAGGAAAAAAAAACACAGAAAACAACAGAGAGAAGAGAAATGTTGAATAAATCATCAGGTACAAGTATCTTGTAAGCTTTTTGTAGCCCAAGGCTAAAATATAATCTTTGTTCGAGCATCAAAAAAAAAACAGTGTGTGTGTGAGGGCGAGAGAGAGTATGGAGAAAGACATTGAGCAAGGGTATTCATTGCATATGCAACTATACATGCATACATATATGAGAGTATTTGTGTTTGTGTTTAAACAAGTATTCACAAGAGAGCAAATGAGTTGGAGAATGATTGTGTGTGTATGTGTGAGTGTGTGTGTGTAAATCATAATATTTACATAGAAGTTAGTCACCTTTTTTAAAAGCTTAAATATTAAATATTTGCATTTTAGTTGTAAAATAATACAATCAAATATTTGTGTATATACCTTCGTTATATTGCTTTTTCCACCCACATGCACATACACTTACACGCATACATATAAGTGTATTTGTGTTCAAGTTTATTTGACAGCAGGCATCAAATAACCACAGGATATTGTCAAACGCTATTGAAAATAAATCCGTTCTCTTGCAGCATTAAGTAGCAAAAAGTCATGGGTTTCTTCCCCCTTCTCCTTTTTCTTTGAATGGTTTATTTATGCTTCATTTTAAACCGGATTTTAATGATTGTTGTTGCTGTTAAATACATCAATATTAGAGGGATATTTCAATGTTTAACATCAATACACGATAAAAACCCATTCTTTTTTTGATTTATTATGCATGTTAGTGGTTGTTGTCAAGCAGGGATGCTGTGGGGAATTTCATGAAATCAAAATAATATTAAAAAAATTGAAAAGCGATTTATAGCCAGTTGAAGAAAGAAACATGAGAACAAAATTAGTTCCAAAGAAAACTAGGATTTAATTTTGAAGCAGAAGGCCTAATTCTAGAACAATAAAAGCAAGCAAATTGTATTATTTATTCCCACTTATTTTAAAGACTTTAACTCTCAGTGGATGGCCCCTATTTATATATTGTTTTAGAATTGTAGACTAGAGTTTGAGGATATTAGGTTGGAATCCGTTTATATTATAGGTAAGGTTAGGTTAACGGGTAGCTTGCCGTTCACAGGCAAGTTTATTCGGTGGCCAGTGTGAGGTAAGCCCCCCTGTTATGATCCGTTAGTGGGGTTTGAAGGCCAGTTGCCTTGGGGCACGTTCGCCACCAAGCCATGATCTGTTATCCAAAAGCTAATAACGTCTGTCCACTCGCATAAAAGGTGTTACACCGATTTTCTCCACGTCATGACAGCCTCTGCATCAATCCTGGTGTGGCAGACCGAGCATGTTAGCATTACTGCCAATAGCGCAGTGTCTCGCTAGAATTCCTGCTAGAATGCGAACCGTTTTCTTGTCGAACTCAACTAGTTTCCTCGTTCTCTAGCTGTCCACTGCCGGACACAGCAAATTTTGAAATTCGGCAAACAGGTATGTTGGACCGCCCACGGTTTGTTGAATTCCATGCTCCTTTTTTTAATTTGGAAAAGTAGTCCCGTATAGGCGCATGTATCCCCTCTGTCGTCTCCGCCTCAGACATCTCCGATCCCTTCCGTGCCAGTTCGTCCGCCTTTTCGTTTCTCTGAATGTCACAGTGGCCAGGAACCCAGCTCAAGAAGTTGTTGTGTCGACATAGAGAGCCCATGCGCAGCGCTTTGATTGCTGTTCAAACCCCAGGTCAGGCATCTTCTGCAAAACGAAATATGAAAAAATTTTACTTCGGGGACTTCCTCTCAGCAAATTTCTGGCAAGAACTCTGGGAGTAAATGAAATTGCCATGAAAAGCTCATCAAAAATTTGTCGTTCAAAGTCGACTTTAAGCTTTAGATCGCGCCACTCATGTATAAAATTAACATACACAACATAAGTGGAGTGAGAAGCTAGGCCATAATCCTGACTGAAGGGTTGTAATGACCAATTATGTATGTATGTATGATCTTGACAATTGTGTCTCTCTTAGATTGCACGATAAATCCACTGTTTTCCAGATGGAGGTGTATACATTGATAGGGATGGGAGATTTATTTAAGAATTGAACCTCTAAACTTCGGCTATCGATGTCAATATGTTTAGTATTAAAATCCCCACAACCTAGAACGTCGTATGTTGGCTTATTAGACAATAGCCTGTGATTCAAACCTTAGCTCAGACATCTCGTTTTGCTGGCGAGTTTGAACCGTGGTCTGATATGCCAACATATTGACTCACAAGACAAGATCAGCAAAATAAATATCCAATACTTTGCCTGTACCCGTCTGCAAGCCACCAATATGTATTAAAATCGTGTTGTTCCGAAGGACAGATACCGCAAATTGTTCTACTCTGAAAGAATTCTAAAGCTTTATGGGCTAGAGCCCATACGAGCTAATACAAAATTGCCTCAGTTCACCTGACAGCTCTAACTTGAGAGATACTCTTTCGACAAAGACTTTCAAGAGAGTTTGGTAAGCCTAGTATGGGTGGTGAGCTTAGGTAATAGGTCTAGTTAGGGTGGTAGGTCTAGTAAGGCTGGTAAGCCTAGGTGGTAAGCCTAGGAAGGGCTGTAAGCCTACTCTCCAGTCTATTGTGAAAGGCGAAAACTCATGGATTAACATACTCCCCGTTGGTTTACACTGTTCCGATTTTAATTTTCTCTTAAAAAAAAAAAAAAACGATTTTTACGCCTTATTTCTACAAATCCAGTAGCATTTGGTTTAAATCCACTAACATGTCAAAATTTTGATGAATAACGTCTGTTTCTCGTGCTTAATTGTTTAATTCAAAGACAAACACATGCATATTAATGCACACACTCACACACATACCTAAACTTTCTTGCTATCTCTTTCTCTCCTTTTTATACATGCTAACACTAAACACACACACATTAAACACAATCAAACAACGTTTACAATTGAAAAAATATTGAAACAAACAAAAAAAAAAAAAAAAAGAAGAAGAAAAGGAATCTGGGTTAATGGAAAAACAAATCGACGACGAAACGAATGAATGAATGATTGAACAAATGAATGAACGAATGACATATTGCAATAGCAACAACACCAACAACAACAACAATAAAAGCGAAAATAATAGCAAAAAACGGGAAAAAAACACGAAGAAGAAATTATTTCTCCGTCTAAGTGTATTTGTATGTTAGTGGTGGCATAACAACATTTAGTGCCACATAATGATGCATTACCCGCCGCTAACACTGGCGGCGGCAACAATTCAACACCACCACCACCACCACTACCACGCCAACCATCAAGCAAAACATTAATGGCGCTGTATGAAGAATCAGTGCGTTTGAATACTGTGTGTGTTACGACAAGTGATGTGTTGGGATGTGCTTGTGTGCATGTGGGTGCAAAGTCTATAAGTGTTGTACTGACAGGGGTATTGCGTTTAACAGTGATGGTATTAAGGGAATTGTGAAATTTCTAGTGAAAAACGAAAAGAAGAAATGAAAAGTGTTGAAATGCGTACAATTCTTCTTCTTTTCTTTTTCTCACACATCAAACGATTGCATCATTAGAATTCCTGTGTTGGAAACAATAACAGCACAAGGTCAAAGTGAAAGTCACGTAAACTTGTTCATGTGACAAGTTAAAGAATGAATTTTGACACGAACAGCAGCATATTCAACGTCATGGAAATCAAATAAACTTTTGAATAAAATTGTATTCTAAGATCTTCCAACAGAGATTTGAGAACTTTGACAGTTAATAACGACCATCATAATGAAGCTACATCTGTCAAATTAGTTATCATTTATTTAGTCTGTTTTGCTGTTTGCTGGATGGACTCTGGAATAGTTGACAAATGATCCTAATTTTTATTGAAAAATTATCTTCAGCGATGAGAATGTATCCAATTCAGTCCGAAGAAGTCCCTGTTTGATGTGGATTTTGTGTTAGAGGAGTTATCAGTACATATTTCTTTGAGAACGACGTTGGCCGGGCCATTACAGTCAACGGCAAGAACTATAGATGAACTTCTCTTGGCCTGAATATGATGATATGGGCACCGACTACATCCGATTCCTAGAGAACACGGCTACATGCTATATTATATTATTTTGCACTAGCAATTTGACTTCATGGACACTTTCGTGTAGGTAATGTAAACTGGCCACCTACATATTGCGATTTGACCCTCTTCGGCTTTTTTCTTGTGGGGTTTTCCTCGTTAACAGGTGTATGCGAATAGGCAACACGCCAAATGGGTCCTTAAAGCTAACATAACTCAAACTATGGAACAAATTCAGTCTGATTTGTGCATCAAGGTCATGGAAAATTGCACATTTCTTATGCGCTCCACTAAGAGATGTTAAATGATGGCATTCGCATCAATAACACCTACAAATGAATAAAAAATTTCAGTGATATCTCACAAACACTTTGTTTTATTTAAATTTATAGAAAGAAAGCGCTTAATGAAACACTTGACAGCTTTCGAATTGAAAAATGGAGAGATTTTAACCCGTAAGCTTCCTAAGAGCGTCATGTCTTGAGAAAGAGTATTGTTTAGATGAAGCGGTAGCTTTGATTACCAAAGCTCTGTTGGGTACGCATAGCGGCCCGTTATGACGCCACAGGTAAGCGCAGTTCCTGTATTAATCGAATTCCTAAGAAACAAGTTGCTCTGCGCTAGTGCTGCACATTAAAAGCACGACTACTCTGCGCTGGAAACCAGCCAGAAAGCCTAATAAACGAAGTAATCTCTTTAACATCAATGGACGATAACTCCGTTAAGCTAACAAGGACCCAAATAACCTACATCTGCACCTAGTAAGAGATGGGCATTAATAAAGAAAGTGGATAAAAATTTCCTCTTCCTCAGCAGATCTACATCCATGGCAGAAGTCGTTAAATGGGAGACGCATTCTTTCTGAGTGTCTTCACATAACACAATGAGCTATAAGCATGGTCACTGTGATCGAGATGTCATTCCATCTATCGAGGGCTAAGTGAGTCTAACAGTGGAGCAAGATTCTTCACTGACCCAGGATAGAAAGAGTATGACTTTATGAGAAAGTTTCCTTAATACTGCACCCAATACACACAATACAACACAGCGTATTCTTTGGAGATATAATGTCAAGGCAACAGCCAATGGCAACCCTATAATACTAGAACTTGCAACAGTAGATCAATTACCTGTTTTCCTGGATGGTACTGATTTTGATCTTAGACTTTCACCCGTTCAGTAGTGTTCAATGCGTTCTACTATGCTAACATAACGTCAAACCTTAAAAAAATGGAAAAGTGTGGTAAACCATCTGCTAGTAAAATATCGAGAGTCCCGTAACCTTATCAGCATCATGCCCTGTAAGAACCGTTATAATGCTAATCTGTAGATGGCCTTTGTGCATTCAAGGACTTTTTGAGAGCTAACTGATGGCCATAGACATGTCCAAAGAATTATCCAGACTTGTGTACTGCTTTTGGTGTCGTTAGTTGCTTTACTTAAATTATTTCGAGCTTTCTTTTCAATAACATTATTAGGGTTGTTGAAAGCATTCAGTTGTTCTAAAACTATTCCACATCCGACTTTTTCCGATTTTACTTGGATGCAGTTGTGTGGAAAAGGCAAAGCATTATCTTAAAGTAATCTCTCCGGTATCTTCGTTATAAGACCAGGATCGAAAGCAGGTTCTGGTCTATACCATTAGCCAACAGTTAGATTCGGATTTTTGTACAACCAGCTTCATTGCCAAAATCAAAACAATCCCTGTGTGTAGAATACCGTGAAACCCACAAAATGTTCGATAGAAAAGTACCACAAACCATGGTCAAATTAAACAACCACGTCAATAGATTCCATCAATTACGAGAATAATACTTAGACGACTTCACACATACATACATGCATACATCACACTCACAACAAAAATGCCATCAACATATCAAGTCATACGAATTGTAAACATCATCTACACACTCTTACACGCACTCATTTCATTGACTTGACGATATTTTTGTACGGAGGTTTTTTTCTATAGTGAGTGTTTAAGTGTAGTGGTGCGTATGTAATAACAGGAAAAATAACAACAACAACATTATGGAAAGAAAAAAAAACAAGAAGCAAAATAATAGCAAGACAAACACACAAATGATGACAACAATAAAAATGAATAAAAAAAAGGTACGCGTTTTAAGCACATTTTTTCAGTATTCAGTTTTCCTTTTTATTCCTTCCAACCTAAAGTGGCATTTGCTGCTGCATTATGGTTTAGAATTTTACAACACTACAATAATAATAGCAACAACAACAACAAGAATTTCCAAAAAGAAAGAAAGAGAGTGCAGAGAGTGAGAAAAAACAAATCTAAATTCCTTACACTCGAATAAACTTGTCTGTCAAGCAGACACATGCTCTTTCTCTCTAACAATAATAACGCATGTAAACGCATACAAATATATGTATATGTATGTGTGTGTGTGTTTAACAGAAATATTCTTTTAACCTATAAAGCTTTCATTTACACTCAAATACATTTGAACTGACATCTGTTTTGTGGTGATATGAACAACAGTAACTACAATAACAACCAACAACAACAGCAATAACAACGATCATAATAATAACAACACGAATTTAAAATGAATACATAGATTTACTTGCACACATACACACACAGGCAAACATATGTATTAACAGTTATAATATTTTCCTCTTTCTCTTATAAAATGTCACGCTCTTTGGTTTTGCTAACAATTTAACCACACACACACACACTCACATACTCACTTTTAATGTTACCCTTGTAATCGTTCATACTTAAATGTTATTTTGCTGTTATCGCTATTATTGTATTTGTTGTTCTTGTAATATGTGTTATTTTTTGTTGTTATTGCTGTTGTTTCTGCTGTTCTTATTATTTGTTATCATGTTGTAAGTAATTTTGAGTGGTTTTTTCGTTTTCTTTTATTTTTCTCTTCCCTATTATTCTCATCTTATTTTGGTTTCCGCTCTCAATCATGTCTTAATAGTCTTAAGGTTGTCATTGTTACCACAGCGTGTATTGAAGGCGTTGTACAGTACAGTGTTGTTGAAGAAAATAGCACAACTAATTTGTTATGGTAATAGAGGTAGTATAGAAGGGCGGGTTAATTAATCCGTGACTGTTTGAATGAAACACAGTTTTATGGATTAAACAACTTGAATACCTTTCTCCTTTTCTTCATCGTTACAGTTTTTGAAGAAGTCATTTGCCTTGTGCCCAAGACCAGTGCGCCTCGCATGACTGCCCATAATGGAATATTCAGTAATGATATTCAGTAATAATTCCAATATTGAATGATTCATGATCCAATGATTGAATGATCCAATAACTAAGGTGAGCATACTCCTTTCAAGGTTAAGCATTCACTTTTCTATTCAGTTTTGGCCTGATTTGCTGCTTCCTTTTTTTCCCCATCCGAAATCGTCACCCGACGTTGACGGATTTCATAATGTTTACTAAGTAGAAGAATATTCGACTCCTGGGTGAGATATCACACAATTTGGTGGTCAAATATCTGGGAATAACACTGGATAGTAAATTGAAATCAAGGGCTCATATAGTAGAGAAATCTTGAGGATGCAACTCAGGCATTATGCACAGGATGTATGTCAATATCCTTAATCGTCTCCTGGACAGAACCAATAGACTCTATGCTTTTGAAAAGGGCTGTTCAATGAGACTTAGTAACAAAAATGAATGAATTAACCTGAATGCTGCTGAAAGCTCTTTTAAAAGAGAGTCTTTTTTGCGGTGTATGGGTGAATCAAGAACGGCTTTTGGAGTTTTTTATGAGTTTTTGATCCCAGAATGAAGTATTTAGGGCCAATGGGGAACCTCGCGGGTATCCTTCAAGCAGGAGTCTATGTCATCGAAAGATGTTCTCAATTCAACTTGGATATGAACTACAAAAGGCTGGACATAACGATACTATCCGACAGTAGGGCCGCCATTCGAGCACTGGGCTGTTATGCGCTTAAATCGAAAATAGTAGGGGACTCTCTGGAGAAGCTGAACTGGCTATGAAATAAATTGAAGTCCCCGCAGTCTAGTAGGTAGTGTGTTGACTTATTAGTCGTGAGGCCACAGTTCAAACCCTAGGTCAGATATTTCGATGAAATCAAAAAAGAAAAATATTTCTTTGGCGACTTCTCAGCATGGAAAGGTCTCGCCAGTAATGTTTAAAATTAACACACACAACCTTAGTGGCGTGAGAGGCTAGGTCGTAATCCTGACTGAAGGGGTTGTAATGACCAATTATGTATGTGTGTATGTATGTAGGAAAAATAAGGTTACCCTCTGTTGGGTTCCAGATTATGCATCGAGTATCATGTTGCCAGTATCGACGATGAGCAAGATGACGTCCTACGGCCAGATTTATTGGCCAAAGTATTTGCAAATTAAACTAATCAAATTGATCACATAACTGTGGGAAGATGCGTACATACGCTGGAAATCTTATTTCAAAAATAAATGCCAGGAAGCTATCGTCCAGACGGTATGATAAATAAGGTTACATTCTGTTGGGTTCCAGGTCATATAGGAATCCCTGGCAATGAGTATGCGGGCGTGGTTGCAAGAAGGAGAGTCAAAGGTTTTTCTCAAACCATGTGTGTTTGAGGCAATCAAAAATTTTGTTTATAAATAAGAGGAGATCTGAGATAGGCAGCAAGCCAACCAGGATCGGTCTTTCGATAGAACACTGTAGGATCAGGATACACTTTTCAGAATTCAGAATAGGAGTTATCTCGAGCTCAATATGTAGATTCTCAGACGTTGAGAATGAATCATTGGATCACATTGTTGGAAACTGTGGATCATTAATGCGTACCAGGAAGAAAAACTTGCCGGCATATCAAGTGTTAGATAGGAAAATGTCTTCGTTGAAAGCGAGCAGCATTCTGAAATTTGTTTGGCCAATAGGCTTAGAGGAGATATTATAGGGTTACATACATATTGTTACGTTTTTACCCTTTTAAATGCGTTAAAAATATGAGTTCGTAGTTTGCAAATAAAATAAAAATAAATTTGTGTTTAGTTTTAGATAAATTCTTTATTTTTCGCAGAATTCTGCGTGTCACTGCTCAAAACTTGATGTAAACAACAACAATTGCTTTGTTTGTTATTCTTCTTTGCACTCTTTTGCGTAAACACCGACAATTGTTCGGCAGATTTTTATAACGGAGATCTTCATAATGCATAATTGGTCATTACAACCCTTCAGTCAGCATTACGAACTAGAGTCTCAAATCACTTATGTTGTGCATGTTAAATTTACACATGCGTGGCTGGGGACCTACTGTTAAAAGTCGACTTCGGACGACAGATTTTTGAGAAACTTTTCATGGCAAATTTATTTACTCTCAGAGTTCTTACCGGTAATTTGCTGATAATATAGAGAATATATAGAGAATTGGGCATCTAAGGCACCTCTTCACTATAATAATAATATGTGGTCACAGTTCACAGTTTTTTCAGCAAATATTTGCTTAATGGGACTTTATAATATTGACATACATACAGTGGAAATACAATGCTATTAATTTAACCATCATTGTATGTTCTTACCCCAGCTTCTTGCCTGTTCATCATATTTATCGAATAACAATCGTTTGCTTCTTATTTAAATTACACAGATCAAGTCAGTGAATGAATGTAATTCATTGCTATTGGCAGCATGAAAAAGTCCTTGAGCATATCCATGGAATATTGAATTCCTGCGAATTATATCACAATAAAATCTAAATAATAAAATATTCCTACGAATCAAAAGAAAAAATTGAATTTTTCTTTAGAATTTTATTTCAAATTTATTTCACTTTTAACACTCTTCAATTGTATTTGTGGGTCAACACACAACATACCTCCGGTTTGGTCAGACAGTTTCAGTAGAGTCCAATTTTATACGAAATAATTATCATTTATTATGGATTTTGTTGTTCATATTCTCCAAAGATCTGTTCTTCATTTTGTTTTATAGATTGATTGATTGATGTATTTATTACAGACTGACCACACATATGTATGTACATAAAACAAGGGGGAGGGCGCATGTTGGCTAACAATTTATTTCAATACAACAAGAGCAACATCAAGCAAATCGATATGGTTGAGTAATAAACAACAATACTGAGGCGAACACATACATGTTGTATATGAACAAATAATTATTATTAGGGTGGCATCAAAGAATTTAAATTAAAAATGAGGTTAGGTTAGCTACTAGTCCTACATAGGCCAGCAATTAGGCTTATTGTGATACCACAATCAATATTTAACGTGGAGATTAAACATTACTTGGATCTAAAACGTGCTATTGCAGCAATATTTAAATAAGAGAGTTTAATCAGGATCGTCAGGAGAATAGCAGGGTACTAACACAGTCTTCTCTTGCTCCTTAGACCCACAGCACCGCACCTACAGAAATCGTTAGCCCTAATGCCAAGTCTTTCGGCATGCTTACCAAAAGCAAAATAAACCGCGAGAACCGCTATTGTGGTCAAGATTTTTCAAATCACGCCAATTTTAAAACAGCCGTGACCTCTAACTGAAAAACATTGCAGTGGTCAGGCAGCAATCGATTAAAATCTCAAGAATTCCATTGGAAGTCTATGGATCTTTACACCATAAGTCCCTGACGTGATTTCTGAACTGGAAAACATTGCAGTAGTCAGACAGCCATCGGTATAAATCTCAAAAGTTCGATTGGGAATCTATGGATCTTTAGACCAGAAGTTTCTTGTTTGAATTCTGGACCGGAAAATATTGCAGTGATCAGACAGCCTTCAGTATAAACCTCAAAAGTCTCATTGGCAAACCACGGATCTTTAGACCAGAAGTCCCCAGTTTGAATTCTTAAATCAAATGTTCTATTCAGAAAGTTATGAGGAACCATATAATCGACCGCTGGATGTATCTATGTCTTCTCAGAATAGCCGCATGTCCTTAGTCCAGGTTGGGGCAAAATTTAACTGCATTTAAGTTGTCGATTTTAACATGAGGATGACCTTGTATGCGTTGGAAGGACCAAATCGAGGAAGCCCTGTCATCGATTGGTGTGACCAACTTGCGTAGGCGCGTAAGAAGCAGAGGCGCCTGGAAGGACATGTTGCGGCAGGCCGAAATCCGTTAATCGGGTTGTTAATGGCCAATTAAGTAAGTAAATAAGTTTCTTTCGACGTCAAATTGCCATGAAATGTTTATCGAAAATCTGTCATTCGGAGTCGACATTAAACTGTAAGTCCCATCACTTTTGGATAAAAGTAATACACAACATGGGTGATGAGAGAAGCTAGGTTATAATCTCGGCTAAAGTTATCTGCTTTAATAGAGGGACAAATAATGTATTGGATGGAGTGGTACGCAGAGAACTGGTGATCAGGACCGCTGACTGGCTATTAGTCGGCATGTGCATGTAAACCATAAAGCAAGGTTGGTTCCATCACAAGCCGTTGGAACCAGTATGGGATGACTAGCTTAAAACGTCAGTTCTTGCTGACCGTTTTTTGCAGGTATTTTTCTGCTTCTAATATTTATTTTATTCATCTGAACTACCATATTTTAAATTTAACTGGTAACCATATAAAATAATTTACTCCTTCACTCTTTCTCTCTCTCTCTTGCTCTCTTTCTCCTGCATAAACAAGAGCACGTAAACAGAACTATAATTGCTTTGCATGTGAATTCAAAATAACGGGCCACATTTCGGTCATACAATATTAAAATGATACATCATATACATAAATTTATGTGCTGTTCTCTCTCTTTTCCCCTATACTGCCTTACCATCCACTCTATCTCACCCACACACACAGTGTTTTTCGCTCTTAACGCACATAGTACATCTCTGGGTTTATTGTACAACGACAATAATAACGAACTCTTCTAATTGTATACAATGGTGTCAAGTGTAAGTGTATGTGTTGCATAAATGCAATAAAATACATTCATGCATACACGCCTGCCTGCATGCATGCAGTGTGTGTGTGTTGGCCCATAAGGTGAGTCATAAATTTTAAATATCAACCATGAATGTCCTTTTCAGTTTAAATGCAGCAACAATGCAAAAATTTTTGACTATTTTTATGCCTTTTGGGAGAAATTTTTGGTTTAAAAATGCATGTATTTGTAAAGGCCTAAGCAAAAACACCAACAACAACAATTTATAGGCATAACAGACAACAGAAAAGTGATAAAAGACAATGAGAGAAACAGTTTTACTATTGGGATATCCATTTAGAAGTTTCGAGACTCTCAACTGGCGAAAGGTTTTCCTTTTGTGAATAAGGATCTCACGCTATAAAATAAGTGGTGCTTTAGATGTGGATACTTTTCGATTATTTCGGGCTTATATGATCATCATAATTAATCTACAGTGCTAAGAATTGGTGTGATTATAATGAATTTTGAAAAGATTGCAGGCGTAACGGATGTGATCGGGCTTTTATATCGTTGCAAGTGCGCCCTCCCGAAAGTAGTACCTCATATGTTCCAAGAATCTATATTTTGGGACAAGAAAACCCTCATTTTGGGTAAATAAACTCTGAGTCTACAGTGCTCTGACAAAAGACTGATTACCAACCTCAGGTTATTCCTGGATAGACTGATTACCAACCTCAGGTTATTCCTGGATAGTGTAATGCATGACGTAGATCTCCCCTTATAGTAATTTCCAATAAATCTTTTAATTGCCTGAAGAAGAGTCTTTGTCTCTCTCTCGTTAAGTATAATTTTCCAAGGGTTCTGGCCTCATTAACGGCATGTAAGCTCCTCTTATTTTACCTACCTAGTCGATTTAGCTTCTCCCATACTATTTTCGATTTAATCTCATAAGAGCCGAGTATTGCTGTGCCCATAGTATCGCTATGTCTTGTCTTGAGAACACTTTTTGATAGCATAGACTTTCGCTTGGAGGATATTTGCAAGTTTCCTCATTTGCTGGAAATATTTCCTCGCAGCATTTAATACTCTTGTGTCTATTCCAAGATCTGTTCTTAAACCACCCTTATACCATAAAATAATTCCTCTTTTATAAGAGTGTACGGTTTCCAGATTACTCCATTGATTTTTGTAACGAAGTCTCGTAGCGTATCACTCCTCTACTGGTTTTGTTCTGTTTAGGTTAGGTTAGGTTAGATGACAAGTACAGTACCCGGAGGTCGAATTGACCCATTGTACAAGGTCCTAGCTTCTCACACCACTCGTGTTGTGTGCGTTAATTTTATACATGAGTGGCGGGATCTATAGTTTAAAGTCGACTCCGAACGACAGAATTTTGAGAAGCTTTTTCATGGCAGGTTGATTTACTCTCAGAGTTTTTGACAGAAATCTGCTGAGAGGAAGTCGCCGAAAAATATTTTCATATTTTCGTTTATATGTCTGACCTGGGATTTGAACTCGGGCCTTTCGTCTAATAAGCCAACACACTACCTACTAGACTACGGCGACTTCTGTTCTGTTTAAGCCCCGACTGACTATTCATAACACTGTAGGTACTGTGTGCTAGGGCAACATTCGGTTTGATTTTTCAAACATTAACGTTTTAGCTTAGCATTCGTTTGGTATTCATTGTGGTCTGAAGATGTTATTGGAATAAGAGCCGTTATCGTCAATTCATAGACTTTTTTGGTCTGCAATTGAAGACGATGAAATGTGATTATGATGATATAAGGTTTCAACTAGACGCAGCCATGGGGTATACAACATGACAGTAGCGACTTCTACACCCATCCATAAGCGGTCATTTGAATGACATATTGAGACCAGTTAAGCGATTTTATAGCAGTAGTTGTGGAAGAACGCTACGGATTCTTATCAGCAGTCTTCTGCCAAAAACTCTGAGAATAAAAAAAAAAAAATTGAGAGGGAAATGTTTTTAAATCTGTCGTTCGGAGTAGAAATTAAACTGATACCGACACTCACTGATAAAATTAACACACACAATATGGTATTCATGGTGCTGTAATGACCAGTTAAAAAACAATGTTTAAGGTATAAGGAGCCCTTGCAATAGCCAATTGACAATTGATTCGTTTAAAGCCGTACGACAATACTTGGTCATATTTTGCAGGCAGTGGTGTTGTGCTAATTTTTTTTTTTACCGGAACGCGTATATATAATTATATAGACAGGGCCGATCCTTGTAATTAGTTCGGGTTCGGGTTCACGTATTTGTTTCGGTTCGGGTCGAGTTCCGGTTCAGCAGAAAAAAACATTCCGGACTCCGGTTCACGGTTCGGAAAAACAAGCTGGTTCGTTCCGGTTTTTGTTCCGGTTCGGGTTCGGTTCAAACCCTTGTTTATAAAAATACATATAAAAATTCGTCAAAAATTAGAAAAAAAATCAGCAATTCTTTTTAATTTTTTTTTTAAACGTCAGCCAATTCTCGTTATCAGAAATCATCTTTAGTTCCGGAACGCGTTCCTGTCCAAAAAGGAAGTAGAAGTAGTAGAAGGAAGTTCCGGCTCGACAACACCACTGGTTGCACGACTGGTCATAAACTATTTAGAAACTAGGTGTTGCAAAATCTTGCTACTTGTCTTGCCGGCCGAATGCGATTTGTTTCAATGGATGCAGAAGGCTATCACGTAAACCATATGCTAACAATAGCCAACACTTTGAATTGTTTCTTTAAATTATATAAACCAAATAAGCACAATTTTTTCTAAGTTGAACGCTTTACTGTAGTAATGGTACGGTGTAGTGTATAAATAATTCAAGGTTTTATTCATAAATGTACTTTAAAATGAAACAACCTTATAAATACGCATAAATATGTAAGTGGAACAGTGTTGCGAAACTTACAGCTGGTCAGGTGGAATAACAAGAACATGCAGAACAGCAACTCTCCGGTTGATATCAACAGCTTTGGTACAATTTTATGGCGAGTAAATTCATGCCATATGCTGAACAGTCAAAAAAAAAAAAAAACGAAACTAAAACATCAATGTTAACAACAACTTTCTAAATATGCAGTTAAAAATACATATACAACAACAATTTTCAAAAGGATTTAAAATGATCTTGTTTTTCTGTCATAAAATGAATACAAATAAGCAGCGTTAAACATGGGTTAATAAAACTTGTGTGTGTTGTAACAAATCCATGTGATTATTAGAAAATATGCAATGCATACGTGTCTACATTCATTGTGTAAATTCAAATAACAATGTTTTTATTCTCTCTCTCTATAAGGGTTCATATACATACATACATATGTATGTGAGTGTAAGTGAGACTATAAATATGGATAACTGTTAACTTTGATAACAAATGAAATGAGGTTAGAAATACTTTTCGTTCGTATTACACAAAATCTCACAACAATCTATAAAAACATGTAAAAATTTAAATATACACACCCATACACACATACACAAACACACATGTGTATATGCATATGGTATAACTCCCCTACGACAAATACCAATGCATGCATACATGCATGCATGATAAATTGTAACACAATTTGAATGTCAAACTGTCATATACGCAGTCAGCAAATGTTTGTTTCGTTCAAAAGTGAAAATGTACACTCACACACACACACACAAAGAAACTCACTTAATCATTCGCTGTATTTGTCATTTATGTGCTCCCATACAATTGAGTGTGACTATATGTGCGACTGTATTTTGGCATTTTGAGCATAAAAGCAGCTTTAAAATGATGGAGATCCATTGATGATGATTCAATTGCTTGAGAACGACTGATCGTAATGTGTTGTTGTAAGTAAAGTGGAATTATTATGTTGGTTACATACATGTGTACACACATTATGGGCCATTATAACTCTTTAGTCTGGATAACGGTCTGGCTTTGAGAAGCCATATTGTTACGAAAATGCAAATGGTATTTTGCTTTCACATCGTTTAAATTGTAAACAAAAACTACAAAAAGAAAAACAATAAACTTGTTATATGCTAAACAAGTAAACAAAAATATAGTATATATAAAAATATAGTATATATATAAGTATAAAAAAGGGATAAACAAGAATGCAACAACAACGCTGAAAGAACAAACGTATACAAAATACACAAACAACAATAATGTAAATAACATGTTTACATTTATAGAGATTTCGAGAAGGTGAAGTCATTCGCCTACAATAGCATTCACCAGACTATTTACTCTACGATATAAAAAGCAAGACAAAGCAGTAAAAATTCAGTCAGTCTTTTGTGAAGACGCTCGGTGTTTAAAGAGATTAATAGTGGTTTGAAGATCTCCGTTATAAAGATCTGTCGAACAATTATTTAGTAATTGTTATTATTTATGCAAAGGGTATAAACAGAGGAATAACAAACAAAGTAATTGTTGTTGTTTACATCAAATTGTGAACAGTGGCACACAGAATTGTGCGAATAGTAAAGAGTTTTAATTAAAACTAAACACAAATTAATTTTTATTTTATTTGCAATCTACGAGCTCATATTTTAAACTTTTTTAAAAGGTAAAAACATAACGTATGGGAGACAATTTTATGTATTAGTAGTGGTAACTACAGTTCTATTATCGACTCTGACCGAATATTTTGAATAACAATTCCAAAATTATGAAGTCAGACTATGTAGACATACGTTGGAATCGATCTAATTTAGGTTAAGTTGGGTAGTACCATCACACATAAACACGTGGGTTCCTCACTTTGGCCAATTCTGTAGGCGCGTTGTGCTGTTTGAGAAAGAACAACATACGCCATTAGGAAGTGTCATCAAGTGACTGACGGTCTCTTGCTCCTCATCCGAGTTATAACTTCTTCAAAAATCGCTCAAGATGTACAAGACGTACGCCACCCTAGTAAGCAGTCTCCCGTAGGCTTAGAGATTACATAGTGAATATCCAGTCGGTTTCATTGTTTTATTCCGTAAGATTTGACCAATTCAACCCAGCAGAAACGTTAGAATTGTGTAGTTAGCCGTAATTTCCAGCCTAATCGTAGCCAAAGCCGGTAATAATAAAACAGCCTAGGCCCTATTCATCTGCATTACAGTTCGAATAATCCTCCGCATAAACAGCCATTTTCCAGAGAAATAGGCAACAAGCTTGGACGAGGATATAACGTTCGGAAGGGACTTTCTACCAGTCCCACTATGCGAGTACATTAGCATCTTCTCAGGAAATACTCTGCTACTGACCACTCATTTAAAAGCCATATGAGTCTAACCCACTGTTGAGTATAGTGATTGATATACACACCACAGCTTGTATTTCCAAAAAAATTTGGGGAAGAACCTGGCTTTGTGTTCCGCAGAATAAATGTGTCTAAGTGCTCGATCAGATAGTTATAGAGTACCGTGGTATAAAGGTCTTTGCCTACAGATGTTCAATGAACTGCTTAAGCCAGCAGTTCACTCACGAAAATCAAAATCACGGCGTCCGACGATGAGATCCTCCCAGAAGCACCGATTAAGTATTATGTCAGTATGTTGTTCACAGCACTATGCTCGGACTGTCATATTCGTCTTAGTTCTGTGGATGAGATCATCCCAGAAACACCGATTAAGTATTATGTCAGTAGGTTGTTCAAAGCACCATGCTCAGACTGTCAAATTCGTCTTAGTTCTATGGATAGTTGTAGCTCCAGTCGTAGCTTTAGGTATAGCTGTTGTCATGCTTTCCTCATTGCTCCTTTCCTTTGGCCAAAAGTCTGTGCCAAACTCATCTGACAAACAGTTGGCCAGCATTTCACTCGATTGGCACATCTAGGTGACCACCTCTAATGCACAACGTTTTTCTGTGAATCTGTTGCACTCAAAAGTTAGATGTTCCGCTGTTGCAATTTCACACGAGCTCTTTGAACACAACTTTCAACTTAAACCAATGCAAGTACTGTCGCAAAATACCTTTAACCGGGCAGAAGCTGTGTGAGGGATAACCCATGCGATTTTGTAATCCATATTTTGACACGAGGTATGACAGCATTTTCCTATCTATCGTTGTGATATGTCTCCTACATTTGACGTTACTCTCTAATATATTATGAATGCTCCTCTGATTTCCATTCTTGTGACGGTGCTACAACCTACCGCCCGCCTAAGCTTTCTAGCATGTATTTCCCTCTGCATCTTCCCGTATATTACTGATATTGCTTCTTCGAATACTGTTCCCGCTGGAGGCTCTTAACATAGAGCGTCTACGCATTTGTATTATTTGAAGCTAGACTTTTGTGAATGTTCCTCCGATTACCATTCTTGTGACGGTGCTGCAACTTACCGCCCAAGCTCTCTTGGTTGTATTTTTCTCGACATCTTCCCGTATATTACTGAAATTGCCTCATCACAAAATGTTCTGTACGCGCAGGAGGCTCTTAATGCAGAACGTCTACGCATCTATTATTTGCATCTGGATTTCTGCAGATGCCGATATTGGTGCTGCCTAAAGTGCAGCCAAGTCCACAACCATTGACGAAAGCATACTAGAATAAGCTAAGAACGTTTGCTCAAGTTGCAGACATCCTATAGCAAATGTCGTGGATACCTCTTAATCGTAAGCGCAGAACAAGCCGATTTAGTAGTAGGTATTCTCTCCTTCAACTTAGTAACGTTACTTACTAAATTTGTTCTTACAACCCTTTAGTCAGGATTACAACCTAGCTTATCACATCACCAATATTGTGTGTGTTAATTTTATACATGAGTGGCGGGACCTGCAGTTTAATGTCAATTCCGGAGGACCGATTTTTGAGGAACTTTTCATGGCAATTTTATTTCACTTTCTGAGTTTTTGCCAGAAATCTGCTGAAAGAAAGTCACCGAAGAAATATTTTTTCATATTTTCATTTTGATGTTTGACCTGGGATTTGAACCGAGACCTCACGTCTAATAAGCCAACACACTACCTACTAGACTACGGCGACTACGACCCTTTAGTTAGGATTACAACCTAGCTTCTTACTGTACCCAGGTTGTGTGCGTTAATTTCATTCATGAGTGGCGGGACCTACAGTTTAATATTAACTCCGAATGACAGATTTTTGAGAAATTTCTCTTGACAATATTATTTACTTACAGATTTTTTTCGAGAAATGTAAGCTGTAGACTGAACCTCGGGTTTTTATCTCATAAGCCAACACGGTACCCACTAGCTAACCTACCTATTACTTTATTTCTTTCCGATATTCCTTTGCCATCTTAACACATCAACTTTTCTTATTGCATTTGCAGAGCACAACATGGCACTGAAAACTTCACTTCACTTTACTTCACTTAATGCCTCTGATGACCTTTACACTTTAAGCCAAAATGTAGCATTTTAATGGCAATTAATAAAGAATTACTCACGTTACATTTAAATACGTATGCGTATCCTTACAACAACAACAACAACAACAATTGACAATAACAAGAAATCATTGCAATTCTATTCCAAAATAGAAAGAAAGAAAGAAAAAAGAAACACACGAAAAATAAAGAGAAACGAATAGAGGAGTATTGTACAAAGTAATCCTTTTAGAATGGCAAACAGCAGAGACAGAGGCGGAGACGGACGGAGAGACAGACATTTAGACAATCACATCCTTAGCAAAAATATTAAAAGTCAAAACGATAAGCAGACAAGAATAAGAGAAACAAAAATGAAAAAAAACATAACAGAAAACAATAGAACAACAACAGCAACAACAACGATAAAAAGCAAAAGAGCAAATGAAATGAAATATAAGAAGAGCAGACGTGACATTACGAGAGATAGAATGACTTTAAGAATACCAATTCATACGTACGTTAAAGTACATATCCTGTATGAGATCCTATTCTTCTTTGAATGTTAAAGCATGAGAGGAGAGTAAAGCAACAACAACACGGAGACTAAAGAAAAAGAAATTCGAAACGTCCCAGCTAGCAATTGGAAGATTGTTTTTAAAAAAATCACCTTGCTGAGTCTTTTTAGAGTACTTTTGGTGATCAAAAACTTATTAGTCAGTACACGATTAAAAAGGGACTCAAAAGTGGTTCGTGTCAATGCGTAAAATGAGTTCGATTTAAAATACAATAAAAAATTGTATAGCAATCGGAAATTAATCATCCAGACGTTTAAAATGTGACTATTATTTCCATTATTTATTATTATATTCTAATTATACTGAAGATTGAAAAACGATTAATCAAAAACAGATCATGCATATGTTTGAAAAGTGATTGTAATTACGTATTTTATAAACATATTTTGAGCAGATAGATGATTAAAAACAGTTTTTCCTTTTTTTTACAACCTCTCTGTATAAAAGGTTAAAAATAAAATAAAAAATAAATTAAAAGTAAGATATTGTTAATAAATTTAAATAAAAAAGATGATGTCAGCTAAACAAGCAAAAAGATTGACAAAAATTCAAATGAAAAGATTTGCAAGAAAAGAGGCTGAAAATTTAATTTCGGCCAAAAAACATAAGTCTGAAAAAAGTACAGAACAAAACTTCAAGAAAATGTAGATTTAAATCAATGTTCAAATGCAAGCAGTGTAGATTATTACTATAAATATATTACCTTACTGGACTTCTAATTTTAAGAACTATTTTTAACAAAAAAAAAAAAATTAAATAAACTTTGATGTCTGATGTACATACATCACGAATATAAACTTAATATTCTTTCTTTCTTACTTAACGTTCATACGAACGTGATTTTTGAAATCGCTGTAGTGTAAACGTAGGACTCAGAAAACCTAATAAAAACACTTGAAGAGAGTAAAATACAATTATAAGTACGACTTATTAGTCTGACTCAAATTTTAATCATAAATGACATAAAAACGAGTCCAAATTAATACGAACATGACTCATAAATGACAATAAAAGGACTCATAAAAGACTCGTATGCGATTAAACGATGACTGAAAGACGACCCGAAAAAGAATCATAAACGACGGCAAATAAGACTAATAAATGATCAGAAAGCGATTCGAAAATGATCATAAAACTACTAGGAAAAGGGTCGAAAATTACTCTAAAATAATATAGAAAATGACTCATAAGTGATTTTTTAAGAAGAGTCGCTCGTAGTCACTTTTTTCTCACGACGAAAGAGTCTTTTATGATCAGAAAATGAGCGCATATTCGAGCTTTTTAATCGCGCAGAAGAATCATAAAAGACTCGAATTTGATTAAAAATTTTCAAAAATGCTGGCTGGGGTAAAGTAAAAAAAAAAACAACACACACACAAACAAAAATTTGAACTTAAAATGCAAAAAGTCGCCAGTAAAAGAAACGCACAGTGTATCCACAAATAAAGAATGAAACGAAAGGAAAAAAAAAACAGTTAAAGCTCCTATAATATAACACAGAGAGGTACGTACGTGTGTACGCAGGATAAAGCTTCAAATACTACTTTGTGTTCTGCAAATCGAGAGAGAGCGACAACATAAAAAAGAACGAAGAACACTAAAAAGAAATTGACGTAAAGCAAAGAAGTTAAACCAATAAAACGAATGCCTGTGGAATATTTAAAGAAGTTGCAAGAGCACATTCGAAAACACGCACACACATACTCACAAAGGGGGCAAGCACGTGTACGCACACAGCACAGTGTAGTACGTACTTGCATTAGTAATGTGGGAAATGGTAACAATTGTAACAAATACAACAACAACAACAATAGTCACAAAGCAATGTATTAATGGTTCATTGACGCATTATTATAACAGAGAGAGAGAGAGAGAGAGAGAGCGAATAGATTTTAAACGCACTTTATTTTCTTACCACCAATTTCCCTCATTTTGTCATTTGCGGTTCATCAATCTAAAATTGATTTATGGAGGCATATCTGGCAACACTAAACCATATTTGGACCACACTTGGTTTTATTGTACTCAATTTCATGGGAAATAGAGTGATTTCATGATGACTGTAGCATTTTTCAAGCAAAAGGCTGAAGCAGTCTCTTCAAGCACAATTCGCTCAATCTGTGATAATTCGGAATAGGTTTGTGGTAAGTTCGGATAGGACCCCTTAAAAACCTTTGGGTCATACGGGATCTGCCTTTGTTGGGAGTCAGGACAATGCGGTATGTCTGAGTATGTAGTTAGGTACATAGGTTGGAGTGGTAGCCATGATTACCAAATCTTACTTGATCACATATAGCAGCTGATTGGGATGCCACAGGAAAGCACAGTCCTCACCGAAGAAGTTGATCAGCGCAGGGGCTGCACAGAACCTGGCTATGAGATGGCGATATATTCTTGGTAGATTAGGCTCACAATTTGAAGGCGACTTGGTGGTTCGTTATTGCCCTATATCCTGCTATCTTGAAGAACTTATCGGAAAATATATTAGGGAAAAACAGCACAAGCGTTGGAGGTACAGATCGGGATGTTGTGTGTTCAGAAGTCTTTGGCCTTCTATGGTTTAATCGGCCTTCTACTGTCGTTGAATGAATCCTAAATGAGCCTAGTGAGTGGGTTTCTTACGAGCCATTGCGAGTTTGGTTCACTGAATAATATTTGGAATATTTGAGCTAAACTATTGTCGTAAATGATGCGATGAAGTAAAGTTGGAAACTATGGAACACCAAGTGTCCAGCTCTTGATTGAATAAAGCTAAAAACCCTGGGTAGAGTATACTTTAAGGTATTGAACTCTCTGTCGGCAGCTGATATTCGGCCTCTACTTATTTAACTAGACATTATAACGATTTAGTAAGTATTACAACCTAATTGAAGTCGTCGTAGTCTAGTAGGTAGTGTGTTGGCTTATTAGACGTAAGGCCCGGGTTCGCGGCCCAGGTCAGATATCAAAACGAAAATATGGAAATATTTCTTCGGCGACTTCCTCTCAACAGATTTCTGGCAAAATCTCTGAGAGTAAATAAAATTGCCATGTAGAACTTCTCAAAAATCTGTCGTTCGGAGTTGACTTTAAACTGTAGGTCCCGCCACTCAGAATTAACACACACAACATGAGTGGTGTGAGAAACTAGGTCGTAATCCTAACTGAAGGCTTGTAATGACCAATTATGTATGTATGTATGTACAACCTATCTTTCCGCACCACCTATGATGTGTGTGTTAATTTTATACATGAGTGGCAGGATCTACAATCTAAAATCGACCCTGAATGACAATTTTATTTACTCTCCGAGTTTTTGCCAGAAGACTGCTGAGAGAGGAAGTCGCCGAAAGAAATGTTTCTTTCATATTTTGTGATGTTGGAGATGTCTGAGCTGGGGTTAGAATCACGAGCTCGCATCTGTTAAGCCAAAACATGTACCTACCAGAGATCAGCAACGAGTATTCAAAACGATGAGTAGATTCGAATCATACTTATTATTTCTGAGACTTATACGCATTCATACTTATTTTAATATGATACTCATACTACTCATACTCAAAGTTGGAAGTACTCGTCGTATTCATACTTAACAATACGCATGATGTTATTGACTTCGACTCGTCTCTACTTAACATTTACACCAAGCACAAAATAAGTATGATTCGCGTACTAACACTACCATACTCACATGAAGATTGTGTGTATGCTAAGCTTGTTGTCTTTGTCTTTCCTTTCTTCTTTGTTTGTATATGCAACAATAACAAAGTCTGTAAATTTTGATGAATGATTCGAGCCACTCGAATCACTTATAAGTATTATAAGTATTTTTCTAAATTTATGAATCAGAATAAGTAGGCGTATGAATCAAACACATTTCGAATGTTGTGAGTTTGATGACAACGTTGTACTCATACTCATTGTAACCTATACTTATAAATCAATGCTGTAGCGAGTACGAATGAATCAGAGTAGTTGAATTTCAATTCTGTTGATTCACTCATACTCAAAATTGCATGAGTGCTTATGAGTAGCGGAAAAACGATTCATTGCTGATCTCTGGTACCTACTAGACAACGGCGACTATGGTGGGGTTGAATAAATGCAACGTGATACAGATGAATAAGTTTCTTACAGGGCTTTGCGAGGTTAGGCTGTTGAAAAAAAAAAGAATTGTAATGCATCCCCCTGCTGGACTATTTTATGGCATGAGGAGGAGTTTAATACCATAGAACATCTCCTCTGCAATTATTCAAACTGTCGTAGGATAAGATTGAAAACCCAGGGTATTCTTAGCTTGAGTCGATGACATTCGGTATCTCCTCAGGTACATATATAATGTAATAAGGCTGGTCAAGGGGTGTCAGTTTAACTTTGCATAACTGACATCTGTCCCTTAAGTATTTATTTGTAAGGGGTGATTTTTTAAGAGCTATATGAAAATTTTTCAAAAAAAAAACACATAAAATTCAGAAAAATGCATGAAATCTTTATTTGAATTGATAGTACGGTCCATATAATTTAATGTTTGAAGATTATTTCATGCAAATGTTGACCGCGACTGCGCCTCAAATGGTCCATCCGCTTAGTCCAATTTTGGCATACTCTTTCCAACATTTCGGCCGGTATCTCACGAATAAATGCTTCAATGTTGTCTTCCAATGCGTCAATTGAAGCCGGCTTGTCTGTATAGACATGAGCTTTAACATAGCCCCACAAAAAATAGTCTAAAGGCGTTAAATCGCAGGATCTAGGCGGCCAATTGACCGGTCCCGAACGTGAAATAAAATGTTCACCGAACTCGCCTCTCAATAAGTCCATTGTTACGCGTGCTGTGTGGCATGTGGCACCGTCTTGTTGAAACCACATGTCATGCAAGTCAAGCTCTTGCATTTTGTGCAAAAAAAAAAAAATGGATATCATCTCACGGTAGCGCTCACCATTCACAGTTACGTTACGATTGGCAGCATCTTTGAAGAAGTACGGTCCAATGATGCCAAATTCAATGATTTGCAAGCGTTGTTCGTTTGTAAGACGATTCATGGTTAAATTATAGACCAAACTGAAGATGTTTGACAGTGAAACAAAACACGAAACGTGCGTGAGCTGTTTAAACCAGTGTTGCCAAAAAGATAATAGCTAAAAAATCACCCTTTATATACCATTGTATTTATATATTCTATTCTCTTTATCTTCAGCTTCAGCTCTATTTCTATGACTTTACATTTTCTTTCCCCTAGTTTTTCTTCATCCTCTTCTGCATCTTGTTTTTTTTTCTTCTTTAGGATGATTAAACTAACACCTATGACCCGAGTGAAATTAAATTTGTCAGTCAAAGTTCTCAAACCTAACCAAACCTAATGATTTCATGATAAATGCAGACGACTCACGTAAGGTGATCTGAGCTACAGTGAATGGTAGCGCAAATTTAAGCTATTCTAAGTAACATAAGCTTGTATTTAGGCTCAGGGAAATCATGCAAAAGATGTTCAAGCAATTTGCTTTCTTCGTAACCAGGTACCTTAAAGGCTCATAGGATGGCTCAATGTTTCGGGTGTTGGAAAGGTGGCAGTGACTACATTATCTACCAATCTTTTCTGTCTTTGTCTGACACTTGGCAACCTATTGCGAAGGATTCTTGTGCATCCGGACATTGCTGACACAAAGTGATCCGCACCTTTATAAACCAATTGGATGCCAGCCAATAAGTTATAATTATTTGACAGAATACCATGGGACTTTATAGGACACAAGTAAGCTAGGTTCAACGAAGGGTGTGCCTATTAAATCTAACCTTTCTTAAAAGATTTGTTTTAGGGATGAAACAGCATTCGAATAAATAGATTCCGATAAATTTAAATTGAAAAAATTAAATCAAATTTAGTTTACGGCCTTCAACTTAATCGCTCCTTGAATTTTGTTTTGTTTCTTCTACTTGTATTTTTTTATTTTTTTTGTATTTTTTTCGCCTACAATTTACGAGCATTTTTCACTTTCACTTTCGGGGTTAAATGCACAACCTTCTTACCGAAGAATTTAAAGTTGATTTTAAATATTTCCTCTCCTCCTTAACCTCCTTGTACACACACACACGAGGATTTTCTTATTTTTTTTGAATATTGAAATAATGACTGGGGGCAGGCAATGGAGTGTAAATAATTTGAATTCATTTCCATTCTAAAGGAAGAATAATGCACCGCCACAGTTTCTTTTATCAACGTTTGTACGAAAATTTAAAAAGTTTTATCCACAAATAAACAAGTCAACGATATATGTGGGTACCATGCAATACACGCACTCGACTATAAATAAACAATGGTGACGTAGTATCCCCTACGCTTAGATTAATATAACAAACTAACATGGAAAGACTAGGATAGGGCGGTGAAAGGTTATCTTTCTATTCATTTTATTTGGGGCCATAGATTGTAATGTACACGGCTGCAGTAGAGAAGTAGAATCCAGATGGGGTATCCGCCTTAATTTCAGGCGCTGTATCTATTCTGTAGTCATCGAAACCTCGTGTACAGAGTTGCTTTCTGGTGGATTGCTCTGAATAGACAACATAATATTAGACTTCTTGACAAAGTCAGAAGATCTGCAGCTATTCATATTACCGACACTCTACAAACCACTTCTACTAAAGCCTTGTTTGCAATGCTTAACTGTCCTCCCACTGCGTGTCTTGCTCAACAAGCAGCCAAACTCGCCGCAATTAAATTCAATGCCTTGTCTCAATGGCGCATCATTCCTGCTAGATATTCCTTTATTTTGGAGGTTAATCGCCCTGCCCCATCAAACATCGTTTATATCTCCCTACGGAATATTATTTGGACAGGAGTTTTCGTTTTCTGATACCGTGTAGAGACAACTGGGTCCCTAACATGATCATTTCCCCGTAATCCCTGGATGTATGCACTGAAGGCTCGATAATAGGATTGGTAACGGTGTCTACTCTGGGAACTCTACCTGAACATTTCCCTCCGACTGCCGGATCACTGTTTCACACGGTGGAGATGGCCATTTAGCAAGCCACCCAATGAATCATCGTGTCTCAATCTTTCTGATAGCCAAGCCGCTATTAGATCCCTCTCAAGCGTTACGATCAACTCTAAGCTCGTTAGAGAGTGTCCCCGTTGTCTCGACGTTCTCCCTGGGCGCTTCTGTGTCTCACTTGTCTGGGTTCTTGGGCACAGGGACATTTCAGGCAACTGTAGAGGCGATGAGTTCCCTACAGCAGGTACACTTTTTCCGGAACCCTTGACTTACCTCGGTTAAATTAGCAGGTAGGCAAAAATTCTTCAGCGATGCCAACCTATCCCGGGTTAATGAGGAAATTGGCTCCACTGCCAGACTTACTTAGACCACGATGGATAGAAGCCGTACCAACTACCTATTCAACCTTGATCGCAGTGTCATCTCGATCACAGTGGCCATGCTTACAGGTCATTGCCTTATGGAAAGACTGCAGCTGTAATCGAACGATTTCTGGAGAGGGTGTAGGTCTGCTGAAGAGGTGGAAACTCTTATCCACTTTCATTGTCAATGCCCATCTCTTGCGAGATGCAGATTTAGGTTATTTGGCTCTCCAGATTAACGAAGTTCTCATCCATTGATATCAAGGATACAACTTCGTTTATTACGCTTTTAGGCTGATTTCCAGAACAGGGTAGTCGTGCCGTAATGTGCAGCCCATGCTCTGACCAACTTTTTCGATTGATATAAGGGAATTCGGTTAGTTCAGGAAATGCGATTACCTGTGGTGTTACAGCGGGCCGTTATGCTTTGTAATGAAAGCTACCACTTCAACCTACCTACCCAACTTCTTTTGGAGCACAGAAACCAGAGCTAGATGTGGAGAGTTCTAAATACCCTTTATGGGCTACTCGACTTTACAAACGCATTGGTATCGCGAATTAAAAAGGGAAGTGAACCTCTTAGGTTCGTCTTTGAGGGAACGTAATCATAAATACTTGTGAGAACACTTCTTCGAAGTTATCAGTTAACTCAGTAATACTAGCAGGTTTCATGCTGGAGGTGCATTATGGTAGATGCTTTGGTGAATATAGGATAAAAATTTGAAATTTCTAAGGACAACAGAGTAGACCTAATACCCCTCGAGTGAAACTTCCAATGGAAACATAGTTTGCCATCTATGAGTACAGTGTCCGGAAAACTATAGAAAGGACATCTAATGTCTTTTTTATTGAGGCTTCCTTAGAACAGCGAGAATGAATGCACAGCAAGAGATATGAAGGGCATAGGGCATGCTAGTTCATTACCAACGGGTACTACATGCTTAGGCGGATTTCTGTTGACAAATAGCCTTAGATATGTTAAGGAATTTAAAACTTTGGACTATAAACACTAGCTCCAGTTTTCTTATCTTCCGGCCACTTTAGGTAGAAGTCGCCGTAGTCTAGTAGGTAGTGTGTTGGCTTACTAGACGAAAGGCCCGGGTTCGCACCCCAGGTCAGACATCAAAACGAAAATATGTAAATATTTCTTCGGCGACTTCCTCTCAGCAGATTTCTGGAAAAAGACTCTGAGAGTAAAAATTACCATGAAAAGCTTCTCAAAAATCTGTCGTTCGGAGTCGACTTTAAACTGCATGTCCCGCCACTCATGTATAAAATTAACGCACACAACACGAGTGGTGTGAGAAGCAAGGACGTTGTACAATGGGTCAATTCGACCTCCGGTTACTGTACTTGTCACAGTCGACAAGTAAACGTCCTCTAACTTAGCCTAACCTTCTACCAGGTAATAATAGTGGACCTTAGAGTGATCTTTAAATAGTGGTGTTGTGCTAATTTTTTTTTACCGGAACGCGTATATATAATTATATAGACATGGCCGATCCTGGGTAGGCGGCCGCCCTGTGCGGTCTCATGTCCCAAATTTAACACCGGGGGGGATTTTCCATGATAATCCTGGCGGCGGCTTTTTTTTTAGGTCTCATGTCCCAAATTTGACGACGGGGGGGAGGGAGATTTCCCCCAAATTTCGCCCGTCGCCAGGGTCGGCCCTGTATATAGCATAAAAAGGAAAGGAAACGAAAATCATTTCCAATTCTCGTTATCAGAAATCATCTCTAGTTCCGGAACGCGTTCCTGTCCAAAAAGGAAGTACCGGAACGGCGTTCCGGAGCGTTCCGCCTCGACAACACCACTGTCTCTAAAGTGTTGCAAATCATAAGCAAACAGTGGAGCTACTTATTCATTAAATTAAATTAATTTCTTCCTTTTGTTTTTGTATAAAAACAAGTATTATTTAATAAATTTAATCTTTAAATTAAAACATGCTTATTTCACCGATTTGGAAGATATATTCGACTATTTTACTTTTCACGTTTACCAACACTTAATTACCACAAATACGAACAATGTTTGACTATTTTGTGTTTAAAAACAGTAAAAATTTAAGGGGAGATACAGTTAACTCTTTTCGTTTCATCAGCTTAATGGCAAAAGATACTTTCTCTATTTCATTCGCTCTTACTGACAGTATGTATAAGAATTTCCAGATGTCAATAAAGACAATAATAATGAAAATAAACTCAATTTTAAGAGACATACTGAAAGATACAATATGAAAAAGAGAGTAGCGTAGAGAGAGTAATAAACAGCGAACGAGTGTTAAAAACAAAGAAAGAAATTACTGAGAGCATAATTGTTGTTGGTGGCTTTCATCTCAAACAAGTATTAGCAACATTTTGGATGAAAGAAAAAGCGCTCAGTTGCTGCGGAAATTTTAAAGCGTACGTTTCGTGTGTTTTTAGTGTGGATAATTAAATGAATGCTGGATTCATACAGTGTTTGTGTTCTTAATTTTTTTCTTTATTATTGTTATGATTTATTCTTTGCTTTATTTACTAAATAAAAATAACAACACTACAATTAATAGAAAATAAAAACAAACGTGTGACGGTTCGCAATAATTAACAAATTGAAACGCTTCTCTCCAGTCTACCCTTGTTATAATTGATTAAGAAAATAAAAGGTGATGATGAAAATAAAATTAAAATTTTACGAGGGAATCGAAATTAATCCCATTGTGTAAAAAAAGTGCTAATTGGCCATTTAAGCCATGAAAAAGTGATGAAAGAAAAGGAAGAAAAAGTTTAAATATTTTATTTATTTCTTTTTTTTCAGTGTATAATTATTAGTTTTGATTTTAATTTGTTGTTTCTAGAGATCAACGCCAGAAAGGAAGTGCGTGTGTTTTCCTTTGTGTGTGTAAGTGGCTTGAATTCTTTAAAATTTGGAAAAATTAAGTGAAAGAAATAAAGAAAAAAATTGGTTTTGAAAGGTATTAAAAAAGATTCCTTCAAATTGTTAAAGAAAAATTAAATAAAAAAGTAAAAAAAATTCCAAGAAAATATAAAGAATTTAGAAAAAAGCATATTTTAAAGCCAGAAAAAAAATTTAATTAAATCATTGCCATTTGCCGTCTCTATTGGATTTTATTTGTATAACTTTCCGGTTCCAATTATAAGTAAGTCTACTTTGTCTTACCTTTGTTTTTAATTTCTTCTCTTAATTTTTTCAGCATCTTTTTCTTTTTGTTTCTTTTTCCAAGACACCATATGAAGTTCCATCGTTGTTGTTGTTGTTGCCGTTTTTCGTATTTCTTCTTCTCGTTTTATTAACTTGTGTTTAGCTTTTGTGTGATTTTTTGGTGTTTTTTTTTTGTTGTTGCTATACGTCTTGCCTCTTTCCTACATAACTTTATTTCGTTGATATTGTTTATTTTGCTGTTTTCACAGTTTTTTTTTCTTTTCTGGCCAAACATACTTTAATAATTTCATACTCTCCCTATGTGTTTATTCAGGTGCAAGGCACATCTAATAGGTAACCTTAAGTGTACAACAAGTACAACAATGCAAAAACAACAGGCATTTTGTTTTTGTTAAAGAGTACGCGGTATGTCAAAAAAATTAACCCTCAAACCTCTATAGGAAATTAATAAAAGCAATTAAAAAAACTAAATGCATTTTATATATTGAAATTTCTTTTGATTTTTATGTCATGCTTAATTACGCAATAGTGGGGCACCTATAAATTAAAAAAAAATTATTCCATGCAGTCAATAACATTTCCACTTTATCTAAAGAACATGTTTTTATATGTCCATCGATAAAAATGGCAGATGCTAACGTTATTTGTTATTGGTCATAGTTTCGGCACTTAGTTGGAGAGACCGAAATCTTTTTTTGGGTAATTCATCAGCCTCGTCTAAATAAATATAAATATAGTAAATCTAGGTTGTAGTTTAAAAGATATATGGATTTAGTATTAAAGGCTTAAATATTATTAATCATCTTGCAAAAATTTTAATAAAATTGGCTTTGAAATAGTAATCCTGAAGAATTTCTAGAGTGCGTATCGTTAAGGATACATCCGGTACATATGAGGGTTTATAAATGCGAAAATGATTATCGAAACAAAACAAACAAAAAAACAACAAAATTTTGACATTTAAAAACGCGTCAGCTGTTGACATAAGTTTACCTATTGGATATGCCTTGTTCAGGTGGTTCACACTCTCTCTCTCTCTTTGTAACTGTCTTCCATTTCTTTGCAACTCCACTCATGTTTTTCTAAAACAAAAATCTGATCATCTTTTGTAAATCTTTTATCTTTTATCGAATATTTTTTAGTATTAAAAATTTTTATGCACAATATTTTCTTTATTTTAATTTTTATTTCAATTAAATTCAACAGTTTTATTTAATATTTTCCAGCTTTGAATTTATTTGTTTTCCACTCAGACATATTTTTTAAATGCTCTTTTTTTTAATATCATCATCTCTCTTTGTCTTTTTTTGTTTGAGAGCCTATGTCGTCGGGTTTTTTGTTGTTTTTGTACTTTTGAGTAGTTTTGTTGTTTTGATTTAAAAGAGTTGCCAAAGTAATGACTTATGAGTAATGAATTATGAATTATTTTTAAAATTAGAAATGATAAATCCGGTATGTTATGCAAATTTAAACACAAAAAATGGCAAAAATTTAAGCAAAAATTGCAAAAATTTAAGAAATTCCTTGTAATAAATCCTGTTTAGATCTTAACGAAATCTGCGAAATACAGGATTTCTTACAAAGTCTAGAGAATAATTTCCTCTGTAACTTAGTACGAAGAGGTTAAGCAGCCTGGTTAGGAGCTTTTTTAAGTGTTTAGATTCGAGTGTCGACATTACGGCACTCCTGAGAAAGGTGCTAGGACATTAAGGTGGTAGTCTTTTTTTTTCTCAAATTCCTTTCTATCATTTCGAATGTAAATTCCCCGGAACCTTAGTGGCAAATGGGCCTAAGATGTTTTCAGCGCCTACCAACCACTGTTTTCTTACTGAAATCAAACGATAGAGGTTAGTCTATTCTATTCTATATAAAACAGTCATTATTTTTACCAATCTGAACGT
Source organism: Sarcophaga caerulescens (assembly GCA_927399465.1). Taxonomy (NCBI): domain Eukaryota; kingdom Metazoa; phylum Arthropoda; class Insecta; order Diptera; family Sarcophagidae; genus Sarcophaga; species Sarcophaga caerulescens. The sequence continues at coordinate 91,803,693 of OV656866.1, read as the reverse complement.
TTTTTTATGTGCAAGAATCGATTTGAATTCAATTGAATACATAGAATGCCTAGTGCAAACTTTCAATATTTCAACACCAATCCTTCTATATTTTGAACAGAAACGTGTAAAACCGAAGCCCTGTGAGTGATCGCGTATAAAATATTATCTATAAACAGTATTTTGCTTGAATAATTTCGATTTTGAAAGGACTGTTACTCTAGGCATTAATGTTGCTTTTGGTCCTAGCAAGACAACTCCATTCAATTCTCCCGTTACCAACCTCTCGGAGCCTCAGTATTGATTTATAAAATTAACACACACAACATAAGTGGTGTAAAAAGTTAGATCATAATCGTAACTGAGGGGTATTAGTGGTTGTAATTAGAATGTTATGTTATAAAGTTACTCTTTTGATACGGCGGATTATTTCATTTAGAATGGCGGGTTAGAATTTGTTAATGTTGAATGTTCCTTCAAAACCTATGTTCTTTCCTTATTCTCAATAAGGATTAGATTTTTTAAAAAACATAGTCATGGCAACTCATACCATGAGTCTTTTATTTTAGTATCGAGCAGACAGTTTTTATAAACAATATTTTTCATGTTTTCAAACAAATTTCGGGAAATATTTTGTATTGTTTACATATTTCCATAAACATTTTCATTATTTATTGCAGAAAATAAATAATTTTCATTTATTTCCGAAAAGATTTCAGTGTATCAAAAAATTGTCGTCTAGTTCAGCGTTCAGAATACATTGTGAGTACATATAAACAAACAAGAAAAAGAAGAGAGTGAGTGGTTTTGTTTTTAAATATATTTTGTCGTTTCCTCTTTTGTTTAGTTATTCGTCTCTCTTTTTGAAAATCAATACAAAAAAAAACTGTCAAAAGTAAAATCTACAACAACGGCTACACATACCATATAACGCACTCTTTTTTAAGTGTATACTCGATTTCTAATTTCTATATGCAAAGACCTAAGAGTAAAAGAGACAACCAGTGTGTTGTGGAGTGAATATGAAAAATAGAAAGTAAAGCATAAACGGAAAAAAGTACATTTTTAATGCATTCTTATTGAAATTTTCAATTTGTGAACAACTTGCGCTTAGAAAAAAAGAAAAGAAAAGCAACGAGAAATTATATTTTTTTTATTATAAAATACAGAAAAGAAGCAAAAAGTTTAACGCAGTGAAAAATTAATTCGAAATTGTTGAAAAAAATTATTTAAAAGTGCGACAAGAAAAGATTGTTGAAAGAACAATGACAGCCGAAGTGGAAATTTATAATCAAAAGAAAGAAGCCCATCTGAGGGCCTTAAAACAGTCTGGACATGTGGGTTTCGATAGTCTTCCCGATCAATTGGTTAATAAAAGTGTACAGAATGGTTTTGTCTTCAATGTCATGTGCATTGGTGAAACGGGCTTGGGCAAATCCACTTTAATGGACACTTTATTCAACACCAGCTTTGAGTCGACACCCAGTTCTCATACATTGCCAAACGTTAAATTGAAGGCGCACACATATGAGCTGCACGAGAGCAACGTACGCCTTAAGCTGACCATTTGCGATACGGTAGGCTATGGTGATCAAATCAACAAAGATGACTCATTCAAAGCGGTCGTGGATTATATTGATGCACAGTTTGAAGCGTATTTGCAAGAAGAGCTAAAAATTAAACGTTCTTTAGTGGCTTGTCATGACTCACGCATACACGTGTGCCTGTACTTTATATGTCCCACTGGTCATGGCCTCAAGAGTTTGGATTTGGTGTGCATGAAGAAATTAGACAGCAAAGTGAATATCATACCGATAATAGCCAAAGCGGATACAATTTCCAAGGCTGAATTGCAAAGATTTAAATCGAAAATTATGCAGGAGCTTAGTAATAATGGCGTTCATATCTATCAGTTTCCAACTGATGATGAGACCGTTGCTGAAACCAATGCCGCCATGAATGATCATGTCCCGTTTGCTGTTGTTGGATCCACAGAATTCATTAAGGTGGGTAATAAGCTAATAAGGGCTAGACAATATCCTTGGGGCACGGTACAAGTAGAAAACGAAACCCATTGTGATTTTGTTAAACTGCGTGAGATGCTTATACGCACTAATATGGAGGATATGCGTGAAAAGACACACACTAAACACTATGAATTGTATCGCCAAAAGAGACTTGAGGAAATGGGTTTTTCAGATGTTGACTCGGACAATAAGCCCATATCATTCCAGCAGACTTTTGAGGCCAAACGTTCCAATCATCTTGCTGAGCTGCAGGCCAAAGAAGAGGAGGTCAGGCAAATGTTTGTGCAAAGAGTTAAGGAGAAGGAAGCTGAACTTAAAGAATCTGAGAAGGAATTGCATGCCAAATTTGAGAAACTCAAACGGGATCATGCCGAAGAGAAACGTAAGTTGGAGGAGTCACGCAAGAAATTGGAAGAAGAATTTATGGAGTTTACACGGCGTAAAACACAATTTACGGCCTCACACCACACCCTGACATTGGGTAAAAGCAAAAAGAAGTAAAAACACCTACGTAAACAACATAAACGCAAACAAAATGAAAGCATACACACATACATACCCAAATAAACATCCATTAGAAGTAGAAGCAGAAGCAGACGAGTCAGACGGGCACAAACATAGAAGTGAAACTAAATTTTTTGTTTTTGTTTTTATACAATGAAACGAATATTATTAAAAAACGAAAGAAGAAGAAGAAGAAGAAGAAAGAATGCAATTGTTTGCCTCTATTTTTTTTTTTAACATGCCAAACACGTCAAACGAAAATTATTAAAACAAGCTTACACCCCACCCTCCCTTTATAATATTGGCCTGATGGGGAAATAGCAACAACATTAATACATAAAAACAAATCTTGACCACTCCACTATATACTTGGCATTCCCCTCATACCAAACCATACCACTTTACACCCCTTCACCCTTACTCATAAAAAAAATACCGTAATTGAACGACTTTCTCAATAAAATAAAAAAAAATTGTTTTTGCTTTTAAGTTTCATTGAAGAAATTTTTAATTTCTTTTCTTTTTGTTTCTATTTTTTTTATTTCTAAGTAAAGAAAAGTATTATTTTTACACACAATAATCACACATTCTTTCTCATATATTTGCGAGCAAAAAAAAGACAAACATTTTAATAAAAATAAAAAACGTCTCGTGTACTTTTTTTAAACTTTATTTATTACTAAAGTACTTTTTTTTCCTGTATAAGGAGACTTTAGCCATTCTAATGAATTTTTTTCACCACAATTTCTTTTTGTTACGAAGGAATAACCATTTGTTTGTTTGCTTTTTATTTAAAATATAAAATTAAACTCAAATCTACGATTTAAAACAACGTATGTATTATTATTATACCCATAAAATATTATTATGATTATTATTATTACGACTAATAAAAATTTAATAAATAAACATTTAATGACTCAAGTGTTTTATTGCTTAACTTGGAGTTTTTTTTTTGTTTAGTTTTTGTTTTTGGAATTATGTACATACACTGGAAACAGTGGAAATGAATCAGTCCAGTTGTGCTTTATTGCATTGTGCAATAATTTATGCTCAACTCTAGTGTGATTTAAATTTGTTTTTGTTTTAAAAATTCATTGAATTATTTTTCTTATCATTTTCCTTGGCCTGTTACTTGGTGTGTTACAGTAAAATCTTTAAAAATGTAACACACTGTTGTACTACTTTCCCGAGTGTAATGGAAATAAATTCGAAAATAAAAATCGAAAAGAATACATTTTATGGGTCAATTATGGATATCAGCCTTGTATATAAAATCTGTAACACTTACTTAATTTGCCATTACAACCATTTACTTAGGATTACGATCTAATCTACATTCTAACATCATCCATGTTGTACAGTTTAAATTCGCCTCCATATTAAATTAAACTATTGCCGGATATGATGCGATGAAAAAGAAGTTGGTAACTATAGAACACCAATTGTCCAACTGATGGTAGGATGAAGTTAAAAACCCTGGATAGGGAATTCATCAATAAATTGAATTCTTTATCGGGAGCCGATATTCGGGCTCTACCAAGTCGTTATAATCATTTAGCCATGATTACAACCTATCTTCTCACATCACCCCTGATGTGTGTAACCATTTAGCTAAGGTCGTCCTCTTCGCCGACTTCCGCAGATCCCCGCATCAAATACCCGTCTCGCCGGAGCATCCTCCTCCATTCGAACGACATGGCCGAGCCAGCGCAGCCGCTGGATATTAATACGCTGTACAACGTCTATGTCGTTGAGGAGCTCATACAGCTCATTGTTGGTTCGGATGCGGAAATCATCGCCAACTCGCACTGGACCGAAGATCTTACGTAGGACTTTTCTCTCGAATACTCTCAAGGCTGCTGCATCAGTTCTTAATAGGGTCTATGCCTCTGCGCCATAAAGAAGCACGTGTAGGATGAGCGTTTTGTAGAGTATTAGTTTTGTCGCACGAGAGACGTCTCTGCTACTCAATTGCCTATTGAGACCATAGTAGAACCTGTTGGCAAGAGTAATCCTGCGTTTGATCTCCAGACTGACACCATTTTTGGTGGTAACGGTGGAGCCAAGATAAATAAATTCCTTGACTGTATCAAAAGTATAGTTATCGACCGTAATCTGAGAATCAATACGCCGCAAGTCTCTACTTGTCGATAACATATACTTTGTTTTGCCCTCATTTACTGCCAGACCCATCTCCATAGACTCCTGTTCAATAGCACTAAAGGCAGCAGTAACATCTCGCTTGGTATGCCTTATGATGTCGTCAGCGTATGCAAGCAATTGGACACTTTTTTGAAAAATAGTGCCATTGCGATGCAATCCTGTCTTTCGCAGAACACTCTCCATGACGAAGTTGAAGAGGTCGCATGATAAGGGGTCGCCTTGTCGGAAACCTCGCACGGTATCAAAAGGTTCGGAGAGGTCGATTCCTACCTTGACGGAGCTGCAGGAATTGCTCAACGTCATTCTGCAAAGTCTTATCAGCTTCGCAAGTATACCGAGCTCAGACATTGCGGCAAAAACACGATCCCTTATGGGGCTATCGAAGGCTGCCTTATAGTCGAGAAAAAGATGGTGTGTGTCGACTTGTTTTTCGTGGGCCTTTTATAGGATTTGGCGCAGTGTGAAGATATCTGGTCGATGGTGGATTTGCCAGGTCTGAAGCCGCACTGATAAGGTCCAATCAGTGTTTTGACGAGTGGCTTCAGTCGTTCACACAATACGCCTGTAAGAACCTTATATGCGATAGGGAGAAGGCTTATACCCCTGTAGTTGGCGCATATTGTAGGGTCTTCCTTTTTCAGGACAGGACAGAGGACACTGAGGTTCCAAGGCTATAGACTTTAAGGATACATTATAGGGATACCATATAAAGATTGAGGGGAGCATAGTAAGTCATATGGTTGCAGTACATTTACTTGGTAATAACTGAGCCAGTTGGTGGCCATGTAGATTGCTGGAACCTCAGTTTCGAGAACAAATAAATACTTCTCTTCAATAGTCTGCTTTTGTTTTTTGTTTCTTTCTAAACAATGTACACGAAATTCATTGCTGAGAATAAAAAAAAAAAAACAATAAAAATCCAATATTCCCTTGTTTCCTAAGCGATGTTCATTAAAATTCAATTTCAAATTTTCTAGCACTCGATACCCCTTTAACGAATAAAGATTGTGTGCATTAATTTCCAAACAATTATGGAAACATTTCAAAATGATTTTAAAAATTTCGTTTTATTTTCTTTTAACCTCTCTGACAAAGTCTCTTCAATTATAAACGAATTTTTTTGTTTTCAAATATCTTGCTTCACACCCCCTTTACCCTCTCTTATCAGTTTCAATTCTCTTTTATTGTACATTAAAAATTAAAACAAAAACCATTATATGCAGGCTGTTGTCGTTGTTGTTGTTGTCTCTAATACTAAAAAATTTTTCAATTGATTTTAATGATTTTGTACTCCAAACAAAAACAAAAGAAACAGAAACAGAAGTGAAGAAATAAAAAGAATAAACACTCCCCTACAGATTTGTTTTAGAATTTCTTTCTTATCATTTTACATGCAATTCCCATAAAATTTTTTTTTTCTGATTTCAAGTTTTTTAATAATTTACAGAAATTTCTCAATGAATTCTAAAGTGTTTGATTGGAACCTGAATATACATATATACAAACAAACACACACACACACACACAGGCGCACATGCATACATACATACGTTGATATACACGAGTATAAATACCATCAAAATTAAAATATTCCCAAAAGGTTTCGGTTGCGAACTCAGCCTTTTACACACATACATACATACCATACGTCGAGCCGAGCAAAAGAACAAAAGAACAAACTGCTTTATCAAGTGGGGGTTGGCTTTGGTTACTTACTGCGTGTAATTGTGTTTGTGATTCGGGAATGTTTTCTGGTTTTTGAGATTTCCGACCTAAAAAAAAGGAAAGAAAGAAAAAATTCGAAACAAAAGAAAAAAAATTGAAAAAAATTGTTATCGAAGTTGAACTTAAAAGAAATGTTTGTTGTTGTTGTCATTATCGTTTTTATTTAAATTATCGTGGTTAAAAGTTTAAAATTTTTCGTTTGAAAATTGTTGACAGAGAGAATGAGAGAAATGAAGGTCATCATCGCCAGCATAACTGAAGTTCTGTTTTTTTTTTTTAAATTATTTTTTAATTGTTAAAAAGAAATTTTGAAATAGAAATTTCAGCAATTTATGCTTTTTATTTCTATTTTCTTTATGGATCTATAGGGCTCTAAAGCATGACAAATGGCTTTTAAAAACCATGTTTTTGCGAAAATTTTTAGTCAGGATTACAACCTAGCCTCTCGCACCACCCACCACATTAGCACAGCAAGTTTAAAGGTGGACACAATTTCATGTGTGAAGTCGAATTTTTAAAATGCATTACCCTAGCCACAAACCCTTTCAGTTAACAGAGCTCTGTTATACAGTATTCCCTCGATTTACGTCGTAGAATGGTCCGAAAAAGGCGACGTAAATCGAAACGACGTAAATCGAATTTCATATTGCTCATACTACAAAGTAGTATGTTTTTAACAAGGAACTTAAAAAAATTACAGTTATCTTTCGAGTTACGTCACAGTTGGTTCCAAAAAGGAACAACATTTTTGACGACGTTAATCGAAACAACGTAAATTGAGACGACGTAAATCGAGGGAATACTGTACTAATAAGCCGTAGTATAGTAAGTACTGTATTGGGTTATTAGACGTAATGCCACGGTTCAAACCCCAGTTCAGACATCAAAAAGAAAATATGAGGAAATATTTCTTCGGCGATTTCCTCTCAGCAGATTTCTGTCAAAAACTCTGAGAGTAAATACATATTGCTATGAAAAGTTTCCCAAAAATCTGTCGTTCGGAGCCGACTTTAAACTGTAGGTCCCACCACTTACGTATAAAATTAACACACACAACATGTGTGGTATTAGAAAATAGGTCGTAATCCTGACTGAAGGGTTGTAATGACTGTAACATAATGAATAACTTGTGTATTTTTACGAATTTTATCCAGCGATTTAATTATTTTTCCTGTTTTAATTGCAAACTTTAAACTTATTATTTAACAGAGCTATGTTATGCTATTAACACTGAAAACACTAAAACTGACTGTTAACTGATGGGGTTTATGTCTAGGGTTATAAAGTAGCATTTTTTATATTTTTAAGGAATGACTCACAAACATAGCTGCCAGATAAATGAAGCATGAAATCTTCAAATATTTTAGAAAAAATCGTCAAAATCGTCAAAGACGTTCATTGAAATCGTAAAAAAATCGTCAGAAAAAATAAATAAATAAATTGAAAGGTTTTAAAATCATTAAAATATAAAGTCAATGTTAAGCAGCAATAATATTGCATCGTCTATACCCACGTGTGGTGTAAATATTAGGGAGTCAGGAGATCTTGACGGTATGGGCATGAAAATTCAGTGCGATGTTCACTAGAACTGACACATTATTCAGTGCCTTGGTTTCTTAAGACGGTGCAATAAAAACTTCACTTCTTCTGATCTACTTACCATTTACACCATTGATAACCCACCGAGAATGGAATACAACTTTCATGTCTATTTTGAGGTTTATCGACCGTTTATAGGAGAGGCCGCAGTAGGTTGTTAATCACGATAGTGTGTCCAACTCCATTGATTCATTGGATCATCATTGCAATGTTGCTGTTCTATCGCTACTACAACGGATATTGCTCGAGCGAAATAATTGAACTTGTTTATGAAAATCATGTATTCCTACGTAACACTCGTCTTTCTCGGCCAGCACGTCCGTATGTGGTCGATTAGCCAGTGTATCGCACACTGCATTACAGACAAAGTTCGTTTGTTAGACGAACTATTCGTATATGGAGCTCCCTTCCTACAGAGATCTTTCCCGTTACTTATGGTATAAAAATATTCAAACCTAGTGTCCATAGACACTGTTCCCTCTTTCCTCCTTCTTATAATATATTTTCCTAGTTCCAAACACAATGTCATCCCCTGAGTGTTGGTCGTATGAAAAAATAAAGGCACTTGCCTTTGTTCTTCTGATGGTAATACTAGAAGCTATAATCGAATTTTTAAAATTGTCTGCAACAACAAATGATAATTTATGTTCAGGTACGATGTTATTTAGAAATTGAAATTTTTTGGCTTTTAAGGGATTAAAAAAAATTAAAAATTATCACAGGCATTCGAAAATAACTTAAAAATATAATACTTTACTCCTTGTTATTACTAGCAGAAATTTTGAACAGTAAAAAATACAAAACTTAAGGAAGCTTTTAATGTACTAAAGTAAAGAAATCGAAAAATTGTCAAAATGACGATAAATCGTCAAATCTGGCAGCTATGCTCACAATTCTCGAAAAGATATTTTAATATTCTCTAAAAGATTATATTTTCCGAGGTCAATATTCTTAATACTATACCACTTTGCATGTAAGTATCTTACCACTGTTATGTAAATACTATTTACTATTTACTAAATAGTCATTGGAACCTTCGTTTGAATGCAATATCGTACTGCTGGACTATGTGTGTGTAAATGAAATCAAATTAAACTAGCAAAGACAAAAACCAAAAATCTTAACAGAGCTAATGTTAAAGTTAACAGAGCAATGTTAAGTGGTTAATAGAAAACACGAAAAATAGTCAAGGAAAAAATCACTTAAATATACGATAACAGAAGGAAGGACTCTTTGTTAGACTTAAAAAACTTTATTTGTAAGCAAAAAAAAAAATGTTATAAAAAATATTGTGCGAGGATCACAAGTTTATTCTGGATGATGTAATAAAGCCTCTTCTGCCACGTGGAAAATTTAAAAAATCCAAATAAAATTGTAAAAAAAGAAAATTTTGAGAAAATTCAAAATACGTTTCAAATAACAAATGAAAATGTTAAAATTAAAGCAATTATTTCTAAAATGTTTAACAATTTTGAACGCTTTAAATTGTTTGAAATGCGGAACGCACACCTGCCGGCCTGCTGCCATTAGTTCATTACCATCGCCGTAAGACGTAAAAATCCGCAACGTTCCGGATTATTATGCGGCAGTCCAGAAGCCGTTATAAATTTGAATAATTTTTCAATAAAATTTTAGTTTTATATTAAACCTCATCGCTAACCTGGTAGCTCTAGCACTGTTGCTGTTAGAATTAAAAAATAAATTAGGATCAGGAAAAATATAAAAAGATGACACAACAATTAGTTCTAGAAGTTGTTTGCTTCTTGGCAATATTATTTCTGAAAGATTACGCCTGTAAGTTTGGGTTTCAGATCAAATAAATCAAGTCAATAGCCCTCTTGCAAGGGCATTTCAAATTGCATTCGTATTTCAAAGAAGACTGCAAGAATAATTTGTTGTCCTTCTTATTTTATAATTTCTCTCATTCCTTTCTTTTCTAAACAAATTCTACACAAATGTAGCAGTTATCGTCAGAGATTCTGACTCAGGCCCCGAGACTTGTGCCACTCCGGATGGTTGGGAAGGTGAGTGCACAGATATGTGGCAGTGTCCTTCATTATTGGAATTGGCGCAAGATCCAAGCAGAAGTGATAATGATACGATTTTCTTACAACAGAGTGAATGTAACCGAGTTTATGACACTGTATATGTGTGTTGCCGCTTCCAAGGCAGTGCTCTATTGCCGGATAGCGCACACTGCGGGCAATCGTTTGAAAATCGCATCTACGGTGGTTCTGTAACGCATATTTATGAATATCCGTGGACTGTTTTGATTACGTTGGAGACATGTAAGTTTGAATAACATCACCCACCTTCCGCTTTCGTTACTAAAAACCTGAGTATCTTTTTATTATTGACTCTGACGCTTATGCAGCAACTGGAAGGACATACAGATGTGCTGGAAGTTTAATAAATAATCGTTATGTGCTGACTGCAGCACATTGTATGAATCATGCTGGCTTGAACGATATTATTAATGACACGCCTATACGTTTGGGAGAGTGGAATAGAACAACGGACCCGGATTGTGAAATATTAAGAAACGGAGCAAGTTATTGTGCCGATCCTCATGTGGATGTTGGCATCGAAGAATGGATTCCACATCCCGATTATTTTCCTAACGACAGAGATCCAGTAAATGATATTGCCCTCATACGTTTAGATCGTTACGTTAATTTTACGAATTTCATACAACCTGTTTGCTTGCCTGTCCAACCACGTTTGCGTTCTAAAACATTCGTTGGCGTCAGCATGTACGTTATTGGTTGGGGTATTACTGAAACAACACCGAATGAACTTGCCTCGGTGAAACGAAAGGCGATCGTCGATGGTGTAGATTTAGACGACTGTCGTGAAACTTTTACTGATTTGTTGGACTCGCAAATTTGTGCAGGTGGTGTAGTTGGCATAGATCAATGTTCTGGCGACTCTGGTGGCCCGTTGGTATCTCAGGAAGACGTTGATTATCGTGACGTCTATGTGTTGGTAGGCATTGTATCGTTTAATTCGAAGCCTTGCGGTAGGGCTGGTTATCCAGGTGTTTATACAAGAGTTGGTTCATACATTGACTGGATTCTAGATAACTTAAGGCCATAAAAATATTAATTTCTAAATATTTTCAACTAAAATTATTCCTTTTAAGTTCTGCTACTTTTATTACGAAATATAAAATGTAAGATTAATTTGAAATTTGTTGGTTTAATTCCCCTGGTATTTATAGGTGAAGTTGTTACTAAAAAAAAAAAATCCGAAACGTTTCGCATTGTGGCGTGATAAAATTCGTAAGTATGTTCGGGTTAATGATAAACAGCTAATGACAGCAGGCGACCGTCGAGCGTTCCACATTTCAAACAATTTAAAGCGTTAAATGTCAAAAATTTTACGAAATACATACTTGCCATGTTTTTTAAAATGTGTTTTAAATTTTCTGAATATTTATGTATTTTTTTAAAGTCTTATTTGGGTTTTTTCCAATTGGCATTTCCATTTGTGATCCTTACATACATACAAAATTGGTCATTACAAGCCTTTAGTCAGGATTACAGAAATCAGCTGAAAGGAAATCGCCGAAGAAATATTTGTTCATATTTCGTTCTGTTGGAGATGTCTGACCCAGGGGTTTGAACCGAAGCCTCGCGTCTAATAAGCCAACACACTACCTACTAATCCACGGCGACTTTGTGATCCTTACACAATATTATTTCGACTTGCTTTTTGAATAAGTTTGACAACCGAAAAGTAATTCGATATCGATAAGTAAAATTGCCGCATTTGCTGCTCAGAAAACCCACATGTGCCCTTACAATGCACCCATCACGAGTGACTGTTTGGTGCGGCTTGTGGAGCGGAGACATCATTGGTCCATATTTCTTCTGAAAATATGGACGGCACAACCATTACGGTCAATGAAGACACTAATCACACCATGATAACCAATTTTTTTATACCCGCACTTTATGGTATTGATGTGAACGATGTTTGGTTTCAACAGTACGGTGCAACTTGCCACACATCTCATGCCACAATCGATTTATTGCGTCGAACATTTGTTGGCCATTAAATTAGCCGAAATGGTGATTTCAGTTGGCCGTCAAGATGGTGCAATTTGACACCGTTGGACTATTTTCTGGGGGCGCCGTTAGAGAAAAGTTTTATGCTGACAAACTAAAGTCAATTGAGCATTTGCGGGGCAAGATTCGTGATGCCATTGCCGAGATACCACCCCATACACTCAAAATATGCACGAAAATTAGTTCGATCGAATGAGGTACTGTGAGGCCAGCCGCGTCAGCCATATGAATGAAATAATATTCCATTTCTAATCGGCTCAATTGTACTTCACAAGAAAAAAAAAATAAATTTTTGCAAAATTTCAAACCGTTTTTGCTTTATTTTACATTTTTAAATTTAAACTTTTAAACGGCCCACCCTTTACTATGCATACATACTTATATAATTGGTCATTACAACCCTTCAGTCAGGCTTATGATCTAGTTTCTAATACCACTCATGTTGTGTGTGTTAATTTTATACATGAGTGGCAGAATCTACAGTTTAAAGTCGATTCCGAACGACAGATTTTTGAGAAGCTTTTCATGGCAATTAAATTTACTCTTAGAGTTTTTGGTCAGAAATCTGCTGAGAGAAAGTCGCCGAAGTAATATTATTTCGTGTTTCATATTGTTGGAAGTGAACAGGGGTCTCACTACCTGCTAGATCAGACTACGGTTACAAAATATTGTGTAATAAGAACTGACCACTGAACAGATAATCATACACTTTCGAAAACTTGTATAAATTAATAAAGTAACCCATATAAGGGCATAAATTAAGACAAAATTACAGTGAAATTTTTTCAATGCATTTTACTTCCTCTTAACAGATCGAGTTTTTAATAACTCAACAGAGCTATGTTAACTAATGGTTTGTGGCTTTGCTAGTAGATTTTAAAATCTATCTTCACACATGGAGTCGCCGTAGTCTAGTAGGTAGTGTGTTGGCTTATTAGACGTAAGGCACGAGTTCAAACCCCAGGTCAGACATCAAAACGAAAAATATGAAAAAATTTCTTCGGCGACTTCCTCTAAGCAGATTTCTGGCAAAAACTCTGAGGGTAAATAAAATTGCCATAAAAAGCTTCTCAAAAATTTGTCCTTCGGAGTCGACTTTAAACTGTAGGTCCCGCCACTCATGTATACAATTAACGCACACAACATAAGTGGTGTGAGAAGCTAGGTCGTAATCCTGACTGAAGGGTTATAATGACCAAATGTGTATGTACAGTGAGCATCAAAAGAAACTGTACATTAACAAATATACAGCCATGGACATTAAATTAGCACAATTATATAGTTTGTGAATTTTTTCTCATTTGTATTATAATTACGCCAATTTTTTTGGTCTGGAATGTTGAACGATGACATCTAGCTGTTGTTTAACAAAAAATATTACCGTTATCGTAAACATTTTTTGTTTTGACTGCTAATTTGTATCAGTAGCTAAATTCGAGCTGGATAGTAAATTAGCACAACGTGCATAGGTACAAACTTTGTTCAAGTATTTTTATTCTTACGGTATATTCTTTTAATTTTATGGCATTTATAGTAATTTTTTTTAAAAAATGGGACGTTGAAAAGATTGCTCGCCAGAGGTGAAGCTCGTTATCGTTGACTTGTGGAATGATGGGAAAAACCTGGCTGAAATTGCCGAAATTTCGAATTGCTCGCGAAAAATGATTTATAACGTGATCGTTTCCTTCAAAGCAAACATAATAATGTCGCAGAAAACAAAAAACGAAAGCCACGTATCAAGGAAACAACCGAAATCGTGGACCGTGCTATTGTCCGGAAGTCAAAGAAGGAGCCTTTCATGTCGTCACACAATATTTTGAACGAAATTAACTCTCAATTAGGTTAAATTTATCAGACAGGCTGAAGTCCATAAGCTTTTAATACATGCAAGATAGTGGCCCCAAACACACATCTAAGCTGGCTAAGGATTGATTTAATAAAGTGCACATTCCCGTTTTAGACTGGCCGGAGCAAAGTTCTGACTTAAACTCGATAGAAAACCTCTGAAACGATGTGAAATGTACTATTGCTCAACAAAAGTACACAAATTTGGACGATTTGTGAATTGGAATACGGGACGCTTGGTTCTCGATTCCCAAAAATCTTTTCCAAAGAACTTTGTCCCTTAGATGCCACGTGGTGCTTGAAAATAGAGGCTACTCTACTAAATATTGATCAAATAAACTGAAAACATTAATATTTTTACTATTTAAAATATATTATTTTTATTCCAGAAATTTTAATTTGTGCTATTTTACTGTCCAGCTAAAATCTAGCGTTTGATATGTTGCAGGTCTTAATGAGCAGACGATTGGCAATTTCGCCAAAATTTTTGTTTTTTTTTAAAGAAGAATATGCATTTTAAGTTTCTATGTTTAAATTTTTTATAAATAGACCTAAAATACTATAAAAAATCTGATTATTTTTATAATGAAGTTTTGTGCTAATTTAATGTCCATAGCTGTATGTGAATAAATTACCACTATTTTTATTTTAAAATTGTTTTATTGCCAGTTTTTAAAATTAAAACAAAAAAACAAATTACACAAAATTACAAAATATTGTAAAATTTTTTCGAGCACTCTCTTTAAGTGGTAAAAGTTGAGTTTGGTGATTGTTAGAACTTTATCCACCATATACAGTCTCTTTTGACGCTGCTCACTGTATGTTCAAATTATGGTCCATGGGGTCCATTGGAAGAAGAAAAACCATTTGTGGTTGGCGTCATTAGACCCTTACTTTCAACATGAGATATCTACGAATACACTTTCGAATTTAGGCACACCACAATACAAAATTTTCTTTAAAAACATAAATTTTAACATTTTTTTTCTCTTTTAGCAACCAGTATTCGTGTACATATTAATTTTGTTTTCTCATTTTCTTTCATTTCAGATTTAAAAAAAGCAATGCAAATTGGAAAAATTTAAAAAAAAAATAACAAAACCGTTATGAAAATTCAAAATGGCTTTAATTCTATGGATTAAATAACAACTAAAGCAAGGAATACGAAGAAAAATACTTAAAAAAATAACGCACAAAATCTGCTGATATAAGAATTTTTTTTTTTTTTTTGATAATAAATATTGGAAATAGTGTTCAATTAGTGTATTTTGTTTATTAAAAAAAAAAAAAAAACCAACAAACAAATAAAAACCATAATAAAGCCTACAGGACAAACGCTGATGACAACGACTACTGGTGCTGGTTTGTCAAACACGCCAAACGATTTGTAGACGAATTGATTGGTTGTGGATGTTATTTTTGTCCTTTTTGATTTCTTTTGAATCTCTCACTCTCTCTCTCTGTCTCTTGTCATTGCATAAATCCGCATAAATCTACAATAACGTTTTAACAACATCAACAACAAAAAATCTATTTTAACTTTTTCGGTTTTCGTTCTTTTGTTTCTTTCGTATATGTAAACGCGGCTAAAACTACAATTTAGGCCGGGGGAAAAAATATTGGAAAAATACACAATACAGAGGATTTAGAAAGAAAAAAAAAAAATAACGAAAAAATAAACGGTTTTTGTGCTCCAAAAATCTTATTTAAAACAACTACTACTACTGCCAGTGGGGAGAGAGACCGTACGTACGTATGTATACCAAGCCGCGCAATTAAAATCGGAAAAACTCGGCAGTCATTTGGAAAAAAAAAAGCGCGCAAAAAAACATAGGCAAACCATACACCCATTTAAAGGGGGGGTTCCGTTATGCTTCATTGTTGTTTTTAGAATTTGAGCTATAACAACAACTATAGTTACAGTTACAATAACATTTGATGGCTAAAAATTTATTTTAGCCAAATATTTTGTTTGCTCCACATTTGCTTTCTAACCACCATTACCAGTACCACGAGCAGTATTATCACACTGCCATCCTCAATAACCAGCAGCAACGCCACTACCACTACCACCATCACTTCTCTCTCTCTCTCTTTTAAACGCCACCATTAACTAAAACAGTTTTAAACAATTTGCTTTGTTTGTCATTGTTGCTGCTGTTAAGCTCTACTCTGCTGTGCTTTGCTGGTGCTCCCAAACTTCCTGATAAAAATAAAAACAAAAACAAAACAAAAAAATCACACTCACAACCCACGTTCAAAACTAAATTGTGTTAACATTTCATTGATGTTTTTGGGGTAAATTGTTCAACAAAAATTGTGCAAAAAATTGAAAAAAAAAACTTGGAAAAGTTGCGAAAGTGAAACAATATTGACATTTAAATTTTTAAAATACCGGAAATCTTTATTCGCATAGTCAACGTTTGTCATCACCATCATTGCCATCAACAAAATTTTTCGTCCCGCACGCATTAAAGAATGTCATCAACAAAATGTGGACTAAGAATGATTTTCATAGCGATCATTTCTGTCATCATCGTAAATGGTAAGTTTAATGATTTTTAATTTTTCTTTGAATGCTTTTTAAAATTTTAATTCTATTTCGATAATTACACGGTGCGAGAAGTGAAAATACACCCGAGTAACTACATAGTCTACGTTGTTCAGTTAGTTGAGTAGAACTCAAAAATACCTTTTTTATATTTCTCGAACTCTCCAAACTTGTTTTATTTGACAAAAACTGTTTATTTTTTTTACTTTACGCAGAAATTTCTGGATTACTCAAACATTTCTCACCCGATTTTCAAAATTTAAATCTTGTTGTAAAGGGAAGAGATGTACCTTTAAAACGGTATACATATATCAATTATTCGACTTAATATGCTATGAGTTTTGATGAGGTAAACTTGGAAAATTCGAATTTTTTTCATATTTTTTCAAGTTTGTCCATTCATAGTAGCAAACTTTAATAAAAAAATATAGGATAAGTGATAATATTCTTAAAGTCTGTTCTCTTGTGAAGAGATTGAGTCATCATTTGATAAAATTGTATAAAAATTACCGTAGTTATTAGTTAAATAGTATAACAGTCGTGTTATATTTTTTATATAATTATGTCATCTCATCAAATGAACTTTTAGTTCAAAAATTTTCTGAATTTTTGATGGATCTTGATTATTTATTACAAAATGTGTCAATTTCACGTTTGCACGACTTCCAGAAGTCGGCTAATATTTGTGTTTTTTGCAAATATTATTATTTCTCTTTGCGCAAAAATTGGCCAACTTCTGGTGGTCGCTCAAACGTGAAATTGACACATTTTCCGATAAACAATCAAGATCCATCAAAAATTCTGAAAATTTTTGAACTAAAAGTTCATTTGAAGAAATACATATCTATAAGAAATATGTAACTCGACTGTTAGACTCTTAAAATAATAACTGCGGTAATATTTGCCTGATTTGATCAAACGAAGTGCCAATCTCTTCACAAGATAATGCACTTTCAGAATGTTATCACTTATTTCAAATTATTTAAGTAAAGTTTGCTACTATGAACGGACAAACTTGAAAAAATATGAAAAAAATTCGAATTTTCCAAGTTTACCTCATCAAAACTCATAGCATATTAAGTCGAATAACAGATATATATATATATACCATTTTAAAGGTATATATATACTCGTCGTTGGCAATAGGAAGGCAGAAGGACTCGATATCCTTTTTCGTATTTGCGTACGTTTTAGTAGAAAAACAAATAATAAATCACGCAGATGGATAAAATAAAGAAAATGGAATAAAACGAGACACATTGTGAAAATTGGCAACACTTAGAAATTCACTTTTGTCGATTACACTGTCTCAGCAGATAACGATGGTTGAAGTTGCTAACCGAAATGGACAAATCTCCATCAAACCCAATATTGTAAGAGATTACACAAAAGGTATGGCAGGTGTAGACCGTTCGGATCAAATGCTGTCCTACTATAGTGATATGAGAAAAACTCTTCGGTGGTATAAAAAAAATAGCTGTACACATCATAGAAATGGCTATGCATAATGCATATATATTGTATTGTCAGCAACCGAATGCAGAAAAGAAAACATCTCTTCAATTTAGAGAAGAAGTTCTACAATATTGGCTAAACGGAAGCCAAGATGCAGTCATTCAATCTCATCAATCTACGTCAATCATACCCCAAGAACAAAGTTCTCTTCATTATCTTGATGCTATTACTCCCACACAACTAAAGAAAAATGTAGAGTTTGTGCAACGAAAAGCATTCGAAAGGAGACTCGATATTACTGTCGGAGCTGTCCTGATAAACCTCCATTATGTATTGGACTTTGTTACAAAACCTATCATGAAGATAAGGTATCATAAGTGATTTAGTTGCTATAAAATTTTGTTATAAAAACACGATGAAGTTGATTTTTGCGTGAAAGATCATTCTCTATAAGAAATAAAATATTATTTTTTTATTTGTAGTATTTTTCAAATTTTTTACATATTTATATTATGTTTGTGGCAAAAAAAAAATTGCTAATTCAAAAGCCTGCATGTTATAATATATTTAAAGTAGGACGAGTATACTCGTCTTGGCAGTGCGGGATACCCTCTCAAAGACGAGTATACTCGTCCTTGGCAGCGAATGGGTTAAACTGTAGGTCCCGCCACTCACGAATAAAATTAACATACGGAACATAAGTGGTGTGTGAAGCTAGGTCGTAATGACCAATTATGTACATACATATGTATGTATGTATGAAGGAAAAACCAAATATGTTTCGAATTTTCACTCATTTTAAAACGTTGATAACTTCTTACAAAATAATTGTTACTCAACGGGACTCAACGGGATTCTATTACGCTTGATCTCATATTTCAAGAAAAATAAAAGCAAACGTATAGAACTCTGAGAAAAAATATCAAAAGCCCACATTTTTCATTCCATTCTTGGAATAAAATAACCTTTTGTCTGCCCCTGTCTCTCATAACCTGCATTCATTCAATAATTTCTTTATTCAGCTGCAAATAAATTATTGATTGCTCTGATCTGATTTATGGTTGACTATATTTCTTGGCATTTTTTTTTTAATATCCATCAAGAGAGTGTGAGAGAAAGGACAATAAGAGAAAACAGAAAACACCAACCGTCATACAAAAGAAAAACGAAATCTTGAAACACATTTTTTGAAATTCAAGACTTTTTTATGTCAAAAGACAGCAATAGAGGCAGAAAATTTTAAACACCCTGTCCTGTCCACATTCTCGCATACCGTTGTATTGGAAGAGAAGAGCACAAGAGAAAAAAATGTAACTTAATTAATATAGAATGCCAATCATTATAGTAGTCAAAGGTTACATGAAGTATTATTATTGTTGCTGTTGTTGTTGTTGTTGTTGTTGTTGTCATTATTGTTTGTTTATTTTTTTTTCAATTTTTCTTTTTAATTCTTTTGTTTTGTTTTTAGGGGACAAGGTAAACAGAATTAAAATGCAGACACAGTTTTTTCTTTTTAATACACTACGTGCATATACTATGTATGGTATGTACGTATGCATATACATACATATGTCAGTATTTACGTATGGATATGTATGTTTTGAGTAAAATTCAAAACAAAAGAGAGAATACGAAGAATATGTCAGAGAGTAAAAGTCTTGAATTTAAGAATTATTAATGGGACTTGTAATCAATGTTAAGAGAGCATTTGGTCCTTTTGATACTGTTATTCGATTAGTGATGATAGAAAAAAGTGATTATAAAAATACCTGGCAACCATAAACACATGCATGTAGTGTATGTTATCGAGGGCATTGATTTAAAAGAAGAATTAATAATAAAAGAAATTGGAACTTTTTCTTATATACATTCCTTGAAAGGAACATAATGTCCATCACGTTAGTAGGAAAATGACCACTAAAGAACAATATTATCATGAGCATGATTTATCATCTTAAGGTGGAGTGATGTTATAGAGTAGTTTTATCCCCATCGGGTTAGTTTTTTATTAATTTACCTCCTCTAGGAATGAGCTGTGTGTCTCCCTTTAAGACCATCTTCCAGGTTTTAGTTTAACTTGCCCAGCCACACATCAAATAATGGATCCAACTCGTCTTTTTTGGTAATGTGTTTGTAAAACCATACTCACACGTATAGGTCAAGATGAGTCTGAAGAATATCAAAATACTTTCGATTTTTTCTACCTGCATTGCGGAAATCATATGTTGTTTTCTTCTTCACAACAACAATACAATGAAGTTTATAGTTTCAATTAAGCAAAACAAATATTACCAACACATATGCAAATTTGATGTGTCGCCATGCACCAATTATGAAGATAAATTCGAATTTAAGAAACCAAAACGCAGGCCACAATTTTTAACACAGGCACTTTTGGCGTTAACAGAGCAAATTATTTCTCAACTGAATAAAATTTGACATTAACACAGCACTGTTAACTGTTTTACTGTTGTAACGATTTAGTCACGATATCAACCTAGCTTCTTTCACCATAATG
Organism: Sarcophaga caerulescens; assembly: GCA_927399465.1. Lineage (NCBI taxonomy): Eukaryota > Metazoa > Arthropoda > Insecta > Diptera > Sarcophagidae > Sarcophaga > Sarcophaga caerulescens. The sequence continues at coordinate 91,783,254 of OV656866.1, read as the reverse complement.
TTGTTTAGGATAATTTTATTCCTAAGTGGTAGGACCTACAGTTTAACGTCGACTCTGGGCAAAAGATTTGAAAAACTTTTCATGGCAATTTACTGTCAGAGTTTTTGTCAGAAGACTGCTGAGAAGTGACTCTCCAGAAATTTCGAAAAATAATGTCTTTTCAAAGGCAAGCATTCGAATTAAAGTCGCCATAGTCTAGTATGTAGCGAATTGGCATATTAGACGAGAGCCTATGCTGCAAACCCATCTCAGACATCTCGAATGAAAGGAAATTTGAAAAAATATTTCTTCAGTGACTTGCTTACTTAAAGGCCTGTGGTTTGGAATCAAATTTAAGCTGTAGGTCCCACCATCATCGATAGAATTAACAATTACATAATAGGTGGAAAAAAAAGCTAGGTTTTAATTCTGGCTAAAGAGTAGTGATGACGAATTCCATAAGAAAGTAAGAATCCTGACTTCTTGACAAGGTCAGAAGGTCTGCCGCCATTTATATAACTGGCGCTCTACGCACCAGCCCCACGAAAGCCTTGTTCGCAATGCTAAACAGGCTTCTTACTGTGCTTCTCGCTGAGCAGGTGGCCAAGTTTGCTGCGACTAGACTTAATGCTCTTTCTCGTTGGCACATTGTACCTTCTGGTCACTCCACTATCCTGAAGGTTGATCCGGTGGCCCCTGTTTCCACTCTCTGATTCCGAGTAGGGATGACTGGAATCCTAATACGGTCGTCCCCCCGGAAGTCCTGGATATATATACCGACGGCTCTAAACTCGATAATGGGGTTGGGAGCGGTGTCTATTCTGAGAAACTGGACCTGAATATTTCTCTCCGTCTGCCGGACTACTGCAACGTGTTTTAGGCGGAGGTGATGGCAATTTACCGGGCCGCTCAATGATAAGATCTCTATCGGGTTTCGTGAATAACTCTAGGATCGTTAGGGAATGTCGCCGCTGTCTCGACCTTCTTTCGGCGCGCTTCACCAGTGTGTCTCTGGTGTGGGTCCCTGGGCACAGTGAAATTCTGGGAAACTGTAGGGCCGACATGCTCGCCAGAGCTGGTGCGCTCCTTCCGGAATCCTCTTCTGTTGAATTGGGCATGCCACTTGCCTCGGTCAAGCTGACCATTGCGCGGAAGTTCTTTCGGGACGCCTACCTATCCTGGGTCAATGAGGAGTCCTGCTCCACCGCTAGACTCACCTGGCCCAAGATGGATAGATGTCATCTCGACTGCAGTGGCCGTGCTTACAGGTCATTGCGTCATGGGTAGACACGCGGAAAGAATGAGGCTCCCTTTCAACGACTTCTGCCGTGGATGCGGGTCCGCTGAGGAAGAGGAAACAGTTGTTCACTTTCTTTGCCAGTGCCCGTCTCTTGCTAGGTGTAGATATAGGTTATTTGGCTCCCCATTCCTTGTCAGCTTAACGGAGCTATCATCTATTGACATCAAGGATATAGCTTCGTTCATCAAACTTTCTGGCTGGTTTTCCAGTGCGGTGTAGTCGTGCTTTTGTTGTACAGCCCTTGCGCTGACCTACTTCTTCCTTTACCCTGATTTTGGTGGAACTTGGTTAGTACAGGGACTGCGTTCACCCGTGGTATCACAACGGGCTGCTATATGTGCTCAAGTGAGCTTTGTGATATCAGAGCTACCACTCCGACCTAACCTAACCTAAGAATTCTGACTGTTTCTACTTTAAAGATGGTGCCATCCAAGTTTACAAATCAAGCCGACAATTGCGGATTATTTGAAAGGTTCGGTGGTTTAAAACATTTTACAATAGTTTGAACAAAATTTACTTTAAAATTTGTCTAATTAAGGTTGTATTACGTTAGTTTAGTGTTTATGTTACAAGTTTTACAGTGTGAGGTATTTGGGTTCTGATATTCCAAAACAATAAGCTTCGAGCCATATAAAAATGAGAATTAAAACATTTTAAAAATGACTTCAAAATACTTCTCCCACTACTTTTCCAAATCTTTTTGGGTATTTATTTGTCTTTCCTTCTGTACTTGAAAAATTTCTAACGTACATAATAACACGCAGTTGGAGATTAAGGTCAAGGTTCAGTAATTACTAAAATTCCAAGAAATAACGCCTCTAAAAACGGAAAGAAACCCCTCCACAAATAATAAAAGAAAATCAACAAGAAGAAGTAGGGGTGGTTTTTACAGTTATAGACATGCAATCGCATGGAAACAAATTTTAAGAGAAACGGACGGATGGATGGAATGGAATGGACAAACAGTTCACTTGGAAACATTTTTGTTAAAATTTAATTAAAAATTATTAATAAACAATGTTTTAGTTTTGTTTGTTTTTAAAATAAATATTTCATAACATAACTGCTATGCGTGCATGCAGTATGTATATTTGGTTGTTAAATTCATGTATTTATGTACGTATGTGTGTGTTTTAAATTATTTAAACAAATGAAACGTAAACGTAAGACTATATAATTTCGTTCATGAGTCATCTTTATTGTTGAATAATTTTTTTGTTGTTGCTTATCAGCAGTGAGAAATTGTTGAAACAACTTCTTAAAAAAAAACCAAAAATTAACGCAAACATTAGCGTTATTCGGGTGTGTGTGTCTGGAATACATTTAAATAAATGTAAAGTTTGAAACAAAATCTTTGAAAAAAAACGTAATAAAATGAAATAAAATAAAATCAAAAAATATTAACAAATTTTTATGTACACAACTTCATAAATAATCTTTCAGACATTGACCCCATCCATCGTTGTATATCGTCATCTCAATAAAGATTTGAAAAGAAACGAGCAAAAAAGACTTTAAAGAGGAGAGACAAAAAATATAAATAAATCACCCAATAAACAGTAATAGCCAGCAGCTCTACCGTAAGGTATAAATTATTACACCAGAGATTCTTAAACAGTTTAATAAACAAAATAACATGTCAGAATATTCCAATATTTTTTCACGCAGCAATAGTGGTGTACAATAGAAGGATGTGAGACGTACGTAATTGGTCATTACAACCCTTCAGTCAGGATTACGAGCTAGCTTCTAACACCACTTATTATGTGTGTGTTAATTTTATACATGAGCCGTGGGACCCCCAGTTTCCGAATGACAGATTTTTGAGAAACTTTTCATGGCAATTTTTATTTACTCTCAGAGTATTTTTTCCAGACATCTGCTGAGAGGCATTCGCCGAACAAATAGTGAACCATGGCCGCACGTCTAATAAGCCAACACACTACCTACTAGACTACAGCGACTTCAGATGTAAGAAGAAATTCAAATTCTATAAATTCGAAAACACAAACCAATATTTTTAGCATAGACACTTTTAAGTTAACAGAGGCAAAATTTCACGTTAACAGTTCTCTGCTAACAGCTTAACAGTGCTCATGTATTGAAGCCCATTTATTTAAAAGCAATCTCACTTTCAAACAAAGGTTCCCGTATAACATTGACAAAACAGTTAAATGTAAAGTGTTATGGTATTGAGTAAACTCATCTCGAATATATTTACTAGAGGATCATGGATGGTTTCTTCAAAAATATTGAAATTATACCAGGGCTACAATACAAAAACACACACATACATACATACATAGTTGGCCATTACAACCCTTCAGTCAGAATGACGACCTAGCTTTTAACATCACTTACGTTGTGTGTCTTAATTTTATACATGAGTGGGGGCAGAACATACAGTTTAAAGTCGATTCCGAATGATTTTTGAGAAACTGTTCATGCCAATTTTTATTTGACTCTCCGAGTTTTTGCCAGAAATCTGCTGAGAGGCATTCGCCGAAGAAATATTTCTTCATATTTCGTTTTGTTGGAGATGTCTGACCTGGGCTTTAAAACCTGGCCTCACGTCTAATAAGCCAACACACTACTTACTAGACTATGGTGACTTCGGATGTGAGAAGTAATTAAAATTCTAGAAACTCGTAGACACAAACCAATATTTTTAGCTTAGACACTTTTAAAGTTAACAGAGGCAAAATTTCACATTAACAGTTCTCTGCTGACTGCTTAATAGTGCTCATGCATAGAAGTCCATTTGCTTAGGAGATAATTATAGAACACATACTACGTCCGGGAGAACAATATCACTTTCAAACAAAGGTTCTAAGGTCTATTAAGACCTGCATGACATTTAAATGCATAACAGTTAAATGTAAAGTGATAGGATCAGGGGTGCTTTCTTCAAAATATAGAAATGGTAGTCCAAAATCGTACGATCTCGCTGGGATTTTTATACGATTTCCACGCGAGATAACTGTGCCCTCAAATTTCCCATGTAGCACCCCAGCTGTGTTGCACAGAGCGCCGTCCTGTTGAAATTGCATGTCATTGGGCGTGCTGGTCATCCGGTTTAGGCCAAAAGAAGTTGGTAATCATCAACCTAGAGTGCTCGCCATTGACAATGATGACTCGTATCGATTCCCAAAATCGATCGAAAAATTGCAAAATTTATGCAGGTGGAGTAGTTGGCGTAGATCAATGTTCTGATGCCTTTGGTGGTCCATTGGTCTTTCAGAAAAGCTTTGATTTTCATAGCGTCTATGTGTTGGTTGTCATTATATTGTTTAATGTGAAGCTTTGCGCTGATGATGGTTATACAGGTGTTTATACCAGAAGTTGGTGCATACGTTGATTGCATACAAGATACCTTAAGACCTTAAATATAACAATTTCTAGATACTGTTACTAAATATAACTTAAGAGATTTATTTTACATTTTTTGATTTAATTCCCCTGCTGTATATGTGTAGATCAGACTTTCAGAAATTCGCTCTCCGGGCAGGATAGTGTCCATGTTGTCCTGTTTTCCCTCCGAAAAAACCTTATTTTGTGGATTTTAAGATCTGAAATATTGGAAAATTTCAAAATCTACTATCAAAACTTACTCTGTTAGTATCGTAACAGAGCTGTGTTAATTAACAGGGTTTATGTCTAGGGTTTTGGGCAATTTGGTAATATTTTTACCAACACTTTTGAAAAATTAATTTTTTGCATATTTTTTATTCATTTACTTCGTTTTGTTTGTCTCTCCCTCTCTCTCTCTCTACCTCTCCTCTCAATCTCTGTTCGCTTTTCTCACATTAAAATTAACAGCGTATGATAATTGAAACGTGTTTTAAAATTAAAACACGACCAGGTTGTTGGTTTTATTCTGGCGTCTGTTGTGTATCATCACTAAGATTATGATTTGTTTATATTGTTGTTGTCGTTGTTGTTTCATTTAACATATTTATTGCCTTTGCTGTATTACGTGCTTTTCTCTTGTCTCTTATGAAGTTTGGTTTTGTTTTTGTATTTTATTTTGTTCTTCTATTTTCAATTTTATTTTGGTTTCTTCATGCGTCAGAAATTTGTTAAATGGGCTCACACTACTCAACTACAGCGAGTTTTGCTAACGTTGTTGTTTTTTTTATTTTTGTATGTCATTGTAAATTTTAATGCCTGAAACAAGTCATGCCATATTGTTTATACTTATCATTGTTGTTGTTGTTTTTTAAAATTAATTTTTTTTTTTTTTTGGATATTATGTGGGGTATTCTTACATCAGTGATCCCAAAACAATAGAGAAAAAAGGTGTTTAACCACGTAACTATTCTTCTTTTTGTTTTTTGATTTTTTTCTTTTTAATTCTTATGCTAATTTGTTTTAATTTATAGGGAATTATGTTTATTTAATATTTTATTATCGTTTGTTTGTTAACAAAAAAGGGGGAAGAGATAACTGCTTAGAATTACAGGAATTTATTGAGTTAGACATGCATAAACAATTGGATGAATGTGGTTTTTCTTTTGTCTAATAAAAGAAAAGTACGGTAGAGAGGTAGAGAGATAGAGGGAGTTATATCTTAAACAGGGTTACCATTAATACATACATAGAAACATAATTAGTCATTACAACTGAAGGGTAGTTTCGACCTAGCTTCTCACATCACTTGTGTTGTTTGTGTTAATTTTGTACATGATGGCAGGACCTACAGTTTAAAGTCGACTCTGAATGACAGATTTTTGAAAAACTTTTGATGGCAGTTTTATTACTGAGTTTTTGCCAGAAATCTGTTGAGAGATAGTCGGCGAGGAAATATTTTCTTCATATTTCATTTTGTTGGAAATGTTTGACCAGGGGTTTGATAACACACTGCTTACTAGACTACGGAGACTTTTGTGTCACGTAGCTTTTACAGGTCGAACAAGAGTATTTCTAGCCTCAAATCGCATGGACATCCATAGCACAGTAGCGATTCTCACATGGGTTCCAGTCCTTTTGGAGAGCATCCCGATAGGCTTGACACTCCGGCAAATGATTTATGCACAAGCTGTGGATTTGAGGAAGAGGAACAGATTGTATTTCACTTCATGTGTCAGTGCCTTGATTTTGTCATAAAATGACCTCTCACTTTCTGATATCCTTAAACGATCCTCTGTAATAGAAAGATTTCTGCAATGGTAAGATTTATTTTGAAATTGACATGTCATTTCGGCAAATGACTTCTGCAGGATCTGTTGAACTGAGGAGGAAAAAAAGTCTGTGTTTCGCCTCATGTGCTAGTGCGCTGCTTTTGTCATAACCTCTGACTTTTTGACATCCTTAACCGATCTCTATCTAATATAAAGATCGTTGCAATGGCAAGATTTTTAAGAAATTTTTTATCCCATGTTTGAATATTGATTGTGGTACCACAATGGTCCTAAATGCTGGCCTACGGGAAACCTCTTCCTTCAAGAGAGGTCCGCTACCTTACGTTAACACTAACCTTTGCATGCTGAATCTTAAATGAATGTTAAATGGTTACCAAAAGGAGGAGTTATTTTGTTCTAGGAAACGCAAACTAAATTCATACTTTTCCATACTATTTCTAGTATTTCTAGTTATTCTCTGAAATACAATATTATAAAATACTTAAACGGCTTGCAAACATGAAATTGAATTACGATTGAAATCGTTGTTGAACTTGGTAGCTTGTTTTGCTTGCTCACTTTCATTCAAATGTAATTAAATGGAAATGAAAACTGAATGGTTTCGGTTACCAAATGCTACACACTGATTGAAACACTTAAATTTCGTTGAAAACTTTTTTTTTTTAAATTTTCATAATTAAACTACAAGGCAAACGCAAAAAACGCATAAAAAAATCTAAAAAATAACATAACAAATGGAACGACGAACATTTCTGTTTAACTTTTGTGATAAGCATTTGAAATGCGTATGAAATTTGAGTAACAAACACAAGCCATTGTTTTAAACAAATTTTTTGTTTTAATAAATTTATGAATAATTAAATTTTCTTTAGAATTTTTATACATGAAATGACTCGACATCTCTACATTACGTAGCACTCGCACGCAGTCATTACAAAACAAATCAGACGACCACCTAAGCATCGAAGTGGGCAATGTTAACCTTTTTTTATAAGGCATACAATGAAACTCTCTCACACATATACACAGAGAAAGTAAGAGCAAAGGAAAATTCTCTTTAAAATGTACACACAAACACACACACATATTGTTACGCAAATACAAATAGAAAAAAGGAACAATTTTGAAAATGTTTTTTATTTTTTGCAGTGTTTTTATAATTGGAACGCAAAACTCCATGAACCTTTGGTTAATTTATAAAATTTTTCGAATAGAAGTACATACATACATACATATGTATGTATGCATACATGCATGTATGTTTGGTTTCCATTTGATAGGTGTCATGTACGGTTTTTTCTGTTCTGTTCTTTTCTTTCATAATCTATGGCAACGCATGTGTGCACATATGAAAAAATGAAAAAATTTATAGGTAAAGAATGGCTTCAAATGGAACGCTATTGATTAGAAGTTTGTGTGGAAAAAATTTTTTAATTAAAACGATTTTTTAAAATCCACTTTAAAGGAGAATTGATTACTCTAAAAGTCTGCTACTCAACTAAATCAGTTAAATATTCAAACAGCGTTATTTGCTTCATAACTCATTTAGTTACTCGAGTAATTGATAATCACCCTTATTCTTGTTGTCGTCGTCGTCGTCGCCATCGTCGTCGTTACCAGAAATGATGTCGATAAAATCAGAGTCGACAAAATCAGAGTCGACACAACACAATATCGACGGCGTATTGACTCACAGAATACCAAATGTGTGTCGACAGTCATCTATAACTGTCAATAACGACAAACAGATTACCAATTTTAAACTGTCGACGCAAGACGATGTCGACGACGACAACCAGAATAAGGGTGAATAATTTACTTGAATAATTGGTTAATCAAATAATTGATTACTCTTAGAAACGGTTACCCGAAAAATCGAGTACACGAATAATTGGGTACTAGAATAATTTGGTACTTGAATGATCGGATATTCGAATAAAAAGTTATTTGAATAATTGTGTATCTCAAAATTAGTTAACCTCGAATAATCGGGTACTCGAAATATCTGGTACTTAAATAATCGGATATTCGAATAACCAGTTAATCGAACAATTTTGTATCTTGAAATTTCTTGAACAATATTGTTTACAAAAACTAAATACGTTTTTTGTCGGCGGCTTATTAGACGCGAGGCCACGGTTCAAACCCTGGGTCAGACATTGCCAACAAAACGAAATATGAAACCAATATTTCTTTCGGCAACTTCCTCTCAGCAAAAACTCTAGGAGAATATAAAATTGCCATGAAAATTAAACTTGACGGCGTGGTTCTAACCCAAGCCAAGACATGCGAATCAAACTAAATATAGAAATCAATATTTCTTTCGGCGAGTTCCTCTTAGAAGTCTTCTGATAAAAGCTCTGGGAGTAAATAAAATTGCAATGTAAAGTTTCTCAGATCTGTTTCTTGGAGTTTACCGTGTAATTGGATAATCGGTTAATTGAGTAATCCTTAGTTAGGTTGTTCGAATTCAATATGGATTTTTTTTATTAATATATTTTTGTTATTTTTGTTATTATTCTTATATTTGATATTCGTTATAAATTTACGAATAATTTTATGTTATTATTCGATTAATCGAATATTTTTTTTATTCGATTCGATTAATGTTATCTTTAATAAATATAATAAATTTAGGAGTAATTGTTTTTTTTATTATTCTATTAATCATTTATTTTTTTTCGTTTAACCGATTGATTTTTCTATTCGATTAATCGATTAATATTTTTATTCGATTAATTGAATAATTTTTAAAATTTTTAAATATATTTTGTGACTTAAGAATAAACGAAAATATTTTCTAAAATATATTTTTATTAGTTCAATGGGTTAATCGATTTTATATTTTTTAAATTTTTGTACATTTTTACTGTAATTTTTGTGTTTTCGTAGTTGTAATCAATTTACGAATAATGAAATGTTTTATTCGTTTAATATTTTACCAGCTTTAGTCTCTTAACAAAATTTAAGACTTTATGTAAAATTTTTTTATTCGATTAATCGATTAATTTTTCTATTCGATTAGTCGATTAACTGTTCAAATTTTTTAACATATTTTGTAGCTTAAGAATGGACGAACTTATTTTATAAAATTTTTGTTTTTTCCGGTTGTAATAAATTTACAAATAAAGTTTTATTCGATTAATCGATTAATTTTTTAAAAGCTTTAGTCTCTTTACAAATTTATAAATTAATATACTATATATTTTATACAATATTTTTTTATTCGATTAATCGATTAATTTTCTTTCATGTTTATTTTAATTTTTATAAGATTATTTGATTGTGTACCCATAACTAATATAGAGTAACTGCCTTTAAATGAACTCATTTCTATTCCGTTTTAATATTTCAATTCAATTTTAAACGCACATTTTTAATTTCATTCAGCTTCACACACATACATACGTGCATACATACATATGTTCATGGACGCACGCACAATATATAGAGTTGAGGGGGGTTTTCTGTGGTTTGTTTAATTTTTTTTTTTTATTTTCTCTATATAAACACGCGTAATTTTATGTTTTTTGTTGTTTTATTTTTAACAATTCATTGCTTCATTTTCATAGAAAGATACACGTTTTCTATAACGAATTTAAATAATGACACCATGTAAACGGGTAAAATTGTATTGTGCGTATGACTACATGCATACATATGTATGTATGTGTGTATGAAAATATATATCACTTGGATTGCTGTGGTAGTGAGGTGAGTAGCTCTGGGGGGACTTTAAACTCTCGCGTATCCGACCTAAAATGTTAGCGAAGCTTAAAAAAAAAAACAAAACAACAACAAAATCAAAAACAATAACGATTTTCACATTTTCTACAAAATTCGTAATCAAACTTTGTAAAATGAAAACGAAAAAAAAAAATATCAAAATTAAGAAAAACAAAAAAAAAATTAATTTAATTTCATTCGCAGTCGCACTCGTATTTTGCACAAAGAAACTGAAGCCATTTATTTGCTTTTCTCATGAGTTTTGAGCTCGAAAATAAAAAATTGAAATAGAAACGAATAAAAAAATATTTTTTTTTGTTTTTATTTCGCAAATTACACAGAAAACCTTGACTCGGCAACAAAAGAAACTTTTTTTCTGAAATAATAAAATATGTACTGTGAATGAATATTTTTTTTAACTTTTTTTTTTTGGTTAAATTATCAAATAATATTACAAAATATATGTTTACAGGGTGTTACAATTAGTTTAACAGATATTTTTTGGTTTAACCGTATCGTATTCGATTAAGAAATAATAAATTTGGAATTTTTTTTTATGAAATGTGTTTGCAACGCCCTTAGAAATGTATTCACGTCCAATTCGAGCAACGATTAATCGAAATCCGAGTTTATTAGTATTTTTTTTACCATTTTTTGATACAGTGATTATATTTTAACGAATCGCATCAAATATGTCCCCGTAAATAAAAATTCTCGTTTTTAATTTTTAAATAAAATATTTTCTTTTTATTTAGAGCAACGATTAAAATCGAAAATCGTGTGAATTATTTGAGGTTAACGTTAGGTTATGTTAAATTGGCATCGCTCAGCCATACATACATACATATGTACATACAGTGAGCGTCAAAAGAAACTGTGCCTTAAAAAAAGTATGCACTAATAAATTACCGTTATTTTTATTTTAAAATTTTTTCATTGCTGGTTTTTAAAATTAAAACAACAAAAAAAAAAAAAACAAATTAAAAAATATTAAAACAAAAAATTTTGAAATATTGTCAGTACAGTTTCTTTTGACGCTCACTGTACATATATACATAATTGGTCATACAACCCTTTTGTTTGGATTACAACCTAGCTTCTCATACTACTTATGTTGTGTGTGTTAATTGTATACATGAGTAGCAGGACCTGCAGTTTAAAGTCGATTTTGAACAACAGATTTTTGAGAAACTTTTTCATGACAATTTCATATACCCACAGAGCTTTTGCCAGGAATCTGTTGAGAAGCATTCGCCGAATAAATATTTTTTTATATTTCGTTTTGTTGGAGATGTCTGAGCTGGGGTTTGAACTGTGGCCTTACATCTAATAAGCCAACACCAACAACGCTACGGCAACTTAGTCATATGGAGAGTTTTAAGAAGGTTTGAGTGTTATCCAAATTAACTTTGGTTTAGAAGGTTCTGTCAAAAATTCCGGTTCTTAAGTACGGGACAATGACGGAGAGACTGTTTTATGGTTTCCTCTAAAGTTTCTGTTGAAGCTGCAGTGACGTATTCCCAACCTCCGTATGTTTGCTGTAAGATTTCAAAATTAATTTTGGTCAGATTTAACTCAAATTTAAATCGCAGCTTCTTGGCGGACAATTGTTATCACTAATTATAATAAAAACTATTTATAATAAAACTTATTATAATAAAACTAATTCGGCTAATTAAACGGCCATCAAACGTTTGACGCAAAAAATCTATTGTGGCATGAGTTGTGTGGCAAGCTGCAACATCCTGTTGAAACGAAACATCGTTCACATCAAAAAATCGGTTATCATGGTGCAATAGGTGTCTCCATTGACAGTCCGTTCGCCGTCCTCATTTTCAAAGAAATATGGGGCAATGATGTCTCCGATCTACAACCCACACCAAACAGTAACTCGGAATGGGTGCATTGGCTTATGTAAGACCTCGTTTGGGTTTTCTGGCCCCAAATACGGCAATTTTGTTTATTAACGTAGCCATCAAGATGGAAATAAGCTTTATTCGAAAAGATGTTTCTTTTTTTTGGCAAATTCAAAATTATCGTGCAGGTTCTCGTTGGCCCATCTAGAGAAGCGAAAATGAAAAGGATGGTCATGCGGCTTCAACACTTGAGCCAATTGAACTATGCAAGGCTTCATACCGATTTTTTTTTTCGCAAAATTCGACGTAAACTGGAGCGGGAAACATTTAATTCTTGATGACAAATTGATGGACGCTCAGCCACAGCTTTGATATTTTCGGGTGTATGCTCTGTACGAGCACAATAACGCTTTGGCGCATCAACAATGAAACCAGTTTCATGAACTTTAGTAATAAACTTGCCTATACCGGGCACTGTTGGGATTACTGTAAATTCATATACCTTTTTTAAGTTTCTTGTTAAAAACATACTACTTTGTAGTATGAGCAATATGAAATTCGATTTACGTCGTTTCGATTTACGTCGCCTTTTTTTGGAACCAAATGCGACGTAAATCGAGGTATTACTGTATAAGGGGCATAGTACACATACCCATAGCACATCATACAAATGGTAGGCCGACGGGTTCTCTTTCGAACAGTTAACATGGTTCTGTTAACATAAGAATATTCTCTGTTAAGATCAAAAATGATTCTACCCAAAAATTCTCAGCTCGGATATCTGGAAAAGGTCTTTGAAAGATTAGTAGCCATTTTGAAAGATAAAAAAAAATAATACACCATACAAATGGTAGATCGTGAGGTTCTCTTTGCAACCGTGGTAGTGGTATATCTGAATTTGGGCAAATTATCCCCTCTATCCCACGCTAAGCTTTTCGTACATTTCAATTTTATTATTCTCAAATCATAATGATCGTAAACAGAATAGAATTTTATATAAAACATCTCCAATAATTGACAAATTAGGAGACTAGTCTACTAGTTGTTGGCTCTGTTAAACAGTTAAAATTGTTCTGTTAACATAAGAATATCTTCTGTAAATAGCAAAAGTTTTAAAAAATTAACTTTTATGTTAAAAAATTAGAAAGAAGTCCTGAGAAGATTTATGGTCATTTTGGAAGAAAAGAGACATGCGGCACCTGTTGGCTTCGAAACATGCTAAAAATAATGATCAAAATGAGAAAACAATTTAATATAAAACGTCGTGTGCAAACAGTTAAACAACTAACATTGTTCTATTGACATACGTTTGGGTTTTCTGGCCCCAAATACGGCAATTTTGTTTATTAACGTAGCCATCAAGATGGAAATAAGCTTTATTCGAAAAGATGTTTCTTTTTTTGGCAAATTCAAAATTATCGTGCAGGTTCTCGTTGGCCCATCTAGAGAAGCGAAAATGAAAAGGATGGTCATGCGGCTTCAACACTTGAGCCAATTGAACTATGCAAGGCTTCATACCGATTTTTTTTTCGCAAAATTCGACGTAAACTGGAGCGGGAAACATTTAATTCTTGATGACAAATTGATGGACGCTCAGCCACAGCTTTGATATTTTCGGGTGTATGCTCTGTACGAGCACAATAACGCTTTGGCGCATCAACAATGAAACCAGTTTCATGAACTTTAGTAATAAACTTGCCTATACCGGGCACTGTTGGACCTTCTCTGCAACCAAATTTTGTACGCCACTTTGGTGCAATTTCCGACAAATTGTTTTTGTTTTGGAAATAAATTTCCAATAAATCCCAACGTTGCTCAAGCGTAAATCAAGTCATTACATTCAGTGGAGATAATATACTGAATATTGCGACATAAGTATTGCTAGATTCAAAGTAACCGAGTCGAAATAACCAATAGATGGCCCAACCTATAGAAAACTGGTTGTAATTTTGTTCTTATGAAGATTTAGATTTTTTCCCATGTAATTTTTCGCTTTTGGTTATATTCGAAGTAACCGGTTGTTGTTACGATTATTCGATAACCGGTTCTATTTAATCAAATAATTTTTTTGTAGATTTTTAAATCTAATTGAATCAGTTTTATTCGGTACTAGCTGACCCGACAGACGTTGTCCTGTCCAAATTAGAAAAAATGTTTGTGTTCGATTTGTGAATTTGTGAGAAGCTGTTTGAATTGTGTAAAAATAGTGAAAAAGAGAAAAACCACGTGTACTTTTAAATGATAATTTTTATTTATGTAGGTTTGAGGTGTGTTTAAATTACATTTGATTGGAAAATATGTACAATATGGTGTTATATTTACATTTTGATTGAAAGATCGATGTTCAGGAACCAATTAAAATAAAGAAATACTTTTTTCTGTTGCTTTGCAGTGATATCGTAGTTTCCTTCATTGCAATGCTTTATGATACACGACATTTTTAGTTTTGTTGCCTGGCGCGTAAATAAATAATGCTGATGGTGTTCCGACACGGGAACAGGCGACATACAATTGACCATGCGAGAAGCATGGATTTTCAAGGTTAATGCCGCAAACACGCAATGACTGCCCTTCAGATTGATTAATTGTCATAGCGAATGCAAGCCGTACTGGAAACTGCAATCGTTTAAAATCGAATGGCATGTCGGTCAGAGCCATGGGATCCGTGGTATCAAAACGTCTTCTCCTTTGTACTTTCCTTTAAGTATTGTTGCTTCGATGACGTTATTCATCAGGTTTTTTACCGCACGATTTAATAAATGTGGGCGAATAAGTGGGAGTATCAGTGGGCGTGGACAATTTTTCTTTCTGTAAGTAACTTTTGTAAACTATTGAGAACATTTTAAAAAAAATAAGACAAATCCGTCCAAACGTTCCAAGATTTTAGATAAATCGAAAAAAAGTGGGCGTAAAAGTGCGCGTGGTCAATTATTCTTTCAGTAAAACTTTAAATTTGATTACTACGAACATGTTTTAAAAAATTTAGCCAAATCGGTGCAGCCGTTTTCCGATTTTAGATAAATCGAAAAAAGTGGGCGTGGTAAATTTTTCTTTCAGTAAAAACTTAAATTAGATTACTACGACCATTTAAATAAAAGATTAGCCATATCGGTGCAGCCGTTTTCCGATTTTAGATAAATCGAAAAAAGTGGGCGTAAAAGTGGGTTTGGTCAATTTTTCTTTCCGTAAAAACCTAAGTTGGACTATGACGAACATTTCAGTAAAAAAATTTTCCAAATCGGTCTAGCCGTTCTCAACTGATGCAATTACCAACGAACGACAATTGATTTTTATTTATATAGATAGATTACCTTCCCTAAACGATTATTTTTTTTTTGTAATAATTTAAAAAGTAATATTTTATCTCTTAGCTGCTGTGATGGCATAAACAGACCGTGCATAACTGATATTTAAAATTTTTTAATTTAATATGTGATTTTGTTTTTGTTTTTTTTTTAATAAAAAAAAACTGTCAGCTTTTGTGTATTTTTCTACAAATTTGTTGTGGTTGTTGTTGTTGTATTTGTTCATTTTTTTTCCAAGAGAGATATTAATATAATTTATTTAATATATCTCAGGAGAATTGTAAAATATAAGCACGAACAAACAAACAAACAGACGCTAGAAAAGTAATTTTGAAAAAAAAAAAATAAAACTGGTGCCATAAGCTGTTGACAGCAATAGTAGCAGCAGCAGAAGTGGTGCTACTCTATTGCAATATAAAGTGTGTCTGTTGGAATGATTGTTTGCTTCTGTTGCTGCTGTTACTACTGAAAAAGCCACTGCTGTTCTGTGGTCATATCGTTATGATAAATTCCAATTCATTCATATTTTTCAATTTAATTTCAACAAAAAACAAAAAAAAAAAGGAATTATTAAAAAAAAAATTTAATACAAATTTTTTAATTAAAATTGTTTGTTTTTGTCTGTGGTGTATGTATGTATGTATATCTGTGGTATTTGCTTTACATGTTCCATAGCAATGTTTTCCCTCTTGTTTTTTTTGCTTCTTAAATCTCAGTTTTTTTTTTTAAATTTTACAAAATTTTTTAAGGTTTTGTTTCTTTGTTTGTTTCATAAAAATTGCCTTTTTTTTTGTTGCTGTTATACTAAGCTAAAGGATTTTTTATAAAATAAAAAAAATGTTTTGTATTGTTTGTTATTTTTCTCTATTTGTGGTTTAATTTGTACTAAAATTAAAATTTTTCTTTTAAATTTTTCTCTGAAATTATAAAAAATAAATCATAAATCTTCTATTAAAATATTGTTCAAATAAAATTCTTTTCTAAATAGTATGTGACTATAGAAGAGATTTTTTAAAGAATTATTTCAATAATCTTACATACATATACAATAAATAATTGGTTATTACAATCCTTTAGTCAGGATTACAACCTAATTTCTCACTTCACTTATGTTGTGTAAGTTTATTGCATCCATAGGTGGCAGGACCTGCAGTATAAAGTTGGCTCCGAACCACAGATTTTCATGGCAAATTTTTTATTTACTCTCAGAGTTCTTGCCTGAAATCTGTTGAGAAGAAATATTTTGCCAAAGAAATATTTTCTTCATACTTCGTTATGTACGAAATGTCTAACCTGGGGTTTGAATCGCGCCTCACGTCTAATAAGCCAACACAATACCTACTAAACAACGGCCACTTCTTAGAAATCGTATTAAAAATTATTTACAACAATCATAAATGTTTCACATACTAGCCATATTTGTAGGACGGTCGATTTCAGGCTACCAAAAAAAAAAAAAATTTCTATGGAAAACCATGTGTGTGAAGTTCAATTCGAATTTGAAAATCCGAGATGCAAACCAAAAACTTTAGCGGTGACAATTCTGCCAATAACAGAGCAAAATTCTGATCTTAACAGAGCAATGTTAACTGTTTAACAGAGACAAAAATTTATACTTGTACAATTTTTTAAACGTGCTATATGTAGGACATCGGATCCAGTATTATGTATTCCAACAGGTCTAAATTGTACCCAATAGTTCCTTCTATATACTCCAACCAATGTAATATCCCACATAAATTCAGAACTTAAACAAAAACGTTGTAAAAAAATTAATTTTTATGTTAAAGCATTAAAAAAGTCTTTAGAAGATTAGTGGCCATTTTGAATTACAGTAATACTTCGATTTACGTCGCCTCGATTAACGTTGTTTCGATTTACGTTGTCAAATTTTTTGTTCCCTCTAACTTCAATTTACGTCGTCATTCGATTTACTTCGCCTTTTTTTGGAACCAACTGCGACGTAAATCGAGGGATTACTGTAAATTCATATACCTTTTTTAAGTTTCTTGTTAAAAACATACTACTTTGTAGTATGAGCAATATGAAATTCGATTTACGTCGTTTCGATTTACGTCGCCTTTTTTTGGAACCAAATGCGACGTAAATCGAGGTATTACTGTATAAGGGGCATAGTACACATACCCATAGCACATCATATAAATGGTAGGCCGACGGGTTCTATTTCGAACAGTTAACATGGTTCTGTTAACATAAGAATATTCTCTGTTAAGATCAAAAATGATTCTACCCAAAAATTCTCAGCTCGGATATCTGGAAAAGGTCTTTGAAAGATTAGTAGCCATTTTGAAAGATAAAAAAATAATACACCATACCACCATACAAAGTGTAGATCGGGAGGTTCTCTTTGCAACCGTGGTAGTGGTATATCTGGATTTGTGCAAATTATCCCCTCCATCCCACGCTAAGCTTTTCGTACATTTCAATTTTATTATTCGCAAATCATAATGATCGTAAACAGAATAGAATTTTATATAAAACATCTCCAATAATTGACAAATTAGGAGACTAGTCTACTAGTTGTTGGCTCTGTTAAACAGTTAAAATTGTTCTGTTAACATAAGAATATCTTCTGTAAATAGCAAAAGTTTTAAAAAATTAACTTTTATGTTAAAAAATTAGAAAGAAGTCTTGAGAAGATTTATGAAAAGAAAAGAGACATGCGGCACCTGTTGGCTTCGAAACATGGTAAAAATAATGATTAAAATGAGAAGACAATTTAATATAAAACGTCTGCAAACAGTTAAACAGCTAACATTGTTCTGTTGACATAAGAATTTCTTCTGTTAATATCAAAAGAGATTCTGCTAAAAATTCTCGGTTTGTGTCTTGGGTTTTTAAATTCAAATTGATCTTCACATGCGTTATAAATTCTGAGGCAATATTTTAAGTTATTTATTTAAACAATTTGTTAGAAATTTAACAATAAAATGTCCTCTCATAATCAGAAAACAATTTAGAACTGCCACATAATTTTTGTTTGCCTAATATCTGTCTTGTAATTTCAAATTTTTACAGCCTCAAATTTTAATGAGTTTTTAATTTTGTATAACACTGTACATTCATTTACCCTTTCGAATGTTGTGCAAATAAATTTCGCTTTTTTTCCTGTAATTAGTTGTATTATTTAAGTTGTCTCTGTTGTTTTTTAATTTCAATTTTAATTTAAAAAATATTTCGTCTTTTTTTTTTTGTTAAAATGTAAACATTTTCAATCGATTTTAAAATAGTTTTTATCTGTACTTTCTAACATTTTTTGTTTAATTGTGGCATTTTAATTACTACGTTATTTCTTTCTTTTTTTAACTACTTAATGTTGGTACACAATTTGTTAATTAGTGTTGCAACTTTTTTTGTTGTTTTTTTTTTTATTTGTTTAACAGAACGTATAAACAAAAGGTTTTATTTTTTCGTTAATATTGTTTCATTTAAAAAACACTCCATAAAAATTCTTTTTTATATGAGACAGTGTAATAAGAATTTTATGACAAAGTTTTGCAATTTTCTTTTATGGTTTAAAACAAAAATAATTCAAGGGTGGTAAATTATTTCGATTTTTATTAATTTTTTATCTTTGAGAACTGAAAGCCTTTTTTCACTCGAAAACCGTTCTAATCGAAAACCTCTTCGTAGTCCAGGACAACACAAGGAAACAGCAGAGCATATTTATATCCTCAGCTTCCTGTACAGCATAACAAATTCTTTAGAAATTATGCAGGAAACATGTGGGTGAAGGTAAATTCTAATTTGAAAAAACAAGACACAAACCGAGAATTTTTAGCGGAATTACTTTAACAGAGAAAATTCTTCTGTTAACAGAACAATGTTAACTATTTAACTCTTCGAAGGAGAACCCTTCGGCCTACCATTTGTATGGTGTACTGTGGGTATGTGTACTATGCCCCTTATAATTCAAAATGGCCACTAATCTTCTAAAGACTTTTAATTCTTTAACATGAAAGTTAATTTTTTTTTTAAACGATTTTATTTAAGTTCTGAAATTATGTGAGATATTTTATTGGTTAAAGCATATAGAAGGAAGTCTGGGGTATAATTAAGATTTGTTGGGATATATATTCTTAGACCCGATGTCCTATATAATACATGTGGAAAGTTGTGTAATTTTAAATTGTTGCCTCTGTTAAACATACATACATACATACATAATTGGTCATTACAACCCTTCAGTCAGGATTATTGACCTAGTTTCTCACACCACTTATGTTGTGTGTGTTAATTTTATAAATAAGTGGCGGGACCTACAGTTTAAAGTCGACTCCGAACGACAGATTTTTTGAGAAACTTTTCATGGCAATTTTATTTACTCTCAGAGTTTTTGCCATAAATCTGCTGAAAGGAAATCGCCGAAGAAATACTTTTTGTATTTTGTTTTGATGTCTGGCCTGGGGCTCGAACCCTGGCTTTACGTCTAATAAGCCGACACACCACCTACTAGACTACGGCGACCTCTGTTAAACAGTTAACATTATACTGTTAACATCAAAAGTTACTCTGTTAATCTGGTAATTGCGTTTTTTAATGTTTTTGGTTTGCGTCTTGGATTTTTAAATTCGAATTTAATTTCTTACGCATATCCATAGCATAAATAGAATAAATGGCGGTTGTAATATCTTCCTGTGAATAGGTTGCTTCATTGCCAGAAGGAATTGTGTATCTAATTCCTTACTCCCTAGCAATGGTAACAATTACAGCTGTAACCATGGTACGTTAGACGAAATATTTCGTTCGACGGCTTGAAGAGTTTTAGGCTTTTATTGAGTAGTACTGGTACTCCTCGGGAAAGCACTTTAAGCTTTTGGGAGGATATTAAAGAAAGAAAAAGGAGTATAAATAGCGAGATGTTAGCTTCGCGTGCGTATCAATCAAATACGCAGTTCCTTTTATCAAGAATATGTAAATTTGAAAACAAAATTTAAAAACTTTATCTGAACCTCAACCTGACGAAGTAAATGTTTCCCCCCTCCCCACCACCTAAATCATATCGGTAATTAAGTTAAGCAAGTTAATAAATGGAAAAGTTTAAACCTCCAACTTCAATGGCTAATGATAATCAACACATTATTACAATTTACATGGAATTTAAATCATAACAACAAACAAGCAACTTAGAAAACAAAAAAAACAAGAAAAATATTAAAAAGTTTCTTTAAAAAAGAGAAAAACTTTTCGCCATAAATAATTTTAAAAATGAAATCTTCCATACTCTCTCCCCTCCTGTTTCTAAATAAATGCTTTTACTTTGCTTGCCTGCCTGCCTGCCTGCCCTGTGTGCCTTCTTAATGGCAATTTTTCTTTGTGAAAACACATCAACAGCAGCAGATAAAATTTTCTTACATGAGATACAACGAGTCAAGAGCAGATACAAACTATTAACGACCAAGTGATGCCATGACTGGCTCTTGGCGCTGCTTTCAACTCCATTAAAGTCGTAACAGACACTGTCAGCCAAAAAACGAGCAACAAAGAGCGTATGAGAGGAGGGGTTAAAAGCAAACGAAAAATACTGACAGATATTACATTAAAAATAATGAAAGAAAATAAACAAATGCCTACAAAATCAAAAAAAGAGACAGGAAAAAAATCAAATAATAAAAAAAGCAAAATCTGTAGCAAAATAAAGTAACATTACAATTACACACTTGAACTGTGGAAATTTGTGAAATACTATATCAGGCATTGAAAGGAAAACTTGGAAAAATTTAAAAGAAAAACAAAATTTAATAGAAAATTTTATAAAATTTATGATTTTTCTATTAAATTAAATTTGTGTAGAAAATTTAAAAAAATTAGATTTGAATTTGAAAATCCAAGACGCAAACCAAAAACTTCAGCAGAGGAAATTTTGGCAAATTCTAATGTTAACACAGCAACTTTAACTGTTTAAGGGCCATTATTACAACTTGCCGTTAACTAAAGGGAAGATTTTAAAGAGCAGATAAATTGTTTTTCATTATTATGAGTACCCAATAAGATAGAAGTGATCGTTAAGCTAAAGGGAAGATCATCCTACCTTTAACATTTAAAGGTCACTTTATGTTTGAACTTGCCATATCATATACTATTTTCGATATGGCAACTTCAAATTAAACAAAATGAGCATATACAACAAGAAAACGAAGTCCGCTGTTGCAACTGCGTTAAAAAAATCTTGTTTAATTGAGCAGTTTTATCGACTTTGCTCCGGCATTGCCATATTTTAATTTTATTTTATCTGTAAGTTGTAATAACGAAAATCAGTTAAAGGTAACTTTACAGTTCCCTTTAGCTAAAGGTACCTTTAACTAAACCAAAGTTTAACGGCAAGTTGTAATAATGGCCCTAACAGAGGCAACAATTTATAGCTGTACAACTTATTACATATATGTAGGATACCGGGTCCAGGAAGATACATATACATATATTCCAAGAGGTATTAATTGCACCCAAGAGTTGCTTTTATATTTTACTACTACTAGAGTATCCCACATAATTTCATGTGTGTGAAGATAAATTCGATTTTAAAAACCAAAGAGGCAAACCAACATTTTTAGCAGCGCCATTTTTTGCTTTTTAGAAGGCAAAATTTGCTATTAACAGAGCACTGTTAACTGTTTAACAGTGGCAATAAGTAGATTAGTCTTCTACTTTGCAATTATGATCATTATTATTTGTATATTTTTCAGTTCCCAATATTATTTCAGCTATCCCACTACAGTTCGAATGAGGACGCTCTGGACTACCATTTGCTTATAGTCGGGTTGGTATACTATTTCTTATATGTTCTCAAATGGTCACTGATCTTCTAGAGAATTTTCAAGCAAAAAATTGATATTTTCAGAGCCAATTCTCACAATACCATATCACTTTGCATGTGACTACATTGCTGATTATATTAAGAGGCCTTGGAACCTTCCTATAAATGTGGTATGGTACTCATAGACCTAGTGTATGTCCTAAAATTAGCTCCTAAACAAGTGTGCTTGTTCAGATGGATACTGTTAAACAGCTAACAGTGCTCTGTTAAGTTCAAATTTTGTTCTGTTAACAGAAAATTTTGCTCTATTAACGCCAAATCTAGCGCTGCTCAAAATTTATGGATTGCGTCTTGGATTTTCAAATTCGAATTTAGATTTAAGGTTAGAGGACGTGTACTTGCCATTGAGACAAGTACAGTACCCAAAGATCAAGTTGTCCCATTGTACTACTTCCTAAAGGAGAGGGGATAATAGAAGAGAAGGGGAGAAGGAGAGGAAGTAGAATTTGTCTTCACACACATTATTGCCAATACCCTTCAAACATATGCGATTAATTTTTCTGTTTTCTGCATTTGTTGTCTGTATAGAACCTACGGAATTTTAAACCAGAAATGATCAAGTAGTCGAGCCATATGTGTTCATGGCTTTCTAGAATTTCAAGTTTTAGCGTTGCAACGTGAAAAGCTGAAAGGACTTAAAGATTAGCCTTCGCTCAGTATAGAGGCAACTCGAAATTGAGGACTATATTATTATTCTGAAATTATATGACTTGAATATAACGCTTGTAGTCGTCGTAGTCCAGTAGGTTATGTGTTGGCTTATTAGATATCAAAGTACGGTTCAAACCCCAGGTTAGATATCTCCAACACAACGGAATATAAAAATATATTTCTTGGGGGACTTTCTTTCAGCAGATTTCTGACAAAAACTATGAGAGTAAATAAAACTGCCATTCAAAGTTTCTCAAAAAAATCTGTCGTTCGGAGGCGACTTTAAACTGTAGGTTCCGCCACTTATGGATAAAATTAACATAGGCAACAGAATGTGTGTGAAGATAGATTTTAAAATCTAACACCCCAGACGCAAACCAAACAGTTATCAGAGATCTGTTATGTTATTAACAGAACTCTGTTAAACAATTTCGAATTCGGGTCAACAATTTTGTACACTTGCTGCACGGACACTCAAATAAATAGATTGCAGAAATTACAGAACAACGCTATGCGCATAATTCTAAGATGTAATAGATACGCTGGAATACAACGAATGTTGGGATTGTCTGAAATGGCTGAACATAAAGAAAAGATTGGCACTGAACACTCTAAATTTTATATTAAAAATGAAAATTGGAAATGCACCGGCCTACTTAACTGAACAGATGCAGTATGTTGGGGATGCACAACCGTATAGCCTGAAGAATGTTGAAAATTTCAGATTACAAAGGATCACAACAACATTAATGCAAAGGTCGCTCTTTTTTAAAGGACTACAATTATATAATATGCTGCCCAATTGTATTAAAAATGAAACTAATATAAATATTGTACAGAGAGAAATTGTAAAATTTGTAAGAATTAATAACAGTATTTAAAAAAAAAAAAAAAAAAAAAAAGAAGCAATAGGAGATATGTTGTAATGATAATTATTAATTAAATTTGTAAATTTTTTAAAAGTATTTTAATATATACTACTAAATAATAATAATAATAATAATTAATTTGAGGCTGGGAAAGAAAAAAAGGAAAAATTAATTAACCATACGTTCCAATTTTTTCACACCGTACGTTCCAAATTTTTTCATACCGTACGTTCCAATTTTTTCACACCGCACGTTCCAAATTTTCAAAATCTGCAATGAAAACTCGCTCGGTTAAGGATTCTGACGATTGGGTAAGTTAAAGGGACGTAAAATGCTTTAAAAACAATTTTCATTGTCCGCCCATGTTGTCCTGTTTTCCCACAATATTGATTTTTTTTTATCGGATTACAATACCTTTCGGAAATGTATGATTATCTGTTTATTGTAGTTCTTATTTCGCAATATTTTGTAACAGTGATTAACCATAGGACTTATTTTTTTTTATCAACTTTTGCCTTTTTTTCTTATTCTACCCAGGAATTTAATTAATTTTTCCATTTTTTCTTTCGCAGCCTCAAATTAATTGTTTAACAGAGTTCTGTTAGTAACATAACAGAGCTCTGTTAACTAATTGGTTTGCGTCTGGGGAGATAGATTTTAAAATCTATCTTCACACACATGGCAACAGATGCGGTGTGAGAAACTAGGTTGTATTCCTGACTGAAGGTTTGTAATGACCAATTATGTATGTATGTATGTATCATGTATGAATTTAACAGTTTACTTGGACTTCTAAGAGATCAAATGGCTGGTTATTCTCGCAAAAAATTAAAAAAAACAATTGCATGTACTTTATGCACTTAAAGTTACTGTGTATGTGTACCCTCTCCTAACATTACATTAAGAAAACAAAAACAAAATTAAAAATCTGTCACCCAAAAGTCTTTAAATTAAGAAACTTTCCAGACGTTGTGTTTTTTTTTATCAAATCTTTCATACATTGCTTCACGTCGTGAAACTTAAAATTTTCGTACGAATTAATAATTTTTTGTTTGGGTGTCTACAATTTGAAATTGTTTAGAAGTGCCTGAATGGGAATTTCAACAATAAAAGATCTCCTTGCCACATGTGTGTATGCGCTGTTGGTCCCAAATGTAAAACCAAATAAATAAGCAAACGTCTGGGACTACCTCGACTACAAAGAATTCCTCAGTAAAACAAGACGAATTCGTAAATCCTGCAATTACAAAAAAAATAATGAAAATTAAAGGCACTGTTGTGTGCTGTGTTGTATGTATTGTTGCATGAGAGTAGTTTCTTGTAAGTTTACAAGAAAACCGCAAAAAGAAATTGTTTTTCTTTTCCCCGTTTGTTTCATCAAGAATTTATTAATGAGAGAGAGAATTTTAAATGGAAAAACCAACCAAAAGACAGACCAAAAAGAAAAACAAACTTTTTCTGTTATTTTTTGTTTTTTTTTGCTTTTAATTGAAGTGTGTAAATGGAAATTGCCAAGTGGTGTGGTGGCAGTGTTGATGGCATTAAGGGAAATGACCCTTTTCGCTGCTCTGCACTTTCAAAAAGTGTTTCAAATACAAAAAATTGAATAATTTTCACCTTTAGGGGTGTTCAGTTTAAAAGTTGGAATCAACTTAGGTAGACGTAAGGCCGCGGTTCAAACCCCAGGTCAGACATTTCCAACACAACGAAATATTTCTTCGACGACTTCCTCTCAACAGATTTCTGGCAAAAACTATGAGAATAAAATAAAATTGCCATGAAAAGTTTCCCAAAAATCTGTCTTTCGCAAACAATTTTAAACTGTAGGACCCGCCACTCATGTTGAAGTCAGAGTTGAAGCATTTTTTATACGCTCTTTATTATTCACTATCTGGCTGCCTTTGTAAACGTGGGGGGGGGCCTTCAATAATGTAGAACTAAACGTCATAACGGACTCACAAATAACATTGGGTGCACAGGACACTATGTTGCACTTGATATCGAAATTACTTCGAAGAAAAGCAGTGATAGCTATAGAACACTCTGTGTGGTTTATTAAAAACTTGTTCACTACAAGATTTCATTGAAAAGAGGGGAGCACTTCATACTGTAGAGAACTCTACGAGCCGATAGTAGTTTTTATAATTTCGAGAAGACTTTTTAATTCTGTTAAAGATTGTCTTGAACTTGCTTAAAGGAAGGTTAGGTTAGTTGTTCGGTTAAAAGGTCAGGCTTACCGTTCACAGGCAAATTCACTCTAGTGTGAGGTAAGTCTCCTTGTCATGTTCTGTTAGTGGTTGGTTTGAACCACCCCGAGCTTCGGATGAAATCGTCCAGTTCACTTAGTAGCACGTTCGCCACCATGTCCAGATTTTTAAACGTTCCGTCACCCAAAACCGATGACGTCTGTTTTGATGCGTCTGATTCTGACATAAAAGCTTTCGTACTGATTCCGTTTCTTCCACAGCCTGACAGCTTCTGCAGTAATTCTGGTGGGGCAGTCCGAATTTGTCAATAGCGCAGTTTCCCGTTAGAATTCCCATTAGAGTGCGACCGTTCTCTTGTCGAACTCAAGTAGTTCTTTGGTTTTTCTGCTATCCACTGCTGGACAAAGCAGCTTTGAAAACGTATTCTTCTAGGGGCGCATATATCGCTTCTATCATCTCCAATTTGTCCGCTTTTTCGCATCTCAACATGAAATACACTGGCCTGGTTAGGTAATCTGTTCTGCGCAGTGCTAGTTTATCAGAATAGACTGCAGATCCAGTCCCACATTCCATTTTTGAACCGATGATGAAGATCGTTATATCACCGTCACCGATGACGTTCTATGTGTAACTCTGGTAACATTTAGTCGCATATAAAACACGGGCGATACGGTTCTACTCTATGCAGTATTGAAGCGTGCCTTACCGTACATAGATGGATAGGTTTCCGATTTAAGTGCAACAAAGCGCTGCAAATCTGCTCAGTTTTCTAGACTGAGTGCTTGGGAAGTCTGCTTACACTGCAAACGTGGGTACTTGCTATTGCATGCTGGGTACGCATATTAGGCGATGTGGTCTTGGTTATACGACTCATTACTGCTGTTATGTATGTAGGTAACGTTGCTGATCTGCCAAGGATGGATATTGAAAGTGTAAAACACTTCAGCAGAAGAGAAATTCAAGGATCCTCTATAATGAGTAATTCAGGGGTACTTGCACTGCCTTACTTCAGTCGTTGATGTACGTGGCCAAACTGATTTTAGTTTTCTGATGCAGATTCTGGCGAAGGCAACGATTCACAACAATTCGCTGCTTGTGCATATCGAAGGTAGGAGCGTTCCCATATCAACCATTCTTTGCATGCAGAAAGAGAGTTCATGGGTTCTAAATGGACGTCGTTTTTATTATTTTCTCGATTCCATTGTCCTCTTTATTCTTCGCAGATTCGATATGACCTGCGATTCTATTTCGAAGAATCGTTTCGAGAACTAATTTAAATGGAAGAGTAGGTGGGATAACCAGTGGTGTTGTCGAGCCGGAACGCTGCGGAACGGCGTTCCGGTACTTCCTTTTTGGACAGAAACGCGTTCCGGAGCTAAAGATGATTTCTGATAACGAGAAATGGCTGACGTTTTGAAAAAAAAAAAAAAAAAAAAAAATTAAAACGAATTGCTGATTTTTTTTCTAATTTTTGACGAATTTTTATATGTATTTTTATAAACAAGGGTTTGAACCGAACCCGAACCGTTACAAAAACCGGAACGAACTGGCTTGTTTTTTCGAACCGTGAACCGGAGTCCGGAACGTTTTTTTCTGCTGAACCGGAACTCGACCCGAACCGAAACAAATACGTGAACCCGAACCCGAACTAATTACTACTTAAGAATTTGAGTATTTAAAACCTGGCGACGGGCGAAAATTGGGGGAAATCTCCCTCCCCCTGTCGTCAAATTTGGGACATGAGACCTAAAAAAAAAATGCCGCCGCCAGGATTATCATGGAAAATCACCCCCGTCGTTAAATTTGGGACATGAGACCGCACAGAGCGGCGGCCTACCCAGGATCGTCCCTGTCTATATAATTATATATACGCGTTCCGTCCAGTAATCTATTCCAAACAAAAAAATAATAAGAAGGGGAATAGAGAAAGTCGACAGAGTAATATGGGCAAAACAAACTTCATATAAAAAATTCCTTTACTTGCCATAGTCGATGAATACCCCTGCTATACGCACTCTATTTACATACATACACTGCAATGATACTTGGGATATGAAACAAGTATTTTTTTCTGTATTTCTTTTAGTTTATTTCTCTTTCCTTTAAATCTGTGTTCTGTGTTGTTCTTCCTTTTTTTTAAAGATATACACACACGGTTTAATAACATCACGGTTCTTGGCTGTCATTTCAGTGCCTTGATACACCCTAAAAAAAAGACGAAGAAAAGAAAGAATAACAACGCCAGCTGTTTACAATGTGTGCCAGAGTGTTGTTACTTAAAACATCAGCGGCAGTGGCAGCAGCAGTATCAACATCATCATATTTTCCTTATCCTTTACAACATTCATAATGATTGTTATGAACATCATCATCATTCGGATCATTGGCATCATTCGCATTCTCATCATGGTGAACGTATTCATCATAAAATTTTATCACGCCATTGTTGTTGTTGTTTGAAGTAAAACTTTCTTTTCTCATCTTCTTTTTCTCATTTTCTTTCTTCGGCCATTTACTTCTTTTATTCCTTTTCTTCTGCTTCTTTTTCTCTTGTGGTTTAATTTTCTTTTGTTCTGTTCTTTTCTTATTTTTCTGGAAGGGCATGAGTAATACAACCAATTTGGAATTCTTTTCTGGTTCGTTTTTTTTTTTTTTCTTTCTTAATTCTACCAGAGTGGGTCTCTTGCTCTCTCTGTACATACAATATCTGTCATAAATTTGTCTTATATTCTCTACGTCTTCGGCTTCGTCTTCTTTCTTGTTTTCGGGGTAATTTATATTCTTTTACTTTT
The DNA here is from genome assembly GCA_927399465.1 of Sarcophaga caerulescens. NCBI lineage: Eukaryota > Metazoa > Arthropoda > Insecta > Diptera > Sarcophagidae > Sarcophaga > Sarcophaga caerulescens. Next base: position 91,754,593 of record OV656866.1, on the reverse strand, counting down.
TGTTGTTGTTGTTTATCTCCTCTTTTTTTGTATGTCTTGTAGTCAGTTGTCGCTGTTAAAAAAGCAGCAATCGATTGTTGCATTGATGGATACATGTTTTATTTAAAACAGAGACGAAGACAATAAACAAACGAATAAATAAGTGTTAAGTACTCGGAAGGATGGACGGACTACCGATGACGCCTAATTTTTGTGTGATTCATAAAGTTTTGTGTGCCACTTTAAATTTTTACTTCAATTCTTTACGTCTGCAATGTTGTGAAATTCAAATTTATTACAGAGAGAGAGAGAGAGATCATTAGAGTGTCTCTTGTCACAATAACAGAGATGAGTTTATGCCATCGGCTGCTAGGCAGGGGAGAGAGCACTCTGTGGGGCATATTAACAGATCGTTCATTACAAGATTCCGTAGGCGGGAGAAAGTACTTCGCGCTGTGGTGGATCTGTGGGGTGCTCTTCCTCTCATGTGGAATCTCGTGGTGCTTGCGACGACGAAATAGATCAACTGATGGGTAACTGCCTGTGATTTTATCAGGAACAGTCTGCAACATTGTTTGAAAAAGGTTAGCGAGTCGGCATCTAATCGCGGCTTAGGGGTTAGTCCCGATAAAATAAAGGTAGTGCTTTCAACCAAAATATACCAGCAACCACCTTTTCAGCCGTTGACAAAGTGCAGGACGAATTTCGTAGTCAGGAATGAGGCTCACTTCTTTTAAATTGAAAATTGCACAGGAAACCGAATATATTAAGCGCCATGAAAAAGACTTGCATTGCTGTTTATGCTTGTAAAAAAGTCCGAAAAAAAGGAGAAAATAGTGTCATTTAGAGGCCTGGGAAAACTGATTCGATCTGTACAGCAGTCGTTAGAACTATCTTGACCCATGTATGTATGCCTTGTATGGTGGCAATTCCTTGGTTGGACAACTGAACTTGACTTGATAAGACGGCGATATATTCTGCCTGCATTATTATGACCGATGTACTGCGTACCACATCTATAATTATGCTGGAAATAATTTTACACCTCTTTCCGTTCAACTTCTACTCCAAGCGCTCAGTCGCTCTTGCTAATCTGCGTTTAAAAGCGACAGGATAATGGCACGGATCGAAAATCTGCCAATTCTGAGAATAACAAAACATTTCTCTCCGGTTACAGTTAAGAATTTGCGAGCCTTTTACCCGTCCTCACCAATTCATCCGTAATGCAAATTCTGTTGATATCTCAATATTGTGGAACTCCTATAAGAATTTATTTTGACTGAACCGACATTTCCTAGAGAAATCTCCGGCATTCGTAAGAGCTGTAGTTTGGCTGCCAGACTGCATATAAAGATTTTCAGAATGTGGCCATCTCTTTGTCCTCAACGACATTGCAATTAGCCTCCATAAATGTCTAATCCGAACACTCTTCGTACGTACACGACAGCCTTTTCTGTCCAGCATTTTGAAGCTGTCGGTATAGAACATTTCATTGCTGAAAACCTTCAAATTGTGAAATCAGAAATCCTTAGTATGGATATTGAAGTTAAGTTTCCTGTCGAGGAAGTTATATGAAGCTACAGAATCTGAATTGTAATATGTCCATAGAGATTGGACCGGTTAACTCATTTAATCGTAATGCCACCAACTTAATCAATGTTTCAGTAGAGGGCAGATGGGGACCAGAGATCAGCAATGAGAATACAAAACGATGATTAGATTCGAGCCATACTCATAATTTCTGATATTTATACGCATTCATACTTATTTTAATATCATACCCATACTACTCATATTCAAAGTTTGAAGTACTCATCGTACTCATACTTAACAATACGCATGATGTTGTTGATTTCGATTCTCCTTTACTCAATATTTACAAGGATCACAAAATAAGTATGATTCGCGTACGAACACTACAATACTCACTTGTGTGTCTTTGTCTTTTTTTTCTTCTCTCGTATGCATCAAACATATTTCGAATGTTTTGAGTTTGATGTCAACGTTGTACTCATACTCATTGCAACCTGTACTTATAAATCAATGTTGTAGCGAGTACGAATGAATCAGAGTAGTTGAATTTCAATACTGTTGACTCACTCATACTCAAAATTTCATGAATACTTATGAGTAGCGAAAAAACGATTGATTGTTAATCTCAGATAAGGGCTATAATTGAGTACAACAAATATGGTCTTAACTGAGCGAAAGTAGTGTGTCTTTAGATCTAACAAACTAACTACCAACCAAGTATTTTCACTCAGACATCATCATCATACACGTACATCATCATACACGTACATCATCATACACGTACATCATCATACTCATACATCATCATCATATTCATACATCATTATCATATTCATTCGTTATCATCCTACTCATACTTAATTATACATACATGCATAATTGTTCATTACAACTCTTTGGTCAGGATTATAACCTAGCTTCTCCCAGCACTTTTGTTGTGTGTGTTAATTTTATACAGGAGTAGCGTGACCTACAGCTTAAAGTCAACTCCGAACGACAGATTTTTGAGAAACTTTTTCATGGCAATTTTTATTTACTCTCTGAATTTGTGCCAGAATTCTGCTGAACTGTCGACGAATTTTTTTTTCATATTTCGTTTTGATGGAGATGTCTGATCTGGAGTTTGGACCGTGGCCTCACGTCTCTTACGCCTTCACACTACCTACTAGACTACGGCAATTACTTTCATACACGTATTCATCGTTAAGTCCTATAAGAGTCTCATGAAAAGCAGATCGACATGTCGCCACTATTCCTTGATTACTTGGCCGGCTTAGACACTGAAGGTGTTTACTGTAACATATATCTGAGTGCACCTGAGGGAACACTTTAGGTTATCAATTGATCATCCTACCCTGACACTGTACTACTATGTTAACATAGTGAATTTTTCAAGCCCGATTTCTCAAGTTCCAAAATTATTTGGGATATACCACTTATTGGGTTTTCTTAGGGACACCTTAGACTACAATTTGTATATAGTGGGATACCTGCGGCATGTCCCATTTTCCTACAATATCGATCATCCTACCCAGACATTGCTAAAAACAAATAAATTTTTTTGTGTTTAAGTTTTTCAATTTTCAAAAGAATTTCCGAATTACCAGAGAAGCTGTTCCACTCAGGATCGTATGGGGAATAATTTTTAAGGAATTGGTTAGAGATTCCATTCTCCGTTATCGCATATTTGGGTGATTTCTTTGCATTTCTGTTAACCATTTAACATTGCTCTGATAACTGTAACGTTAGCTCTGTTAAAATTTTTGGTTTTTGTCTTTGCTAGTTAAATTCGAATTTATCAAAGATGTATGTGAAATCTTTCCGAAGCGTTCAATAACGTGGAGGGTAATAATTTCTAGTGATCTTATCAACATTTTGTTAGAAGAGGACCTGTGCCATGCTCTGGATAACACATCATACATCGGTTTTAGCACGAACCAGGAAATATACTTCTTTCATGAAATTTTCTGTCTTATAGGAACAAAGGCTAAGTGAAGCAACTTTTATTCTAAGCGTTATTTAGCGTGTCATTGTGCGTATTTGATTTGAAGCTACGGAACATAAGCAATTGGATTTTACACCAGATTGCTTCAGTCGCCGTAGTCTAGCAGGTAGTGTTTTGGCTTATTAGACGTGAAGCCATTGTTCAAACCCCAGGTCAGACATCTCTAACAAAAAGAAATACGAGAAAATATTTCTTCGGTAATTTACTCTCAGCAGTCTTCTGGCGAAAACTGCCGTAGTCTAGGAGGTAGTGTGTTGGCTTATTAGATGTGAAGTCAGGGTTCAAACACCAGGTCAAATATCTCCAACAAAACGAAATTTAAAGAAATATTTCTGCGGGGACTGCCCCTCAGCTGATATCTGGCAATAAGTCTGAGAGTAAATAAAATTGCCATGTAAAGTTCGGAGTCGACTTTAAACTGTAGGTCCCGCTACTAATGTATAAAATTAACACACACAACGTCAATGATATGAGAAACCACATCGTAGTCCTGACTGAAGGGTTGTAATGACCAAGTATGTATGTATGTTTGTTGTGCCAGTCTGATACTTCACTTATCCTGCTGAAATCAAAACTTACGTTGGACAATTAAAATCTTTTGAAAACAATCTGACTGATACTGAACTCTGTGGGTAGAGATATTCAAATTAACTTCTTTGTTTTCTTCTTCAAATGATTGTCATGTCATGAAATATCATGTTCTCAATCAGCATGTAATGAAGGTTATTTTCTTCTTTAAGAAAATACGTCAGCATTCTATACTTAAACTGTCAGTGCATCAGTGCTGTAATTATGGCTTCTTTGGGATTGAATGAAAATTCAAATTGTTTAAAAATCATTTTAAAAACGATTACAATTTTTTCACTCCTTTCTTGGTCTGGCAAAAAGCTTTGGTCTCTCACTGTCTTTCTCGCTGTTTGCATGTTTTAAAACAATTTTCTCAACTTTATTGAGTGTCGAAACAGTTTGCAAACAAAAAAAAAAAAAATAAAGCGGAGAGAAAAAAACAGAAAACGAAAAACAATTTCAAAAATTGTTTTCAAATCGATGGACCCTTGAGCAATTATTTGTGTTTGAGTTAATGTTGTTGTTGTTGTTGTTATTGTTTTTTTGTAGTGGAAGTTCTGGTACTTTTTTTTGCTACTATCGACCACCTGTCAAAAGTCAGTTTCCGGTAAGTGTTCGTCTTACTACACGGCTGGTGGTGCTGCTGTTGTTGTAACAATTGCAATTACTTTAAACTTGTTGTTGTTGTAGAGTCGATAAACAAAAAACAACAACAACAACAATAGAAAAAACCATTTTGAAATTGTTTTACAAAACAAAAAAAAAAAAACAACGAAGAAAAAGAAATTTTCTACTCCGCTATTTTTGCATCGCTTTTTTCCCTTTTTTCCGTTTTTTTTTTCCTTTTTTCGTTCGTTCGTTTTTTTGTTGTAAATCTTGTTTTAACAACTTTAGCAATTAAATGATCATTACAAGCAACGTTTTGTTTTATTTTTGTTGCGCACTGCCTTGCAATCATTTGCTTAGCGCATACAGAAAAAAGTGACGTTATTTTCTATTTTAGTTTCTCAAATCAATGGCGCTTTTTTCCCCATTTTTTTCTATCTTCTCGTACCTTTTCTAAAAAAAAACTGCTGCTAAACTCAGAAACGTTATTCATTGAACCCTTTTTTATAGAAAAACATAAAAAGAGGGAAAAAAAACGTCGCTAGCTAAACCTACACATCATGCCATTCATTATTCCCTTGGAAAATCGCAAAAAAGAAAAAATTGTAATAAAAAACTGTGTGTAGCTGTGTAGAAAAAAGTACTAAAAATTACTATAGTTTCGCTAATTTTTTTTGGTTTCCTTTTTTACTCGCTTTTCTACAAAACCAAAAACAAAATCATCATCATCATAAAATCACTTGGGGCGAGCAAGATTAAATGCATCTAATGTCGTTATTTAAGTGCAATACGAATAGAAAATACGCTGCTTGAATGGAAATAAGTTATGGTACTAATTGTTTGGTACTTAAGTTTTACCATGTTAATGTGGAAAGAATTTTATCAAATCAGTTATTATGCAAAAAGTCCTTTTTTTTTGGGTACTTAAACATTATCTATTGGGCTTAAGTTTTATCATGTTAAAGTGTAAAGAATTTTACCTACGGAGTTTTGTTTTATAAAAATCAATTATTAAGCAAAAAGTCCTTTTTTTTTTGGTACTAAATCGATATTTTTATTTTTTTTAATGTACTTGTTTATGGAACAAAATATAAGATAAATTCAAAGGTCTTAATCTTAATACCTTAGGGTACTTTTTGCTTTTATTTTGTTTTATAAAAATCAATTACACAGCCCTGCATGGGTTTTGCAAATAAGATGGCTCCAGGTGTTTCCGAAGGCATTTTGCACGCTGAACACGAATCTGGAATCAAAAGCTTTCCATCACGTCAGGTTTTCGAGAAAAAGGGGGTTGAAACTTAAAAAAATAGCGTTTTTGGCCATTTTTGAAAAATTGTAGAGCTAAACACTGACGTGCTAGAACCATCGCTATTGTCAGAAATTAACAATTGATCTTTGCTCTTTAAAATAAGCCCAAAGCCAAATTGATTGCATGCACCCTTAAAGTAGAGGGTGGGTTTATGTCAACGGGTGCAAGAGAAGAATAAACACATTACGGAGGTCCTTAAAAATTAATCAGATTTACTTGAAAATTGTTACTCAGGGGTCTTTGGGGTCGCTGATTACAGCTCTTCATTCAGATTTAAAAAAAATTCAAAATGGGGGTCCAATATGGCGGTCGAGGTTTATAAAAATTAATAAGATTTACCTCGACCGTCATATTGGGATTTGAACAGTGGGATTTGGATTCGAGTTGGTTGCCTAATATCGACTGTTTGATCGTGGGACCCAACCTTGGTCTCAGTACTACGATTTCTTTTACAAATAAACCTGGTTTCAGCCAGCTAAAGAGAGTGAACAATGCTTTAGATGAAGGAATTCTATTCTCTAATACTCGAAAAAGAAGAGCCTCACATTTCCCTAAGATGACCTCAAAATTATTATACCGTGTATATTAGTTTTTATCAGTTTACTACCTTCATTGTTTCCAATTTAATAACGTAGAGTGTTTGACAATGTAAAACGAAAAAATCGTTTGCTCCCTCCAGTTATAATTTGTAAGAAAAAAAAAAAATAAAAAAGTAATTAAATTGTAAAAATCCGTAAATTAATGAAAAATGCTGTCATGGTTGATTTGTCGGTTGCATAGAGTTTTTATTGCAAATTCCACATCTTAATAATGGAAACGGCAAGCGAAAAAATATCATAAAAAATACGAAAAAAGACAAGACAAAATCTATTGCCATTTGTAATACAAAATGATTACAATGTAAAATTAAAATAAAATTAAAAAAAAAAAAACGAAAAAAAAAATTCAGTTTTAGGGGGAATTTTTAGTGCGAAATTACTCATAAATTTTAATTGAATTTTAAATAAAATGAAGTATTTAAAATGTTGCAAAAGTTTTAGTTAAAGCAACTAAATAATTTAGTTATGAGTGTACTATATAATAAAAATAATTGTGGAGGTTTTTTTTTTATTATTATTTAAAATTAATTGTGGATTTAAATTTTTTTTATTTTCGAAAAAGAAAAACCACGGTAGGAGCTTTGTCGTCATCCTAGAGTTTTGCTGTGTTTTTTTCCAAGTCAGTTCCATTTGTGTCTCTCGATTAACATTTATTTCCTCTTTGCTTAAAATTTTTATCCTAAAGTACTTACATATATTAAGGCGTTCCACTTCCTACGTTTATTCAAAACTATTGATCTGACGATGATGCTTATTTTCAAACTCGTTGATAATGATGTTGTTTTTCGAACATTATTTAATCGCCCAAAAATTTTCCATCTTGGGTTTCCAAAAGGTAAACAGGAGAGAAATGCTTCGTTGTGTCCTCCTTGCTTGTTGTACGGGTATAAGCAGAGTCCAAGATTCCATTATAAATGCTTTGCTGTTCTCTTGACAGATTCCGAGCGGATTTCATTTGTCCTATTCTTTTTCGTTATTGCAAATTCTTTCGAGTTGTGCGAGTGTGAGTAGGGATCTTGTACCCGTTATGATTGCCATGATATTCTTGATTCCGTAGTAGATTCCGTTGTGTCCCCTTCTTTTGCGTTATTACAACTTCTTGCGAGTTGTACGAGTAGAAGCAGAGTCCAAGTGCCCGTTAAGATTTTTAAGACAGAATTCGAGTAGATTTAACGTAAATTTTATTCTGCGTATTACATACTGGATCAGTACTATTACTACTACTCTTACTACTACTATTATTACTACTACTACTATTACTACTACTACGATTACTACAATTACCACAATTTCTACTACTACTACTACTTCTATTACTACTACTAGTACTTCTATTACTACTACTACTTCTATTACTACTACTACTACTTCTATTACTACTACTACTACTTCTATTACTACTACTACTACTACTTCTATTACTACTACTACTACTTCTATTACTACTACTACTACTTCTATTGCTACTACTACACTATGATTAGGAGAGTTATTTCTCTTGAATTTTTCCATTTAGTCCCTTCTTTGGTTCTCTGGTTGTCTGTTCTGCAGAGATGATTTTTTATTTTGCTCTTGAGTTTATTAATATTTTTCCTTTTTTAAATTTATTTTTTCGCCTCGTATCCATTATGATTTATTGCACAGAAAATTGTTTCGTCTTTTTGTTTTTATTTGATAACTTGTGCCCTTTAACCTGTGAAAACCTTTTGTTGTCAGTCACTTTGTGTCAAGAAAAAGTCATCAAATTGCGCAAAAGTATTCTTAAGAACCAAAAAAAAAATTAAAAAAAAAATTTTTAATGTATTTTAACACCAAGTTCAAGGTTGTCTAAAGAAGTGTTTCAAATTGGGTCGGCGTGTTGTATAAACAAATGAAATTTGCATTAAATTTTATAATTAAATATTATGTTCAACGCAAAAGTTAAACTTCACCATAAAGTCAAGCTATCAACACCACGAAAGCTTTTAGTGACACCTCCTAAGCAAACCAAATAAAAATCCATTTTAGCTTGAAAATAATGTGATGTTACAAAAATTGTTTTGTCACATTTTTTTGTCCTCTTAAAACAGAAAACGAATAAATGTTTCATAGTGTAACCTGAGATGTTTACGCAGTACACGTGTTGGATGGCATTTGAGTACGTAAGCTTGAAAAGGAAATTCTCAGAAATTAATACACTGTGTTTGAATTTCATTTAATTATTCACTTTTCATAGAAATTTACTAGAGTTCTACATTGTTTACATAATTTGAAGTAAAGAAATATTTTAAATTAAAGTTAAAGCATTAAACATATAATTTAAATTTTTTACATTACGTAAAAAATTAATTTTTATTGTTTTATTATGTACTATTGAATCTTTCATTTACCTATTATTTACATAATTTACATTATGAAAACAATTCGAATTTTATTATTTACATAATGTAAATTATTAACAATTAGTATTTTATTATTTACACAGTTTACATTATGTTAAACAATTAGAATTTTAACATTTTTCCAAGTCAAATTTAGTTTATTTACTTACATTAAAATTTTTAAATATTTATTTTTGTATGTTTATTTACATCTTCATTGAGTTTACATTATGTAAAGGATTAAATTATTGTAAAACGTTCATTCATTTCATTAGCATTATTTGAATAGCGTGCTGGTAAAACATTCGTAATGTATACAGTGTAAACTATACAAAATTGCACTTGTTTCATTAATTACAGTTTTCATATAAGCAATGTTAAACAATGTATTGTTTTTAAAACCTAAGTTAAAATTTTTCGGAATTATTTGTTGTATCCTTTCTACGAAGGTAAACATAAACTTTACGTTTGGTAAAGAAATATATTTTGCTATATTTGCTAACTATTTTTGGTAAGAAAATTGTTTTAAAAAATTATATATACACTAACATGAGTTTTACCTGACGTAAACATTGGTTTCTGTAACAGTTCTTTAAACAATTTTTCAAAAATACAGAAATTCGTTTGATTTTTGAAGCATTTTTTACATTCCTGAAAATGTTTAAGTATAAGTCTATATTTTTTTCATTTTTGTTGTTCATAGTTGTAGTTGTGTTTCAAAAATGCTTGGCTTTGTATTAAACTTTTTAACATTTTTGACTTGGTGTAAACAATGACTTTTGCTTACAAATAAAGAAGTTTAAAATTTTAAGACTTCGAGCGGTGTAAAGCATACAAATTTTGAGTAAATATTTTTAATATATGTATACATTTTATTTACATTGTTTACATTTAGTTGCGCAATTTATTTTTTTTTTAAAGGTTTCGATAATTTTTGTTTGATTTTCAAAGTTATGTATTGTTACGTTTTTACCTTTTTAAAAACGTTTAAAATATGAGTTCGTTGATTGCAAACAAAATAAAAACAAATATGTGTTTAGTTTCAATTCAACTCTTTATTGTTTGCACTATTTTTGTGCGCCTCTGTTTATAACTTGTCGTATACAACAAGAATTCGCTATTATGCTCACAACGGAGATCTTCAAACCACGACTGTTCTCTTCATACGCAACGCGACTTCACACAAGGCTGACTGAATCTTTCTACTCGTTGCCCGCTTTGACTCGCAGTCTTGAAGTAGAATGTTCGTGTGCTCGCTTTCTCGAGAACTCTATCGCGACTTCATTGTTGTTTGTGTGTTTTGTTCACATTGTTTGTTTTTGCGTTCGCTTACTTGTCTCTCATACTGACGTTGTTGGTTTGCTTGTGACAAGTCCGTTATATTTGTTTGTGTAGCTTTTGTTTATCGTTTTAATGTTAAACGATGTTACACTGTTTCCATTTTCGTAACAGTATTTTTGAGGTGGAGTAGACAATGTATCGTGACGTAAATAATGTCTTATTTAACAAATTAGATTGTTCTTTAAATTGTTTACATCGTTTACGTATTTAATTTTTTTTTAATTGTTTACACGACGTAACATAGTAGTTATTGACGTATAAATTTTGGAAGTTCTCGTAAATTATTGGTTGTATTTTTAATATCTTTGTATTTTGACATTATGTAAATGGCGTAAACAATGTTTTCTTACAAAATTACAAAGCTTAAAAATTGTGAAGAGTGGAATATGTCGAATAATGTTTTGGGTAAATTTACATTTTTTACATTTTTTTTGGGTAAAAAACTCTCCTTTGCTATATTTTGTTCTTACTTTTGATAAAAAAAAAAAAATATATTTAATAATATGTGAACAATGATTTTTGTAACAGAAATTCCGAGATTTTTAAGAACTTTTTACATCTTTAAAGTACTTTTCTCATGACGATAATAATTCCTTTATTTTTTACTCTTTTCAGGTTACGCAAAAGATATTTATGGAGTTGAAAGAGGTATGTTTGTTATCTTTACAATATTATTACTTTACCTCTGTTTAGTTTTAAAACATTTTTTTTTGTAACTCATTATCATAATGTTACTGGAGATTATTACGGAAATTAACAAAATTTTTTTTATGCTTAAAAATGAAACTTAATTTTAAAGTTTTTTCTCCTCATTTGTTTTACATGCTAATAACAACAACTAAAACATACACTAAGTAAAGTAAATAATGAAAGTAATGGTGGTAAGGGAAGTTTTTAGGAAAAACAAAAACTAATAAAAAAAAAACAACGAAGGCAGGCAAAAAAAGGGGGCTAGCTAGCAAATCACCATGGCAAGTAAACCGCACTTTGAAAAGCCAACAAAAAAATGAAAAAAAAGAGAAAAAAAATTAAAAATGTAGAGATAGTATGTAAAAAATGTATACACAATTGGCAAAAAGGATAAAGACCTTTTATATCCTTTTACACAACACCACACACAGCTGTGTCTTAATGCCAGTGAATAAAACAACGAGAATGATGGGGTTTTTCGATGGCAATTGTAATGCTCTTCCTTGAATACAATGGCAATGAATGAACAAATGAATGGAAAGAATGAAGCGTAGCGAAATAAACAAATGAATGAAATAAAAGAATGTACGTTGTAATGAATGTATGAATGAATGAGTGCAGAAATGAATGAATGAATAAATGAAATTGGTTACTGGCTCCTCAACGACTGGCATTGGTTGAGTAGTGTTGGCTGGTTGGCAGCATATGATGATACAAAAAAAATAAAGAAAAAAGGAAAAAAAAAAATAAATTTACTTACTAAGCTCTGTACTATAATAGAACAAATAACAAAACGTAGCCATGTATGTTAAAAAGTCTTTCCTTTTTTTGAATTTCAAAAAAATCACACAAAAAAATGTTGGAAAAATACAAAAGCTTTTTAAAATCCACCGTTTAACTCTCCAACCATTTAAGAAATTTCCCTAAAGGCCAATCTATAATATGGCAACAGAAAAACAGTTGAAAAATAACAACACAAGACTGGCTGAAAACGAAGCGGCGAAATAAAACTCCTGATAAAGATTTCCACTAAACTTCTTTTGTCCATATTTTAAAGCATATAGTGAAGGCGTTTTAAATACCAAAAATGAAGTATACTTTTAGGAATGAACAAAATTTCTAAACTTTTAAATTACAATTTATTTTTATTACATCATGTACTATGGAGTTAAAAAGATTTCATTTAAAATTTCTTATTCTCTTTAATCCAAAAACCTATTTTTAACGTTAAATATTGGTGAGTAAATTCTAAAGGGGCACTGCCCCACGATTTGTAGCAAATCGTGCACTTAACATGATGCCTTTAGTTGAGTAATATAATGCGCCTTGTGAAGTAGGTGGTCATTTCTACTCTTCGTGTCTAACATAAGCCCTTTTATGGGTAAACTCGTCATTGAAGGCTTCTCGCTATTACTTGCTTATTTAATTCATAATTACAACCCTTTAGTCAGGATTACAACCTAGCTTCTCGCACCACCTATGTTGGGTGTATTTATTTTTTCCATGAGTGGTGGGACCTACAGTTTAGCGTTGTATTGGAGTTGGATACTCTACTGTCATTGACAAGCATTTCGCCCTCTTCTCTACCGTGACGAAAACTTTTAAAATAAACTTCGAGGCACCGGCTCATACATGAGACTTATATTCCATTGTCGGAAGAATATTTGCGACATAAAGAGTGAGTAGATCAGATAGAGTGAAATAGCGGGTTTTTCATTAAGCACTTTCTATCGTTAATTTTCCATAAAACAAAGTCTGAAGAATTTTCTTTTTACGTAAGATCTTCGGTCCTGTGCGAGTTGGCGATTATTTTCGCATCCGATTCAACAATGAGCTGTTTGAGCTCCACAACGATATGGACGTTGTGCAGCGTATTAACATCTAGCGGCTATGCTAGCTCGGCCATATCGTTCGAGTGGGGAAGGATGCTCCGGCGAGACGGGTATTTGTTGTGGAGAATTGCTGAAGTCGGCGAAGGGGACGTCCTTGTTTACGTTTGAAGTACCAAATCGAGTAAGAACTGTCATCGATTGGTGTGACCAACTGGCGAAGGCGCGCAAGAAGCAGAGATATGTTAAGGCAGGCCGAAATTCGTAATTCGGGTTGTAAATGCCCAATTAAGTAAGAAGTATGAGAAATTTTTATTTCGTTTGAATAATCTATTGATACCAATACATGCAAAATATAATACAAAATCTGGTCATACCTGGCCGGCTGCCCTCGCTGTTTCGTTCATAAACATTCTTAATCTGCGTAATCTTCACTACAAATGATCGTTTTAGAAATAGGTCTTCATTGTCTTCAAACAAGTCACTCACAGGTATAGAAACCGGCTGAGTGCCTTCTTTGATGGATGAGAAAATAGACTCGTCACCACCACTATGCCTAGCTGTGATCTCCAGAGCTTGAAGCTTTTTCCTGATGTCGCCTTTGCAATCTCTGAGGGAAAAGGTTCCGAAATCATAGAACTCCAACCCCTGAGTTTTCCGAAGACAGGCGGTAAATAAGAGTAGCTGAAGCTATATTAGACTGGTGAAGGTTAATCTGAGTAATCTTCACTACAAGCGATCGTTGTTGAATGCAGAAGGAGGTCCTCATTGTCTCCCAGTTCCATAATTTCATAGATGTTGCTCACAAACATAGAGACCGGCTGAGTGCATTCGTTGCCGTATGAGAAAATAGACTCGTCGCTACAACTACGCCTAGCAGAGATCTCCAAAGCTAGAGGCTCTGTCCTGGAAGGAAGAGGTTCTTGAGGTTTCTGAGGAAAAAGATTTCAAAATCATGGAACATCATCCCCCGAGTTTTCTAAAGCTTCGGCAGGTACTTATCGATAACAATATTGATGGTCTCTGGTACTTTCTGTAGGTCTATTATTCAGTGCTACCTGAACTAAAAAATTTCCAGAATTTGTTCATAAACCTTGTCTGTTTGCCGGTCCTGGATTTCCTCTGGATTGGAGAGTGTGGCGGAAAATTAAGCAACAGATATCATCTCATCATATTGCAATTTCAGATTGGTTGGTGGTTCTAGACTGTTCCCAAGAACACTCACGAAGTTAAAGAGGATGTGATAGTCAAGCCCAGTGTTTATAGTTTGAAGTTGTTCTATTGAAACACAGTTCTTCTTCTATTGGTCCTATTTTCTAACCGTATAGATCCGAATTAAGTACCTCCTTTGTAGGAATTGAGTCCATTGCGAAAGACTCTCTTCCAATGCCGCCAGCCCTGCACACTCTAACACTTCTTAAACGTCAAATTTGTTTCGAACACGGTTCGAACTAGCTGGTGCTGAAGCCAACCTCCTGTGACGAGAATATCAGAAAGGATGCATTAAGTCTTGACATAATCATTAATAGATGCCAATAATGGGACTCTGAATTTGGCACAAAGTGCCCAACTAGTGGTTAACCATTGCTGAAGGGCTTTGAGGTATTTGAGACTCAATTTTGTGTTGTTAATTACATTTCATTTATTCCGCATGGCTAGACTTGCCATAATTCTATTCTTGGTCACTGGGTTGTTAACAAGATTATGTTTGTTGTTGTGTGCCATGTCACACCAACCATACCATACCATTCGCCCCCTTTTTTTGGGGGACCTATGCAGAAAAACATACGAGACGAATATTATTTTGTGTTAAAATACCACACAACATAACTGCCTGCCACAATGGCAAATTTGTTAAGGTCAGACGCTGGCAAAATAAGTCGTGACAGTTAAATTTTGTTTACTTCACTTCATTACATCCATAAAAATAGCTTAACATAGCTCCAGACATACGATTAACACTCCCAAAGCCTTAAAATTTTATTTTATTTTTTCAAAATTTTTTTTTCTGTGGGCGCTCTTAATTGGATTTATTTTCCGAATGTTTTTTTTTCTCTTTGTCCTGAACAATTTGTCCTCCTGAACAACAATAATTTCAAGGATCTTCTTCTATAAAGTTGTTTGGCTTGGCTATTTTCGCTTAGACTGTTCATTGTCACGCCAAAATAAAAAAATAATTTTTTTTTGGGTGTCACTTATTTTTCAAATGTGTCTCTCGGCCTGTCTGTCCATCTCTCTGTCTAGTTAACTTTCTAATAAAGTCTACATTTCGTTATTGTCGTCGGTAAATTTCCATTATTTTTGTGTAATTTTTTTTTTTTTTCAATTCATTTTTAAATTTTTCGTCCTTTTGTATCCATATTGTATGGCTGGCTGACTGGCTGAGTAGTATTGGTAACTGCACTGCAAGGATGCTGCTGTATGTGCCATTCACGATTTT
This sequence comes from Sarcophaga caerulescens, assembly GCA_927399465.1. Classification (NCBI taxonomy): domain Eukaryota; kingdom Metazoa; phylum Arthropoda; class Insecta; order Diptera; family Sarcophagidae; genus Sarcophaga; species Sarcophaga caerulescens. The sequence goes on along the minus strand of OV656866.1, from coordinate 91,739,335 downwards.
AATCTGCATTTGTATTAAAATTGCCTTTGGCTTATAGACTGCTAGACTAAGACTACATATCTTGCCTGTTTGTCTCTCTGACCTCTAACAGTCTGCCTGCCTGGCTAAACAGTCGTTTTGGTTTGGGTCTGTGTTAAGGCGTTGTGAGTGTAAAACACAAACAAAAATCCACTTGAAAATTATTCTCTTTTCTCTATATATATGGGTGTGTTTTTGTGTGTCTATTGATAGCAATCCTTGAAAACAGCATCAGCTTGGCATTGAATAGACTTAGGAATGAGAGAAATAATGAAAAAATTGAGGGAAAATAAAACTCTGTTCAAACAATATTGGCCATTACAACCCTTTAGTCAGGATAACAACCTAGCTTCTCCCACCCATCATATTGTGTGTGTTAATTTTATACATGATTGTCGGGACCTGCAGTTTAAAGACAACATCAAACGTTAGATTTTTGAGAAACTCTTCATGACAATTTTTTAATTTACTTCCAGAGTTTTTGCCAGAAATCTGTTGAGAGGCAGTCGCCGAAGAAATATTTTTTTTTTTCATATTTCGTTTTGATGCCTGACCTGGGATACGAAACCGGGCTTTACGTCTAATAAGTCACCACACTACCTAGTAGACTACGGCGACTTATTGAAAAATATTAGATTCTGAAATTCTTCTTCGTAATTGGCCATTACAACACTTTAGTCAGGGTTACAATCTAGCTTCTTACACCACCCATGTCGTGTGTGTTAATTTTATTCATGAGTGGCGGAACCTTAACTGTAGGTCGACTCCAAATAACTGATTTTCGAGAAACTTTCCCATGGCAATTATATTTACTCTCAGAGTTTTTGCGAGAAGTAGAGGAAGTCGCCGAAAGAAATATTTATTGTCGTACTTCGTTAAGCCAGGTTTTGAACCATTGGCTCTCGTCTAGTAAGCCAAGGCACTACCCACTAGATTCTGAAAGAAGACAAACCTCTTAGGTTTCCTGATTTTTTTTCCTACTTTCTGCAGGAGATAAGCCTCTGAAGAGGTTCAGTTGGTTTAAATGAATTTTACCAAGCTTATTTGGATTTGTTTTAAATTATGCAAATAAAATATAAAAATCTCTTCGTTCATAAGGATTTCATTTAAAAATTGGCACTGTTTGTGATGATTCTTTATTAAAAACAAATTTCTTTTATGTCTGAGGGTGTGTTAAATGCAGTTGCAGTTGTATTTTTTCTCTATAAATTGTACTTTCACATACAATAACTATCCGGCAGCTAGCTTGCTGGTTCATTATAATCAGGAAGGAAAACGAAAGGATATTTGCTATTGAACGTTACTGAAATGAGATTTTCTCTCTCTCGTTATGCTATAGGGGTAGAGAGAAGGAAACAGAAAAATTGAAAATTAAAAATAAAAACAAAGAAAAAACCAGAAGGTGTATGAAGAAAACTTTTATAATTAACAATTTTTCCATATTGAAATTGTTTTCAGGCAATAACAAATCGAATGAGAAATGGAAAATAAGTCGACATGAGCAACAAAAAAAGTTTTGAAAAAATTTTTTTTTTAATACAACATCTATAATGGTAAAGCGAGGTAACGGCCTTTATGTTAGTTAGGGATTATTGGAATTGTTTATGTTTACTGTCACGGTAAAAGAGGGTTTTTAATGGATCGTTTCAACAAAAAAAAAAAAAAAAAAAGCAATATACTTCACAGACTATGTATTTTACATATGACTTTTCCATTTTGAATATACTGTTACATTTTTACCTTTTAAAAACGTTTAAAATATGAGCTCGTAGATTGAAAATGAAATAAAAATAAATTTGTGTTTAGTTTTAATTAAAATTCTTTATTATTCGCACAATTCTATGTGCCACTGTTCACAACTTGCTGTATACAACAACAATTGCCTTGTTTGTTATTCCTGTGTTTACACTCTTTGCATAAACAAAAACAATTACTAGGCAATTGTACGACAGATCTTTGTAATGGAGATCTTCAAACCACGGTTACTCTCTTCAAACACACCGCGTCTTCACACAAGACTGACTGAACTTTTACTAACTCACTTGCCTGCTTTGTCCTGCTTTTTATATGGCAGAGTAAACAGTCTGATGAATATTCTTGAAGGCGAATGTTCGTGGCTTCTGCAATGGCATCACGAATGTTGGTCTTCAAATGCTCAATGTTCTCTGGTTTGTCGCCATAACACTTTTCTTTAACGGCGCCCCACAGAAAATCGACCAACGGTGTCAAATCGCAACTTTTAGCGGCCAATTGACATCACCATCAAACTTTTAACGCAATAAATCGATTGTGGCCTGATATGTGTGGCAAGTTGCACCATCCTGTTTAAACAAACATCGTTCACATCAATACCATGAAAAGCGGGTACAAAAAAAAATCGGTTATTATGGTGCGATATGTGTCTCCATTCACCGTAATGGTTGCGCCGTCCTCATTTTCAAAGAAATATGCGCCAATTATGCCTCCGCTTCACAAACCGCACCAAACAGTCATTCGTAATGGATGCAATGGCTTCTGTGTAAGACCATGTGTGGCTTTTATGAGTTCCAAATACGCAAATTTTGCTTATTAACGTACCCACTAGAAGATGAAAATGAGCTTCATCCGAAAAAATTTTTTTTTGAGGCAAAATCTATATCATCGCTCAAGCGTAAATCGATTCACTACGTTCAGTGGAGATAATCTACTGAATTTTGTGACAGAATAGAATGGTTGCGCCGTCCTCATTTTCAAAGAAATATGCGCCAATGATGCTTTCGCTCCATAGGCCTTACCAAACAGTTACGCGTAATGAGTGCATTCGCTTTTGTAAGACTCAAATACAAGAATTTTGCTTATTAATGTACCCACCAAAATGAAAATGAGCTTCATCCGAAAGGATGACTTTTTTTTTTGGCTAAATCGACATTATCGTGCAGTTTTTCGTTGGACCGTCTAGCGATGCAAAAACGAAACGGATGGTTATGCGTCAACTCTTGCACTAATTGAACTTTTGTAAGGCGTCAGATCGAGAACTTTTCGCGAAATTCGATGTAAACTGATGCGTGATATGATCAATTCTTGAGAACGCTGAAGAGTTGATGTTGATGGATTCTCTCTCACGCGCACCCTCAGCCACAGTTTCGATATTTACGGGTGTTCGCACTGTACGAGCATGCTTACGTCTTGGCACAACCACAATGAAACCAGTTTCACGAACTTTAGCACTTAGCACACGAACTTGTGTATATCGGGTCCTTCTCTGCGACCAAATTTTGTACGACATTTTCGTGCAATTTCCGATCAATTGTCTTTGTTTTGGGAATAAATTTCTAATAAATCCCAACGTTGCTCAAGGGTAAATCGATTCATTACATTTAGTGGCGATAATATATTGAATTGTGTGATGGAATAGAATGACATAAGTATTGTCAGATTCGAAATAACCGATAGTTCAAATTTAAACCGATAGATGACCCATCCGATATTATGAATGCAATATACAGAATCAATTTCAGAATGAGAGGGAGCTGTAGTGCCTTGAAGAAAAATTGTAATTTGGCTCAACAAACGTTCAGAACAAGCTGAGACCAATGACTTCTAATAGCATGAATAAAAAAGAAGCATTTCTGTTGAATGAGCCTTTTTGGATTATTTAAAAAAAATTCATTTCATATGCAAAATGCGTTTTAAACGCTCTGTGCATAATTTAATTTCCACTTGGCGAACAATAAATACTAAGATTAAAAATAAGAAAATAAATAAACGCTGGCTGTCTTTCGGTCACTTGTGCATATAATGGTTTAGCACTTCTATTCATATTTTTTTTGCAACATTTATGCACATACTCGGTAAATAAATAAAGAAAACTATCAACGAATACATATTTTTTATTTAAAAATTTCAATTGTTTGGCTTGATTCAAAAAATATTTCTTTTTATTCCATTTTTATAACACATTTATTATGAATTTTTTCTTTATGGTTATACCAAGAGTTTTGGGTTATTAAACTTCAGTTTACTTCAAGTATTTTTTTCTTCTACAATAATAAACTAGTCACGCATTTGACAGTTCATTATTTCCAGCCATGGCGATGAAATTTTATAAGTGAATAAAAATGCAGGCTTCATGAAAAGTTCGCTTGGAAATGTTTACCGTCTTTATGTGGAGATAATGTGTAACGATTAATATTGATGGCCAGTAATTGTACGTCTTTAAGATTACATACATAACATACATAATTGGTCATTACAACCCTTCAGTTAGGATTACAACCCAGCTTCTCACACAACTTATATCTTGTGTGTGTTAATTTTAAACCTGAGTGGCAGGATCTACAATTTGAAGTCCACTCCGAACGACAGATTTTTGAAAACAGAATTATTTTTTCAGATTTCGTTCTGTTCTGGAGATATCTGACCTGGGATTTAGAACTGTGGCCTCAAGTCTAATAAGCCAACACACTACCTACCAGGCTACGGCGACTTTCGCTTTAAATATTGCAATCACTAACTTAGCCATTTAACCAGAAATTTTATCACTAAACTTACTTACTGAATTGGCCATTACAACCCTTTATTCAGTATCACAACCTAGCTTCTTATATGACCCATGTTGTGTGTCCGTGAGTAGCACAACCCACTCAGTTTAATTTCGACTGCGAACGACAGATTTTTGAAAAATTTTTCATAGCAATTTTATTTACTCTGAGACTCACAGACTCACTACTTGACTACATAACATAATTGGTCATTACAACTCTTCAGTCACGATCACAACCTAGTATCTCATACCACCCATGTTGTGTGCGTTATTTTTATACACGAGTGGCGAAATCTACTCCTCTTTAATTTCTACTGTAAACGACAGATTTTTGAGAAACTTTTCCTGATCTTTTTATTTACTCTGCGAATTTTTGCCAGAACACTAATGAGATGAAGTCATATTTCGTTTTGTTGGACTTGTCTGAGCTAAGGTTTGAACCCTGGACTCTGATCTAATAAGCCAACACACCCACTACTTGACTACATAGCGTAATTGGTCATTACAACAGTTCAGTCAGGATTATGATCTAGCTTCTCACACCACCCATGTTGTTTCTGTTTATTTTATACATGAGTTGCTGGACCTAGTTTTTAAAGTTGACTCCAAATGACTGATTTTTTGAAAAACTTTTCATGGCAATTTTATTTACTCTCAGAGTGTTTGCCTTAAACATTCTTTTTATCGCTTACTTAACAGATAATTGTAATACTTTAGTCAGGACTACAACCAACCATGTTGTGCGGGTCAAAGAGTGGCGAGGCTTACATTTTAATGTCGAGTGCGAAAGACAGATTTTTGAGAAACTTTTCATGGCAATTTTGTTTACTTTGAGACTTTTTGCCAGAAGACTGCTGACAGGAAGTCATATTTCGTTTTGTTTGAAATGTCTGAGCTGGGATTTGAACCTTGGACTCTCTCTACTAAGTTAACACATTACCTACTTGACTAGGGCGACTTGCTATAATGCGTGAGTGTATATGGTAAGCATACATAAATTTCTTTTTCCCCACTGGGTCTTCTCACTAGCCATCCAGTAAATTTAATGCATAATTTTAAAGGCTTAAGCACTTGCAAGCAGGCAGTTTGTTTTTTAAGTTTTCTTTCCATTCTTCTATGCTTCATTTTTATGCTTCTTTCTTGCCATATTTTTAATTTTCTTCTCCTTTTTTTTTAATCTTTCTCATAAAGAATAGTTTTCACAGTTTTCCTTTACCTCGCAGCTTTTCTAGAGCAGTGCGGCAGGCAGTGGGTTAGGCAGAGTTAGGCACTTTAGTGTGCAGTTTAGAGCGGTTTTATCCGGTTGTATGATACTATTTTGATTATCGTAATAAAATTTTAATATTTTTTAAACGTCGCGTCTTTTTTTTTTTCTTTCTTTATCGTTCGTATTTAAATTTATTTTTCCTTTCTTCTTCCAATTTGCATGCATTTGAGTTCTTATCGTTTCAGTTTATTTTTTCGTTTTCTGTTTCTGATTCTGTTTCTATATTGTATTGTAATAGTATTGTAATAGTAAACGGAGCAAGACGTAGCAAAACTAAAAAAAACTATGATGACGACGGGGCGTTGAGGATGATGATGATGATGTTTAAAGCATAAATAGAAACGAGTATGGCAGTGACTGGCTGCCTGCCTGCATTTGCTTGGCTGATTTGCTTTTGCATTTTAAATTTCATGTTCATTCACAGCAAATAATTTCGAATGGCGCGTATGTGCCCGACACATTTGCCATTGACTAGCAAGGCAAGCTCTAATACTAGTTGGTGCATACGCTAGGCAGGCACGCAGTCAGTAAGGCAGTCAGACAGTTAGTTAGGCATTCAGTTTGCTCTGCGTTGTTCTTTCTTTCTACTTTCTGTGTGTAATCATCATATAAACAAATTTTTTCTTCTTTCCCTTCTTTTATATTTTTTATTCCATCCATCCAAAGAAAGAAAGAAAGCATTTAAAGTGCATTTCCGTCATTTGTTTATAATGCAAGTCAGAGTAGCTAGACAGCCCAGCCAGCCAAGGCGCTGCTTAAATTTTAATACACTTGAGCTGCACTGTTTATTGAATTCAAGCTGTAGTTATGTAGTCGTAGTCGGTCGTCGTAACCATTTATTTGCTACAATGTTGTTGTCTGTTTAATTGAAAATAGAAAAAGCAAAGGAACTGCCTTAAGAGATCAGCTCAATAATTTAAAATTATCGTGTTTATTTAAATTGGTTGGGTTTTACGATGTCATTTTTACTGGGTTCCATTAATTTAATCATTTACACGTTATCGAAACATATTCCGAAGCTTGATTTCATTACATCTGAAAACAGTTTAAAAAAATACTGACAGTGTTTTCATTAAATACTGCTTACAGGTTTTTTTTTTGTAATAAAATCTACGAAAACGAAAATTAAGTTATAAACTTGGACCATATGGCAGCTGTTGCTATATCTCTTTAGTCAGGACTACAATCTAGCTTATCATACCATCCAGGTTGAGTGTGAGTTTTATCCACGAAATATTTTTTTGTATTTCATTTTGGTGGAAATGCCTGACCTGAGGTTTGAACCGTGGCCTTACTTCTAATAAGTCCACACATTACCTACTAGACTACAGCGATTTCCCTTAATTGATTACTATAGCCCTGTAGTCAGGACAGCAAACTAGCTTCTCACACCATCCCTCTCTACATACAATTCCAACATGGATGAATGACACTCGCGTGTTCTTGCGATTGCTGGGCAGAAACACACTGAGTGGGAGACGGTCTCTGTCTCCTCCATAGCATCGAAACTTATGTAGAAGGCTCTCGAGATGGCGCCTAGCATCCTTAGAACTCTGTTCTCTAATACCCTAATACGCAATATCATAGAGATCACATAATAAACGTCAAGTCGGAGAGTCCTTGCACCATCCATGTAGGGTCTTTTCTACAGACAATTCCCACATGGATATTAAAAATGTGGTCCCTAAGACACTGACGCGTTCTTGCGATTGGTAGTCAAAATCACATTGACTGAAAGACGGTATTTTCCTCCACCTCAGTGTCTAATCTTCTGCAGATTGCACACAATATCCCAGAGGTCACATACTGCAAGATTAATTGGGGAAAGTCCTCATTTGGTTGAGATTTGGACGCCGCAATAGACGAACTGGTTTTCCAGAAAGCACTTTCCTTTTATTTCCAGCTTAATCGTAAGGAAAGAGATCTTTACAAGCGCATCACATACATATGTATGCGGTTTCACCATGTCCTATTCCCAGCGATGCTTACAACAATCCGCCATTTCCCGGAGAAATACGCGACATTGATGGACAAGCTTGAACTTCAATATGACCTTCGAAAGCGTCTTTATCACAGCCTAACATTCCGAATATAGCAGTATAGTCCCATGGAATATTCCGCTACTAGGCAGCCATTTAATATCATAAATTTAACCACGATTTTCGCCTGAAGACTGGGATACGGTTATCATAAGCGACCAACTGGCAAGGAATTGCCAAGACTTTACAAAATTAGGGCGGGATCGGAGATGTCTGAGGAGGAGACGATAGAGGGAATATATATAGAAACAGCCATGTGGAATTCAATAAACCATGGGAGGTCCAACATACCTAGTTGCCGAATTTCAAAACTGCAGTGTACGGTTCGCATTATAACAAGAAACTGCATTAATGGCAGTCTCGCTGACAAGCTCGGTCTACCCCACCAAGATTACTGCAGAAGCTGCCCTGATTTGAAGGAAACAGAATCGGTACAATATCTTTTATGCGAGTGCCCTGTACTTCAGAACAGACGTCATCGGTTTTTGGGTGACAGAACGTTTGAAGATCTGAGCATGGTGGCGAACGTGCCACTAAGGGAACTGGCCGGTTTTATCTGAAGGTGGTTCAAACGAACCAAAAATGTATCATGACAAGGGGGATTACCTAACACGAATTGGACCGTCAGGACAGCATCCCGAGTCATACAACACAATCGATTTTGGCTTCATTGTATGAGGAGTTTTCAAAGAGTTTCCAAAATAACAACATTTTGGCGACGTCAATTCACATTTGACGACGTTAGACGGATTTTCAAAAAATCTTACCATTTATTTTGCCTTGGTTTATCATGCATTTCCTATAGTTCTGAATTTTCTTAGTTTTATTTTTCATTTAATTTTCTATTACTATAGCAACAATAACAACAAAAATTAAATACTTTTCTATATGCAATAACAGACTGTACAATGACACTTGTAAAGACAACAATCATGAATCATGATTCATGACTTTGATATTCAGTCTACAACAACTCAATCTCTCTGTTAAACGTTAAATGCAATGTAATCTGTGGCAAAGCCACACCCATTTTTTTTCTATTCTGAGACAGTATCAATTGTGAGAACCTAAAATTTAAATTTTTAAAAGCTTTAATTGAACATTAAACTGGTTTAGTTTTGAAATTTTATAATAAAAAAAGAATAAAAACGATCGATTAAACAGATTGTAAAGGTTAAATAAGTTCGCAATTGCAATTTTAATAAACAAAAAAAAAAAAAAAATAGAAATTAATTGGAGCAGAGACAATCAAAAAAAAAATTGATTATGACGAAAGCGGGTCAAGAAGTCCGCGAGTTTTTTTTTTTTTTTTTTAGAAAAACTTTAAACAGTAGATACCGCCGCTCATAGATAAAATCAATACACACGCCATGGATGGTGTGTGAAGCTAGTTTGTAATCCTGACTAAAGGGTTGTAATAGCCAATTGGAAACCATCGGAAGCCAATGTTCACCATTAACGTAATCCGACAGATTTATTAGAAAAAGTAGTAAAAAATTGAACAGCGTAATATAACAGAATTCTTCTTGAGGCACACACTGCACTCTATACTCCATCCAGAAGATGTTGCCAACTGTCCCAATGCAATCTGAGATAATTGATTCCTGATAGAAAACCCACAATCCACCAATGCTCGCCAATCGTAATTTATGAAGCTCTTTGTCCTACTAATCAGGCCTGGTGCTGGTCTCGGGCGAGTCAACGGCCTCGACTCCCTGCATCGTTAATGCTACAATAGGACTACAATGCTACAATGGGTTAACGATCTGCTACAATAGGTCGACGACTTGCTACAATAGGTCAACGACTTGCTACAATAGGTCAACGACCTGACTCTCTGCATCGTTAATGCTACAATAGGACTACAATAGGACTACAATTCTACAATAGGACTACAATGCTACAATAGGACTACAATGCTACAATATTACTACAATGCTACAATAGGATTATAATGCTACAATAGAACTACAATGCTACAGTAGGACTACAATGCTACAATAGGACTACAATGCAACAATAGGACTACAATACTACAATAGGACTAAAATGCTACAATAGGATTACAATGCTACAATAGGACTACAATACTACAAAAGGTCACCGACCTGTTACAATAGGTCAACGACCTGCTACAATAGGTCTACGACCTGTTACAATAGGTCAACGACCTGCCTCTCTACATCGTCAATGCTACAATAGGACAATAATGCTACAATAGGTCAACGACCTGCCTGCTACAACAGGCCTATAGAGTAATCTGCGGATCCATTTCCTTCGGCAATTTCTTTGCAGTGATCCCACAGTGACAGGGGCGCCAAACAAATTCCAATTTTCTTCTCCACATCGAGTTGTATTAGAAGATGATCACAGCACTCTTCAATCAGACGGCATTCTATCGCACACGAAGCTAGTATTGACAATGAGGCAAATGGAATCTATCAGCTTGAAAAACATTTGGCAATATGCTCTCAGATGCTAGATTTCGATACAAGAAATCCTCGCTTATAAGTACTGCTCTGTATGCATTTTTGAAAATGCTTATAACCGGTGCAATACTGTAGAATAAATCGCTACATTTGTATTACTTTCTGTAATTTATACTGGAAAACCACAAATGACAACAACAAACATTTGATAAACATGTCACTACAGGCAGGCGATTGTTTTGAATATAATTTCTTCAAAGTGAAGCAAATTTATTTCCAGGAATAATTTATTTTAAATTCTTATCGCTGTTTTTTTATATTTCTTTTAAAGAATAAAATGCATACGTAGTTAAGAAATATTTCTTATCAGTTGGTGTTTAAATTTTTTTTTGTGTAATTCTTACTCGTAATCACATGTATTTGACCCTACTGTAGAATTTTTGTGGTTAACGAATGCCCGCAGAACTGTCTAAGAGGGTGTAAAACAAAGCCTCTGATTTTGAAGGCGAGAAAACCTAAAAAAAAATATTTTTTCTTTATAGAAACGAAACACGTACTGATTAACTCTCTAACTCCGGTATGACAACCGCAATAACAAATAATATTATATTGATTAACACAACAATAAAATATTAAAGTTTACATGTCTCTTAAAAAAAAATTTAAGAATTAACACGACATTCTTAAAATATTTGTGTTTCAATGCACATTTACCATCCCTGATTGACAGCATACACACAACACTCAGATAAGCGAAGCTTTACTACTAAATACTCAAACAGACAAGCAACACAGGCAACAGCTACAACAACAACAATAAGAAATCTTGTTTTTGTATGCAATTGCAAGTGTTTCGTAAAATTATCGTCGTAGAAGCCAGTCGGCAATATGTCGTCGTTGTCAGTGGTAATGCAAAACAAAACAAAACGAAAATTAACAAAAATATGCAGGCACACACACACACATTGCCATGTGCATGTAAGTGCTTACATTTATGCTTGCTTGCTTGCATGCATTCTGTCCTCTGGTAATCTGTAATTTTGAACAGCATTGTAAACACATGTACTCTGGCATACAACAACATACTGTGCATTTTATTTCATATGATGATTCATGGCCACATACAATTGTCTTATCAACATATACACACAAAAACACACGCGCACGCAAACACCCAAGTAAAACGAAAATAACTAGAAACCCAGCTTAAAAAACCAAAAACAAAAAAAGGAAAAATAAACAATTTTTACTGCTGCCGTTGCTGCTGCTGTTTGTATACTTTATTATTGTTACTGCTGCTGTTAAGATTTTATTTGTGGTTGACGTCTCTGTGACCCTCCTTTTTGCTGCGTTAACTTGCTCTCTGTCCATTATGGTTTTCTAACATGAACTCCTTTGCTTCGTGTTTGTTTTTTTTATTTTTCGTACAGAGTCGTTTTGGTGTTTTTAACAGTTTACAAATGGATGTTTATGGCTGCCTTTATGTCCACAGATATGTGTGTGTGTGTTTTATGTGGTTTTCATAATTCACAACAACAATAATACAAATATTAAGTTGTTGTAGCACAACATAAACAAAGAAGAAAACGATAAAAATACATTCATTGATTTGCCAGCAGTAGAACAACATTAAAATAAAACAAAGAGATCAACTAATGAATTTTAGCAGAGAGATAATAAACAGAAAAATAACTAACTTTTGAGAAATAATAAACACAATAAACGCAATGCAGCAAGCACAACAATTTTGCAGTTGCCGCCTAAAGTAAGCTGTATGCGTATTAATTATAATACAGAAATCAGCAGCAAAGCATAAGCAAAACAAATAAAAAATAAACAATTCATTAATTCTTTATCAATGGCGCCACTAAAACGTTTTTTTGCGTTATACTTCATACATCGCGTTCTCTAAACTTCTATTCAAATGAGGATTATCTTCGATTTACATACATACATACATATGTATGTACATACATACATAATGGGTCTTTACAACCCTTCAGCCAGTATTACAACCTAGTTTCTAACACCGCTTTTGTTCTGTGTTAATTTTATATATGAGTGGCGGGACTTAAAGTTTAAAGTCGATTCCGAACGACAGATTAATACAAAAAAATTCATGCCAATTTTTTATTTACTCTCAGAGTTTTTGCCAGAAATTTGCTGAGAGGAAGTTGTCGGAGAAATATTTTCGTTTTGTTGGATATGTCTGACCTAATAAGCCAGCATACTACCTAATAGACTACGGCGACTTATCATTGCTGCGCATACAAATAGAAATTAGCCTAAAAGCAAACAGCGGAATCTTTGCTTGCTGCAGTGCTGCCTTTAAAATAATCCCTTCCATGTACACTCATGCGTTCAATTTTTGAGAGATTGCTGCATTTGCTGCGTTGCGTTTATTGTGTTTGTAGTATTACACACAAAAAAAGTTGTAATAATAAATAATTAGCCAGTGATGTCAACCCTTTAAATGCAAAATATGTCAGAATATTTGATAGCGTGATGGCAAACTAATAAATCAAGAAAAAATAATTAAAAATTATCAAGAAAATCGTAAATTTAAATAGTTTTTTACGCGATTTTTTTCTACTGAATTGTGTAAGTAGGAGGTCGGAAGTGAATTCAACTGAATGAAAATACTTTTTATTTAAAAGATTGAGGATGAAATTAAAGCTCGTAGTGATTTTCATACCGAATGCAGGGAGCAAGTTCCATACGGAACATATTCACCGTCCTGTTGATTACCATGGATATTAATCTAAGCCGGACTTTCCTATCCAATGCATAGAGCAAGGAAAGATTTGTTAAAACTGCAATGTAGAACCTAATTTACAACCGAATGTGTACGTTAGACAAGTCGTTGACACAGTAGGAGTATACTTTGGCTACCTTGCTGGATATTAAGAAGGCATTCAATAATGCTGAACTAGATCTTAAAATAGGCACACTTACACACTGTGGGAATACAATCTACCCAACTTTATTGAGCTCGCTTATTAACAGAGCGATGGGAAGAACACTCCCCGTTCTATAGAATCCTGTGTTGACCTATTGCTTCCGCCGATATCACGCGTAAATTCGAAGCTTGATTCGAGAAGCTAAGTGCCAAAAGACATTTATCACCTGCATAGTATGGAACTCCCTCTCCTATGGATCTGGGATCTGGTTTTGAACGAGCTGCAAGAGAAGAGGTTGGAACAGTTTCAAATGTAAATTGTTCGCCTCTTTCCGCTGAACTAGTCAATGTTCTTGGTTGACTGGGCAGTGGAAATTTAGAAAGTATTGACTACAAGATATCACACTATGTCTTCTCAGGGAAGTTAAAAAAATTTATTTCCGAAAGGGGGGATTTGGGTTTGTGTGATATTACAATGGGAAATACATAATTTGAGTGTATATATCCCAACTTATACTTTTTTCCTGATTATATAAACAATTTTTGAAAAAATCATGCATCCAGTACTGGCCTCTGCTCAGCATTCTTGCATGTAAGCATTGATAGCTCGGATTTGTTGCAACGCTGGTGAAAAAATTTGAAACACTTGTGCTCAATAAAACAAAAATTTATTTCCTCAATCACCTTAAATACGCTCTAATTTACAATCAACACTCTGTAATAATTATGACTTTAATACGTTTTTTGTTCAGTTTCAGTACTTTTGGTCTGGTTAATTAACGTTTTTTCTGTCACATACCAAACATTTCCCGGGGAAAAATATAATTTTTATCCTTTTTCTCTGGAATTTAAATGATAATAAAAATTATTTAATTTAATAATAAATTTATACGACACAAGTATGTGAGTGTTTTTAAACTTTTATATGCAAAAAGTTTTTGTTTTTTTTCATTCATTAACTCATGAAAACTTTTTTAAAGTCAATTATTTTTTTATTTTTTTAATTTCATGGTCCACTTCATTAGTTGACTGGTCACAAATTGTTTTCCTTTTTTTGCCTTTTTTTGTGTTCATTTTGTCTAAAATAGAAAAAAAGTTATTAGAATATATAAAACTGTACAACTTTAGTATTTCACAATGAATGGCAGATTAAAGTAATAATTTAATACATAAGCCTATGGGTGACAGCGTTGGAAATTTCGCAACCGTAGCAAATGTCACATTGGACATTGTGTACGAGCAATTTGAGGGCGTGTTCAACTCACGTGGATATGATGTAAAAAGCTCGCCGAGATCGTGCGATTTGAGCTCTTTAGACTTTTCTTGTGGGGCTTTATTGAAGTCACAAGTGTATGGGGATAAGCCACAAAACACGGCCGTCTTCAAAGTCAACATAATCCATGCTTTCGATCAAATTCAGCGCGATTACTTACTTAATTGGCCATTATCAACCCGATTAACGGATTTCGGCCTGCCGCAACATATCCTTCCAGGCGCCTCTGCTTCTTGCGCGCCTACGCCAGTTGGTCACACCAGTCGATGACAGGGCTTCCTCGATTTGGTCCTTCCAACGCATACAAAGTCGTCCTCTTCGCCGACTTCCGCAGATCCCCGCATCAAATACCCGTCTCTCCGGAGGAGCTCGTTGAGGAGCTCATACAGCTCACTGTTGGATCGGATGCGGAAATCATCGCCAACTCGTACTGGACCGAAGATCTTACGTAGGACTTTTCTCTCGAATACTCTGAAGGCTGCTGCATCAGTGCTTAATAGGGTCCATGCTTCTGCGCCATAAAGAAGCACGGGTAGGATGAGCGTCTTGTAGAGTATTAGTTTTGTCGTACGAGAGAGGTCTCTGCTACTCAATTGCTTATTGAGACCATAGTAGCACCTGTTGCCGAGAGTGATCCTGCGCTTGATCGCCAGACTGACATCATTTTTGGTGGTAACGGCGGAGCCAAGATAAATGAATTCCTTGACTGTATCAAAAGTATAGTTATCTGCCGTAATCTGAGAATCAATACGCCGCACGTCTCTACTTGTCGATAACATATACTTTGTTTTGCCCTCATTTACTGCCAGACCCATCTTCTTAGACTCCCGTTCAATAGCACTAAAGGCAGCAGTAACATCTCGCTTGGTATGCCCTATGATGTCGATGTCGTCAGCGTATGCAAGCAACTGGACGCTTTTTTGAAAAATAGTGCCATTGCGATACATGACGTTATTCTGTATAGCTTTATCAGCTTCACAGGTATACCGAGCTCAGACATTGCGGCAAAAACAAGATCCCTTATGGGGCTATCGAAGGCTGCCTTATAGTCGACAAAAAGATGGTGCGTTCGACTTGTCTTTCGTGGGTCTTTTCTAGCGCGATTTGTGACCCAAAATCATGGTGAATTGGACGGATGCGTTCCACACATAATGGCATCAATAGATCTTTCAAACGAAAAAAAAATTTCGATAATATCTCACACACACATACATTCAGAATTACTACCTCACACCACTTATGTTGTGTGTTTTAATTTTATTCATAAGTGGCTAGACATACGGTTTAAAGTTGACTCCGAACTATAGATTTTTTTTGAGAAACTTTTCATGGCAATTTTTTTTTAGTCTCAGAGTTTTTGCCAGAAATCTGTTGAGGGGAAGGAAGTCTCCGAAAAAATATTTTCATCATGTTTCGTTTTTATCGACTGTGGCCTCACGTCTAATAAGCTTACACCCTATCTGCCGGACCTACAGCGACTTCTCACACACATACACTTTGTTTTATTTTAATTGAAAAATAACGATATTCACGATACACATTGCTCCTTAGATAACGCATTTTACAGACATTTTCTATTTTGCTTGCTTTAATTGTAAATGAACCCGGGAGATAGATTCGTAAAGTTCTTGCTTGCGGGTTCCTCTGTCATTGCTGTGACTCTTTTACTCTCTTGGCGTTACCTAAGGCTTTTCCAAGCATCAAGTCAAGAGAGACGTTACGATATGGGTAATACGTATCAGTTGCAGAGGGATTGATCTGTATTCTATTGCACTCCTTAATGACATCGTGGGTAAGTTTATCGGAGACCATCTCAAAATGTATGAATTATAGATGCATTGGTGGGCTCACCACTCAACAGTTTCTTCCAGAATAACACGCAGTCTGTTTATAAGGTTAATTGTGAATTTTTTTAGGGTCTCAATCCATCCTGTTCCATCTGCTTTAAAGTTAGTGTTACTCTGTCGAAGATTGTTTTGGCAATTATATGAGCAACAAATTAATTATTTACGCATAGTGGAGTAATGTCACGCCAATAATTATGGTCTACGAGATAGCCTTCTTACCCGACACATAGCCTTACTTTTTTCGGTGTCAATCTTAGCTTTGCCATCGCCTCTGAAGCTTCACTTTCCAACTTTTTTTAACAACATTATTCATCATACGTGATTCATTTCTAATCTACCCAGAAATCGTTGGATTTCATTCCGTTTTAGTTGCGAATAGAAGTCGCTGTAGTGTAGTAGGTAGTGTGTTGGCTTATTAGACGTGATGTCACGGTTCAAACCCCAGGTCAGACATCTCCAACAAAATGAAAACAAAAATATTTCTTGCGCGACTTCCTCTCACCAATTTTCTATGAAAAAAAATCTGAGACTAATCAAAATTGCCACGAAAAGTTTCTCAAAAAATCTGTCGTTCGAAGTGGAGTATACCCTCATGTATAAAAATAACACACGCAACATAAGTGGTGTGAGAGACTAGGTCGTAACCTTGACTAAAGGGTTGCAATGACCAATTATGTACATACATATGTATGTAGGTTTAACTACAAGAGCTCAGCAGGATTTCCAACAATAACTGGAGATTAGTTCCTTTTTAGATTTTTAATTGAATCTTTGACCTTTTCCTTGACACGACATGTAGAACAATTTGTCATCCACACATGACTCACATGATCACCTCCCCCAACGCACATGTCTGTAATGTTCCGCCCTTACCGGAACTCGTTGCTTTTCTTTAATTCCAAGTGCAAGTTTTTCATCTCTTAAGGGGCTGTGAAATGGCGGAAGACAATTCTTGAGTTTCGTTAATCGATGGTGGTATAATGAGAATAGAGATGAAGGTCAAATTACATTCACAAAATTACATAGAAAGACTGCAAAGTATAGAACATTGAAGAATAACAATAACAAATCAACAGTTCTAGAAGTTGACAAAAAAACTTTTAATATAAAAAAATAGTCAAATAGTTAGTTTAGAGTAAACAAAATACCCAAACTGTGTTGACACCCTGTATTTATTTTTTAAAAAAATAAAATCTCTTTGTCACATTTATAATAATTTCACTCATATCATATGACAGATTTACCTCTAAAATAACAAAGTTTTAAATTAAAATTTTTAATTATATTTTCTTAGAACAAATAATATAAAAATAAACTACAAAAAAATAAAATTAAATTTAAAAAATTAAATATTTGAACAACAACAAGAATTACAAAAAAGAAAGTAAAAAATTAAAGCAAATCAAAATAAATGTTCATACAAATTTAATTAATTTTTATTGTGATTTTGTGACTGTGAAACTTTACTGCTGGTGCTGCGGCTGGTGATGATTTATAAGTTCAATGCCTTATGTCAACTAGCAACAAACCAGCCAGCCAACCAACCAGCCATCCAGCCAGCCAGCCAGGCAGGCAGGCAACCAGCAAACTGCTCCTTCACCTGTGCGCCATAAACGACAACAGGTGTATGGGTATACAGTAGAAATATTTTTAGTTCATAATAAAGGCAGTATGACAGCAATAAGAACAACTACAACTACGACTACAACTATTGCAAAAAAGCCAGTGAAACTATTCCAAAACTTGTGGAAAAAACAAACTTTTGTAATGTTTTTTTTTTGGATTTTTTTTTTTTGCTTTTTTAACAAACAGTAGAATGGGTAGCAAAAGTTTTGATTGTTGAAATGAAATAAAAGCAGCAACAACAATAAGAAAATTTAATTTAAATTAAATTGAATCGAACTGATGTGAACACATGTTCCATTTGATTATTTTTTTTTCTCTCTTTTAATTTGCAATAGTTTTTTTGTTAATAATTTGATATGCTTTATGAAATTAAATGTGATTGAAATATGAAGCAAAGTTTTTTTTTAATTACAAATCGAGTGGCATAATTTCAAGTGATGTTGAATGACACTTTTCCTTTTTGCAAATATTTTATAATTTAAAATTATTTCAAATGCTTGAAATTGTAACTTAAAATATTTTTTTATACCTACAGTGGACTACCTATCGGTTTATATTTGAACCATCGGGTTATTTTGAATCTGGCAATACTTATGTCATTCTATTCTGTCACAGCATTCAGTATATTACCTCCACTGCATGTAATGAATCAAGTTACGCTTCAGCAACGTTAAGATTTATTGGATATTTATTTTCAAAACGAAGAAAATTGCTTGGAAATTGCACGAAAATGAGGATCAACAATGGCCGCTATACGCAAGTTTATTGCTGAAGTTCGTGAAACTAGCTTCGTTGTTGATGTGCCAAGACGTGAGCGTACTCGTACCTTGCGTACATCTGAAAATATCGAAGTTGTAACTGAAAGTGTGCGTGAGAGAGAATCCATCAACATCAACTCGTTATCTTTCTAAGGAATTAAACATTTCACGCACCAGTTTACATCGAATTTTGCGAAAACATCCCGATATGACGCCTTACAAAGTTCAATAGTGCAAGAGTTGATGCCGCATGTCCATTCTCCTCGTTTTCGCTTCGGTAGATGGGCCAACGAGAAACTGCACAATGATGTAGATTTTGCCAAAAACAAGATCATTTTTTCGGTTGAAGCCCATTTTCATCTTAGTGGTAACGTCGTTATTAAGAAAAATTCTTGTATTTAGGGATCAGAAAACCCACACGTGGCCTTACAGAAGCCAATGCACCCATTACGCGTGACTGTTTGGTAAGGCCTGTGGATGCGAAGGCATCATTGGCGCATATGTCTTTAAAAATGAGAACGGCGCAACCATTCCAGTCAATGGAGACACTTATTTTATGATAACCGATTTTTTTTTTGTACCCGCTCTTCAGTGGTATTGATGTGAACGATGTTTGGTTTCAACAGTACGGTGCAACTTGTCACACATCTCATGCCACAATCGATTTATTGCGTTAAACGTTTGATTAGCCGAAATGGTGATGTCAAGTGGCCGCCAAGAAGCTGCGATTTCACGCGGTTTAAATATTTACTGTGGGCTGCCGTTAAAGAATAGCGTTATGCTGACAAATCAGAGACAATTAAGCATTTGAATTCCAACATTCGTGATGTCATTGCCGAGATACGACCCCATACACTTGAAATAGTGCACGAAAATTGGTTCGATCAAATGAGGTACTGTGGGGCCGGCCGGGGCAGCCATATGAATGAAATAATATTCAATTTCTGAACGGAAAAATTATACTTTACGAGAAAAAAATAAATTTGGCAAAATTTCAAACTGATTTTGTTTAAAATTGTATTTTTAAATTTAAATTTTTAAATGGCTCACCCTTCAAAAATAAACTTTAAATTCAACATACTTTAGCAATGATGTTAACAACAACACCGCAATCCTCTTGTTAACAGCAAATGTAATTGCAAACACAAAACAAAAACTCTCAAAGACCTTCAAAATAATAACACAATTACTGTAATGCAAAACTAATTTGCTAAACAATCACATGCTTATTCATACATATGTATACGTGTACATACACTCATGCATATCAATTTAATACTTAGAAACTAATTTTATACTGAGAAAGACAGAGAGATAAGAGGGAGTTACAGCGACAGACAGTTAACCCCTAAAAACAATAACCTTCAGCATAAATATTCATACTGAGAAACAGAGAGTGAGAAAGAGAGAAAGGGAGATACTAAGTAAACCTTAATGAGTCACTTTCAATACACGAATGTAGTGAGTAATTTATTAAAAGATAATAACACAACACCTGAAAATAGTGGTTATTTCTAATGACTCCCTGCCACGAACAATAACAATAACAACAACCACAACCATAAACCACCAACAAATTATTGAGAATAATCAACATCCGTTCAAAGAATTGTTAAGTTGTCGCTCTGTAAACATCTAGTCTGCTCTAATACAGTCTGTGGCGAAAACTTAAGGCAGGTTTCGTTTATATTTTAAATATATCTCTTCAAGTTGAAGGTAATAGAGGTCATAGACGTTTCGATACACGTATACGCGAATTTATTTAAATATTTAAACAATTTGAGCCAATGTGATGGTTGGATGATAAGAGAACAATGTGATTAACATTTTACGCAGTCATATAACTTTGGACTGCTTTAGAAATTATTGTCCATTTCCATATTCAACAGGCTTAATAGAGTTTTCAAGATATGCAGAAAATATAAAAAGCAAGAATAAATAAAGAATTTACCAATAAATGGCTTCAGTTATCTGGATCTCGTATATAATGAATTCGCCCTATGTAATCGCCGTAGTCTAATAGGCAGTGTGTTGGCTTATTAGACGTAAGGACACGGTTCAAACCCCAGGTCAGACATCTCCAACAGAACGAAATATGAAAACAAATATTCCTTTGGCGACTTCCTCTCAACAGATTTCTGGCAAAAACTCTGAGAGTAAATAAAAATTGCCATGAAAAGTTTCTCAAACTGTAGGTCCCTGCTCTCATTAAAAAATTAACGAACACAACATGTGCGGTGTGAGAAGCTAGGTCGTAATACTGACTAAAGTGTTGTAATGATTAATTATGTATGTATGTATCTCTATCTCGCATTGTATTGTACAAGGCTGTGTCTGGGAAGGCTGTTTTTCATCTAAGGTATCAATTATTTAGGGGAACGATTCACATCCGGTTCGTTTCCTTATAATTTTCTGTACAGAATATCTGAATTTAGAATTCCAGCTGAGAACTTCCGGGATAAACATTAGGAGATTCTCAATGGGAGCCTAGAGGCTCATATCGATGGCTTAAAAGATGCGAAAAGACTAGGTTGTGGTATACATATTTATTAAGGTTCCTGATATCAAACAACCTTATAGGCTCGCTGACCAGGCATAGGTGGAATGCCAGTAGAGTGGCGGGATTTTCCCCGAAAATCTTTTGATTTACTCGGACAGCCAGCTACTGGCTTCTGGTCTAAAAATCAAGTGGTTCCCTATGGGACCCTGCAGGTTTATACGGATAAATTAAAGCTGCGCAACAGGGTAGATTGTGGAATATTTTTCTGATATTAAACTATATTATAGACTGTCTGTCCTTGGGGTGGTGCAATACTTATTGGGGGGTGTGATTTTCCCTGAAAATCTCATGTGAATTTGAATTTAAAAATCAAAGACGCAAACCCGCATTTTTTATCTTTAACAGATTAATAATTAATTAATAAAAAAAAAATTAATAGATTAATCTTCTATTTTGCAATTATTGCAGACTATTGACATAAAATTTAATTCTCATTATGATTCTCATTATTAGATAGTTGGTGGGGGTTCGAAAGAGGACCCTCTGGACTAACATTTGCATATAGTCAGGTAGGTGTACTATTTCATATATGTTTCCAAAAGGCCACTGATCTTCTAGAGAATTTTCATATGTTGTTGGTCAAAAATCGACCATATTGGCATGGCAGGTGCTAGAATTATCAATGTTTTCCACAGCATCTTGCCCTTATTCTGCTGATTTGATTCCATGATTTCCAAGCAACGTGTGCTTAGCCGTTGTAGATATTTTGGAGTGTATAGAGTGAGATTCATCAGGACCGTTTTTTATATAATGTATCCCCGTTCAATATGCTCTACTGTAACCCTATCAAATTACATTTGCCGTGTTATGACCAGCGTGTCATGGTAAAAAGTTACTTCTGGTATATCAAGTGAAGCATTCTTGGTTTTGGGAACATAGGATTAGACTGAGAGCCTTTTGACTCCTTTTTTCTTTTTACCACATTTCCCACTGTGCCAAAGAGAAGCTACATTTTACAGGAGCGTACAATCACACACTCTGTAGATAACGAATTAATCGATTTGTTTTAACTCTGCCAGCACTTGTCATTAATTATTCTGTGTTGAAGACCTTCACAGCTGCTCTCTCCAATCCAATCACTGCGCACGTTTCGCTTTAATTAATGGCCATTATTTGTCTGTTTTAAATTCATTTTAAAATGAAATTATTTTATTTTCTCAATTCACTGAACAATGTAGCAATTAAAATATGATTTTCGTAATTTTGTTATGTTTTCTAATCGAAAAACAACCAACAAAAATTGGTTGAATTATTATGGAAATTTCTCATTTTAATGACAATAATTTAAAAACAAAAAAAATGGGTTTCTCTTTTTTAATTTTATATAAGGCGGAGAGAGAGGGAATACGGCAGTCATACTGTCAAAGTGTCTATCTCTCTTCCTCTCATGGAAATGTTCTTCATTCTTCCTTCCTTATTTTTATTAATAAATCATCTCCAGATTATTTGGGCCATCATTGTGAGAAGTATCATCAAAATTTTACGTTTTATTGACTCGATTTTCGTTTTCATCTTTGACTATCGACGCGAAATCAAAATTTAAAAAAAAAGGAAACAGAAAACGTCACTCAAACTGATAAAATTTTAATGAGCCTCCCTCCCTTTCGTTTGCATTATTAATGACAGTAAAGTGAAGGAAATGAAAATTAATTTTTTTTTGTGTATTTTACAACGAAACAAAGTAAAATACATTTTTCAAATACAGAACGTTTCTCTCTCCTTTTACTGAGTACTGAGTCCTCAGACCGTTAGTGGAAGTAAATATTTTTCTCTTGGAGCCATCTTTTTAACAGATGTTATTGAAAATGCCACAGCCAGGAAGATAATAAACAACTCTCATTTAGGTTTTATAGAACTACTGGATGACTAGTATTAATGATTCAGGACTTTTTCATCGATTAGTTCACTGCGGTAATCGGAATTACATTTTTTAAACTGCGATCTAATCGTGGACTGCCCTCAATAAAAGTTGCAACTGGGAGATCTGTTGTTATTAAAAGTACCGAAGTGTTCCGCTGCCACGTTATTCCTCTTGAGCACTCATTTATTCTATGAAAAGATTCCCAGGCTCATATTGAAATTGGCGACACCTGGTTTGAAACTGATCTTAATATTGAGAGGCTAATGCTCTCACATGAACTCTTTGCGGTCTATACAAGCAAGTGATTCTATACTTTTGAATATTTTCTCTATTTGGCTTTATTTTAAAATAAGACTTTCTCTTCCCCAGACTACCTACTATAACGTGTTGCAGGTCAAAGCAATGGACATTCTTTTTAGTGCCGTAAGGCTCCTTAGTATTGTGACCGTACAATCCATTGTACTCTCCTCCAACATTATTATTATTAGGGTATTCCTATAATATCTCCTTAAAGCCTATTACCCTGATGAATGTCAGACTGTTGCTCGGTGTTAAAAATTAGAATTCCTTGCCTAGCAATTGTTATATCCCCAGCTGTTACTTTCTCGAACGTTCCAAGAATGTGTTCCGAGCCACCCCTATTATGAATAAATGTATCTTGAGTCTGCAATGTTTTTTCAAAATATCATTTACCCGTCTCAGGTAATTTCTGCGTAGTCTAATGCATGACTTAAATCTCCTCTTACTATAGTTTCACAACAGAAGTTTTGATTACCTCAAATCCACTTGATTTTAGAAGAGCCTTGGCCTCTCTTTAACTTCCGAACATTTACTCCCACTCCACGAAGGGGTTTTGAAATCTGGTCATAGAAGCATCTATCCTTGCAAACTCATCGTCTTGCTCATGACCTGGGACCCAGCAGAGGGTATTCTTATATACCCTACCTTCGATTTAAACTCATAGGAGCCTATTGCTCGAATATCGACCTTACTGTCAGGTAGTATTTTTATGTCGCGGCTTTTGTACCTTCTATACAAGTTGAATTGAGCACATCTTTCCAAGGCATAGACTTCTGCCCGCAATACCCGCAAGTTTCCTCATATGCTTGGAATATTTCATTCTGGGACTAAAAATTCTTGCTGCTGCTGTAAGATACGTTTTTGAACCATTTTTATACCACAAAATTTTGTCTTTTTTTTAAATAGGATGCAGCTTCCAGATTACTTCATTCATTTTTGTTACTAAGACTCGTTTCTCAAAATCATAGAATCAATTGGTCCCGGGGGAAGCCCAAAGCTTAGAATTGATTGAAATAAAGGCGTCGTAGTCTATTAGTTAGTTAGTTGGCTTATTGGGCGAGAGCCCGTGGTTCAAACTTCTTACGGCTACTTCCTCTCAGATGTGTTCTGATAAAAATTCTGAGAGTAAATAAAAATTACCTTGAAAAGCGTCTTAAATCCGTTGTTCGGGGCCGGCATTAAACTCTAGGTCCCGCTACAAAGGAATAAAATTAATACACGGGCGATGAGAGAAGGTAGGTTGTAGTATTGACTAAAGAGTTGTAATGATCAATGAAGTAAGTAGAGGAGTACAGAGTCCACTGCAGTCTTTTCAAAATTCCACAAATATAATTAGAATTTAATATAAAATTTATTGACTAACTGACTCTCTCAGAGTAGACAGTTAAACGAAAATTTTATTTTTGTAACAGCTGTTGTTGATTGCCGTAGGAGTAGAATAAAATTTCAAGAGAAAATCATGTATAAAACGAATAATGAATGAATATTAGCGAAAGTAAATTCATTTCAGCTGGGTGTTTTCCAGACACCTCTTGTTGTTGTTTTTTTTTTTTTAATAAATAATAACTTTTTGTTTATTATAATTGAATTTTTTTTTTAATAGAAAATCTTTTGAAAATGGCTGTTTTTTTTTCTAATTTTCCACTCGTAAATATTTTAATTGCTGTATCATTAAAAATAAATTAAACTTGTCCGTTTGTTCACTACAAGATACCTGGTAGTTTCAAAGTCACAAAAAAATGTATAGAAATTATTTTAAGAGTTTTTTTTTTTAATTTTTTTGAATTAAATTTAAGCTTAGAAATCAGAAACCATTTATTTTCCCTACCTCAGAATAGTGGCCAACATTTGTGAGCATAATTTTGTATGTTAATTCGCCATTTAGGGTCTTTACAGGCTTTTAGAATATCTTACTTTTAAATAAAATTTTATTATTTATTCTCAACTGCATTCATTACTTACGATCAATACTGTACTTTAAAAAAATTATAGCCCTTTTGGCATGTGTGTGAAGATAAATTCGGATTTGAAAATCCAAGACGCTATTCATAAAATTTAGCAGCGACACATTTGGCGTTAACAGAGCAAAATTTTCTCTTAACAGGACAAAATTTGCCCTTAACAGAGCACTGTTAGCTATTTAACAGTATCCCCCTGAACAAGTCCACTTGTTTAGGTGCTAATTTAAGGATATACACTAGGTCTATGAGCACCATATTATATTCAAAGAAAGGTTTAAAGGCCTCTTAATATACTCAGCAATGTAGTCACATATAAAGTGATTGAGAAAATTGACTCTGAAAATATTAATTTTTTGATTGAAAATTCTCTAGATCAGTGGACATTTTGAAGCGTATAAGATGAAGTACAGCTACCCGACTATATGCAAATGGTAGTCCAGAGGGTCCTCTTTTGAACCGTGGTAGTGGGATAGCTGGAATCCCCCACCAACCATTCCATACATATCAATACTTTTATTCACAAATAATAATGATCATAATGAGAATTAAATTTTGTGACAATCGTCTGCAATAATTGCAAAGTAGCACCCCAATCTACTTATTGCCACTGTTAAACAGTTAACAGTTCTCTGTTAACAGCAAATTTTGCCCTGTTAAAGGCAAAAACTGATGCTGCTAAAAGTGTGGGTTTGCGTCTTTGGTTTTTAGTAACGAATTTATCTTCACACATATCATTCTGGTCTATCCCACAGTCTGGACTGTCTCTGTCATGTGTCACTGATAAAACTTTTAAATCTTGGGTTGGGTTTCACAATGTCTACGTGGGTTACACTTTCCGTTTGAGACAAGTAAAAAGCAGATGTTTTGCAGTCGCTGTTTGCTAATAACTACGGAAAATGTGAAGTCCAATATGTAAACTCTGTGTTGAGGACGTTAAGCTATCGTAACAGGGGAACACTGGGTTCTTATGTAGCACTAGGCAGGAAGTTATCCTTACTGACACCGAACAATATCCTTAAGTTTCGTAGAAAGATATTAGAAGAGCACCCCATACAGGTTAAAGGCACTACAACAAATCGCAAAATTGGCGCTGTACCTTTAGTATCTCAAAACGACAAAAAGATGGAGAGTGAATTGAAAGAAATTGAGAAAATGCTTACACGCTATAGATGTCTTATGAATTTATTAATCGGTTAGCGCATGAAGCATGAAACAATCTTTTTCAATGGTGGCTTCTTCGTTCAACCTATCCATCTACCTCCATATCCAAGTTATGAACCATGCGTTACTCATAAAACTTCTATAAAATCAAATCAAACCAAGTTTATTTCCGAAATTTTAAATGATTCAGAGTAAAATTCAAATTCTTTAAACTTTTCGCACAATGTAATAGATAAAGTACAGTTTTTTTCTTTTGTAGGACACTCCTCTACTTTAAAACCTTAAAATCCCGTAAAGTATGCAAACATTTTTGTTTAAGCTCTCTTTAAATTCCAGTTTAAACTGTGACTTTCCTTAATACACACGAATTATAGTGTTTTTATATGCGCTGCTTAAAATTACATGTGCCCTCTTGTCATTTCCATTTAGAATAGAATTGAAATAGTTCTCAAAGATGGAGAGAGAGGGAAGGCAGGAGAAAATATGAAAAAGAGTGAAAAGTTCATTGCTTTGGCAGCTTTGCTGTAAATGCTGTTCATGAGTCTCAATGACGGAAGTTGGCATTTATAGCATTATGTTGTTGTTTGTTTTTTTTTGTTATTATTTTTTTGCACAAAAGCGTTTTAGTTTTTCACTATTTTTCTCTGTGTGTGCGTTTTGTATTTTTTAAATTCTCCATGAATTTGCATAAAAAAGAAAAACTTTATGTTGCTTGATGATGGCAGTGGTGGATATTTGTTGTTGTTGTTGTTTCATTCTTTTATATTTAAAAGGAATCATCATTTGCGTCATTATAAACAATAATTTAACAACAGTTTTGTTTTATTTCTTTTAAAATTTTATTTTGAAATTGTTTTTGTATGTGAATGCAGTTTTTATTTGTTGAAATTAAACTGGGTTTTATGCATAAAAGGCTGGATTTCATTTTAATCACTGAAGCTGTGTATTGGAATAAAAACTTTTTGGATTATATTTCATTCACTTGGCGCAAGAATTTAAAATAATTTCGGATTCTCGCATGAATTTAAGGCGATTTTCTCAGAATTTGTTTTTCGTTGTTTTAAATATGGCTTTCAAAGCAGTTTCAACTGGGAGGTCATTCAAATTCCCTGCAAGCAAGGCACCCTATACATACAAACATACATAATTGGCCTTTCAGTTAGGATTACGACCTAGTTTCTCACACCACTTATGTAGTGTAGTAGTCTTGTTGTAGGTTGTGTGTTGGCTTATTAGACGTTAGGCCTCGGTTCAAACCCTAGGTCAGACGTCTTCAACTAAACGAGATATTTTTTTTTTAGTTTATTTTATTTGCAATCGAGATATGAAAATATTTCTTCTGCGACTTCCTCTCAGCAGATTTCTGGCAAAAACTCTTAGAGAATATAAAATTGCCATGAAGAGCTTCTCAAAAATCTGTCACTCGGAGTCGACTTTAAAACTGTATGTCCCGCCACTCATGTATGAAATTAACGCACACAACATAAGTGGTGTGAGAAACTGGGTTGTTGTTCTGACTAAAGGGTTGTAATTACCAATTATGTTATATGTATGTATGTATAGTTGTAGGCTATAGTTGTGAAGACAATTTAAATTCGTTGTTCTCTCTTCAAAATCAAACTTTCTTAAATTAAAGCAAAGTATTGTATTGTATTAAATCTCTTCAATGCTTGTCTTGCTTTTATGCCAGAAATAATCGATAATTTCATAAATACAGAAACCTAAAAGTGTTCTTATTATGCAAGCACAAGAGAAGAAAAAAATATTTGATATCCTGCCAGTTTCTCTCTTTTCTTTCCCCACTGTTTCCCATTCCATTTTCTTATGCCAGGACCTTAGTAGACACAAACATTACTTGGTAAATGGTGTGGCGTTGATTCAAATGATGTCTGGACAAATTACAGCCAAACTCCCAACTGTACAGAGACCAGAATTTGTATGTACGAACGGCGACGACGACAGTATCCTAACAGTATCCTGTAAAATTTCCTACTTTACGTAGGACAATAATTTTGTTTGCAAATGCTCTTAATAAGCCTTTAATTTGCCGAGTTTGAAAATATTTTGCATTTAAGAAACCAAAATCGATCTGTTAATCAAAATATTATTTTGAAATTTGTTGTTGTTGCTATTTCGGACATCATTTAAGGATATTTAAGACTCCAAGTCTTGTCCTTAACAGCAAACGTTGTTAGCAATTAACATTTACGAGTCAATCTCCCACATACATTATTACTGCCAATGGCTCCTTTCCTCCCTCATTTATTTCTTTGTAATTAAGTTGAGTGTCGCCCGGAATGATTAAACGTTTGCAAGATGTATGGCAAGGAGAGAAGAGGCATTACATACATCTTCAATTACTACTTAGTTTGCCTTTTGCATTATTGAATGTGTATTAAATGCTTAATGCTTGTTTTTCTTAAAATTTTCGCAATTAAGCCTTAATTATCTGCATTGACTGGGGCGTAGATTTATGAGCACATATGTTGTGTAAGCCATTCATTCATTTTATGGGAAAACTTACTATGGAGTTCATTAGGAAGTTAATATTACGACGAACATTAATGCAGAGACAGCAGTTTAAATGCCTCATCCATAATTCACTCAAATTCAGGAACATAAATAACGAGTAGACATTCGCTTAATTGGTCATTACAGCACTTTAGTCAGGATTACAACCTAGCTTCTCATAATATTCATGTTGTATGTGTTAATTTTATCCATGACTAGAGAGACCTACAGTTTAAAGATGTCTTTGAACAACAGATTTTTGAGAAACTTTTCATTGCAAAGTCACCGAAAGAAATAATTTTTTCATTTTTCGTTTTCTTCGAGATGTCTGAGCTGAGTTTTGAATCACGGGTTCTCATATGCTACCCTACGGCGACTTCACTTAATTTGTTGAATTCAAATTTCTATCTCGTGTTTTCATTTTTCTATTTTTTATGACATATTTTATGAGTTTCTCTCAAAGCTCTGATTGTGTCTCACTGAGGACACAATAGGGCGGAAATTTAACAAAACCTTAAGAAAAAAATCACTCGACGTTAATTTCATGATTTCGGTGGCCAGTTGACATTAGAATTTCTTCAGATAATTTGTTTTGGAAATCGTTGCTGCTATAACCACATCTGGACCTGATCTATGATGTCCAGTTGAAGTGATCTATGATGTCCACTTAAAGCCACAAAAACTCCACTATCATGTTCCTAGAACGAATGTAGTTTACAGCCGCTGATATTTCGGCCTCATTTTCGAAAAAGGAAGGTCCAATCGCAACGCCTGACCAGAATCCATAGCAGATAAATGCTCTCTGTGAGTATATTTGTTTCATACGGTTTGCATTACTATCTTTTTAAAGCCTTATGTTTGGTAAGGTGGCGGACCCTTCTTGAAGGAAGAGGTGCCAGTTATTCCAACATTGTTGCACAACAAAAACCATATTCAATCCGGCAATCAAATATTTACTAGAGGAAAACTAACCAACGTCCAAAATAAATGTTGCTAGTGCGGGAATCTTTATATTTGACAGTGGTAAGTCGAAAACCTGATATAAAACCTTGTCAGACCCACAGCTCCTGCAGAATATATCTGCCAGAATATTAACACTTTCTGATGGATCGTGAGAATCCATATCGATGGATAGCCATGTTATTCAAAAATAGAAGCGCATTGATCCTCTTCTCAATCATTCGTGTCCAACCGAGTCTAGCATGTAGCCTTCTGCTACCTACCAAAAGGATATTGGCCCGTGTGAATCGGGAGAAGCGATATCTATGGATGGCCATGTTATTTAAAGATAAATTCGAATTTAAAAACCAAGGACGCGAACCCACACTTTTAGCAGCGCCACTTCTTGCCTTTAACAGAGCAAAATTTGCTTTTAACGGAGCACTGTTAACTGTTTAACAGTGGCAATAAGTAGATTAGTCTTCTACTTTGCAATTATTGCAGATTATTGACATAAAATATAATTCTCATTATGATCATTATTATTTGTGGATAAAAATATTGAAATGTATGGGATGGTTGGGTTATTAAAATGTATTCCAGCTGTCCCACTGCCCCGGATCGAAAGAGGACCCTCTGGACTAGCATTTGCATATAGTCGGGTAGGTGTACTGTTTCTTATATGTTCCAAAATGGCCACTGATCTTCTAAAGAATTTTCAAGCAAAAAATTGATATTTTCAGAGCCAATTTTCTTACTTACTTTCACTTTGTATGTGACTATATTGCTGATTATATTAAGAGGCCTTGGAACCTTCCTTTGCATATAGTATTGCACTCAAAGAACCTAAAATTAGCTCCTAGACAAGTGGGCTTGTTCAGATGGATACTGTTAAACAGCTAACAGTGCTCTGTTAAGGGCAAATTTTGTTCTGTTAAGAGAAAATTTTGCTCTGTTAATGCCAAATGTGGCGCTGCTAAAATTTATGGATTGCGTCTTGGATTTTCAAATTTGAATTTACCTTCACATAAATGCAAGCGAAGTGAATTTAGGGAAATACAACTTTTGTTGGTAACTTACAATAAGAGGAGACCTGGATGAGTCATTTATGAGACTATCCAAGAAAAACAATAAAAAAAGTATTTTATAGGATTACAAAGGTGGGATTCTAGGAATACATGTAAGAACAAGCATAAAACAAAAATCGTTTGCGGACTTCGTGGAGGTTTCAACAGTTGAAAAACATCTGCGAAAACATTTTCTCCTGTTGGCATGTAAAAATTCAAATATATTTCGGTTTTAGGTTGTAAAAGCTTAACCTTCATTTGTGATGTTTGTGAAATTGATTTATGGCCAGTGGAAAATTGGGAAATTGTTTCGATCAAATTAATTTGTCCATTTCTACGAATTGCTTCGTAAAAACAAATTCGTAAAACAGACAAAAGCCAAATTTCATATCGCTGTTGCAGTCATTCTGTGTGTGTTCCTTTTGAAACTTTTTTTTTTCAACAATTTGGCCTACGATTTCAGTTGAATTATAGCTAAGCACAGTTGGCCAAATAATTTATTTTTACCTTGAACTTGTAAGAGTTTGAGATTTTTTCTATTTCCTGTAAAACTGTTTGACTTTTGCCAACAACAAGAACCAAAAAAAAAAAGCGAAAAATTCTGACAAAAAATATGTTCGCTTCTCTCTTGTTAACTTCAGTTTTCCTGGTCATACTTCATCGTTTTTGTGCCATTCTTGGCTGTTGGCGTTCTAACCAATTACAAGGAATATAACAGCAGGTTTATTTCACAAATAAATTGTGAAGATTAGCTGGATAACCGGCAACACCAACACCATTCGCCATTAGGCATTAGACATTTGCCTGCAATATGTTGTTGGACAAGTCTACGTTTGCGTTCGTTTTTTTTTTGCTGTTATGATTCCAAAAGGTAATTTGAAGTTGTTTCTTTTTTTTTTTTTTTTGGCTAAAAGCCTTGTTGCCAATATATGTATGAGCGAGTGCGTGTAGGATTTCCTTTTCCTTTTTTTTTTGGCCAAAAACTATACAAAAAAATTCTGTTTTTGCCATGTTGACAATTTTTATGGCCATTTTTCTTTGTGTTTCTTTTATTTAAGTTTTATTATTATTGTTGGCGTAGTTGTTGTTGTTGCTCTTAATGTTAGTTTTGTTGACTCTTTTAGGTTTAAATGCTGTGTGCCTATGTGTATACATTTTTATGGCCATCTCTTCTTACCGTTTGTTGCTCAGATTATAATGTTTTCTAGCAACATACAATTATTGGTTCTGGACAGAAGTAATTTCTTATAACACCAAAAAATTTTTACTTGTGTTTATTTCAATGCAAGTCTTAGGTCTTAGGTCGTAGTGGTGGCTTACCTAAGTTCACTTAAGCAAGCATAGCGACCCGTTGTGATGCCACAGGTAAGCGCAGTCTCTGTACTGACCGAATTCCACCAAACTAAGGTAGTAGTTGGTGAGCGCAAGGGCTTTGCATTAAAAGCATGACTACCCTAAGCTGTAGAATCAGACTGAAAGTTAAATAAACGAAGCTATATCTTTGACTTCAATGAACGATAACTCCATTAAGCTGACAAGGACTGGGGACCCAAATAACCTATCAAGCGATGAGCATTGACAAAGAAAATGGATAAAAGTCTCCTCTTCTTCAGCTGGATCTACATCCACGGCAAAAGTCGTTAGATGGGAGCCGCATTCTTTCTCCATGTCTTCCATAACACAATAAGGTGTAAGCATGGCCACTGTGATCCAGATGACACTACGTTCAAGTCCGAGTAATCGGTTGGAGATTGCTAAACCTATCACTAGAATTTCTAACTCTTTCCCTTCAGACAAATTAGGAAATACTTGCATTAATACCTTGCAAACCCCTCTAAGGCCACTCACTATTGGTCTGATGGTACCAGTATAGTATAGTCCAGGAGATAATTCATAAGTTGTTTTTTCTGCAAGCCTTCTGTTTATCATTGTGGCACGTCTGACCTTTCCTTACATGCTCTCTATAAGACCCCTCCATGTCAATTTACAATCCAGTGCTATTCCTACATATTTGACTTTCATTTTCTGTGCTATCATCTCACCCAGGAGTCGATCATTCTTCCATTTTAGAAGTTCTCTTCTTCTTTTAAGTGGTAGCATTGTAGGCTTGGCCGAAATATTATCAGTGCTACTATCTTGCCACAACGGCTTACAATCTAAAGACCTCTTTGAATAATGTCGCACTAAGTCTCTTCAAATTTTCTTTTAGCCATTAACACTATATCATCTGCATATCCTTGGCAGTCAATGTTTGCTCAAACAATTTGGTCATTAGTTCATCCACACCCAGGCTATGCATTAGTGATGAAAGGCCACCACCCTGTGGGCATCCCCCAGTTGTGGCGTTCTTATTGTCTTATTTCTTGCACATGTTTCCGCAGATCGTCTGTTAAGGACCCCCGTCATCCATCTGGATATCTAATGACCTCTTCTTGAACTATTTGTGGTTTCGCGAGGAGTGTTGTCGCATGCTTTTTCTATGTCAAGTAATGCCCATATGGTATCTCCTTCACCTCCAACTCTGTTGAGGCATTAGAGTACCGTTGTAATCTAGTTTGTGTTTGACAATTCTAACGCTACTACAACGGATTCTGCTTGAGCAAAATAAAGGGTCTTGTTTCCGCAAATCATATATTCTTACGTAGTACTCATTTTCCTTGCAAAGTACATCCATTTGTGGTCGATTGTCCAGTTGAACGCACTATGCATTACAAAGAAATTTTGCTTTTCTGCCGCACTATTCGTATGTGGAACGCTCTACCCACAAAACTTTTTTCTGTTACTCACATCACAGGTTTAAATCTAATCTTCCCTCTTTCCGTCAACCCATTTTCCTAGATCCACCACAATGCACTGCATGAGTAGGGGCTATCCCCCGAGTGTTGGTTGCTTAAAATACATGTTTTGGTAATAGAATTCAAAGATTTGCAAACGTTGTTCGTTCGTTGGTCTATCCATAGTGAATTTACAAACTTTCCTCAACATTTTGGGCATTTTCTCATGTCAGGAAGTTTATTTTTATACTGGAAAAATTTACACTGAAATAATAAAACAAACAATAACAAAACATCTGCAGACACAGCTTAAAAGAGTTCTGATCACTTCAACAGTGTAGAAATTCCCCTCTACGTAAGTTCGTCTGCTTGCTCATTGCCGAAAATGACCGTATGACCTGGGACCCAGCATATGGAACCCTGGGACCCTCTACGTAGCTGTCCTCTGTCCTGTCATTTGCATTTCCTATACAAGTTGAATTGAGTAGATCTTTTAATGGCATAGACTTCCGCGTAGAAGTCAAGTTTCCTGTAAGTTTCTCCATGGGCTCGGAATACTGGGATCAAAAACTCGGATCAAAATTTGTTCTTGATCCATCTGTATACCACAAAATAGTCTTTTAAAAGAGTATACGGCTTCCATAGTACTCCATTCATTTTTGTTAATAAGTTTCATTTCCAGGCAACAGTTAGGGAAGGAGCTGTCAGTCAATCGATTTTTTATGAATGAAAAAATTCAGTTTTGTCTTACATGGGAACAATGCCAAATATTTAGCGATCACATCAAACTTAACCTTTCTCTTCAAATGTGTGTGAAGGTAAATTCGAATTTAAAAATCCAAGACACAATCCATAAATTTTAGCAGCGCCACATTTGGCGTTCACAGAGCAAAAATCTCTTAACAGAACAAAATTTGCTCTTAACAGAGCACTGTTAGCTGTTTAACAGTATCCATCTGAACAAGACCAGTTGTTTTGGGGCTAATTTTGGAAAATACTCTACTCCATTTTGGAACATATGAGAAATACTATACCTACCCGACTATATGCAAATGGTACTCCAGAGGGTCCTTTTTCGAACTTTCTTTAAGCCATTGCTCGAAATGTATTTCTTACCTTACCCAATAATTTTGTTTCGTTAACCGTCTAAAACTCTGTCTGAACTTTTGCTTGTTATTTCTCTGTTTTTTTTTTATTTTGTGTATTTTGCATGTTTTGTGAGATTTTTATTGTGCGAATATGTTAATTTCATTTATTGTCATCCATAATGAATACCGCCCCATTGTGCAAAAAAAAAAAAAAAAAAGAAGCAAGAAAAAACAAAAATTGCTTCTTCTTGTACATTTAAGTGTTGTGTCGTTGTTGTAGTATTTGCTTTTAAGTTTATGGCTGTTTATTGCCATTTAATGTTGGCAAATAAGAATACTAATGAGCAAACGTTGACAGCGTCTATATGGCAAATGGAACTAGAACCAGAACAGAACAGAGCAGAGTAATTCATTTTGAAAGTTAAGAGCAAAAGAAAATAAAAGTAATTTCTTTTGTAGTTGTTGTTGTTATTATTGTGTTAAATGTGATTAGTCACAAATTTCAGATGAATTCTGATAAAAAAAATAACACAATTTTTGTCCATTTTTTTTGCTTAAAAAAAGGAAATTATAGCAGAAAAGGTGAAGGGCAGGGGGAAAGGTATGAATGATGGAGTGTTTTTATCTTTCATTTTTTTGTTATAAAACAAATTTAGAATTTGTGAGTCGGGGGATTTTTTTTAATAAAAATTTTTATTCTCTTTGAGTTACACGTGTACTTGAATTCTTTTTTAATTTTAGTAAAATTTAATTTGTGGGTTTAAAAAATTATTACTTGGGTCTGTAAAGCAGTTTGCAGCTTAAAATATAGCAGACATGAAGAGAAACAAAATATTTAGCAATGTTGAGAAATCCTCTAAAAAAAAACTTGGTTAACGTTGGTACCATAAGTACTGGAACATAGGAACCAAAATATATTGCTCTGTATGACAAGTAATCACGTACATACATACATAATTGGTCATTACAACCCTTCAGCCAGAATTACAACCTAGTTTCTCAGGCTTACAACCTAGTTTCTCTTGTGTGTGTTAATTTTATCCATAAGTATCGTGGGACCTACAGTTTAAAGTCGACTCCGAATGATAGATTTTTTTGTGAAACTTTTTCATGCAAATTTTTTATTTACTCTCAGTCGCCGAAGAAATATTTTTTCGTATTTCGTTTTTTTGAAGATATCTGACCAGGTGTTTGAATCGTGGCCTTACGCCTAAGAAGCCAATACACTATCTATTACACTACGGCGACTGACAAATAATCGCTCGGAGTTTATTGAAGAAAGACGAAATGTTTAGCGGAGCAAGACTATACCATGATTTTAAGAGTAAATTCTACCCACACTTAAGGTTTGTAGACCCATAAATCTTTCGTCCTTGCTGCTGAAGATCATGATAAGACTCATTGAGGTCTACGCTAGACCTCAAGAGAAAATTTGCTATCAAAGAGGCACATGCATACACATTAAAGGGAAATTTCTTGAAACCACCTTACGTAGCAAGGAACAAAATAATTCTCCACTAAATTGAAGCTGAGTTAAGAAAGAAGAACTCTTGTTAAATTGTCTGACAGCCAAGATTATGTAGATTACATAGGTCTTATGGCTAAAGGCAAATTTCAAGAGACTATTTGGCAGGATATCTAAAATTTTTGAAAATCTTGAAGGTTGCAACCCAAAGGCTATGCTCTGAATGTATACCATGATGGCCAGGCCAACAGAGATCTATGGTGCCAATGATTGGCCTGAAGTTTTGCAACTGAAGG
The DNA here is from genome assembly GCA_927399465.1 of Sarcophaga caerulescens. NCBI lineage: Eukaryota > Metazoa > Arthropoda > Insecta > Diptera > Sarcophagidae > Sarcophaga > Sarcophaga caerulescens. The sequence goes on along the minus strand of OV656866.1, from coordinate 91,702,674 downwards.
TTTGCAACAACTCTTAGTAACAAACGAGAATGAAGTGAGCTGGAGTATAAACCTCTTTTAAAGGGAAAATTATACAGACAGTGAAATAGATCGTATAGTTGAGGTACAATGGTACTTCTATTAATAATAATAACACTGATAAGGTTATTACCTTGAAATAAGGTATGAAATAGGAATAAGATAAGGTTATTAGTTTGAAATGTATTTCAACACTTTTTATTAATATTTTTCAATTATCTGTGGATACTTACTCATTTCAATTTATTTGCCTGTATTTCAAATATTTATTTTCCTCTCTTTCTCTTTTCTTTCAGGTGAGTTTTATGGAAAAATCTAATTTATTTCTACACATTCAAACTCGTAAGTCATTATAATTGCTTTAAAATAGTTTATTTTATAGAGAGAGAAGTATTTTCTTTAAAAAAATTCGCTAAAAAAATGTAATATTTGTTTCTTAATAACAACAAGGAACGTTGATTTTAAGTTAAACATTAAACGTGTCCATTTTGTTTGTTACAGCTTTTAAGCTCTTAGGGTTTAAGCTTTTCTGTTAGGGAAAGGACACGTGTTCGATAGAAAAAAGAAATTTCAAAGAATTCCAAAAAATAATAAAATTACAAAAATGTTTTTTAGAACATTGAATGGATAACAAAGTAAAGCACACTGAAATACAAAAGTGCGCATACTATTTACGTGTATATACAGAATATTTAATAAAATAGTATATCGGGGTCTATTAACAGGAATATCCGAACTTTGACAGTTGATAATCTTATTGAAGCTACACATCTGTCAAATTAGTTGTCATTTATTCAGTTTGTTTTGCCAAATCAATAGGGACGATTATAATACTCAACCATACGTGCAAATAAAATTCGAAATGAGTGTTTTGTTTAAGCAACATACGGCGAGTTTCGCCCATCTTACGATCGCCATAATTTTCTGTTCTATTCTGTGGACTGTTCGCAGTGTGGTAGAAGAATTCGTATCCACTGGTTCAGTAATCGAACGATCGACCAACACCAGAACGTTGACGGAACGCAAGATCTGCCAAAAATATTGCCGCTGTCCGTTAGAGTCTGCAGAATAATCCGAGGCCGTCAATTTCGCATTGCTCATGGCCTTTCGTGTATCACAATTTTAATTTTTCTTCGTCACTACTCCACAAAATTCAACAGCCCCGGGAACTGAAGGTAATCGATCATAGAAAACGACGTGTGTTTGTTGAATGGACTTTGAAGGGCTTGTCAGTTGCCATTTAATTTCATCGAAAATTCATCTTCAGAGATGAGGCCTGTTTCTGCATGAATGAAAGCGTGAACAAAAAAATTGTAAAATTTGTGACTGTGGTGTGAATTATGGGTTGATGGCATCATCGGTCAATCTTCCTTTGAGAACGGCATTGACCCGGCACGGCAAGCAATGTTGGTCAATGTTTACCAAATGGCCCGAATTGGATAACTTGGACGCGAAAGACAAGTGGTCCCAACAGAACGACGCTACGTGTTACACAGCTCATGTCTTATTGCACATTAAGCATGCAAGATTTGAGGGTATGGTCCTCTCACATGCATGCGCTGTAAACTGGCCACCAATATCGTGCAATTTGACCATGTTAGACTTTTTCTTATGAGGTTTTTTAAGTTGCTGTTGTAAGTGAAAATGTCACAATCCTCCAAAGGCCTCAAAGCCAACATAAGTCATTCCATTTGTCAAATTTAGTCTGATTTATGTACCAGAGTCAAGGGAAATTAAATATGTCAGATGCAATCCACATGGAGAGCGGACTTTTAAGCGATGTTATATTCTGTACGTAATGGCATCATGCGATTTGACTTTGTTAGACTTATTCTTGTGGGGTTTTCTTAAGTCGGAAATGTATGCGAACTAGTCACAAATAACAGCGGTAGTAAAAGCCAACATAACCAATACCAATGTTCAAATACAGTCCGATTTATGCGCCAGAGTCATGGAAAATTGAACATGTGGTATTCGCATGCATACTTACAACCATAATGGTCATTACAACCCTTTAGTCAGGCTAACGACCTTGCGTCTAACACCACTTATGTTGTGTGTATTAATTTTATGGATGAGTGGTAGAACCTACAGTTTCGTGTCGACTCTTTTCATGGCAATTTTATTTATTCTCGGAGTTTTTGCCAAAAATCTGCTGAGAGGAATTTGCCGAAGAAATTTTTTTTGTTTTTAATTTTGTGCACTACCCACTACACTACGGCGACATCGATTTTTGCCCGATTTATGCGTTTAAATCATGGAAAATAGAATATTTGGAATTCACTTCAGCCAAAAAACACGTGACAGAGATTTGAAAGATGTTGTATGCCACACTTAATGGTATCAGTAGGTCGTTCACCGTTTGTTTTATTTATTTTTGAAGATAGGAAGCTTAGAGGCGTTGGCAATGAAAACTTGAAAATTCGTTTCGATTTTGAAAATATTTTTGAAATCGTTTGCCTTCAAAGGAAAATTGTGGCAATTCCTGTTAAAACTTTGAAACTTTAAAAAATAATTTTCTCTTGCTAAAAGTGCCTTTAGAACATCACCTGTTTTTTCAATTTTTTTATTGGTTGGTTGACATAATAAGAAGGAAAAAGTCCCATAAAAATAATTTATCGCTAATAAAACTTATTTTTTTTTTTTTATGGAAAATGTTTGTGTGTTGTATGTATAGTATATTGTAATCCTTATTACATTAATATTACTTTGTGTGTCTCTCTCTGTTCTTAATTTAACTTATTTTAAATGTAATATGCTTGGTAAACTGCCTGCGAGTGTATGTGTATGTGTGTTAGTGTTTTGTTTTATATCTGTTGTATGTATGTGTGTCGTCCTGTTGTTATAATGCTCGTTACTTTCTCTTTTATGTTGTCCACCCACTGTGCAATAAATGTTTAAATAAATGCTTGTAAAAGTGTCATTAAAAGCGTATTAAAGCAAAAAAAAAAAAAAAGAAGGAATTATTAACACACATACGTACATACACGTACACAGCAAGAGAAGGAAGAAATTATTACAAGTAAATAAATAAATAAATGTTAAAACAGCAACAACAACAACGACAACAACCGCTACAATGACAAAAAATTTTATGTTAATTTTTCATAAAACATTTATGAGAGCAGTTTTCTTTGTTTACTTTGTGTATACGTATGTATGTGTCTCCCTCTCTCTCTTTATGTGTGTTTGTATTCCTATGCTCTGTTGTGATGCTTTTATTATGAATTTCGCTGATACAGCGAAATACATTAAAAGGACTCTTTTGTAATGAACTTAAATTTGGCTGAAACGCTGATTTAAACAATAAATGAGAAAAAGAATGATAGAGAGAGAGACAGAGTTGTAAAGAGATTAAATGAGAGTACAATAGTGTGTGTGAGTGATATTTAAATAATCCCTTTAATTTAAATAAAATTTCCTACAGATTTTTATTTTATTTTTATTGCCAATTTCCAATTTCACTATTGTTTATAGGGCATGTTCAATGCGTGCTTATGTTTGTAACAACTTGAAGCAAGTTCGCAAAAGTCTACCGAAGTAGTCAATCTTTCTCTAACAAGCTTGCTGACATTCTAGTACCATTTCTAAGGAAAATATTGAATTCGAGTTCAAAGTCCAGGCCTGCAAGGGACTGGAGTGTAGACACAGTTTAGTGGTCATTATTTCTGAAATTAGCAACAAAAAGAATTACAAGAAGTGGCACAGCATGGCGTTAGGACCAGCAAATCGGAAGATATTTAATAGGATGCTTTAGAAGCTTATTACCGAACCAACTTGCAAAGAGAAGACCACACTGGCTTCACAATCAAGCGGCCAGTGGTTAAACACATAGCAAGCCTTAACACTAATCAAAGAACAGTGCATGTAAAGGGTGGGTGATTCAAAAGTTTAAACTTAAAAATGAAAAATAAAACAAAAACGAGTTGAAATTTTGCCAAATTTATTTCTTTGTTGTGAAGAACAATTGAGCAATTGTTCCTGTTAGAAATGGAATATTATTTCAGGCTGCCAGCCACGGCAGTAGCTCAATCGATCACAGTAGCTCAATCGATCGAAACAATTTTCGTGCACTTTTTCCAGTGTATGTGGCATTACGAATATTGGCCTTCATATGATCAATTGTCGCTGGTTTGTCGGCATAACACTTTTCTTTAAAGGCGCCTCACAGAAAATAGTTCAATGGTCTCAAATCGGAGCTTCTTGGCGGCCAATTCACATCACCCTTTCAGCTAATTAAACGGTCATCAAACGTTTGACGTTATAAATCGATTCTGGCATGAGATGTGTGGCAAGTTGCACCATCCTGTTGAAACCAAACATCGTTCACATCAATACCATAAAAAGCAGGTACAAAAAAACGATTATCATAGTGCGGTAGGTGTCTACATTGACCGTAATGATTGCGCCGTCAGAATTTTCAAAGAAATATGTGGCAATGATGCCTCCACTCCACAAGCCGCACCAAACAGTCACTCGTAAAGGGTGCATTGGCTTCTATAAGACCAGGTGCGGGTTTTCTGAGCCCCAAATACAACAATTTTGCTTATTAAGGCGCCCACTAAGGTGAAAATTAGCTTCATCCTACGAAATGAATTTTTTTTTTTGGCAAAATTGACATCATTGTGCTGTTTTTTATTGCCGCAATAGATCCCAACATTGCTCAACCCTAAATCGATTCATTACGCTCAGTGGAGATAATATGCTGAATTTTGTAACAGAATGGAATGACATAAGTATTGCCACATGCGAAATAACCGGTGGTTCAAATTCAAACCGATTGATGGCCTATACGATATAATTCTTTCATATTGCTGGTGCTTATTGTCGCCATAGTCCAATGGATGAAGTCACCTTAGTCTAGTAAGTAGTGTATTGGCTTATTGGATGAGAGCTCGTGTTAGCTCAAGACATCTCAAACAAAACGAAATATGAAAAGAATATTTCTTTCGGCGGCATCCCCTCAGCAGCCATCTGGCAGAAACACTGAGAGTAAATAAAATTGCCATGGAAAAGTTTCTTAAACAAATTTGTCGTACGGAATCGACTTTTAACTGTAGGTCCTGCCACTCATGTACAAAGTTAACACATTCAATGTGGATGGTTTGAGAAGCTAGGTTGTAATCCTGACTAAAGGGTTGTAACAACCAATTTGTATAGGTAATTTCATCGGGTCTAAATATCTTCTTTAAATTTTTAAAATTTGATCGTTTAAGAGAGAATATCTTACAAATAAACGTATCAAACAAATTTTTAAAAACGTCGTAAAACAGCTCCAAATACTTAACGTACTTTTCTAACTTTTTTTCGTCCAAATTTCTTTTATGAATAATGAAAATGTTGTATCAAAAAAAGAAATCAAAGGAAAGAAAGAAATTCTTATTAATTTTATTACTTCCTTAATTTCATTCAACATTATTTATTTCCTGCTTACTTTTTTGTACAACAAATTTACGTTAAAAAAAAAACAAAGAAATTCTATTGCTTGCTTGCATTTGAACACTGCCTTGCCTGCAAATGGCAGACCGTAGGGAAGATATTTTAAAAATTGACAGGAAACAGTGACGGAGGGACAAGTGCAGCAACAGCAACAATAATGCACAACAGCGTACACACAGTGAGAGAGAGAAAATGCAATTAAACGACACTTTAAATGAGACAACCAACGCAATAACAATTAATAATTCATTCATTTATTATTCCAACAGCGTTTTCCATGTCTGGATATTCTCTGCAATATATTTTCTGCTTTCAGGCAGGCAGTGATTTTTCTGTGATATGATTATGTTGTTGTTGTTCTCTTTACAGGGTGTCATACAAAATGTGTTAAAGTTTAATAAAAGTTGAAAATTTATTTTCTTTTTTTACATGTATGGCTAGACAAATCGCAGTCTTCATTACTGTTCATTAAATAATAGAAACACGTATATTTTTTTTAAGAAGTCGCCGTAGTCTATTGGGTAGGGTGTTGGCTCATTATACGTGAGCCTGCGGCTCAAAATCCTGGTCAAACACCTCCAACAAAACGAAATATGAGAAAATATTTCTTCGACGACTTTCTCTCAGCAGTTGTCTGTCAAAAACTTGCCAAAGTTTCTCAAAAAATTCTATCGTTCGAAGTCGACTTTAAACTGTACAACAAAAGTGGTGTGGAAAACTAGGTCGTAACCCTGACTGAAGTCTTGTAATGTCCAATTACGTACTTATGTACGTTCATTTGTTTCTGGCGCATTTCATATCCGTTACAGAAGCGATATTTTAAGTTAAACTAACAAAATCCAACAGGGATATCCGGCCTATGACAGTTGATAACGGCCATATTGTTGAAGCTACATCTGCCAAAGTAGTTATCATCACCATGCGCGGATAACATGTGCAAGTAATTAAATTGATTTATCAAACTTGGTGTTGTGTATGGGCAATGGCCGAGAGTACTATTCACAATGTGGTGGATAAATTGGAGTCCACTGGTTCATTTAATGATGGACTAACATTCCTACTTCGACTACACAAAAGACCTGACAAAAGCGTACACAGGAGAAAATGAAGCAGTAGATTACGCGTTGCTTACAAGACCAACAACTTGGTGAATTTTGGGTCATGTCTGGATTCTGACCCGGAAACAGAAGGTAAACATACCACCATTTGCTGAAGGAGCTCTGGATCTGTTGGCAACTGGCCCTAATTTTTATCGAAAAAGCATCATCAGAGATGAGGCCCATTTCTGAAAGAATATCCATTCTTGTAAACAAATAAAATTGATGAATTTGTCCGGATACCAATCCACATGAGATTGTCTCAAACACTCTGAAAAATGACTGGTTGGTATGGATTTTGGGCTGACGGCGTCATCGGTCCATATATCTCTAAAAACGACGTCGGCCAGACCATCAGTGGCAAGTGCTAAGGCTCGATGTTTAGTTCTTATGACCCGTATTGAACACCATAGCCACCTAAAAAAAATAAGTTTTTAAAAGGACGGCGCTGTGTGCCACACAGCTCATGACACATCGGCTATTCTGCACTAGTGATTTAAGGACATGATCATCTACGTGGAGATGATGTTTTTGAGTTTGTGGGTACTGAGGTAACGTAATTTTGCTTCCAATTTCTATTGGGTCTACTTGTTGGATCTAGGAAAGGCCATCACTGTGAAACACTTTCCTGTAGTTACGATTTTTGTCTACAATCTACTGCCAACCCAGTTTAGTGATTTGAATCTTCTCAGGCTTGAAGCCGTAGACCCATGTCTTATTCACGAGTACGAATCGGTACATAAATTTGCAATGATGCATCATCAAATACTCTATTAAAACACCTTCGCGATGTTGTTCTGCTGTATTTTTTAAAGTCACCGCAGTCTAGTAGGTAGTGTGTTGGAAAAATATTTCTTCAGTGACTACCTCTCAGCAGATTTCTATCAAAAACTTTGAGAGTAAATAAAAAATTGCTATAAAAAGTTTCTCTAAAGAATCTGTCGTTCAGAGTCGACTTTTAACTAGGTCCCGCCACTCATATATAACATTAGCACACACAACATACATAAGTGGTGTGAGAAACTAGGTCGTAATTCTGACTGGAGGTACGTATCAGAGATCAGCAATGAATCGTTTTTTCGCTACTCATAAGTACTCATGAAATTTTGAGTATGAGTGACTCAACAGTATCGAAATTCAACTACTCTGATTCATTCGTACTTGCTACAACATTGATTTATAACTACAGGTTGCAATGAGTATGAGTACAACGTTGACATTAAACTCATACCATTCGAAATATGTTTGATTCATACGCCTACTCATTCAGATTCATAACTTAAGAAAAATACTTATAATACTCATAAATGATTCGAGTGATTCGAACTTTGAATATGAGTAGTATGAGTATGATATTAAAAGAAGTATGAATGCGTATAAGTATTAGAAATTATGAGTAACGACTCGAATCTACTCATCGTTTTGAATACTCATTGCTGATCCCTGGTACGTATGCATGTATTTTCGTTATACAGGGAACCCTTTGTGCAAACAGTTTTCTCATTCCAAAATATCACTGTTATCACACTTTTTGAAAAGATTATCACTTGAGACAGCTTCTGTATTTTCATATGCATTTCTGATTAATTTTTTTTAATAGTTTAAAGATTTCATACTTGGTTTTAAGCTTTTGGTTAACCTTCAATAAACCATCAAAAGTTGGCCATTTTTTCTGTAACTCGCTGTATTTGGAATTAATTAAATTTCAAATCTATTGGTAATAAAATTTCCATTTGTTTTAAATGTTTTTATTTTTATTGCCAATTTCTCTGAAATTCTTCAATATCAGCAGTAATAAACCACCACAATAATGATGTAATTTTCATAATAAAAAGACAAAAATAATGGCATTTTATTTCCATTTTTTATCACTGATTGGGTTTGTTAACGTTAATGCTAATATTTTGGTTTTTGTTTTTGTTCTTTTTGCCTTTCTGAGTCTGCCTGTTTTTTCTCTTCCCAATCTCCCTTTTTGTCATTTCCTTTCTATTTTTCTTTCTCTTTCTTTTTCCTGTGTATTTCAATTTCATTACGTTAATTGCTTTTGTCTCTCAGTACTTCGTTTTTTTTTCGTTCCTGTTGTTTCCCTTGTTAATTTTCTTGTTCTTTTTCATTTCATTTCATTTAAAGTGCTTTTAATTGTATTTTTTTTTGTACTTTTTATTCCGTTATATGTTAACTTTCGTTGCATGCTTTTGCATGTTTGTTTATTCTGTCTTGTTTTGTTTGGTTTTGTTTTATTCGGTTTTGTTTACGTTTTATTTTGATTTTATTTATTATCTGCAAATTCCTATACAAGTGTTGTTATTGTTATTTAACCACTTGTTTTGTGCGCGCATAACCGTTATTTCCGTTCTTATTTCACATCAATAGAGCGGCCATTTTTTTTAAGAAACTTTCTTCTCAATGCTTCACAGTCTTTCTCTACTTCGCCATCTTGGAGAAATAATTCTGAATTTGCCTTGAAGCATGTTCGATCCGACTCCATTTTGTCTTTGTATTTTCATGTTGGATTAGAGCTTAGCTCGTTCATTGCTGGAAGCCACTATTTGGCAATTTTATTTGGCCACAAAATTTTGCCACCAGTGTCTACTATTTGCGGCATAATTTCAGGATTCACAATCGTATGAAGCTATCGTAGTCTAGTAGGTAGTGTGTTGAATTATTAGACCTGAGGCCACGGCTCAAACACCTGGTCAGACATCTCCAACAAAACGAAATATGCAGAAAATATTTCTTCGGCGAATTCCTTTCAGCAGATTTCTGGCAAAAACTCTGAGAGTAGAATAGAATTCCCCGCTCTACTCATGGCTAAAATTAAAGCACACAACATAAGTGGTATTAGAAGCTAGGTCGTAATCCTGGCTGAAGGGTTGTAATGACCTATTATGGATGTGTGTATGTACAGAAGAAGCTCATTAGGAAGACAATCTAATAGGACGTAAAGGTTCTTAGTGAATGTCGTCTACAGGTAGGGTTGCCAGATTCCGATTCGCAAAAAGCTGGACCTAAAGAAATTGACTATCGCTCGCAATAATATTTATTATGACATCAGCTGTTCAAGTGTTGAGACATGTTGTCAGTGATGATAGTAGAGGGAAATCATAACTTAGTAGTATAGCAAATGTACAATCAGTGTTGGCTAACATGATTTGACAAAGATAACATGAAAATTATTGTCCAAATTATTGCAGTGTACTAAAAAAATTTCTATTTAGCTGGACAAATTAAATTTTAGCTTGAAACTGGACAATCATCAAAAAAGCTGGACAATCCAGCCAAGTCCAGCCAGGCTGGCAACCCTATTTACAGGGATCTCTATATATATATATATATCTAGGATCCATGATCATACAATTTTGCTTCAACATTTTTTGTTATTAATTTTTTGTTGTTTTTACCAGTCATTGAAATCCGCGTACTAAATTGGTTAGTAAATGTTTTTTATTACTGCCGGAAGTTGTACTCACAGCCAAGGCACCAAAGCACCATCCAAGTTCATATTTAACGCGCCATAATCCAGTAAACAATTCCTTGAACGAATAATTCTTGTGGTTTTTTTTATAAAATTAAATTTTTTCCTCTTTTTCTACGCGTTACTTAATATTGAAGTCAATATTTTAAATGCGTTGCTAATTTTTTTTAAGTTTATCAGCAGTGGTGTGACCTCAGCCAACAGCAGTAGTCACGCCAGTAAATGCTGTGGTTTTTTGCAGCAGCCGCCATAATCTAGAGTAGATTTAACACTGCTTAATATCTTTTTAGTATGTATACAGAGTACCCTTTAATAAAGAAATCACAGAGAATTTTACTAAAATTAAAGTGGTTTTTAAAATAAAAATTATTTTTTTTCTTTGGTTAGTTTTATTGAGGGCGGCGGAGATCGTTTGGAAATAAAACACAATTGTGATAAACTATCAAAAATATAAAATTTTTATAAATTCTTTTAAGTGCAAAAGTTAACAAATCTCATATAAAAATTCATTAAAACAAGGGTTACCTAAATATAAAGTTAAATAGAATACACACGAGGCTTTGGATTGACAGCATTAGTCGATCCTTTTCAGATAGTTTTCGTACAATTCGGGTATTAGATTCAAAGCCAATTTTCACAATACCATATCTCTTTATGTGGGACTTTTTTGCTGATTATAATAAGAGGCCTTGGAACCATCTTGTGAGTATGATATGGTACTCATAGACCTAGTATTTGTACTAAAATTAGCTTCTAAACAAGTGGGCTTGTTCAGATGGATACTGTTAAACAGCTAAGAGTGCTCTGTTAAGGGCAAATTTTGTTCTGTTAACGCCAAATGTGGCGCTGCTAAAATTTATGGATTGCGTCTTGGATTTTCAAATTCGAATTTATCTTCACACACATTGTCGATTTTGCTGGCTGCATAAGGATCGAAAAGAGGCCACATTTGAATTACGTTTTTCGTAGAACTTTTAACTATTTTTGCATATTTTTGCATATTTATTTGGCATATCTTTCGCCAAATAAATGGTTCTTCAGATGAGAGATATTAACGAGGTAACAGCTTTACCACACTGGCGGTTTTAAAACCATTAAATGATAATGATAAACCATTATTATTATCTGAAGTTTGACTATAAACTCGGGAATTACTGGTTGAATAAAGCAGTAATATGGCTTTATTTCCCTCTTGGGAGATAAAGTCAACATTGAATATTATATGGCACCCAGAATGCGTTTAATCTTTGAAGGGAGGTTTAAATGAGCAAGGTTCCTCACCATTCCATCCAATACAACAACCGATTATATTCCACAAGGAGGGTATTGTTTTTAATCATTAGAGATCAACTCTATCTTCCGCTGTAGAGACTGGCCTGAATGTATAGAATGTATGCCGTTGTTAAACTATCAGTGTAGGTTAGAAAATTCCGTCGTAGCTTGGAAAGTCGAAGACTGAGCCTGATGTAGCGAAATAAATCATAATGCAGTTTCGATAAAATAAAATTCAAAACATTTGGGTGATCAGCAATGTTATACTCTAGATCCGATAACAATCAGAGTTTTAGGCCGCTGCTGTTTTCAAAATAAGATTCAAAACTTTAGGCGATCGTGGTTATTTGTACTTTATTTTGTACTTTATTTGAAGAGAATAAAGTCATACGAGTGCTTAACCAGTTGTTTTTTTACTCTTCTTAGAAAGTCAGTAATTGTTATCCCATTTTATTGTAGTTGTAAATTCTAATTTGGTACTTTTTCTTTATTGCAAATTGGACTTGAAATTAACAGAAAATCAAATAATTCATCTCCATAGCTATTATTTTCTCCCTCAATGTATCGATAGTAATTATATTCAACTCTTTGTAGTCGCTTTAAAAATATGTGTTTCTTTTTCCTTGTTTTTACTGTAAATGAATCGCATGAAAAGGTACGTACGTTGCCGGTACTTTTAATGATTGTACTTTAAAGTGTATCATGTATACATATGTACATGCGTACTTGTTTTTATTATTGTTGTTGTCGTGTTTTTTCTTCTTGTTTTTAATAATTTAATGAAGACGATAATTTTAATACAATTTGAAAAGCAGAGAACACGCTCTTATTTGGTTAATAAAAAATAGCTTAAAGCATAGCAAATTTCGCCAAAGTATTATAGGAAACGTTAATCACATGTTATGCCTTCACCAGCGTATATTAAATAACGATCAACGATTTTCTTTTTCTTTTATTCTGGCATTCGCTATGTGTTGGTAAAGGGAGAAAATGTTTTTTTTATTGAGTTGTCTAATTCAATTAAGATGACTTATTCGTAATGCATATCAATGCATTAAATTATTGAATTTCATTAATGTTTTTAGCTTCTTCTTCTAACGAGGTTAGATTGAAAATTGAATAAAAATTTTAAAGATGAATTATATGGTGTGGCATGCACGCCATTTTAAGGGAACAATTTTAATCTGGTTGAGGGATAACATTAGTTTTAATAAAACTGGAACCGGATGTCTATTAAAATAGTCATAGATTCTGGGATTTTTTTTTTAATTAAAAATGTAGAAATTTCTCGTCCTTTAATATTGTAACTAGATTTTGGTTGATGTGGGAAGGTTCTCTGGTTCGCCTGTACTATCTGAACAGGTACTTAGACATCCTTTTTCCAACTGCAAATTATTGCAATGTAAAGTCAGTCGCCTTAGTCTAGCAGGAGGTGATTTTTATTAGACGAGAGCCCATGGTTCAAACCTCGGGTCAGACACCTCCAGCAAAACGAAATTTGACGACAACAAACTTTTGGCAAGAACTCTGAGTGTAAATAAAATTGACATGAAAAGTTTATCAAATCTGCCATTCAGAGTCAACATTAAACCTTAGCTCCCTCTATTATAAATAAAATTAACACACATAAGTGCTGTGAGAAGCTAGGTTGTAACCTTGACTAAACGGTTGAACTGACCAATTAAGTAAGTAGGAACGAAGGCAGAACGTTGTCCATATTCTTTGAAAATATACGCACCAATGGCTCGAAGTTGGGAAAACATGTTATTGTGTCTCTATTGAGGCCTTAAATATCAGACACTTATTTTTTTAGTATTACCTGAGATTCTACAAATTTACTTATATGTACAGCCAGTCTGTTTAACATAAAAATTTTTTCAAACCTCATTTCGATGTCTAAGCTGGTTCCAAATTCTCCAGGAAATAGCGATTTATTCCAAGGTCTACATTGTTTGTGTACAAATTGGCCAGAACGGTTTCCTTGGCCACGATAACGAATAAATTTCTCTCCATGGTATCGGAAAGAGATGGAGGAGAAGACTATGTTCTAAAGCTGGGTCGAACTATTTAGTTAAATCTTATGCCAGGTAGAACAATACAATTCGTTTTCCTTATTCGACTAAATATTAACTCAGTGTTCTCAATTCTTGCGGGACACTGTTTGTCTATGGGAAAGTATTTCGGTTCTAGTATTCCGGTACTTGCTAGGTTCCTCCTGGACCGATTTTTGAAGAGGATGCGAGTTTCTAGTGATTGTGCAAAAAGTTTAAGAGTACTGAGAACACCATTCTTGACGTCCTTGAAGGCACTTTCTTAATTACTTAATTGTCCATTACAACCCTTTAGTTAGGATTTCGACCATGATTCTCACGCCACCCATGTTATGTGTGTTAATTTCATACAAGAGTGGCCGTACATCCCGGTTTAAAGTCGACTCCAAACGACAGATTTTTGAGATCTTTCACTATCTGAAGAGACTAAGGCCCTAGACATTTTTTTTGATTTGACATCATCACTTGAAAAGATGATGAATACAGCGTTCTTTGCATAGAATTTTAATATCTACAATACTAAAAGCAATCTGAGTAGCTTAGTCAAAAGCTCCGAGTGGGTTTGAGACTAGGAGGTAATGACAAGCTAAGACATAGAACAATACCTTGAGGTACCCTTGTACTCGTCTGAGAGAGTCCCATCTATAAAAATCATTACAGTGTTAGCACTAAGAGCACAGTGAACTACTTGAGTTCGCCAAGGAAGGGCTCTAACAGAAATTCTAACGGAACACGCCGCTATTGGCAGTTTCGCTAACAAGCTCGGTCTTCCTCATCAGGATTACTGCAGCAGCTGCCATGATGTGGAGGAAACGGAAACGTTAGAACAGCTTTTGTGCGAATGCTCTGTACTGCAGAACAGATGTCATGGGCTTTTGGGTGACAGAACGTTTAAAGATCTGGATATGGTGGCGAACGTCCCACTAAGTTAACTGGTCGGTTTCTTCATCAATTTGGGGTGGTTCATCCACCACTAACGAATCATGGTAAGGTGGCTTACTTCACACTGGTTGACACAATGGAGCATTTGCGTGTGAATTTGCCTGTGAAGGGCAAGCTACCCGCCAAACTAACACTGAGAAAGCTCGATATACGATCGAGAAAAGTGCCTGCCGACGTTAAAAGCAGTAAGTCTTAATGCAAGTGCACTTTGCCACACTCTATCCAACGTCTTTCCTCTATCTATAAATGGCCTATTGCAAATTCTAAACATTATTTTAAGTTGTCTCCATTTTTATCTCCACCACTGTCTTTAGAATTTTGGAGCATCATGTCAGCATACGCAATTTAGACTTTTAGTGTTGTTGTCGAACATTTTTTTTGTCGTTTTTTATTTACTTTCACAGCAAAAAATTCAATTGAATTTAATAATGCCGTGATAAAGTCTACTTTGTGTTGAGATACATGAGCTCAAATTTATTTTCTGCTTAACAATTACTCTGAAAATATACTCTGTGTTGTTGCTGTTTTTCGTTTTTATTTTTTTGCCTCTCTTATGGTAACGTTTAAAAAACAAGGCACTCAAGTCTCTTAAATACTTCAAGACATGAAATGAGCCAACAATGTCGACAAAGAAAAACTCGAAATAATAAAATTGAAGCTTTAAGGCATAAACTAAACTAAACGAACGAAAGAAAGAAAGAAATTTAATGATGTGTTGTTGGATCCATGGAAATATGCACGTCAAATGGAAAAGTTCTTCGCAACAGTCACTAAGCGAAAAGAAAAGGCTCAGTATTCAACCATCACTGCCAAGGGAAGGCGGTAGAGATTTATATTTATTTATAGATACACTGTGATACAGAATTTTTCTAGGAAAAATACTTTGGAAAGCTAATATAGTTCTTGTGAAATCAAATCTTCTCTGGACCAAGAAGAGTGATGGGCTTATGTAGCCTTATGAAGGTGGCATGGTGTTAAGGTTAAAGTCTTTGACTACAAATCCGAGCACCTTAGGTTTAAAAATCGTAAAAAATAAACATTTCTCAATCATTTTAAATCAAGGTTAAAGAAAAACTTAGATATCTTATTCGTCATTTAAATAATTCATCCAGAAGTTCTCTAATGTTCCAGAAAGAATAAAATGAGCTATGAACACCATGGAAAGGTCAAACAGCGTGACCTCTTAGAAAATATTAACTCTTTAGGAGCAAGGTTTTTCACCATTACATCCAACACAGCAACCAATTTTATTTTGACAGAGAGTGTTGATTCTAAGAAAACAACAGATGGTAACCCTATCGTGCTAGAATCTGCTACAGTATACAAAAATGTGCTTAATTGGATAGACTTTCTTAATAATATGTACTCAACGAAAATAAACCGAAACCCGAATAAAAAATTCTGTTTGTTAGCTTTCTGTTCCTTTAAGGAACTGCAGGAATAATAAAATACATCGTTTAGTCTGAGAGAAAAATGCCAAATCATAAGAGGTTCTAGAATATCAATTTGTTATGTCGGTTGTCATTTCACAAATACAAAACGGAATGCTAACCTTATACTCGCGCTGATTACACTGAACCAAGCTCTAGCAAAGTCTTGAATTTCTGAACCTTAACAACTTCTATGAATTCTGACAGCATTTTCCTTAATGCTAATTTGGACAATTCTGACTATTCTGTGGAATATCAACTTAGAGCTTTCTATTGCGACTGATCCAGTAATTTGATGTCAGATCTATGCATTTTTAATAAATTTTCCATGATCTCTTTGGTGTAAAAAAAAGCTTAGATGGTGGCCAGTGTGTTTGCAAATGCTAAAGGAGTCCCGAATTTATCCAGTAGTAGCTCAGCATTGACACGATGAGAGACTTTGCGTTCCTGAAAAAGATCCATTATCTCTTTGTTGTTAATTCTTGGCTGTGGATGTATATCACATATATTTGAAGTCGCCTTAGTCGACTAGGTAGTGGCGACTCATGTCGAGTCGCCGTGGTTCAACACCTGTCTCAGACGGAATAAAAAAAATATTTTTTCGCCGACTTCCACTCAGCAGATTCCTGGCAATAACTTGCAGAGTAAATAAAATTGCGCTTAAAAAATTAACACACAACATGGGCGGTGTGAAAAGCCAGGTCGTAATCCGACCTAAAGGATTGTAATGACCAATTAAGTAAGTATGGAAGTAGATCATGAAATCAAAATAGGTTGCCTCATGGGGCAGCTACTGCCACATTGTGGTTGCGATTAAGATCTATCAATTTTATGTTAAGAGAAGGACAGGCGACCGTTGTAGTCGAGTCAGAGGTGTTTCACTGGTATAAGCTCTGAGAGTAAATTAATTGAGAGTAAATTAACTGAGAGTAAATTAATCGCCGTAGTCTAGTAGGTAGTGTGTTGGCTTATTAGACGTAAAGCCCGTATCCCAGGTCAGGCATCAAAACGAAATATGAAAAAAATATTTCTTCGGCGACTGCCTCTCAGCAGATTTCTGGCAAAAACTCTGAGAGTAAATAAAATTGCCATAAAGAGCTTCTCAAAAATCTGTCGTTCGGAGTCGACTTTAAGCTGTAGGTCCCGCCATTTATGTATAAAATTAACGTACACAACATAAGTGGTGTCGAAATCCTCACTGAAGGGTTGTAATGACCAATTATGTATGTATCGTTCGGATTCGAATAAACTGTAGGTGTAAGTGCCACTACTCACGGTTCCTGACTAAAGCTTAGTAATGGCATATAATGCTTGGAAGGAAAGATCATCGGCTGTGAACACTCTTATCGTGTATTGACATATCGGGCCAAATACAAACCATTCGCCTGGATAATACGGAATTGCTTTCAACTTGAATGGAAAGGTGATTGATGACGTAATATTAAAAGAGCTTCGACTTTTTTATTTTTGGAATATAGGATCTTATGATTTCTTTGCTTTGTTACCATCCCTATTTCCCTAGAAACAATTTCCTTTGGTTAAAATATCTTGGTTTTTGGTGGAGAGCTTTGCTTTCATCCCGTACATTCCTTTGAAATTTTGCTGAAGTTTTATCACTAATCGACGTTACCAATAGAAACAAAAGTTCTAAACACAGAAAGCTGGACTGAAAATATCGCAGATGGGAGACTTTAGTTTTTATCAAATGATTTCTGTATGCTTTGTTATAAGAAAGATAATGATGATAAAATGATGAGATGATAAGAGAAGAGATGATTCAATATGCTGCATGATGTCCACTATTATGTTTATAAGGTTACTTATCTGATAACACAGCCCTGCATGGGTTTTGCAAATAAGATGGATCCAGGTGTGATCCAGGTGAACACGATTCGAATTAATCAGATTTATCCAAATCCAAATTTGCAGGGCTGTGTAATTTATGGTTCGAGAACTCCTATATATTTTTTTGTATATGTAGTACAGTGTAATTATCAGCCTCGTTTAACACGAATTATTATTATGATTACTTTATAGTTAACTGTGTAAACTTTAACTATAAAGGACTTGAGAAACAGGACGACGGATTTCCACTGCAAAGAAAACTTTTTAGGCATAAAAAGAAAAAAAAATGTTTCAAATAAAGGCAATAACAACAACAACAGCCCACTGATAATATCGTTATTTTAAGCTCATAAAGTTTTAATAATGAAATCTTATGCTCAGTTAATCTCAAATGTAAAGCTTTGAAGTTAACGTCTGTTATTGGAATCCATTATTCGATTAACTTGTAGAAAAAAAAATAACTTCAAATGGAAGAAAAACAGGTTTTTCTTTTTTTCTCTTTAAATTTTTCCACTCCACACACATACACACACGCACCCGCACGAATACAAATTGTCAAGCGTTGTGGAGTAACGAATACATACGTTGCCTTTGTATAAAGAAAGGAAAATTCAGTTTTCTGTTGCAATCTAAACGAACATAATAGACGGACGGAGCAAGAAAAAAAAATTAACTTTCATTGGAAAACTTCAGGTTTCTACTTTGTGTAGTGTCTCTTTATAGATGGTGAAAAACACAACCAGTTATTTACAGATGTCCTCCGTCCCCCAATCTGTTCAATATTTCATCTTTAAAGGTATTTCGAGATGAGTTTGTTTGCAGTGTGTTAACTGGCAGGCAGGCAGGCTTTAATGAATAAAGTTTTCCTTGGCTTTTGTGCATATACAAGGGCAGAGTAGATACTGCATTTAACAGATCAGAATTTTTCCTTTCTTTCTTTGTGTCATTTTTCTAACTTTACTGAATTTATTAAGCCTTTGGCGCTGCATTGACGTCAAAGAACAGTCGTAGTAAATTCTGCAAGATTCTTTGAATCGTTTAATATTCTGCAAAATACTCTACAGAGAAGGCATTTTGAGATAATTTATGCTTATCTGTGTGTACCTGATTTGAGTGACATACAACACCGCGATTGAAGTTTTCGTCTATTAACCAGCGCTGGCCTTATATGGAATAGCTAGTGTAAGATACATACAGCACAGTGACTAGTACTACAACGATTGCAGGCCATTGAACAATCATTTCACTTAAGATGTATTCGCCCTTTATTTTTGATTACATCCGATGGAAGTTTACACACAAATCTCTTCAAGGGTCTTACTGAACAGATTCTATATATACATAGATATGAGAAGAGGTTAGCATCCCTAGCTTGTCTATTTAAGTTTAAAATATTGACTCCACCGACTATGATACTCTACTGCTGGAGGTTTAAACTCAAACACATCCATCTGAATCAAATTTAAGATCTCAGAAACAAACTCGAACTGTTTAACTCCATGCTAGGGCATCAGTAAGCTTATCGGGGATGAAATCTGATTCAAGCTGCAATCGTATATAGATTCCTATATAATCAGAGGCTAGCTCGCCAACTGTTGGGCAACATAAATTGCAGTGGCAGATGTTGTAAGGAATAGCCTTAATCTTCTCTACAACAGATCATGTGGCCCCCAGTAGATCATACTACATCTGGATCTGAGCGTTTGTGACAAGATATCTGAAGCAGATTTGTGGCTGTAGGCTACTGTAGGCAGACAGTTTTTACTTAAAGGACACTCGAAGTCAGAACACCTAAATCTCTGTGTATCTAAGTTTACCGCAACCAAAACAAGCATTGAAGCATTGAAAATATTCGGAATTTCTTGACTAGTTGCTTAATGTTTAATGCTCTTAAACCCCTTTAGTTGGTTCTAACTTTGGATGAAATTAAGCACGAGCTTGAAGTCCAATGTGTTTTATACATGATTATACGTATATGTAATTAATAGGACACAATTTAGTTTGAATATTTCGAGTAACAGAATAACAGATGACTCTCCCTCAAGTCAAAGTATATTCTACTTGTCTGTGATGTTACCAGATATAAGACAGAATAATCATCTTCTCTGAACAATATTCACACAGGCCACGAAAAAATGGTGTTTGGGGTATTCACTGCTCTATCGCTTGTACATGAGTGTGCCGCGTAAGTAGATTAAGCTTTCCAAATACTAACATCTGCCAAAGTTGCAACGAAGTGGAAGAGAGTGAAATCCTGTTCACATCATTTGTCACTGTTCAGCATAGGCCGATCAAATAATACCATTTCTTGCGTAAGAGTAAAATTCAATCGGCAAAGATCAAAGTTCTTCACTTAAGAAATCCAATATGAAAATAACTAACAGGTCAGATCTCGATGCTGAGTTCACGTCACCTTCACGTTTGATAACCATAACCTCAAGTCGCTCGTGCAGAATATCTAATATGGCAAGTGTTGTGTAGCGCCGTCCTCTTTAAATCACATGACGTTAGTGTCCAGATCTATTCAATGTAGCCCAAAAGAAGTTGGTAATCATGGATCTGTAGCGCTTGGATGACCATGCCAACCTAAAATCCACACCAAACAGTGACTTTTTAGGGATGCATTGAACACTTTTGAATCTCATGTGGATTGGTATCATTCCAAATTCAAAAATTATATTTAGTCTTGTACCCAATCATCCAGCAATGTATCTCGTCACTGAAGATGATTTGAAAATTAGAGTCACTTGCCAACTGCTCCAAACAAACCAAATACTCTTGACAACTTATTTGACAGATTTTTCTCAACAATATGGACGTTATCAACTGTCAAAGTTCGGGAGTGCCGGTTGGGAGACCCTATAGCATATAACTATATGTTAGCGTTCGAAGTCAAGGAGAGCAAGGCGAAGTCATAAACGCCATCGTGCTATATGGTCTCTCGGATTGTGATCTTTAGCATGTTTGTGCCGCTTCTATCATTACGTTTAAACACTAGGACTCGTTTGTCTGGCTTATAGCTGATATGTTATTCTCATTTCATTGGAAAAATTTTCCATTCTCTGAAAAAAATTCTTCTTTATCCAATAATATCCGTTTTAATAGGCCACAATACCGTAAAAGTACATAAACAGTCCTTTGATGCTTTAGCCGAAAATAATTCCCTGTTTGGTAAAACATTCTTGGCTTAGTGGTTTCAAGATTTCTAAACCAAAAAAAATTCAAATGCATTGAGCTAATCGTTTATGAATCCCCTGATAAACTTCTTGGTTTTAAAATTTTTTACCTGCTCCTCCTCCTAGTTCTTCGCCACTAATTCTACAAACACATTTTAGATGGCAATACTCTGATTTGAAAAACATCCTCCTCTATTCTGCATATGCAAACAGCTTTTCTGTATTTGAGACAAAAACAAAACACAAAAACAGAGGAAAGAACGAAGAAAAGTTTCAAAGTTATGCAAAATAGGAAAACTTATGCCACATATTGACAGGATATGCACCTTTGAGTTACTGAGGAGCTACGTCAACATTGATTATCATGTTGGATGATGATGCAGCAGAACATCATAAATAAACAGCATGAGATTGTCATCTAAGTGAAGAGAAGAGAGAGAGACTGTTGTGATAGGATGTCAATGATGAAAAAGTTTACAATTCTAATAAAATTTCTAAAGTATTTGAAGGTTTGAAAATATTTTTTATAAGGAATTGACATGTGAAACTTTCTTTTCCTATTTAATTTCAAAGATTTTTTTGTGTAAAGATAAAATTTTAGAGCAAAAGAGAGATGGAATTGGTGGGGCTAAGTTTAGTCTTACTTGACTTGTTATTGAATTTAAGCTTTAAAAAAAGTTTAATTTTGTTGATAAGAAAACTTATTGTATACTTTTAAAATCCAACAGATAGGCAGTAATTTCAGCAATTATTCTCTTAAAATTATTGTTGAAATATTTTTTGACCGGTGCCTTAATATATGGCCGAGCATTGATGGAAAATTAGGGTGTCATGTCCGGTTGCATATTCAAGGCCATTTTTCGATCAATGCTCGCTTCAACCATATTATTTGTTTTCTCTACAAGTCTCCCGTGTTTTATTGGCACACGGTTTCAGCCCTTCATAATAGATTTTACCCTTGTTATACCATCAAATGCAAAGCAAAGGCATGGCGCAATGGATATTCCCTTTGGCCGTGGCTCGTTGCCCGTGCTTTCTGGTGTATAAAGTTGACGTAATGAATCCATTTTTCTTCGCCAGTTATAATTCGATGCAAAAATAATTCCTTTTTCAAGCGTTCAAACAGAATTTCAGTCACACACAATCCGTCTTTCAATGTCTCTTGGCTGTAGTTCATACATCATTAAATTTACTTGCTTTTGAATGTATTCTGTTGTCTTAAACGTTTTGATGAGGCTACTTGAGTCACAAATATTGATCGTATAATGATTTCTATTTATGGTCGTCAAATCTCTTTTGTAGTTGCCGTAGTCTAGTTGGTAATGTGTTGGCTTCTTAGACGTGAGGTCGTGGCTCAGACATTTCCAACAGAACGGCTACTTCTTCTCAATAGTCTTCTGGCAAAAACTCTAGGAGAAAATAAAAGTTTCTCTAAAAATCTGCCGTTCGCAGTCAACATTAAACTGTTGGTCCCCCCACTCATGTATAAAATTAAAACACATAGCATAAGTGGTGTTAGAAACTAGGGGTCGTAAGCCTGACTAAAGGGTTGCAATGACCAATTATGTATGTGTGTTAAAACCGAGATACGAATTTTCAATATTAAGATTTATTAAGAAGAAGAACGATGCAAAGGTTTATCGAAATCATTCGATAATATAGGGTCGGCCATCTATCGGTTTAAATTTGAACCATTGGTCATTTAGAATCTGACAATAGTTATGTCATTCTATTCTTTCACAAAACTCAGTAAATTTAACTCTACTGAACGTAAGGAATTGATTTACGCTTGAGCAACGTTGGGATTTATTGGGCCAACGAGAAACTGCAAAATGATGTTGATTTTGCCAAAAAAAAAAATCATTTTCCGTTGAAGCTCATTTTCATCTAGGTGGGTACGTTAATAAGGAAAATTGGCGTATTTGGGACTCAGAAAACCCACAACTGGTCTTACAGAAGCCAATGCACCCTTGACGAGTGACTCTTTGGTGCGTCTTATGTAGCAAAGGCATCATTGCCACATATTTCTTTGAAAATGAGGACAGCGCAACCATTGGGGTCATTGGAGACACCTATCGCACCATGATAACCAATTTTCTTAACCCGCTCTTCATGGTATTCATGTGAATGACGTTTGGTTTTGACAGTATGGTGCAACTTATCACACATTTCATGCCACAATCGATTTATTGCATCAGAGGTTTGATGGCCGTTTAATTAGCCGAAATTGTGATGTCAATTCATGAAATAAGATTAATTACTGGCTTTAGAATAGACATCAGTCTTAAATAAGTAATCTAACGCTCTTAAAAACAGCCCTTGAATCAGACATAGTCTCACATGTCAATGTATGTATGTGGGCCTAAAGTAAATATGAATTAATGAATTTTCAAAATTTGTATTGTAAACTTGTGCGCAGCACCCTGTAACTGGTGTATAATAAACATTTTGTTAAATTTTGTATTTCAAGTCAATATTATTTGTTTTCTTTAATGTTTTATTATTTTTATTTATTTTTTGTTTTGTGCACATAAAGAAAAACAATTTTTTTAAGTAATAATTGTGTGCGCAAATCTAGTGAATAAAAATTGAAACATTGAACGCAACTGAAGCATGAGTTTTTGTTTTTTTTTTCGTATTTTTATTTACTTTTTTTGTTGCTCGTTGTTTTCCTTTAATCTATTGTTTTGTATTTTGTATTGTATTAAAACAAAACACAGAGTTGGAGTTGTTTTAAGTTTGAAAATAAAATAAAAGAATAGAAAAAAAAATCTCATGACCAGCTAATGAAAAATAATAAAAAGGAACAGGGTGGTGCATAGGATTAAGAGCAGTTGAAAGTAATGATTTAAAACAGAATGCTTTAAACAAATCAAACGAATTAAAAATCGTTGTGGTTTAGTAGGTAATGTGTTGGCCTATTAGACGGTTCATACTCCAGATCAGATATTTCCAACAAAACGAAAATATGAAAAAATATTTCATCGGCGACTTCCTCTCAGCAGATTTCTGTCAAAAACTCTGAGAGTAATAAAACTCCAATGAAAAGTTCCTCAAAAATCGGTCGTTCGGAGTCCACTTTAAACTGTAGGTCCTGTCACTCATGTATGAAATTAACACACACAACATAAGTGGTGTGAGAAGCTAGGTCTGAATTCTGACTGAATGTAAAAATATGTGTGTGTGAAGATAAACGGGAAGTCAAAAACCATAGATACAAACCCACACTTTTAGCAGTGCCACTTCTTCCCTTTAACAGGGCAAAATGTGCTTTTAACAGAGCAGTGTTAACTGTTTAACAGTGGCAATAAGTAGATCAGTTTTCTACTTTGCAATTATTGCAAACTATTTATTTCTCATTATGATCATTATTATTTGTGAATAAAAATATTGAAATGTATGAGATGATTGGCCGGGGATGAAGGACGGATTATTCCAGCTATCCTAATACCAAGGTTCGAAAGAGGAAAGTCTGGATTACCAATTTGCATATAGTCTGTATGGTGTACTATTTTTTATGTATTTCAAAATGGCCACTGATCTTCTAGAGAATTTTCAAGCAAAAAATTGATAGTTTCAAAGCCAATTTTCTCAATACCATATCACTTTGTATGTGACTATATTGCTGATTATATGAAGAGGCCTTTGAAACTTTCTTTGAGTTTGATATGGTACTCATAAACCTAGTATAAGTCCTTAGCTCATAAGCAAGTGGGATGGTTGAGATGGATACTGTTAAATAGCTAACAGTGTTGTGTTAAGGTCAAATTTTGTTCTGTTAAGAGGAAATTTTGCTCTGTTAAAGCCAATTGTGGCGCTGCTGAAATTTATGGATTGCGTCTTGGATTTTCAAATTCGAATTTATCTTCACACACATACAAATATTTCAAAGTGCGTGCCTGCTTTTAATTTAATATTCCTCACTGTACGGACTTTATTAGCACATTAGTTGTAAGAGTTGTATTGTTGTTCAATGTCCATACTTTGTAGTAATATTTTGTGCTACTTATTCGTCATAAATAGTTTCAAAATATAATGAAGTTGTTTGTGTAGCTGAATGTGTGTGCATGAATCATACATGAAACAACAATAGTTTCTTTGTAACTGATAGTAGTAGTAGAGTGTAGTGACCAAATATCAGTCAGTCTGTCTATCTAGCTATACACATACATACATACATACATATGTACTTATCTGTCTAAACATTCCTTTACTGGTTTACTTCATTCCATGTATCTGGCATTCAACATGGATGAGATAATAAAAACTTTACAATTTATTTTCAGTTTGTTTTTCGTTTTTATTTTTATTACTTGTCTTCATTCCTCTATTTTTACTATCTTCTTCTGTTTTCCCATTGTTTCGCTAGATACTTATTAAAGTTTTCTGTTTTTATTTCAATTGTTAAACAATTTCTCTTCTCTTTTTCCTGTTCCCCAGTTGTTCCTTTTTTTTATTATTGCCTCTACCAGTACTACTTGGTTATTATTAACTCGGCTATGTCTGAATAAATCCTCCCAACCGTCCATAATCTAAAGCATATGTTTTAAGTAAGAAAATCCGTTATAATACAACATAACATGGAGTCCATATGGTGTGCAGAAGGACAGACAATATTGTTATCCTCGCTTATATAAGATAAGATTGGTTGGTTGGCTGGCAAACTAAAACAAGCATAAATGAAGGGAAGGGAAATGAAAACAGTCGTTAATTTTTTCTTGAAGGATTTAAAACGGGGAAAATATTATTGTTAAATACAAAACGCTCTTAGTACGAGGTGTGGTCAATACACTTTTTATGGCCTTACAGTAACTCATGCGATCGGACCAATTTTCGTGCACTATTTCGAGTGTATGGGGTCGTATCTTGGCAATGTCATCACAAATGCTGGCCTTCAAATGCTCAATTGCCTTCGGTTTGTCGGCATAGCACTTTTCTTTAACGAAGCCCCACAGAAAATAGTCCAACGGTGTCAAATCGCAGCTTCTTGGCGGCCAATTGACATCACCATTTCAGCGAATAAAACGGCCATCAAATATGTTTGACGCAATAAATCGATTATGGCATGGGATATGTGGCAAGTTGCAGCAAACATCGTTCACATCAATACCATGAAAAGAGGTTACAAAACAATCGGTTATTATGGTGCGATAGGTGTCTCCATTGACAGTAATGGTTGCGCCATCCTCATTTTCAAAGAAATATGGGCTAATGATGCCTTCGCTCCACAAGCCGCAGCAAACAGTCACTCTTAATGGTTGCATTGGCTTTTGTAGGACCATGGGTTCGCTTTGCCCCAAATATGGTAATTTTGCTTATTAACGTACCCACCAAGATGAAAATGAGCTTCATCCGAAAAGATGATTTTTTTATGTGCAAAATCGATCGAAGTCGCCGTAGTCTAGTAGGTAGTGTGTTGGCTTATTAGACTGAAAGCCCGAGTTCGAATCCCAGATCAGACATCAAAACGAAAATATGAAAATATTTCTTCGGCGACTTCCTCTCAGCAGATGTCTGGCAAAAACTCTGAGAGTAAAAAATCAAAAAACTGTCGTTCGGAGTCGACTTTAAAACTGTAGGTCCCGCCACTCATATATAAAATTAACGCACACAACTTAAGTGGTGTGAGAAGCTAGGTCGTAATCCTGACTGAAGGGTTGTAATGACCAATTATGTATGTAAAATCGATATCATCGTGCAGTTTCTTGTTGGCCCATCTAGCGAAGCGAAAAGGAACCAATTAAACTTTTGTGAGACGTCATACCGAGATCTTTTCGCAAAATTCGACGTAAACTGGTGCGTGAAATGTTCAATTCTTGAGAACAATGGCGATGACCAGTTGATGTTGATGGAACGTTTACTTTCAGCCACAGCTTCGATATTTGCGGATATACGCACTGTATGAGTACTCTTACGTTTTGGCGCATCAACTATGAAACGAACTTTAGCAATAAACTTACCTAAATCGGGCTCTGTTGGTCCTTTTCTGCGACCAAATTTTGTACGAAATTTTCATACAATTTCCGACAAATTGTCTTTGTTTTGAAAATAAATTTCCAATAAATTCCAAAGTTGCTCAAACGTAAATCGATTCATTACGTTCAGTGGAGATAATATATTGAATTTTATGACAGAATGGAATGACATAAGTATTGTCAGATTCGAAATGACTGATGGTTCAAATTTAAACCGATAGATGGCCCACACGATATTATGTGCAAAAGGACAAGGTTCCAGGATTATAAAGAAATAAAAGCGAATTGTAGTTTTAAAATGGAGAAGTGGATAGCTCTTTATTTACAATTTACGTGGTAAATGAATCCCTCTTTATACATACAGTGCACAGCAAAAGTCTTAGTACTCCAATATATTTTGATAATTTCAGGAATTTTCACCAACAGTTTGTATAAAAAAAATTTAAGGTTTTTATATTTATTTTATTAATTTATTTCTGTTTTATTATAAAACAAACAATTTTTTAATGTTTTTCTTAAAACAAGAGAAAAATAAGGAAAAGTTTCAGATGACTCCATAGGTACCCCCAAGGACAACCCTGAGTAAATTTAAAATTCAAGGGCTAATATATGAAAATTTTATCCCTTGTATTTAGTAGAATATCCCTTAAGGTCAAGCACTCCATTTAACCCATTTGGAATTGAATGTACAAGTATTGTTTAGTGTTTTGTGGTGGCACCATGAGCAAGTTTTTACGGTTGACTTTTGTTTGAGGTTTAGCGATTACGTAACCGTTCTTTCAAATGATCTCCGAAATACTCTCTTGAAGTCATATCGGGACTTTGTGCAGGAGTATTAAGCTTGTGGGGACTTTTTTTTTTGTCAAAATATATTGGAGTACTAAGACTTTTACTGTCCACTGTACATGAAGCCTATTATTGCCTTCCATAACTCCTCTATGGTTTAAAGTTTTTTACATTTCAATTAAATAATTTTTATTTTACAATCTTTTGTAAATAATCCATTGAAATGAGAAGAAAAAACTTTGTTTATTTAGTTATTATATAACAAATTATCATATAAACTTCATACATTTTTTATTTAATTTTTTTATTTTCCCAACTCTTTGTATAGAAATAAATGGAAAGTAACTGAAAACCATTTAAATAAATCGGATACATTAGGAAAGGCAAAGAAAAAAAAGAAGAAAACTCTTCTAACAATTGAAATCTAATAAAGTTTTCTATTCATTGTATTTACTTTTGTTTGTCTCTGCCGTAATTGTGAAGAGAAAAACTATAATTTTTTTAAAAAAATCTTTTAAAAATAAAACTAAAAAGTATTCTTTTTAACAAAAAAAAAACAGAAAAGAAATAAATTAAGCAACACAATAAACAGAATTTATTCTGTGTGATTCATAGCAAAAATTGTAAAAAAAAATTAAAAAATAAAAATTGAAAATAAATTGAATTAAATTGCAATTGAGGGTAAATGGAGTGAAAATGTTTTATTTTCTCCACATACACACAAAACACAACACATTTCTATTCAAAAGGAGTAAAATGTTATTATTTTTCTTGTTGTTGTTGCACAAAGTATTGTATTTAGTTACCAAAGGATTATTATTATTCTTCTTAAGATTTTAAGAAAATATTTTCTTAATTTTAAGAATTTTAAATGAATTTTCTATCGCATAAAAATGCATTAATTTTTGCATTGTTTTGTCTTCTGAATAATTAATGTTTATTTGCATGATAAAGGTCTCCAATGTAAATTAATTTAATTTATTCAAAACGATTATAATTTTTTTGTGATTTCAAAAGTAAATTTAAATAAAACCTACATTCAGCTATGATTTCGAAAAATTGTTTTTATTATAATGCTTGGAATATGTACAATGATACTTAAATGATCAGACCTTTGGTTTGATTGCTGTAGACGATCCTTTGAACACTTTATCCCACATTTCAGTCGGTATTTCGATCATAACTTGATGAAAGCTTGTTTTCTAATGCTCGAACATTATAACATTACCTATAATATGCACTAAAAGCAGTCATTTTAACTTGATAAAATGGTTGTCCACAATCACTTCTGGCTACTCCGAGCTACCAACATGAAAAACGTGTCTTATTATTTTAGTCAAGTACTTATTGAATCATCCGGTGATTATAAATATGAATTGTGGTGAGACATTACTAAGCTAACGGCACACGCAGAAAGCAAGCATAATACAGTCCCTAACATAGCCGAATTTCTATTCCGTTCTTTGCCGCTATGATTGTTTTTCGATTCGACGTTTACTTAAAGTAAGCATTGGCTCTGCCTATAATTTCAATGTCGCCTTAGTCTAGTAGGTAGTGTGTTGCCTTATTAGACTGAAGGCCCGGGTTCGTATCCCAGGTCAGGCATCAAACGAAAATATAAAAATATTTCTCGGCGACTTTCTCTCAGCAAATTTCTGGCAAAAACTCTGAAAGTAAATAAAATTGCTATGAAAAGCTTCTCAAAAATCTGTCGTTCGGAGTCGACTTTAAACTGTAGGTCCCGCCACTCATGTACAAAAATTAACGCACACAACATAAGTGGTGTGAGAAGCTAGGTCGTAATCCTGACTGAAGGGTTGTAATGACCATATTAGACGTGGGACCTGTGTTCAAACCCCAGATCAGACATCGCCAACTAAATGAAAAATATTTCTTCGGCGATTTCCTCTCAACAGATTTCTGGCAAAAAGTTTATCAAAAATTTTCCGTTCGGATACTCATGTATAAAATTAACACACACACAACATAAGTTGTGTACGAAGCTAGGTCGTAATCCTGACTAAAGGATTGTAATGACCAATTGTGTACGTCTGTATTATTTCAATAGTAAATAACCGCTAAAGATTTTGAAAATATTTGTTAATCTTTTTTTCTGTTCAAAATGTTGACATCCTTAATTAGTATTTAAATTTTCCTTCATCGTGGTCAAATACGTGGCGGTAACCTCAACTTTAAATCCTTATGATTAAGCTTATGTGGCTCTTTTTACCTGGAAATATGCCTTTGTCAGATCATAGCTATATAAGCCAAATTTCGAATTGGTTATACTTTATGGTGCGTCTACCGGATGTGAAGCAACTGCGGAGCAATGTAACTCTACGACGTGGTAAGTTAATCTATCATTCTGATTATGGCTTCTTCTCTAAGTAAAGCACTTTACACCATGTTGGACAGGTTGCCTTCTTTTGGAGAGCCAGGTAACTTTCGCTGTGATCAAGTTGAACTCGCCACACTTCTGTCCTAAGCATCTCCTTGGCCATACCGAGGGGCATATCGCCCTCCAAATATGCACCGATGGATTGCGATGTGCATATTGATGATTTGAATACCATACTACCGAATCGCTTCAATCTTAATTATTGCAGATATTTTCTATGGGACCAACTTTAAGGGACCCTTCTTATTTCTGCAGAAATTGTGAGTTAGAGAAAGACGAAGAGACCGTTTGTCACTTAATTGGACACCACCTAGATTCAGCGAAAATGTGTGTGTAACCCTGACGAAGTTGAATGACAGTTATCGATATATAAGAGAGCTTGGGCTAGACGTGAGCTTAATGAATTGGCCTAAGTTAATATCACACGTAAACACGTTTGGTAATACCCAGCGTAACCTAGATTTCGTTTAAATCATTTCGTTTCGTCAGCTCTTTATGTATCACCTCAATATAATGAGTTAAGGAATTTGAAACAGTTTAAGTGTCTTGAAAACTAAGCTTTTGTCTTCCCCATTGAAACAGTTTTTTTCTTTTATTCATGCTCATAAACGATTGGTCTACTGTAACGCGTCCTAGGATAAAAGTTTTGCAAGCTATCGTTGTCTATAATATTATTTTTAACGTGATTAAACAATCCTTCCAACTGTTGACTCTTCTGGTATCTTATAAGCTTCCATGTGTATCATTCTGAAATGCATTAACACCCCAACAACGGTTTCCAAGTGTATGTTCTAATGATTTGTTTTCGTCGTGAAAAGGAAAACTACTTATTAAATTTGAAGTGAATCCAATTCTGTGGAAATGTTTGAGCCTACAATCTTCTCAATATCATTGCCTAATAAGACTTAAGATTGCCTTATCCCGGTCTGTGTTCTGGAGTTTCCGCTTCTATATATTTTTCTTTTTGCCGAGTAGTTCGTTGCGAACTCTTTTTCCTTATCAAAGTGTCGGAGCTGTCCTCCTGGCATCTACTGACCATTAAACTGAATTACCACATAATTTGAAAGACAGTGCTGCTTGGCCCTCCTCATTATTCATGTTATTCTCACTGTGAGTGGGCTATGGGTTTTTTCTTCTGGTTATATTTATGAGGAAGATTTACTCATGGCTTTTGCCGTATTTCGTCTTGGGTTGGTTGAATTTGTAATCAATTAAATCACTACCCCTGCACTACGGTTCCTCTTTGATCTAGTATTGTGTCTTATTGTAGAATAATGCAGATTTATAAAAATTCCTTCAGTTACATTTCAACTTTGTTTCAGTTTGACATCCTTGTGCCACAGAGCTTGTTAGTGACTTACCCTACGTGCAGCACATCCTAAAGTCCTTATTCTTGATCTCTGCAAACATTTTTAGTTATGAAATCTACTAAGTTACACAAAGCCGCAGTAAATACAAGTTGCATATTGGGTAACAATGCCGAATTTTGATGCCCTTACAGAACTTAGAATTACAACGAATGAGATAAAATCTTAATTGAACAGTATTAGAGAGAGGATTTGAATCTGGATCTACTGGTATCTTCTTCGTTTTGATTATTAGTCGATTGAAATAATTTTCTTCGACAGGGAAACATACCTAATTGGTCATTACAACCCTGCAGTCAGGATTGCAACCTAGCATCTTACACCACCCATGTTGTCGATGCCGAACTACTAATTTTTTGAAAATCTTTCCATGGCATTTTTTTTGTTTTTTGCCGTAAATCTGCTGAGAGGAAGTCGCCGAAGAAATATTTTTTTCACATTTCGTTTTGTTGAAGATGTTTGACCGGAGGTTTGAACCGTAGCCTCACGTTTAATACGCCAACACACTACCTCGTAGACTACGGCGACTTCAACAAAAGTAGAATCCATTGATTTTCTTTAGAATCGATTTATAACGAATGGATTGTTGTCTTGTAGGGAGTCAAGGATTGTCGTGGTTCGAAATTAGTTGGAAAATGCGTCTTTATTTATGAAAATTCAATAACTTACAACACAACGTATTTTAAATTTTCTGTTTAAAATTTGTTTTCTTTTGAACATTTTCTTTTCCAAGCCAATCAATTAAGAATCTTTTCTTACGTCGAAAATATTTGCAATCAATTTTTTTTCTTTCATTCATATTTTTTCTCCATTTGCCAATGCAACATTTTGTTGCAATATAAAAATTATAAACTGGTCTCAATCTAAAACGCACACAATACACTATAATCAATAAATTCAACGAAAGCAAAATAAAGAAAAAAAAAAAAAAAAACAGAAAAAATGCAAAAAAAAACGGCTACAAATTGGACTTTCTTCGGAAAATGAACCAAAAAAAGCAAGCAAATGGAAATTGGAAATAAAAATAAAAAGAAAAAAAAAAACACATCCAAACGAAACGAAAAATAAAAATTATAGAAGAAATATGGCCAGAATAACAACTTGAAGATTCAAAAAAAAAAAAAAAAAAAAAAAAAAAAAAAGCAACATCAATGGCTAAAGCAACTGCAACCGATAGAAATCGAGAAGCAAATTTTCATTTCCATTTGCCTCGATTTTAATCAAGAAGCAGGCAGTGACGACAAAAAAAAAGCTGTTGCCAGCAATAAAAGAAACTACTGGCACTAAATAATGAATGCAGCAACAGCAGCATCGACAGCACCATCAGCAACATGCAAAACAAGTTGCACAAAAAACTAGTAAAAGTGGATCAAATTGTATTGCAGAGAACGAACCGTAATAATAAATGAAAATTTTGGCTGATTTAAAGCATTCGATAATGACAACAACACTAACAACAACAAGAACAGCAACAACAACAGCCGGAACTATACATTAATGCAGAGAAATGCTTCTTGACACTCACTGCCTTGTACAGGTACAAGATGGTTTAGAATCAATGATCAATGAATGAATTTTGCAGTTTCATAAATAAAAGAGGAGGAGAAGAAGTTGTTTTAGATTAAAGTTTCTGCACATAAACGCCATCTGGATGCTAAAAAAGGGGAGGGCAACCAAAAAAATATCGGGTGGGCCATTTATCGGTTTAAATTTGAACCATCAGTCCTTTGGAAGCTGGCAATACTTATGTCATTCTATTCTGTCATAAAATTCAATATACTCATATTATCTCCACTCAACAAAATAAATCGATTTACGTTCGAGCAACGTTGGAATTTATTGGAAATTTATTTCCAAAATAAAGACAATTGATCGGAAATTGCACGAAAATGTCGTACAAAATTTGGTCGCAGAGAAGAACCAACAGAGTGCCCGTTATGCGGTAGTTTATTGCTAAAGTTCGTGAAACTGGTTTCATAGTTGATGCGCCAAGACGTGAGCGTGATCGGACAGTGCGTACACCCGAAAATATTAAAGCTGTGCGTGAGAGAGAATCCATCAACGTCAACTCGTTATCGTTCTCAAGAAATGAAAATTTTACGCACCAGTTTACGTCGAATTTTGCGAAAAGATTTCGGTATGACGCCTTACAAAGTTCAATTGGTTCAAATGTTGAAGCCGCATGACCATCCGCTTCGCTTTCGAGAGAATCAACGAGAACCTGCACGATGATGTCGATTTTGTCAAAAAAAACTGTTGAAACTCATTTTCATCTAGGTGGGTACGTTAATAAGCAAAATGGCCGTTTTTGGGGCTCAGAAAACCCACTTATGGTCTTACAGAAGCGAATGCAACCATTATGAGTGACTGTTTCATACGGTTTGTGTAGGAACTGCGCAGCCGTTACTGACAATGGAGACGCCAATCGCACCATCATAACTGATTTTTTGTACCCGTTCTTCATGGTATTCATGTGAACGATGTTTGGTTTCAACATGATCATGCAACTTGGCACACATTTCATGTCTGAATCGATTTATTGCGTCAAACATTTGATGACCGTTTAATTAGCCGAAGTGGTGATGTCAATTGGCCGCCAAGAAGCTGCGTTTTGGACTATATTCTATGGGGCACTGTAAAGAACAGTGTTATGTCAACAAACCAGCGACAATTGAGCATTTGAAGGCCAACATTTGTGATGTCATGGTTGAGACATACACTCAAAAAAGTGAATGAAAATAGGCATGATTGAATTAGGTACTGTGTGGCCACTCGCGGCAGACATATGAATGAAATAAACTTTCATTTCTAACCGGAACAATTGTACTTTACAACAGAAAACTAAGTTCGGCAAAATTTTAAATCGTTTTTGTTTTAAATTGCATTTTTAAATTTAAACTTTTAAATGGCCCACCCTATAGTCGCCGTACTCTAGTAGGTAGTGTGTTGACTTATTAGACGTGAGGCCTTGGTTCAAACCCCAGGCCAGACATCTCCAACCAAACGAAATATGAAGAAATATATCTTCGGCTACTTCCGCTCAGCAGATTTCTAGCAAAAACTCTGAGAGTAAATAATGAAAATGCCATGAAAAAAAGTTGCTCAAAAAACTGTCCCACCACTAATGTATAAAATTAACACATACAATATAAGTGGTGTAAGGAGCTAGGTCGAAATAGTGACTAAGGCTAGTAATTACCAATTGTGTATGTATGTAATGGCCCACCCTTTATCGGGTTTTAATTGGCCATAGTCCTGAATTTATATTTTGCCTTTAGTTCACAAATCCTAATCGAACTACTGCTAACATCAGTTCTGAAATTATTACCCGCGTTCTTTAAAAATGTATGTGTGTGAACATAAATTCGAATTTAAAAACCAAAGATGCAAACCCACACTTTTAGCAACGCCACTTCTTGCAGGGTAAACTTTGCTATTAACAAAGCACTGTTAACTGTTTAAGAGTGGCAATAAGTAGATTATTCTTCTACTTTTTCAAAATTCAATATCTCAACTCTCAAAATTATTCCAGAACTACAATTTGCATATATTCTGGTGGGTGTACTATTTCTTATGAGTTCCAAAATGGCCACTGATTTTCCAGAGAATTTTCAAGCAAAAAAATTTATATTTTCTAAGCCAATTTTCTCAATACCAATCACTTTATATGTGACTATATTGCTGATTATATTAAGAGGCCTTGGAAACTTTCTTTGAGTGTGATATTTGAGGCCTTGGAACCTTCATTTGCATATAGGTACTCATAGACCACGGGTATTTCCCAAAATTAGCTCCTAAACAAGTGGGCTTGTTCAGACGGATACTGTTATGTACCTAACAGTGCACTGTTAAGCGCAAATTTTGTTCTGTTAAGAGGAAATTTTGCTCTGTTAATGCCAAATGTGGCGCTGCTCAAATTTATGGATTGCGTCTTGAATTATCTTCACACACATT
This sequence comes from Sarcophaga caerulescens, assembly GCA_927399465.1. NCBI lineage: Eukaryota > Metazoa > Arthropoda > Insecta > Diptera > Sarcophagidae > Sarcophaga > Sarcophaga caerulescens. The sequence goes on along the minus strand of OV656866.1, from coordinate 91,667,449 downwards.
AAAAATGTTGAGCTAGTTTCTAAAGAAACGAAGACCATGGGGATAAGATAAATCCCTTATGTTATTTTAACATAATTAGAAGTCGTCGTTTGTAGTCTTTTCAAAAGCAATTGATTTCAAAATTTTTTGTCTTTAGAAATTTAATTAAAAATCTATCCTTGAATTTTCAGAAAATTCCCTCCTCCTTACAACTACTTGTGTGTGTTTGTTTTGAGTTCCTAAACTTCATTTTGTATTTGTGTAGTTAAAACTGTAAACTTTTCTTCTTATGGGTTTCCTTTTCTCCAAAACAACTTTTCAAATATTGATTAGACTTGTGGCACAAGAAAGAAAACGAAGAAAAAGAAATGAAAAGATAAATTGGCACTTAAACATGTTTGAGGCAGGAGTAAGTAAGTGAGTGAGTGATGCAAGGCAGTGAGGCAGGCAGGAGGCAGCAATGTTGGTTACATTTAAACTGCAAATGGAAATGAAACGAAAACCGACTTTATTTAACTTTCTTGTGAAAATCGCTACAAAGACGTGTTTTTTTTTTTTTTTTGCTATGTTGGCCACCAAGAAAAGTGAATCCAACCAACCAAGTATGCACTTAAAAATTGAAAGTGTTGGCCAATGCTATGGATTTAGTTTGTTTTGGGATTTAAATTGTACTTGCCGTTGTCATTGCATGTTGCAATTTGTTATAGTTTTTGTTTTTGTTTGAACCAGTTTCAGAATTTTTAAAACGTATTTCCTTAAAAGATTTTTCAAAAGAAAAATCGAAATCGTAAGCCTCTTAACAACACTCTTGATAATCGAAAGTTCATCAATATTTTTTGGGCAACTAATTTACTTTGATTTTCCAAAAATTCGTTCATTTTCATTTGCATTTTCCTATTAATTATGAAATTTATACCATGATTTTCGTAAAATATCTTGTATTTAAAGTTCTACTCGCAAGTTTATCTGTATCCATATCTCTGATCCTTTTTAAGTGTTAATTAGTTTAGTAAATCATTATCAATTAATAATAACAATGTTGTTTAATTAATTAATATTCATTTATTCATCCAAACATTTCATGTTTATTTATTCAGTTCAATTCAATTCCATTCAATTCGATTCAATTTGTTATCGAATTATTTTAAAAGATTTTTAATTGGCTTGTTTTTCTACTTGTTATTGTATTGTTTATCCTTAAACTTAATAATATAATCACAGGCCAATTAACTGAGCAAATAGTAGAGTATTAAACAGTACAACACAATTTAAGTGTCACATTGTAAATACTGGAATTAAAATACAAACAAGTTATAAAGGGTATGCCAATGTGGGAGCACAATTTCAAATGCGTTGCTTCAATTATCATAGAAAAATTAGCATAATGAACACGCTGCAGTCTATTAGGTAGTGTTTTGTTTTTTTAGACAAGAACCCGTGGTTCAAACCCCAGCTAAGTTATCTCGAACAAAGCGTAATACAAAAAAATATTTCTTATAGCGATTTCCTCTCAACAAAAACTCTGGCAAAACTGGCAAAAACTCTCGAAAGTAAATAAAATCTCCATGAAAAGTTTCTCATAAAAATCTGTCGTTCAGAATCGGTGTTATACTGTAGGTCCCGCCACTCGTGGCTAAAATTAACACACACAACATGGGTGATGTGAGAAGCTAAGTTGCAATCCTGACTAAAAAGTTGTAATAGTCAAGTAAGTAGGTGATATTATTGGCAGCTTACACATCTTTTGCAATGCCACTTTATTACCGATTCAACATTTGATGTATTTTTTGGGCTTGGAATTATTAGTGGTACAGTTATTATAAGGTTATGTTCCATTCAGAAACCGAAAAACCTTTGTTGTGGGTAGCCTTAGTATCACAAGTTAACAAAAAAAGACGGAAAACTGAAAGGAAAGCAATAGAAAGATAAAGATTACATAGAGCGTCTGGCACATACGTAAGACAAAAGAGAAGATAGAGAAGGCGAAGATATACAAAGTCATTTCACCAGCTATCTACTGCTAGAGATGCAACACTACATCTCAGAAGGTCTAATAGATGTCAATTTTCAGATCGACAACCCCTTTGAATCCTGATATGTTCGAACTCTCCTATACCAAGAAGACTGTTTTTAAAATATCCTCAAAAAGTTCTTTGTCGTCAAACTCTTAACCATCACTTCTATGGGAATTGCCTCTATCCAACTATGCGCGAGAAGTATTCCTGAAGACAACTGATGTGCTCTAAGCGTCTCATGTTTGCACTTTATCCAGAAACTTCTTCCGACTCGCTGTGGTTTTCCCACTATTCTATGCCTTCATTCGTAGGAAACAGTGTTGTAGACCCACTTCACTCTCTTGGGCGAATACCTTATCTCCTACTTACGATATTTCTAACTCCATATTAGGCATTGAGTTACTTCTGTATGCTTTTCTAAATTTTCTCCTTCCAACACAGTTTCTTATTCAGTGGTTCACAAAAATTGCTCCTCTAGAAAGACTTAACTAGAACCGTTCGGCTTATGCACTACAAAATCTTTCAATTTATACTTCCTGGCGAATAAAACCAGCTCCTGCCCTAGTCGGACTAGTGGCAAGACGTATGCCATATGCTTATGAAGAAAGTCTTCTAAGGGCTGACTGCGTGAGCTTAGTAATAGTTGATCTCTAGGACCTTAAAACTCCCGTAACCAAACGATAGGTTTAATGAAATTCGGTTCATTAATCAGTGGCTATCCCATCCAATCACTGGAATCCATTGAAAGGCATTTTGTTGAAAAACAAAATTTAGATAACTGGGGTATTCTCGACTGACTAAAGTTGTCGGTCATGTATTGCATGCGTTGCATTTGATGACACTTTAAAGTCCAATTTGTAATAATTTGTAATAAATCAGATTTGTTTTTCAAGTTACTAATTAATGACTTGATTTAACTTTTTTATTTAATTTCATTAAATATTTACAAATTTCTCTAATAAACTTTTTTCTTTCTTTTCTTTTTAGGTAAGTTTTATAAATTCAGCATCAACTTTTCCAACGAATTTTGCAAAAAGAAGTTTACGTTTAATTCTCATTGTGGCTCTCAGCATAACTTATAATATTCAAAATTTTACAGCTAAAAATGAAAAACCAGACTAAAAAGCTGCACTTGACTGTTTCCAGGCTAAGATATTGTCAACACATTCATCAATTCTTCAACTTTCGAGCGCACTGTAACAGTTTCAATCTTATGGGGATGATCCCTACCTATGCAGTGAAAAAAAGGTTATGAGAAGGAGTATAGAGAGAGTAGTGTTTGTGGATATTAGATTTGAATCCTTTTACACTATAAAGAAAGATCTCTGCTTGTAGTTCTACATACTAATCCGATTCTGCATACTAGTCCGATTTTATCTATAATGCAGTGTGCGAGCCATTGGCCAATCGACCACAAAACAATCGACACTTGAAAAATCGAGTATATACATAAGACTTTCGGAGATTTGCTGCAGGTCGAATTTGAGCGTGTTATTCATATTAAACCTTTTCGCCTCAATCTCCAAAGGACTCGGCCTACCAATTAAAAGAATAAGTTTTGCGTGGCTTAAATATTAATGAATCAGACGCTCTTGATCACTTGGAACCAGCACATTTTTCAAGTGTCGAAAGAAACATTCAAGTGCCTCGACTTTTTAAGATGGTGCAAGAAATACTTCACTTCATCAGATCTCCTTACTACTTACACCACCTATATTCGATCGAGAATGGAATACAACAATACAAATATTGTTGCCATCTTCAAAAGAGTAGATAGGATTAGAAGTCAGAGAAAATAATATCGATTGCCTGTAGACTGTCTAATGGTGAAGGTATAGCACTGGCCATTTTATAGTCACCTAGCAGTAACTCGTTTCCTTGCCGTTCGCATCTTCCCCCTTTCCACCTTTCCTAAAAAACCTGCACAATGCACGGCATGAGTAGGGGCCATCCCCTGAGTGCTGGTTTCATAAAAAAAAAAATATCGTTAGTGAAAACAAGGAATAGTGTGAGAAGTAGAACGGAACCTTGCGGTATCTCCAGGTTTAACCTGAAGTCGTCTTATCGGATCTCATCTATAACAACCTGTATAGTGGTATAATCCCTTAGAAAGCTCAGTATAAATCTAGAGAAGTGACTACTAACACCAAAAGCAATTAGTTTTGAAGAAGAAGTGCATCGTACTCTGTGAAAGGTTTCGGAAATATCTAGAGTTGCAATCTTGCTTTCATCAAATTGGTGGATGCACAGGTTCCATCTTTTCGAGAGCAACGCCAGCAGGTCGCCAGTAGAATGGGCCCTACGTAAACCATACTGTCGCTAATTAGGTTTCATAAGATGATGGTTTATCATGTTTTTCATATCTTTAAAAAGAGCGGAACCAATTGCTATTTTGCGATATTTCTCAGGGTTATTAGCCTCACCCTTTTTGGGGATTGGCGTTGCATTAGCAACCTTCCAGCCAGATGGCACAATAAGAGCCACTGAAAAGGTTTGCTAATGGACAAGCGAGCATCGAAGAACTCTGCTTCAGGAACTCTAAGGATTTTCATTGATTTCAAGAAAACTTTATTAAAACAAATCTGTGCCCTACCTTTTGAAGTCGCCGTAGTCTAGTAGATAGTGTGTTGGCTTATTAGACGTAAGGCCCGAGTTTAAATCCCAGGTCAGACATCAAAACGAAAATATTTCTTCGACGACTTCCTCTCAGCAGATTTCTGGCAAAAACTCTGAGAGTAAATAAAATTGCCATGAAAAGCTTCTCAAAAATTTGTCTTTCGGAGTCGACTTTAAATTGTAGGTCCTGTCACTCATGTATGAAATTAATACACACAACATAAGTGGCGTGAGAAGCTAGGTCGTAATCCTGACTGAAGGTTTATAATGACCAATTATGTATGTATGCCCTACCTTTTGTAGGGTATTACAAATACAGTCCAAGAACTCAAAGTAGCCACTCTCATCTCATATTGTGATGAAGGGGTACATACAAATTGATGTGTGTTGTATTTCTTTAATTTCCTTGAATGACACTTTCTTTTATTGTGTTATTTTATAAAACACAGAATCAACACACGCACACACACATACCCACACAAACTAACAAGTAATTCCCATGACATCAAATATTGAATGCAATTCAAAAATGAAATAGGAAAAAAGAGAAGAGAGACATTAAAAGAATGTACACAGCAAATTAAATGCATTACCACAGACAACTACAACAGCAGCAGAGAGGAAATTAATAGAATTGCTTACAGGAACAGACTTATTCAATTAAAAACTGAATAAAATTACTATTTAGTTAATCAAGGCTGTATTTTTAAACAGCATCCTGGCCTTCTAAAAGCAATGAAATAAAGAGAGAGAGCGAGAGGGGTAGGGGAGGCTGAGGAAAAGTGTGCGGTAGGGACAGAGTAAATCGTCAAGTGGAAATTAAAAAACACGAAAACGAGGACAAGTGCCACTACACAACAACTACCACTGCTACAATATGTCCTTTTCTCAAAAACTCTTTACATTTCATTGCATATGTGTGTGTGTGTTCATATGCTTTATATTTGTATGCAGTTTTTCTTTTAACACCACGTACACAGCTTAAGATTTTTGTTTTTCACATTGCATTACTTGTGTTGTTTTTTATTTAATTTCTTGATTTACTCTCTCTCTCTCTTCCTTTTCTTCAAATAATTTTTCTTGCTTTTGGGTTTATTTTATTTCATTTTCTCGCACACACAAACAACTTAAAATTATTGAAATATAACAGAGAGAAAGAGAGAGAGAGAGCAATAAGAACTCGTGTTGCTTTATGCCAAAAGCATTCAAAAAAGTTTTTTTTTTCCAAAAAAGCACAACAAGAGCGAGCGACTGACTTCCTTTTCATTTTTACACGTATTTTATTACTTTTACTCATGCATTTCCTTTTGTCACTCATAAAACTACAATAATACGTACGTATGTATTTGTGTAATCAAAGGAAACCACCGAGACAAAGAGAGCAACAAAGAGTTGTTTTAAAAAACTGTGCCTGGCTTCATGTTTTCGTGTTACTTTGTTTTTAAAAAAGAAAACAATTCCAACAACATGTGCTGACATAGTAGTCCTGTAGCCATTTATATTTGTAGCTTTGTTGTTCCTTTCTTCCCTTTTTTGTGTATCATTTATTTTTTGTTCTCGCTATAACTATCGTCAGCTTCAGCACCATCATCATCATCGCCACCGACATCACAGACACAGGGATAAAAATTTCCTGATAGTTTTACTACATTTTATACGACGAATACTCACGCATGTACCGAGTATAAACTGTTAAGGAGTACGTATGACTCTAACAGCAATAACTCCATAATACACTGAAAGAAATCTTTGATTAAAAATTGGAATGCAAATCTATAATCTATAATTCAAATTGAAATAAGCACACCTTTCGATGGCATTAAATTCTGCTTGGAAAGTACCCGCGAATTTCCCCATGTATTTCGAATATCTCATCCTGGATTCAAAAACTCCCACTCCTGCACCAAAATCTTTTCTCAACCGATCTCTATACCATACAATAGTCCCATGTTTAAGAGAGTATGCGGTTCCAGCTTGTTGTATTCATTTTTGTTATTAAGTCTCGTTGCGAAGCGCCTCCTAAATTCATAGTTTACTAATTCTGTACACAGGCTAGCCTAAACAATTGCCCCATAGAACATCCATTACATAATTGCTGGGTTGCACACACAGCATAAATGATGTAAGAAAATAGGTTGTAATCCTGACTAAAGGATTTTAAGTGTTAAGTATGATTCGGCATTGATGAGATATGGGATATAATTTCAAAATGTTAAAAGAACAAGGAGAAGTTGTTTTCTTCGCTTTCTTTCTAAGTGTATATTCCTATTCTGTTGGTATTTTGTTGCCTTGATTGCTAACAATTTTCTTTCGTTGTGTCTATTATTTTCATAGTTTATCTTGCAATATTTCTTTAGCCTTGAGCCTGTCACTTTAGACACTTTCACTTTCTCTCATATTTTGTCTTCACAGCATTTAGAGTATAAAATCTAACTCTTGCCGCATAATCTCATCTACACAATAAAATATTTAAATTTATCTTCCTTTTTTCTCTCCATTGCAATCATATTAAAAGGAATGAAAAAAAAGAAAGAAAATAAAAGAAGCTTTCGTTAGAATGCCTTAAAAATCTGTTTAAAATTGAAGCAATTTTTCCTTACATTTTTCCATGATTTTCAGAATATTTTTTGCCCAGACACGTAAGGTTTCTTCAATTAAAGAAAGGTTTCATTTCACCTTAAGTAGCTTGTTTCAAATTCGTTAACAATTGTTGCAGGGAAATGCACAATTTTTTACTTGCGGTTTACTATTCCACTGCACTTGTTACCTACAACTCCTATTACTCTGCAAGTATGTGGTTTGTTTTTCCTGTGGTATTTTCTTTAAAAATTTTAAATTTTCGATTTCCACAACCAGCCATCATCATTACAAAATTTCACATAAAAATAATTTATTATTTATTTATACGGTTTGTTTTATTATATTAGTTTACTTTACTTTATTTTACGAGGTACACTACCTCATAGTTTAGGTAGAGGTAACACCTCATAACATATGTTCAAATGTTGAATCTGAGTTTGTATCCTAAGACTCAAGACAGTTCTTTTTTTTCCTAGATTTTGTTGTGGTTTTTTAAAACAGAACATGAGCTCTGATTGACATAGAAAATTAGTCCAAATAGTGAACATAGAGGCTGTTTTTCTCTGAGCTGAATGACCTGGCCGTCAGTGAGGTGGTCTCGCGACAAAGTGTTATTCGCTGTTTTTTTCCTGATTCCTTTGGGTTCCTTTGCAACTTGGCTGATTGAGTCCTACTCTTTCTCAAGAGTTTTGGCTGTCTCACATTCGTATGATATTCGTAAATGAAGTTATTTTATTCGGGTATTATCGTTTCTCCCACACAAATTGCTTTGCATTATTACAGTGTTCAAGTTTTTTTTTTTTCCAAATAAGACGGGTTTGATCAACAGCAGTAATTCCTATGATTATTAAGTTGGCATCCGCCGTTTTCTACATAAAATGTCCTCCACGAAGTGGGTTGTTGTACTGATTGTAATGGTGTGCAACTTTGCTTATTAAGTCCTAGTATTTCTCAATAGTTTCACCTTCGTTTGATCCTCTTCGGGTATCATAAGATTACCTGGACAGATTAAATGGAGGTATCGAAGCCACTCTCAAACTTGATTAAAATTTTTCGGCTTCAGCCAGTTTCGAACCTAAATTGTTTGGCTTTATAATCAAGCACCCAAACCACATCATAACGTTATTTAAATCACTTTTATAGTCAGCACCTCTTTTCCCTTGCAGTTCTTTAATATTATAGACAGAAATTATCAACTTCAGTTTATTTCTTGATAGTCTAATGCATGACTCAGATCTTCTTTTATTGTAGTTTACCAACAAAAGTATTGGTTGGAGAAAAGTCTTTAGCTTTCTTTACCTCTACAAAAGGGTACTGGCTCCCGCATAAAAGCTCCGCTTCTCCCAAACTCATGTGCTTCCTTATCATAGAGAATTCTCACATGATCTGCTTCCCAGAATGTTACGTACTATCTTTGATTTAAACTCATAAGAGACGAGAATTTGTTATGTGTGTGAAGATAAATTCGAGTTTGAAAATCCAAGACACAATTCAAAAATATTAGCAGCGCCGCATTTGACGTTGACAGAGCAAACATTTTCTCTTAACAGAACAAAATTTATCCTTAACAGAGCACTGTTAGCTGCTTAATAGTAAACATCTGAACCAGTTTATTTGTTTAGGAGCTAATTTTAGGATATATACTCGGCCTATGAGTACCATATTATATGCAAAAGAAGGTTCCAAGGCCTCTTATAAAGTGATATGGTATTGAGAAAATTGGCTTTAAAACTATCAATTTTTGACTTGAAAATTCTTTAGCAGATCAGTGGCCATTTTGGAACATATGGGAGATAGTACACTTACTCCACTATATGCAAATGGTAGTTCAGAGTGTGCTCTTTCGAACCGTGGTAGTGGGATAGCTGGAATAATTTTTGATTAAGAAAATTTACCACCTCCATCCGCCACCAACCTTCCCATACGTTTAAATTTTGTTATTCAAAAATAATTATCATAATGAGAATTTAATTTTATGTCAATAGTCTGCAGTAATTGCAAAATAGAAGACTAATACACTTATTGCCACTGTTAAAGTGTTAACATCAGAATTTTTTATGTTAATGCCAAAGTTGGCTCTGCTGCAAATTGTTGGTTTGTGTCTTGGGTTTTTAAAATGGAATTTATCTTCAAACACATGAATTAGTTTATGAACTATAATCTCTAAGCATAAATAGCAGCCCTCGTATTATTAATAAAGTTTGTTTGTTTAACAAGAAAAAAATTTATTTTTTCGGTTGCTTTTATGTTGCATTATAAATTTTTATTAAAAATGAAGAAAAAAATTATTTCACAAACACACCTGATTTAATTAGTATTTGTTTCTGTTTTTTGTTTATTTACTTAATTTTTTTTTTTTTTTTGTAATGTTTTAATATTAATAATATATATTTTTTTAAAATTGTTTTTTGATGTTTGCTTGTGAAACCGTATAATTCACATTTGAAATGTGTAGTGGAAATAGAGAGAAAGAGAAAAAATCGTGATGATTTATTTAAAGATCTGTTTACACTGTTACAACCATTCATCTATTGTTAATAAACAAACGCTTGTTTGTTTTAATAATTAAAATATTGTTAATGTTTTTATTTTTATCATTGTTTTTATACAAAAATATTCATTATAAAAACACTAACATATGCAGAAATGTTGGTTGGTTGTTGTTATTTAATACTTAATTTTATAGTTGATTTCATAATTTTTATTTTTTGTTTTTCATTTCTCTCGTTTTTTTTTTTTTTTTTTTGGTATCATTACAGGTGAGTTATTTAATTTAAATGATGATTAAGTGTGTAAAGAAATTCCAGCTCAATGGGTGAGTTAAAAACTCATTTAAAATTTATAAAATTCTTTGAAAAATTTAATGCAACACTATAGTTGAACTCTATGCATACATACGATACATAATTGGTTATTACAATCCTTCAGCCAGGATTACGAACTAGCTTCACACACGGCTTCTGTTGTGTGTGTTAATTTTATCCATAACTGGTGGCAGCTACTTACAAAGGTTGATTCTCCTAGTATTTGAAAAGCTTACATGTGTGTTCTTCTGAAATAAATTAACAACGCAACGGTTTCTAAGTATGTTTTCTAATGATTCGCTTTCCTCATGATAGAAACTATTTTTTAAATTTGGAATGAATCGTAATTCTGTACAAATGTTTGAGTCTCAATGGCCGACCATAAAGACGGTACTACCCACAAGCTTTTGCTATATATTCTGATGAACTCAAATCTCTTTACATTATAATTGCGTAATAAAGCTCTAGACGGCCACAGCTTCTATCTGTCTTTCCTTTCGCTTAATAAATCGTTACAAACTCTTTTTCTATTACACAAAAATGAATTCATGTGTGGTATCTTTTGCGTAGGGATAAGTCTAGTCACACAGTATAGTAGATGTTCAAGTGTTTCACTGATTGCTAACAGTAGTTCCATTCGTAGACGATACTTGTTACTTTAGCAAATTTCATGGAATATTCTCTAAAAAAAGTCAACCAGGTCTGAGTTTGAATTCTTCACTAGTAAACCCACGTTGTGAATTGTTTACCCTCCTTATGGAATAAAGTGACTGACTGCACTAAATATATAACCGTACCCTACCTACACTCCGAATTAGTGTAGGGCCTAAGCATTTAAATGAGAATGTCCAAGGGCTCCAAAGGTAGTATAGCAATGGTAGCATAGCAATGGGGTTTATCTGGGTCGTAAACCCTCAAAATTTGGCTTGTAAATTGAGGTGTAGTGAATAGTTTTAGTTTGAAAGGCTTCTACTTCTCTGATCATCGATGCTCTTTAGATAACTCCGACGAAGTCACTCATAGTAATCCACTAATTGCTTACTTAATTGATCAGTTTTAATCCTTTAGTCAGGATTAAAACCAAACTTCTCACATCACCCCTATTGTGTGTGTCTTAATTTTATCCATAATAGGTGGTACACATAATTTAACGTCACCTGCGAACAACAGATTTAAAAAGCTTTAAATGACAATTTTATTTACTTTTCGATTTTTTGCCAGAAGACTGCTGAGAGAAAGTTATCGAATGAGCCTAGAGGCTATAGAGTGCTATAGAGCCATACTTCTATAATATCAGACTTCTTCCTCATGATGTTAAGAGCGAACTTCATTACTTACCTCAATAACGGAAAAAGCTGTACCGATTCTTCTTCCTCCTTCAAATCCAGCGTCTGTAATAATCACAATATCCATCACAAATACCATCAGACGTAGATTCGTCAACCAAACAGTGTATAGTAATTACATCCGCACTCAGATGAGATATTATCATACTTACCGTTAGCCAAGAGACCGTAAACATATTGGATTTCAGCGTAATGAACTCCAAGACGGTCTATAGCTATCAAAGATATCTTAGTGATCTGGCAGAACAATGTGTAATCCATATCATACGGGTGCCATTATACAATGACACTGCAGATAATTGTAGAGCAGATAAACTGGCCTGGTGTGGCACGATTATCGAACTCTTTCATAAATTCTTGACTTTGAGAATTCCTTTAAGGAGCTGCGAGCTTTTAGTAGACAATGCAGTCATCAGGACACAGGCTGATTGGCACAGAAAACCTGGCCAAAATTCTGATTGAGGTTACACGATAAGTCTACTTCAACTTCTGCACTTTGTAAGAGAAGATGATCTAGAGAAACTGTCACTTATTGACACTGATAGTCTGAGTCGCTTTATCAAAAGTTCCAAATGGTTCCAAATAACAAAAAACTGTGGTATCACAATGGGCCCTTTGTCATAGGAGAAAAAGGCACATTGTATGACTACTATACAGATGATCTAGAGGAATTGTTACTCATTAAAATTGACACTCTAAGGCGCTTCATTAGAAGCTTCAAGTGGTTCCGATTAACGAAAAACTGTGTTATCACAATGGGCCCTATGTAGACTAGGTGTGTCCATCCAATTTCCTTAGATTACAGCCACCTATACCTACCTAATTACATCCGTAAGGAGCATGTGTGAATTTATGCCAAGAACCAACTAAGGCTTCTGGTTTCTTTTCTCGTCAGAGCATGATAGAGTAGCGTGAATATACTATAAGTGGCGTTATCAGGCCACTGTGTTTCGTTCTCCTCTTGCAAAAAACCTAAAGACGAAAAGTAAAGCCTACGTAAGCTTGGCTGAAGCCGCCTACTCGCACTCTTGCTTACATTGGCCAGTTTTTTTTTAATGAGATATACCCGAAACAGTCCGAATCGTGGAATAGACATACTTTTGTCCAATATCCCGTAGAGCGAGGAGTATCACAAGGAAGTTGTTGCACTTATTCCACTCCTTTTTCAATTTGAGCACTCGCAGATTCTACTTAAATTGATGCAGAAATGAAAATTCATCTGCAGTTTCATTTTTATCAATGCAGTAGAAAAAAAAAAATACAAAGTCTTTACTGCTGTTTTTGATTAACAACACAAATCCTTAACAAAAAAGCATTCAATAGAATTCTCTTGAGTGGTAACCACACAGAATTATGACAATTTGAATTGCCATACAGTTTGTTGTTTTATTTTCCTAGTTTTTATTAAAAAATGAAAGGAAGAAAAAGAGAAAAAATGTCCCTCTATTTATTATAAATTCTACTTAATGCTCAACAATTGCTATTTCATTCGTTTTTTGTTTTTATTTTTTAAATTTTAAATCCATATTTATGACATAAATGCTCCATTATATTGCTCTTCATCTTTGTGTCATGCCATATGTATTACACACACACACTCAGATACAATACAATTTTTATGCCAATCTTTGCTTTTTTCATCCTCTCTTTTTTCTCTCTTTCTTTTTGTTCTTCCTTTTAAAACAATAGCCCCAGTTGAGTATGATTTTTTTGTTTTATTTTGCTCCTCAGAATTTTATTCCGTTTTTTTATTCTTGTTTTGAAATTTAAACATATCTTCTGCCGTCGTTTATGCCCTTCAGTTTTAAAAATATTGCTTTTCTTTTTTCCTCTGTTTTCTTTCTTGTTTTAAATAAATTTTTATTATGATTTTTCAAGTTTTCTTTTTGCATTTTCCTTCATGTTGTTTTTGTTGTTGTTGTTCTTGTTCTATCAATGAATTCCATCCACATCACTACAATGTCCTCTTATATTTAATAACAGTTTTTAAGAAATACTGTTCATACTATGATACAACAAAAACAACAAAAAAAAGGAAAGAAAAAATTGAAGAAAAAAAATTGCAAAATAACATGTTGACCCAGTAATACTGAAGGATCTGATATAAAACAGCAGCAGCAGCAGAAACACAAAAAAAAAAAAAAACCTGAGGAGGACATGAAAAAATTGTAAACGTTTTCAATTTCATTATGAAGCAAGAAATATATAAAAAAAAAAGTGAACTAAAATGGAATGTCCTTCAAAATATTGCTGCTACAGGTCTTGGTGTCTTAATTTGGTTACCCTACACTTTTTCAATTAATTTTTTAGCAACCCTTTAAGGTAAACAAGGCAGAAATGCTTTGTGGAAGTCATATGCTCCCAAGAGGGATACTGAAAAAAAAAAAAATAAATTAAAAAAAAATGACATGGAAAGTGCGATTTTCTTTAAACCCAAAAACTGAGAGAGTCTCGTTAAGTTCGGCAGGAATTTCCTGGGCTCTTTCATTATTTTAAATGTGTGTGAAGATAAATTCGAATTGGAAAAACCAAGTCGCAATCCATAAATTTAAGCAGCGCCACATTTAGCTTTTTCTCTTAACAAAATAAAATTTGCCCTTAACAGAGCACTGTTAGCTGTTTAAAGTAAACAAGGTACAAATGCCTTGTGGAAGTCATATGCTTCCAAGAGGAGTACTTAAAAAAAATGACCGGGATAGTGCAATTCTCTTCAAACCCAAAAACTGAGAGAGTTTCGTTAAGATCTACAGCAATTTTCTGGGCTCTTTTATTATCTTAAATGTGTGTGAAGATAAATTCGAATTGGAAAATCCAAGACGCAATCCATACATTTAGCAGCGCCACATTTAGCGTTAACAGAGAAAAATTTTCTCTTAACAGAACAAAATTTGCCCTTAACAAAGCACTGTTAGCTGTTTAACAGTATCCACCTGAACAAGATCACTTGTTTAGGAGCTAATTTTAGGACATAACTAAGTCTACGAGTACTATATCATACTCAAAGGAAGGTTCCAAGGCTTCTTAATATATTCAGCAATATAGTCACATATAAAGATGTGTCTGAAGATAAATTCGAATTTGAAAATCCATGAATTTAATCAGCGTCATATTTAACGTTAACAGTGCAAAATTTTCTCTTAACAGAGCAAAATTTGCTCTTAACAGAGCACCGTTAACTGTTTAACAGCATTCACCTGAACAAGATCACTTGTTTAGGAGCTAAATTTAGGGCATATACTAGGTCTATGAGTACCATACTATACTCAAAGGAAGGTTCTGAGGCCTCTTAATACAATCAGCAATATAGTCCCACATAAATATGGTGTTGAGAAAATTGGCTTTCAAAATATAAATTTTTGGCTTGAAAATTCTGTAGAAGATAAGTGGCCATTTTGAAACATATATAGGATATAATACACCATACAGACTATATGCAAATGGTAGTCCAAAGTATCCTCTTTCCAACCGTGGTAGTGGGAGAGCTGAACTAATTTTGAGAGCCGAGATTTTGAATTTTAAAAAATCGATTTTTGGCCTAAAATATATGAAAATTTTCTAGAAGATCAGTGACCATTTTGAAACATATAAGAAATTGTACACTATACAGACTATATGCAAATGGTAGTCCAGAGTGTCCTCTTTCCAACCGTGGTAGTAGGATAGCTGAACTAATTTTGAGAGTCGAGATTTTGAATTTTGTTATTATTCACAAATAATATTGATCATAATGAGAATTATATTGTATTGTAATGAGAATTATATAGTCTGCAATAATTGCAAAATAGAAGACTAATCTACTTATTGCCACTGTTAACTGTGCTCTGTTAATAGTAAATTTTGCTCTGTTAACGTCAAATGTGGCGCTGCTAAAGTTTATGGACTTAGTCTTGGATTTTCAAATTTCAATTTATCTTCAAACACATTCACTATTTTAGTTTTATAACAACCCCTTTTAGGAAGTGAAAGATCCCAGGAAATTCCTGTTGGTTCCGCTACTCATGTATAAAATTTAAACACACACACACACGACATAAGTGATGTGAGAAACTAGGTCGTTATCCTGACTGATGTGTTGTAATGACCAATTATTATCCCGTATTCATCCATGGTGATTTGGCAAAACACACTGAATAAACAGATTTGACAGATGTAGCATCAACAAAATGGCCGCTCTTAACTGTCAAAGTTCGAAAGCTTTGGTTGAAGAAGCCTTATGACCTACGAAACTTCTTAGATTTTCAGATTGAATTTCAGAAATAAAATCACGTACTTTTGGCGATCTCGTATCATTTGAGAATAAATCTTTTGTTCTATAAAAGTACCTAAAAAGTACCATAAAGTACTATAAAAGTACCTCAAAAATAAAAACTTTAAACATTGCAAAAAATTCAGCTTTCAAGACTTTCATGCGTTTATCCCATATTATGATCTTTTCGGGAAGCATATTTTTCATGTTGCTTTTCCAAGAATCCTGTCAGTAGAGCAGCTGAAAAAGGAGCACAGAAACAAAAAATGCAACCAAATGATTTGAGTTAAAAAATTCAATTAAAGCTGTGCTATACTGAACGCCGAGTAGCAAAAACAAAAACTGCAATCTAAAGCGAAAAAATCGAAAAAAAAGAGAAAGAATTTCTATCTCTCAGCAATGATAAAAATTTATGACATTTATGAAAAGCTAAACTACAAATAAAAAAAACAGAC
Source organism: Sarcophaga caerulescens (assembly GCA_927399465.1). Classification (NCBI taxonomy): domain Eukaryota; kingdom Metazoa; phylum Arthropoda; class Insecta; order Diptera; family Sarcophagidae; genus Sarcophaga; species Sarcophaga caerulescens. The sequence goes on along the minus strand of OV656866.1, from coordinate 91,651,408 downwards.
AACCAGAGGAAAAGAAAATTGTATGGCAGTCATTGAATTCCCTCTCTCTTTTTTTTTTTTTTTTTTGTTTTCTATCCCATAAAACTGAAAATTGTGCACAAGGATACATGGATGTGGACTAAAATTGAAAAACATACACTCAAACACATGCTTGCAAGAGATAGAAACAGACTCCTCGTAGTCAATACTAAAAAAATCATCATCAATAACAGGGAAATGGAACAAAAAAAGAAAGTATCCTGGTAATCAATATTGAATATAATTGTGTTAACATGTGTTAGTATGGGTGTATGTGTGTAAGTTAGGGCCTAGTATTACCCAGACACAACTATTAGTGAAAGTATGATAAATGATGTCCTTGCTTTTTGTCTCAGCAAAATAAAAAACAAAGAAATATATTTGTGAACTCCAAGTAAGAATATAATCTTTGGCTTAGGCTTATGGACAGTACGATTGTAAGAAGTTATGGTGGCCACATTTGTTCATTTAAAACATTTTAATTGGCCACACTGTGATTGCATATTTTCTAGTTAGCCTTTTTAAGAAAGCTAGTTCTTCTTGTTAGGGTACAAGTTATGAGGCTATTTTTGTATTAATTAAGATAAATTGTTGCAGGCTGTTAGACGTCCTAATGAAGCTAATTTAAGAGGTCCAAATTTCTATCATGGATTTGAAGTGGTCTTTTGAATAACAGTTTAAGACATGGCTTGATGCCTTAATTTATGTGTGTGAAGATGAATTCGAATTTGTAAATCCAAGTCGCAATCCATAAATTATAGCCGCGCCACATTTGGCGTTAACTGCGAAAAATTATCTCTTGACAGGACAAAATTTGCTCTTCAAAGAGCACTGTTAGCTGTTAAACAGTATCCATCTGAACAAGTCGCCTTGTTTAGGAGGTAATTTTAGGACATATATTAGGCCTGTGAATACCATACTCTATGCAAACGAAGGTTCCAAGGCCTCTTAATACAATCAGCAATATAGTCACATATAAACTGATGTATTGAGAAAATTGGCTTTGAAACTATCAATTTTTTGCTTCTCTAGAAGATCAGTGGCCAGTTTGAAACATATAAGAAATAGTACACCTACCCGACTATATGCAAATGGTAGTTCAGAGGGTCTTCTATATGAAAATGGTAGTTTAGAGGGTCTTCTTTTGAACCGTGGTAGTGAAATAGCTGGAATAGTTTTAGGATTTGAGAAAACGAATTTTAAATAGATCGATTTTTGATCAAAAATGTATGAAAATTCTCTAGAGTATCAGTGGGATAGCTGGAATAATTTTGTAATTTGAGAAAGTTCCATCCCACATCAATCATCAGGAGAATAATCTACTTGTTCCCACTGTTAAACTGTTAACAGTGCTCTGTTAATAGCAAAGTTTACCCTGTTAGTCTAAAAATGGTGGTGGTGTTCTTATTTCCATTTGCTCTAAATACAAATCTGAATTGGTTGACTTGTGTTCCTCTGGAGATATTGAGTTTATTTGCGTTAGGGTCTGTAATCGTGGAAAGTCTATATACATTACTTGCTCATATATTCCCCCCTGTTCTGACATTCATATCTATAGTGCTCATTTCGTTTTAATTTCTAGAGTAATTGATTTAATGGGGCAAGAGGGGATTATAGTAGTCCTTGGTGATTTTAATCTTCCGCATACATCCTGGAATTTTTCACCTGAGACTGGGTCATTAGTGCCATGTTCTTCAATTCCATCCTATGATGAAATTCTGTCCGCTATGTGTGATCTAGGTCTTTTCCAGGTTAATGGTTTCTTGAATTCAATGGGTAGAATTTTGGATCTTGTATTTTTAGAGGATCCAAGTACTTCTTCCTTATTTCGCATTGATCCTATATCTTTTCCTGAGGATAGTTATCATCCTACGTTGTTACTTTCTATTGAAGTTGATGTTTGTTTACCTCCTGTAATTGATCGCTCATCTGGTGTTGAGGGGCGTTTTAATTTCCATCGTACGGATTTTAGTCGTTTAAATACACTACTATCCTCTGTAGATTGGTCGTCTGTACTTATTTCACCTCCATATGACTCTCTTTCACTTGACAGGATCTTGGATGGCTTTTATGAGGTATTATTTGAATGTTTTAGAAAGTGTGTTCCAATTGTGAATAGTCGTTTGGAGCGTTCTGGTCCTCCGTGGAATTCGGCTAGACTGTCGAGGTTGAGGAACAGGAAATCGAGGTTATTTAAAAAGTTTGTTAGATCAGGTACTGATATTGATTATGCTCTTTACTCTAAGGCGCGTGTGGATTATCGTAGGATGAATCATCACTGTTATGAGGAATATATGATTAAGGTCAGGTCGAACTTCGCTAGTGATCCTAAGTCGTTTTATGACTTCGTTCGAGCTAAACGTAAATCATCTTTGTTTCCCACGGAGATGTTTTATGATGGCGTATCATCCTCTAGTTACCTGGATATTTCGAATATGTTTGCTGACTTTTTTCAGTCTACTTATAGGCAGTTGAACTCGGGCCCTGATTTGAGTTGCGGCTTTTCGTATCCTTATTCAGTGGGAAGTGTCTCTATTTCTAATATATATTCATTTGATGAGGAGTCTGTCCTTGATTCTTTGTCTGGACTGAAACTTACATACTTGCCAGGCCCTGACGGGGTACCGGCCTGCATTTTAAAGAAATGCGCTGTTGTATTGAGTGGTCCTTTGACCTTTATATTTAATGGGCTTCTGAGGGCTGGTCATTTTCCATCTATTTGGAAGAGTTCGTTTATAATTCCTTTGCATAAGTCGGGTAATAGATCCAATATTTCCAATTACAGGGGTATTGCCAAACTCAGTGCTATTCCCAAGTTAATGGAGAAACTGGTGACCGATTACCTCTTTTTTAATACGAGATCTTTAATATCCCCTTTCCAGCATGGTTTTTTGAAAGGTAGGTCGACTGTCACTAATCTTCTTGAATTTACTACGCATGTTTTCAGGGGTTTTCTTGCCAGGGCTCGGACTGATGTAATTTATACTGATTTCAGTAAGGCTTTTGATAGGGTTGATCATGGAATTTTGCTTCATAAACTGTCATTGATCGGTATTCCTGATACTATTCATCGTTGGCTGGGCTCCTATCTTTCCCTTAGGACTCAGAGGGTATTGTTTAGGAATGTATTATCTAAGACTGTTTATGTTACTTCTGGTGTTCCGCAGGGTAGCCATTTGGGTCCTTTACTGTTTTTATTGTTTCTTAATGATCTTCCTTGTGCTATTTCTGATTGTAATATTCTGATGTATGCTGACGACGTTAAATTATTTTATACTTTTGATGATGACCATGGTCAGGCTGTTCTTCAGCGAAATATTGATTCCTTTGTAACTTGGTGCGGGACTAATTTGATGGATCTTAACTTGAGAAAGTGTAAGTGCATGGTTATCTCTCGCGGGGGCGTAGTTTCGTCCACTTATGTGATAAATTCTTGCCCTTTGGAAACTGTTACTTCATTTCTTGATTTGGGAGTATTATTGGATATTAAACTGTCTTTTATTGATCATATTAGTATGGTGATTGGCAAGGCTCGGGCTGTTCTTGGTTTTGTGAAAAGATGGGCTAAGGAATTCACTGATCCTTATATAACAAAACTGCTATACATTTCACTTGTTAGGCCTATTTTGGAGTACGCGTCTGTTATTTGGAATCCATACTATCGTTGTCATAGTGATTCAATAGAGTCTGTGCAGAAGCAGTTTTTATTATTCTGTTTACGTGGCTTAGGATGGGATTATGCCAATGGGTTTCCATCTTATGAGGCTAGATTAGGTCTGATAAAACTTTCAACTTTGGAACGTAGAAGGGCTGTGTTAGGCGTTTGTTTTGTCTATAATCTGGTTAAGGGTGATATCGATTCCGAGTTTTTGCTTTGTAACCTAAATTTCAGTATTCCAGCAAGATTTTCACGGCACTATCGTCCTTTTTCCCTAGATTTTTATAGAACAAACTATGGTTGTAATTTTCCTTTTCGTAGATTATGTAATGATTTTAACATGTATTATGATTTTATTGATTTTAATTGTACTGTTTATAATATTAAACGTAGCTTATATGCTGCCATTAATTTGTAAATTATTATAGAAAAATATATTCTCGTTCTTGTCTTAGTTAGTTATGGTTTATTGTTAGTTTATTCAGCTTGTGATTAAGTTCTGTAGCTGATTTATGTTGTCGATGCCTTTACTTTTCCCTAACCCGCTATAGTCCGGACTGTAGTGTGTACGTGTCCCTACGTAATGGGGACGAGCCCTCCGCGGTCGGGTGAGGGTGGGTTAGTGTGAGGCCGGGGACGTTCGATAAAAAAAAAAAAAAAAAAAAAAAAGAGGCAAGAAGTGGCGCTGCTAATGGGTGGGTTTGCGTCTTTGGTTTTTAAATTCGAATTCGTCTTCACATACATTCATAATTTTAACTGTTTGCCAGACATAGATTATACATAGCAAATAATGAATAAGACGATATTTTTTGAGAGCCCACTATTCAGCATTTAAATGACCGCCTTTGGATTAATTGCAACAGTCTATCCTTTTGAGATAGTTTGTGGTTACTTTATCGAACAACTTTCTTGGAGAGTTGATTGGAGAAAACTTGATATCGTTGTTCAAATACTTCAACTTTAGGGGATTATTCGCATAGAAACGATCTTTGACGTAATCTCACAACAAAATCTTACGACGTGAAGTCGCATGATTTGACAAGACCACGGCATTATTCATTTTGAAAACTCCAGGTGTGATAAAGGCAACATTTTTTTCTGCGATATTTTCTAATATATGCGGTCCACAAGACACATTCTTCCCACAAACCTTCCATATGCATTGACTTTTCAACTATTTATTCTAGGTTCTCCAAAATTCCATATGTCAGGATTACGACCTAGCTTCTCACACCACTTATGTTGTGTGCGTTAATTTTATACATGAGTGGAGGGACCTACAGTTTAAAGTCGACTCCGAACAACAGATTTTTGAGAAGCTTCTCATGGCAATTTTAGAGAAAAACTCTCAGAGTTTTTGCCAGAAATCTGCTGAGAGGAAGTCGACGAAGAAATATTTTCATATTTTTCGTTTTGATGTCTGACCTATGGTTTGAACTCGGCCCATACGTCTAATAAGCCAACACACTACCTACTAGACTACGGCAACTTCCTCATTTTAAATCATATTTAAATTAAATCTTCCCAATTCACAATTGATTTTTAAACTTTTCTTACGATTTTCTAATAATATTGCCTGTTAGCCTACTTAAACAACCTACGCATATTATGAATTATTGCTTCCTATATTTGCATGCTTCAGATTTTACTTGAAAATCTCTTTGCATTTCTGTGTTAGAAGAAGTAAAAAGAAGAAGAAGAAGAAGTAACAAGAGGAAGAAGAAGTAAAAAGTAGAAGAAGAAGTAACAAGAGGAAGAAGAAGTAAAAAGTAGAAGACTTATATCAGTTACAAATCCATTTGTAGTCAATTAAAATTCTTGAAAATTTATTCATGCATTTATGCATTTTTAATGCCCAAAATATGCATTATAGCATATATGCCCACATTAGTGTTTGTGTGGTAATAAATCGGTATCTTTATCTGGTTCTGTATCTGTATCTCTATCTATGTCTGCATATTCAAGTTAAAAATTATCTCCTTTTTTTTTTGTTTTTTTTTTTTTGTTTTACATCTGGATTAGAGTGAAACGATGTCTGTGAATACGTTGTCTCCTGTTGTTGCTGCTGCTGTTGTCGTTGTTCGCATACAATTTCTATTCCCATTACCCATCGAATGTGTGTGATATTGTGTGACATTTTACACCACATTAAGAATTCATGTTAAAACATTCAAACTAACGAGAGAGGGAGGGAGTGTAATACAGTCTATGTGATACGTTTGAGTATGTGTGCACTCTTAATGCATTCATACAGATTTACATACATACTCCTTAATACAGATGATTTAATAGAGTTTTATGGTGAAATACGTTCTTACAATATTTCATATGATTTCTCTTCCTTCCTTTTCGATTCCTTTTTTTTTCTCTTTGCCTCTCCTGAGACTATGCCTGACAGGCATAGTTTATAGTGTTTTCAAGCACAAATTTTATATAACGAATAAACAAAAACCCGGTTGAATGCAAAATGAATTTTAATTGTAATCACTGGAGTAGGAATTGGATTATTAGTAGTGTTTAACTGACCTGTATTATTAATGTGTGTAAAGATAAATTCGAATTTGAAAATCCAAGACGCAATCCAAAATTTTTAGCAGCGCCACATTTGGCGTTGTGAGAGCAAAATTTTCTCTTAACAGAACAAAATTTACCCTTTACAGAGTACTGTTATCTGTTTAACAGTGTCCATCTGAACAAGCCCACTTGGTTGGGAGATAATTTTAGGATATATTCTCGGTCTATAAGTACCATACCATATTAAACAGACAAAAAGGTAGAAAACAAATTTACTTACTGTTAAACAGTTAACAGTGCTCTGTTAATAGAAAATTTTGGCCCGTTAAAGGCAGAAAGTGGTGCTGCTAAAAGTATCGGTTTGCGTCTTTGGTTTTTAAATTCGTATTTATCTCCACACGCATGTATTATTTTGGAATCCTATTCCAACCATATTTACTTTCTTAAATGGTCATTAGAAGCCTTTAAGCAGGTTTACAACCTATCTTCCTGCACCACCCATGTTGTGTAAGTTAATTTGCATCCATAAGCGGCAGGACCTACAGTATATCGCCGACTCCGTAGTACAGGTATGAGAAAATTCGAACAACAATTTTATTTATTCTCAGGGTTGTTGCCAGACAGCTGCTGAGAATAGGTCGTCGAAAGGAATATTTTTACTGTTTGGTGTGGTTTTAAGCTGCCGACATCATTGACGACCGTTTTTCTCTAAGAACGACGTTGGTCAGGTCATCATTGCCAATGGCGAGCTCTAGAGATTGGGTGATTACCAAAGGTTTTTGGGAACTAAAAACATGTGGTTTTACACAGTTTATGCCACATTGAATATTCTGCCCGATTATCTCACGTGGTGGTGATTTGAATTGGCGACAGAAATCGTGCAAGATAACACCGTTAGCTTTTTTCTCGTTGGGGATTCACAGCGGACTTCAAAGCAAATATAATCCAAGCCTTTCTCGGTCAGATTCAGCCTAATTTATCCCGCATGTCAGTCATGTAAAATTGGACGTTGCGGATAAGTTGTAACCAAAGAAGACGTGGCGTAAATTTGAATGATTTGAACGAGTTTAATACTCCTCACATAAAGGGAGCCAGACATCCTCATAAAATTATTGGGATGTCTGTGCTCGTTGCTCATCAGGAGTTGTTACAAAGAGATCTTATATAACCCAATTAAACTATGGTCTTGGAGGTTGCAGCCAATTTAAACTAACCTGGACTTTTGTGGGTTATTAACTCAGACCAACAGTAACGTTTGCTGTATTACATACATACATAATTGGGCATTACAGTCCTTCAGCCTGGATTACAACCTAGTTTCTCACACCACATATATTGTGTGTCTCAATTTTATACGTGAGTGGCGGAACCTACAGTTTAAGGTTGACTCCGAACGATAGAGTTTTGCGAAGCTTTTCAAGACGCCTCTGCTTCTTGCGCGTTTTCGCTATTTGGCCACACCAATTGATGATAGGGCTTCCTTGATTTGGTCCTTCCAAAGCAAACAAGGTCGTACTTTTCGCCGACTTCCGCAAATACTCGTCTCGGTGAAGCATCCTCATTCATTGGAACGACTTGTCCGAGCCAGCGCAGCCGCTGGATGTTAATACGGTGCTCAACGTCCACATCGTTGAGGAGCTCATACAGCCTATTGTTGAATCGATTGCGGAAATCATCGCCAACTCACACTGTACCTACGATCTTACGGAAGACTTTTCTCTCGAATTCTCTCAAGGCTACTGCATCAGTGCTTAATAGTGTCCATGCTTCTGTGTCATAAAAAAGCACGGGGTTGTATTACAGTGAATTATATAGAAAGATTGTTCATTAGAAAAACCGGTTAACCGAATCAAAAAAAAAAATATATATTCCTTGGTAATCACAATGAAATTCGTATATAACAAAATAACCGTCTTTGGCAGTTTGTTCTCGTTTAGTGGTTATCGAATACTCTTATTCGATAAGGCATTCGATGCCTTGTGATTTTGTATTCATGTCAGTAATGGATTCGAAGGCATATTACTTTGTATTCTGCAATCAACACTTGATAAGTCTTGACTATTTTGTTTTTTTTCTTTCTCTTTATCTCTGTGTATCTTGTGTATTTTTATTGCATTTGTATTTAAATTAGAAAATTATGCAATATAATGCACTTGGTGTCATAAAGAAGTGTATAGTTTGTCATTATATTTTAATATAAATTCATATCCTTACATTCTCTCTCAGTCTCGCACTCTCTCTCTCTCTCTTTTATATCCTTTGATCCTATTGAGCAGCAGCATCTGTAGAAATTTATTTAATCATTCTTATTCTATTATTTGGTTTTCAATTCATACACATTCCTTAACTCTCTCTCTCTCATCTTATCCTCTCATCTCATCATTTACTCTCACTTGTGCCAGGATATTAAATTCAAATGTATTTTATTTTATAATTATTATGAATGAAGAGAACACAATCTTTGTTTTGTTTTTTTTTTTTTATTGGAAAATTCATTTGAAATTCAAATTTATTTGTTTAAAATTAAATTTATTAGCATTCGAAGTGATAGTAAATGCCAAAAGGGTTATCAAATTAATGCATTATTAATAAAATATTTCAATTTCTTTCACTCGTAACGTAACGTATTTACGTATATTATTGTGTCAGAGGATGAAGGGCTTCAGATTTGAAAAGTTGCTTTAATTAAAATTAAATACATGTTAGTAATTAGGAAGAAGTTAAATTAAAAGGATTATTATTTAATAATAATATTCAGGGCTTAGTTAGTCATTACAACCCTTTAGTCAGGATTACAACCTTGCTTTTGACATCACCCAGGTTGTATGTGTTAATTTCATTCATGAGTAGCGGGACCTACAGTTTTAACTTCGACTTTGAATGGCAGACTTTTGAGAAACTTTTCAAAGCAATTTTATTTACTCTCGGAGTTTTTGGCAGAAGCTGCTAAATCATTAAAAGATATTTTTCTCTTAGCTGGGTTTTGAACCAAACTAATATGCCAACGCACTACCAACTAAAACTGGATGACATCAACTATAATATTCAGAGCCTTTAAATGGTCATTGTGAAAGTCTATGGCCACTATTTAACAGAAATCCTCTACATAAGGTTTTATTACATACACACATAATTGACCATTAGCACCTTGCAGTCAGGATTACAAATTAGCTTCTCACTCCACTTATGTTGTGTGCGTTAAGTTTACGCCTAAGTGGCGGAACCTACATATATTTTAAAGTCGACTCCGAACTACAGATTTTTTGAGAAATTTTTCATGGCAATTTTTTTTACTCTCAGAGTTTTTGCCAAAGACAGTCGACGAAGAAAAATTTTTTCATTGGGAATATCTGACCTAGAGTTTGAACCGTGTCGTCACGTCTAATAAGCCAACACATTACCTACCAGTCTACGGCGACTTCATAAAGTTTTATTGCCCAAGCAATGAATTCTAACTGCAGATACATTACTCAACGGGCATACGAGCTTGACAACTGCAGAAGCTTTGTTACTGGTGTAGTTAAATTTATTAGCATAGAAGCCACCCCAATAAGAAATTGAATATTATTTCATTCATATGGCTGCCGTGGCTGGCCTCAAAGTATATCATACGATCGGACCAATTTTCGTGCACTTTTTCGAGTGTGTGGGGTCGTATCTCTGCAATGGCATCACGAATGTTGGCCTTCAAATGCTCAATTGTCTCTGGTTTGTCGGCATAACACTTTCCTTTAACGACGCCCCACAGAAAATAGTCCAACGGTGTCAAATCGGAGCTTCTTGGCAGCCAACAAGCATTACCATTTCGTCTAACTAAACAGCCATCAAACGTTTGAGGCAATAAATCGATTCGGGCATGAGATATGTGAAAAGTTGCACTATCCTATTGAAACCAAACATCGTTAATATCAACACCGTCCTCATATGCAAAGAAATATGGGCCAGTGATGCATTCGCTCTACAAGCCCCATCAAATAGTCACTCGTAATGGTTGCATTGGCTTCTGTAAGACCACGTGTGGGTTTTCTGAGCCCCAAAATACGACAATTTTGCTTGTTAATGTACCCACCAAGATGAAAATGAGCTTCATCCGAAAAGACGATTTTTTTTGGAAAAATCGACATCATGGCGCAGTTTCTCGTTGGCCCATATAGCGAAGCGAAAACAAATCGGATGGTCAAGCGGCTTCAACTCTTGAAGAGATGTTTTCGCAACATTCAACGTAAACTGGTGCGTGAAATATTCAATTCTTGAGAACAATGACGAGTTCTCACGCACAAGCCACAGCTTTGATATTTTCGGGTGTACGCACGCAGTGTACGAGCACGCTCACGTCTTGGTGCATCAACAATGAAACCAGTTTCACAAACTTTAGCAATAAACTTGGGTATACCGGACTCTGTTGGTCCTTCTTTGCGATCAAATTTTGTACGACACTTTCGTGCAATTTCCGACACTTTCAACAAATCCCAACGTTGCTCAAGCATAAATCGATTCATTACGTTCAGTGGAGATAATATACAGAATTTTGTGACCGAATAGAATGACATAAGTATTGCCAGATTTTAAAAAACCGATGGTTGAAATTTAAACCGATAGATGTACCACCCGATATTAGGAAACTCAACGATTTTGTCATCAGCCTCAGAGCTTTGTGGGAATATTAATTGAGACATCACGCAGGACCTACTCTGTATTATGTGTTGTCTATCCTTTTGCCCACTTACGTACCTACCTAAGTGCAGATTATTTTAAAGCCGATTTTGACCAAATCTTTCTACATTTAATGCATCAATTATTCCCTGTTATCAGTAGAGAATAGCAGTGATTCTCGTTTCATGTTCAAATTGTTACTATCAACACGATTGTGACATATGTTGGACAAAATTTGCCACCAGGTAGCACACTTTTGTATCACAACAAATCGGCATATCGTTGAGATGTTTAGTGCAGAGTGCATAAACTCTTATCAAACCACGTTGCATGGGTGTGTATGGTGTTTATGAAGACTTGACAACATTTCCTTTTTATTACTGCTGGAGTAGATTGTATCCACTCGAAAAGCTTTACAAGAGTTGTGTTCCAATTTTTCGATTGGTTTCCTGTCACACATGTCATTGTTATTTTGCGATGAGCACAAGGAAAATACCCGTGTATTTCTAATAAATCTGGAAAAGAAACAAAACACACATACACGCACACACAGCAGGGGGGAAATCATTTCTTGTACCTGCTAGCACATACATATATACAAATATTTTTGAAAACTCTATGGGCGGGAGCTACAGAGACACTCAGTTCCTGCTGATAAGCGAATGAACAACCAAACAAAACAAAAGAAAATCGAAATGAAAATCGAATGAAAATGATAGAAAAGAAAGAAAAACTATAGAAACTCTACAAAAGAAAACATAAACAAAAGCGTTTTTCGAAACTGAATAAATATTTTAAACTTTGTATTTGGCCAACAACAATACATGAATTCGGAGTGTCGTATTGTATTGTTGTATTGCAAAAGCAAATCAAATCTATACGAACACACACACACACATACACATGCATTTCATCTTATCCTTCAAATGGTACTTCAGTTTCATCAAACTCCAACCATGGCAGACATACTGGCAACGAGAACATGAATGCACATTTCCTTAAACACCAGCACGACTCCTTCCAAGCTCCCTCTCCCCCCCGGCCAGTACAACTCAATGCTGCAATTGCATGAAAATGGAAAAGAAAAAAAAAAGAGAAAAAGAAACTTAAAAATTTTAGAGATTGAATGACTGACTTTAACAACAATAATACGAGAAAAAGAATAACAATGACAGAAAGAGTGCGAAGGAGAGAGAGAGAGAGAGAGAGAGGGAGAAAAACTCAGGCATGTTGCCTTAAAAACACAACTGATAATGTATGTAGAAATGCATGAGTGACTGGCTGACTGAATAAATGAAATGAAATGAATTGAATTGAATGACACAAAACTTGAAAATACTCGAATGACACAGACTCAGTTAGTTCGACAAACAGAAAAACGAAAAACGAAACAATTTTTTTTATTGAATTGTTTTCATTGGAACGCATGTTTTTTTTTTAGTTGGAAAGTTTTCAGTTTTTTCTCCTTTTTTTGTTGGATTTTAATTTATTAATCGATTGACAACAATTTTTAAATTTGTTTTTAGAAGGAAAAATGACTTCATGTTACCTTTTAAATCACACAAAAAATTACTGTAATACACTGTACTGTAGGGTTGCCAGATTCCGATTCGCAAAAAGCTGGACATTGGGTTTTAAAAAGCTGGACAAAACAAAAAAAGCTGGACATAAAAAATACTGAGAAATACTGCCTTCATATTTGATTATAATGTCTGTTTGGCACAATTTACACTCTGGCGTGTAATTATCTCTTTTTCTTATCTAATTAGCATATTTTCCATCTATCGCAGAAAGTTGTGAGTCGTCTTTTTGATGGACCAGCTTCTTCATCAATATCCATTTCAAGATTTTCTGCAAATAATTTTCATTATTTTCATGTACAAAAAAATAAAAGCTGTACATAAAAAAATTGCCTATCGCTCGCAATAATATTTATTATGACATCAGCTGTTCAAGTGTTGAGACATGTTGTCTGTGATGATAGAATAGGAAAATCATAACTTAGTTGTATAACAAATGGACAATCAATGTTAACATGGTTTGACAAAGATAACATGAAAATTATTGCCCAAATTAAATTCTATTTAGCTGGACAAATTAAATTTTAGCTTGAACATGGACAAGTATCAAAAAGCTGGACAATCCAGCCAAGTCCAGCCAGGCTGGCAACCCTACTGTACTGCCAGGCGGAATTTATTTAGAATCCCTAGTCCAAAAACCAATTTTCTTTTCTTAGTTAAATTTCATAATACTCCGGAATGATGGTTTGGCTTCCAAGTCTTGTAAGAAATGTATCGGCGACAGGACCCTCTTTCCAAAGAACTCAGTTTAGTTGGAATCACCACTAAGACGTTATCAAAATATTAACACAGTCTACGACTTTCTATTGATCCTACAGAAGTACAAACCAATAAAATAGATGACCAACCCACCTCGAAGACAGGCAGGTGTTTTTGTTTTGTCTGAAACTGACTGCGAATGACTTTAGAAAAAGCATCTTAAAAGCAGCGATGATTTCCGCATCCGATCCAACAGTGAGCTGTATGAGCTCCTCAACGACATAGACGTTGTGCAGCGTATTAATATCCAGCGGCCATGTCGTTCGAATGTAGGAGGATGCTCCGGCGAGACGGGTATTTGATGCGGGGATCTGCGGAAGTCGGCAAGGAGGATGACCTTGTATCCGTTGGAAGGACCAAATCGAGGAAGCCCTGGCATTGATTGGTGTGACCAACTGGTGTAGGTGCGCAAGAAGCAGAGGCGCCTGGAAGGATGTGTTGCGGCATGCGGAAATCCGTCAATCGGGTTGTTACGGCCAATTAAGTAATTAAGTAAGTAAGTATCTTAAAAGCAGGCTTCCTATAGCTACTAGTATGCATTGGATTACACTTGCATGGCAGAGGTTATCACCGTTCCCCTGCTATAGCATTCAGTCGAGACAAATGTTATTCCTAAGGGAATATAACTTGAAGGTCTTTAAGTGAAATCACCGACAATTTAACTGCGAATTATTGGATTTTCATGTGATTCCCAAACAAAGAACATTTTGATGGTTTTAAACTCTTCTAAGCATCCATAAAATTAAGTAAAACCGATTTTTTAGTGCATGAAATACCCTAACGAATTCCATATTACACTTACATATCTCTCATCAATCCAACCATAGTCCCCAAAAATTTCGTCTTGAGCACCATGTGCAACGCACTTAAATCTAACAGAGCTTCTAGCGCCGCTGTAGGACAGTTTTTCATTACCCCATTTATATCAACACACGTTAGCCTCTGTATCTTGTCCAACTCCAATTCGGATGTTTTCACATCCGTTCTGCCTGGCCAGATAATCAACTCATGGCTTACTATTGGTCTGACTATCATGGTATACATACATACAGTGAGCGTTAAAAGAAACTTTTCACTAAGGATAAAATTCAAACAATCACCAAACTCAAGTTTAACCTCTTAAGGAGAGTGCCCAAAAAAATTTGACAATATTTCGAAATTTTTTGTAATTTTTTCTCGTTTCCATTTTAAAAACTGGCAATGAAACAATTTTAAAATAAAAATAACGGGAATTTATTTATGTATATATTTTTCTTTAATGTAAAGTTTCTTTTGACACTCACTATACATACATACATACATACATAATTGGACATTACAACCCTTTAGTCAAGATTACAACTTAGCTTCTCACACCACTTACGTTGTGTGCGTTAATTTTATACATGAGTGAGTACTTTAGATGGCTGATTTTTTGAGAAACTTTTCATGGCAATTTTGTTTACTCACAGAATTTTTGTCAGAATTCCGATGAGAAAAAATCGCCGCAGAAGAATTTTCTTATAGTTAATTTTGTTGGAGATGTCTGACTTGGGGTTTGAACTGAGGCCTTATTTCTAATAACCCAGCACACTACCTACTAGAGTAAGGCGACTTCAAGTATACATGTTATACATCCAGTGCATTATTCCGGATTTCCCTACAAGCCTTCTGCATATCATTATGGCCAAAGTTTCTGAATTTAATGATAAGCAACTCAGCTTCCAATATTATCCTCAGTATCCGCAAGACAAGCGGTTTCAGACGATCAAAAATTTATTTGAGAATAACTGAAAAATATTTGATTAATTGAGCTTGTCTTATAGAAAACGCAGGTAATTATTTGGCTTATTAATTCGACTGTAGAACTTGCACACATTTTTTATATTAATTTTAATCATAATCTTGATAAGTTTTTTTGTTTGTTTTTTAATTACGGCAAATGAAATTTAAATTTAAAATGCATGACTTTCATAATTCACTTGAAAGTTAATAAAACTACAGCAGAGCATGGAGATTATTGAACAGTCACTTGAATTTCATTATAATTTATTACAATATTTTATTTTACTTAAGGTAAAGTAATGGAAATTCACTACATGAGAGAGATAGATAGAGAGAGAGAGAGAGAGAGATAGATAGAGAGAGAGAGAGATAGATAGAGAGAGAGAGAGATAGATAGAGAGAGAGAGAGATAGATAGAGAGAGAGAGAGAGAAACAGTTTATCTTATGCTTCATCATCATCATAATCTCTTTAAAAGTTTATTGTAACGTTTACTTAGTAACAACACCTTTCACTGTCAACGACGGTAACTTCGAAGTCTTTTTAATGTTTTCAAAAATAATTACTAAAGCAGTACGAAAGCTCTCGCACACATATACACACACACGGATTAGGAGACATGAACAGAAGGACAGACGTATAATATTGAAACCCACAATTCATATGCTTAGAAATCAAACCTAACTGCTTGCTTACCTAGGCAGCAAGATAGGAATGGAATGGTGGAGGAGTATAATCATACCTCAGCTATTAATCTTCACATATACACTCGTATTCATGCCGTAGAACAAAATCAAACATCAAAGACGATTTTCATTCATATTCATTACAACAAGTACTGCTTGCTCTCACTCTCTATCTCTATCGCTCTAGAATGCAAGCAGGCAATGCATGTTACATGATGATGAATACACTGTTGGTGCCTTTATATGGATGGTTAAATGAATGGATGAATGGATGGTATTTATCATCATATTCTTGCCTTAAATGATATGAACGATTTTTGAAAGCCATAACCCCGTAAACATTTTTATAGGAGATAGAGTTTCTTTCAAATTGAAGAAAATTTTTTTAAATTTGTTGGTTAGTTTGTGATACGTAAGAGGATCGTTTTCAGGCTAACTTACTCTGAAGAGTCCTTACGAGTAAATAACGCCTTAACCTCACCACCTAACCATTGTTTCTTTGCTATTATGCCATACCTTGAAGTCTACATATTCGTTCTTTTGATACACAGCTATAGCAGATGCGACTACCCTAATAGCAGCCATCAACCATCGATTCATGCGACTAAGTGTTATCCTACATAATACACCGTGTTCGTCGCAGGCCATGATCTATTCCAGTCTGATGTAGACATCGGAGCCTATTCTAGGTCTTTCCGCAAACGCTTTCTTTTCTAAGGCACCAAGCTGAAGGAAACCAGATATTTTTCTGAGCAGAAATTAAAAAAATCTTATTCCTGTTGAATGAAGCTAAGGAAGATCTGTAAATGTCTGAACAGATTCGGTTTAAAGATGTTGATTCTGACTGCCTTGAACAGATCAAAAAGTCCCTGAATTTGAATTTTTTGCCACTTAATAGAGAGGGCAACCATGCTACAGGCATTAGTCACTTAACGTATGTCTAACCGAAATTTGAGCAAACTGCGCCACATAGTTTGCGTTTGAGGAAAAATTGGAAATAAAAAAAAAGCTATCACAAGCCCAACCTTTATAAACGCTACTAGCCACCATAGACATTCTGGACGCTGGTGTTAGTTTTCTTCATCCCAAGCAATTGAAGATGTTCACGATATGGCGTTGGCCAATCGATTATTGAAAATGCCAGATATGGAAGCCATGGGCATCCTTATTAGCCTTAGCGGTTTCAATATTAAATATTCCCTAGGATATGAGAAAGCCTTAATCAAAGTGCGTGTTTCGTTTGCCCAAAATCGATGATAATCACTCCGCTATCATGTGGTAACTTTGCAACTCATTCGCAATATAACCGTGGCGTAAAGTGGATCCATCACTACACATCATCATACACCTTACAGCAGTCAAAACATTGGGTTTCTTTTGGGCGATACGGCACTAATAAAGTCTAGTCATTGGCGAACATTATGCTAACATATTGGATATACTTAATGAACGCTCTGACCAAAAATGGTCTTTCCATTGGCAAAAACCCATAATTACGCTACGATTTGGTTCCTGATACGCTATATTCTTTGCCCCCAAATAAATATTTCTTAGTTCCAAATCTAAGGAAATAGGAATAGAGCTTATTACAATTGGACAATGCCATGAAAAGTGTCCCGTGAGAGTGCTAACCAGTGTATTTACATACACATAATTGGTCATTACTACCCTACAGGATTACGATCTGGTTTCTCACACCATTTATGTTATGTGTAGTGGTACTTACAGTTTAATGCCGACTTCGAACTACAGATATTTGAGAAACTTTTTCATGGCAATTTCATTTACTTTGAGAGTTTTTGCCAATAGTCTGCTGAGAGGCAGTCGCTGGAAAAATATTTTTTCATATTTCGTTTTGCTGAAGATGTCTAACTGGGGTTTGAACCGTGGCTTCACGTGTAATAAGCCAACTCACTACCTACTAGACTACGGCGACTTCAACAGCGTATTCAAGTAGTCTTTATTCTGTCTTAATATACTTATGATTTTCCTAACAGGATCTCCCCAGTTTGGTTTCTGTTTCTGGCCTTTGACCAAGAATGTTGGTATGGCATTAACATGCTGTAATTGTTCATTCTTGAAGTGTTAGGCGTCTGTCGGCTATTACGACCTAGATTCTTGCGCAACCTATCTTCTGTGTTGTGATTTTGTTCATGGGTGGCGAAACCTACAGTTTTACGTTGACGCTGAAGAGCAGATTTGAAAAGCTTTTTATTGCTATTTTAGTTACTCCAAGAGTTTTTCGAGAATACTGCTGAGAGGAGAAGAGAAATTTTTTTTCCATAATTCGCGAATTGGTCTGATAAACCAACATAAAACCCACTAGACTAAAAAGAGTTTTGCCAGAGTTGAGTTTGAAAATCTCAGAGGAAATTTAAAGCCTTGTTGCTTGCGACGCTAATAGGAGAACGTGTACATTCTAACTGAATGGTTTATTGAACATTCTGACTGCAGGCTGATTGCCCTACCTTTCTGCAAGTTTCTGGAATATTTTGTATATCCTGACGGAGGTAATTAACAAGTAATGAACAAGTTTTTTTTTAACATGAAATTACAAAGTCTAAACGAAATGTCCAAAGGATCTTCAGATTGATCTGCTATGATGATAACATATTGAATCATAATAAAAAATTTTAAATTCGAAATCCTTTTTGTGGCACAATACTTCGTTCACCAATTGCGATTTTTTTTTTTTTTTTTTTTTTTTTTTTTGTCGAACGTCCCCGGCCTCACACTAACCCACCCTCACCCGACCGCGGAGGGCTCGTCCCCATTACGTAGGGACACGTACACACTACAGTCCGGACTATAGCGGGTTAGGGAAAAGTAAAGGCAACGACAACATAAATCAGCTACAGAACTTAATCACAAGCTGAATAAAGCAACAATAAACCATAACTACCTAAGACAAGAACGAGAATATATTTTTCTATAATAATTTACAAATTAATGGCAGCATATAAGCTACGTTTAATATTATAAACAGGAACATATATGTTGGTAAACGCTGTTACAGAACGTATTTATACAGTTTGTTCATTACAAATTTTAAAAGGATACACTCCTTTCTATAAAATAAATCCCATTTCTTGCCCACAAACTATCTTTTTCACTGGGTTAGATTTTTTAGACTCTTTTTTTCGTATTCATTGAACAAATACTAGGTAACAAACGACCGAGTACTTGTGTATTTAGTAGACCTCTTTACATTTTTGTGTATTCAGTTCAACAACAATATTTTCAATTCAATTCGTTTTCTAAACATAATTTCCAGTTCAAAAAACTGCTTCCAGCCATTTTTATGTAGTTTAAGAGTATAATTACAACCGAAGAACAGCAGCAAAATATACCTGTACTCTGATAATTACAAACAATTTTTTTTCTTTTTTACGGTGATAATTTCATGTTAAAATCCTTTCTCTCTGTATACATGCTACATACTTATTATCCTTAATAATACAAAAAAAATAAATAAATGCAAAACAAAAAGTGAAGCATTTTGAAAACCATTTTCATATGTGGCATGTGATGGTAAGGAAGGCTCTTTTCTGGAGAACATTTCTCTTCAAGGGATTACAAAAAATATATTTTCACAAACGACATATGTACGCTTTAATTAATTCGTGCTTAGATTAATTTTTAATTAATTAAATGAAAATTTTAATCACATTTTTAACACAACAAAAGGTTTTCTTTTAAGCCCACAGACCTCCTTTAGGAAGACATGGAAGTGAATTTTTTTAGTTTCACTAAATGAACTCACAAAAGAGTACTTCATTTGTCCACATAGTTAGGGTCGAATGGGGTCAACTCGAATGCTCGTAAAAGCTAATATTGTTTACTGAACCAGAAGTGAGAAGCTAGCTTGTAAACCTACGAACGAAAAAGTTTTTGAGAAATTTTTCATGGCAATTTTTATTTACTCTCAGAGTTTTTGCCAGAAGACTGCTGAGGGGAAGTCGCCAAAGAAATATTTTTTCATAATTCGTTCTCTTCGAGATGTCTGGCCTATGGTTTGAACCGTGGCCTCACGTCTAATAAGCCAACACATTACCTACTAGACTACGGCGGTTACCCACCACTAAGGTTTTAAAACCTTCGGTCTGGCAAAACTGTGACTTGAAGTACCATTAATTTAGTGAAAGGCTTTCCATTTACAAATACGGATCGTTTAACAATCGAAACACGCGTAAAAGTAGTTAAAAGTTACTGCAAAAATGGTGATTCGTGATTACGGGTTATAGTCTATATAATCGACTTCCTTCGTGAGAAATTTGAAAAATTATAAACAAATTTGAAGAGGCTGGAAGTCGTTGAAGCCGTCGTAGCATAGAATGTATTGTGTTGGCTTATTAGACGAGAGCGTGTAGCTTAATCTCAAACCTCTCGAACAAAATGTAAACTCTGTCACTCAAGGCTTAAAATCAATATACAGAACATGGGTGGGGAGAGAAGCTAGGTTGTAATCCTGACTAAAAAGTTGTAATAATCAATTAAGTAAGGAAGATGTGGTCAGCGCTGTTATACTTTATCGCAATATGCAAACTGTCGAAAATATCGCTTTTGTTAGTGAAAGTTTGACAGATAAACTCAATTTGCCGATTCTTATCTTGCTGCTCATTATGACTTTTTTTTTTTTCTTAAGATCCGCACTTCCAACTTAATTAAAGCCGTCAGAAATGTCAAAATTTTCCATGACTCTGGTGCATAAGTCACGTTGTATTGGCTTTAAAGTCCGCTGTGAATTGTGTTCTATTCGAATACACTTCTGACTTACGAAAATCTCTCAAGAAAAAGTCTAAAGAGGCCAAGTGGCACAACCTGGGTAGCCAGTTCACATCACCAGTTCACATGTCCATGTCTCGAAATCGTTCCATTACAATATCCGTCCTGTTGAAACTATATTTCATTGCTGTCCAGGTCGTAAAATTTCGGGCCGAAAAAAGTTGATAATCATCGACCTAAAGTGCTCACTGTTAACGGTAATGAATGGCCTGGTCAACAGTCACTGTTAGAACACTGAAGTCACTGTTAGAACACCCTGAAGTATTTTAATTCCAGCAAGCGGTTTGTAGAACTATTGCAATTGAATCTTCTGTAAGATGTAGGGTGCCTAGTAAAGACGACTGGTTTTAATCTGCTGGGTCCCAGGTAATGTGGGAATTTTTGGCAGTGAACAAGTATTCAAGGAGGGGAGTCTCCATGCTGCTGATGGCACCAGAACCCTTCTGTAGAGTGGGGGCGGATGTTTGGAAAGGTGTGCTCTGTGAAAGTGAATATAAAGAGAGGCAAAGGCTCTTCTCAAACAAGTGGGTTTGAGCAAAGAAAATAAAGTATAAAGAATGTGCATCTTAACATTTTTTGGAATATTTTTCAAAAATATTTCCTGACGCGGGGGGAAAGATAGAAGGGAAGGAAATGAAGAGCGTAACAACGCGTTGCTCTCATCGTGCGTTTTTGTTGTTTGACCACTTTTTTATTAAATTTTCTGAAATCACTTATTCTGGTCAGTGTTGCCACGAAAAAAAATATTGCAACCAACATTTGTGAAAAAAATTACCAAATAAGAAAAAATTAACCAAAATTAAATTCACAGTTTTTTTATTTTATTTTTTCAAATATAAATTATAATTAATACAGCATAGTAAGAAAAGAAACAAAAAATAACAAACTAAAATTTTAGTCTTACAAATTAATTCATTTCTACAAACAAAAGCTCTTTTTATAAGAAAAATAAATAACCAAATCCGGAAATTTTGGTTAAAAATAGTTAAACGGCAACACTGGTTGTGATTAGTGAGCAAGAGAGAGAAAATAAGTTGAGAGAATTTATTTATTTACAGCCATAGAAAACTGTCAATAATATACGATACTTGATTTTCATTCCATCAACATACATATGTAAAGCTATCTATCTTAATAATTTTAGATAAATAAAGATAAAATAAAAAATCCATCCATCCATAAAAAATAAGCTATCCATCTTTGGCTTAAAAATTATACCTAGTTTTTTTAGATAAACAAAAATAAAAAAACCCATTTTTTATTAGAAGAAAAAATAAAAAATCAAATACGGCCAGCTAATGACATAGAACATTTTTAACATAAAATATTTTTTGAGTGTTATTCTGAAATAAAATGATAACGCATCCGCTACACATGTGTTCTTGTCGCAGTCTGATCGACAACTAAATCAAATAACACAAGAATGCGTGTGAGTTCTCTCTGCACAATTGTGCGGGTAGTAATTTTAAACAAATTTTGGTGAGAGCGGGCCGTACGCCTACAACCCGCCATAAGAAATTTTACTTCTACATGATGCGCATTCTTTATATCCATATTCTTTGGTTTGAGGCAATCACAATTTTTGTTGTGAAATTGTCATAAAAGAAGATCTGAGTCATGGAACACACTGTGTAGGAATAACCTGTGGTTGATAACCGACCTCTTGACAGAGCACTGTAGACTCAGGATACCCGAGCAGCATCCTGAATTTATCAGGGCAATAGACTTAGAGTGGTCCGTGGCCTAGTAGGTAGTGTGTTGGCTTATTAGACGTAAGACCTCGGTTCAAACCCCAGGTCAGACATCTCCAACAAAGCGAAATATGAAAAAATATTTCTTCGGCGACCTCCTCTCAGCAGATTTCTGGCAAAAAATATGAGAGAAAATAAAATTGCCATGAAAAGTTTCTTAAAAAAATCTGTCATTCGTAGTCTACTTTAAACTGTAAGACCCGCCATTAATATATAAAGTTAATACACGCAACATAATTGGTGTGAGAAGCTAGGTTTAAATGCTGAGACTGAAGGGTTGCAATGACCAATTACTTATATAAGTATGTATGTAATAGGTTTGAGGAGACATAATAAGAATACCCTATAAAGTTAGAGGGGAGTACAATGGATCGTATGTTCACGTCAATAATAATCTGCTCCTGATGGTAGAGTTATATACCACACTCTGTTTGTTGCCATACATAATTGGTCATTACAACCCTTCAGTCAGTATTACAACCAAGGTTCTCACACCACTTAAGTTATGTGCGTTAATTTTATACATGAGTGGCGGGACCTACAGTTTAAAGTCGATTTCAAACGACAGATTTTTGAGAAACTTTTCATGGTAATTTTATTTAGTTATTTAGTTTATTTTAGGAAGTCGCTGAAGACATATTTTTTCATATTTCGCTTTGATGTCTGACCTGGGAATTGAACCGTGGCCTTACATCTAATAAGCTAATACACTACCTGCTAGACTACGGCGACATTTACCATACCCTATGATCTATGACAGATCTCCTCCCATTGGGACTCAGTACTCCGATTAGAGTTTATATACATTGTTATGGACTATCGTGATTATTGTTATTCCCCAACAGAAGGCCTATAAATTTTTATTTTAAAATCCTATAATAATGGCTAATAAATGTTATTCAAATTTACATAAGTTCCCGAGAGACTCAATTTAAAGTTTTTGTCAATGTTTTCCAAACAAATTTGGGGTCAGTATCATCATGTGGCTCTTTAAATGCCCTCTTCAAGTTTTTTTGAAATTTCTAATTTCATGTTTAAAGTTTTTTATTTTTTTGTTGTTGTTTTTGTTTTTCTTGTTGTTTGTTAGTTGTGTCTTTGAGTAGAATTTTCATTATCTTTTGGCATAAGTAAGGATTTGTTGCTTTAGTAAATATTTATATCCTTAAAACTTTCATTTTGTGTTCCATTTTATAAGGTTTTTCTTCCTGCTTTTTCGTCCTTTTTCCTCTCTCTCTCTTTTTAATTTTACACAAACACAAAAGCTTATTCATGTGTGTCATGCCTCAAAGGCAAAGCAGAAAGAAGTAGCAGCAGTAGCGGCGACAACAACAAGAACAATAATGACAAGAGCAACAACAAACAAAAAGACTTATGACCTGACACTTGGGAAAAATTATGCAAAAAATAATCTTTGTCACATATATTTACTTTATATAGCTCTCTTTCTCCTTCTTTCTCTGTCTCCCTCTCTCTCTCTCTTTTAACTTTTAAAGTAGAGTCCTTTGGTTCTGTTTTGATTTTTTCGTCCTTTTATTCTTAGCGGATGTTGCAAAACAAGAACGCCATTAACACATACATACACATACCCACACACAAAGAGATAGAGAGAGAGAGAGCAAGAGACAAAAGCAAAGAAATACTGTGACAGTTACAGCTTTAAAGATGCAGGCAGTAAAAGTTAAAAAAGAAAAACAGAAAGAGAGGGAAGTTGTTGTCGTTCTTTGTTCGTCTTTCTGTTTAAATTTCAAGGGGAACTTAAATTATGCACTTTAGAACTTCCTTCTATTATTGTTATTATTGTTGTTGCTAATGTTAATGTATTGTTGTTCTGATTGTTTTTGCTGTCATTTTTGTTTGTGTTCGTGTTGGTGGGTTTCTGTATGCGATAGACCATATATATGTTATTATATTGTCCTTGCAAGAATATTTATACTCTTATTCATGCTCTAATATTGTTTGTTAAAGTATTACAGGGTGTGAGTGTTGAATAGGGACATGGTTTTTGGCGAAATAGAAATCCAAAGATTTTTTACCAGGCTATTTAAGTTTAAAATTTTCGTCCTGAACTTATGAATTTAGAATTTTCACATTTAAAGGTTTGCATTACGTTATTGTAAGGCTGTAGACGTTTTCGAATATATAAACCGAGACAGTGTCAGAGTCTGAAATCGGAATATAAGGCATGACAACATAATCCAAACTCTCATCACTGACGAACTATTCATAACTTTCAACATCGTTCTTCCCTCTATGTTTACTCTCTGCACTGACTGACTATTCACGTCCAACTCTCAACAGCGTTCTTCCTTCCATTTATACTGTCTTACATCATGTTTGACAACTTCATGATCTTTCTATCTATTCGTTGTTCTTGTTTTCCATCTTCGTTTTGTTCCGATTCTAGTAAATCTCTAGGTATTTGCTTTTGTATTTCTGTGTACCGTATGATGTGTATGTTTTGTTGTTGTCTATTTGTATTGTTTTCTGATAAGAATGTAGTTTTACTACAACCTTGAAGATAAGATATATTATCCTATCTTCAGTTTAATGACTCAAAGTCAAAAAGTTTTGAAATAGGCAACACACGGGGAATTTTTACATAAAAGTGCTTCGTAAGACAGAGGAAGCTTTACTTGTAGAGTTTTTGGTAGTCGTGCGTTAAAGAATAATGTACACGCCGCTCTCTATCGGCGCTCATAATGATTTGTCAAAACAGACTGAATAGATGACGCATCTATATCTAATTTAACAGATGAAGGAACAACAAAATCCGTATCAACTGTCAAGGTACCTGTTGGAAGACCATATACCATCAAAAACTCAGATATTTTAATCGTAATTACTTTGTTTTAAAATAAAATTGCCAGGTAAAGTTTCTCAAAATTCTGTCGTTTGGTGACGCCTTTATATTGTAAAAAATTAACACACACAACATTAGTGGTGTCAGAAGTTAGGTCGTAACCCTAACTGAAGGGTTGTGATGATGCATGGATGTATGTACTTTGTTTTAAAACCAATCTATTGCATAATTTGTCAGTAGTAGGGAAATACCAACAATTAAAGCACATCTGCTAAGTCCCTGTTGGAAGACTAACAGTTCCAACGTTGAGCCTCAACCTAAACTGATGCAGTGTCAACCTATCCTCCTTTTTTGAGAATATTTTTGTTCAGCCTTAAGTGACTCTTTGTAAAGTTCCTCAAACGAAATTGGAAGGATGGACTTAATAGAACACCGGTTCACTTAAGATACTACTATACTAGATACTTAATTGCCAACATAATTATCTTGAATTTTGATATGAGGTTCAGATGGCAGAGATAATTTTTTTTATTATTCCCAACATTTCATAAGATTAGGCAGTAGATTGAATTTGGAAACAGTTCCAATCCCGAAAACAAGCGGTAAGTACAAGCTAATGTTCATACATAATTGGTCATCGCAATTCACATTCAGTCAGGATTCCAACCTTGCTTCTCTCACTACTTATGCTGGGTTTAAAGTCCGAACGACAGATTTTTGAGAAACTTATCATGGCAATTTAATTTACTCTCAGAGATTTTGTCAGAAATCTGCTGAGGAAGTTGCCGAGGAAAAATTTTTTCAAATTTCATTTGGTTGTAGATGTCTGACCCGGAGTTTGAACGTTGCTTCAAGTCTAATAAGCCAACACACTATTTTATGCCAGATTTGTGATACTACACCATGTAGATAAAAGTCTATGTGTACGTGAGTGTGTGTATATGTACATTAAACATGTTTACGTCTGTATTTGTTCATTAAGTATTCAGTAAATCCTTGTATAGGATGTCTGTACAAGTGAAGAGAGGAAGAACTTTGCTGTTGAACGTACATCTATTGCATTTGGGGATTGTTGTTGTGTAGCTCTTTCTTCTTCTCTATTTTTTTTTTTTTTGTGAATTTTCTTTCTTTTATTTTCTCTCTCTCTTGTCTTCTCATTTGAAAAAATCAGCATTTATCTTAATTAAGATAATGTTCTGTGGTTTATGTTTTGAAATTTAGTTGCGGTTTTAAACGATAATGCACGTTTATGTACAGTGAAATGAAGGAGAGCAAAAACGAAATGAATAATTGGAAAAACGAAATTAAGAAAAATGGTATACCGAACAGAAAAAAATACAAAAAAAATAAATGGAAAATAGAAAAAGAATATTAAATTATATAGTAATTATGGTAATAATTAAAGAAACTGAATGGTGGGGATAAAGAATTCTCATTTCAAATTCACTTCTCTTCCTTTATTTATTAAAAACTGCATGTGAATGCAAAGAGTTTATTTTTAAATCAATTTTTTTTTTTGTGGTTTATTGCTTAAGAATTTTCACTAAAACATCAAATCAGCATCTAAAATCTTAAAATATTCAAATATGGAATTGGAAAACTTTTGCTTGCAACAAACTTTTCTAACCTCTTTTCAAGTAAAAGTGGAAAATATTTGTCCTTCGAATTATTATTTTTTGCCACTTTATATCTTGCTTAGTTTCTAAGTGTTTAATAAAATATTTACAAACAATTCTTCATAAATTTATTATCGAAAATGCCATGTTAAGTTTAATTCAAGCTATATAAAGCAAGGATATGGTGAGTGCTTTTGGGAAAGAAATTTTAAATTTCTTAAAAAAATTTGTAATCTGTTTACATAACTTTTATCAGGATTTACCAGCTTCGCCATAAAAGTTCTATTCAAATCTCAGTCAATCAAAAGGCATTCTACTTGAAAAGTATTAAGAGTATTTGACAGCAACTTCCTTGAAAATATTTTAATTGATTGCACCAACACATCATAAGTTGTAGGACACTTTTAAGGAGTGTCACACTTCTTAATTTAAAAATACGAAGCGGTAGCATCTAGATCCCTCAGTAAATAGGATCTCTGTACCATTACACACCCAGTTAAGCTCTTCATCCTTGACGATTTTTCCCCACCTTCACTTGAATTGTATGTAGAGTCGCCGTAGTGGGACGTAATCCATTCACATGAAATCAAAGAGCATCCAATACATTCCGAAAAGTGGACTAGCAGCGTCATCGATTCATATTCCTTTGAGAACAACATTGGTCAGGCCATCGATGACTATCAAGTTTTTGTGACCTGTATTGGATGATCTGTATGCCAACAACACGTGGTTTTAATCGGACGTCACTTCGTGCTATAAAACTCACGCCACATTGGTTATTCATCACTGACGATTTGAGGGCCTGGTCATCTCTCGTGGATATAAGTGATGTGTTCTTTCTGCACATTTGGTTTCTCTGGTAGAATGTAAACACTTAAGCTTAATGTCAGTGGAGAGTCGACGTAGTCTAGTGGGTCTTGTCTTATTAGAGGACAAAATGAAATATGAAAAATATTTTTTTACGGCGACTTCCTCTCAGCAGATTTCTGGCAAAAACTCGGACAGAAAATAACATTAAAAATCTGTCGTTCGGAGTGGGCCTGCCACTCATTAAAATTAAGATATACTTACAACAGGGCTGAGAAACTAGATTGTAATCCTCACTAAAGGATTGTAATGACCAATTATGTAAGTAGGAGTTAGATGCCATACAGCATGCTGAACAATCCATTTATTACACAATCAACTTGGTGAAAATTTTCTTTCCTGAGTAGTCCTGTTCTTTGGCTTCCCCGTTCGGACTTAATGCCTCTGGAGTACTTTTTATAGGGCTATATTATCTCATTTTTATTCTGACAAACCAGCTACTTTCGAAACCAATATTCAAGCTATCCGCGGCGGCATACAGATTTACTGAACTCGAATTTCAAAATTCTAGACACAAACAAATTTTTTTTTTAGCATGATCGCAAGAGTATTTGAACCAAACAACTAATGGTGTTTCTTAGCGGACCCTTGGACTACCATTTGTAGCATTTCTATATTTTTGAGAAATGACTCCCTGATCCTCTAAGGAAATTGAAAGCAAAAAAATAATTTTTTCCAACGTCAATTTTCTGGAATCCCAATATTATTTTCACTAAATCATTAATTTGATTACTTGGAGGACCCCTTGGGTCAATATTTATATAAAGCGGGATATTGAAGCATTTCCATGTTTTGAGAAATAATAATTTATATTTTGAAAGTAAATTTTTTTAAATCATGGCACGTCTTGGTACTCCCAAATATATGTACATATATCCTATAATTAGCTCCTAAATAAATGAGTTTTTTTTTCACATGGGTACTGTTAAACGGTGAACACTGTTCTGTTAATGTCAAACCTTACTCTGTTACCGCCAAAAGTGTCTGTGCTAAAAAATTGGTTCGTGTCTTGTATTTTTAAACTCAAAATTTTCCGCTTTCAAAAATACCCCCAAATGGTTTATGAAATTATAATAAAAATAACTCATTACTACAATAACTCTGTTCAGTATTATAATTTTAAATTCTAAAGCTCCTAAAAGAACACCCTATTTTGATAATATTTTTAATATTTTGAATATTTAAAAAATTAATTCAATATATTGACAATACCTTTCATTGTTTTCTTCTCTTTACAGGTAAGTCTGCATCAAAACTATTGTGTGTCAGTCAAGTAAGTAAATTTTAAATAAGGTTCCAAAGCTGTTTCTTTAAATACAATTTAAAGAATTCTGTCAATAGCAGATTGCATGCATAATAATGTTAAATGTTGCTTAAAAATATTTCACACGATATTAAAAACTGTTCACCATAAAACTGCAGTAAATTTTGGAATTTCTTTAAATTTTCTAGCGTATTTTTTTGTTTCTCTTTTCTTTAATTTAATTTAATGTCTTCCAAATTCCAACCACAGAAAGTCCACAAAATGTTTCAAATTATTTTATTCGAGTGTATGTGTACGTACGTGTGTATGTGTGGGTTTTAATTAAATTAAAAATAATTTCCAAACATTTCTTTTGTGACTGCAACAATGTTGCCTTCTACACTATATGGCTGTCTTGCAATGAAAGCCATAAATTAAATTCCTTTTGTGTTTACAAGCAAAACTAAAAATTAGAAACACTTTGAAATGTGTCTGACGTTTACTACAGTATGCCCTTAGCCTCTCTCTTTCTCTCTCAGTTCTTCATCCACGATGGTGTCTTGGATTTGTTGGTGAAAGACCAATTTTCAAAAGACCACTTAACACTCACATTTACACACCACACTCTAGTGCACACAAATCGACTGACACTTCTATTTAAACACACACACACACTTAGGTAACAGTATGTATGTATGTGTACATTAAAACATATATACATACACACATAGAAATGGATTTAAAAAAGAGTGGCTAAAATGTATCGACAAACTTCCTTTTTCATTTCCTAATAAACACACTTAAAGCATATGTTTAAACAACGCCACTAAAGAGTGCCAGAGACACGCCGGAATACAGCCAACAACAACGCCAAACAGTATTAGATTTGGAGGCTAGAAATGTGAAAGAAAAAGTGAAAGTTAGTTGGTTTTAGTAGCCTGGCCTGGCCTGGCTCCGTATGTTTTGTTGCTGACTTGACAGCCAAGCAGCCAGTCTGCCAGCCAGCCAGCCAACTCAGTTAATTTCAAAGGGAATTGAAATGGAAAATGAAATAAAAAAGAAGGAGACGCGAGACGCAAGAACGCAATGGAAAAAATTAACAAAACCAACAACAAACCAAATGAGTGAAAATATTGTGCCAACAGAATAAACAAAACAACAAATAGCAGCACCCACTGACACAATAACCCCTCATGTGTTCACATGAATAAACCCAAAGACAAAAACAGGGCCACCATGGGACCCAAATTATAGCTGCTGCTGCTGCTTTTACTTCTAGTTGGTGACACCCCCTGTACGCAGAAACAAAACAGTTGACTGCCTGTTTGTATTCATTCTATAATGTTTGTTGTGCCGCTTTCAACAACACCAACAACAACATGAGCAAATACAATGTTGCATTCAACAAAAAAAAAGCAGAAGATACCACAGAGACACAAGCATTCGCATTACAAGAATGCTTTTTTTCTTTTTTTGCATTGCAGGAAACGAAACTAGTTTTCCTCTTCTTCTATCTCGAATTCTGTTGCAACTTCTACAACTGTTAAGGCCTTTATTTTATTTAAAAAAGGAATTTCTTTTAGTTTCCATATAATTTTCAATCTTTTTTTATATTCAAACTTCAGTTCATTTGTAGCAACTACAATGGCCACAAGAAAACCGTACGACAGAGAGAGAGAGAGAGCGAAAGACCAGAACCCACATTATTCAACTAAAAAACTTAGCTTTGACTGCCTTTTTACTAAGAAACACAGAGAAATTATTGTAGGCAACAGCCAAACAACAGCAACTAACAACAAAATGAGAAAAAAAAACAGCAAAAAAATCATTTACAAAACTGTATAAATAGAGAAGACGCGTGGTCTTAGGAGTAGAGAGAGCAAGTTACAGCCGTAGGAGGCCCGAAACAAAACAAAAAAACGCATTTTGTTGACCCAGTTTATGGCAAATACACAATTTTTCAGAATAAATAAAACAACTGGAGAAAAGCAACAACAACAACAGCAAAAATACATACTCCCAAACACATATACATGCACACATGTACACAAAATTTGTTAGATTCGGGGGAAAGCTAACTAAGGAGAAACTATGGATGTGTACATTATAGCCATAGCCAGCCAATGAAGTTGAATTTCAGCTTTCAAATATGATGACTTTTCTTTCCCCACATATCAGCAGGACTACTGCCTTCCGATTCGATTTTTTCGATTTTAATAATTCCTTCCCCATAACTTACTTACTTAATTGACCATTAACAACCCGATTGTCGGATTTCGGCCTGCCGTAACACATCCTTCCAGGCGTCTCTGAAGCCCTCTATTTGGTCCTTCCAACGCAAAGAAGGTCGTCCTCTACGCTGACTTCTGCTAATCCCCTTATCAAATACTCGTCTCGCCGGAGCATCCTCCTCCATTCGAACGACATGGCCTAACCAGCGCAGCCGCTGGATATTAATACGCTGCACAACGTCTATATCGTGAAGGAGCTCATACAGTTCACTGTTGGATCGAATGCGGAAATCATCGCCAACTCGCACTGGACCGAAGATCTTACGTAGAATTTTTCTCACGAATACTATCAAGGCTGCTGCAGCTCCCCCATAAGCTTAACCCTAAAAAGATAGGCACTAGATTAAGGTCTTACTCACTTACTTTAGTTAATCATTACAATCCTTCAGTCAATATTACAACTTAGCTTCTCACACCACCCATTTTGTGTGTGTTAATTTTATACATGAGTGGTGGAACCTACAGTTTAACGTCGTCTCCCAGAGACTTGAGAAAGTTTTCGTGGAGATTTTATTTACTCTCAGTGTCTTTGCCAGAAAATTGGTGAGAGGAAGTCGCCAAAAGTAACTTATTTTGTTTTGTTTGAGATGTCTGAGCTGAGGTTTGAACCTCTGGCTCTTGTCTACTAAGCCAACCTACTAAACTGCGGTTACCTTTGGCTTGAGGTCTTCACAATCGAATAAAAAACGATGTTCGTTCATGATAATGGTTTCTACAGCAAAGTGATCGATAGGAAGACTATCTGGTGATAAATGTGATGTTCTTTAGGCTGCAATCTCTGGAATATATGGATTCGTTGATTGACTAAGGAGTTATAATCGCGTATATGGTAGACATATTCGGATTTTTACTGACATCCAAACAATCCTAACAGCCTTCAATTTTATTTGCATGACATCCCTACTGATTAAAAGATACATACATACATTACAACATTACATTACTTCAGTCAATACTTCTGTCAGGATTACCTGTATTGTAAGTGTTAATTTTATACATGAGTAGCGGGGACCTATAGTTTAAAGCCGTTTCCGAACAACAAATTTTTTTGAGAAACTTTTTATGTCAATTTTTTTTACTCTCAGACTCCTTGCCAGAAGACTGAAAAGGTAGTCGCCGAGGAAATATTTTTTTCATATGTATTTTCTTTTTGATGTCTGACCTGGAGTTTGAACCGTGGCCTTACGTCTAATAAGCCAACGCACTACCTGCTAGACTACGGCGACTTGATGTTTAAAAGATGTCTTAGATTAGACAAGATGTCGCTGCATTCCACTGTAACTCTTGCCAGGTTGATTGCTCTTTTTTTGTAGCGACGATGTACCTTAGTTTTGCGTCCATACTGCCCTCAAACTCTATAGGGTATGCCTATAATGTCTCCTTCTAGCTTATTGCCCTGCCAAAAATATCAGGATACTGCTCGTCAACAATGACAATTCCCTGCCTAGCTTTTGATATGTACACAAATGTTTCTTCCCGGAATGCATTAATACCACACAGATTCAAAAATCTTGATTCAATGATTCATTGTCATCGTGTCAATATGTACATGTTGGGCTCGAAACAGCGTCCATATTAAAAAAGTGTACTCTGTGTAAGTAGTGGGCTTTCGAAAGACCGGTTATCAACCTCAGGTTATTTCTTGATAGTCTGATGCATGATCTCAGATCTCTTGTTATTGTAATTTCGCAAGAAATTTATTTGATTTCGGAAGATTCCTTGCATCTCTTTATCTTCCCTTTCGTTAAGCATACCTTTCCTAACATCCGGACTACTCCACAAAATGGTTTGAGCCCATAAGCTCCATATAAGCTCCCCTCCTTTCAAGCTCGTGTACTGGCTCATTTGTAAGGGTAAACTTATTGTGCTTACCCAGACAGTTCAAATGTGTCTTCATATTAACCTCTTAAGACCCGAGTGCTTGAATAGCGGCCTGACTGTCGAATAGTATTGCTATGGTCTGTCTTTTGTATCTCCTACCCAAGTTGAATTTTGCACATCTTTCAATGGCATTGTCATCCACAAGTTTCCTCATGTTCTCGGAATATTTCATTCTGGGACCTATAATTCCTGCTACTATTTCAAGATACGTTCTTGACCCATCTGTATGCCTGATTGGCAACAGGCAACAAAGGAAATCTAGTTGCAGGATAGCAGATTGATTACCTGACTTGTGTAAAACAAAAATAGATGGCCCAGGGCAAGTTGGTGTAGACTAGATGCGACATACAGATAGGTTGTACTGTATAACATGGGTAATCTAGCCACAATATTGTTTGCTTTGATCAGAATTCACATGCTTCTTGTCCTTGGTAGTTGGTTGAGTGCCTTTGCGATAATCCGGCGGAAAAACACAGGGTCTTACGTATCACAAGTTTTGTTATGAATGCAAGTATACGGATGTAAATAACCCACTTCCGGCTTGGAAAAAGCACTTGAGCAGGTTATCCTCTGCATAGTTTTGTAGACTTTGTTGAAAGTGGGAAGATGGAAGAAGTCAATGTCATACATTTGGAAATGTAATGGCTTGGCTCTTTGACTGTGGCTACCTACAGTGAGCGTCAAAAGAAACTGTACACTATGGCTAAAATTCTAACAATCACCAAACTCAACTTTTAACACTTAAGGAGAGTGACCGAAAAAATTTTACAAATATATTTGGAAATTTTTTGTAATTTTTTTTGGTTTGTTTCAATTTTAAAAACTTACAATAAAAAAATTTTAAAATAAAAATAACGGTAATTTATTAATGATATTTTCTTTTAATGTACAGTTTATTTTGACGTGCACTGTACGTCTTCTGACTGGAGGGTTCATTTATTGAATTTAGCAAAGACTTTGCGATCTCTGAATTATCTTATAAGTTTTCTGAGTTCTTTTATTTAGATTTTATATGAAAAAGTCAATTGAAATTGTATGAGATGTAGCTCTTAGGTTACCTTCCCCTGTTTAAGTTTTAGTTTCACTTAAACATGTTACAAGTTTTGTATGTTTAACATATTGCGGCCAACTTAAGTAACTTTTTTTTGGTTTTTTCCTTTTTTTCTCTGTATTTATTTATTTTATTTTTCTTTCTCTCTATAACATTTGCTCCTTTTTTCTTATCATAGGGCAATATGACCTCGCCTCCCTATGCTCTGCCTCGTGATCAACATCCTTAAAATAAAAACTATTTGCATACACACAACATTAGTTTCATTGATAGAAACACCCTTTATGTAGAGCTCTGGTGGTAGACATTAAACCAAACGAAAGCAAACCAAAGGCGAGAAAGAAAAACAGAAACAAAATCCGGGGGGAGGGGGATTAAAAAAGTATTGAAAATTCCTTGTAGTCGTTGTATTTATTGTTACTCTTTGCCAAAATCCACAATAACTCTTTTACAAACAATTTAGTTTACATATTTGTTTTTATATATTACATATCTACATACATATGTACGTGCATACATATGTACATACATATTAATACATATTTATGATGGTTATTTGCTTATGGTTTGGTAAGAAAAATAAACCAAAAAAAACTGAAACTTTTTTTCAAGTTTTATGCAATTTGTTGCCATTTTTTCTCCGCCTTTATTGCATAAAAAGTTGGATTTCTTTTTTCCTATTTTTGATTCCCTTGGTCGTAAAGGCAAACGTATAAAAATTGAAAAATCATTAGAAAGATTTGTTGTTTTTTTCTTCATTTCGTCTTTTATTTATTTGCCTAAAAGGTAAGATGCAAATGAAACTTTTACTTCTACAATGTTTTCTTAGTTTTCTTGGTTTTCCCTGTGCTTTCCAAGAGGATTATTTTCATCATGCCGTATACAATATTTAAGATCATAAAATGTATTTCGAATATATACGTTAAAAAAGAAGAAAAATAAAGTTTTTATTTCTTGTTTTTTAAGGCGTTTGAGATCTTATTTTTCGCTCTTTTCTTCCCAAACCTGGCAGCTGGAAGGTATTACTTGCAAAGCAAATATAAAAATTTTGAAGAAAATAGAAAATTTTAAGAGTAAGAGAAAATGGTAAAAACATAAATTGAATGAGCCAATTACAATTTGTTTTTACTTTAGGGCCCCAAAAGAAATGGCCGGGTAAGGATATTGTTATTGAATTCTTCTTTTCGTTTTCTTTTTGAATTATTAAAAACGTGCCATTAAATTCAGTTTATTTAAATGAATTATTGAATGGTATAAACACCCTAAGGCCATATATGTATTGTGCTACTAGAGTCTTGATTTTGTTTTGGCAACATCTAGAGCTTCTCATGAATCCACTAGAACTAGGACAGTTTTATTCTGGACAGATCATTAAAATCGTGTGCATAAGAGAAGTATGACCGTAGTCTAGTAGGTAGTATGTTGGACTATTACACGTAAGGCCACGGTTCAAACCCCAGGTCAGACATCTCCAACACAACGAAATATGAAAAAATATTTCTTCGGCGACTGCCTCTCAGCAGATTTCTGTCAAAAACTCTGACGGAAAATAAAATTGCAATGAAAAGTTTCTCAAAACAATCTGTAGGTCGCAGTCGACTTTAAACAGTAGGTCCCGCCACTCATGTGTAAAATTAAAACACCCACAACATTAGTGCTGTGAGAAGCTAGGTCATAATCCTGGCTGAAGGGTTGTAATGACCAATTATATTTGTATGATTTATTAATCTTTAAATCGTGTTGAATGTGAACCTAAGGAGATGGTATAAATACCTTAAGGCCATATATGACCTATTGTGCTACTAGAGTCGTCGATTTCCTTTAGTTATGGCAACATCGACAGCTTTTAATGAAGCCACTAAGGCAGTAACAGTAACAGGTTTATTCTGGACAGATCATTAGAATCGTGTGCATGAGTGAAGTACTGCCTCCTCGTCTCTACAGCCCAAGGATTCTTCTTTTTAAAGTAACAAACAAAATGTTCTGTAGTTCCTTCTTCGTCCTCATTGTTATAGATCTACGAAGGTCGTTGTGGGGCATTCCCACTCTCCGGGCGTGTGCTTGTTATGTGGTTCCTAAGATAGAATCTGTTCAGATTTAATGGAAATTTTATTCTGCATACATCCATATCGGACACGATTTGTCTAATTATTCTGCAAGTGAGTTCATTACCTTCATCTTTATTTAGCACATTAATGAAGTTTGTGTTTCACCATTTGTTTGCTACTCTGTAGAAGCTCACTAGTTCATTGGATTAACGTTTTCCCACTTTTGCATTGACTTTGTTTTTACCATCAATATTCCCGTGTCCATGCACCCATATGAGAATAACCGTCAAATGACTCGCTAACTCTGTCCATGATACAACTACACTATGCAGATTGTGGTCTTTTGGAGTTTAAACAGATTTTTCATAGGCCTAAGGCTATATAGTCCAGATTTGCTATGCCATCTTGCCTGTACACAAAGTTGTTCACTTAGCGTAGTGTCCGCTGGTCATCGGTTGAGCATGGAAAGCTATCTGACTTGATTGACAACACAGCCGAATTACTGTATCGATGATTTATCATGAACATGAGACATGGTATGAGGTATCCGGTCTATTATGATCCAATCTAATACCGATTTGTGCAATCTATTTTTGGGATTCTCCATTACTATGCACACTTACCGCATATTTGGAAGAAAAAATTATTACAAGGACCCCAAAGTCCAGACATTTTTTCAACCCCCCCATTTGTTTGATTGCTTTCAAACAAGATATGTCTTGTCAGTATCATATCTTTATCCAGCTGACTCCGTCATATGGGCACAAATAACAATTTCAACAGTATTTTGACTATGTGAGTAAGTGCTTCTCCTATCTAACGCCAAAGAAGAGTCGTGTACAGCAATCTAAACGTGTCATTGCTAATATGTGCAAGCACAAGAGGTTTCTCAATGTTTTGCTGTGTGACATCAGTTCTCCAGAGGATTGGATTGTTTAGAAAACCTTTCGTTGTAAAAAACCTTTGAAGTATAAAATTTGTATTGAATATTCGGACTTATGTTAATAAAAAATTGGCTCAATTATGTTCTTTATGAGACCCCAACGAATGTTTCTACAAGATCTATCCACTCTTACCATAAAGATGAACATCTTTATGAACAATGATAAATAATACAGCCGCTAACAATCTGGTTGACAACTTTTCTTACATACATACACAATTGGTCATTACAATCCTTTA
Source organism: Sarcophaga caerulescens (assembly GCA_927399465.1). Lineage (NCBI taxonomy): Eukaryota > Metazoa > Arthropoda > Insecta > Diptera > Sarcophagidae > Sarcophaga > Sarcophaga caerulescens. The sequence continues at coordinate 91,614,262 of OV656866.1, read as the reverse complement.
GTCAGAATTATGACCTAGCTTCTCACATCACTTACGTTGTGTGTGTTAATTTTTTTCCACATGAGTGACGGCACCAACAGTTTAAAGCCGACTCCGAACGACGGATTTTTTGAGAAACTTTTCATGCTAATTTTTTATTTACACTCAGAGTTTTTGTCAGAAATCTGCTGAGAGAGAAAGTTATAGATGAAATATTTTTTTCATACTTTGTTTAGTTAGAGATGTCTAATCTGGGGTTTGAAGCGTGTCGTCACGTCAAATAAAGCAACAATCTACCTGTTAGACTAAGGCGACTAAAAATCTGAAAAATCTGTTTTGTAGGCAGTGAGAAGGACTTCTTCTCGTCTAGTTAATTTCGTATTACCTACTAACTGACAATTAGTTTTAGTTTCTCTTTGTGTTTATGATATAGGGCTACGAAATCGCGTTAAAGGTTTTAAATCTGTTTGTCAAATTCTGTCTGTCATTTGAGTAGAAATATGAACTTATTTAAAAAAACAAAACAATTTCTGAAACATTTCCCGATTTAGTTTCAAGGGAAATAGGTTTCTTCAGTTTTCAATGAACAAAATACATAAGTGTGAGTGTGATATTTGCAAATGTATAGATAGATACATAGGTTTCTAAGAAAGAAATTTGTCGCATTATTTTTCTGTGTGTATTTCGGGCATTAATTCCGAAAAATTCGAATTGCAAATCGAACATTAAAAGCCTGCCCAAATCAGTCTTTCTAACTGTCTCTCATACATGCACAGTCATACCTAAGAACATTGATTACCAATAACAACTAAAGCCTGCTGGGTAGGTAGAGCTTTTAAATGCGTATGTACACACATATAATACATATGTATTGTATTTGAGCCTATATTTTGCCAACAACACAGTTTGTTGTCTCGACATTTTTTGCCAACTAATTTAATGTGTGTTTAAATGTGAAAAATGCCAGGATGAAAAAAAGAAAGTAAAAAAACCAAAAAAAATGCCATTTACACTGATGTTGGAGATGATAAGGCTGGCTCTGTCCGTCTGTCTGTGCTTGCCTTTGCCGTAGCGCTTGTAAAGCTGCTCATGACAATGAACAGGATAATTTTTGATAATGAGCAAAAAGGAGCATGGAGATGGTGACGACGATGACGATGACGATGTTGACGCCGACAATGACAATGACGATGACGACAATAATGAAAATGATTGTGTTGATGGTGATGCTTATTTTTATGAGGCTGATAATGTTAAAAACAATTTTATCAATATCATTTCATGAATAATTTGTTTTTAAATACAAGAAAAATATACAAGAACAAGAAAAAAAAACAAAACTAAATAAAGAAGAAGAAAAAGCTATAAAAATAGGCAATAAAATTACACAAAAAAGAAAATGTTTGGAGAAAAACTTTAAGCGATAACATAAAAACTTGTAAAAACCGTTACATTAAAATGGTTCCTAATAACTATTATTTTTTCTTTTTATAAAGTTTAATCTTTAAATTTACAAAAAAAAAACCTATAACAATATGCTTTTCTAAACTACAAATCTCGGAAATCACGGAAAGGTGCTCATGACAAAAACGAAAATTAGAGGAAGACTAACTTGCTACGTTTAGAGTGCACATCCGTAGCTGTTACCATAAATGCAAGACGCTATGCAACCCTGCCTTATAAAATAAACCTTTCGATCCCCAAGTTTTTGTGTCATCTATTAAGTGATTTTCAATATAAACGGACGTTCGTCTGAAACCGTTTGTATTATTGAAACAGTATATAAACTATAGAGAAAGGCATAATCCGTTTGCATAATCTTGCTAATCTACGTGATTGCGTGGCATCACGACATTCATTTCTTCTATGTACCCATAGTGACATAGTAGTACTCCGGGAATCTGCAGAGGAAATAAACCGGAAAATTTCTCTGGTAAGTTCTCTGCATTGACAAACCCTTTTAATAACTGCAAATAATACAATACCAATGCTGTCATGGATTCTGACAACGAAACCTACGTAAGCAGTTTCTGATGCAAACCAGGTAGCGTGTCAAATCTACATAAGAGCTAAAAATGGTTTCACATAAACGACATTCCTTTCAGAGAGATTAGACCAGTATTGGACCAGAAATGTCTGGAATAAAATTTCTATTAAATCAGAACAGATTTCATTTAATTTTTAAGTTTAATTTAAGAGCGGTTATAACAGGACACTGGCCTCTAAGTGTACACGCTCACAGAAAAATAGTATACCTCACAAAGACTTCCGTAGAGAAGACCACAAAACATTATCTCTGTCGTTGTTGTGGCTCTTTAGCACCTAGACAAAATGTGTAAGGCCCAAGGTGATTTAATAAAATCTTCATCTACACATCTTGGCTTATTAGACGTGAGGCCATGTTTCAAACCTTAAAGACATCTCCAACAAAACGAAATATGAAAAAAAATATTTCTTCGGCGACTTCCGCTCAGCAGATTTCTGGCAAAAACTCTTAGATTGAATAAAACTGACATGAAAATGTTACTTAAAAATCTTTCGTTCGGAATCAACTTTAAACTGTAGGTCCTGCCACTCATGTATAAAATGAACACACACAACATAAGTGCTGTGAGAAGCTAGGTCGTAGTCCTAGCTGAATGTGTGTGAAGATAAATTCGAATTTGAAAATCCGAGACACAATACATAAATTTTAGCAGCGCCACATTTGGCGTTAACAGAGCAAAATATTCTCTTAACAGAACAAAATTTGCCCTTAACAGAGCACTGTTAGCTATTTAGCAGTAACCATCTGAACAAGCCCACTTGCTTAGGAGCTAATTTTGGGAAATACTCTAGGTCTATGAGTACAATACTACTTGCAAAGATTCCAAGGCCTCTTTGGCTTTGAAAATATCAATTTATTGCTTGAAAATTCTCTAGAAGATCAGTGGCCATTTTGGGAACATATAAGAAATAGTACACCATACAGACTATATGCATATGGTAGTCCAGAGTGTCCTCTTTCGAACCGTGGTAGTGGTAGATAGCTGGAATAATTTTGAGGGTTGAGATTTTAAATTTTTAAAAATCGATTTCACAAACGATAACGATCATAATGAGAATTATATTTTATGTCAATAGTCTACAATAATTGCAAAATAGAAGAATAATCTACTTATTGGCACTGTTAAGCAGTTAATAGCAAAGTTTACCCCGTTAGAGGCAAGAAGTGGCGCTGTTAAAAGTGTGGGTTTGTGTCTTCGGTTTCTAAATTCTAATTTATTTTCACACACATCCTAGCTGAAGGGTTGTAATGACTGATTCTTTATGTATGTGTATAATTTAGAGTCTCTTTAAAATCAGTGTACTAACACTAACCCGAGTTCTCTATCATATTATTACAAACGCTTTCCTTTCTTAGTTCCTTTACAATTTGTTGTTGTTATTCATGTAGAATCCAAAAAAAAAACAAGTAATTTTAAATATTTTAATTAATCAAAATTTTTATATGAACTCATTCGCTTTCATAAGGAAAATACATATTCAAACGACAAACACATGCACAGAACGTTAATGAAAATAAGCCAAGAAGAAGAAGAAACGGAAAATCGGGAACAATCTTATCGAAGTCTTGGCAAAAAACTGACAGCAACATTTTACAATCAGCATTTATTTTAATATCTTTCAAAAACAATTTTTTTTTTTTAAGAAAAAAATACAAGAAAATACACGCGTGTACAATTAGCACCCGCACCCTTATCTTTACCCACACCCACGCTCCATACATATACACATACACTTACATACAGAGACAACGTTAGTAGCAAAGCATATATCCTGTTTATGTTCTTAACAGGATACACGCACACTTACACACTTCCATACACATATACATACGTATGGCCATAAATATGGCAAATACTTTAAGGCCTCGTTAACTCCCAATGCTATTTAGTATTTGGCAGCAACAATAAAGTTTATTGCTGCTCCTTCTACTTCCAGTATTTCGGTTGCCACACTATAAGACAAGACCCGAAAGCAACAGAACATACGCACAAATGCGTATACACTCTGACTTACACATGTACAGTGGGTAGCAGCATATCCTATCTTATGTTTCTTCCCTTTTAATACTAAAAAAGGTTTTCAAACAGGGACGTTCGAACTTTAAAGTTTAACAGTTGATAACGGCCATCTTGTTGAAGCTACATCTGTCAAATTAGTTGTCATTTATTCAGTCTGTTTTGACAAATCTTCATGGACGGCTGTATACAATTACATACAAACATACATAATTGGTCATTACAATGCTTCAGTCAGGATTGCAACCTAGCTTCTCAAACCACTTAAGTTGTGTGTGTTACTTTTATACATGAGTGGCGAGCCCTACAGTTTAAAATCGACTTCGAAAGAGAGATATTCTGCTGAGAAGCAGTAGCCCAAGACCTGATGTTTGACGATTCAAAAATCGTGATCTCACGTCTAATATGCCAACACACTACCTACTAAACTACGAGACTTCACATCAATTTATTTGTCATTTATTCAGTTTGTTTTGCCAAATGGTCATGGAGGACTGTACGCACGTCTAATGGACTCTGGAGCAAGTGATAACTAAACTAAAAGGCCTATTTCAATATGAATGGGTACGCGAACAAACAAAATTGTTCAATTTGGGGCGACACTTATCCATACGATATGATGAAGCGTGCAATACATAGGTGAGGTTAGTGTGGTAGCTTTGATACCAAAAGCTCACGAGTACGCAGCGCGGCCTGTTGTGAGGCCACAGGTGAACGCAGTCTCTGTACTGACCAAGTTCCTCCGAACAGGGAGGGAGAAGTTATTCAGCGCAAGGGCTACACATTCAAAGCACGACTACCCCACGCTGGAAAACTAATCCGAAAGCTTGATAAACGAGGCTATATCCTTGACATCAATGGACGATAGCTCCGTCAAGCTGACAAGGGTTGGAGAACCAAACAACCCATATCTCCACCTCGCAAGAGATGGGCATTGACAAAGAAAGTGGATAACAGTCTCCTCTTCCTCAGCGGATCTCCACCCACGGCAGAAGTCGTTAAATGGGAGCCGCATTCTCTCCGCGTGTCTACCCATAACACAGTGACCTGTAAGCATGGCCACTGTGATCGAAATGATATTATGGCCAAGTCCAATACATACTGAAGAACTCACTGTTTGGTTTGGATTTTCTGGCTGGCGGTGTCATCGTTCCATATTTCTTTCAGAACAAGGTTGGTTAAGCCTTCACTGTCAGTAGCGAGCACAATAGGTTCCAACCCAGCCAACTTCGTTTGCCCTGAATTGGATGATCTGCACCCCAAAGACTTGTGATTTTAACAGGATGTAGCTACGCCTTATACAGCTGATGCCACATTTCATATTCTACACGAGTGATTTGAGGGCATGGCCTTCTTACGTGGAGGTGATAATAACTGGACACCAAAATCATGTAATTTGAACTCGTTAGACTCGCTCTTGTGTTGATTTCTTAAGTCGCAAGTTTATGCGAATAAGCTGCAAACTACAGCAGTCTCCAAACCCAACATAAGCCGTGTTATCAACCAAATTCAATCTGATTTATGAGCCAAAGTCATGGAAAATTGGACATTTCGGATAAGCTCCATCCACACATAATGGCACACATAAAGCCATCAATAGGTCCTTAAAAAGAATAAAAAATGTCCGTGTCATCTCACACATACACTGTGTTTTATTGAAGCTTAAAGACAAGTAGCTTTTAACGAAAGACCCCATACTCTACATACACATACGCTTACGCTTACACAGAAATACAATGTACAATACAAACTTATACGCAATTTAAAGCTTATTTACTTAAAGATGACAGTGTAGTTGTATTAACGTATGTATGTATGTATGTGTGCGAGTGTGTGGGTTTGGGAGAGTAAGTATTTGTGCTTTAATCTTAGCTGTGGTTGTCATAAACTTTTAAGCTGCTTTCACAATCTCAAATGCCAGCCAGCCAACTGTATATCAATATGAGGGTGAGTCAAAGTGTTGGATGTGTGTATGTGTTGGGTGTGTGTGTGTATGTATGTATTTATTTTAAATCTTCCCATAAATATCCAACAAATACTCTCATCCAATACTTGCAAATGGCTTTCAGCTGTCATCTTTAGTTGATTGGAGTGTAGCATGAGTCTCTACGAATAAATACGAATTTCGTTCGCATCCATTCAAGAGTATGAGTAACACATATAATACACGATACATATACAGGCACACATAAATTATTTGTTATTATGTACGAATATTTGCGATATTAGTGTGTAGAATTTCAGTTATTGTTATACTACAGCCAGCACCTTAAAGGGAAGAAATTTCTACGAAGGCTTTCAAATCATTCAAAAACTTTACAAATCATTTTGAAATCCTTTGACTTTGACACATGTCTACAATGATATTGAATTTTTTTTAAATTTCATCTGAGAAAACGCTCTTGTCATTAACTAAACTTTTTTGAGGATATAAGACAAGGCAATTCAAGGCTGCACTCACAGATCCGTTGGATATTTGAATGTTTGATTGCTTTGTGATGACAATAACAGTGTAAATATACTGCTATAAAGGACTTTAAATGGCATATTTATATAAGGATTAGAAAATACTTACAAAATGAATGGAGGTAGATAGGTTGGAAGGAGGAGAGGGCGGCAATCCAACAGATTGTCTCCTGTCTTAGCCACTTAAATCATCGCATTGGCTTCTTGAAGCGCTGTTCAATAGCTTTCAAACCAGTTCTCTCAGTCATTAGCAATCACTGTTAAAATATAACTTTAGAAATATTGGATGTAAAAAAGCCATGCCCTCATACAGTTGGAAAAAGGCTGGAGAATACATAAGTATTTCGACAGTAGAACTAAAATTTCCAGAACAGAAGTCGAATTGTCAATACACACATACATACATACATAATTGGCCATTACGACCGTCAGTCAGTATTACGAACTAAGTGGTGTGCAACACCACTTATATTGCGTGTATTAATTTTATACAGGACTAACGGGGGTATTTTAAATCCAGAACTGCCTTTGCAGTAGTAAGCTACTGACATGTGTGTGAAGATAAATTTGAATTTCACTAGCAAAGACCAGAACCAAAATTTTTAACAAAGCTAGTGTTAAAGTTTACAAAGCAATGTAAATTGTTATCGTGGTGGAAACATACGATATCAGAGAATGGAATACCTATTCCATTCCTTTAAAATTATGCTCCACACATTACTGAGTGGAACAGTAGCTTAGGCAATACCGAAATTCTTTTACAAAGTGAAAAATTTAGACAAAAAAGAAAATGTATTTGTTTTAAGAATGTCTGGATAGGATGATCCATATTATGAAAAATTGGACTTACTGCAGATTTACGAACTTCAAATATTCCCTATTTATCAGTGTCTGGATAGGATGATGGATATTGTGGAAAAATGAGACTTGCTGCAGATATTCTATTATGTATATAAAATTGGGTATATCCCAAGTAATTTTCAAACTTGAGAACAGTAATTTTAAAGGAATGGTATAGGTATGTATACCATTCTGATATCGTATATTTGGGTGATTTTTTCCTTGACTATTTTTCGTATTTTCTGTTAATCACTTAACATTGTTCTGTTAACTTTAACATAGGCTCTGTTAAAATTTTTGGTTTTTGTCTTTGCTAGTTAAATTTAAATTTATCTTCACACACATGCTACTGACATCAGCAGAAGTTAAGGACAGTATAGCTGTATGGCATAGGTATCGAAATTAAAACAGAGGTCTCGAGAGCACAGCACAGCTAGTAAAGCAGATCATATAGCCGTAAAAAGCAGTGAAGTAACTGAAGAAACAAGTGGAACATACCCTCTCAAATACTCCCAAACCTGCCTGATGCATCGTTGCGTAACAACGTGTATGTTTCTTTGTCATAGAGAAGCGCGAAGGGGATGAGCGATTTGTGAAGCATTAGCTTAATCACGCGTTAGAGGTCTCTGCTATTCAATTGCCTATTGTGACCATAATAACATATATTGGTTAGAGAGATCCTAAGCTTGTTCTCCAGACTGACTCTATTTTTGTTGGCAAAGACGGAGCCTAGATAAACAAATATGTTGACATTATCGAAAGTATTGTTATCGGTCGTAATATGAAATCCAATGCACCTCATCTCCCTTTTTGTGAAGAACATAAACTTAGTTTTGCTTTCATTTACAGCCAGATCCATCTTAATAGACTCCCGTTTAATAGCGCTAAAGACAGCAATAATATCTCGCTTGCAATTGTACACTATTGTGGGAAATGCACCCTCGCGTCCGCAGAACACTCTCCACGACGAAGCTGAAGAGACAGACATGATAGACGCCTTGCCTGAAACCTCACATGGAATCAAAGATGCGGAGAAGTCCATTCCTATCTTGATGGACCTGCAGGAGTTGCTCAACGTCATTCTGCACGCAGTCTTATCAGATTCGCAGCAATACCGAGTTCAGACAATTGGTTTGCGGAGAGCAAATCGTATCCTCTTTGATACGATTTCATTCTTTTAATTCCTTGTGTATACCCGACAAGACCTCTGTTATTCTCCTGAGAGAGTTATTCATGACATCTGGAAATGATGCTATTTGAGCTTAAATACACATACATACACATTCATTCATTCATTCATTCGTACATACATTTCATTATTATTTATCTTATATTGCATAAGATGTACGAAATGTTTCCTTTAACTTTGGAAAATTTGTTGAAATCCTTTTAGAAAATTCTTTCCTTCAAAATGAAAATGTTTGCATATGGATGTGGATGCTTGTGGATGTGTATGTGTATGCGCGTGAATGTATGCCTAAGTGCGTATTCATATTCTTAAGTATATGATTGTGTACGTATTCAGCAAAGAAAATGCGTCTTAATTATAATTGTATTTGTGTGTGTGTATGTGTATGGATGAAATTATTAGTGGATTTATAATAAAAATTTATATTGGGTATAAGCATAAATTGTTGTTATATTTGAGGTTTAAAGGTATTCATTTACGGTAGTCAATGTCATGTTAAAGTAACTCGAATTAGGTTTTCTTTTGGGTTGTGAATGTCATTTTAAAATTTGTTTTGAAGTCAGGATGTTTAATTTCCAAGATGGATTTGATTTTTATTATCACAATGGACACAATATCCTGGCCAAAGTGGATCGTTACTGCTCAAAAACATAACCTAACCAACCTTAACAACTTATCGTGAATGGACTAGAAGACTTAGAGCAAACGATTTCGGTGTGAATTATAATTAAAGTCTCTGGAAGTCCGACAATTTATGATGATGTACAGTTGATATCGATCAATACCGGAGTCAAACACGAGTATGCTTGCATAATCATTCACTGTAAGGATAGTTATCATTCCTACAGACCCTTAAAAGTTCTTGAATTCATTCGAAGGCTGTAAACTACATTACTATTATTGCTGATTATTGACATAAAATTTAATTCTTATTATAATCATTATTATTTGTGCATAAAAATATTGAAATGTATGGGATGGTTGGTGGGTAATGGAGGGAGCGAATTTTCTCGAATTCCAAAATTATTCCAGCTATCCCACTTCCACGGTTTGAAAGAGAATCTTCTGGACTACCATTTTCATATAGTCGGGCCGGTGCATTATTTCTTATTTATTACAAATGACCACTGATCTTCTAGAGAATTTTCAAGCAAAAAATTAATATTTTCAGAGCCAATTTTCTCAATACCATATCATTTTATATGTGGCTATATTGCTGAATATACTGAGAGGCCTAGGAACCTTCCTTTTCATATAGTATGGTACTTATAGACCTTGTGTATAGCTTAAAATTAGCTCCTAAACAAGTGGGCTCGTTCAGGTTGATACTGTTAAACCGCTAACAGTGCTCTGTTAAGGGCAAATGTGGCGCTGCTAAAATTTATGGAAATTCTTGGATTTTCAAATTAGAAAACCTCTCAGAATAAATAAAATTGCCATGAAAAATTTCTCCAAAATTTGTCATTCGGAGTTGTCTTTAAACTGTAGGCCCCGCCACTCAAATATAAAATTAACATATGCAACATAAGTGGTGTGAGAAGCTCGGTCATAATCCTGACTGAAGGGTTGTAATGACCAATTATGTATGTATGTTTGTATGTATGTATGTTATTTTGTTGCCAAATTTTTAACCGAAGTTAACGTAACATCCAACATTGTTTAATATTTGTTTAGTTATTGTATCACTTTTCCTATTGCAACATATCCGAGTTCAAGACTCTTCTCCTCCCTCAAATAATTTTAAGAAATGTGTCATATTTTATTTCATTTCATTTTATTTTCTTTTTATGTGTTATTCATCATATTTCACTCGTTATCATTTTTATTTATGACGAACAAGAAAATGTTTTTCCTTTTTTTTCGGAAACAATTCCATCGAAAAAGACTACTTCGTGCAGATTAAAATGAAAGGAAACTGAAGGAAAACTAAATATTTTATTAAATATAGAGGAAATGAAGAAAAGATTTACAATTGTCAGCAACTATTTATTTTATAGATGTATGGATGTTATGGTTGTTAACAGAGAAAAACTGCTTATGTCTGATTATGGAAAGAAAACACCTAGTGATGATAGAATTCAATTTCCACGACGCCAAAAAAAAATTAATTTCAGAAAATTTCTAGGGATCTACATGGTCTGGATGCATGGAAACTTTCTCGTCAAGTCCTACCAGTTTTTAGCGGTTCTTTAAAGACATTTGTAATCTGGCGTTATTATAATGAAAATTAACAGCTTTTTTATTCATGTGTGTGAAGATAAATTCGAATTTGAAAATCCAAGACGCAATCCATAAATTTTAGCAGCGCCACATTTGGCGTTAACAGAGCAAAATTTTCTCTTAACAAAACAAAATTTATCGTTAACAGAGCACCGTCAGCGGTTTAACAGTTTCCATTTGAAAAACCCACTTGTTTAGAAGCTAATTTTAGGAAATACTCCAGGCCTATGAGTACCATACCATATTCAAAAGAAGGTTCCAACACCTCTTAATATAATCAGCAATATTGTCACATGTAAAGTTATATGGTATTGAGAATATTGGCTTTTTGCTTGAAAATTATGTAGAAGATCAGTGGACATTTTGGGACATATGGAAAATAGTACACCTACCCGACTATATGCAATTGGCAGTCCAAAGAGTTCTCTTTCGAACCGTGAGAAAATTAGCTTCCTCCATCCCCCATCAACTATTCTTTACATTTCAAATTAACATTAATTTCTATGCCAATTGTCTGCAATAATTGCAAAGTAGATAACTACTCTACTTACTGCCACTGTTAAACAGTTAACAGTGCTCTGTTAATAGTAAATTTTGCCCAGTTAAAGTTAAGAAGTGGCGCTGCTAAAAGTGTGGGTTTGCGTCTTTGATTTTTAAATTCGAATTTATCTTCACACACATTTTTTTATTCTTCTCTTTCGTTGAGCATGCTCTTCCAAACATTTGCTTAGCACTCTATAGAAAGGTTCTGGCCCCTGTCAATGGCGTGGAAAGTTTCTTTCTCGCATGCCTGTCTGTTTGTTTCGAGAAGGATATAAAAATTTTAATTTTTTCTCCTTTGAAATCTCTATCAAATGCTTGAATTCTATTAATTCATGATTTGAAACATGTTTTCTTTTTGAACCTAATATTGAATACTTATCGTTGTTCTAAATTTAATTAATTTTTATTGTTTAATCTGCCTTGAAATTAGAATTTTATTTGCAAATTTTCCCCGATAAATCACCAAAAACTCTGCAAAACTATTTTACAATTCCCCATTGGCATGCATGATAAACCCTATATTCAAGAAAAAATTTTTTCACACATTATCATGTACATACATATGTACATATGTATGTGTTAAATTTTTATTTTATTTTTTTTTATAAAAAAACGAAAAAATGTTCAACAAAAAATCTACATCTACATAGAATGCTGACAGTTAGACAAATTTTCAAATCGCATGACATATGACCTCATATGCAAAAATGAAGAAGAAAAATACAAAAAAGAGAGGAAAAACATCCTCTCATATACATTGTATAGAGAAAAACCCAAATACATACATACATACAAAAAAAGTATTCAACAAACACGCACACAATGTTAACAAATTGTCATCGAAAATATAAGAAAAAAAATTTGTTTTCGGATTGAATTGTTAGAAAAATAGACAAAGAATCAGAAGTGAAAAGAGCAAATGTTTCATAACATAACGAATACAATAATGTTCTCCATAGACTACATACAACAAAAACAAAAAAAGAAAAAACATGATGAAAAATAAGAAGAAAAACAGAATGAACACTTACGAGTATTATTTGTCTCTGAAATGTGTTTTATGAACAAAAGGAAGATGAAGAAGATGAAGCTAAAGAATCCGAAATAACACCCACATTATATTGTTATCGTGATAAAGTGTTTGAATTTTAAATAGAATCACTTGATGATAATGATAAACCATGCTCCTTCTCCCTCCCCTCTCTTTCTCTCCCTCTCTTTCTCTTCTCCCCATATTTAACGATGTATAGTTATTTGATAGGAAATAAATCAATCTAAAGAATAGAAGGAGGTATTGCAAATGTAGGGGATTATACAGGGTAAAGACTAATGGAGCCAACTAATAAGTCTCTAATATAATACAATATAAGCATGAGAAATAATACTAATGGAAAGCGTTTGACAATCTTCTTAAACACACACTTTTCTAAATGTAATCGATAATCTTGTGTCCAAGACACAAGAATACATAGTATAGCAACTCGAATTCGCCCTTGTCTAGTAGGTAATGTTATGGCTTATTAGACAAGAGTCCTTGGTTCGAAGCCCAGCTCAGATATCTCGAACAAAGCGGAATAGAAAAGTATTTCTTCGGCAACAACTCAGCAGATTTCTGGCAAAAACTCTGAGAGCATATAAAAAACTGCCATGAAAAGCTTCTTAAAATTTTCTATCGCGTTCGGAGTCGACTTTAAACTGTCCCTGTCACTCATGGGCGAAATTAAAGCACACAACATGGGTGATGAGCGAAGCTAAGTTGTAGTCCTGACTAAAGGGTTTATAACATGAGCGTTCAAAATCAAAATACATTCGTTAGGGACTTAACCGCTGCCTGGCATTGCATTTTTCAGGAATATTCCCCACTCTGTAGTGGTCAGGCAGCATATGAGAAAGTTTAATGGCAGAAGTCTTAATAAAAAATTACTCCGCACTCATCCTGCCATGTATGTTTGAAGCATCGGTGGGCCTTTGAGAAAATTGTAGGGAATCATATAATTAACCCGGATGTGTGCATATCTTCAGTCGCTGCAGTCTAAACGTAAGGCCACGGCGGTTCAAACAACTTGTCTGACATCTCACACAAAACGAAATATGAACAAATATTTCTTCAGCGATTTCTTCTCTGTAGATTTCTGGCAAAAACTTTCAGAATAAATAAAATTGCCATTAAAGTTTCTCAAAAATCTGTCGTTCGGAGTCGACTTTAAACTGTAGAACCCTGCACTCATGATTAAAATTAACACACACAATATAAGTGTTGTGAGAAACTAGGTCGTAATCCCGACTGAGTGGTTGTGATGTCTAATTATGTATGCATATTCTTCCAGTATAGCAGTATGTTTTTAGTTTAGATTGGCCCTGTGTTTAACTCAATTAAGCCGTCTTAGCCCTCTGTTTTAATTGAAGCTCAGAGGAGATCCAATTGAGTATAAAAAGTAATGCTGTAGTGAGAGTGGAAGAAAGTGCACTTGTGATGAGGACGACTAGCTGCCTGCCTATCAGTCGACAGATGTTGATGTTTGCACATGTACACCATAAAGCAAGGTTGGTTCCACCACCGCCCGATATAGTCAATATATGGTAAAGTAGGCGGTATGTTGTTCGAACAGAATACCCATTTTGATGTAAAATTTTTATTATCAGCTTTACACGAATGAATCAGCATTCATGGTGATTTGGAAAAACAGTCTGCATAAATGACAACTACTTTGACAGATGTAGCTTCAACAAAATAACAGTTATCAACTGTCAAAGTTTGGTAGTCAATGTTGGGAAAACCCGATACAAATTCCTTACAACTAACCGAACCGGCAAACATTAGTATTTTGTAATTCCCATCCAAATATGTGTATAAAAAAATAGTTCTCTGATCCTACAACAATCAACAAAAAGTCCTAAAATTAAGACGAAGAAGAAGAATAAAACTAACGAAATATTTTATTTAAACAAATTACGATGATACAACAAATACATACGTTCACATACTTTTGCCACACAACTATGTATGTATGTGTGTACATTCATAGGAATGTGTTGGTTTAAAATGTTTTCGAAAATAAAAAAAAAATATTTTCAAACAAATTTCTGTTGTCGACTGTAAAAAGCAAGAGAATTTATTACACAATAATTTCTACTTCGGAAAAATAACTTTCGGATTTAAAATCCATAACGAAGTAAAGAATTACTAGAGATAAAGAATGAAAAGTGTATGGAATAAGTGAGTAAAAGAAATATTTGTTGAACAGGTATGAGAATGGATGTGTAGAGTGAGTGAGTGTATGGAATTTCAAAAGGATAATGAAATATTTAATCAAAATATTTATTATACCGTACGAGGTGTGTTCTAAAAGTGAGGTGAATTTTTAAATTTCAACGGGATAGGAGCGCTCGCCCTGGATGCCCCCTAACACATTAATAATTGATGAAAATGCTTATGGAGAATTTTCGAATCACAATTAAAGAAGTTTCTCAGGATATCGGCATATCACTTGGCTCATTCCATGTAATTTTTTCAGAAATTTTAAGCATAAAGTGTGTAGCACCGAAGTTCGTTCCAATTTCCTGATTTTTGACAAAAAAAAATAATGTGCCATGAGCATCGCTCAGGAATTGTTGGACCAATTTTTGTGGATTTTTTTCGAGTGCATGGGGACGTATCTCGGCAATGGCATCACGAGTGTTGGCCTTCAAATGCTCCATTGTCTCTGGCTTGTCGGCATTACACTTTTCTTTTAAGGCGCCCCACAGAAAATAGTCCAACGCTGTCGAATCGAAGCCTCTTGTCGACCAATTAACATCAGCATTTTGGCTAATTTAACGGTCATCAAAAGTTTGACGCAATAAATCGATTGTGGCATGAGATGTGTGGTAAGTTGCACTATACTGTTGAAACCAAACATCGTTCACATCAATACCATGAAGGGCGGGTACATGAAGAGCGGGTAATGGTTGCACCGTTCTTATTTTCAAAGAAATATGGGCCAATGATGTCTCCTCTCTACAACCCACACCAAACAGTCACTGGTAATGGGTTCATTGGCTTTTGCAAGACCACGTGTGGGTTTTCTGAGCCCCAAATGCAGCAACTTTACTTATTAACGTACCCACCAAGATGAAAATGAGCTTCACCCGAAATGAAGATTTTTTTTTTTTGCAAAATGAACATCATCAGCGTAAACAAAGCGGATGGTCAAGCGGCTAAACCCTTGAACTAATTGAACTTTGTTAGGCGTCATACCGAGATCTTTTTGCAAAATTCGGCGTTAACTGATTCGTAAAATCTTCAATTCTTGAGGACGATGACGAGTTAATGTTGATGGATTCTTATGCACACTCTCAGCCACTGCTTCGATATTTTCGGGTGTATGCACAGTACGAGTATGCTTACGTCTTGATGTATCAACAATGAAAGCAGTTTCACGAACTGTAGCCATAAACTTGCGTAAACCGAGCACTGTTGGTCCTTCTCTGCGACCAAATGTTGTACGAAATTTCCATGCAATTTCCGACCAATAGCCTTTGTTTTGGAAATAAATTCCAACGTTTCTCAAGCGTAACTCGATTCATTACGTACAGTGGAGATAATTTAATGACTTTTGTGACAGAATAGAATGACATAAGTATTGCCAGATTCAAAATATCCGATGATTTAAATTTAAACCGATAGATGGCCCACCCGATAATATTATGTTTTTTTTTTTGTGATTACAAAACCTTGTATAAAATAAAAATTAAATACTAATATTGTGTTGAGCTACAATTCCATTAACAATAACTTTATATCCACAATATTAATTTGTTTTTCATTGCTAATTACAAAATTACATTCTGGTGTAATAAATATGTATATATGAGCCTCAGGCTAGTTAATTTATAAATAATTTGTTACTAAATAAATTTCAATTTAGTATTTTATGTTACAAAACCAAACCTCGATGGCTTCAGGCATAAAATCCAACGAATCAGTATAAAACATTTCATAAAGTATTGTGTATAGTTAATAACAATTAAAAGGGAAAATTTAAAAAAATATTTCAAACAAATATAATGCGTGTGAAGATAAAAACGAGTTTAAAAACCAAAGACGCAAACCTACAATTTTAGCAGCGCCACTTCTTGCCTTTAACTTCTTTGCTATTAACAGAGCACTATTAACTATTTAACAGTGGCAATAAGTAGATTAGTCTTCTATTTTGCAATTATTGCAGACTACTGATATAAAATTTTATTCTCATTATGAATATTATTATTTGTGAATAATGGGGATAAAGGGAGCAAATTTTATCCAATCCCAAAATTATTCCAGCTATCCCATTACCACGGTTCGAAAGATGACCCTCTGGACTACCATTTGCATATAGTCTGTACGGTGTATTGTATCTTATATGTACCAAAATCGCCACTGATCTAGAGATTTTTCAAGCAAAAAATTGATATTTTCAGAGCCAATTTTCTTAATATCATATCACTTTGAATGTGATTATATTGCTGATTATATAAAGAGGCCTTGGAACCTTCCTTTGCATATAGTAAGCTTGTTCAGATGGATACTGTTAAACAGCTAACAGTGCTATTTTAAGGGAAAATTTTGTTCTGTTAAGAGAAAATTTTGCTCTGTTAGCGCCAAATGTGGCACTGCTAAAATTTATGGGTTGCGTCTTGGGTTTTCAAATTCGATTTTATCTTCACAGAGTATGGTAGTCACGGACCTAATAATTAACCTAAAATTAGCTCCTAAACAAGTGGGCTTTTTCAGATGGATACTGTTAAACAGCTAACACTGTTCTGTTAAGGGCAAATTTTGGTCTGTTAAGAGAAAATTTTGCTCTCTTAACAGCAAATGTGGCGCTGCTAAAATTTATGGATTGCATCTTGGATTTTCAAATTCGAATTTATCTTCACACAAATACAAATATGTACAGTACTGTAATACATATTTCTAGTTACCCTATGGCCATATAGTCTTCAATTAAAGCCTATATGCATAATTTATATGTTTATTATATAATCTATCCAACTCCAAGTACATTCCCTCCCACTTTTGTTTTTACATTTCTACAATTATAGTCACTTCACTTATATGAACTCATTTAATAATAACTTTCATTGTATATATACTATAAACTAATACAAAAGCAAAATGTCCTTCGTATGTATGTGTGTGTGTATGTGAATATGCAATTATTTAACTCTCTAACTGTGTATCTATTTATTTAATTCTCCTGCTATTATTTTGCAATAATAATGCAAATGAATGGCATTCACAATTATTACCTGCTCTGTTCTGTTCTCTTTCTTTTTTTTTTTGGTATTGTATTGTATAATAAAATAAATTTTATTTTTTATTTAAATATTTCCTCTCACTTTCTCTCCCTTTCTCGCTTGGTTTTATTTTCTATTTATTTTATTTATTTCATCCGTTTTGGGTAAATTTTATTAGATTTTCGTTTTCATTTTAATTTTTCATACAACTAAATATCGAATGTACTCAGCTTTATGTGCATGTGTATTAAGTATAAATGTGTGTCTCTGTGTGTGTGGAAGTTTAAGTACTAGTATGTGTAAACTAACCAAATAATGCCTATAAGGTGATACACTCACACACTTATGATATTGTGATACTAATAATGGTTTTTAATTTTCATTGCTTGTGTGTATCTGGGATAAAAAGAGAAAATTCAAGGAGAAAGAGGAATTTTTTGGAAGGCCTTTAAGAGAGTGATTTCTGATATGCCAATTTTCTACAACAGGTTTCTAAAACTACAGATTTGCGTCGTCTCTACATATCACCATTGGATTTAGAATCGTAAGTTTGCAAAGGGCCTTTTGGAAGAGCTGCATCGATGTAGTTTTAATGTCTATGGTTATGCGGATGATCTGGATTTTGAGCCGCACACTCTCATTTTGATAGGCGACTATATTGTAAGATATATAACCAAAATGATGCCCATAATGTGGTTTAAGCTTCAATCCTCGCAAAACGAAATTGATAGATTTTTCCAGACGGTATAAGATACTTAATTTTAACTTACATAATTGCATGCATAATTGGACATCACAATCCTTCAGTCAGGATTACGATCTATCTTCTCACACCACTTATGCTGCGTGTGCTAGGACCTACAGTTTAAAGTCGATTCTAAACAAAAGAAAGTTTCTTGGCAATTTTATTTACTCTCAGAGTTTTTGCCAGAATTTGCTGAGAGGAAGTCACCGTGGAAATATTTTGTTTATATTTAGGCCTCATTTCTTACACACTACCTACTAGACTACGGCGACTAGTAACTTGCCGATCCTTAATGAAATTCAACTTTCCTTGTTTAAAAGTATCATTCCGGCCATTCCGGATCCCAAGTTGCCCTGGAATGACAACATAATTGAGAGAGAAGCAAGAGTAAAGCTTCAGATCTGCAAAAGGATCGTAGAAAATATCGGAGGGTTTTAGACCAACCACCACATACTGGCTCTACTGCTCATACTGAAACCAACCTATCTTTGGAGTGTACATGTTTGATGGATGGTAGGCAAACATCAATACCTCTGCCGTCTGCTAGACTAAAGTACGCAGTTAGTCAGCTGTCCTGATCTGTTCCACTCTAAACAAAGCATTATTTATTGATATGTTGTGTGTGTTAATTTTATACATGAGTGGCGGGACCTACAGTTTAATGTGGACCCCTTACGACAGATTTTTGAGAAACTTTTCATAGGAATTTTATTTATTTTCACAGTTTTTGCCAGAAATCTAGAGAGGAAGCCGCCGAAGAAATATTTCTTCATATTTTGTTTTGTTGGAACCATGGCCTCACGTCTAATAAGCCAACACACTACCTATTAGGCTGCGGCGACTTCAAGCATTATTTGTTTTACTCAAATGAATTCTTCTAACTTTTAATTAAAATAGAGGGCTGAGATGGTAGCAATACATAAGGCTCATGGTCCAACGTGGACTATGGACAGGATGCTATTTTGGAAAGACATAAAAACATCCGGTTCGATTATGTAGTCCCTTACGGTCTGAAGATCCGAAGGTTCACCATGATATCCTGCAGGTGTATTTATTAAGGATTTCAATAATAAACACTTTACTGAGCGCCTGACAACTGTAGTGTTTTCCAGGCGGAGGCCAAGGTTATTTTGAAAGCGACGCAATACTTTTTGACACAATTTTCTTAAAAATCTTTTGATTTAGTCGAACAGTCAGAGCAGTCATTAGAAGGAATGTCTTTCGGCATACCTACCAAAAGCACAGTGGCCTGTAAAAATCATTATTGTGCAATGGCCCAATACGGTTGACGTGGTCCGATCAGAAACTTTACTGTCACCCGAATACGGCTGAAGTGGCAGTCAACGTGTCAGTCAACTGAGGCCATCTTAATACCTACGCCCTATAACATTTCGGAGATTTCCGAACTCCTTATCGGCTTCGGCCAGCTCTTTAGCAATGCGGTTTTCAACGATATTCCTATGTCCTAGAACCCATATAAGAGTTACCTTTGAATGATTCGAAATCTCTTTTGAGATTGTCAGCACAGAATGTGGGTTAAGTTAGGTTTAATTGACACCAGCTTCAATGGGGATAGATTACTTGAGTTACTCCTGTTAGGTCCCGGGCGGAACTATTCCATCATTAAATTACAACTTCTGCTTGGTATATCCCAAAATTATTTGGCATATTCCACATATTGGGTTTTATTATGGACACTTTTGGGCTACAATTTGTATGTAGTGGGATATCTGCAAGAAGTCCCATTTTTCCACAATATCGAACATCCTATCCAGACATTCTTAAAACAAATACATTTTCTTTGTCTAAATTTTGCAATTTTTAAAAGCATTTCGGTATTGCCAGAGCTACTGTTCCACTCAGGAACGTGTGGAGCACAATTTTAAAGAAATGGGATAGATATTCCATTCTCTGATATCGTATATTTGGGTGATTTCTTCCTTGACTATTTTTACATTAACATTGCTCTGTTAACTTTAATATTAGCTCTGTTAAAATTTTTGGTTTTTGTCTTTGCTAGTAAAAATCAAATTTATCTTCACACACATATATCCCAATCATCCCGAGAGTTTTAGGATGATTTAAAACACTTTTGGCTAGAGTCGTTCTCTCAATAAAATCTCGTTACTTAAGAATTCTTCTTTTTTGATTCCCAAGCACCGGATAATAATAGAAAAGGAGTTTTGCGGTCACTTCTTCTTCGTCGTCGTTGCTTCCTAGTCTTCGACCGTTTGTACTTTTAGTTCGGCATCGAGTTATAATCGCTAGGAGGTTCCTAAAATGGAATCTATTCACGTTTGAAACAAGTTTTGTTTTGCATATATCCATATTAAGTCAGGTACGCTTGATCCCTTTGCAAGTGAGTTCATTATTCCGCCTTTTTTTGGCCAGCAAGTTAGTAGTAGTTACTAAAGAAATTTAAAAAGGCCTTCCATTCATACACAGCCTTTTTGTGGGCTACTATTCCCAATCATCCCTATTTTTATTTATTTTAAATGTTCATTAGTTTTATTTGTTTCTCTCTCTCATATACTATTGAGAGAGTGTGTATGTACACATATATTTTTATATGTATTTTACTTATTTGCATATAAATTAGAATATTTTGTTTTGTTTTAATTCTTTTATTTGTACGTTTTTCCCCCTCCCCATTTTAGTGGCTCGTATTTGTGCGGTACCTGTGTGTTTAATGGAACTTTTTACATCATCAATTGAATTTAAATTAAAATAACATGTGTTGTGTCGTATTCGTTTTAATAATCGAACGAATGACTATAAAATTGTTTAAATATTATGTGTATTGTATTGTAAATTATAAATTACAATTACATTTGAGAGGGAGAGGGAGAGGGAGAGGGAGTACGCAAAACAATTTTTGAAAATATTCGATAGCAAATTAAAAACCAATAAATTAAAGTATTTTCATCAAACTGGTAGAGTAGGGTAGTGGTCATGGCATTGAACCTAAAGAAGAGATGAATTTAATTCGCCAGCTGGTTTTGGTCAGATGTGCTGGAATGATAGTTGATCTAACACTTAACAGAATATAACCCTCCAAGATCTGCAGAGAAAACCATGACTTAATAGGCGATGATTAGAGACATTTAGAGGGGATGAATGAGGTATAAAGTTGGTTGTTGGTAACCACATAACTATTATTATTCGCAACCCAGTAGATTCACATATGTTCTTATAATATATGCCAAGAAACCAGTATCCAGTTAAAGTGGCAATTAGGTTTATTACATTCAATACACATCTAATATGCTAAGATGTAAGCCGCTGTAGTGTTTGAAGTGCTTAAGTACAAATTCCACTACGCCCTATACAACCATCCATTTTCACAGTGGGCATTGTTTCATAGTGGTACATAGGGACCCCAGTCTAGAACTTGATCTAATAGAACAATAGTCAATAGTTTAGCTGGGAAAACTTTGTTAAAAGAATTAAAAAAAGTCAACAACAACAAGTTAAGACGATCTGTACTGCCCTTAACCTATATAGAGTTTGCCTATGATATTTCCCTAACTCTAACCAATAGTTGCTGTTTGGCATCAGCAACTATAAGTCTTCGTTTTTTTTTTTCCTGACAAAACCCCTGGTATTTTTCTTTTCCGCAATGGTAGACATGTGTTCTGGTGATTCGTTCTTCTAGGTCACAGAAGCTTGGACCTAAATCGATCCTTATTTTATGGCTAATATTCTCGGTGGCAAAGCTGACTACTATCCGGAACGTATTCTTGAATAGCCTAAGGCATAATCACAGTGAAGAGGCTCGCTGTCTTCACCTTATTCGCCAATTATATCCTTCAAACTACAATTCCCACCCATAGACAGAGTCTGAATCTATCAGCGTTGTCATCTGGAGCAATGATTGAGCAAATAAGTTTGATACAAGAGTGTCCCTATTTAGCCAAACTTAGCTGATTCCACCTGACTGCCATATATTATTGTTATCATACATTCAAAGATGGAAAGTACCAGCGATTTTCCTAAGGGATTTCGAAAATTCAATTATGGACCCGAGTACCTCAGCTGCCGTATAACTACCAGTCTTTGGCCTATCCGTAAAGCACAGAATGTTCCTTTTAAAGTGAAACTGTCTCATTCAAGCTTAATTATCAATCAAATTCCAAATCTCTTTTCAAAATCATAGATTCTACTGATTCTGTTCCATACACAGTTAAGGAAACACCTGATAACCACTCATACACAT
The DNA here is from genome assembly GCA_927399465.1 of Sarcophaga caerulescens. Taxonomy (NCBI): domain Eukaryota; kingdom Metazoa; phylum Arthropoda; class Insecta; order Diptera; family Sarcophagidae; genus Sarcophaga; species Sarcophaga caerulescens. The sequence goes on along the minus strand of OV656866.1, from coordinate 91,591,739 downwards.
AATAAGGTGGAATTCTGATTCAGTTGTGAAATTATGAAGCGATGTCCAATACATTGGCACACATCGTCGTATCAATCCAAGTATTTTATAGTACAACAGTTTCAAGCAGTGTTATCAAATAATTGTTGTTTTATGTTGATTGAAAGCTTACTCACCATTTACTTTGAGCAGAGCATCTCTAAATATTCTTGCACCATGTGTTTTACACGTTCCTTTGATATCTACGTGTATCCATCAATTCCTCAGCTATATCGACCACCTCCCCTTTGCCGTCAATCATAATTATTTTGCGGACTTTTCAAGCATTGGCAACATGCTTGATGCCACTTCTTAGCGGTTGATTATTATGTTGGCTTATTAAACGAGGACTCAAAAGATCAAATTCTCAAGTCTAACATGTTCAAAACAGCTACGAAAGTAAGCTAGTTTGCTTGAAAGAGAATCAAATCGTTTGCTTGGATTCGACATTAAACTGTTAGGCCCGCTACTAATGGATGAAATTAACACACATGGGTGGTATGAGAAACTAGGTTGTAATCCTGACTAAAAGTTTGAAATATCCAATAATACATGTATGTGTGTATGTATCAAATAAAATTATATTTTGGTAACAGCATCTTCCTCAGAATTCTTGCTTAATACTTAAGGTTTCCTTAAAGAAAAAAACATTTCGCATGCCATCTGCAGCTTTTGTGCTTGCTGTCTGTCAATCAATTTGATAAGCATCATAATCAAATAACCCTTAGAAAAATATGACATCCAATGAAATTATATGAACATTTTCCCCAGTAATGATATTTTCTTATATATGCGGGTTAATGTTATTTTCCCATATCACTCTCTATCACATGTCATGTGCTAATGTCTAAACTCCTTGTAAAGTTTTCGGTGTTGTTGTTGTTGTTTGTGTGGTTGTCTAGGGGAGCCCTAAAGCAATTTTGAGTTTAATACGATTATTTTGACCCAACGATTAATGACATAATCAACCTCTATTGACATTTAAAACGAAAAACAATCCTTTTGTTTTTCTTTTATTTTCTTCTTCATCTTTTTCTTCATCCTTCAAAATCGCAGCCAAAAATTTGTAATAAACAAACCCATTTTAACCCATGTAAAGGATAAACGCCTTCCATCTATGCTTACCGAGTACACACAGTGAGTGATACATTGACACTTTTATTAAAAGATAAGTGTAGTAAGATGGGTTTTAAAACCCAAAAAAATTTTCTTTCGAACACCATTTCCAATAGGAGGTTAAATTTGTGGACGTATTTTGTTTTTTAATACATGGAATCCTAGACCAATTAGTCTAGGTTTTCTAACGACCACACCTCATGTAACCTCTCTACAGAAACCATATCAATATTGGACAATTATTCACTTACCACCGCCGAAAATGGGTAAAGAATAGAAGGAATAGACTTTGAAAAAAGGAGTAGAAAGGGACAAGTGTTTACTTGCTTACTTAATTGGTTACTACAATCCTTTAGTTAGAATTACAACCTATTTTCCCACCATCACCCATGTTGTGTATGTTAATTTTAACCATGAGTGACGGAATCTGCAGTCTAAAGTCGACTGCGAACCACAGATTCTCAATGTCGGAAAAGCATAATTTCCCATGACACTGGCGCATAAATCAGGTTGAGTTTGACCGCTGTCATGAGTAATATTAGCTTCGAGAGCTATTGTGGTTTGTGGCTTATTCGCATACACTTGCGTCTTAAGAAAACCCCACGAGAAAGAGTCGAACGCGGTCAAATTGCACAATATCTCATCACCTCCTGATCTGGGTCACACGCACCGCCGACCCATTAAAACCATATGCCGTTGGTGTCTACATCACCCAATTTAAGCCAAGAAGGTTGAAATCATTGATTTAAAGTGTTTGCCATTGACAGTGGACAGGAAAAGTTGTTTATTCTCAAAAAGTACGGACTGATGACGCTTAAAATCCATACCAAACACTGAATTTTTCAGAAGGAATTGAACGCTCTTGGACGTTCATGTGGATTGGTAACGTCTCAAATTCACCAATTTTGTTTATTCACGTAGCCACTCATCCAGAAATCAGTTTCATTCCTGAAGCTGATTTTTCGATGAAAATTAGGGTTTTTTACCAACAGATCCAGAGCTCATTCAGAGAGCACACCTGGTTGTCTATGGTCGCTTACCTTCAGTGCCTAGGTCAGTTAAATTTTGCTCCTTTACGGTTCCAAGTCATGACACAAAATTCTCCTGGTTGTGGTCTATAAAAGGCCGAGTTCTTGCCAGCGACGTGAAATCGAATGCCTGGAATTCTCCTGCACATTCTCCCGTGATGTTGTGAGAGGTGTTGTTGTCAGCATATTTTGTATGAAGTAGTCGTAGTCCAGTAGGTAGTTTGTTGGCTTATTAGACGTGAAGCTGAGGTTCAAACCCCCGGCCCAATCGTCTTGAACGAAACGAAATGTAAAAAAATATTTCTTTCGGCGACTTCCTCTCAATAGATTTCTGACAAAAACTCTGAGCGTAAATAAAATTGCCGTGAAAAGCTGTCGTTCGAAGTCGGCTCATGAATAAAATTAACACACACAAAATGGGTGGTGTGAGAAGGTAGGTTGTAGTCCTGCCTAAAGGGTTGTAATGACCAATTAAGTAAGTAAGTAGGTAAGTTCTGTGTTGGGTGCTGGTCAAATAATTGCTGATCTACAATAGGTTGCCCGGTAGGACAATTGTTGCCATCGTAAAGTAGGCGAAAGGCGCGGTACTTTGCCTGAGAGAACACCCATTTTGAGAAAAACAATTTCATTATTTGCAAGTGTGGTTGAATGCTATATCCGTCCATGGTGATTTGACAGAACAGACTGAATAAATGATAACTAATTTGACTGATGTGGCTTCAACAAGATGGCCGTTATGAACTGTCAAAATTCAGAAACGGTGTAGAATTGTTCTTTTTTGGTTTGAGAGTGATTGTGGGCTTTTCTATTATTTTATTCTTGTTCTTCTACAGTTAAATGTACATAAAACATGTTTATAATGTTGTTGTAAATTATCATTAATATTATTATGTTGGGACATTAAAGGTGCCCTCACTGGCTGTCTGTCTGTAGCCCTTTTGAGACGATCATTACTGCCTGTTATTGTTGTCGTTAAAAATTAAACGGATTTTATTTTATTTTAATGTTGTTGTAAAAGTTGTTTTCGAGTTAAATAATCCTTGCTGTTGTAAACATGTTTTTGGGTCACAGGGACATAAACATTTGAATAGAAAACGAAGCACAGACGGACAGATACAGCAGTAAGTAAGCAAACCAAACTTAACTCGTTCTCTCACTCTGTTTCTCTAAAAAAGTATGTTTGTATATATATTTGTGGCTTTGTTTATATGTATTTAACCAAAAAAAAACCGAAATTTGCATATTTGCATACAAAAATACAGCCTTACACAGAGGACAAGATATCTTTTGTTGTCCTGCTCTCTATACCTACCATAAGCAAGCCAGCAGTGTTGGAAGCCAAAGCAAGGGATTGGGTTATGCGTTGTGTGAAGGAATATAGACAAAAAGGTACAATAACTGGGAATAAATGTTTAGGGGGACAACGATGAGTAGTGGTTGGGACAAATGGGACACCAAACCGAATAGCAAAACCACAACATAAAATAAAAACGTTAAAAAAGTATCTCCAAAAAAATTGGATAAATATTGTATTACAAAGACAAAGTCTACCAAATACAAAGGAAATACAATTTTTCATATAATTTCATGGAAATTTTAGCATATTATGTGATAATCACAAATGATGACAATTTGGTTTATTTTCGTTTTTATTTTTTGGTAGGCGGTTTTAAAGTCATTCGTTGTATTTTAATGTTGTCAACTTAAATTTAAATTATCCAACTAAATGGGAAAAATGGACATAAAATTGAATGAAATTATTGGGAGGATAAGTAAAGGAGGTTTGATTTCACAACTTGAGAAATATTATTGAAACGACATTTGTTTTCCTTTAATCCGGAAGGATAATTTCATGGCACTTTTATTTCCTCCCACAGTTTTTGCCAGAAGAATGTCAAAATTCCCTTTTTTTTGTTTTTTTTTTTTTTTCTTTTTTTGTTGGAGACGTCTAATCAAGGTTTGAACCTTTGACTTCCATGTGTTAAGCCAACACATAGACTATGGCGACATAAGCGAAGATCCTTAAGTAAAATAGTCTCCGTAGTCGAAAGTCAATGACCAACAAAAATAACAACATATCCACATTTCGGCGTCTTCTCTAATACTATACTTCACCTCTTGTATTAAATCCTCAGCCGAGTTTAACTTCTCCCTAACAGAGTTCAAATGATAAGTTTCTTTGATACCTTTTTAACTCCACCATACACATCTTTAGACATAGAGTTTATGTCTTATTTAAGTGTTGTATGTTTAAATTAACTTTGTGGCCTGCTGTTTAACATTACCCAAGATATTCTAGTGCAGAGTGTGGTTAGACTCTCAAAAAAAAAAATACTTTGACTACCTTTTCTTTGCTTACCATACGAACAAAGCAAGAAAATGGAAAGCTTAAATCAAATTTTCACATCATCATCTGCATGTTTGTGATGATGAATACAGTGTTAAAAGCACTGGCATAACCAATTTAATGATGAAAATTTGTTGAATATGAAAACTTTGTCTGGCCTTTTTTCACTCTTATGCTATGGCTCCAGTGGTGGTGGTTGGAAGAAGAAAAATTCTGAGAAAAATAATAAAAAAAAAAGTAAAATTCCATGAATGCAAATTTCTTTAACGTGTTCTAAACAAGTTTTCTTTTATTCGTTCATGGTAAAATTAGTTAAAAAATAAAAAAAAGAGACTAAAAGGAGGCTTGATTTTCTGGAGGTTAACTGAAAAACCCGAAACATTTAAAAGAAAAATTTACGACATCTGCTTAAAAGAAACATTGAGAAGGGAGAGGAAAAATAAAGTATTTTCATATGAGAATTCCCTAACTAGATTAAGAGGAAAATTCTTCTCAAGGCATTATGAAGATGTTCTCTGGCAATATTATTGCAAATCACTGGCTCGTAATTGATGCCTCGAGAGTCATAAAGAGTAACTTTAGGAAAAGCTTCGTAATTGTTTAAATGACGAAACAAACTCTCTGTGACTACCAATCCACACTTGCACGTAAAAAACTTTATCTTTGTAGCGGTTATAATAGTGTTCGTTTTGAAAAGAAGTTAGCTTCGTCAGCTATATCTCCGGTCTAAAGGTTACCCGACCGTAACGAGAACTATGTTAGCATCTTCGATCCAATAGTTATACAACCGACTTAAGAACAATAAAGTTGAAGGTGTTGATGGTCTGCTCGCAGAATTATTTAACATCGGATGTAATGAGCTGGCAGGGCTAGAGGAAAGTATGCCTCTGTATTCCTGCAAAGCTGATAAGACCGTGCAAAATGACTTTGAGCAACTCCCCTGTAGCTACGTCAAGGACCTTTCCGACCTTTGATACTCTTGCCTTGTTAATCCTGGCATGAATGCTATGGCCTCCTCAGCAACATAAACGATGTGCAGCGCATTAACATCCACTGACTGCAGTAGCTCAGCCATGTCGTTCCGATTGAAGACGGATACTTGATCCGGTGATTAGCGTAAATCAACGTTAAGGACAAATTTTACTAGTGATTTAGTGATTCTAATGTCACCATATAGTTCCACAAGAACCACGAAGATGTGTGTGACGATGGCTAGGAAAGTATATTCTTGAATGTTAACAGGTACTATTAAGTTTTATTAAAAAAAAAATTGAAAAAATGAAGAAAGAAAATCTTAAATAATCATGAAAATAAATCAATTCCTGCCTCAGCCATCTCAAAGGAATCCTGCCTTCTGGCAAAATCTCTGAGAGTAAATAAAATTACCATTAAAAGTTGTTCAAAAATCTGTCGTTCGGAGTGGACTTTAAACTGCAGGTCACCGCCACTCATGGTTAAACTTAACATACACAACATTAGGTTCGGTTAGAGGACGCGTACTTGTCAACTGTGACAAGTACAGTACCCGGAGGTCGAATTGACCCATTGTACAACGTCCTAGCTTCTCACACCACTCGTGTTGTGTGCGTTAATTTTATACATGAGTGGCGGGACCTACAGTTTAAAGTCGACTCGGAACGACAGATTTTTGAGAAGCTTTTCATTGCAATTTTTACTCTCAGAGTTTTTGCCAGAAATCTGCTGAGAGGAAGTCGCCGAAGAAATATTTTCTCATTTTCGTTTTGATGTCTGACCTGGGATTTGAACTCGGGCCTTTCGTCTAATAAGCCAACACACTACCTACTAGACTACGGCGACTTCAAAACATTGGTCGTGTGAGAAGCTAGGTTGTAATCGTGACTTAAGTCTTGCAATGATCAATTAAATAAGTAAGTAAGAAAGGTTTTCAATAAATTAAGACAAGCTTGAATTCAGGGAATTAAATTTTGTTCAAAAATTTGGTAATACTGAACGATTCTAGATGATTTGAGATGCCACTGTAGTCTAGACATCTCAAATAAAACGACTTCCCCTCCAAGTTTAGGGCTGTAGTAATAAAGTAATATAACGAGCTGAAGGACTATAATGTCTAGTAAGCATTGTGTTGGCTTATTAGACCAGAGCCAGTTGTTCAAATCCCCGCTCAGACATCTCGAACAGAGTGAAATATGAGAAAATATTCTGGGAAAAATACTGAAAGTAAATAAAATTACCGTGAAAAATTTCTTCAAAATTTAACGTTCGGAGTCATCTTTAAATTGTAGGTCGCGCCACTCATGTGTAAAATTAACACACGCAACATGGGCGGTGTAAGAAGCTAGGTTGTAGTCCTGACTAAATGATTGTAACGATCAATTGAGTTAGTAGATAATTCGTTCTCCACAATCTAATAGTGGATATATACTGGATTCTACTGGATCTTTATTATTCCCTGTGTACTTGGGTAATTTTCCAAACGATCCTCGTTAAATTAAGTAGATTTCCCACATAATTATTTTACCATTTAATTTGTGATAAAAGATTTCTATGATTTTCCTTGTTAGTAATTTTAATTCAAATATTTTAATATTTTAAATTTGAAATGCTATTTGAATAAGAGCGATTACATTTGTGTAAATATAAATTATAATATGATAAAATATTTGTATGTACATATGTATGTATGTATGTATACTTTACTAAATATTTGGAAATTCAAATACTAGTCCATTACGTTTTATTAGTAATTTTTACAAACAAAAAATTTAGAACAATTAAACTTCTATATTTCAATCAATTAAAATAACTCTCTCTCACTCTCTCTCTCTCCCTCTCTCTCTGTAATAATGTGAAGTTTTTCACAAATGAAAATAATTCCTAAAAATTATACATACTTTACATGCCTACAATGTGTATAATAGAGCAAAAGAGACGGATAAACAAACACACAGTTGAAGAGAGAGAGAGATGTCATATAAAAGAGAGAGAAAGAAAAAACAGAATAAACTTTTAAACAAATTTACTAAAAATTATTTTAATTATTGGCAATACATAATATTTGTTAGTGTGTGCCATTATAAAATCAATACCCATTCATAACAACATAAGCATCTTTCTGTATGTGAGCATATTTATTCATATTTATTATGCATATAATTGCATATTATTGCATATTGTATAGTGTAGATTGCTATTCACACAGATACTTGAACAAATATTGTGCACAGAAAGTATTGAAAGTACTCTACTAATTAAAAACGTATTTGTAAAAACCAAAAATCAAAAAATCAAGAATACTCTTGCATATCATAATGAAATTCACTCTTACCAATCGAGCGTATTTATTCTTTGAAATAATTTTAAAGGGGCAACAGAAAGAGAGAGAGAGAGAGGGAAAGAAAGAAGACTAAGTCAAGTTATTGGTAAAATGTGTTCACAAAAGAGAAAAACTTGAAAAACTAAATTAATGGAAAATAATTGGAAATTATGATGAAAAATTTTCTTATGAAAGAAGGATTAGATTTCCCTTTTGAAAATAAAAATCTTTACACTGTGATACAAATATGAAATGAAAGAGAAAATGTATAATGTGTGTGAAGATAAAAATCGAATTTAAAAACCAAAGACACAAACCCACACTTTTAGCAGCGCCAATTTTTGTCTTTAGCAGAGGACTGTTAACTATTTAACAGTGGCAATAAGAAGATTAACCTGCTACTTTGCAATTATTGCAGACTATTGACATAAAATTTAATTCTCATTATGATTGTTATTATTTGTGAATAATAGAGACGGAGGGGGCTAATTTTCTCAATTCCCAAAATTATTCCAGCTATCCCACACTACCACGGTTCGAAAGAGGACCCTCTGGACCACCATTTGCATATAGTCTGTATGGTGCACTATTTCTAATATCATATATCACTTTATATGTGTTTATATTGCTGATTACATTAAGAGGCCTTGAATCTTCCTTGGAGTGCTTAACAGTGCTCTGTTAAGGGCAAATTTTGTTCTGTTAAGTGAAATTTTTGGTCTGTTAGCGCCAAATAAGTCGCTGATAAAATTTATGTTGTGTGTGTTAATTTTGTACATTGGTTGCGGGACTCACAGTTTAAAGTCGACTCCGAACGACAGATTGTTTTGAGAATCTTTTCATGGCATTTTTTATTTACTTCGCCAAAAATCTGTTGAGAGGAAGTCGCCGAAAAAATATTTTTTCGTTTTGTTGGAGATGTCTGACGTGGGATTTTTGAACCGTGTGGCCTCACGTCTAATAAGCCAATACACTACATACTAGCCTAAAGCGACTTGAAGAAGAAGACTAAACCCCGGGGATATTAGAAAGTACGCTGCAGAACTCGGGAACAAAAAGAGAAAAAACATTCCACCACGGCATTAGACGGCCAAACGCGATAGAAAAGTTATCACGCTGCCCCAAAGAAGCACAACAACCAAAGAGAAGAAGTATCTGAACGGTTCTGTCACGAAACCTACACGAAATGGGAAACTAAAACTGCGTGCAAAAACTTTGAGGAAGTTTCGAACACAATAAGAATTGCAGTAAGAAGAAGAAGAAGAAATTCCCAGAAATCAGTTTGAACCCGCACATTTAACACAAAAAGAGAACCAAGTGTGAGCTTCTCACACCACCAATGTTTTTTGTGGTAATTTTGTGGTCGACACCGAACGACAGATTTGAGAAACTTTTCATGTCAATTTTATTTACTCTCAGAGTTTTAACCAGACGATTGTTTTCGTTTTGTTTGAGATGGAATTTGAACTATTATTCCATTCTAAGTATATTTGTCGTACATCCGCAATAGTTTCAAATATTTTTCTATTACAATGATGAGGATTCAAGTGTGAATTTCATGGATTTTTTCTTTAAAAAAAAATAAGGCTGATTTTAAATTTAGTTCTTCTTTATTTTTCAAAATTTAATTCCAAAAAATAATTTTTAAATTTGAATCATTTGTCAGAGTTTTTTATTTATTATTCATATTTGCAAAATTCATAAAAAATGTTCTCTTTTTCTTGTTCATTTTCTCTGTCTATGGCTGCGAGCAAAAATTAATATTTTTCTCATTCCTGTTGTCCGTATTGTTCATTTTTTGTTGTTGTTATTTCTTTTCACAAGATTATAACAACAATAGAGTAGAGAAAATGCAAAGAGGGAACAGAACAAAAAACATACAAAATATACTTGAATTTCTAATAAAGGATATAAATTTTATAGTGTGTCTCCACCCTTTTGCCAGCCTAAACGAAAAGCATAAACTTGTTGCTCGCAACTACACACACAATATTTCATAGACAGTGGTGGTTGTGTGTTGTTGTCTGGTATTTTAACACATAAATTTTACCTTTTTCCTGTCCTCTGTCTCTGCTACTGTTTTTTTTTTCTTCAGTAATTTTATTTTACAATTCATATCACAAGCAACATAAGTTTAATGCCAGCTTATCTGGCTACAATGAAAATAAATTATTTTTTTCTCTTTTTATTTCGAATAAAAAAAATAAAAAATACATTTTAAAGAAGATTTTCATTTAAACAAAGAAATTTAATTAAAAATTGTTTTGTTTTTCTTTTACAGGTCACAACCGTTTAAACGAATACATATCCCATTATGAAACATTAGATTATGATCATCAACATATACGCACTAGTCACCATAGAGCCCGACGATCAGTGACCAAAGATCATTATGTACATTTAAAATTTCAAGCACATGGAAGAGACTTCCATATTAGATTAAAACGTGATTTATATACATTTAGTAATAAGTTAGAGGTGAGTATAAAATATTTAAAATCAATAAGAATCTATCCACGTACCCATAAATATTTTAATCAGTAATCTATTATTTTTTTTTTTAAATTTCCTATGTTAAATTTCTTAATTATTATTTATTTCTACCAGCCTGCAAGTAATTAAATTAGTTAAGGCAGACGAAATTGAAGTCTCATGCCTATCGGCATACACCTAAATCACCAGCAAGGGTACCAGCCTCGTATTTTATAAAGTATCCCTATAATTGCTTCTCCAAACCTTGACAGCTTTCAGGATGCTACTAGGTATCAACAATGATAGTCCCCTGCCTAGCACTTTATATACACCCTGGTGTGTCTTCCGGGAGTGCATTATTGCAGGTTCCAAGAAAGTGTTCTGATGATTCATTCCCATATTCACAGAATCTACCTGTTGGTTTCGAAATAACTCCCATTCTGAATACCCTGCCCTGTGAGAAGACTGGCTACCAACCTAAATTCCTAAATTATTTGCGTGACTCAGATCTGCTCTTGTTATACTTTCTCAACAATAGTTTTAATTGCCTCAAACCCACTTGGTTTGAGATGAATCTTTGCCTCTCTTTATCTTCCCTTTTGTTGAGCATATCTTTCCAAACATCCGTCCCTACTCCACAGAATTGTACTGGCACCATCAACGGCGTTGAAGCATCCGATTCAGCTTCTTCAGATAGTCCCATAGTAACTTTAATTAAATCTCATAACAGCCGAGTGCTCGAATGACGGCCTGACTGTCAAATACATTGCTGTGTCCTGTCTTTTGTACCTCCTATTCAAGTTGAGTTGAACCCATCTTGCAATGGCACAGACTTCCCCTGGGAAGATACCCGCGGGTTCTCCAAAAACACCTGCTTCTGGCTCATCATCCGTTCCTGACCTATCTGTGTATCAGAAATTAATTCGCCTCCTAAGAGATTATGCATCCTCCAGATTACTTCATGCGTTTTTGTTATTTATTAAGGACCGGCAGCCGGAGGCATTGTTTAGTTATATTTCTTCTATATGAGACCCGTTTCCTTTCTACCTTCATATTTATAGACATACGTATAGCAACGGGCCTCCACGAGCACGGTTTAATTTGACCAAAAAACAAATTAGTGCGATTGGTTGCTAGGCACGAAGCGGTTGATTCCGCTTTAAGCTAGCTTCCGCTCAAAATTTCGATTATATTGTGGTAATATAATTTGTGGTTCTGGTGGTTCTCCCACTACCCATTGAAACTTAAGACTCTTTACTAATATGGACAAGCATCTGTGGGTTTCTATTGCCCTTCCCAAGTATTTCATCTTGTTTAATACACTATAGACCTAAAATATTACTGCACAACTGCTTTTAAAAATTGTTTTCAAAAATATATGTACAAAAAATATATGAGGATATTTAAGTGCTGATGAAAAGTACTTTTTTGTGTAAAAAAGTAAAAAATTACTTTTTTGTATACAAAAAAATAAAAAAGTACCATTTTGTACTATTTTTTGAGTAAAATTTTTTACCACTTACTATTCGCTTTCATAACTTATTTATTGTATTTTTTTGTTCAATATTTCTTTTTTAATCATTAGATAATTGATAGCAATGGCCCTCTCGATGTATCAACCGATCATATATACGAGGGTGATGTGATAGGGGATCGTAATAGTTACGTATTCGGTTCCATATTGGATGGTGTATTTGAGGGTAAAATAATAACCGAACGTGATGCCTATTATGTTGAACATGCCAAACGTTATTTTCCAACTAATTTTACACAAATGCAATCATTGGAATTGCACAGTACTGATAAATATTTTAATTCATCTACTACTACAACAACAACATCATCGTCTACAACAGCAACAACAACGACGACAACAACATCTACAACAACAACAGAAAAAATCCCATTAGCGAAAAGTAAAAAAAGTTTAGATGATCATCATGATGAAATGGTACGAAATATTGGTTTCCATTCGGTGATTTATAAAGAGTCGAACGTAGACGATGTCTACAAGGATGTGAGAGAAGGTAAGTGAAAAAGGATTTTATTTTTTTTATTATTTATAAGGATATTATAAGGACTTTGCATCATTATACACGTAATGTCTTAAACAATTAAATATTTGGAGAGAGACTGTAAGGAATTTGGTTGAAAGAATTTTTTTTGGTTAAAAAGTGGACGTGGCATTTTAAAGGCCAAGTTGCAATATATTGAACAGAATTATTTTAAATATCTTGCGGCAGCACGTAACATTGTGACGATGGCCCTGTTGTTGCAATCTTTTTTTTTCTTTTTGAGTATCAAACTTTCTTTCGAATCTTGGAAGTATTACATGAGGTAACCTACCTTGTATGATTTGTTATGCGAATCTTTGGTTGTTGTTTTGTTTCGTAAAAGGCACTTAAAAATTCTCCTCATAACCTGTTATGACATGATGTCCACTTCTTGTATAATAGTTTTCAATGTTTTCGAACTTTTTTTTCTTTATATCGGGTCTTTCATTAAACATTTCCTATCTTTCATGTGTGTAATGTCATCGAATTTTTTTAATTCGTTTGTAACACCTATTGATGCCATTATATGTGGAATATACATGCAAACATACATTCATAATTGGTCATTACAACCCTTTAGTCAGGGCAACGACCTAGTTTCTCACACCTCTTATGTCGTAAGCGTTAATTTTATACATGAGCGGCGGAACCTACAGTTTAAAGACGACTCCGAACGACAGAATTTTGAGAAACTTTTCATGGCAATTTTATTAACTTTCATAGTTTTTGCTAGAAATCTGTTGAGAGAAAGTCGCCGAAGAAATATTTTTTCGTATTTCATTTTGTTGGAAATGTCTGAAATGGGGTTCTAACCGTCGCCTCATGTCCAATAACCCAACATACTACCTACTAGACTACGGCGACTACATTTGAAATATAACTTCGTTCAAATGTCCGCCACGGCTTTTGTGGATGAATTGCATCCGAAATGTCTAATGTTCCATGATGCAGCCACATAAATCGGACTAAAATTGATCGATGGCATGGGTTATGTTATCTGTAAGTATCGCTGTGGTTTGTGGCTTATTCATATGCACCTGCGACTTAAGAACACCCCACAAGAAAAAGTCCAACGGAGTTAATACACACGTCTTCGGTGTCCAGTTTACATTACCTCCACTAGAGATGACCATGCCAATCGCTTGTGCAGTACATCCAATTTACCATAAGCTTAGAGGCTTGTAAGTCTGCCCAGTTGACACCACATGTCGTTAGAGTTCAGATCATCTAATTCAAGCTAAAATAAGTTAGCAATCATGCACCTATAGTGCCCCTGTTGTCAGTGATTGCTTGATCAACAGCGCCTGGAATTCTCCTGCACATTCTCGCGGACAACGGCAATGTTGTTAGCATATATTTTGTGTATTGGGTGTTGGGCCAACAGCTGCTGAACCAGTAGACTCGAATTTATCCACCACAATGCGAATAGGCCGGTAGGGCGATTATTATCATCATAAAGTTGGCGAAATGCGTAGAATTTTTCCTGAAGAGAACATCCATTTCAACGTCATCATTGAAGATGCTTCAGAGTCCGTTCAGCCAGCGAATACAGGTCATTATATATGATCTAATTTTCAGTTGGTAGGGCAGTTGAATTTTGTATGGGTGTAGGCCCAAGTCACGATGTAAAATTCGTCATATTATAGCCAGCGAAAGACGAAATGAAATCCATTGCTTTGAATTTCCCTCTACTTTCTCATGGCTAAAGGAGATATTTTTGCCAGATCTTGAGTTTCGTCTACATACTTCCAGGCGCCTCTGCTTCTTTCGCGCCTACGCCAGTTGGTCACACCAATAGAAGACAGGGCTTCCTCTCCGCCGACTTCCTTCTCCATTCGAATCGCCAGCCGCTGGATATTAATACGCTACACAACGTATATGGAGCTCAAACAGCTCACTGTTGGATCGAATGCGGAAATCAACACAAACTCGCACTGGACCGAAGATCTTACGAAGGACTTTTCTCTTGAATACTCTCAAGGCTGCTGTATCAGTGCTTAATAATGTCCATGCTTCTGCGCCATAAAGAAACACGGAGAGGATGAGCGTCTTGTAGAGTATTAGTTTTGTCGTATGAGAAAGGTCTCTGCTACTCAATTGCCTATTGAGACCATAGTAGCACCTGTTGGCAAGAGTGATCCTGCCCTTGATCTCCCGACTGGCATCATTTTTGGTTGTAACGGCGAAGCCAAGATAAATAAATTCCTTGACTATACCGAAAGTATAGTTATCGGCCGTTACCTGATCCAATACGCCGCACGTCTCTACTTGTCGATAACATATACTTTGTTTTCTCTCATTTACTGCCAGACCCATCTTACTGAATGAATAGACATGAATTTTCACATCACCTTTGTCCATGGCCTCTCGGTAGAGCGATTAAGGCGATTGTAAAATGGGCAAAGCGAGCGTTACGTTACTAGAACGGAACACTCATTCTGATAAAGCAATTTCATTATTTACACGTGTTGTTGCATGCAATATCCATCCATGCTGAATTTACAAAAAAATACTGAATAAATGACAACTAAATTGACAGAAGCAGCTTTAACAAGATGACTGTTATGAATTGTCAGTGTTTGAAAATCTCTGTTGGAAGACCCTGTATATTTTTTTTTTTTATTTTTTCATTGTATTTCATAGACATTATGTCTGTGTATTGTTCCACACATATATATTTCTAACTTTTAAATGTCATTTACACATGACAATTGTTTTGCTTTCAAAAAAGGAAAGAAGAAAACGAAAAAAAATTTTTTTTTTTTTTTTTTTGTGAAAAAAATTTATGTGACATTTTTATTAAACATGCTTACAACGTGTAACCTGCATGGGATTTATGAAATTTATTTTGAAAATGTAAGAGAAAGACCATCATTGTTGACCATTAGTTAAGCAAAAAAAAAGGCAAACAGAAACAAAACTTCTGGGGGTGCTCTTCGAGCAATGTTAGCGTTGACTCTCCCCATGCCAATGCTGCCGTAGAACCCTTAGTTTATTTAAATAAACACAACAAACATTTTTTTTATCATGACTTTGACACTGACTGAAAACAACAACACAAAAAAATATCATGGAAAACAAGAATCATTGTTTAAAAAAATAAAAATTGTTGTTGCTGTTGTTGCAGTTGATTTTTTTATTATTTTTTTATGCAAAACTTTTGACAATACAAGTAGATTGTTAAACCATTTTGATTGACATGGATTTTTTATTTTTGTTCAAGTGATATGATTTCCTCCCTTCCTTTGGCCCCCAGATAAGCACCTCTCTCATAACTTTCTGCTAAGTATGCATTTACAGTGAGCGCCAAAAGAAAATGTACACTAAAAATAAAATTCTAACAATCACCAAACTCAACTTCTACCACTTAACTCCTTAAGTATCCGAAAATTTTTGACAATATTTCGACATTTTTTGTAATTTTTTTTCATTTTAAAAACTGGCAATGAAACAATTTTAAAATAAAAATAACTGTAATTTATTCAAGTACATATTTTTGTCTTTAATGTACAGTTTCTTTTGACGCTCACTGTACATATGTATGTTCGTACATATGTATGTATGTATATGCGTATGAATGATGATGATTTTTAACATTTTATTTTTATGATTATTTTTTATGTAGTCTTTCTGAAAATATAACCAGCAGACACATTTAAATAAACCATAAAATATTATAAACTTTAACGAACTACACCGTTGCCTAAGGCAATTTAAAATATTCATGAACATCCTATCCTATCCGTATATCATGGTAAACTTTAATAATTAATAAAGTGGATATAAAATCGCTGCTTCGTTTACAATTTTAAAGGGTGTCTCCGTAAAAATGCATTTTTTTTTAAAGAAAAGTACGTTTTTTTTTTTAAAACAGACTTACTTTACTGGTCACTACAACCCTTTAATCAGGATTACAACCTAGTTTATTACACTACCCATGTAGTGTTTGTTAATTTTATATACGAGTATCGGAACCTTCTGTTTAATGTCGACTCCGAACGATAGATTTTTGAGAAACTTTTCTTGATAATTTTATTTACAATCAGAATTTTTGCAAGAAAAGAGATTAGAAGTCCCCGAAAGAAATATTTTTTTTTTCAATTTTGTTCGGGATGTCAAAGACGCGGATTGAGCGTGAACACACTACCTATTAAACTACGAAGACATGCATGTTCCGATTATATATGGTCTAAAATACCCATCGTATGGCCGCCAAGTTCATTAAATTTTCCTGATTTTTTCACAAGATTATGGTTGATCTCACTGATGACGATTTGAATCTCGACTTTGAGCTCATGAATTGTTTCCGATTTATTCGCTTAAACTCGACATTTCACAAAACTACTAAGAAGAAAATCGTTAGGCGTTAAGTTGTACAATCTTGATGATCAGTTGATATCTGAATTTCTTGAAATTGCTTCTGCAATAAATCTCTTGGATGGTTACGCTTCATCAACCAATCCAACGCTTCAAACGGTTGTGAATAGGTCGCACGCTAAGAAGGACTAGTGGACGCAGCATGTAATCATAAAAGGTGTCTCAGAATTTCTTGTAATAATTTGTTCTGAAAATTGTTGATGCAATAAATCGTTTAAAGCACGTGCAATGTAAGATTTGGCATCGCCAAATTGAAACCACATGTCGGTCAAATACATGCCACCTTCAAAAAATTAGGGCACAATCTCGCTGCCTGAACAAAATCCGCACCACATTTTGCTGATTTTTAATTTTGATTTTATGATCCCAACTAAGTTTTCGGTATGTACCGAAGGCTCCAATGTGCTGTGATATATATGTTAAGGCTTCATACTTTAGATCTGGAGTGTAGGGGTCTTAAAGATATTGAAAGCTGCAGAATTCTTGTTGGGTTTTGAGATTTTGCCTAAAAATCTTTTGATTTACTCGGACAGCCAGAGCGTAATCATTCCTTCCCATGAATGTCGGATTTGTTAGGGAAGTTAAGGAATTTTGTACTCATGAAGGTGGAGATATTTTATTAAAACTCACAGGCTATTGCTTCGTGAAATTTTAAGCTGTTGAGAACGATAGCAAATTGAATTATTGGGTTTTCGGCAACACTCTGGTGTACAGCAGCAATGTTCTCAAGAAAAGTCTTAGTTCTATAACCGATCCGTAGTTTTGGTCAATTTTCGAGTGGTTGTCACAGTACTGCTAGTCTAGTATGTAGTGTGTTGGCTTCAAACCCCGGGTCAAACATCTCAAACAAACGGAAATATGAAATATATTCCTTGGGCAACTTTCTTTCAGCGGAATTCTAGCAGATAGTCTGAGAGTAAATTGAATTGCCATGAAAAGTTTCTCAAAAATCTGTTGTCGTTCCGAGTCGATTTTAAACTGTAGATCCCACCGCTTATGGATAAAATCAACAGACCCCACATGAGTGGTGTGAGAAGCTATGTTGTAATCCTGACTGAAGGATTGTAATGACAAATTAAACAAGTAAGTCACATCAGATGCACTTTATGTGGTCTCATCATAACTTTTCAAATGTTTTGAATAGATATTCACAGTTGGATTGCGTTTTTCTTTTGTAAATCATTTCTTCAATTCTTAACTATCCGAATAAACGTATTTGACAGCTGTCAAATTTCAGAGTTGCCACTTTCACAAAACAAAGTAACAGAAAATTTAAGAAATACACTCCTACTGAGGAATTTTCTTTTTGACAAATCCAGTGTAAAAGTATTTTCTTTTTTTGCAAAATTGAAAATATTTTAAATTGAAAAACAATAAAGAAAATAATTAACACACAAAAGTTACCTTCAAATAGTCCGTATTACCGGGGATAAATTTACAATTTACATGTTGAAAACAACATTAAAAAAAAAAGATATCTCACAATAAGTTTTATTGTTTTAATTAAAACATGTTTTTTTTAACCAAAACTACTACCAATTAAAAAAAAAAAATTATGATAAAATGTACAATGTATACACATCCAATTGTATTGCTGTGGGTCATATATGAGCGGTATTTATTTTACAAAAACATAAATTATAATAAAGAATTATACAAGATAAACATAAACTCACATACAAATTCATATTAAATAAACATTAAAAATTTAATACAATATTTATTTAAAAAATTAAAATGCATTTCAAATATTGTTTATCAAATTAGCTGCCAATTAAAGAAAACAAAACACAAACGTAAGCAAATTTAGACAGAATTTTGCTCTAAGCAAATATGAGAATTTTGTTAAATATCTGTAGGCTGTGAAATCATTCTCCCAAAAAAAAATCCGTATATTCGTTAGAAGTATGTGCTCATTAGAAACATGAGTATACTCATGTTCTCATATTATCACGTTAGTATGATTTGTAGCTTTTGAAGTCCTTTCGTTAGGACCTGGTTTCTGCCTTATGTCGGATACCTCATTTTTTTTTTTGGCTACATGAGTACAATCGCTATCGATAACTATGGTTATCGATATCGTGAAAACGTGTTGACATTGCTGTTCAGGTTTAGCAACAAAATAGTAGAGAAAATTGTATTTTGAAAAAAAAAAAAAAAAATCTCTTGTGAGCAACAATTCGTGCAGTTAGTTATGATAATAACGCTTCTCATTTCAAATCGATCAGAACAACAAAGAAATTCCGATTTAATCCTGCTTCTGTAGCTCGAAATGCCGGTTTGTCGTCATTCTTAATTTGTAAGGCTTTGCCTTCCGACAACGTGGACAATTTTTACATAAAAATCTTAGCTTATGTGCCTACTAAATACAGTTAATACAAGACATTTGATTTCAACAAAACCGTTCAACTTGTCACACAACAATAGATTTATTGTGCAATCAATTTGGTGGCAACTTTGTTTGGTTTCCCCTTGCTCATGCAATTAAACGTCTGTAAGGTACTTGAAGGCAGATTTGTTGGAAAATCAAATCCTTGATCAATTTATTGATTACGGTCCGCATAAATGTGTGTGAATGTGTGTGAACTGTTATGTTGAAACAAAACTTAATTTGTAATCAAATGAAGTATTTTTTCATTGATATCATTGACACGACAAGCTGCTATAGATATTTAATAAAAATTATTGGAGTTTCTATTATTCTACTGCTTATAAATATACAGTAAACTATTTTGCCTGAAAAAAAAAAAAAATAAACAACTTGTTGTTACTCTTGTGCAGCCCTTGCGCTGACCATCTTCTTCCTTTTCCCTGATTGTGGTGGAACTTGGTCAGTACAGGGACTGCGTTCACCCGTGGCATCACAACGGGCCGCTATACGTGCTCAAGTGAGCTTTGTGACATCAGAGCTACCACTCCGACCTAACCTAACCTTGTTACTCTTTTAGCAGCAATTTGCTTTATTTTTACCCAGTGACAATCGGTCTAACTTTCTTCTCTCGCTGCTATCTCGATGCTTCTTCGACTCTCTGAGGATGTAGTTTAGAGCTGACTTGTATGAGGTTAGGGTCGAAATATAATTCAATGTCTTCTCCGATTATGTACTAGGAGACTGCATCAAGAGTTTGATACATATTGTGTTCTGTGATCATTTTAATATTTGTGTCCTAGTACGGATGTTCTACTCAGGTCATTTGTTTATTGCTTCAATACATACATACATAATTGGTCATTACAATCCTTAAGCCAGGATTATGGACCTAATTTCTCACACCACTTATGTTGTGTGTGTTAATTTTATACATGAGTGGCGGGAACATGCAGTTTAAAGTCGACTCCGAATGACAGATTTTTTGAGAACCTTTTCATGGCAATTTTATTTGCTCTTAGAGATTTCACCAGAAATCTGCTGAGAGAAAGTCACCGAAGAAATATTTTTGTTTTCATATTTTCGTTTTGATGTCTGACCTGGGCTTTGAACCGTGGCCTTACATCTAATAAGCTAACACACTACCTAGTAGACTATGGCGAGTTACAATAAAGACTTTAACTCAACCATGCGCCCCTCTTCCTCCATGTAAGTGAGATTATGTGAAAGTAAACGTATTCTTAGTTATCGAGGTTTTCTAAGCAATCATAAAAACCCAAACGAATAACTCTCTTACAGTAATCGTACCACCGGATTGATGCTGTATGTGTCCACAGCAGCTAGCAATGGAGTAAAGATGCAAATAAATTGTATAAATAAAGTTTTAATTTTTTTTTGAAATTCGTTCATGCTTTTGGCTTTTAATCGAATTAAAAAACATTTTTCATTGTCAATGTAATTCAAATATTTTTTTTTTAAATATCTATCTCTTTCTCCCACTCCCTTTTCTTTTAATAAATTGCATTGCATGGTCTTTCGGAATTTTAAATAGAAATTAAGAAAATTTTCTTACGCTTTCATTAAGATAAATTACTTAATTTAAATCTTTATCTTCTTCTTCCTTTTTTTTTTTGCATTTGCTTTTAACTTTAATTAATTCTACTTCAACCCCTTCAAATATTTTTTTTTTGTACGTTCTATGGAAAAACTAAAGTTATCTTTAGTTTCTTGATTTAAACATGAAGTGGCCAAGAAAGAAAAATAATTTAAAACTTGCAATCTTTTTTAGCTGTTTGTGTCTCTTTCTTTCTTTCGTTTTTCGTTTAATACATTTGACCTTTTAATTTAATTCGTTTGGAGAAGAAGAAACTAAGTTTAGCAATTTCTTTTTAACCAACAAACCAACAAAGAATATTAATTGCACTTATTAATTAATACAATAAAAACAACAACTACAACTATGTATGAAAAGAATAAGAAACTGTATGTGTGTGTAAAAGTATTCACTTTCAAACACCCTTCAATAATTAATGCTGATGTGCGAGTAAAAAAAAGTAGGGGACCACATAATTACAAAACAAGAGTCAGTAAGCTACAGGGTGGCAAATAAATTAAAATACAAAATGCAACCGCTTTAAAAGTGTTCACACATTAGTGTCTATGTATTTGTCACCCTTTTTCCTAATGCCTAAAGAGAGCATAACACTTTTATTTATAAACTCACTTATATGATTAGAGAGAGAGAGAGTTGGCGGTAAAGGGTTTTTCTTGGAGAATTTGTGTTTAACCAACTATTTAAGGGGGGTGTTATAGAGAAAAATGTATAAAAAGGTAAACAAATTTTCATACTTAACCTACACCAACATTAAATATCAAACACACTTAACCGATAAACAAAACACACACACTGAGACACACATAAGCAAGCACTCTCTCTCTTTTTTGCACACTTACACGTAGGTGAAATTTTTGCAAAAGACAAGCAGGAGCATAAAACAGGCAATAGTGTGTAACAACATTTATTTACAACTTTAACACACACACACAGAGACACACACAAAGAGACACTTAAATAAAAGCTTAGAAGAAAATTAAAAGAAAAAGAAAATATCCTGTTAAGAGCGAAGGGGGTTAACTAAGGATTCATATTGAAAGTGAGTAACCAAGCGTAAAAATACAGTACAGGGAGAAGAAATAAAATTTACACACATTTTTCAACTTCATAAAGAGTTCAACAACAGCAACAGTAGCAATAGCAATCCCAACAAAATAAAGGAAAAAAGAAACTCCCTTTGCTCTCTTTTAATTTCCCCACACACACACACTCTCCATACTCCCCTATTTGATCGTGTTATTAAAAGCAACGAATTTGTATTCAATAAATTTACCATACAAGTCAATGTATTTATGTTTTGCTGTTTATGCACCGGAAAGGAAACGGAACTCCCCCCTTCCGTATAAGTTTATGTTGTTGCCTCTAGTTTGGTTAAAAAGCAATAAAATTTTGGGGTTTAAATACTTAACATTATGCTCATGTATCCATATACACATAAATATATTTTCATATACATATGTATGTATGTACACACTTTCCTAGTAACTGTTTATAGGTAATAAGAAAAAAGCTTCCGTCTTACATTTCCCACAGTAACATTCCTTGTAGTAGACGTACGTATGTGATTTTATGCCTTTGGGTGGTAGTTTTCTTTAGGGAAAACACTGTATTTCTTTTCTAATAAATATTTTGCTTAAGAATTCACACCATAACACAGTAAATTTTATGGCAAAGAATGGGCAATAAAATGTAAAAGTTATGTTTCTCAAATATATATGAGAAATGTTTCCTTATTTCCAAAGGAAATTCCAAATCGTTGTGTTGTTGGCTGTCAGCCATGAAGTATAATTCTTAAAAAAAATGTACAAAAATGGCTGAAAAATTTATTCCGAAAATTTTTTTGACAAATTTACAATGGAATTCACATTACTTAGGTACTTAATCAGTCATTACAACCGTTTAGTCAAGATTACAACCTAGCTTCATACGCCACCCATATTGTGTGTGTTAAATTTGTTCATGAGCGGAAGGACCTACTGTTTAGTGTTGACCCTGAACGATAGATTTGGGAAACTTTTCATGGCAATTTTATTTATCATCAGAATTTTTGTCAGAAGACAACTGAGAAGAAGTTGCCGAAAGAATTATTTTTTTTTTTCATATTTTGTTTCGTTCGAGATATTTGAGCTGAGATTTGAAAGACGGGCTTGCCAATAACTTTGACTACGGCGTCTTCCATATTCCGTTGCTGAATTCAGCTGTGAAAAGTTTTGTGGCATAAATTAGTTGAATTCCTGGCTGACCTCGCTCTGAGGACAAGCTGCAAGATTGGAAAGCTATAGACATATTCCGATTTTAACTTTGGATTTTCATATTCTGCAGATCTGGACAATATTGAAAGCTGAGTGTTGGAATTTTGCTTAAAATATTTTGATTTACTCGGATTGCCAAACTGCATTCAAGTCCCCCTGAATGCCGGATTTTTTAGTTAAATTTCGAATTAATCAATTTAATTACTTAGATCTAGAACGGGGAGCTCTCACAATTTCCTATAATTTCTAAATGAAAAGCGTGCTGATTATTTTATCTCCTCGAATCGCATGCTATCCATCACACTATTGTGGTTCTCTCACATGTTACATCCTCATGACTTCTGCAGAAGCTTTGAATCAGAGGAGCAGAAGACTGTCGTCATTCACCTCGCATGCCAGGGTTCAGGTCTTCTCGTGGAGACGTGCAGCTTCTAGAGCTCTTATTTTCTGTTATCTTTTACTATCGCAGGCTAGCTGTAGGTCTACGTAGTCTTGAAGAAGGTTTCACCCCCTACCATAACCTCACCTAACCGAGATTTTCAATATTTTTTCAACTTGAATCAGAAGTGAAAACGGGAACCTATATGACATGTATCTAGGAACGAAGGTGTATATGTCTGGCCAAGAAATTTGACGATCTACATACACTGTGGTTGATAACTCGTCTTTTGACTGGGAACTGTAGACTCAAAGTACATTTATTAAGAATGATGGCTATCTCGACCATAACATGTCTGTGAGTCTGTGACGATGAAAATGAATCATGGAAACAAATACTTGGTGCCTGTGAGACATTAATTCATCACAGAAGGAAACACCTGCATGAATATCAGATATTGGACAGAGAACTAGCACTGCTAACACCATGCAGCATCCTGAAGTTGTTAAAGGCAATAGGCTTGAAGGCAGCATTATAGGGATGCCCTACAAGCTATGAGAGCAGTGCAATAGATCGTATGGTGTTAGTACTAATGTTCCACTTCACCACAATAATAAAAATAAATTAAAGGCAGTAGTTATAAGACAGTTGTGGTGCCTTGCTCCATTTGCTGCAATCTTGTTATTTTATCATTTTTGGCCAAGAACTCTCGTCTAATAATGCGATGCAATACCTACTACAATATGACGACTTCAAACCCTAGAATATCACACGTTATTAGGCAAAGGCTGTATTTTGTATTATCAATATAGCACAAAAGACCAACACACACGTATATACATACATAACTTCTCGTCTACAACCCTTCAGTCAGGATAACGATCTGCTTATCACACCACCCACGTTGTGTGTGAGTGTTAATTTTTTACATGATTTGAGAGGGACCTTCAGTTTAAAGTCGACTCCAAACTACAAATTTTTAAGTAACGTTTTGGCATTTTGCCAGTCATCTCCTAAGAGGAAGTCGCTGAAACAATATTCATTTCGTTGGAGATATCTGACCTGGGGTTTAAACCGAGGCCTCACACACTACCTAGTAGACTACGGCGACTTTCATAGACGAACATTGTGATTTTATTTCATAAGCCATACCACTGTACCTCCACCTCGTCCCCTTTTAAAACGGAAATATTTCTTTCTGAAAATATTTAATTTGTCAGAGTTATTTAATTTTAATTTAAAAACATCATCGTTAAGGTAATGATGATGATTAATGGCAATAATATTACCGGGTGGTTGATATTATTGCTATTCCAAGTAACAACAACTATCATTAAACTGCTTCGGAACCCTTGTAAAAAACTTTTAACACGAAAACAAAATATCTCTTTAAGAAGCCATCCAAAGAACGAACCCTCCATCTACAACAGTCAGTCTTTAATTTAGTGTTGCTGTGGTGGTGGTAGTAGGTGTTGTTGATTTTTAGGGGCAAATATAAATCTTTTCTGTTCTATTCTGTTGTTCTCTCTGTGTGTGTGTATGTGTGTGTTCTTTTCTTTTTATGATATTTTAAATAAAAATCCAAAATAAAACAACAACCAGAATATAAAGGAAAATAGTGTTGGTTGTAGTAGTAGTGGTAGTGCACTTAACGTATATAAAGGAATAATAAAATATTATTATAGTTGTTGTTGTTTTCCACCCTCTTTTTTTTATGCGGTAATAAAAAGCGAAGAAGCAGAAACAGAAACAGAGTGACTCGTATGTACAATAATTCCGAGATGAGTTTTCATTTCAGGCGTTGGATGGTAAAATAAAAAGGCGATCTTAAAATGCTACCACTAGTGGATGTAGGTGGTATGTTGTGTATAGGAAGAGAGCGAGCGAGAGAGGGCGTGTTGTACATTTTATTGTCAATATAAATGCAAAGAATACAACCACAATAACGTCTATAACAATAGCAATAAAACTGAAAACAATACCATAAATATGTAGTTTGACTTTAAATGGCAATGTCCATGTGTACGTGTCTGTGGTAGTTGTAACGATTGCGTTATAAAGTCAAAGACTCTGCTACGCTAAAATGGCTAAATCTTATCTTGTTAATGCCGGTTATTGGAAAACCAATATCAATTGTGTTATACGATTTGATGTGAGGTGGAAAGCAATGTTTGTGTTTATATGGCTGTGGTACGCAAACCATTTGCAACATTTTAAAATGTTGTTTCACTTTTAATCTCAAAAAGAGGGGCATTTTTTAAAAACAAAATGTAATGATTTTTAACAAACTCAACAAAATGTTGTAATCAACTTGAAAAATATTATGGGCAGTATGCAGTTCCTTTTATCAGCCCAATCGTGTAAACACAATGTAGATCACAGTTTTCATTTAGGCAGCACAAGGTTTTAAATAAATACACTTAGGCCACATAAGACCCATTGTGATAGCACAGTTTTAAATTTCCCTCTAATCTCTGAACCATTAGGAGCTTCTAATGAAGCAACTTATATTACTCATGTGTGCAATTGATAGCTCGTTTAAATTATCCATGTAGTAGACACCAAAGTGCCTTTTTCTCCTTCGACATACTGGACTGGACATGTGCTCTGTCCTTATTTCTATAACCCTTGCAGAGGTTATTTTATCGAACACCGATACGCCTCGCATGAGTGCCCATAATGCAATGTCGAGTAATGATTCTATTGAATCTACAATCCTCATTAATCAATCTTCATTCAATCTCCTATTCGCCATCTGACACCCACTCGCTGACTATCCTCAGAGTTCATTACATTCTAAATCTAATACTGACCGTGAATCTACTCGAACTCACAAGAACTACGACAACCACTTAGGCAAAGGCCTGTTCCAGCGTCACAAGCAACTCATTCACCAAAATATTTCACAAGAGAGAGGACAGCACCCCAATTTATTTTTATATTTTATTTATTCTCAGAGTTTTTGCCAAATTACTGCTGAGAAGATGTCACCGAGAAAAATATTTTTTTTTTTAATTTTGTTTTTGCATAAGATGTCTAAGCCGGGATTTGAATCACGGGCTCTTGTCTAATAATACAACGTGTACCTACCAGACTACGATGACTTCTTACTTTTGACATGTACATATGTACCTTGGCTTTGATACAGCAAAGGACCGATATTAGCTGCAGGTAACTACAGTTTGCCTCACAATCCTTTTCGTGTAAGTTTTGTTTTTTTTGTTGTCAATTGATCACGATACACGTGCCCACTAATGATGAAGAGTCTATTAGACTTATTCTGTTATCGGTATCGGTATATTCTTTACGAATTTGGCTAATATAGAGCTCGAGCTATACCACCATCGTTTAAGTTAATAAAGTGGTGAGACATACAGCTTCTGGGTAGTTCATACGTTTCTCATGGTATGTATCTTGATTGCGATTTTGAATAAAGCACATCCATTTTAGGTCTTCGTAACGAACGTTGGTCTAACAATGCTTTTCGTTAATTTTCCTTTTATTTGAGTAGGTTGATCAGCTAATGCTAGTCCACTGCTGAAAATTTCAATATCGATGAATTCCTACTAAATTTGCCTAGTATAGGGCCAAAAGTATTTCCCATGTCTATTCTACTACTACAAAGGAGTAGAAGTCGCCGTAGTCTATTAGGTAATGTGTTGGCTTAGTAGACGTAAGCTATTTTTCATATCCCAGGTCAGACATCTCGAACAGAACGAAATATGAACAAATATTTCATCGGCGACTTCATCTCAGCAGATTTTCTGTTTGCGTGGGTTGATCAAGTGACACCAGTCCCTCTCAGATTCATTTCGTTATCGGTTGATCCCTCTTGAATTTACCTACTATAGGGCCCAAAGTAAATCCCAAGCCTATTCTTCAAATGTTTGACTTTCATTTTATCCCGGTTTCTTTAATCATGTGGAGTTTAATGCGAATAGGGGATTAATCCACTACGTACGATGCCAGTACCATAACCGCTTGTTGTGAATCGAGTGGTTTGGTTTCACATTGAGCTGATAATAGTGTTCAGCTACCCGTTTGTATGTACCCGGAACGTTTAGTCTGGTCGATAATGAATGTGATTGCTGCCTTCCCATGACTAGAACTGCTTGCTTATCCCCCGACTGGAACACACACGAAAACGACAGAAGAGGAACAGAAGCAAACACGACCCAGATTTCAATTCAAAACCTTTAACGCGATAAAATTTCAAAACTGTGTGCCAATGTTTCTGACTCTGTGTCTACTATTGAATGCAAACCAGCATTTCACCCACATTTTCAAGTCAGATTAGTTGCATCACTGTCATGTAAACGAAACTTTTTTGCATTTCTTTTCATGCATTTTTATCTTAAAGAATTTAACAAATGAAAGCACAACACAAAAAAGCCAAAAGATACGAAAGTCTAAACATTTCAAAATAGAGAAAAAGGAACGAACATTGAAAATTCAATGACATTGTCTTAATATCATCACAGTTTTAAGATATTCAGGCACACAACCAACCATCCGCATACAGCAGATGCACAGATACTTTGCTTTACTGTACGTACTAAAGCCAATAATGGAGTTGTTACTGGCTGTGTTCCTTCTTACTACTGCTGTTTTAAACATGTGAACACAGCAAGTAATACAAGTCCAGGGGAGAAAACTGAAAAACGTTGTACAAAAGATTGGAAAAAAACAGAAGAGAACAGTGTCTCTTAAATTTTTTACAAGAAATTTTAAGTTTTTTTTCTTTGTGTTTTTCCTCTGAATTGAGAACAATTGCAAGTGCATTGTAAAAGTCATTGTTCTTGCAAGTATAATGGGAGAGCTGTCGGAGAGAAAGTATTTGGCAAGTGTTCTTTAGTTGCTAGCTTTAGAACTTTTTACACATGCCACGTAGGTAACGTACAATGTGGTCATATCAGTGTGCAGTAAATCTAAAAGTCAACGCACATTTTGTTGCAAAGTTAGTAAGTAAGTATGTAAGTAGTGGCAAGCATTTTGAGTTTCTAATCCAATTTTATGTGTTTCTTTTAGGGTTGTTGACTGACTGACTATGTTGCATGTGCATGTTAAACCATGCGTCATACTTCTCTCCCCAAGCCCTTTTACACATCACCATGCTCTCGTTTATTTAATGTTTAGTGTGGAGAAACACTTGAACATTAAAACCGCTTCTTTACCTCCCTTCCCCACCTAACTTGCGCCTTGACTTACTCATGTTGCATGCAACAATTATATCAATTTAAATTTTTTCATTCTTATTCTACTACACAGTTGCATACACAGTTGCAGTTGTGTAAGTATATTTTCCATTTCTTTTGTTTTGTTTTCTTTAAACTGCTTCACCTCCTTCTGTCTTTTCTTTTTTTTTTTTCTGCAACATGTTGTGATTGCAAACGAGTGAGAAGAGCCAGGAGACAGGGCACATCGCAAGCTATACAAATTTACTTAAGATGGTGGTGGTTTAATATTGAAAAGTATTGTATTCTTCTCCTCCATATGGCAGCAAGTTGTGTTCTCCTTCCTTTTTTTCCATCTGTTTTGTGCCTGTCTCTGAGTGGGTCGTGGTGTGGTTGGCTTAGCTGAAAGATTAAGTGGATCATTTACATAAATGTTTAATATTTTCTTGATTGGACTTTGTTTTGTTTTTTTGTTTAAAACACACACTCCTAAATAACAACCAATGTAACCATACAGTGGGCTTCAAAAGAAACTGTGCTTAAAAAAAATAATGTGTGTGAATATAAATTGGAATTTAAAAACCAAAGACTCAAACCCACACTTTGAGCAGCGTCACTTCTTGTCACTAACAGTGTAAACTTTGCTATTAACAGAGCACTGTTAACTGTTTAACAGAGGCGATAGTAGATTATTCTACTACTTTGCAATTATTGCAGACTATTAATATAAAATAAATTTTTCATTATGATCATTATTATTTGTGAACAAGAGTGTTGAAATGTAAAGAATGGTTGGTGGAGACGGAGGATGGAATTCTTCCAGCTAACCCACTACCACGGTTCGAAAGAAGACTCTCTGGACTGCCATTTGCATATAGTCTGGTGTATTATTTCTTATATGTTCCAAAATGACCACTTATTTTCTAGAGAATTTTCATATTTTTTTGGCCAAAATTCGGTTTTTTTCAAAATTCAAAATCTCAACTCTCAACATTATTTGAGCTATCCCACTACCACGGTTCGAAAGAGGACACTCTGGACCATTTACATAGTCTGTATGGTGTACTATTGAAGTCGCCGTAGTCTAGTAGGTAGTAAGTTGGCTTATTACACGAAAGGCCCGAGTTTAAATCCCAGGTCAGATATCAACACGAAAATATGAAAATATTTCTGGCAAAAGCTCTGAGAGTAAAAATTACCATGAAAAGCTTCTCAAAAATCTGTCGTTCGGTGTCGACTTTAAACTGTAGGTCCCGCCACTCATGTATAAAATTAACGCACACAACACGAGTGGTGTGAGAAGCTAGGACGTTGTACAATGGGTCAATTCGACCTCCGGGTACTGTACTTGTCACAGTTGACAAGTACACGTCAACTATTCTTATCACGTTTACTATTTCTTATATGTTCTTCTAGAGAATTTTCAATCAAAAAATTGATAGTTTCAATGCCAATTTTCACAATACCATAGCACTTTATATGGGACTTTTTTGTTGATTATATCAAAAGGCCTTGGAACCTTCCTTTGAGTATGATATGGTACTCATAGACCTAGTATTTGTCCTAAACTTAGCTTCTAAACAAGTGGGCTTGTTCAAATGCATACTGTTAAACAGCTAATAGTGCTCTGTTAACGACAAAATGTTGCTCTGTTAAGGGCAAATTTTGCTCTGTTAACGCCAAATGTGGCGCTGCTAAGATTTAAGGATTGCGTCTTGGATTTTCAAATTTGATTTTATCTTCATACACATAAAAAAAATGTACATTAATAAATTACCGTTATTTTTATTTTAAAATTGCTTCATTGCCAGTTTTTAGAATTGCAACAAAAAAAATTACAAAATATTTCGAAATATTGTCAAATTTTTACGGGCACTCTAAGTGGTAAAAATTGAGTTTGATGATTATTAGAATTTTATCCTTAGTGTACAGTTTTTTTGACGCTCACTGTACATATGTATATAAGGATATAAAGTCATGAACTTACTTCAGCGTTTTTTGAACATTTTGCAAAATCCAACAACACAGAAAAAAGGGGGGTTAAGTCTGTTAACTTGTAACGTTAAAATGTTATTTTACAACATCACTTATAGTATGCAGTTGCTAATGTTGTTCTTGTAGTTTGTGCATTATTAAACAGAAATTAATTCGTGCATTTTAAATTTAAATTTTCTGGTTTCATTCAAACCAAGCATATGTTCAAGTTCCATTTAAAGTCTGCGTGTATGTCGCTGTCTTCCTTCCATGTCTGGATTTTCCTTTTGTGTTTCTTTTTTCTCTCTTTTGTATGTTGCATTGCCTGCTTACAATGTTTAAATTACAATAATTATGTGTAAATTAGTTCGTTAAAAGAACATTATAATTGACATTAAAATTGACTCACATGTTGTCTACTAAAGTCACAAAAAAGAATTTTTAATTTCCATTAAAAAAAGAACTTTCAAATGAATTTACCCACATACACACACTTTTCGTAAAGTGTAGATACTTACATACATACATAATTGGTCTTTACAACCCTTCAGTCAGGATTACGACCTAGCTTCTCACACCACTCATGTTGTGTGTGTTAATTTTTATACATGTGCGGCGGGACCTACAGTTTAAAGTCGACTCCGAACGACAGATTTTTTTGAGAAGCTTTTCATGGCAATTTTATTTACTCTCAGAGTTTTTGCCAGAAATCTGCTGAGAGGAGTCGCCGAAGAAATATTTTTCATATTTTCGTTTTGATGTCTGACCTGGGGTTTGAACTCGGGCCTTTAGTCTAATAAGCCAACACACTACCTACTAGACTACGGCGACTTCAAGTGTAGATACTTACTTTGGCAAATTACAATTAACATTAAAAGTCAACTGAAAATTATTTAATTTTTTTTTAAATTTCATCATTTAATTAATAAATTAGTTGCTTATGTGCTTAACTTTGTTTCATATGTACGTTGTTACATTCCAAAGCCACATACTCAATTTCAATGTGTAAAGCAAAGCAGTAAGTATAAGAATTGTGTCATATTTTACATTTAGTGGTGTCAAAATCGCAGATCTGTCACTACTGGCAGCTGTGAAACATCCCTCACCTAAAGAGTAATTTTTTAGTGAAAGAATTTTACGAATACAGATCGTTGAACAGTGAAAAAACAAAGTGGTGATTCAAAGGTGGCTTCTTTCCGGAGTATCCATGATCTACCCATAGTGTCGGGTGGGCCATTTATCAGTTTAAATTTGAACCATATCGGTTATTTCAAATCTTGCAATACTTGTGTCATTCTATTCTGTCACAAAATTCAGTAAATAATCTACATTGAACGTACGTACGTTGGGATTTGTTGGTCCAACGAGAAACTGCACGATGATGTTGATTTTGCCAAAAAAAAATCATTTTAGTGGGTACGTTAATAAGCAAAATCGTCGTATTTGGGGCTTAGAAAACCCACACGTGCGCAGAAACCACCCATTACGAGTCACTGTTTGGTAGGGCTTGTAGAGCGCCCATTGGCCCATATTTCTTTGAAAATGAGGACTGAGCAACCATTACAGTCAATGGAGACACCTATCGCACCATGATAACCGATTTTTTGAACTCGCTTCTCATGGTATTGCTGTGAATGATATGTATTTTGTTTCAATAAGGATGGTGCAACTTGCCACACACAATCGATGTATTACGTCAAACGTTTGATGGCCGCTTAATTAGCAGAAATGGAGATGTCAAATGGCCACAAAGAAGCTGCAATTTGACACTGTTGGACTACGTTCAGAGGGTCGCCGTTAAAGAAAAATGTTATGCCAACATTTGTAATGCCATAGCCGAGATACAATCCCATACACTCGAAAAAGTGCACTAAAATTGGTCCGATTGAATGATGCACTGTGAAATCAACCGCGGCAGCCATATGAATGACATAAAATTCCATTTCTAACCGGAACAATTGTACTTCACAACCAAAAAAATAAATTCTGCAAAATTTCAAACCGTTTTCCTTTTATTGGATTTTTAAATTTAATCTTTACACTTCCCACCCTATATTATTGGCTGATTTTTAACCGATAACATACAAAAATGTACATACATACATAATTGCTCATTACAAACTTTCACACGGGATTACCGCCTACCTTCTAACACCACTTACGTTGTGTGTGTTAATTTTATGACTGGCGGGACTTACAGTTTGATGCCGACTACGAATGACATATTTTTGAGAAACTTTTCATGGCAATTTCATTTTCTCTCTCCGGTTTTGGTAGAAATCTGCTGAGAGGAATACGCCGAAGAAATATTCTTTTCATATTTCGTTTTGCTGAAGATGTCTGATCAGGCCTTTGAACCGTAGTCTCACGTCTAATTGCCACATACCACCTACTAGACTACGGCAAGATGTTTTTGCTGAATTTCATTTATATATCTACTTATCGTCTGTTTTGCAAGTGTAGGAGAAGTTGAGACAACTGGATTGTATCGGACAGATTTATCAAAATTTACACATCCTTCAACCGTTTCAAAACTTTGCTTTGGTATATTATGCCTTGGATTTGATATTTTAAATTATTTAAAATACAATTAATTACGATTTAACATCTTGTTTTAGCAATTATTCATACTTTCTTAATCCATCAAACAATCTTTGTCATGTCAAAATCATAAAGCAAACTCTAATCAAATGTTTCAATTTCATTTCATTTAGAAAAAATGTTTCTTTTTTCTAATTTTCTCTAGGTTTTTTATGAAAAAGGCAAAGGCATATCATTATTGGCCATAACAATAAATGTTTTTTTTTTATTGTTTGATGGTCATGGTCTAATTTTCCTTTATCTTCAGTTTCTATTTTTCAAATTCAAAAACATAGAGAGAATTTCACATATAACGGTTATAAACGTTGTACAATTGTTTCGGGCCAATTGTAGTTGTGCAGAAAGCCATGTGTTGTTTTGTCATATTAACACATACATACAATGCACAATGAAATGATAAGAATTGAAATTTTACAATATAATTATTAGTTTCGCCAAAAATAATAATGAAACAGAAAAAACATATTTTTTTATTATCTAAACTACCCTCATAATAGTCACGAACGAAAGAAACTTCATTCGCTATACGCTGAAAATAGCAAAAAAAAAAACGTGTGCAAATTAAATAAAAGTTTTGCATGACTAATTACGTATCATATGCTGTTAAACAAATGACCGTTACAGAATGGTGACAATATCTATTACAACAACAAGAAAAAACAATATGGTAAACAGAAACATGTAATAACGGCATTTTAACCATTCGATTTGGAAAATTTTAAAAAATATAGAAAATTCAGTCCAAAAAGATTAATAAGATCCAGGGGTAAGGAATGAATGACTGTCCTAGAATGTAAGAAGGTGATTAACATTTATTCCATTACAGTAATCCCTCGATTTACGTCGCAATTGGTTCGAATCGAATTTCATATTGCTCATACTACAAAGTATATGTTTTTAACAAGGAACATAAAAAAGTTATATGAATTTAAAGTAATGCCTCGATTTACGTCGCAGTTGGTTCAAAAAAGGCGACGTAAATCGAATGACGACACAAATTGAAGTTAGAGGGAAAAAAAAATTTGAAGACGTAAATCGAAACAACGTTAACCGAGGCGACGTAAATCGAAGGATTACTGTATAAAGAAGGGATCGGAAGTGAGGAAGCGAATAATGTAGCTAATAAAGCTAGAGTACCAGGTAACATAAACTTGCATAATTTTACTTACTTAATTGGTCACTACAATCCTTTAGGCAGAATTACGACCTAGCTTCTGATATCAATCATTTTGTGTGTGTTAATTTTACATATGAGTGGCAGGACCTATAGCGAAAAGTCAACTCCGTACAACAAATTCTCTCTCTCAGAGATTTTGCCAAAAGATTTCATATTTCGTCTTTGTTCAATTTGTCTGAGACGGGGGTTATACTACTTCCTACCTACCAGGCTATTACAACACTATGCCTTTTTGTAGTTTTATAGATTCAGCGTGTTATCTTACTCGACGAGAGCTCATGAGGTCAAACATCAACTCTGGCATGTTGAAAAAAAAGGTGACCTTGCCTCTGCAGTTTGACAAAAACTCTGATAGTAAATAATTGCCTTGAAGAAACTCCTCAAATCTGTTCTTCGGAATGGTTATTGAAATTATAAAAATTAACACACGCAATATGGGTGCCGTGAGTAACTAGGATATATAATCCTGGCTAAAGGATGGTAACGGTCAATTAAGTAAGTATTTGGTTCACAAAAAATCAAACGATAAAAGTAGACGGTAATAGCATATCGACTATTGTGGAACAATGGTAACAATGAAAACAGGGTATATGGTGAAGAAGTCGTAATGATGAAACACTTTTTATATGATTGTCCAACTTTCGAAAGCTGGAGACCTCAAATTTTTAAGAAAAACACTATACCAGTGGAACTTGTCTTAGAGGAAGTTTGTACGTGACACAGATTTCCTATAGAAAATAGGATTGATACCCATCAATGGTGATCGCACAACCAGCCAACTTTATAGCTCAATTGGTCTCCGGCCCTTTAACCTGCAGGTTGGAATTATGACCAACTTGTCCGTGTACACAACAGACTTCACATAACCCCAGAATAATAATCTAGTGGGATCAAATGGCATGGTCTTAGCTGTTGATTGCTCCAAAACTTTGATTTATGACACTCTTCCGCTGAAGCAATATTTCAACCCGTCTTTTCATTTTGGATACTAAAAACTTAATAGTTATCCTTCGATATCTTGTGCCATTCTTTCTTATCTCATCCAGATGCACTGACTATATTTCAGACTAGATTTCAACTGCACCACTGATGTGTGGGTCATATAACCACACTTAGCATTATCACAGAGTCAAGAAACCCATAGAGCCAAAGAAAAACTTTGCCGTTGAAGATTGTTTAGCTTGCGATACAGATTTCCACCGCAATACGTATTACGATAATGAAATGCAATGATTTTCAAGCATTGCGCGTTTGTTAGCCTATTCATGGTGAAATGGCAAACCTTGTTAAGCATTTCTGGTATTGCCACCTATCACGAATCCTTCTTTGTACTGAAACGATTTCCTTTGTAAAACCATTAAGGACTTATCCTTGCCATCGTATTATAAATTTTATATCACAGAGCCATTTAACTATTCATTGCATTTCTATGGTTGAACCATTCTTATCGTCATTAGTTTTTATATTTCTTTTTATAGCCGCTTAAGAGTTTTGTTTTGTTGCGATTATAAATTTAAAAAACAAAAAAAAATTTTTCAAGTAATAACAATTAAAAGAAAAAAAATTTCTCACATCCTGTGTTGGTTATAAAACCAATAAAATAAACCATTTTCCACTCAAAACACAAGAAACAAAACGAACGAAACAAAAAAGAAATTGAAATTGAAATACTCTAATGAATGCAAAAGGGGTTATCAAAATATAAAGAGAAGCATAACAATGCGGCATTACAGTCTGTTCTCTCTCTCTGACACAAACTATTTTGCAAACACATACATATACAATAAATCTTTAGAGAACAACAACAACAATAGCGGAGAAAAAAAGGCGAAAAATGTTCAGTGAATTCAATTAACCGCAATTTTTGTGTTATTCTCTTTGGGGGTACATACCCCCCCATGCATACATACATGTATACAAAATCAGGGATGGAAAATTTATTTCATTTCAAGCATACTTCAGTGCTTTACTCATGGCAAGCTAAAAAAAAAACAGGAATAATTTAGAATAATAGAAGGATATCAAACAATTAAGGATGCGGCTACTAAGTTTTCATAAAGGAATTAAAAAGTTATTGCAGTAGTTTTCATGAAGTCACCATAGTCTAGTAGGGTGTGTGTTGACATTTTAGACGTGAGACCACGGTTCAAACCCCAGGTCAGACATCTCCAACTAAACGAAATATGAACAAATATTTCTTCGGCGATTGATTTCCAGCAGATTTCTGGCAAAAACTCTAAGAGTGAATAAAAATTGCCATGAAAAGTTTCTCAAAAATCTTGTCGTTCGGAGGCGACTTTAAATTGTCGATCGCGCCACTCATGTATAAAAATACCATACACAACATAAGTTGTGTGATCAACTAGGTTGCGATCCTGACTGAAGGATTGGAATATGTATGTGTATGTACATATGTAATGGAAGGATATCAAACAATTAAGGATACGTTTGCCAAATTTTTCTAAAGGAATTAGAAATTTATGCCAGTAGTTTTAATACTTGGTCCTGCCATTTCAATAATATTCACATTGACAACTAATGGAATGACTCGACAGCAATTGCTTTTGATTTAGGTGATCACTTCCAGAGATCAGCAATAAGTATTCAAAACGATGAGTAGATTCGAGTCATACTTATAATTTCCGATACTTATACGCATTCATACTTATTTTAATATCATACTCATACTACTCATATTCAAAGTTTGAAGTACTCATCCTACTCATACTTAATAATACGCATGATGTTGTTGATTTCGACTCTCCATGATTCAACATATACACGAAGCACAAAATAAGTATGATTCGAGTACGAACACCACAATACTCGCTAGAAGGTTGTGTGTGTGTGCTTTGCTTGCTGTCTTTGTCTTTTCTTTCTTCTTTGTTTGTAAATGCAACAATAACTACTACATTTTGATGAATGATTCGAGTGACTGGAATCATTCTTAAGTATTATAAGTATTTTTCTAAATTTATGAATCTGAATGAGTAGGCGTATGAATCAAACAATGAATCGAATATTGTGAGTTTGATGTCAACGTTGTACTCATACTCATTGCAACCTATACTTATAAATCAATGTTGTAGCGAGTACGAATGAATCAGAGTAGTTGAATTTCAATACTCTTGACTCACTCATACTCAAAATTTCATGAGTACTTATGAGTAGCGAAAATACGATTCATTGCTGATCTCTGATCACTTCTCCCAAATTATAGTGCACTTTCTGTTAAATCACACTACACGAGTTTTTATATCGAGTGTCCTTAAAGAAGCCAAGAAAAATCACCAAAAATTTTTATTCCTTTGAAGAACCTATTGATGCGATTATATGTGGAATATAACATCGTTCAAATCTCCGCCAAGGCTTTTGTTTTGATCGAAATGTTCAAATTTGCCATGACTCTGACGCATTAATCAGGCTGTATTTGACCGATGGCATAGGTTATGTTTGCATTGAGGACTTTTGTGGTTTGTGGCTTATTCGCTTACATCTGCAACTAAGAAAAACCGCACAAGCAAACGTCAAACGATATTAAATCTCACGATCTAGGTAATCTGTTCCCATCATTTCTATGTTCCCAGATCACTCGTGCAGAATGTTGTAGGGCTCATACTAGCACCGTACCGTTTGTATCATATGTCGTTCATCCAATTCAGGCCATCGGCCTATAGTGCTCGTCGTGACAGAGGCTGTGGTGGTCTGCTTATTGTCGCTCTCAAAGAAATATGAACCAATGACGCCGCCAGCTTATTCGTATACATTAGAAAACTCCACAAGAAGAGATCAAACAACGTCAACTCACACCATCTCGGCCAATTCACCTCACCTCCACGAATAAGGTAATCGCTCGTGCAGAATATCCAATGTAGCATGAATTGTGTAGCATGAACCGCCGTCCTGTTGTCGTTGGTGTCCAGCACATTTAATTCAGGCCAAAAGAAGTTAGTAATCATCAGCCTATAGTAAGAAATAAATGCCAAT
This sequence comes from Sarcophaga caerulescens, assembly GCA_927399465.1. Lineage (NCBI taxonomy): Eukaryota > Metazoa > Arthropoda > Insecta > Diptera > Sarcophagidae > Sarcophaga > Sarcophaga caerulescens. The sequence continues at coordinate 91,553,505 of OV656866.1, read as the reverse complement.
GACACTTCCAGCCTAAAATCTGCACCAAACAGTGACTTTTTCGGAATGAATTGAACGCTCTTGGATTCCATATGGTTTGGTAACGTCTCAAATTGAACGATTTTGTTTGTTCACGTACTTATTCAACCAGAAATGGAGATCATCACTAAAGACGATTTGCCGAGTTGAGAAATTTTGTTACTATTTCCCTCTAGAACAGGCTCCATACCATTTTCCGCTACACTTTTTCTACGGTCACCAAAACTATAACATCCATGCACTTAAATACTTACTTAATTGGTCTTTATAGCCCTTTAGTTAGGATGTGTGTAAAGATAAATTCGAATTTGAAAATCCAACACGCAATCAAAAAATTTTAGCAGCGCCACATTTGTCATTAACAGAACAAAATTTTCTCTTAACTGAAGAAAATTTGCCCTTAACAGAGCACTGTTAGCTGTTTAACAGTATCCATCTGAACAAGCCCACTTGTTTAGGAACAAATTTTAGGATAATTACTAGGTCGGTGAATACAATACTCTATGAAAAGGATGGTTCCAAGGCCCCTTAATATAATCAGCAATATAGGCACATGTAAAGTGATATCCTATTGAGAAAATTGGCTTTGAAGCTATAAAATTTTGATTGCAAAATTCTCTGGAAGATCAGTGGCCATTTTGGAACATATAAGAAATAGTACACCTACCCGACTATAAGCAAATGTAGTCCTGAGGGTCCCATTTCGAACCATTGTAGTGGGATAGCTGGAATAAATTTCCATCTATCCATTATTATTTGTGAATAATTAGAATTAAATTTTATGGCAATAGTCTGCAATATTTGCAAAGTAGGAGACTAATGTACTTATTGCCACTGTTAAACAGTTAACAGTGCTCTGTTAATAGCACTGTTAAAGGCAAAAAGTGGCGCTGCTAAAAGTGTGGGTTTGCGTCATTGGTTTTTAAATTCGAATTTAACTTCACACACATTATATAACGTCAAGACCCTTACAATAAAATTGTAAATGTTAAGCTTAAAAATTCCAGGTGTCCCATGACGCCTCTAGTTCTACTATTAATTGAAACTTCATATAATTTAGTATTAATTTTCCAACCCTGATACGAAATTTGTATGAATCTACTTGTTTTATAACTTGCCTCTCTTTCGCTCTTTCTCTCTTTTATGCTCCTTTCTTTATTCCTGCTTTTTGTTTACAAAAACAACTACACATACACAAACGTTTATAACATATCCTGCATGAATATAACAATAATATCAACAAGAGAGTACAGCATAAAGTAAACATGAATAAGCATGAATACTCTACTCGTATGCAAAGTAAACAAACCAGAGCAAGAGCCAACGAACTACATGCAAGAACAACAAACGACAACAACCAACGATATCAACAAAAATCCACGTCATCATTGTAAACAAAACACATTCTTTCCAATGCACTCCAGTAGCCATGTGTACATAGCCTGTGCTCTGAGAAAATGTAAATAAACAAATTAAAGAATTAGAAGAAAAAAATTTAAAATAATAAAGAGTGAAACTAGAGTGTGGAAAGAAGAAATTCTTAAAATAGAAAACAATAAAACGGGAGGTGTCATGAGGACACGCGGTAGGCTTACAATAACGTACGTTTAATTTGTACGTGTGACAGTTATTTCAGAAATTGTGGCCATTTTTTCGAAGGCTTCACTTAACAAACTAAAGGGTCCGCCAAATAACTTTTTTTTTGAAAATGCTTTCAAAAAAACTACTGAATATTTTCTCAAATTTTTTTTTATTTGAAAGTACAATCCTTCCGGTTAATAATGGAAAATAATTTCATTTAAATGGCTGCTTCGGCTGGCCATGCAGTAGCCTACACGATTGGTTCAATTTTTAAGCACATTATCGATTGTGTGCAGCTGTATTTCACCAATGGCTTCACGAATATTGTCCTTTAAAGCGTCAATTGTCTCTGGCTTGTCAGCGTAACACTTATCTTTGACGGCACCCCACAAATAATAGTCCAACAGTGTCAAATCGCAGCTCCGAGGTGGTCCAATTATGCCTCTGGACCAAAATCCGCACCAAACAGTGACTCGTTTTGGGTGCTTCGGCTTTTCAATGTATGCGTGCGGGTTTTCTGTGCCCCAAATGCGACAATTTTGCTTGTTTACATACCAGCCTTCATCTGAAAAGATAATTTTTTTGCCAAAATCGGCATCTTCTGTAAGTCGATCGCAGGACTACTTAGCGAAGCGAAAACGCATAATCATTTATTTTCCATTATTAACCGGAAGGATTGTACTTTCAAATAAGAAAAGAAATTTGAGAAAATATTCAGTAGTTTTTTTTAAAGCATTTTCAAAAAAAAAGTCATTTGGCGGACCCTTTATTTATGCAGCTCTAATAAATCTCGATTTTGTTTGTAACAAAATCTTTAAACGCCAAAGCGATTAGAAAATTTAAAGTATATGTTCGGCCTCATACTTAAGGTAAAATTAGCCGAACGTTAACGTAACGTAACGACACGAAACGCACTTTCGTTTCAAGCATGTGTAAGGCACTGAGAACGATTCTACTGGATTTCTTCGCTAACAGATGGTTATTTATCTAACCTGTCATTTATCTCACCCGTCATACTGAAGTGCCTCTAAGGCCTTAATGACATCCCTTAAAAGAACCACAATTCAGTAGGTGCTTAATGGAACTACAGCAATAGGTGAACGTGCAATATTTCTAGACTCTGATGGTGACCATGGTATGGATAAGAGGAGAACCGACTCACTTCTATCTCTAAATCGCATGGCAATTCATCGCACAATAGTGACTCTCAAGGGTGACTGTTCTTTTAGAAGGTATGCCCAAAGACTTGGCATGCCGTCAAATGACGTCTGCAGTAGCTGTGGATCTGATGAAAAGGAAGAGACAGATGTCTTTCATCTCTTGGGACAGAAACAGCCTGTAAGTAACTGATGGAAGTTCATCAAGAGGGTACGAGCAATATTGCTAAACTCTGCTGGACATGTAAGAATAAACAGAAGACCAACTCACTTCTATTCTTAAAGCTCATTGTCATTTATCGGACAATAGTGACTCTCAAGGGTCACTGTTCTTTTAGAAGTTACGGCAAAAGACTTGGCATGCCGCCAAATGTCTGCTGTAGCTGCTATATATAAGTCTGAGGAAAAGGAAGAGATTGTCATTTACCTCATGTGTCAGTGTCGTGGGCACTCACGTTCTAACATCTCTGACCGAGCTCTCTAATATAGAGATGACTACAATAGCAAGATCTATTTTAGACTCGGATTCCTGAGTTGAATATTGATTGTGGTATCACAATGGACCTAAATGCTGCCCTGATTTGAATCTCTTCCTTCAAGGGAGTCTGCCACCTTACCTAACCTAACTAAAGGAACTATCTACCTCATGTGGAAAAACTCGAAAAACTGAGTTTAAAGAAAAAAGAGTATGAAGTCATTCGGGGGCTGACGTCGTTATATTGGTTTTCAAAATGCTCTAATGTTAGGACATTGTAAACGCAGACACGTTGTTTGATCGACATCGCCAAAATGTGAAATTCCTATTTCTGGAACCTTTTATGCAATGAAGCTAAAATCAGACATTTTGTGTTAATCATTGCTCCGCCTTGTTAATATCACATACTGTCTGTCATAATCTTCAACTGCAGGTCAAAATATTCGGTTATCATATGGTCATAGCGTTTTGAAGTGATGTTAACAGTTCTGCCGATTCTGCTTATCATAATGCGCATCAAACATTCACATTTTCTGAATGATATGGTTGGTATGGGCCGTTAAGGCAATTAAACATTTGAACGACCCCATACACTCGAAAAAGTGCACGAATATTGGTCCGATCGGATGAAGTACTGTGAGGCTAGCCACGACAGCCATATGAATGAAATAATATTTCATTTCTATCCGGAACATTTGTACTTCACAACAAAAGAATAAATTTGGCAAAATTTCAAACCGTTTTTATTTTATTTTGCATTTTAAAATTTAAACTTTTGAATGGCCCACCCTATATAACAAGACAAAAATGAAATAGAAAATTAACTCTCTTATGCTGCATAGAATACGAAAATGAATGAGAATGAATGCATAAATGAGGGAAATTTTTTGCCATGCTGAAGTTCAACACAATGGATCTGAGTTTCTAAACTCCCCTGCAATTACTCCAGAAAAATTCATGTAAAAACTGTTCAATTCTAAAATCAAATTTTAATTTAAATTTAAAAAAAAATTAAAAACATTTTAAAGCTGAAGATAATCCTCCTCAAAAAAGCGGTTGTATTTTCTAAGTTTCAAGTGTATTCACTTCAATGGAAAAAAAAATAAACGAAAAAAATTATACGAGAAAGTGAATTAAAATATTCTACTCCTGCCTTTGTTTTCAATTCTATTCTTACCATTTCCACTATTGAGTGGCTTAGAAAAGTTTTCTTTTTCCGGCATACAAACGCTTGATTTAACACTCTTTTCTGTAGCTTTAGAGTTGTTGTTCGGATGAAAAGAAGTTGGGGAAAATTCTCTATTTTTTCCTATGAAGTCAACAACAATAAAAAAAAAAACTTTTTTTGTTTGTTTTGCATTAGAAATTGAAATGGTTTTGAATGATAGAATCCGCAACATCTTAATCAAAATTGAAGAAAAAGGGGTTGATTGTCAAGTGCCTAGGGATTAAAGGTAAACTTTCAATTCAATACTGAAACTATAAAAAAAAATTATTTATAAAAATAAATAAATAAAAATAAAATAAAATGCTTTTATTTGTAAGGACTGTGATTCATTTCGTAGAAAATATCAGCATTATTGGATAACAAATGCAAACAGTGGATAACAAAGCAAAGCAAAGCCGATACAAATTTTAGCTTGAAGACTAGGCATCTTATTATGAACTATAATATGCTTAAGGAAATACATATATGGTATACCTCGTAGGAATACATACATAATTGAGCATTACAAACATTCAGTCAGGGTTACAACCAGTTTTCTCACACCACTTACATATGTTGTGTGTGTTCATCTTTATACATGAGTGGCGGTACCTTCCGTTTAAAGTCGACTCCGAACGAGAGATTTTTGAGAAAGTCGCCGAAGAAATATTTGTTCATATTTTCGTTTTGATGTGTGACCTGGGGTTTGAACAGTGGCCTTACGTCTACTAAGCCAACACACTACCTGCGACTTCAAGCCCATCTGCTGTTGTCAATTATAAATCCGTAGGTTTTCCAGGGACTCCCAAAGTCGTGGAAACCTTGGAGAGTTCACACCTGTCCAGTTAATCCACTCTGTAGTTACCTTGAATGTTATAGTGTCCTGGCACCCATATAATAAGGGCATCACATTATTTTGTTGCCTCATTGATATACCTGCGACAGCTATACACTGTCTAGGATTTCATCACCTCTTGCGAGTTTAGTGCCTCGATTGCCGCTTAGTATAGCAAAGTATAGTAATATCTCTTCTGGTCGCCAGATCGTTTATCACAAGATTCCATAGAAGCAGGAACGCAACCCACTCTTTGTAGTGCAAGTTTCGATGTGCAAGTTCCTTAGTGTTATGTAGATCGTTCTTACGTAGAGTAATTTCCATAACCCAGTTCCGGAAATCTAGCTTACTTCCACATTACTGAAGGATCCATTGTTTGCTTATATCTCTCCTAATCATCGATTCGTTTATCACAAGATTTTATAGAAGAGGGAAAGCACCTCACTCTTGGGTGTAACCCTTTTATCTTTCTTTCAATGTGAAAGTTCCCTAGCGTTGTGTAGCTCGTTCATACTCAGTGTAATTTCGTTATACAGTTCCGGTAATAAAGCTTAGTTGCACATTATTGAAGGACCCATTGTTTGCTTATATCTCTTCTAATCGCCAGTCCGTTTATCACAAGATTCCACAGAAGCAGAAATGCGTTCCACTCTTTGGAGTACCCATCCTATCTTTCTTTCAATGTTAAAGTTCCCTAGCGTTGTGTAGATCGTTCATACACAGTGTAGTTTCGATATCCATCATACATAATTGGTCATTACAGCTCTTCAGGGAGGATTAAGACCTAGTTTCTCACACCACTTATGTTGCGTGTGTTAATTTTATACATGAGTTGCTGAACCTACAGTTTAAAGTCGATTCCAGACTACAAATTTTTAAGAAACTTTTCATGGCAATTTTATTTTCTTCCAGGGTTTTTGCCAGAAATCTACTGAGCGGAAGTCGCCAAAGAAATATTTTTTCATATTTCGTTGTATTACCGATGTCTGACCTGGGGTTTGAACCGCCAACACACTACCTACTAGACTTAGGCGACTTCGATGTTCAATACCACTGTGTTTAATGCGATCTTTTTAAGACAACTCTCGGTTACTAACCTCTGTCTGATCAGTCGTCGAAGAAATATTTTTTCATATTTTCCTTTTGATGTCTGACCTGGCCTTACGTCTTTTAAGCCAACACACTACATGCGAATTGGAGTTCAGTGACTTAATCGCGCCTAGTGATCGGAAAGTATGATAATATCTCTCTCTCACTAGCGTTGTATAAATCCTTCTTGCACGGAATAGTTTCGTTATCCAAATACGGAAATAAAGCTTAGTTTCACCTTATTAAAGGATCCATTGTTCAGTTCGGAAAAGAATTTCCTTAAAAAATTATTTACTGCCTTTATAATAGAAATCCTGTCGTTGATTAGCTTTGGTTTATGCAGAGAAAAGAATTATTTTGTGCCACTTGTTTAATGGGTGCAATGTTTCCTTCTATAATATTTCCTTTGTTTTATTAATTTCCCCCCTTCTAAATGGAAATGCACAACAGAATTATTATAATTGTCATTCATTCATTCATTTATACATACATATACTCATACACTCATGGCATCGTTTATTGTTTTGCAACAATGGTTATTGCACTTGATATTTTACTTATAAAGGGAGATAGGTACACACGCACACTCTTGTATTTGTATAGCATAGTACATCAGCATAGTGCTGCAGTAGGGGCCATAACCAAGTATTAGCCATGGCGAGCTGTCCCCCTTCTCACGTTTACAATCTAAACAAGCGAGGCCACATATGCAATAGTCATCGAGTTAATGCCACAACCACTGCTAGTGCTGCTTTGCTGCCCTAGTGCTGGTTGTTTGATATCCACATTCACTACACTTTACTGAACAGTGTAGACAAATAAACGAAGGCAAGCGCAAGTGTAAGCAAAGAAATGTAATGACAGAATAGAGCGAAGGAAGGAGGGTATTGGGGGGGAGCAAAGAATATTTCATAACAAAAACAATCGTTGGAAATGGCTTAGCATGGACAGCTGTGTACGAGTACAAAGTATGTCGTGGAATATGAACGTATAACATACTAGCTGTCCATACGTACGTCTGTCCGCACGTCTGTCTCTAATTTTTTAACTAACCAATGAACCTATAAATGCCCGGTGAATGACCAACGTTTTAGTATTTTTTTTTGTTGTTCTTCTTTCCATTGCTACATTGCTGCTGTTTTGTTTAATTTTATTGTTTTAAAATGGGGGGGTGCACTACATGACCCTCCCCCACTCCTTGTATTCCTTATCCTAATACGAAGTGAGAGAGACATACGCCACAAGTGCATATTGAAAAATCACAGGGTATGGCACAAGCCTTGGCTTCACTTCTCGGTTAGAGGATTTGGTTTTGTTTAGCTCTCTCTCTCTCTCTGACCGTGCAACACTCAATGTTAGGGATGTGTATGGAGCCAAAGGTGCTATTGAAGTTGGTGATGGTAGTGGTGTTAGTGTTAGTATTGTTAGATATGGTATATAATTTGAATAAAGAATAAAGTGTTATGGTACCAATTAATATTGTCCACAACTATAATTTGTTCACATTGGTTCAGACGTACAGAGAGAGTTTTAAGTTTAAAATCGTTGTCGCCTGTACACATTCATATGTAATATGATTACCGAGTGAGTGCTTCTAAAGGGAGTTTATGTCGCTTTATATATCCCTCCTATACATACACACCACCTCTAGAGCAAGCATTTATCTGCATGTTTAATAGTTTATTAAAAATTTCCGGTACAAGAGTTAAACATACGTACGTACATACCATTAACAATCATTTTGACTTGACTACCACCATGTTTGACTCGAGTAGAGTGTGTGTGTAGTAGTTGCAAGTTGTTGTTGCTGTTGCTGTAGTAACTGTAGGAGTAATCACACTTTAGGGTTCAATGTAGTGCAAATGGTTAATGAGGTTGGAAAATTTATTTATAAAATAAATTGGATGTATTTAAACTAAATAAATGGTGGTTAATAAACATTTAAACAAGGTACAGAGACGGCATATACGAGTACGACAGAGACGACATACAAGCTTAATCGTTATGATTTCATTCAAAAAGTTCAATAAACGTTTTGCTGCATCATAGAGATACGAGAATTGGATGTAAGTATGTATGTCCACTTCTATGCATATGGAAGTGTAAATTTGTTGGTATGTAAGTCATAAAACTTAATTTGTTAATTTCTTTATCTGTTGGAAGATAAATTCTTTACTTTATTTAAAATAAGCAGTAAAAGGCTAAAAACACTTTCACCGACGCCACCATACTTCGCGAAGCTTCTACTAGGTATTACAGTATTCCCTCGATTTACGACGTCTCTATTTACGTTGTTTCGATTAACGTCGTCAAAAATTTTGTTCCCTTCAACTTCGATTTGCGTTGTCATTCGATTTACGTCGCATTTTTTTGGAACCAACTGTGACGTAACTCGAAAGATAACTGTAATTTTTTTAAGTTCCTTGTTAAAAACATACTACTTTGTAGTATGAGCAAAATGAAATTCGATTTACGTCGTTTCGATTTACGTCGCCTTTTTCCGGAACATTCTACGACGTAAATCGAGGGAATACTGTACTTCTTGGGCTGCTCTTTTGTTCGATTGCCTCTCTTACTCCAATCGCGTTTCCTTAATAATGTTGTGAATTTATTTATATTTTTGTGTTCTTCGTTGACTGTATTAATGAACTTGTTTACCAAGTCCAAGTACTTCCCGTACAGTAGCATCCCTTACACTACATTGTTCTCCCTTGTTTATCACGTCCAATCTGATTGATTGCGAATTTTATTTCCATTCAGAAACTAAATCTCTATCATTTAAACATAACATGATGTGTACCTTTCTTTTTCGGGAAGATATAGATATAGGTAGGTTGAAGATATAGGTAATTGCTTCTCTACTTGGTATAACCCGTCAAGTTCTCATGGCAATTAATCGATAGAAATTTTTCCTACCAAAACACTAACCACTTATGATCACCGTGTGATATTCATGAAGTCGCCGTAGTCTATTGGGCAGTGTGTTGGCTTATTAGACGTGAGGCTACGGCAGACATCTCGAAAAAAAACGAAACGAAATATGAAAAAATATTTCTTCGGCAACTTTCAACTTCTTCTGGCAAACAAAACAAAATTGCCTTGAGACAGTTTCTCAAGAAATCTAGCGTTCGGAATCGACTTTAAACCCTAGGTCCTGCCACTCATTTATAAAATTAACACACAAGATAAGTGGTGAGAAATGCTAGGTAGTAATCCTGACTGCAGGGTTGTAATGACCAATTATGTATATATGTATGTATGTATCCTTAAGCAGCATTGTTCTCTGGACTGCACACTTTCAATATCTGCTATGGCTTTACCCACAACTATATGTATAATCTTGGGATGTACGCACAGTTTTTTCCAAAGGTTTAAGGTTCTAAGTATTGCTTGCTTCCTTCAATCGTTGTCTAGAAACTGCGACCTTTGTAAAAACGGAATGGTTTGGAACCAAACTAATTTAAATTAATTTTCCTCCAAACTAACCACTCAGGAAACTTCTCAATTTTTTATATTTAAACATCTGTGTTAAAGTGGTCACTCGCGAAAGTGTGAAATGTGGTACTGCACAGTGTTGTGTAATAATGACCTTACGGCCTACGAGGCTCTAGTCCCGATAACCACATTTACGAATTCCCAAAACAGATTGTTTTATTTAATATTTAACAAAAGAAAGAGAGCATCTGGTGAAGGCACGTGTCCTGCTATGATGACAGTTTCAATTTTACTTGGAAGTCATGAAACTCTTCGTGATTAGCCTACAGAAGAAGGAAGCAAAAATAAAGAAGACGAAAAAGAAGTAAGGATGAGAAAAAGGGGAAATATACAGAAATTGAAAGGAATAGAATAGACGACGATAAAGATTAAAAAGACCCAGAGAACGAATCAGTTGCTTGAGGATTGATGTACACTTCTTAGCCAGTTGAATTCCATTAAAAACCTCAAGCGTTCCCGAATGTTGGCTGCCAACAGAGTCTTTAAACTCTAAAAGAATTCGCTACTCTGGGTATTCAATCTAGGAAAGCTATAGAGCAGCCCTTTAACCCTCTTCATCACAATAATAGCAGCAACAGACCGACTAGAATCTGGGCCACCTGCTTCAAAGAGGGGATCGATTTGTTTTATTCTTGCCATAGGTTTCACTTACGAAACCAAAATAACAGTCCGTAGTCAGAAGAAGAGTCTTTAATTCTAACTTCGGATATAAGGTTTTGGATTTCTATTTCGATTTCTCAATTCACTCCTACCAGCATTTCTCATATTGATAACGGGAATGGTACAAAATCTTTTTAAACATTTCAAATGTTGCCACCGTTCCAAGCATTTTGGAGAGCTTGTTTTGAGGTTCGAATTGAAATCTTGGCAACGTTCCCGAATGTTGGCTGCCAACAGAGTCTTTAAACTCTAAAAGAATTCGCTACTCTGGGTATTCAATCTAGGAAAGCTATAGAGCCCTTTAACCCTCTTCATCACAATAATAGCAGCAACAGACCGGCTAGAATCTGTGCCAGCAGCTTCAAAGAGGGGATCGATTTGTTTTATTCTTGCCATGGGTTTCACTTACGAAACCAAAATAACAGTCCGTAGTCAGAAAAAGAGTCTTTAATTCTAACTTCGGATATAAGGTTTTGGATTTCTATTTCTCAATTCACTCCTATCAGCATTTCTCATATTGGTAACGGGAATGGTGCAAAATCTTTTTAAACATTTCAAATGGTGCCACCGTTCCAAGCACTTTGGAGATCTTGTTTAGAGGTTCGAATTGAAATCTTGGCAACGGAAAATATTTCAAAATTTCAAAAATCCAATCCATGTTTGAGTTATCCGTAAAGACTAAGGCAGATTTCTGCCGATTTATATTATATAGATATGTATATACCAAACAATTTGTAGAGCATATTTTGAGGTTCGAATTGAAATTTCGGCAACAGAATATATTTCAAAATTTCAGAAATCGAACTCGGAGGCGTTCCGAATCTCATTTAATGGAAAACCAAGCATAATAGATGCACTCTTCCCTTTCCTCAATGTTGATTTACAATAAAATTATAAGAAAATTGAAAAACCAGCGATACTAGCGAAAGTATTCGTACCCATTGCTTGGCAACAAGAGCCTGCAGTAAACAATTGCACCCCTAAATGATATATTTCCTGTTTTCAGTGATGTCAACTATTTCTGTAAACATAATTTTTTTTCAGTGCCTTAACACTGTCCTGTGTAAATGTTTCTACTTGTCAGCTAATTACCCTGGAATTAAATTATTTTGAAAATATAATTTCATTTGCCCGCGATATCAATTCCAAAGCCTACAATTTCCTTTTGAGTCAATAAAGTTTTTGTAGCCTTTAACGCCCACGTAGTAGATTTTCAATTTTATTCGCTTAAATTCGTTTTTGAATACATGAAGAGCCAAATAACGAGGAAGAAATAAAAGAAGAAAGAGAAAAAAAATCGAAAATAAAATTATAAAATGTGTCATGTTTTATACAACACGAATACAACATGTTAAACATGTGACACATGTACCATACATTTCTGTACAATAATACCACATGCAACATACATATGTACATGCGGCACATGAAATGAAGTGAGTGTATGTAGGAGAAGAAGAAAATTGTATGTTTTTCATGTTCATCTGGTTGACTGAATATTTTCTATTTTTTTTTTCTGTTTTGTTTCTAGTATTTTCGGCCTATAATTTGCATTAATTATGGCCATGCACGCATTTTACGTTCAACGAAAAATGTATGAATGAATGCACGCAGTATACTATATACATATGTATGTACGTGATGTTTTTTGTATGTGTCAATAAATATAATCGCTTTAGCAGTTGTTATCAGTCGTTTGGTCCTAGTTTTTCCTCTACACAAAGAAACAAACCAGCAAACACACAAAAAATACTCCTGTTTTCGACCACCACACAATATAATAATTATTGGAATCCTATTTTTAGTTTGTAACATATAATCTCATGATGCTTTAATGATGCGTGTTATGCCAGCTATAAATCTGGTTAAAAAAACCTTAGAAATTTTCGAGGTATAACCATAAGTAATAATGTCAACGACCTCGTTTTCCACTCATTTTGGGCATACTTAGCTGTTATAATCAAGATCTCTACCGGGAGCTGCTAATATTAGCAAATCGTATAACATCTATAACCGATTTAATTGCCGGGAAAGGGTGGTAGGCTAATAGGTAGTGTATGTGTTTATAAGACAAGATCTCCAGTTCAGATACCTCGAACAAAACGAAATATGAAGAAAATATTTCTTTTGGCAACATCCTCTCAGCAGATTTTGGCAAAAAACTCTTTCATTGTAGGGGATATGACGTCAATGATTTTTTGTTTCATATTAATAATGACAATCCAATAGAGCATACAAAAACTCTGAGAGTTAATAAAATTGCCATGAAAAGTTCTCTTAAATCTATCGTTCGGAGTCGATAGTAGACCGTCAGTTTCCTTATTCATAGATAAAATTAACTTTCACAACATGGGTGTGATGAGAAACTAGGTTGTAATCCTGGCTAAAGGTTTATAATGACCAATTAAGTATGCAATATCCACTTGTCCTACTTTCGTTGGCTATTTCATGTTCACGGGAACCTGACTGATTTGTGGTATTCAAACTTTGCCCAGATGGTCAATCTTATTGTACACGGACTGTGGGCTTATGGTCAGCGATCTTCAAACCATAATCACCTAACGCCAAATCCATAAATATCCATTGTTATCAAGAGACAAAATCGTGCATCAAATTCATTGATTTTTTGTATAGCTTATCCCCTTGATGACCTAATAGATTCTGACATCCATTAAGCATCTTGGCAGTTAAAAAAAAAGCTTTCATCTTTTTAAAATTTTCGTCACAGATCTTAGTATCTATCACGTCCAACAGATCCTCGATTTGTGTTGTCGATTTCTACATTAAAAAAAAGAACAATTGCGTGGAGTAGCCTGACTCATTGAGATAACCATAGTTCTTCTGAGAAGATACTTACGTCTGTTCCTATATTTGTTTATTCGAGACATTCGTGAAGCCTAATGCAACTTTATGCCTAATGACAGAACTCACAATCACAGCTATTTCGTAAAGATACCAACATGAGTTCCCCAATTCCTCTTTGAGTTATCCGTAAAGACTAAGGCAGCTTTCTGCCGAATGTCAGAACCCGTAATCCAATTCCAATAGGGATGCTTCATGTATATCCAATGGTTTATAGGAGAACATGATCGTGAGACATGCAAAGGAAAGACTTCAATGCCTTAATCGTTGCGAATATATGCCCAACAATATTAATTTCAATTAAACTTAAGACAACGCCGTATATGGCGGAGATTTCTGATTGATTCAGAAATTCACAATTCTTCAGAGAACACACCAGAACCTGCCTTATGCTCTATGTCGGATACATATTTATCGAATGGTTTATCATTGATTTTCAAAAGGCTCGAATAGATTTAAACCCTATGCCTCTTGACAACCAACAAGAAGCGAGTCTCTATAGCTTTAAAAGGTGCCACAATTATGGAAAATAAATCAATCTTTACTGCGTGGAAATTAAAGTTATGTTTGGTAAGTTTGATTAATTTCCGTACAAGTCTATCGTGTGGGTTACCAAATAATTGGAGTAATGTAACCACCAGGCATGTTGAGATCTATTCCATTCAATGCCATAAAAATCGTTTTGTAGGCAGATCAAACTAAATGTTTATTGTATTGACTTCGCTAAGATATTTCTGGTGCTTAAATTTCATGACTCTTATCGTGTCGTTTTTACCTATTCTAAATGGGTATTTATTTTCTGTTCGAGGACTGCAATTTAAAATAAAAGAAATCAATTTGCAGTCGCTGTAATCTATGTAGTAGGTAGGTTTTGGCTTATTAGACGTAGGGCCGGCTTCAAACTTCATGTCAGACGTCTCGAACAAAACGAAATATGAAAAACTATTTCTCCAGCGACTTCCTCTCAGCAGATTTCTGGCAAAAACTCTGAGAGTAAATTATATTGCCATGAAAAGTTTCTCAAAAATCTGTCGTTCGGAGTCGACTTTAAACTATAGGGCCCACAACTCACGTATAAAATTAACACACACTTCCTGACTGAAGGGTTGTAATGACCAATTATGTATGTTATGTATGTATGTGTATTTAATTTTTGTTCCAGAACTTTAATTTAAAATATAGGAAATCGCTTAGTTTTATCTTTATTTAATAAATCCAACACTCTCCTCTTACTTTATAATTTTTGAAATTCACGATAAAACAGAGCATTTTACCACTTTTTGCTTTGGCAACTTCTAGAACTCTGATTGTTGATTTATTATTATAATTTGAAGTTTGTCTATTTTCGTAATTTCTTTGTTATTTCGTTCGTAATTTTTTTTTTTTGCTATTGTTCTAGACCATGCAGAGTTATGTTAAGAAAACCTAGTCGTTTTTATATTTAGCATTACCCTACCTTGGTTGTCTTTGCCTTATTTCTAATATAATCATTCATGTGTGTATTTTTAGCCATTTCACTGATTTTTTGAGAACCACTTTGATTTGAACAGCCGGGGAGATCTTTGGATGCCCTTGACCTTGATATTTTATTCGGTTTTAGAGGTCTATTTTTTTAGTATTTTTCAGACTATTGATCATTTAACTATAACCGTCGCGTAACATATATTCATATATTTCAGTTTCTCAAAAAATCTGTCGTTCGGAGTCGACTTTAAACTGTAGGTCCCGCCACTTATGTATAAAATTAACACACACAACATAAGTGGTGTGAGAAACTGCGGGCTTCTTGGGGACGATTGCTGGTAGACTGTCTAATGGTGAAGGTATAGCACTGGCCATTTTATAGTCACCTAGCAGCAACTCGTTTTCTTACCGTTCGCATCTTCCCCCTTTCCACCTTTCCTAAAAAACCTGCACAATGCTCTGCATGAGTAGGGGCCATCCCCTGAGTGTTGGTTTCATAAAAAAAAAAAAATTTAAATACCTGATGTTGTTTTAATTTTAAATGGCCTGTAAATAGTTTATTTAGATGGTTTATTTATATAACACGAAAAAAAAACGAAAAATTTAAAAGTACCACCAAATATTCCCCATGTTTATAAATTTATGACAACCAAAAATGATGCCACAACAACAACACATCGTTATAAAATCGATTTTTCGATGGGTTTTTGAAATGTGTCTCTCTGTGTTGTACGTAAGTATATCGTAATGATATTAAATTTCAAACAGATGACTTATTAAATATCGTTTATTATTATGTTTTTGAGGTGTTGAATAGATAAATTTATAATAAATTACTCACACATACGCGCACAAACACACGCACCCAAAACGTATATTAAAATTTGACCAAAAATATTTATTAGAGGCATTTAGTAAAAATGGTTTTTGTGTACCTTAAGCCGATTACAGTAATATGGCCGCATGGAAATGCTTGTGTTTTACATTTTCGATAATTGTTTGCCTTTTAAATTCGTATTAAAATGTTGAACATAAATTTGGCTTTAAATTTTCGCTGACAAATTATTCTGATTATTATTTATTGCTTTTGCTCTTGTGGCATATCGCTAACGCATCATTTATATTCGAATAAAAGATTAAAATCCTATGCCTGCATAGAAGTTAGATGGTTTTGTCTACTCCTGCCTGTTGACGAAACTAACGAATATCCGTGCACTGCTCTATGCTGATACTTAAGGTCGAAAGGGGACAATTTGATTTGAATTTATTTCAGAAACAGAATTTACAGAAAAGCGTACAACAAAAAAGATTTTTCATTAGCCGTCCTTTGCTACCCACTAGTTGAAAGTGACATTAAAATTATTCGCTGCAATTTTCGGTTTCAAAGTAAAATGAAATAAAACATACATAAGGCAGTGAAGGGGTCAGGTAGTTCACTAGGTGGCCCAATCGTCCATTGTGATACTCAGTATGAGGTAAGCCTCCTTATTATAATCAGTTAGTTATGTCTTTGAACCACCTCGATGAAACCGTCCAGTACTCTTAGTAGCACGTTCACTACTATCGTTAGATCTTCAAACGTTCCAGCTTCTCACACAACTTATGTTGTGTGCGTTCATATTACACATGACTGGCGGGACCTACAGCTTAAATTCAGCTCAGATTTTTTTGAGAAACTCGTTCATGGCAGTTTTTTATTTACTCTCAGAGTTTTTGCCAGAAATCCGCTGAGAGGCAGTCACCGAAAAATATTTTCTTCATATTTCGTTTCGTTGAGGATGCCTGACCTGGGGTTTGAACCTTTGTTTTGCCTTACGTCTAATAAGCCAACACACCATCTACTAGAATACAACGACTACATATGTTCTGTCACACAAAAACCGATGAGGTCTGTTTTGAAGTGCAGGGCACGAATCTGAAAGCTTTTGTACCGATTCCGTTTGTAGCCCTGGTGCGGCAGACCAAGCTTGTCAGCGAAACTGGCAATAGCCCAGTATCCCGTTAGAATTTCTGTTAGAGTGTGGACTGTTCTGTTACCCAAAAACCAATGATGTCTGTTTCAAAGTGCAGGGCGCTCAAATGAAAGGTGTGGTTCCAATTCCGTTTATAGCACATTCTGGCAGCTTCTGCATTAACCCTGGTTAGGGATACATCAAGCTTGTGAGCGAAACTGCCAATAGCGCAGTGATCCCTTAGAATTCCTGTTATAGTGTGAACTGCCTTCTTGTCAAACTTAAGTAGTTCTTGGTTTTCTTGCTGGATACAGCAGCTTTGAAATTCGACTAACAGGTACGTAGGACCACCTATGGTTTGCTGAATTCCATGCTACTTTTCCAATTTGAAAAAATATTCTCTATCGTCTCCTCCTCAGACATCTCCGAGGCCTCCTGTGCCAGTTCGTTCGACTTTTCGTTCCCCTAACGCAATGAAAAAGTCTTATTTATTTAAAACAGTTGGGGCCTGTAAACATCATGTACGAATTTCAAGGTCATTTCAATGGCTGCCTCTGGATTGGTTACAGCAATCGATCCTTTTAAGAAAGGATCCTACCACTAGTTCGATGTGTGTATTTTGTTATTGTTTGTCTATTTGCCTTGTTCACTTATTATCTGACTGTCAGATAGTATTGCTACATCCTGTCCTCTGTACTTTGCTTTGTTCCCATTCTTGTAAATTTCTGCTTATTTGTTTGTGTAATTCTGCGAACCGTTCGATGTGTGTATTTTGTTGTTGTCTGTCTATTTGCCTTATTCACTTATTATCTGACTGTCAGATAGTATTGCTACATCCTGTCCTCTGTACTTTGCTTTGTTCCCATTCTTGTAAATTTCTGCTTATTTGTTTGTGTAATTCTGCGAACCGTTCGATGTGTGTATTTTGTTGTTGTCTGTCTATTTGCCTTATTCACTTATTATCTGACTGTCAGATAGTATTGCTGCGTACTTAAGTGGTGAAATTGTTGCAAGCTTTACTTAAAGTCAAGGAAAAACATTGTTTAAAATATTCCTCGCTCTTATGTGACTTATATATACTATCCAAGCGAGGACGATGTCAGTTTGTCGAAAACCTTTCTATACTTGCTATCCAATTTGAATTGAGCACATCTTTTGATGGCATAAACTTTTGCTTGGAACATACAAGCGAGTTTTCCCATAAGCTGGTGGTTCCACTACCAGCGTTTTGCCTATCCGTATACTATAGACGCCATTGTCTAGTAGGTAGTGTGTTGGCTCCAGCTAAGGTATCTCAAATGAAATGAAATATAAAAGAAATATTTCTTTTTCGATTTCCTGTCAGCAGATTCTGACAGTAAAATAAAATTGCTATGAAAAGTTTGCTCAAGAATATGTCTTTCTGAATCGATTTAAAATGTAGGTCCCACCATTCATGTATAAAATTAACACACACAACATAAGTGGTGTGAGAAGCTAGGTTGTAATCTTGACTGAAGGGTTTTAATAACTAACTTTGTATGTATGTATGCACTATCTATCAGCCAGGTCGCCTAATTACGGATCTGTTCTCGTACTCATTCTTCCAAAGTAAACTGCTGCAGGCAATCATAATTTTTTTTTAATTTGACATGTGTGTGAAGATAAATTCGAATTTGAAAATCCAAGACGCAATCCATAAATTTTACCCGCGCTTTATTTAGCTTTAACAGAACAAAATTTTCTCTTAACAGGACAAAATTTGCCCTTAACAGAGCACTGTTAGGTTTTTAACAGTATCCATATCAACGAGCCCACTTGTTTAGGAGCTAATTTTCGGACAAATACTAGGTATATGGATACCATATCATACTCAAAGGAAGGTTTCACAGCCTCTTAATATAATCAGCAAAATAGTCCCATATAAAGTGATATTGTATTGTGAAAGTAGGCTTTGAAATGATCAATTTTTTGATTAAAAGTTCTCTAGAAGATCAGTGGCCATTTTGGAACATATGTATAAGAAAAAGTACACCATACAGACTATATGCAAATGGTAGTCCAGAGGGTCCTCTTACGAAACGTGGTAGTGGGATGGCTCCATCCCCACCAACCATCCTTTACACTTCAACACTTTTGTGCACAAACAATAGTCTGCAATAATTGCAAAGTAGAAGACTAATCTACTTATTGTCACTGTTAAACAGTTAACAGTGCTCTGTTAATAGCAAAGTTTACTCTGTTAGAGGCAAGATGTGGCGCTGCTAAAATTGTGGGTTTGCGTCTTTGGTTTTTAAATTCGAATTTATCTTCACACACATTAATTTATCCTGCAAATCTCAATTTAGTTTTAAAAAGAGTTTTTGTTGCTAATAAAGTTGCCTTAATACCAACACTGTGTTATTAAAAATCTCCAGTTTTATTTGCCAAATTAATCAAATAAATGCAAAATCCTTTTTAATCGTCAAACAATCCTTTATTGAATTTATAAATGTGTGTGCTTAACCTGAAATAAAGTGCATATCCATCCAAAGCTTTCATATTATTTGCACATAAATTCACAATAAAAATCAATTAATTTTTAAAACCTCTCTTCAACCATAATATTTTTTGTTTGTGAAGCTTTTTTATTGAATTTTTATTTAAAAAGGAAAATGAAAAATTGAAAAAATAAACCTTAAATCCTACAATATAAAGTCTACCAAATTCCCTAAATCTCTTATTCATGGAATCAATAAAATTTATTAAAGAAAAAATAAAACAAAAAACAATGTATTTAAGAAAAATGCTGTGTGCTATCAACGGCCATCATCATCATCGGACCAGCAATCATCCAACCAGCCACCCCAGTGCCCTAAATTTTCGTAAACGTTAGAACAATCAAGCTTAACAACAATCATTCGTTCGTTTGTATGTGTTTATGAAATATAAATGAAAGGTGAAAATAAAAATGAAATTTTATTTTTATAAAAATAATTTATAAAATTAATATTTTTCTATGTACTTTGGATATGCAACAGTTTCTGTTTGTGCCACATACACTTACACAGTTACATTTTAAAATTAAAAAATAAAATCATATTTTTATATGATACCCTCTGACAATATATTTTCAAACGATGAATACGAGGGGAAGACAACAAAAAAATATTATTTAAAATAAAATTGTACGTTAAATAAATACTTTATATGTACAATAGACAAAATGAAATTGTAAATTTTTTAGTAAATATTTGCCAGAAAAAAATCTATGAAGGCAAAACGCTATGGTAAGGCAAAAGGGCCTTAAACAAATTGTCCTCAAATGTTGACAAAGTTAGCGTTACGTGTACAAAAACAGACTTAAGGAAAATTCGTAAACAAGACAAATAAGAAAAAATACTTAAATGATAGTTTTTTATCTTATCCAACAATAACAATTCGCTAGAAAATTCGTAAAGTTGCCAGACAAAATAAAGGAGTATACAGTATTTTCTGGATATAAGCACCACGGATATAACAATTCCCGCTTAGTAGCACTGAAACTTAAGCAATCTTGATTTATGTTTTAAAATGTACTGAAATTCCCGCTTTTAAGCATTCCCATTGTGCCTCATATTTAAAATTTCCTTTAAAAAAAAATTCGTTTACGCTTCGTGACAACTTTCTTTCCAAAATTAATTCTGTTCTCTAGCTACCCTGTTCGTGCGATTAAACGTTTCTGGATTTCTTGAGCCATTGAAAGTCAATATTTCATATTTTCATTTCAATTCCTTAGAATGTTCCTGCGCTCTGTTCCATCCAGAAGACGTTACCAACTGAGGAAGCGCAATTTCAGATAAGTGATTCGTCATAGAAAACTTACAATGCACCAACGTTCGCCTTTGGTAATTTGTAAAGCTCTGCTTCTACTAATTTGAACTGGTGCAATGATCTGATTCTGCTTTGGATCCGTCCCCTTACACGGGTAACACGAAGGCATAGCAAATTACAACTTTGTTCACCACACCGCGCCGTTCACCACACCGTCTTTCCAGTTCTGTATACCCAGCGATATAAAAAATTGAAAAACCCAATATTATTTTCAAATTTAAATTGAAAATATAAAGAAATCTATATCTAAAGAAATTGTACATTAAAAAAATATACATTAATAAGTTAACGTTATTTTTATTTTAAAAACGTTTCATTGTAAGTTTTTAAAATTAAAACAAAAAAAAATTTCTAAACATTGTCAAATTTTTTCAGGCACTCTCCTTTGGTTTGGTGATTGTTAGAATTTTAGCCATGGTATACAGTTTCCTTACTGTAGTTCCTCACTGTATAAGCCGAAATTAATTACAGAAGGGCTTGTAACTCTAAGCTTTCACTTTCTTTATACGTATACGATTTCTTTAAACTCTTTTTTCAATCTGGATCTGAAGAGACCTTCTTAAATAATGTGTGTGAAGATAAATTCGAATTTGAAAATCCAAGTCGCAATCCATAAATTTTAGCAGTGCAACATTTGGCGCAGAGCAAAATTTCCTCTTAACAGAACAAAATTTGCCCTTAACAGAGCACTGTTAGCTATTTAACAGTATTCATCTGAAGAAGCCCACTTGTTTAGCAGCTAATTTTTGGAAATACTCTAGGTCTATGAGTACCATACTACATATATGCAAAGAAAGGTTCCAAGACCTCTTAATATAATCAGAAACATAGTCGCATATAACGTGATATGGTATTGAGAAAATTGGCTTAGAAAATATCAATTTTTTGCTGGAAACTATATGAAAATTCCCTAGAAGATCAGTGGCCATTTTAAAGCATATAAGAAATGGTATACCATACAAACTATATGCAAATAGTAGTCCAGAGGGTCCTCTTTCGTGGTAGTGGGATAGCTGGAATAATTTTGATAGTTGAGAAAATTCGCCCCCTCCATTCCCCACCAACCACCGCATACATTTCAATATTTTTATGCAAAAATAATAATGATCATAATGAGAATTTTATGTCAATAGTCTGCAATAATTGCAAAGTAGAAGACTAATCTACTTATTGTCACTGTTAAACAGTTAACAGTGCTCTGTTAATAGCAAAGTTTACCCTGTTAGAGGCAAGAAGTGGTGCTGCTAAAAGTGTGGGTTTGCGTCTTTGGTTTTTAAATTCAAATTTATCTTCACACACATTCTTAAATATCATTTCAAAGATTGCTTATCCTTATGCCTACATTTTTAGGCCCCCAATATTCTGTTTTTTTTGTTTCAACTGCTTTAAAAAAATTGTTTCTGAACTTTCAATTAATCCTCTCTAAAGCATCTGGCTAAATATTTGTAAAAAAAAATATTTTCATAACTAAAATAAAAAGCTATTTATGTATGTATGTATGTTCACATACCATACATACGAGAGGTATACTGAATGACTGTGGCTGGGCTATATGCACAGATACAGATACAATGTATGTATGTATGTAAAGTCATATGTATTATTACATAAATAGAACATTGCAATTCCCTTAAAATAATATTTTATTATTGTATTGTATTGTATTGTACATATGTATATAGGATGATGCAACTGCTACTACTACTGGTGACTGCTTTTATTGTTAACGTAGAATATTTGTTCCTTCTTTTTTTTGGTAACCATAGTTGTATGAGAGATAAAGTATTTGGGGCACAAATAAATTGTGTAACACACGACACTCTAGTCAGTGGTGATAGCGGTTGTAGCGATGGTAACAATGATGGTGATGATGATGGTGACGGTGACTACGATGACTATGGTGGTAAACAGTCATAATAATCAACAGCAGAAGAACAAACGTATAGCAAAGGAGACCCTAACAACACATTACAGCAGCACATATAGTACCGCGTACCACGTATGCTATCACAACTTACCAACCAACCATTGCTGCACATTCATGCAGCCACATTCTTCATACAATTTACTTCAGTTCCTATATTTTTTATTATTATTTTACGTTGCAACATTAACACAATAACATAAAATATTGGTACTAAAAGTGTGTGAGCAAAATAGAGAGAGAGAGAGAGAGAGAGTGAGCGAGAGAGATCATACTGGTCCTTTAATGGCAGTCATGGTTGCAATAACCAAAAACGATATTTCATGTTAACAAATAAACCATTCCACAAACAGGGGGGAGGGGCCCTCTCAGAAAATAAAATGTAACCATATTTTTATAGGTTTTTGTTTGTTTGTTTGTATACGTTTGCCTACCATATAGTGGACCGGTAGGACCATTATAGCAGGTCTGAAAACAATTCATTTTTGTTTAACTCAACCAAGCTAGCCAGCTTTATTCATAAATACATGCCTTACTAGTCATTCATTTAATATTTTCGTTACTAACGTACGTGGAGCGATTTTCAACCTGCACCTCATACACGTTGTGATAGTCTTTTGTGCGTGTCACGTTGAAGTGACAGCGGAAAAGTTTCTTTACAGTTTACAGTTGCACCAAGCATAAGTTTTTCAAATAATTTCTCTCTTATTCGACCTCCGTTTCTTTACTTTATTAAAAGGTTTTCCTTTCGCTGTACGATTTATTTCAAGTTCCATTATTTCTCTCTCTCTCGCTCTTTGCCTAGCTTAAAATAATAGTTTTGCCGAAATAAAACAAGAAAAAAATCTGTAATAGTTTGTTAAGGAATGCGTCAATATTTATGTTCGCATAAATGCTAACATACTTACAAGTTCTATGGTAGCTGGTATACACGTTTATGTATACACGTGTGTTTTTGAACGTCAGTTTGTAAATTAATATGTAGTTAGAGTTGAAACAAACTTCATAGTGAGAATCAGAGACTTCCATCCCCATCTACATGACTTTAAAAATTCTTGTACTTTGGAAGTCATACCACAAAGAAGTTTCAGATTCAAGTTCTAAGCAGAAATCCATATTTAAGTGATACGCTAATGGCACAGCACTTTAATTAACATGGTATATACGATTACCTTTAAAAAAATACATACATACATACATAATTGGTCACTACAAAACTTTAGTTAGGATTACAACCTAGCTTCTCACATCACTTATGTTGTGTTTGTTAATTGTATATATGAGTGGGGACCTACAGTTTAAGGTCGAATCCGAACAACAAACTTTTAAGAAACTTTTCTGACAAATTTTATTTACTCTCAGAATTTTTGCCAGAAATCTGCTGAGGGCAACTCGCCGAAGGAATATATTTTTTCACGTCTACTAAACTACAGCGACTTCACATTTATTTCTAAATCACAACACATATATATTACCTAAGAAAGATACACTTACTTGCTTTACTAATTGGTCAGTACAACCCTTTAGTCAAGACTACCACCAAGCTTTTCGCACCACCCACGTTGTGTGTGTTAATATCATACATGAGTGGCGCCAACTTTAAATGACAAATTTGAGAAACTTCTCATGGCAATTGTATTTACTCTCACAGTTCTTTCAATAAGACTACTAAAAGGACGTCTCCGCAAGAAAATTTCTTTTCATATTTCGTTTTGTTCGTGATATCTAAGTTGGGGTTTGACGAACTCTCGTCTAAAAAGTCAACGTCCTACATACTAGACTATGATGAGTTCTACAATAAACATACATTACAACCCTTCAGCCAGGATTACAACCTAGCTTCTAACACCAACCACGTTGTGTGTGTTAATTTTATACATGAGTGGCGGGACTTATAGTTTAAAGTCGTCTCCGAACGAGAGATTTTATATAAACTTTTCATAGCATTTTCTCTCAGAGTTTTTGCCAAAAATCTGCTAAGAGGAAGTCGCCGAAGAAAAATTTTTTCATATTTCGTTTTGTTGGAGCTGTCTGACCTGGTATTTGAACCGTGGCCTCACGTCTAATATGCCATCGCGCTACCTACTAGACTTTGGTACAATATTCGAAAACATTTCGGTACAAGTTCTACAATAGATTTCTAATCTTTTTTCCTTCTTCTAAAGATATATTTTCACAGAACTATATCCAGCAATAGTATTAAACCGATCAAGATTTTTAAGGCAACGCATAGTTTAAAAGTTAATTCTATGCCGTTTTGGAACTAGATTCTGCACTGTTTTATTCGCTTCTTCGTTCAGACTAAAGGTCATTAATCCTTAGTCTTAAGATGCAATGTTTAGTGATCACTCTTGCAGACTGGATCACTTCGTTTTACTGGACTGAACATTCTTACTTTCATATCGTAAGCCAAAAGGGCATATGATAGAATGAATTCCTCTGAACCTCAGAACCCATATCTTATTTACATCGAATATTCGAAGTATTTAAAGGCGATCGATTTTTCAGTTATGCAAAAGCTATTTTTTACATCAATGGGATACTATCTTCAGTTAAATAAGCATTTAAAAGATGAATTTTCTACTCACAACAAAAAAATTCCTCTCTTTCGCTAGATAGTCCTTCCGCCCAATTTCAGGCACTAAATCAAGCTCAAGAATGTTGCAAAAGTCTAGACTATTAACAGCTACCTTGAGCGGCGAAATATGTCAAATGGATCATTGAAAATTATCATAAGTAAAGAATGTTATCTCCACTCACTTTATCACTCACCCTGCTAGAGTTCCCAAACCACACAACTCTCCATACGTTGCTACTGTAAGTGCTACCTTTTTTCGCTAGTAATAGTGAGGCTGGCCAGTCTTAAGCTAACATAGCACTAATAATGGCACTAGATTTGCGATACATTAAAATATACGAGGCACTACCACGCTTCAAAAATTCGTTAACAACCTGGAACTGCATTACGCTAGAAACCAGAGAATCTTTTCTAATTGCTAGTTCCTACCTCTCTTGAGAGCATACTGATGTTATTTTCGTGTCTCTCCATGTAACCTCCTTTTTTCTTTACCTTGTGGAGTATCAAGCATCTTCTTTTGTCGACCACAACTTCTGAAGCCTTGAGGATTCCATTCTAGTGACATACTTGGAATGCTCCCTCTTATAAAGTAGGTAGGTAGGTTGACGTGGTAGTTTTGATTACCAAAGGTCCCTTGAGCACACAAAGCGGCACGTTGTAACGCCACTGGTAAGAGCAGTCCCTGTACTAAACGAATTCTTTAAACTAATCGAAAAAGTTGTTCAGCGCAGAAGCTGCATTCCTCTTATAAAAAATGCCAAATCCGTAGAAGTTCTTACTGGGCCCTAGACGAAAACTATTTCGGTATTATTAACAATTATTCACCTGCAGAAACTGTGTAGCGTCAGTGAGGAGCTACTAGGTCTAACAATGACTATGAAGATCATTACAACCCTTTGATCAAGTTTACAACTTGGCTTCTCATACAACCCATGTTGCGTGTGTGTGTGTGTCAATTTATGTCCATGAGTGGGGGGGTCTTACAGTTTTACGTTGACTCCTAACTTCAAGATTTGAGAAATTTTTCATAGCAATTTTATTTTCTCTCGGAGTCAAAAGCCAGAAGACTGTTCAGGGAAAATCCCTGAACGAAACGTGGGGTCCTTTACACATGCGCTGAGTATTTCAGGCTTGGCGTGTCGGAATATTTGTGAGCTTTGCCATACCAACTGAACTATGGTTGTATTGAACCTGCTTTTTGCATCATTCGTTGTCTCTTTGCTGCTGAGATTGCAGAATTTAATAACATATCCGACTGGTTGGCTCTTAACATGATGGGCTCTATACTAACATTGTTAGTTCGCCTGGCTTTCGATATTTTTCCTGACATGTATAAGTATCAAGATATCAGTAAATATCACCCGCAGAATCCACTCCTCAAGTTGTTGTGAAACACTTCCATGTAACTTCTCTTCTCTCTCTTGAAATCATCATCGCTCAGGATGGGGAACTGTTGTGGGGAAAGCGGTATGAATTTGCTGAAGGATATTCATGTAGCAATGATCTAGGAGTTCTACATCGTCGTACAAAGCTCTGATTATTTGAATTGTTTTCTATGGTACAGCTTTCATCTTCAACTCTTTCCATTTAACAATCCCTCTATTGTCCAGACTTTTTAAACCACATAGAGCCATCTGGCATTGTAGTTCACAATGAATCTACAGATAATGATATCGGAATTTTGCGTATACAAGCATGAGTGGCACATTTTATACTCTTTTATTTTTTTGATTTTTTGTTTTTGTAGAATATTATGATGTTTCTTGTCCATTTTTTTTCCTCCATTTTATACAATGTTTTTTCTCTCTCTGTATTTCACATTCTTTCATTATAGTTTATTGGCACATATCAGCCAAACCAGGATCACAATTCATATCCCATACGTGCCTTTTACTACGGTGCAGGCACATCTACATACATTGTATACAAAATGTACTTGCTTACTATGTATAAACGTATGTATGGGTGAGTGAGTATGTATACAAAATACTATCATACATCATCATAAACGTATATCCTGTTTTGCTTCATGTTTATTGTTCGGCTTGTGTGTGTGTTGGTTGTCCTTTTTATATTTCACTACTCCTGTGTATTTTATTTTACAGTCTCAAGTCTCACTTGTTGTTGTTTTTGTTTGTTTCTCATGTTGTTGCACATTTTTTGGTTGTGCATGTAAGTATGTATTCCTCGAAGCTCTGTTTCAACAAAGTATGAACGAACAAAAACAAAAATAAAAATACGAGAGAATTTATGAACAAGAATAACATTTCAATATGCGTATGTATATGTATTGTTGTTGCACACATACTCCAATACCCATACATTGTATGCTCGTCGTGTATATTCAACTAAAAATTTATGAATTTTCATGAAAATAACGAACGATTCCTTTAAAAGTGTACAAAGAGGAGATTTTTATGGTAAAAATTTTGAAATTTTATTGTTAATGCCGGATATTTACAGGAGCATTCAGTCAGTAGTAATTCAATTGAATGGGAATGGGATCTGAAATCTATTGAAAGGCCAACTAAAATTATTTTTTTTTATGTACACTACGAGTGCGGTTCAATAAGGTCGTGAATGTTTCAAATTCCATCCTCTAAGCGGATATGAAACTCGCCCTTGTCCAGCAAGGCGTATTACACGCTAGCCCTTGGTTCAAACCTTAGGTCAGACATCTCAACCAAAGCGAAATCTAAAAAAAATATTTCTTTAGGCGACATCCTCTCTGGCAGTCTTCTGGTAAAAACTCTGAGAGTAAATAAAATTGTCATGAAAAATTTCATAAAAATCTGTCGTTCGGAGTCATGTTTAAACGGTAGGTCCCATTACTTATGAATGAAATTAACTTACACACCATGTGTGTTGTGTAAGAAGCTAGGTTGTAATCCTAACTAAACAAATGTAATGACCAATTAAATAAGCAAATGGATAAAGTAACACTGCCTCTTTCAACAGTTCAGTTAACTCCTATCAAAATTTCAAAAAGCTGCTGAAGTTAGTTTGAGGTCGATAGATAGCAGTCTACAAAGGGGCCTCTGTACCATTAGCTTCGAGGGTAAAAGAATAAATGCACGGAAGATGCCGAACATTGTGGACACTCACTTAAATTCCCTTGGCTACATAGAGATTGAAAGTGTATTTCATGGCTTTTTTTCACTTCTTATTCATTTCTCAATAGTTTTAAGGATCAGTTTTATGTAAAAAAATTTTCACAACAATAATATCAAATAATATCTTTGCTACCGTTTTTTTTTTGAGATCCGTGGAGGATAATAAACATTGACTATCAATCATTAACAAATATTATGCAAACTTACTTAACTTAATTGGTTATAAGAACCCTTTAGTCAGGGTTACAACCTAGCTTCTCACACTACCACCCATGATTTTTGTGTTAATTCTATGCATGAGTGGCGGGTAATATAGTTTAAAGCCGACTCCGAACGACAGATTTCAGAAGCCAACTAAAAATACTTTTGTGCTTCTATTGCGCTTTATTTTACAATGGTTTCCTATCACGCATCTGCCTTCGTATTGGTTTGTGTCTATGCAATCCCGTGTTATCCTGCCAGTATGTTTGATCTTGTTTAGCCAGATCGGAATTTTCTTTCGTAGAAGCCGTTCACAA
Organism: Sarcophaga caerulescens; assembly: GCA_927399465.1. NCBI lineage: Eukaryota > Metazoa > Arthropoda > Insecta > Diptera > Sarcophagidae > Sarcophaga > Sarcophaga caerulescens. The sequence continues at coordinate 91,524,746 of OV656866.1, read as the reverse complement.
TATTCTCTCACAGGATGTCAGTTTTTTTGTCTATTCTTAAATTAGTATTCACGTACGTAATTGGCTATTAACATCTTCGATAACGGATTTCGGTCTGCCTTAACACATCCTTCTAGACGCCTCTGCTTCTTTCGCGCCTTCGTCAACTGGGCACGCCAATCAACGTCAAGTTATTCTCGATTTGGTTCTTCCAATGTAGACAAAGCCTTTTCCTACGCTGACTTCCGCTAATCTCCTTATCAAATACCCGTCTCGACGGTACATCTGAACGACATGAACGGATGTATATGGGCTGCACAACGTCCATTTCGTTAAGAAGCTGCTCTCATTTTATTCAACTTCCAGTAGTTTAACTAGAATTTCTAAACCTCTGCGATATTCTGAATAAAGGAAACTTGTGAATTAAGTTTGGTCGGCATGGTTAATATCATCACATAAGTAATCTGCTGTATTCCACTTTCCTACATTGTGTAGATATTTGCGAAAGTATTCATCACCTGTAGGTCTCTGCCTCGGGTAATAATTTGCTTGATGTATGGCAATCGTTTTACATTTGTGAAGTTCATGACGTATATACACGTCATTGCTTCTTCCAATGTAGACAAGGCCTTCCTCTATGCTGACTTCTGTTAATCTCCTTATCAAATACCGGTTTCGACGGAACATCCTCTTCCATCCCAAAGATATGGTCCGATGTTAATGCGATGCTGTTCTCATTTTATTCAACATTTTATTCTGTCAGTAGTTTATCCTCTTAGTAGTTTATCTGGAATTTCCAATCCTCATTTGCTTGATGTATGGCAATCTCATTACATTTGTGAAGTGTATGACGTATATAAACGTCATATGCAAGTATGATAACAAAAAAAGTAGTATTTTTAATTGATTTAAATTGTATGTTAAAATGTATGTAATGCACGACATACATACATTTTTATGCCGCCAACTTTCGTAAATATTTTGCCTAGTGAACCTGGCCTTCCTACCCCAATGGGAGAAAATAATCCCGTGCGTTTTAATTTTTGGTGGAGTTAATTAATTTTTCTTTAATGCCATATTTTTGTATACCTTTGGGTCCTTTTACCACAAACGTGTGACAAGTATTTATGATTACTTTTTATTACGGTAACCATACATACATACATACATATGCAAGCAATGCCATCATACAAATGTTGCATTGTGTATGAAATCATACACATTTTTGTCGATTGTAATTCTTATTCTACTACAGCCATTAAAAAAATCACCATGTTTTTTTTATTAATGTTGGCTGCATTGTAGTAATACCGTTATGCATGCAACAAGGACCACAAACGACTACTTGGTGTAATGTTAACCTAACCAGCAGCAACTGAAAAAGAACATGAAACGCCACCCACCTCTCATATATTTTTAAAATTACGAAAAACCTTAAAAATGAACACCAAAAAACAGAAAAAAAGATTGGAAATGAAATGAATTCATTACACACAATCGATAACCGTAAATATAAAAGACCACAAAGAAAAATGTAAGTGGCACAGAGAAATATTCAATTCAAAATGTTGCATAAACATAAAAAATCATTAATAACTGTTGCTACTGCTGCTACAGTTGCTGTTACAGTTGCTGTTCCTTGCTGTTCATATTCTACCTTTTTTACTGCATCCATTACTATGTTGCACATTGCATGTGGTATGGCATGGCAATATAATACTCATGTGTTATGAAAAATATTACATTTTTATTTGTTGTTTTTGGTTTTTTTGTTAATAAAATAAAATATTGGGAAAAACATCTTTCGTTAGACTGCTGCTGGTGGTACTCATCTAGGAAAATTGCCAAAGCTATGGAAATTACTTTAATTGCTAATGGAATAATTTTTTTTTATTTTTGATTTTTTTGTTGGAAAAATACTAAAGCCTGGATAAATTAAGAGGAGATTTTATTGGGGAATGTAAGTACATACACACATACTTACTTAACTGGTCATTACAGCCCTTTAGTCAGAATTACGACCTGGCTTCCCACACCACTTATGTTGTGTGTATTACATGAGTGTCGAGACCTACAGTTTAAAGTCGACTTCGAACGACAGATTTTTTTGAGCATTTTTTTGTAGCAATTTTATTTACTCTCAGAGCTTTTGCCAGAAATCTGCTGAGAATCAGTTTTCAAAAAAATATATTTTTATATTAAGTTCTGTTGAAGATGTCTGATCTGGGGTATGAACCGTTGCCTCACGTCTAATAAGCCAACACCACTACCTACTAGACTATGGCGACAAGCCTACTGCCCTGACAAACTTCAAACCTGTTCTCTTCTGGGATGCATTAATGCCTCAAAGTTTTCAAGAATTTGTTTGGATAATGTCATTCTCAGCGTTACAGAGTCTACAAGTTTGGTTGGAAATAATCACCTTTCTGAATAAGTGTCTACAGTGCCCTGGAATTTATCAATTTCCAACCCCAGCTTATTCCTGGACAATTTAATGCAAGACTCTGATCTCAATTTCCAAACAAAAGTTTTCATTTCCTCAAACCCACTTTGTTTGAGAAGAGTTTATATGAACCTACAAATGAAAATAGGGGAACAGCAATACTGTTTGTAAAGCAATCGCCGTACTGTAGTACATAGTGTGTTCGTTTATTAGACGAAAGCCCGTGGGTCAAACTCCAGCTTAGATATCTCGAACAAAACAAATATCAAAAATGTTTCCTTATGTGAGTTTCTCTTTGAGTCTTTTGGCAAAAGTAAATGAAATTGTCACGAAAAGTTTCTTAAATCTGTCATTGGGAGGCGACATTCAACTGTAGGTCCCCCGCCAATCATGTATAAAATTAACACACACAACATGAATGGTGTGAGAAGCTAGGCTGTAATCCTGACTAAAGGGTTGTCTATGTGAGGAGACATCGATTCAAATTAACGTACATATATGTTTACCTGTGAGTAAATATACGATCACTGCTGCTGATGAAATTTGGTTTTCATTTGATGCCAAATTCTGAGGACACTATGAGGGATTTGATTGAGGTTTAAAATTCATGGACTCGGTGAATGCTATGAATAAAGTTGATATCCACCGTAGTAGTACACTGTGAAGCGTTCTAGGACATGAGAAACATCTTAGTTTTATACTGATTTAGCTGCTTAGAAATTGGATTAGCCGGATCTAAGTTCATAAAAATTGGGATCTTGAACTTACAGAAATTTTTCGTCATTAGAAATCTTTGGTTGATCTGACCGATTGACCGTTATTATTAACACTATCATGTGACACATCTGCATTAGAAAAAACAAATCAAGAAAAGCCTGTCATCGATTGATGTGATCAACATTCGAAGGCGCGCAAGAAGCAGAAGCGCTTGCAAGATAGTGTTAGGGCAGGCCTAAATCTGTTAGTCGTGTTTTTAACGGCCAATTAAGTAAGTAATTAAGTCATGTGTCGCCTTAGTCAAGTAGGTAGTGTGTTGGCTTATTAAACATAGGGCCACGGTTCAGACCCCAGATCAGACAACTCCAACAAAGACGAAATGAGAGAAAATATTTCTTCGGCCACTTTCTCTCAGCAGATTTGTGGTAAAAATTTTTCAAAAATCTGTCGTTCGGCAATGACTTTAAACTTAAGGTCCTGCCACTCATGTATAAAAAATTTACACGCACAATATAAATGGTGTGAAAAGCTAGGTCGTAAACCTGAGTGAAGGGTTGTAATGAGCAATTATGTATATACATACATGTATGTATGTATAGTAGCTCTTAGTGTAACCAAGGATTTAGACCCCCAGGCCATCCAGCATTTGCTTACATTGGAATTTTACGTGATTGTTACTCAAGTATTAATAACTGCTTGATATAAATACTAGATACTTAGCGTTTAGCGAGGTAGCAGTGTACATTTTAATATATTACATTTAAAGTTTTGTTTCTTTTATTTTATTAACAGTTTTAGAAGCTTTATTTAATATACTCTTAAAATTGCATGGCGAATATTTATTTACTCCTTTTGCACAACACCACCTACTCTATCATTCTTCACTTAACTATGTCCTCTTGAAATTGAACCGAATTTTCGGTATTTTTTTTCTTATTTTTCTAACGTTTTTAAAAACACTTCGCCTTCCGTTTTCATTTCAAATTTTTTCCGCAGTTTTTTATTTGTGTTTTTCGCAATTCTTAGTTTAGGTTCAGCTTCAACTATCGCGTGCTCTATATTTTATATTTTCTTCCCAAGTATTTTCGGAATTTTTTCTTTTTGTTTTTCATCATTCAATTGTTATTTGAAACGAAATGCAAGAAAGATTGTTTTTTTTTTTTTTTTTGTTATTCTTCTTCATTTCGTAGCTGTGAAAATTTTAAAGGTGTTTTCTGTTAACATTTGGATTTCTATTCTCTTTTTGCCTTCTTTTTCTGTTTTTTTTCTGAGTATATTTTCCATTGCCCTAAATTTCTTTACAATTGCATTTTATTTTTTTTTTTTCATATTTGGAGCTTTTTTTTGAATTTTTGTTACTGAACATCCTTTCAAATATTTGAAACAACTCGCTCGCTGTTGGTACCACCTCAATGATTTGATTTGTTTTTTTTTTTTTTTTTTTTTTTTTGCTATCAAGTGGGAATTCAGAGAATTGTGAAATGCCAGCGTAAAATGAAAGAGAAAAAGTGAAAACGAATACGAAAACAAATACGTTTGTGTTTACAAATGCAAGTATTAAAGGGGTGAACACTTTTAAATTAAAAACAAGGTTGTGAGCTAAAATAAGCTTAAAATAGGTGCTAATTATAGTATCTCTAGGGTTGAATATGTGAATTTGCTGTTAAAGCCTTGCAAATCATAACGTGAATTATGATTTATGAAATCTGTAAATCATACCATAACTATGTGGTCACGTTGATGTGTCACATCAGTCAGAATTATTATCTAGCTTCTCACACCACCTATGTAGTGTGTTTATTTGTATACATCAGTGGTGAGACCTTCAGTTTAAACTCGTTTCCGAACGACAGAGTTTTGGGAAGCTTTTCGTGGTACACTCAGAGCTTTTTCCAGAAATCTGCTGAAAGGAGGTCACCAACGTAATATTTTTTTCATATTTCGATTTATTGGCGATGTCTAATCGTGAACTCGCTTGTAATACCCTTTTTACGTAATCAGAAATGAGTTCAGAGTCCTGAAAAAGAAACTGTAAAGAATTTTCTTGAAGCATATACGAGTATTAGTCACGTAGTCTAGCAAATGGTTCATACCCCGGCTCAGTCATGTCAAAGAAAACGAAAAAATTTCTCTTAACAGTTTTGTGTGAAAAACGCTGAAAGTAATTAAAATTATTATGAAATGTTACACAAAACTGTCAACGTTAAACTGAAGAAACCACCACTCATGGATAAAATTTACACACACAATATGGGTGGTGTAGAAAGATCAGTTGCGAAGTATTAAGAAAATAGTGGTTGGAAAATTCTGCCTAACCTGCTTTAAAGTCTGTACCTTGGTGCGTTCAGCTACTATTTCTTTCAATCATTATAGAAAGTTCTCACTTCAGATGATGCCATCTTAAACTTACCAGATTGCTTATTGTATTTTGCTTTCATATATTGACAGAACGTCGAGAGAACTCATTCCAATCTAACCTTGATTTCTTTACTGTTCGTCTATTGCTATCAAAATTCGTTTTACAAATACCTTCAATTCAAATGCTTTAACAAAACAACTTAAATTATATTTCAAGTTGAGGTTAATTGTACGAAATGAATTGCAATATAATCCACACATAAATATCCAAGTTTTCCTAGAAAAATTAAGTTGGATTTTCCGGATTTTTTTTCTTAAAATAGTTTCAAAAAATTGTTCATCGATTAAGAGAGGAGAGAAAAAGAGGAAATGAAATCCAAAGAAAACTAAACGAATAATCTTTTGTGGTAAATTATTATTTGTTCTCGAGAAATACTGAAAGAGAAAAAAGAGAGAAAAGAATTAAAGAAAAGGAAAAGGAACTTAAAAGTACAGGAATCTGCAACGATTTACTCACCATTTTGTTGCAAACATTTATAAGTTGTAGACGAAACAAAGTTGCCAAGTTGCCAAAGTAATTCTCAACAACATTTATTACTTTCTTTACATTTTTTGCTTCTCTTTTTTTTTTTTTGGATGAAGTTGTTTATCATGCGTTGTTGACTAGTGGCTAAAAAATAAACGCAGGATAATTTTGAATAACAAACAAACCATGCGTTTGTGGTTCTAGTTTTGATTTTAAAAGTCTTCTATCTGATATAGAAACACAGGTTCTTATTTGTGGAGCATTGATAAAATAAAAATTTATTGAAAGTGGAAGTGAAAATGGATATTGCCAGCCCTGAACTGCTCCCAAAATTTTGGCAACATAAGACTTTTACGCCAAAAGTCCTTCTCATTACCCGATACATAATTGGTCATTGCATCCCTTCAGCCAATATTACAACCTAGCTTCTCACACAACTTATGTTGTGTGTGTTAATTTTATACATGAGTGTCGTAACCTACAGTTTAAAGTCGACTTCAAACAACAGAAAATTTTTACTCTCACAGTTTTTGCCAGAAATCTGCTGAGAGAAAGTCTCCAAAAGAAATATATTTTCTGGAAAAATTTGATTAAATGCACCCGACAACTTTCTTTTAAAATTGGCACAGTTCACTATCTCCCGTGTTCGTTCGTACGTTTAAACATTTCTAGGCTTCTTTTTATGGGGATAAGTTGAGTCATAGCAACTCTTGAGGCATTGTAAACCAATATTCACCATTAATGCGGCAGATTTATTTGGAAAAAATAGTAAAAAATTAGACAGCGTTTCATTCCCCTCGAGAGAGAGGAGGAGGTCCTCAGTTAATTGATTCCCGATAGAAAACCTATCAATGTTTGACTTTCGTAATATGTAAAGCTCTTCCACTAATCTGGAACGACCTGACTCTGCATAGTTAATGCTACCATTGGACCCTGTCTATGCCTATAAAGTCTGTTGCGGATCCATCTTCTTCTGCAATTTCTTTTCGCAGTGAACTCAAAGTGACATGGAAGAAATTACAACTTTGTTCACCGCACCGAGTTACAAAAGATGATTGATGATTGATGATTCTATCAGCTTGAACGGCACGTAGCTATTTACTCTCACGTGCGGGATTTCGATACTAGATCCCCCGCTTATAAGCACTGTCATGCAAGAATTTTCTAAAGTGCTTATATCCAGGGAATATTGTAATTTTACAATTAAGCTCAGTTTTAATAAAGAAAAGTGTATGCCAAAATTTTTTAGTGCGCACTTCTTATATTTGCAAACTTTCCTTCCAACTGGATGTGCTCATAACACCTCTTGCTGTCTTGATTTCCTTTTAAAGCAATTTTCATCTTCTGAAAATTTTTATTTTTCAAATTAATGGAAAAGGTTGTTTGGATTCTTTATACTTAATTATTCTTTCTCTTTCCCTCTTTTTTTTTCATTTATTTTCTGTTATTGAAGAGAAAAAGTTTAACTTCTCTATTCGACATTGTATTTGAAAAAAAAAATTAAAAAATTTTAAAAGAAATGAACGAAAGTTTGTTGAATTTTTTTCAACAGAATTTTAATTGTTTATGAAACTTGTAATATGAGTGCATTTTTCAATATCTTTCAAATTATGTTTAAATGATTGTAAAGAAATTATTGTAAAGAAATGATTGTAAAGCAATGATTGTAAGGCAAAACTTCATTACTGTAATTAAATTGAAAATTTTTTTCAAAATCTTTGAAAAAAAAGGTCATTTAACTTGTGTGTATTCGAAAAAAAAAATTATTTCTACGAAAATTTCAAAAGTGTTTTGTATTCTTGTTAAATATATAGGGTGGGCCATTGAAAAGTTTAAATTTCAAAATGCAATAAAACATAAATGGTTTGAAATTTAGCCAAATTTATTTTTTGTTGTGGAGTACAATTGTTCCGGTTAGAAATGAAATATTATTTCATTTATATGGCTGTCGCGGCTGGCCTCACAGTAGTTCATTCGATCGAGCAAATTTTCGTGCACTTTTTCGAGTGTGTGAAGTCGTATCTCGGCAATGGCATCACGAATGCTGGCCTTTAAATGCCCAATTCCCTCTAGTTTGCCGGCATAACATTTTTATTTAACGGCGCCTCACAAAAAATAATCCAATGGTGTCAAATCGAAGCTTCTTGGTGGTTAATTGACATTACCATTTCGGTTAATTAAATGGCCATTAAACGTTTGAGGCAATAAATCGATTGTGACATGAGATGTGTGGAAAGTTGCACTATCCTGTTGAAACCAAATATCGTTTACATCAATGCCATGAAGAGCGGGTAGAAAAAAATCGGTTATCATGGACTGCATTTCTTCAAGAGCAATGCAAATTGAGAGATTGCAGTTAATGGTGCAAGATACTTTGCGACTTAGGAACTTAGGGACTTTATTGCCAAAAAATTTGGTTTGGTTGATATAGGGTTTCAACAAGATGACGCTACACGGTAAGCGATGGCTCTAACCTATTAGGAGGCGAGTTTGACGAGCAATTAATGTCTCGCTCGGAACAGTAGCGGCCAATTCAAGATTATTCGATTTGACCATGCCAGACTATTTACTGCCCTAGAAGACAACTAAATAGCTGCCATTGCTGAGATACAATTCGGAGTGCTGCAAAATTACTCCAACTCTTCGGCTCACGGGTGGAAATAATCTTTAAAAATTAATTCCAGACATTGATTTGTGGCCCCAAGTAAATATTTCATTAACTTTAATATATTTTCTGTATTTTTTTGAAATTTTCACAATCCTTTGAATTAAAAATCATCCGTTGTCTGAATTAATTGAACAATTTCTATCAAAATTTCTATGATATGGTGTCAGCTCAGCTTTACAAACGTAAAAAAAAAATTGTGCTTAAACCGATAAGAGTGACTTTTTGCATAAAAAGCATTCAAAATTTAAAAAAATGATTCTCTTTATCAGCAGAAGTTTGTTTATTTTCTTTATAAAATTGAAAATATTTTTTATGTTCTCTTCAGTGATCAATATTTTAAAAATTTATTTTCCTTTTTTTTTTGTATATATTATTCATATTTTCAAAAACATTAATTTATGCGCAATTATTTTTATTGTCAATTCACTTTCTCAACATGCTTTATACGGATTCTTTTATTTATTTTATTAATAATTTTTCTTTTTTTTTTTGCATAAAAAAACATTTTTTTTATCCACCATTTATTTATTTATTCATTTATTTTTATTTTTATTTAATTTCAAAGAAAATAAAAAAACAAAACCTGCGAAAGGTCCACAAATTCCAATTTTTATGAATTTAAAGCAGCATTCACTCATTGTATGTATGCAGCAGTGGCTTGTTATGCAAACCATCATCATCATCATCGTCATCATCCTTCCCGACCAGTTACAAATTTGTTTTAATTTTTTTTTTTTTTTTTTGTTTCCACCATTGCTTGGGAGATTCCTGTTGGCCCGTAGGTTCTTGTGGGATGGGATGGGATGGCAAAATACATTTTTTAGTTGATTTTTTATTTTCATTTATGAAATGCAAATACAGGTACTAGAATATTAAATAAATTGTTTGGTTTTGGGATGGCTTCATCGTATTTTATGGTCCTCTTGTTTTATTTGCCTACAGGATTGCTTTAACCCTTAAGTTACCAAGTGGTGACTTTTAGGCTTTTTGAAAATTTAATTTTTTAATGAAACAATACAGGACAACCAAGACAAAACAGAAAATTAAAGCTGAGTAGTCATAAAATAAGTGTTTAAAAGTATTGTCATGCAATCGACAGTGTCTACATTGCTCGAGCTCTGAATTTTAGTGTCCCGAGCTCCAAAATAAAACTCTCCGCTTCTCGTACTCATTGTGGGCTAAGCAGTCCACCTCAAAATTACAAATAATTCCCTCATTTCACTCCAAGGCAACGAAAGTGTTCAAAAAAATTCAGACTTTCTATAAGGCAAATGGTTTCATAGCAGTCCACCTCCTTATTACAAATAATTCCCTCTCACTTCACACCAAGACAGTGAAAGTGTTCACAAAATTCAGATTTAGAGCCTGTTTCTGAAGGACGAATGGTTTCCGGAAAACACAAACAAAATTGAATGTTTAAAACTACTCGTCTTTCAGAAACAGGGTATTAATCAGCACTCAGAGATATTCACCAGTATAACGCCACTGCTGGCTAATCACAGTGTAGTGTCCGCTTCTCGCATTGATTGTTGGCTAAGCAGTCCACCTTCTAATTACAAACAATTCCCTCTCATTTCACGCCAAGACAGCGAATATGTTCAAAAAATTCAGAACTATAACCTATTTCTGTAAGGCGAATGGTTCCAGACGAACATATATATATATTTGTATGAAAAACACGAGATATTCACCAATATAACCCCACCCCTCGTAGTGTAGTAGGTAGTGTGTTGAAAAAATATTTCTTTGGCCACTGGCACTCAGCAGATTTCTGGCAAAAACTCTGAGATTAAATAAAATTACCAGGAAAAGGTCTCCCAAAAAAAAAATCTGGTGTTCGGACTCAACTTTAAACTATAGGTCCCAGGACTCACGTATAAAATTAAAACACACACAACATAAGTTGTCTGAGAAACTAGGTTGTAATCCTGAGTAAGGGGTTTTAATGACCAATTATGTACGTATGTAACCACGCCTTTGGCTAATCACCGTAGTGTAGTACTCAATGTGTGCCTTAAACACCAGCTGAGACATCTTGAGCGAAACGAAATGTTAAAAAAAGATTTTGGCGGCTTCCACTCAACAATTTTCTGGCAGAAACTATGACAGTAAATAGAATTACCATGAAAAGTTTCTCAAATCTGGCATTCGGATTCAATTTAACTATTAGTCATGCCACGTTTCGACAAAATTAACGCAGACGACATAGGTGATGTAAGAAGCTAGGTTGTTATCCTAACTAGAAGGTAAGGTAATAACCTATTAAGTAAGTAAACGGATAAAGCAACACTGCTCTTTTCAACGAGTATATGTCAGTTGGCTGCTATCAAAATTTTAAAAAGCTGCGTCAGTTAGTTTGAGTTCGATTGACAGCAGACTACAATGGATCCTCTGCACCTCTCAGTTTCGATGGTAAAATAATGGTGTATCGAATTTCGTAGTGACCGTACAGACACAGAACATGCTGAACAATCTGAACACCCACTTAATTACCGAGAACAGTGAGATTATGTTAGAGATTCCAATTTCATTATAAGTTGTAATACAGTTCATGACTACACATGACTTATTCGCAAACAAAATCAAGACTCTCAAAGTAAGCATAACATGTGACCCAAAATGCTAGCACTACTCGCATGCCTTTTCAATTATAAGTCAAGCTCATGGATAAATCTGAGGTATGTAAATCAGAGCTCTGAAAGTGACCTGATTATCTGACATCAAATAAGTAGCCAAACTCCTTGTGTTAATCCTTCAGCAATAACAATGAAGATTTCAGTTTTTAATAGAGTGGTCTAGTCCTGACCTCATGTCGTATAAAGTAGCCTTTTTATTTGTCTCCAAATACTCATACTACTCTTGCAGCTCTTCAAATACAGGCAACGTTCGTGATCAAGTTTGATATAATTGCGGCCGCTTTGAAAGTGACTACAGACTCCTTGTATTAATCCTTCATGGATAACACTATGCCTTTTAGCCTCAAAGATAGTGGACCATAGTCTTATAGGTAGTAAGTTGGTTTATTAATCGTTAGGACACGGTTCAATTGCCATGAAAAGTTTCATAAAAATCTGTCGTTCAGAGTCCAATTTAAATTGTAAGTCCCGCCACTCATGTATTTAATTAACACATACAACATTGGTGGTGTGAGAAGCTAGGTTTTAATCCTAACTGAAGGGGTGTAATGACCAATTTGTAGAAATGTATGATAGTGGGCCACTCTTGATCTAATTGCGAACAAAATTAGGACTCTTAAAATGGTATACGGTTTTAAAAAAAAAAGTACCCAAACACCTAGTGTTTATTGTACCAAAAAAGTCCTTTTTGGGTTTCTGTTCCCGTATTTCTTTTAGCTTTGAATAAAGCTTTGTAATATAATATTTTTTCCCTTTAAAGTTGCATTTAAAAGCGTATCAAATATTCGTTTTACTCCTGCCATAACTTACAATTACATTTTGTTTATATTTTAACATTCAAAAGTACCACATCCAACTTTATTTTCTTTTTTTTTTTTTCCTTATTTTTTCCTGCCACACAAAGGCAAATAAAAGTGGAGCATAAGAAAGAAAAAAAATAGTTGGTTGGTTTCATAATTCAAAAGCCCACATTAATATTTACAACAAAATAAACGGGATAAAATAAAATAAAATGAAAAAAAAAATACCAAAGAAAAGGCAAAAGAAAAAGAAAAAAAGGAATTAAACAAACGACTACGGCTAAGGGAATAGAGTCTATAAATTTTGTTTGTGTACCTTTGAGGCTCTACTAATATAATAAATACCCGTACTGCGGCCAGTAGTTAAATTAAAGTTTTTTATTACAAGTCGTTTTTCCCTTTTTTTGTAGTTCTTGTATTAAATTTATTAAACTCGGAGGACAGAGTTACTAACACAAATAGAGAAACATTTAAAACTTTGTTTAAATATCTATTTAGGGTTTGGAATTGTTCACATTGATGTACATTCCAGATCGCTTGACGATAAAGCATCTGAAATACTCTTGTGATGTCAATGAAGACTAAATATTGTTACGTTTTTACCTTTTATAAACATTTAAAATATGAGCTCGCAGATTGAAAATAAAATAAAAATTAATTTCTGTTTAGTTTTAATTACAATTCTTTATTATTCGCACAATTCTGTGTGCTACTGTTCACAACTTTATGTAAACAACAATAATTGCTTTATTTGTTATTTCTCTCTTTACACCCTTTACATAAACAATAACAATTACTAGACAATTGTTATACAGATCTTTGTAACGGAGATCTTAAAACCACGACTACTCTCTTCAAACACACCGCGTCTTCACACAAGACTTACTGACCTTCACTAACTCACTCGCCTGCTTTGCTTGCCTTTTATATGGCAGGATAAACAGTCTGATGAATGTTCTTGAAGTCGAATGTTCGTGGCTTCGCCTTCTCGAAATCTCTATAAATGTAAACATTGTTGTTTTTCATTATAGTTGTTTGTGTATTTTGTTTACATTTATGCTTGTATTGTTTGTTGTTCTATTTTTGTTTACTTGCTTACCATTTTTTATGCTGGTGTTTTTTGTTGTATTTTTTTGTTTATAATTTTAATGTTAAACGATGTAAAAGCAAAACAGCAGTATCTAGATTCTTCATTTTCGTAACAATATTAACGTTATCACTATTTCGCCGACTGCTCCGCTGTTTACGTGTTCGATGTAGCTTACACGCGGCCTGTTGATTTCATAGGTCTTCCGTAAGTGTACATGACAGTTACGTGAGTGTTAGATTAAAAAGAGCATAGCTTTACTTCTGTTATACAATTTCAGCCCCAGGTTGAGATCTCTCTGTCTCTATGAATTCTATACAAATTACCTTCGGTTAGACACATTCTGTTAAATTCTAGGAGCTCACGAATTCTGCTTCACATATTCCCTACTGCTGAATAATAACAGAAAAGCTATTGTGTGTAGTCTTCTTTGCCTTGCTATAGCGTCTGCAGAAGCCACTCGCATCAGACCATATCTATCTGGTCTCTCTATAAACGAGTTCATGATACTATGGTTCCATATCTTTTTCCAATGAGTTAATGTCAATTCATCTGAATTTTCTGTTGTACCAGTTACTGCAAGTGCATCGGCTTTGTTATTGCTTTCAACACCCTACTGATTATTGTCAACCCTGTAATTACTTAGTTGGTTGGTCATTGCAACCCTCTGGTAAGGATTACGACTTAGCTTTTCATATCATCGAACGACATATTTAAGCAAAATTTCTATGGTAATTTTATTTACTGACAGAGTTTTTATCAAAAGGCTGCAGAAAGGAAATCGCCGAAAGAAATATTTTTTCATCTTTCATTTAAGTCGAGATATTTGCGCTGGAGTTTGAACCATGGGCTCTTCAAATTTGTCAACACTAACTACTAGTCTACGGTGACATCTGTAATACCAATTCAATTTCTGTATTCTCCTTTCTTAAGCCGTTTCATTATGGCTCCCCTACTTAGTTCTGCGATAAGCGTATAGTTGGCCATCCGAAGAAGTTGGTCCGCAAAAAACATAGCAAAATTAGTTTAAAATACTTTATTGGGGAAGGATTCTAGTTTCCCGAGTATTAATAGAGTTAAGCTCAACTGATATAACATTACAGGAATACCAATTTAAAACTCCAGTTATAGATTTTTAATTATGAGCTGGTGGTGATCATATTATTTAAAGAAAGTCTTCGTTCTTAATTAACTATCCCCAAAGAGATCGTAGTACAGTAAAAGCTAATCCATTTAATTTGGTTTTCATTACATAGATATTGAGGCCAAGCTTTATAATAAACGCGCGGATATATACCAGAGCTTCCAAGCCATTAATGGGGCTATGTTTGGCGTGGTATGTTCAGTGGAATGGAAAATAAAGAGAGGTACAGACTCTTCGACTCGAACCAAATAGGTTTGAGACAATCAAAACTCTTGTTGGGAAAGCACAATAAGGGGAGATCTGAGGCATATACATATTAGACTATGAAAGAGTAACCTTAGATTGGCTTTGACAAGGCACTGTAGACTCTGTATAGGCATTGTCTCACCCGTAAAATGTAGATTCTGTGACAATGAGAATGAATCATCGAAATACATTTTTTAAAACTGTTTCCAGAAAGAAAAAAGTGGGCACATATCAGGTGCTGCGCAAAGAATTGTCATTGTTGACACCAAGCAGCAGCCTGAAGTTTGTGAGGGCAATAGGTTGGAAGGAGACATTGCAAGGATACCCTATAAAGTTTAAGGGGACAACAGCAGATCGGATGGTTACAGTACTAAAGCACCTACTTACGACAACAATAATAATAACGTACGGCTTTGTCTGTTAATAACTAATTCCTACTTGTCTGTGCAACAAGTATCAGCAACAGCATATTTTTAAACGTATCAGATGATCGATGTTTATTTATTCGAATTTATGTGGCAAAGTTTTACAAAAAAAGATTTCTTTTAAAACAAAAGATTGTTGTGTTAATTAACTCACTGTTGTTCTTTTAATAAACTTACTTTGGAAAATATTTCATTATGAATTCCGAGTACGAAATTTATTAAAAAAAAAAAACATTCGTTTAAATTCTTGGTTTTACTAGTCATTTGCATTTAAAAGATGGTTGGAACTTGTTGTTGGCAAATAAATCCTATTTGTCGTTTAATTACAATTTTCCACACTATCCTTGTGACAGTTTTATGACCTCATCCTTTTTCCTTATACTCTCTACTTTTTATTTTTTCTTTAATTTTTTATTTCTTCTTTAATCATCATTTATTCATGTTGGATGGAAGAAGGATGTACAAGATGATAATGATGACGGTCATCATAGTCATGATGTTAAACTCCTCTCCTTATTTTTAAATATATGCGGCCATAATTTTTATTCATCCTTTTCGGTTTTTCTTTTTTCTCCTTTCAAAAAAGGAGGCAAAAGTCCTGTTGAATTTGTTGTTTTTGTTTTACTGATAAAACCACAAAAGTTGTTGTATCACCATCATCATCGTCAGCCAAGAGACCAACAACTCTTCAGCAACAATTGAAGCAACAAAGACTCATCATAATGAGTTTTTCTTGGTACACTGCCCCCGCCCCTTTTTCGCCTTCTTTCTGCTCTCCCTCTCTCATATATTGTTGTTGTTATAAAATACTCTGTCTTTTTAAATACATTTTTTTCTGTCGTTGTCGTATTTATTTTAATTCTTTTTTGTTTTCTTTTATTCTCTCTCTCTCTCTTTCAGGCCATGTTGGTGGTTGTGGCATAACAGATGAAGTTTCCCAATGGATGGAGAATATACAAAATTCAGCCGTTGAAGAATTGCCTACGCCAATGTCAAAGGACGAACGTATTCCCAAGAAACGGGCACCAACGGAAGATAAAATTTTACTTGCAGCCGAAGAGTATAACGCGGCGAAGAAGAGCAGTAACGTTAATAACAGTAACAGCAGTAGTAGTAACAGCAACAGTAATAGTGAACAAGAAAAAACCACATCCTCTTCAGCATCAACACCGCCACCACTACCATTACCACCGAAAAAATATGCCAACAACTACCAAAACAATGGTGCCATGGATGATTTTAAATATCCTTTTGAAAAGTATACAAAAGAGGCAAATTTTCGGGATGTTGTTGCTGACGATGATGATGACGATGCCGCTGATGATGATGATGACGATGAAGTTGCTGCTGCCACAGCTGGTGCTGGTTATTTTTATGATCCCGAAACGGGTCGTCGTTTACAACCCACCGATAGAGATTGGCATGAACGTGTTCATGAGCGCGTAAGACGTGCTTCCGGTTCGTCGGGCTCTTCCGCTCGTCGCGAAGATAATAAGAATACCTGCTCTTTGTATATACAAACAGATCCATTGATTTGGCGTCATATACGTGAAGGAATCGCTGATGTAAGTACAACAACAAAAATAACACGAACAGAAAAAGTATACATTTTCCTTTTTCTGTTTTACAATTCTTTTCCGTTTTGGCAATTACATAAGGGAATTGTCCTTTTCCCTGATGTTGTTGTTTTTTTATTCGCTATTCGTTAGCTCTTCTTCTTCTTTTTCGCTTTAAAATTGAAAGGGAATACATATGATTTGTTATGCTTCGCTTTTCTAAAGTAGTGGGCCGGCAGGCAGTACAATGCAGGAATGTAATCATGTTGAACTAGAATCGTTTGATTATAGAAAACTAAGGAACAAAATTCATGCTTAAACCTTTGAGGAACCTTTAAGAATAATAGGGCAGTCACAAGGCATCTCCCCTGTCTTCCTATTATTTCCTTCTTTTGTTGCAGGGTCATTCTTATTTGATTGTCTTCTTTCTTCGAATCACAATGTCCTTTATCACACTAATAAGGCCCTCACAGTCGACTGACCTATTGAAAGATCTACCGATAGACTCAACACTCTCACGCAAAACTTCTGCTGAAGCTGTGAATCTAAGGATGAGAAAGGTATTGTTTTTCTCCTCTTGTGTCAAGTTTTTGTGATTAAGAGGTGATAGTTTTTTTGGGATTTTATTCTTTACAGAGAGCCAACTACATAACCTACTCTTTAGTTTCATTCATCGACTTCATTAATGTTTTCCAGCAAATCAAGTAATTAGATCAAGTTCTAGAATGATAGGGTTACTTGGAGAGGAATTAAAACTTCTTACTTCGTCTACTCTCAGATTCGAACCTCCATTGCTCGAGTTGTAGCACTTTACACCAAAAAACTGCCTCCGCGTTTTCGGAAAATTAAGATACTAACTGACTTCCTCTCAGCAGTCTCTGGTAAAGACTGAAAGTAAATAAAATTGCCATGAAAATGTTTCTCAAGTCTGTCATTCGGAGTAGACGTTAAACTGCAGGTGCCGCCACTCAGGGATAAAATTAACACACACAACATGGGTGATGTGGAAAACTAAGTTGTAATCTTGGCTTAAGGGTTGGACTGACAAATTGGGCCAAGTAAGTATGTTTAGGACCGCGATATGGTGGCATACAACCACGTTCATTTTCGGTTAATTCGTTTTGAAAATTTTTGTTCGAAGTAGACGTTAAACTGTAGATTCCACTAGTCATGGAGAAAATTAACACACACAACATGGGTGATGGGAGGAGCTAGATTGTAATCTTGACTAATGGTTTAAATTAAACAATTAAGTAAGTACTTATATGAGTTCCAGGACATAGAAATATCGTCGGAAATTGCATTGTTAACGCTTACCATCTCCAACATGTTAGAGGCTATAGGTTAGGTGTATCGATTTGTCCATTAGGCAAGGTATTCGCCTTTGCAGCCCAGTCTTGTTTTCTGTCCTTAAATCACATGGCCATTCATTGCACAATTGCGACACTCTCTCGTCCATTGTGTCTTTATCCTGAAGTCGAGTTGATTTCCTTTATACCCCGGGATTAAATATTTATTGTGTATCACAATGGACCTAAACGCTGGCCTAAATAGGACCTTGTGTATCAAAACAATTAGATTTTGCAGCCTATAATTAACCATGAAGAAGAAACTGCATTAGAATTTCCCTTTTGTCTTTGAAGTTCCATACCTTTAAGCCTCTGTTAGTCAGATTTAGATTGTTGTTGCTGGCTGTAGTTGTTTTATTGTAAATTTTTCATCTTGATGTCGGATTGTTTGTTTGTCTGTTTGTTTGTTTATGATAGACCAGTGGGTTTAGGAAGGTATTTGTGTTTTTATTCCTTTTTTTTGCGCTCGAAAATAAAAATTAAAAAAAACCCAACAAAAAAATTTTTGTTTTTATTTCCTTCCTTTTCCGGCATGCTAACATTGGCAAACAGCGATTTTATGAAAACGATTTTTCAATTTTTTTTTTTTGTTTTTTTTTCTTAATTTAGATTCCGTTAACGTTTTGATTTTGAAACAAAAATTACAGAAGGGAGCAAGGGATGTTAACAACCGTCATGGCATGGCATGAAGCTTGTATAAGGAATTGTTTGTCTATAAGTCCCAATCTCCTCCCCCCACCAGTCAATGAATTTGCATTTTTATTAATTAATGTCTGGCAAATACTTTTCCTTCCTCTCTGTCTTACGTTGAATCTTTACAAGACGTTTTTAGAGAAATTTTTATGGTTGGTTTAGGATTTTTTACAACACATCATACTCGTATTAAAGAAGAGTGGTCTCTGAGTTTGATTTTTAGTTTTTATTTTCTTAAACTTTAATTCAGCTTCAGTGCATTAAGGTTGATTTTTTTATGTTGATTTAATACGTTACGTTATTATTGCTGATTTTTTTTTTTTTGAGTGATTTTTATTCATTTATTTTGTTGTTGTTGTTTTCTTTAATACATTTTATTGCATTTATTACAGCATGATCGCAGTCATAAATATGAAAGGGATATTAAGACGAGAGAGGAAATTACATCGCTAATAGCACATCACGTTACGGCTGTTAATTACATTTACCGCAATACAAAATTCGATGGACGCACAGAGCATCGAAATATACGATTTGAGGTAAGTCATTACAGTCTCTCTGACTCTCTCTTATAAGTAGTTTACATGCAGATGTACGTTTGTACACATGTATACCACTCATTGTATGTGAAGTAATATGCAAGAAAGGGTGTGCCATCTAGTTGGCATCCGATTATTTGCATAATATTTCGATAACATATGACAACATATCGGTTTCTGTTGCTTATATGATTAGAATTTCAAGCCTAATATCTCTGGTCTGTTTTATAACATTTCGGGTTTTGTAGACAGTAGTTTTTAAGCTCATCAAGCTTGCTTATCAAATTTAAAGAGCTTTCTATCCTTAGAACCTAGATTTTGATAAAGTCGTTCAGTTGGACAAATCGATCAACTTATCGAATTCGTAAGAACATTATAATGGAATCTGCCAGAGAATCTGATTCTTGGTGTCTTTTATTCTATGTTTTGAATTTAATTTCAGTCAGGAAATACAGTTTTATGGCTAATAACGCCAGTTTGATCAATACGCACTACACATTATGCTGTCCCTCTTAGTACACACAACACTTGGCAACCGATGAACTATTTAAAAATCTGTTTCCAATGGCATCCACTTACGACTTCACGTAGGTTGATCTTAGAAGTAAAGCATGCAAAGCTACAGCTGTCTTAATGTATTGAAACGTTGCGTCCCGTATGAAGATTACAGCAGTGAATGCTTTCAACAATTTTTTTTTTCAATTCATTATTCTAGTCCTTGCCTTCTTTATAGTGGCATCCACACACGATTTCACGTAAGACGTTTGCGAGGTTTTTCAAAGTAAGGCATGCGAAGCTACAGCTGTCTTAATGTATTGCAGCAGTGAATGCTTTCAACAATTTTTTTAATTCTTTAATTTCAAAAGTAATTGTCTTTGCAAAAGCAAAATTGTCTTTGCAAGAGCAAAATTGTCTTTGCAAAAGCAATTGCCTTTGCAAAAGCAAAATTGTCTTTGCAAAAACTTTGTAGCTAAGGCTCTACTATTAGGTGGAATGCACATGAGTTATCGAAGTATTATTGATAGTTGGCATTGAGAAATTGGCTCTCTCAATGGTGCACTCTTTTTTAACACAAATAAGTGGCCAATATACTCAAATCACATACTACCAGAACCATATGTATGTACATATGTGCCATTAATGCTAAACTGAGCTGTAGTGGCAATAATGGCCATTATGCAGGCATTAAACTGTATTTATACAGCAGTAAGTGGAAGAACAACAACAACATGAGCAATAGCAGCAGCATACAACAGTAAAAGTGCTTACATGAATTTTAATTAATTCATTATCAAACCACAAAATAAATTCTTTTCATTTTCTCTCGCCCTGTTTCTTTTTTGTATTATGAACAGCATGAAATGAAAAATATTGAAATAAAATACAACACAATACAATACAATCGGAAACTTACAATACAATCCTTGATTTATTATTTAAAACTCAATTTCCGTTAACACTTGAGATTTTTTAAATTTTTTCTCTTTTTTTCAACTCGTTACAGGTGCAACGCATTAAAATTGATGATGACTCAGCCTGCCGCACTTCATACAATGGTCCACATAATGCCTTCTGTAATGAGCATATGGATGTATCGAATTTTCTTAATTTACATTCCCTGGAGGATCATTCAGACTTTTGTCTGGCCTATGTATTTACCTACAGAGACTTTACCGGTGGCACTTTGGGTTTGGCATGGGTGGCAAGTGCTTCGGGTGCTTCCGGTGGCATATGCGAGAAATATAAAACATATACAGAGACTGTGGGTGGTCAATATCAGAGCACAAAACGTTCACTAAATACGGGTATAATAACATTTGTTAACTATAATAGTCGCGTTCCGCCCAAAGTATCACAGTTAACTTTGGCACATGAAATCGGGCATAATTTTGGATCACCGGTAAGTTGTATTATTTATTGATCAATGTATTCTCTTACAGACAAAGAATACTGTTGTCAGATTGTAATCAAATCAACGAATGGGAATTGTTGAATTGATGAATATGTTGTTGAATTGATGACTTTTTTTGTTGAATTGATGAATATGTTGTTGAATTGACAAATATCATCAATAAGTTGGTTAAGACCTGCAACAGTATAAAATAGTTGTCATAGGAGCTGAAGGTAGCGACGTAATAAGTTGCCTAGCAAGAAAACATGCGAACAGAATATTGAAAACTTGTGAATTTTTGAACAGAATACACATCAATTTTCTTCTTTCTGAGCGCTTCAGTGTCACACATATCTGTGTCCCCGAGCACTGTGACATTCCGGGAAACTGCAAAGCCGACGAGTTCGCCAGAGCTGGTGTACTACTTCCGGAACCCTCTTAATCAACTTAGGAATGCCATTTACCTTTTTCAAGCTGGCCATCGCGCGGAAATTCTTCCGAGACGCCGACCTATCCTGAATCAATGAGGAGTCCTGCTCCACCGCTAGACTCACTTGGATAGAAGACGCACCAACTAGTTACTTGAACTTGGTCGAAACATCATCTCGATCACAGTAGCCAGCTTTGTTGGAATTTCTGACAGGTTTGAAACCGCTGCACATGAAAGTAAAGACCAAAGCATTGGAGACGTTGGTTAGAATAATGGGAGACAAGCCTGGCATGTCATTGATTAAGGAATTTCATGACCTAAGAAATCAATTGGCGGATAGCTCCCTCCTGTACTCTGGATAGAACCAGTAGGCTCTATGATTATGGGAAGTGCGTCGCAACTGTCTTAACTATTTCCTGGTATGCAGATGGATCAAGAACTGATTTTGGGACAGGAGGAGGAGCTTTTGGTGCCAGGCGGTGAAAATATAACTTGAGATCTCAGTTGACAGCCAGCGTATATTTTCTTCAATTCGATATCCGCAGATATTAGATGTTCTCTCCTACATTTTTAATCGAATGCCGCAGACATAAGCCTGAAGGTTGAAAACAGAACTGAGATCCAACCTCAGTTTAGACTTCTTTCCTAAGCTAGGAACTTTAAAACGCTCAGAATAATGCCACCAGAATCGCTTCTATCTATCTCAAGATGGCCAGCATTGAACACATAAATAAGGAAACCAAAATGCTTCCAGTGAGACAATACAACACTTTATTAACTCAGCAATTCCTGGCTGCATGCCAAGTGCCTTTCCTCCTAATCATGTGGTGATAGGCATAGCAGGCAGCATATCCGTTGATGTCCCAATAACATCCATTGTTGGCGGAACATCTCTCATGGATGCGTACAAACGATTACTGCAGCAGGAATAATGGATGCAATGTACAGTGAGGGAGATCCTATTTACACAGGCAAGATCAAAATTAGAACACAATTGAAGTACGTTTGAAGCTGTAATTCTCGGAATTTTGAATCAATGTCCCATCTGACGAAAAAGTGGTCATGATACCACGTATTTCTTGCAAGTAGACAAACTATCTGTGATGCCGATTTGACGAATATTATATCAAACGAATGCTCAAAAATGTTGAAAAGCGGTCACAATTTCGCTTCGAACGTCAAATTAATTAATTAACATCAAGTTTGAGTCCATTTTACAAACAATTTGATTGCATTTTGAATATATTATTTATTCAACGAAGCTCAATAAATGGTCTTTAGTTAGTAAATTTGACTCAATGCTTATATCTGGCTTAAAAAGCTGGACTTTTCCAATTCAAAAAGTAACATTTGCTGTCAAATTTCTGAACAATTACTAACAGCAACGTCCAGTTTGACCATAAACATGATTTAATTTAGCAAACGTTAACAAAGTTTGAATAAAATTTGAACACTTTCTGTTAGAACATGACAAACACTTCACACATTCAAATTCTTCAGGTTTAAAATATTCAATTCTGTAAGAATGTATTAAATTTGACAACAAACTGGAGTTAGTTTGATCAAACAAATACACTTTAATAGCAAATATTAAAAACTTTAAAAATATTTTTTTTATTTTCCTTTCAGCACGATTATCCTCAAGAATGTCGTCCCGGTGGTCTAAATGGCAATTTTATCATGTTTGCCAGTGCCACCTCCGGTGATCGTCCAAATAATTCAAAATTCTCTACTTGTTCTATACGTAACATTTCCAATGTCTTGGATGTCTTGGTAGGCAATGTAAAACGCGATTGCTTTAAGGTTTCAGAGGGAGCCTTCTGTGGTAATAAAATCGTCGAACAGGGCGAAGAATGCGACTGTGGCTTCAATGAGGAGGAGTGTAAAGATAAGTGTTGTTATCCTAGATTAATAAGTGAATATGATCTATCGCTCAATAGCTCGGCACGTGGTTGTACGCGTCGTGCCAAGACACAGTGTTCACCGTCCCAGGGACCCTGTTGCCTGTCCAATTCGTGTACGTTTGTACCCTCGAACTATCATCAGAAGTGTAAAGAGGAAACAGAATGTTCCTGGTCGAGTACGTGTAATGGTACCACTGCCGAATGTCCTGATCCCAAGCCCCGCGATGATAAAACCAAATGTAACAACGGCACAGCTTTGTGTATACGGGGAGAATGTTCAGGTTCAATTTGTTTACTGTGGAATATGTCAGAATGTTTCCTGACATCCCAGCAAAAGCCTCATGTGGATAAGAGAAAATTATGTGAATTGGCCTGCCAGAATGGCAACGATACTTCAACCTGTAGAAGTACTTCGGAATTTGCTCATTTGTTTGATTTGCCGAAAGGTGGCATATCGCTGCGGCCCGGTTCGCCTTGTGATAATTTCCAAGGTTATTGTGATGTGTTCCTTAAATGTCGGGCTGTTGATGCCGACGGACCTTTGGTGCGTTTAAAGAATCTGCTATTAAATCGTGAAACCCTACTAACGGTAGCCCAATGGATTACCGAAAACTGGTACATCGTTGTACTGATGAGTATTGCTTTTATCATAGTCATGGGCATATTTATTAAATGCTGTGCGGTTCACACGCCCAGTTCGAATCCTAAAAAGCGTAGAGCTAGAAGAATATCAGAAACATTAAGAGCTCCTATGAATACCTTAAGAAGAATGGTAAGTAGTTGTTTTATTTAATCCATACGATATCTTATACATATCCTATATTAATAACATTCTCTTTCACAGCGTCATCCTCATGGTCGCAGTGCTGGTCCACGTAGTATACCACCGCCGGTACACGACTCACGTTCCCATCAGCGTAACTATCCACCGGAATGGGATCGACATCATCGTTCTGCTGGTGCTGCTGCTGTTCAAGGTGTTGTGCCATTACCGGGCGCCAGTAGTCATGCGAGTCGTTCATCAGCAGCTGGCGGACGACCACCTCCTGCTGGTGGCGCTGCAGGTCGTAGTTCCCGTGCAAATGCCGCTAGACAACCGAACAGTTCTAGGTCGGGTGGACAACATGGGTATGCTGATGTTCCCCCAATTGTGGGACAAACATCTAATAGTGCGGGTGGTGTTGGTAGTGGTTTACATATGGGTGCACCGATTGTTGGGCCGGGTTCATCTACTAGTGGTGCGGGTGTTTTATCACGTGCCCAAATGCCTTTACCCGCCCTGCCGTCCAATGCACAAACGCAACAACAACTGCCACAACAAGCATATTATGCGCCGAAAGGTGTGTTTCTGCCTTCAATGAATCATGATGAATAGGTTGTCTCGTTAGGCATGAAAATGAAATTTATGGTGTGGAATCAGCTTAGTTTTAATAGACTAGTTTTATAGGCTTCAAGCTGGAATTAAATTGTATAAGATTACTTAGAATACATTCGAGAAATCCTATCTCACAGTATCTCATTCGATCGGACCAATTTTCGTTGCACCTTTTCGAGTGTATAGGTCATATCTTGGCTATGGCATCAGGAACGTTCGCCTTTAAAAGCTCAATTGTTTCTGGTTTCTCGACATAACACTTTTCTTTAACGGAACTCCACAGAAAATAGTCCCACGCTGTCAAATCGCAGCTTCTTGGCAGCCATTTGACATCACCATTTCGACTAATTAAACGGCCATGAAACGTTTGACGCAATAAATCGCTTGTGCCATGAGATGTGTGACAAGTTGCACGATCCTATTGAAAACAAACAACGTTTACATCAATACCCTGATGAGCGGATACAAAACCATTCGGTTACCATGGTGCGATAGGTGTCTCCTTTGACCGTAATGGTTGCGCCGTCCTCATTTTCAAAGAAATATGGGCCAATGATGCCTCCGCCTCACAAGTCGCACCAAATAGTCACTCGTAATGGGTGCATTGGCTTCTGTAATATCACGTGTAGGTTTTCTGAGCCCCAAATACGGCAATTTTGCTTAAGAACGTACCCACCAAAATGAAAATGAGCTTCATCCGTAAAGATGATTTTTTTTTTTTTGCATAATCGACATCATCGTGCAGTTTCTCGTTGGCCCATCTAACGAAGCGAAAACGGAAAGCGGATGGTCATGCGGTTTCAACTCTTGAATCAATTGAACTTTCGTAAGGCGCCATATCGAGATCTTTTCGCAAAATTCGACGTAAACTGGTGCGTAAAATTTTCATTTCCTGAGAACGATAAGGAGTTGATTTGATGGATTCTCATTCACTCATGCACACTCTCAAGCACAGCTTCGATATTTTTGGGCGTACGCGCTATGCGAACTTTGTATGACGTCATGTCGAGATCTTTTCGCAAAATTCGATGTAAACTGGTGCGTGAAATTTTCATTTCCTGAGAACGATAAGAAGTTGATTTGATGGATACTCTCTCATGCACAGTCTTAGCTACAGCTTCAATATTTTCGTCTGTACGCGTTGTACAAGCACGCTCACGTCTTGGTGCATCTACAACGAAACCAGTTTCACGAGCTTTAGCAATAAATTTGCGTATACCGGGCACTGTTGGCCCTTCTCTGCAACCAAATTTAGTACGACATTTTCTTGAAATTTCTGGTCAAAATGGCTTTGTTTTGGAAATAAATTTCCAATAAATCCCAACGTTGCTCAAGCGTAAATCGATTCACTGCGTTCAGTGGAGATATATACTGAATTTTGTGACAGAATAGAATGACATAAGTATTGTCAGATTTGAAATAACTGAGGGTTAAAATTTAACTAACTAAACTAACCGCCTGTCTATATATAATACTGTGACCACCATTTCTATTCTATAAATTAAACTAAAGATTCCACATCCCTTTCATTTTCTATGCTTTAACAACAGAGGTTTTTCATTCTTACGAAATTTTCAATTCTTTTCTTTTGCGTTTTAGCAAATCTTTTGTTTTTCTTCAAGTTTTTGTTGTTTTTTTTTTTTTTTTCTTTATTATTATTTGTAAAATCACTTTCTACCTTTTCAAAGTGTTGTCTTAATGTTGTTTTAGATTTTGCAAAACAAAAAGAAAAACAAAAAAATAATGTTGATTCCCTTTTTTTTTACCTAATAATGTATAATTTTACTACCATATTCACCTTTATATTTTTGTAGTTGAAGTCCGCAATAAATCCCGTTCATCACGTACAAACACATCCTCTTCTTCTACTACAACGGCTAAACATGGCCAACACAAAGCTAAAGACCAAACACACAATCAAAAGTCTGGCAAAACTCGACGTAATATTGTTTATTGATTCCTAGGACCAAACAAAACATAAAACATTAAGAAAATAACTCCTTAAAAGATAACACGAAAGACATACAAATGCTATTTTTATTATATTTTTTATATAAACGTTTATAGACAGTAACACACGAAAAGAATCTTCTTCTTCATAATAATCATTAAAAAGAATGAAAAAGTTCAGAAAACGTGATCATAATGATCTCATAATTGGTATGATTTTTAAAAACACGTTCTTTTATTTAAAAATTATTTTCTTAAATTTACTTTTCTTAGTTCTTTGCATTTTTAATTGTATTAGAAATTGTTTGTTTACAGTTGTTTTTAAATTGCGTTATTATTTGTTTTTATCTTTTTTTATTTGCTTGTTTACTTCTTGTTTTTTTCGAATATCCTGTTTTGTTTTTGTATTGAGTTGTTGTTTTTGGTTTGTGCATGTTTTTTTTTCTTTCTATTTATATTAATTATACTCTTATTATTTAATACAATATTTATTATATTATTTTTAATATTCATTAGTTTTTATTATATTTCTTAACATATTCTTTCTACTAATTTTTATTTACTCATCATTCACCGTCTTACAAGCGTAAACAACGTAATGTAAACGTAATATTTTTTACAAACTATATGAAATGGAATTGTATTATAATTTATAAGAATTATTTATAAGATAAATAGAGGACTTCTAATGGGAGGGAACAGCTATCGAATAATAATAACCTTTTTATTTAATTCTACGCTGGAGGTCAATCTTATTACACCATTTATGTAAAATAAGAACTCTTGTAAGCGCTTTGTGACAATATCAGGATCATTTTGCAATAAATTAGAAAAAATTAATTGCCCTTGAAGTCCTTTAGTTATACCTACTGGGTTTTTAGACTAGCGATCATTATTCATAAAGTGGACACTAATCACTAAAGATAATGCAATTTTGTTGTTTATTTCCACATTTTAAATTCTCACACATTAAGGTGGCAATACTTTGTAGAAGCCCTACATAACTACTAAATAAACTAATGTATATGTACGTGTAGGATTGTCAATGAAATATAACAATAAGCTGGAAAAATTTGACCAAATTCAAGCCAGAATTGTCATCAACCAATCCGTCTGAAGAAAACAATCGCCCCCAATTAACTAACTTTATGTTGTATGAAAGGAATTGCCTTCCAATGAGGCCAAACATACAAATAGTAACTCTCTTGTAGTTTCAACATTGTTCAACTTGTGAGGAGGATAGCTGTCATGAAACTGAATTTTTCTGCGTAGTAAACAAACGAGTTTGAGACAATTTAAAGTTTTGTAAGGCAACTACATTAAGTAGTTAGATAATAGTAACCGGTCGTCTGACCTGGCATTGTAGACTCAAAGAAGACTTGTTTTAAAATACGTTTTGATTACAATCCATTATGTAGGCTCTGTGAACAGGTGCACGGATAACTAGAACTGATACTTGGACCCTGTAAGGCGTTAATACATCCGAGAAGGAAACAATTGTGTGTTTATCAAATAATAAATAGCCAGTTAACGTTACTGATGCCTAAAATGGCATTCTTAAGTTTGTCAGGGCAACAGAATTGAAGAAAACATTATATATCCAGTACCGCTACGCAAATTAGCTTACATACATACATAACATAATTGGTCATTACAACCCTTCAGCCAGGATTTCGACTTAGCTTCGCACAACACTTATGTTGTGTGCGTTAATTTTATACACGAGTGGTGGGGCCTACAGTTTAAAGTCGACTCCGAACAACAAATTTTTTTTTTTTTTTTGTTTTGAGAAGCTCTTCATGGCAATTTCATTTTACTCTCAGAGTTTTTGCAAGAAATCTGCTGAGAGGCAGTCGCCGAAGAAATATTTTTTTTTTCATTATTTTCATATTTCGTTTTGATGCCTGACCTGGGATGCTAACCCGAGCTTTACGCCTAATAAGCCAACACACTACCTACTAGACTACGGCGACTACTGTATTTAGCTTACATAGGTTGACAAAATTGACTGTCATTATGACTGCAGCCAAATTCAGGCAAAAATCAATCGAAAATTTTAATATTTTTCAATAAAGGGATTTCATAAGACGGTGCCAACCTAAATTTCTTTGAAATTCAATAATTTACAGGAATTTTTTCCCGATATCAAGTTTTTTGGAAAACGATAACACTTTTATAATAACTGGCTTTAAAACTTCGGTCCAAATTTGGTATTCAGTCCCTTAAGTTTAAATTTTTTAAAAGTATTTATTCAATTCCTTTATTTTTATGTTTTAAACATTTATAAGTTATTTAATATCTTAGATTTTATTAAATCCTTTATCGATAACTTATTTACTCTATTTAATTGCATGAATTTAGTTTGCCTCTTTCTTAACTACTTTATAACACACTAACCCATTACCTAACATTTGTTATTGCTTTTTTATATTCTAGTTTTTTCTTTAAATTCCTTTAAAAATTAACAAATTTTAAAAATAAAATTTAAACTATTTTAAAATCTAAATAAATTACCGTTATACTATATATTACAGTCGTCGTTCCGCAACCAGTAAATTATAATCGACCGCCATCTTTGCATAATCCTGATTTATATGCTGATGCTTATGCTGCTTTGGGACGTGGTGCATATGAAGCGACTGCACGAGCACCAAATAACAATAAAGTTTGACAGACACAGGCAAATAATAATAATGCGCAAGTAATTGATGCAGCAACAACAACAATGACAACAACAACTAGTACTACAAAAACAACAATACAAAAAATAAATGAAGTACGTTTAAAACAAACGTTATTTAATGAAAATGAGCAACAACAAATGAAAGGTGCAGCAGGAGATGAAGATGAAAAGCAGCAGCAGCGACAGCAAAAACAACAGCATTTTAGTTTAATTAACGATATTAATATAAATAATAATAATAATAATAAAAACAATAAAAATAAAAAATCAACAAAAATACAAAAATCAAATGAACTCAAATTAAATGTAAATTGTATTTTTACGCTAATTATTATAATTTAAATCTACAACAACAAAAAGTAAACAGTAAAAACAACAATGAAACAAAGAAACAATGGAAATTAATCCCACACAACATACTGCAAAACAAAAAAAAAAAACATACAAAAAAGAAACAAAACAACAATTTTGTGCTTTTTTTCTTTTGTTTTTTGTTTTTAATACTATTATTATTAATAATTTAAATTTAATTGTTTATTTTTTAATAAACAATTTATTATTTTAATTTCTATAATTTTTTCTTTTAATAATTATTTTAGTTAAACAAATACATACTCTCGTAATATTTTGCTTTTATAATTTTCTTTAAATAAATTTATAACATAATAAAAAGAATTAGGTTTGAATGGAAAATTGTAATGGAATCCAGCATGTTTAATTTTAAATAGAAAAATAACGTTTTAGATTTTAAAGGAAATTTTATTCTTGTATTTTAAAAATATATTTTAATTAATGGCCTTACAGTCTTTCTTTAAGTATTAAGAACTAAGAAATGTTTAAAATGTTTTTGAATTTGATTTGTTATAATTTCTATAGAATTTTCAAAAATTAATGTTTTTAATTTCAGAATATTTTTAATTTTTTCTTTAGTATAATTGCCTATAACTATTTCAATAAAATGAAACTGCTTTTTTATATTTTTCTTTTTCTATATAAATTTTAAAATAAATGTATTATTAATATTTTTTTTTTTGAAATTCAAATAATTTTTTAAATAAAATTAAATACTTTTTAATGTTTTTATTTGTAAACAAAATTAACACATTTCAAATTATTATTTATAAACAAAATAATAATGAATAATTTATCAAAAGTAATTAAATTTTAAATGCACATTGAGTTTCAAGTTAAAAGCAACTTGGTAGTATATCGGGTTTAATAAAAATATTATTTTGATATTAAAAATTCAGGTAAATATATTCAGAAATTATTGTAAATAATTTATGAACAATAGCGAGTTACCCAAAATTTTATTGTTTCGAACATTTCTTTTCAAATAAACTCTTTAAATATTTATGACGGGCATACACGTCACATCAAAACGTTTGGCGACAATAGCTTGTTTTAAACAAATATAACTAATTCTGGTGAAGTACCGTTACAAAATAAGTATTTTCAACGTTTTATTTTTCTCATAATTGTCTACGTTTACATTTTTACTTTGTTTATGTCGAGTATACTCGCCTTCACGGGATAGCAGTTAAAAAAATTGTTTTAAACAGTTAAAGTGTTGTAAATAAAAAGTAAAGCAAGCGCTCATTTGCTAAAAATAAAGTTATTTTAAATAATTTACTGCCAAAAAAAATATTCGATTCTTTCGAACAAGCTAATCCTGTATTTAAAACCGACTAACCTGCCATAACAATAATAACACAGGACGACTAGTTGTCAAAAAATTGGTCCATCACCCTAGGTGTTCGGTATATTCTAACTGAAATATTCAAAAACACGATTGTATTTAGTCTCGGTTGATACTATGTTTCGAATTAATTTTTTTCGAAAATGTCGTTGCAGTGCAAAGAACATGGTTTTTGATAATATTGGAGCAGAGATTACATCATGAATTAATTTTATTGTGTAAAATCTCATTGAAGCATCTGACAGTGCTAATCTTACCATTCAAATAGTTTTTCTAGGAGATATCGTTGAATGAAAATTGGTACTTTTTTTTATTGTTTTGTGAAGGTTTTAACGAAAACGCTAAAGTACTAGTTTTCATGCAGCGATATCTCAAAGGCTAATTAAGAAAATCATAAAAACTCAAACATTATTGGAATTATAAGATCAGCTCTTTCAGATTCGAGCTTTGTTTCGAAGTCGTTTTCTAACGCTTTTTCGGCTGTAGATTATTATTTCACTAAAAGCTTGTACAAAGTGTTTTCAAATAGTAAAATTGGGAAGTAAGACTGAGATTGGTCATGTTGTCCAAACAAAATATAATTTAAATCAGATCGAGCTTTCAAAAAATCTTTCTATCAAAAAAGAGAACTGTCAAGCTACACATAAAAAATGTTGTCCAGATAAATATTTTAAGATTAGTAAGAATACTTGAAGAAAGTTATTATCAATACATACAAAAGAAAATTGTCCAGTTTTGAAGGAGTACATGGGCAAACGTTTGTTTGCACCAGCGTTGCCAATATTTTTTTTTTTTAAAAACTTTTTACTTCTGGAAAAAAAACTTTGTTTGCTGCGAAAGTACCAAAATTTTAAAAGAAAATATTGGAGCTAGGTATCTCTGTTACTTCCCCTATTGATGTTTGTTTGCTAACTTCTTTTCATGTTATTATTATTGAATTTATTGAAAAAGTTTAATATTGAAATTTGTTGAAAAAACTTATTTTGTTAGAAGACAAATTTAAAGAAGACTTTTTTTCATCTCAAAAAACTTGGAAAAAAAAGGGAAAACTTGGCAAATGGCAACGCTGAATGGCATATTTTTATGTTGTTAGAACCGAAGGCAGTTACTCTAAAAAATAATACAAAATTCTCAAATTTATTAATATTTGTGAAATAATTTATTCGTGTAATAAAATATTCTAATTGCTGGATTCCATTTAAACTCAACTATTTTACTTTATCCCACATTAAAATTACCTCAAAAAACCAAGTTTGATATTTTTTTCTAATTGTTAAATATACAACAACAACAAAACTTAAAACATACTACAAAAAAACAATTACAAAATCAATACACAATGTTATAAAATTATTTGCTCGGCCAAAAGCTATCAAAAAGAATAATCAAAATTAAATATTTACAAAAAAATCATTATATATTAAAAGAAAGATTTAATAAAAATGAAACAACAAAAATAATGTAAAATAAATTTTGAACATATTGAACATAAAAAAGAATAAAAACTACAACAATTTTCGAAAAAAAAAATAAAATTATATACAAAATTTTAAAACAAAGGACCTGTCCATTATTATTATTATTTTTATATACTCGTACATATACTAAATATAAAAAAACGTGTTTTATTTTGTTTTAATATGTTAAAGTTTTTGTTGTAAAACAATTTTAGAAATTTGTTTAGTTTTAAAAAAAAAAGAAAAGAATTTTTTATAACGAAATTTTCAAATCCAATTTATTAAATAAAAATTTTTTTGGTATTAATTTTAATCATAAGTTTTATATAAAAAAAAATTTGTTGTTGGTTTTAAATATGTTAAAAAAAGCCTTAAGTTAAACAAAAATAATTGTATTAATTTATTAATGTCCCATTCATTAAGATTTCCTGACTCTTGTTGCGACCACATCGAACACAAAAATTTTTTTAAAGTGTTTATAAACTCCATGAACTGGTTCAGAAGCCCTAGATTTTATTAAATCTAAGTACCCATAATGAACACAATTCAATGTTTCAGAACAAGATGTTGCAAGTCAATTTACACGATAATAGTTTACGTATGTAAAGTCAAAATATTACAGAATTCCATACGTATTTTAAAAAATGAAAATAAAAATAAAAATTCGACAGATTTTTTGGAGTTAAAACGTTTAGTGAAATATAAAAACAAAGTAAAATGAATGCATCCCCGGTCTAATGTAGTGTGATAGTTTTCGAAGATTTTTAAAAAACAAAGAGAAGCTATGATTACGTAATTTTCATACGTATTATGTCTCAATGTCATACGCTCTCCTTACATATTGAGTTTAAATGATACTATCCGCTGTCTTTTACACAAAAACTTAATATGTCGTACGACTTGTTTGATTGTCTAAATTCCCCTTAATTATAATCTTCAATGGCTATAGAATGTGTTTGTATTGATTGGAACTGCTAGCTGCGTTACACAACACTCATATCCAAAAATGTTTAGGCTAGAGTTATATATACTCACTTTAGTTTTCTGTGATAGCGGGCTTGTCTGATATATTCCCCTTAATTGTAATCGTCAATGGCCATGGAATGTGCTTGAATTGATTGGAACGATTTGCTGCATTAAACATCTCTTATGTCCAAAAATATTTGACTTTACGTTAGAGTTGTGTATGCTCACTTTAAGTAGGGAACAGAAGAGTCACTGTAGTATTTATAACGTAACGAGTAGCGCTGCAAGCTTAGTGTCAACTGAAAACCTAGTTGTAGTAGACGCTGCAGTAGAAGATGAAGCGTAAAATTCAGAATTTATTGCGCGACAAATAGAAATTGTAAAGACTTTTTTAATGTGTTTCAATATATTCAACATTAAATATGAGAAACATAAAATTTTAAGTTGCTGGAGAGAAATATAAAGTTGGATATGTATTTACTATACAATTTTATATGTATTTTGTTAGAAAATTCTCGTATGATTCTATAAGTTTCTGAAAACGTTGTTTGGCAACATTATAGGAGAGCTTCACTATTTTTTTCGCATTTTTCGTTGCAACGCAACTCATTACATTGTAAGCTACAGCTTCTACTACAACTACTTTGTTCTATTCCAGGCTCTTAATTTTCTGTGTTAGGGTATTTGTTTCCACAAGACTTTAAAATGTTCGAATGCATGCCGGACATTAGTGAAGCTGCTCGATTTGTAACTTGTTAAACCTCTTGACTTTTCGAGTACACTATCCAAATTTAAATACAAATGGTTTTCTTCAACAGCTTTGTCTATCTAGTAAGCGGAGGCGCTCAGTATTAGCCGCACTTATCGAAACTGTATTTTTGTTTGTCCATTCTTGTGGCGGCCTCAATAGCATATGTATTCTCAATCTTGAAGTCTTCTCTCTAATTTGGAGGTGATGAATTAAAAAGAAACGTGTATAACTCGCCGTATATTTATATATGAAGTTGCCGTAGTCTAGTAGGTAGTGTGTTGACTTATTAGACATGAGGCCTAGGTTCAAACCCCAAGTCAAACATCTCCAACAACATACATATTTCTTCGACGAATTCCTCTCAGCTGATTTCTGACAAAAACCTTGAGACTAAATAAAATTGTGATGAATAAGTTTCTCAAAAAATTTGTCATTCAGAATTGACCTTAAACTGGAGGTCCTGTCACTCATATATAAAATTAACACACAAAACATGAGTGGTGTGAGAAGCTAGGTCGTAATCCTGACTAAAGAGTTGTAATGACCAATTATATATGTAATCTCTTGAAGTCTAATTTGACAAAATTTGTTTTCACAAAACGTTCTGAAAGGACTAGTACGAGTATTTGTCCAAAACTATTTTTCCATAATAATTAAATTTGTTTTTCGTTAAATATTTGCATAGTATGACTGTAAAATAAGAATAAATAATTCAACTTATAATCTCATATTTATTACAGTTATTTTAAATATGCAAGTTATTCCAAAATCAGCATAAAAATTAATGTTTTTTTATAAATGGGATGTTAATAAATTAAGTTCTTTTAAAAAGAAAAATTATTTGTTCAAATTCTCAAATGCAGTGGAAATGAAACTGTACATTTTAAATGTACAGTCAAAGAAAAAAGTCTACATGCACCACTGTATGTAGTCTTTTTTCCCGCTGATTTTTACCAAGTTGAAAAAGATGTTATAGTGTTGTTAAAAGCATTTATAATTAAGAATGTTTGAAGAAAAATCGAATTTAAGAAAATATGACGTAGAAATTAAAATTAAATAACATAAAAATTAGACGTTGTATGTAGACTTTTTTCTTTGACTATATTTGCTATTCTAAAAGAGATCTCAATATGCATACATTCTACTCCATGGAGTAAACTACTCATGGTATTTCACACTGTCTTTGTTTGGCACTAGAAGTTAGTTTCTTAATAGAGATTCTAAATTTTGTTACAAAAAAAATTATTTCTGTTTAACAATCAAACAAGGTATTACAAGGCCAGATTTGTTCAGTTTTTATATGAAAAATAAAAAGTATTCCTTTCCACTGTATTCACCATAAAGTTTTGAATTAATTTAATATTTTTTTGTATTGAAGTTTTTAAATAAAATTTAATGTTTTTAATTATTATTTAAATGCCTATCTGTAACTATAAAAATTTCGTGGGAACATTAAATAAGATTTTTGTATTTGTTAATAACAAAAAAGAAAATTGTATGTAGAATTTAAAACTAGTAACTGCTAATAGTTTAAAAACATTTTTATTTAATTTGGATTATGATTTTATTTTTTTTTTTATTAATTTTGCTTTTCAAAACTAAAACATAAAATAAACTGTAGTTTTAATTTAATTTTAATTTTCTTTTTTTTATTTTAAATAAAATTTTAAACACAAAACTTAGTTTAATTCTTTTAAAAAATAAAAACAAAAAACAAAAAAGATATTAAAAAATGAAGAAAGAAATCAACTACAAAAACAACCACCTTAAAGAAAATTAAATAAAAATTTAAAATATTAAAATGTATAACAAATTAAGTAATATATTAAAAAACAAAATACTATAATTAAAAAATAAAACAAAACAAAAAATTATTAAAACAATATTAATAAACAAAAAAAAAAAAAATAAAAATATAAATTAAAACTTGCTTGTTTATTTAAAAAAAAAAGAATAAAATAAAAATTAAATAATAAAGTGCTATTTTGTCATTTAAATTTAAAAAACCAAGGTCGATGTAATTTAATTAAATTTAATTTAATTAGTATATATTATTATAAAATAAAAAGTATTTCCCTTTAAACTTTTTAAAAACAAAACAAATGAAAACAAATAAAAAGTAAAGTAAAGCAACAAAGCCCAAAAAACAATAATTATATTATTAAATAAAAAAATAAAAAAACCTAACTTGCGTTTAACTTTTGTTAGTTACTTATAAAGAAAAAGAAAAAAAAAACAATCTAAAACAAAAATAAAATATTTTTTAACTTAAATGTGTTTGAAAAGATAAAATTTATATTTTTATTCTATATTAAACAAAAAAAAAAAAAACAAGAAAAAATTAAAAACAAAACCAAAACCAACTTTACTACTCCTCTCCCTCTAAATAAAACGATATCCTTACTTCCCTTTTTTTTTCATTAAAAAATAAAAAAAATAAAAAAAATTGAAAAAATTGCCCCTTGTATATACATTAAAAATAAAATAAAATTATTATATAATAATTATATTAAAAAAACAACAACAACAAACAACTTAAATATACATTTATTAATATTAAGCTAAACTTAAGATTTAATTAAAAGTAAATAAACAGAAAAGCGTATAAATGATATTGAGAAATGAAATAAAAAATTAAAAAGAAAATTAAACCTAATTATAGAGAGAAAACGTAATTGAGCAAGAGAACATGTGTATTTAGTTTCTACTTTTATGTCTATGATTTATTTTCATTTATTTCTTTTAATTATTAAGTAAAAAAATAAAGAAGGAAGTAATAAATTTAATTAAACAAATTAATTAAAATTCAATTCATTGATTGATTGATTGATTGTTCAAGAGACATGACACACAAAGAACATTTAAAAACGGTATTTAAATTTAAATAAAAAAAAACAACAAAACAAAAACACTGAAAAAAATTAAATAAAATTAAAATAATGATAATGAAAAATACAACACAAATTGATAATAAAATTTAAGAAGTCAAACTATAAATAAAATAAAAAAAAAAATAAAAACTATTTTATAAAATAAATAAAATGACATGGGTTTCCTTTTCAAATATCATATTAATAAGAAGAAAGTCGTACGGTCTCAACTGCCTGTTCTCTCGCAACTAGAGGATATTACTTTCTACTGTTACACTTACTTAAATTTTAATAAAATACAAACAAAATTTTCAAAATTAATGAAACGAACTTTGTTGGACAGAAAATTGTATAACATTAATGCTTAAAAGTGTTTTAGACTGGCGCATACCGTACGCAGTCACCAATATTCACAAACTTTTCGCAGCATATGCGGCCTTATTCCGCCAATAAATCTTCAAATGGTCTATGTTTCATCGATGTACCCCAAAGAAATCAATCCTTACTTCAATTTATAATTTATTACAACCCTTTAGGCAGAATTACAACATAGCTTCTCACACCGCATATGTTCTATATGTTAATTTAATACATTAGTAACGGGACCTACAGTTCAAATTCGATTTCGAACGACAGACTTTTGAAAAACTTTTTCATGGCAATTTTATTTACTCTCAGAGTTTTTGCCAGAAATCTGCCGGAAGGAAGTCGCTGAAGAAATATTTTTTTCATATTCCGTTTTGATGGAGATGTTTGACCTGGGGTTTGAACCGTTTCCTCACGTCTAGTAAGCCAACACACTACCTACTAGGCTACGGCGACTTCAGAAAATTAATTCTTGCTTTGCTTAAGTAAAGTATTTAGTCTGGATTACAACCTAGCTTCTTAGACGACTTATGTTGTGTGTGTTAATTTTATCCATGAGTGGCAGGACTAATACTAAAAAAAAACTACTGTTGAATGATGACTTCGGACATCAGATTTGAGAAGCTTTTCATTGCAATTTTATTTTACTATCAGAGTTTATGCAAGAAAACTTCTGAGAGGTATGTAGTCGCCGAAGGAAATATTATTTCTTATAAGTTTTGTTCGAGATGCCTGAGTCAGCGGTTGAACCACGGGCGCTCGTTTAATAGACTACGGTGACCTAAGAAAATAACCCAATATTGAATGGAAATTGAATATATATTTCTGCTTCTACCCATGCGTCGAAATGGCGGCGCAGGGCCAGACGTCGCTTTATTTTCGTTTCTGCACAAATTGAATCGCCAACGCTTTTTAGCAAAGATCTACGACTACTTGAGTCCAATGAACTTAAATTGCACGGGCTTCATTGAAGAACAAAATATGGAGTGGAAATTGAATATTAATTTCTGCTTCTACCCATTCCTGGAATTGGCAGCCCGTGGCCAATGGTTTTAATTTCAAATTAAATCATCAAAGCTTTTAAGTGAAAGAACACAACTCCTGTTGAAATGCCTTCTTATGCAGTGGCTAATACTTCTCACAGGATTCAGATTATCAGTAAGCGGAAATGTCACTCGAAAACGATTATTGGAATATGTAAACCATAAAATAAATGAATTGCATGATAAGTTTGGCGAAAAGAACCATTATTTTTATAAAAAAAAAAGAGTTAACGTGATCCGAAAGCGTCCTACGTACAGTCGAACTTCTATAAATTGAATCACCATTATCCAGAAAAAAACTTCAACTCATAGAAACTTAAAGAAGCAAAACCTGATAGAATTTCTCTCCAAGATGCTGTTGCTGTGCTTCAACTTATAGAAAATTCAAGTTCAAATTATAGAAGTTCGACTGTATATATGTATACCTACGAACGATACAACTAAAACTGTGCTACTAAATAGAAATGGCAAGTCAAAAGCTGAAACAAAAAACCCTAGGCGTTATCAAATTGAGACGTAAGTCACCACTCAAAACAATTCTCTTTGAACAGCAGATGGATTTTGATATTTTAACGCAATATAATCGATTGTGGCATAAGATGTTGAAACCAAACATAGTTCACATCAATACCATGAAAAGTGGATCCAAAAAAATCGGTTATCATGATGTGATAGGTGTCTCCATTGACCGTAATGGTTGCGCTGTCCTCATTTTCAAACAAATATGGGACAATGATGCCTTCCTTACACAAGCCGCATCAAACAGTCACTCGTAGTGGGTGTAGTGGTTTCTGTAAGACCACGTATAGGTTTTCTGAGCCCCAAATACGGTAATTTTGCTTATTAACGTACCCACCAAGATGAAAACGAGCTTCATCCGAAAAAATTATTTTTTTTTTGGCAAAACCGATATCTTAAAGTAGTTTCTCATTGACCAATTTTGCGAAGCGAAAACAATGGATGGATGGTCATACGGTTTTAACCCTTGAACGAAATGAACTTTGTGAGGCGTCATATCGAGATCTTTTCGCAAAATTCGACGTAAACTGCTGTGTGAAATACTCAATACTTGCGAACGATAACGAGTTGATGTTGATGGATTCCCTCTAACGCACACTCTCAACCAAAGCTTCTATATTTTCGGGTGTACGCACTGTACGCGCACACTCACGTCTTGGCGCATCAACAATGAAACCAGCTTCATGAACTTTAGCAATAAACTCTTGGTTCGCCTCTGCGACCAAAGTTTGTACGACATTCTCGTACAATTTCCCAACAATTGTCTTTGTTTTGAAAATAAATTTCCAATCCCAACGTTGTCCAAGCGTAATTGGATGCATTACGTTTAGTGGAGATAACATACCTAATTTTCTGACAGAATAGAATGACATAAGTATTGCCAGATTCGAAATAATCGATGATTCAAATTTCAAGCGATAGAAAACCGATATAAGCACTTAGAGTATAGCCTTAACAAAGTCATTTAAATGATTAAAAAATTTTAATATTTTATTAGAAAAATTTACTTTTCTTAACATTAACAATGTTTATATTAGAAAAAATCTTAAATTTTAACGTTTCTTTCTTTTTACAAAAGTATAAAACTTTAAGTCTTAATTTTAATAACACAACTTAGGTTTGTTATTTCGAAAATACTCGTATGTCACTTAAAGGCTATCATTTAATGCTAGAAACAAAAGACTTACATAATTTATAATGGAATTTTATAAAGAATCATTTGATACATTTGTCTTGGAATTTACACGAGGCATCTTATCACGTATCATTTCGACAAAATTATTCATTACTAGAGTATGGTGCTCGGTAGCAGTTGCTTGGACTAAGACTTGGATTAAGACTTTAAGTCTTAATTATTAATAACACAACTTAGGTTTGTTATTTCAAAAATATGTCACTTAAAGGCTATCATTTAATGCTAGAAACAAAAGACTTACATAATTTCTAATGGAATTTTATAAAGAACCATTTGATACATTTGTCTTGGAATTTACACGAGGCATCTTATCACGTATCATTTCGACAAAATTATTCATTACTAGAGTATGGTGCTCGGTAGCAGTTGCTTGGCGACGTATGGCTTCTGTTTGTTTTTCAATTGCATTCACTTGACGTTCCATTAGATTGGCCATGGTACTGGATATTTGCGATAAATGTTCTAAAAGTTTTGACTGTTGCTCAATTTGATTCTGCAAAGTGTATAGGGTTTGATCAATTAGGCGTGTATTGGCCGGCTGTAGAGGGGGAGGAGATCTGTGAGCATTAATTGCATGTGTTGTGGTTCTTTGATGAAACTGTTGTTGCTGTTGCTGTTGTTGTTCCTCGTCATAATCATCATCTTGACTATAATTAAAGGAATCATAAGGTTGTTCATCAGGTATCAAAGTTTCTTGTGTCCCCTGCAGCGAAGTGGTAACTCGATCTGGATATGAATACTCATCGGCAAAATCATTCGATAATGTTGAATGCATTGATTCATAACTTTGTTCATATTCCTCAGATTCCGAACGCAAATAATTTGCAATTTTACTATTACCAGTTGTTGTCGATTTAAAACCTGTTTGCGTTATATCTTCGTCTTCCTCATCGGCCCGATAGGTTTCGTCTTTGTTTTGACCTGGTTCTTGTTTAATCGGTTTAGCAAATTTATGCTGAGATTTAAAAGCTTTTCTACTGTGAAAACGCCGATAGTCAGTCCAAACCTTGAATTTTGTAGATAGAAATTGTAATTAAACTCAGTTTTTTTATTAACGAATTGCGTACCTTTTTCCACTGTGATACTGTGCGATAGGGTGGACCTAATGCGTTTAGTTTATCCGTTAACACAGTCCAAAATCGTATAGCCTGTTTACCCGTATAATTTTCATGTGAAAATCTGGACATTTCATGTGTCAAAAGACTGTATTGTTTATCGGTTGTCCGTTTGTAGCCCGTAATAGTAATTCTGAAAAATTTTTGCAGAGATTAAAATAAAATCAATGTGGGTATGGAAGAAAAAAAAAAAAAGAATTTAAAACA
Organism: Sarcophaga caerulescens; assembly: GCA_927399465.1. NCBI lineage: Eukaryota > Metazoa > Arthropoda > Insecta > Diptera > Sarcophagidae > Sarcophaga > Sarcophaga caerulescens. Next base: position 91,483,159 of record OV656866.1, on the reverse strand, counting down.
AGGATTAGAGGATGACCAAGACCAAGATTCCTTGGTATACTTAAGATGTGATAAAAATTGAGGAGGTCTTGGAACAATTTTCTGAAAATAGAACCCAGAAAATGTAAGGCTGTCGAAAGCAATGGAGGTATCACTGCGGCAACGGTACACACCTAAATATGCAAAAAAGTGATTCGTGTTCTCAGAATCGCCATGTAAACTTAAATTCATAGAAACTCTATGGGATACTGAAAATAGCAAACTAAACCGTAATAATTCGAAAATTAGGAATGAAATCAGGAAACGATAAGTTGGTTGAAATGGAATTATCGTTGATATTTAATCAAAACTAATAGAGTCCATTACTCGCAGATATGAGTCTATTTTAGAAAATATTGGCTACACAACTAGGTATCAGTGACATCAAAGTATGTATTTCCCATCTAAGCATGAAAAGGTGTTTAAATTTTATGCTATACAAGCAACTATTCCGAAGATTTAATATGAATTGTTTCTTGATAACAAATATCATTTGTTTTGTATTGTTTTAGTAAATATACAACAGTTTGTTAAGCTATAAATAAATCAATTCGAAATTCAAATGTTTGTTGTTGTCATAAAGACATAGAGTGAGCATCAAAATAAAGTATACATCAGCAATAAATTTGTTACCTTTTTAGTTGGATGCTGTTGACAAAGTAAAAAGAAAATTATGTAGGTACTGGAGCATCTTTTTTTTAAGAATTCTTTTCTCTTTTGTACACTTTCTTTTTGTTCTCCGCCTTTTTCCTTTATTTTTTATCTTATTTTATATTATAGGAAACGATGGTGTACACTTTATTTTATCCCGCACAGTATCTTATTAACCACAACTTCACACCACACATTGCTATTTTTAAAATAAAACAATTCTTTAAAAGCAACAGTTTAACATGAAATTAAGAAACTTCTTTGTCATAGTTACAATGATTCCATTCAGATCCAATATGCTTCGTTTTGTTACTTGTTGTTTTTTAATTCCAGTAGAATTCCACAAAAGGACCCCTTTAACAGACAAAAATTGCTAAGGTTGAGAAAAAGTTAATAATAGCTTCGGAGAGGAGTTGGACTATAAGTAAAATTAGCTCAGGTATCGAAGCTTCAAGTGAGTCAATGTCATGTCTTAGTCACTCGTAGGCGATTGCTTCCTTAATGCACTTCTATTATTTACAGTTTAGGTCTGACGTAGGAGTTTGCATCAAGCTATCGAAGCTTATACATACATAATTGGTCATTACAACCCTTCAGTCAGGATTATTGACCTAGTTTCTCACACCACTTATGTTGTGTGTGTTAATTTTATACATAAGTGGCGGGACATACAGTTTAAAGTCGACTCCGAACGACAGATTTTTTGAGAAACTTTTCATAGCAATTTTATTTACTCTCAGAGTTTTTGCCAGAAATCTGCTGAGAGGAAATCGCCGAAGAAATACTTTTTGTATTTTGTTTTGATGTCTGGCCTGGGGCTCGAACCCTGGCTTTATGTCTAACAAGCCAACACACTACCTACTAGACTACGGCGACTTCGAAGCTTATAGCCATTATTAAATAAGTTAAATTAGCAGCTGACTTAAAAAGCATAACTAGGTTAGGTTAGGTTAGCGGGTAGCTTGACGTTCACGATGAAGTTCACTCGTTTGCCCATATGGCCCATTGTCTTACACAGTGTGAGAGGTACACCTCCTTGTTTTGATTAGTTAGTGGTGGGTTTGGACCACCCCGAGCACCGGATGAAACCGGCCAGTTCCCTTAGTAGCACGTTCGACACCAGGTCCAGATTTTCAAACATTCTGTCACCTGGTGACATCTGTTTTGAAGTGCAGGGCACTCATATAAGAGGTATAATTCCAAAAAAAAAAGCACAAGTACTTAGGTACTTAGTATCTGTCATTCAACTATAACTCCTGACTAACATATTCAACCATCCTGATATTGTTATGAAGTTATGGATTCTATACAAATCACCTAGACATGTTCTTTCAATAATTTCTGGGTACCGAACAATACTTCGTTCAGGTTCCAAAGTGACGGACAACGCCAGCACAGATGTGATGTGGCATCCCCTTGTCATTACATCTTGTACAGAATTTGTTGTGCCGTATCGCTAGTCTTCGGGTGTGTGCACACTGAAGATGGACTACGGCTAGGCTTGACGCCAATTTTATTCTGCACAGATCTCTAGTGAAACAGATTTGTCTTGTCATTATACAAGTGAGTTCATTATCCAATTCCTTAACTCCTTTGCAAATGGACGATTGCTTTACTCAGATACTTCCAATAATTTATAGTTTAGTGCCGACCCGAAAATTAGGACGTAGGTGAACGGCTTACGGTATATCATATGAAAACAGCAATGCATTCTATATTTTCTATTCTGGCTTAGACCACATTTGCGTATTTTCAATTGGATACTACTACTACCTTCAGAACCTAAAGATTTTCTTCCAATTCAGCAGTGAAGCACAGATAGAAACTTCGTAAGTACATTTAACTTATATTTGTATCCAGTCACACAGTGCTTAAATGCTTTTTGAAAGTGTGTTCGATTAAAAATATTTTTATTATTCCGCTAGTATTTTTGTTAACTTAGCTATTAGAACGTGGTCCTAGAAACAATTTCGGCGAAACGAAAACGAATTGGTGGTTAAAGTATCACTATTAAGATTTCATTCGCATTTTCGTAAGCCTGGCTTGCGTTTTAACCTTTTTAGAAGAAAATCTATAAAAAAAAAAGAGTTTCTTCGCTTTGGTCGTGCGCATTTATGGTGCAACGTTAAAGAGTTGTAAGTCAGGCAATTATTATTTATTGTCGTAGAAAGTTTTAACCTTGCATTACCATACAATGTGATGAAACGGCAATTGTTAAAAGTGAATCACAGACGGCTATTCCTCTTCTTATAGGAAAAATAATGGATTTCTTTTTACAACACCTTGTAAACATAACGATGAATATTTCATAAGTATCTACTTCCACCTATATTTGTATCCAGTCAGTGTTCGCACTAGAATATTTTTATTATTTCAGAGCGTGGTTCATCTTAAAAACAATATCGGCGAAGCGAAAACTGCATGTAATTGGTAGTTAAGGTACCATTATTAAGATTCCATTCACAATTTGGTAAGCCTGGCTTGGGTTTTTAGAAGAAAATCTATTGAATAAAAAATAAAGTGCTATCCATTTCGTGGTTTCAAAAGTATGGGACTGGAATTCGACATCTGTCAAACTAAGTTGTGAAACCAATATTTTTCTTTTCAGTTGAAAGTCTGACATTGACGAAAATGGATCGCTTAACTATCACACAACGCATAAAAATTATCAAAACCTACTACAAAAATGTTGATTCTGCCACAGCCACGAATCGTGCTTTAAGAGATTATGGTTTACATAATCGTCCAACTACGCGAGCAATTGGCAAAATTGTGAAGAAATTTGAAGAGACTGGAGTGGTTACAAATATTGAAAGGCCTGTGCATCATCGTTTCGCTCGTTCCGCTGAAAATATCGCTATTGTAAGTGAAAGTGTTGCCGAAGACCCGAATGTAGGACTGTCTTACGGCACATTATGGCGTATTTTGCATTTAGATCTACACCTACATCCATATAAAGTCCAGCTCACGCAACAACTGAAGCCAGCTGACCATTAACAACGTCGTAGATACGTGGAATGGGTGCTTGAAAAACAGGCGGTGGACGGCAATTTTTCGAACAAAATTTTCTTCAGCAATGAAGCACATTTCACACTCGGTGGGTATGTTAATAAATAAAATTGTCGTATTTGGGGTTTTGGGAATCCTCAAGTAATTGAAGAGAGGCCATTACATCCAGAAAAAGTCACTGTTTGGTGCGCTCTTTGGTCCGAAGGTGTGATTGGACCTTACTTCTTCGCAAAACGACGATGGAACGACTGTCACCGTCAATTCGGAACGTTATGGTCATATGATAACCGACTTTTTTTTGCCTGCTATTGAAGAATACGACTTGGAGAATATGTGGTTTCAACAAGACGGTGCCACATGCCACACTACTCGAGCGAATATGGCTTTATTGCAAGAGATATTTCCTGGCCGCGTAATTTCTCGTCGTGGCGATATCAACTGGCCATCATTCGATTTGACACCATTAGACATTTTTTTGTGGGGCTACGCGAAAGACCGTGTTTATGCAGATAAACCTTCAACTCTTGAGCACTTAAAAACCAACATTCGTCAAGTTATGTCTGAGATACCTCCCAATATGTGTCAAAAAGTGGTCGAAAATTATCTCAAAAGAATCAATGCTTGCAACACTTTGCGTGGAGGTCATTTAAATGATGTAGTGTTTCACACATAATGTCAACGTTCAAACTTTACAACAAAAAAGAAATATCATGAAAAAAAATATTTTATATGTGTTTTATTTACGTTTACTTTTGAAACCACGAAATGGATAACCCGTTATTTCTTCGCTTTGCTCGTGTGCATTTATAACGCAACGTTAAAGAGTAGTAAGTCAGGCGAAAGTTTTAACCTTGTATTACCAACCAGTGAATGGCAATTGATAAATATGAATCACAGACTTTGTATGGGAAAAATAATGGATTTCTTTTTACAACATCTTATAAACATAACGGTGAATATTTCAAACATAAATATCTAAACAATAATACATTGCTGTAGTACGCCTAATAGAAATTATCTGATGATATAAACGAGGTTTAAGTGTATCAATGTTTATCGATAACTACTCATAGTGGAAAAAAACTGAAATTCCGATAAAGCATAAACGAAAATGAAAAGAAAAACTATAAACAAATATTTTTTTTAATCATTTTGTTATCGTACAAAAAACAATAATAAACAATAAATTCTTAAAAGAACACGAATGAACAACAACAATTTCAGTTGTTCACTGTTCGAAGTTAATCTTCGACACGAGAAATTTTTAATAACACAATAAAAAAATACAAAAACAACAACAAAGTCTATTTTAAAAATATTCACAAAAAATGCATTCCGTATTGCCCCTAATCATTGGCTTTTCCGTTTTAAGAAATTTTTCTACACTTTACGAGTGCATACAACAGTCCAGGTATAAAACGCAGGCAGGCAGAGACAAGCAAGCGAACGAATAGTGTTTCTTAAGCCATTGAATCTACGACTTGTTTTTATACTAATTATGTATTCTTGGCCACATTCATTCACTCTGAAGCAATAGAAACGCTTCAATTTGTAATTCTAAGCTTCTTTTTTTTTCAAATAAATTTACGAAATCATTATTTTACTTACGATTTACTCATGTTTTATGAATACGTTTCCTTTGCTTAAAATTTTAATACTCTCCTTAGGTGTTTAAACAACAACGAAAAATGTGAAACGAAACACTTTTCACTTATTTTTAAGTCTGCACCAGGCGAATACACATTCACTTTGTTTACATTTTACTTTTCGCATATAAAACGATTTATTGCGAACTGTCAAAACCTGTAGCAATTGCAGAGATGCCAGATCATGTAAAGGCTTTAAGTGAAAAGCGTTAAAAACAAAATTAAGTGAGTACGTAGTTACCCTACACCATAGCTAAGGCATATATTATTATCGACGAAGATCGCGAAAGTTATGCATTGATTAAAACCGTTAGAAAACAACTGCGTTTGATAAATTCGAACAAATTCTTGTACATTCTTAGTCTGCTAATATTGTTATGAAATTTGTTAGACGCCGAAAACATATTATTTTCAATTGATTACGAAAAATAGTAACAGAACTTACGTCCCATTGGTTCGCCTAAAATTAAATCAATCGTGTAATTATCTATCTCCCCTAAATATTAATATCTAAAGAAGAAAACATAGAGCATCCCGGATAACGAGCATCTTACTACCTTTGTTGGATATTTGACTGGGCATTACGATCTGTGGACGAGAATTATTTCGTGACATACGGGCGTCCTTGATCTTTGCAGCAGACTAGCTTGAGACACGGTTTTTAATGGTCTAGAAAGATATGTGACTTGAAGAAATTTATTTCGAATTAAATATTCGCATTTCTTAAATATTATCTTCGTATCTTTGTTATTTTTCTCTTTCAGTTGATCCTCATAATAAAAAAATGAGTCATGAAAATTATTTAAAATCCAACATATATTTACACTTTTCTCACATTGTAATCAGCAGCAACAATATTTTTTTTTTCATCCGATCACACTGCGGAAACATTTGTAAAAAGCCTAGTGGCAACACTGCATTTGTTTTCCGCTCTTTTTACCGTTAGTGTGTGAAAACCATTTAAGTTGAAATATATTAAGGAAAATTAAAATAGAAAAAGTTTAGCACATAAATTTTATTAAAATAAGACATGGTCGGGTTCAGTGATTACAAAAAGAGTAATTTCAATGACGTTCTAAAACTATATTTGCGTGCAAAGCTTAAGTGAAAAGAAAAGTGTTAGTATAGGAAATCAATATGTGACAAAGATAATTTAATACGTTCCAAACTGCTGAATCCATAACTCGATAGGGTAAGTACCTTACCTTGCATTTAAATATCGAAATCCTATGAAAACAGAAAGGCTTTGTAGTAAAAGAGGCACACATATGTATGTACATACTTTATGATAAGGAGAATATACACTAAGACCGAAGACATGATGAAATTGTTTTACCCGTTATTAGGGAACCAACCGTTGGGACACTGGGCAACAGTTTTTGTCTGATCCCTTGAATATACAGTATCAATCGATACAGTTTTGCTGTAAGGTTCAGGGAGCTAGCTCCTCGAGAATGATCTTATCTTGGCAGATTCAAATTCATAAACTGATGAAACATATTACAAAATGGACTTGGAATAGTGGCCAGAACAAATATTTTGTGCTACAAAGAGTAGTTGCTGATTATATGTATTACAAAATATATAAATTTGGAAAAAAGATTATGGCTTGGCAAGCAATTTTCAGTTTTGGTCTAAAAAGCCAACCATTATTTACCTCTACACTAACGATTTCGAATGTACATCTTTACAAAATAATGCCTGCATAAGCGTTTTTTACCCCTTGTTAAATGTCGCCATGATTAAACGGAATATCTTTCCATTTTTGACGTAAAACCGTTACCAATAGAGATCGGAATCAATCGACTTAACACGTTGTGGTAGCTTATAATTAACAATTTCCTTCCAGTACCAGCTGGTACATAGCATTCAATTTCTTTGTGTTAATCCTGGTTTTCCCAACTTCTGGTAAGCTTCACTTTACTTCGTCCATGATCTTTTTCGCACATAATTTCAGTATGTTTCCCTTTCGCCCTTCTTTCTGTTTCCAGCTTTCTTCAAATCGTTGATAACTGTTTGGTGATGAATGACTTGGTCCCTAACAAAGTCCACTCTGCTTATGTAAGGTTTTCTCTAAATTTTTTCTACGATTTCTTTGACTTTTTAGTGATTCCTGGAACAGCGAAACAATCAAACCATTTCACTGCTGCATTCTTACTGAAAAGAATCATCCGCGTGAACCCTAAACAGTTTTAATAGTCTGCGATGCAGTTTCACCTTTCCTCTAACATGACCGGTAAGGTTCTAAATTTGCTGACAATTCCGAATGACTTTCCACAGAATAATGTGAATTTAATAAAGGCCAACTGAAGTTGCCATAGTCTAGTAGGTAGTGTGTTGACTTATTAGGCCGTGGTTTAAACCCCAGCTTAGACAGCAACAAAAAACTAAATAAAAAATATTTCTTCGGCGACTTTCTCTCAGCAATCTTCTGGCAAAAACTCTGAAAGTAAACAAAATTGCCATGAAGATTCACAAAAATTTGTCGTTCTGAGTAGAAATTAAACTGTACGTCCCGCTATTCATATCTAAAATGAACAGGACACAACATGAGTGGTGTGAGAAGCTAGGTTGTATTACTAGCTGTAATGTGAAGCTTAAAATGTTACTTTTCAAATAAGCTATTGTATTGCCTGATGTACATAGTTAATATTGCAAGAGCCATCTACCAAACATTCTCGAGAACCCATTACAGATATTTATCGATTCTAAAGGATTTTGGAGAATAAAATAATCGATCTACAATAATTCTCTTTTACCAAATAATACTTATATTACAGCTTAAGCATAAAAAAAAATTACAAAACAACTTAGGTATACATTATATGATCTAAGGTAACCTAAAGACCAACTTAACTACAATTTTTGCAAGTCCAGCTTGTTACATTTTGAAAGTATTTTTTTTCTAGCCTCTTGTCGCCGTAAAAACATATTATGACGCTCTGTTGCTCTTAATTGCCGTTCCATTATTTTATTTTGTTTTTCCAAATTTGTGACATGCCGCTCCATCAGTTCCGTTAAATTCTCTGTGACTTTGGATAGATGTTCCATCATAATATTTTGATTTCTTATTTGTAGTTCAATGGTACCCAGGGTTTGACCCAAATAATTTAATTTTTCATCACTGTTACTGCTGTTGTGTTGCATAACATCATGGGGCGATTGACAATATGATTTATAATTATTGGAATCATTGCCATAAAACTCTTCATCTTCCTCAAGAGAATGTATAGAGGAATTAAAATATTGCTCTTTGGAACTGTTGCGTTCATCATCCTTGAAGGGATCTTGTTGATGGTAGTATTCTTCTTCGGTACTGTGTTGAGATTCTGGCTGTAAATTAAGTTGCATTAGACAGGGTTTTTCCTCGTCTACTTCAATGTAAGTAATGGCATTGGTTTTGTTGGAGGAAGCTTTACTCTTTTTGGCTGCAGTTTTATGTTTTTTTGGTTTGTGTAAGAAGTCTCTGCTGAGGACTTTTAAGTGGCGTAAACGATAATCGGACCAAACCTGAAATTTTCAAAAAAAAACCTTCTTTTAATATTTATCAACTAAAATTTAAATTAAATTTAATTTTTCTTTCAATTTCATAATAAAAACAATTGGATTCTATTGTTGTTGTTGTTATAATATTTATTTACAAAACTAAACTAAGCTAATTTTATTTCATATTTACAAATTCTAATAACCTTTTAAGAATAGCCTACGCTAGCAATTTATTAAATTTTCCTTCTCCTTTGCTGTTGTCTTAAGAATACATTTGTATATTCATTAGCTTTCATTTGCCTTGCCATTAAAGCAGTTTTCTTTTCACATGCTTGCATTTGCCTCTCCATTAAAAATGCCAGATTTGTACTCATCTGCAGCAGGTGTTCCATTAATTTGTTTTGTTCACTGAGTTGAGTTTGCACTGCATTTAGTATCTCCTCCATTTCGGCAAACTTTTTATTGAATTGTGGCGTAATTGCTTCATACATTGACTGTTCACAACTTTCATTATAATTGTAATTGTTGTCATTATAATATTGCTCCTGTTGGTTAGTATTGTCTGCATAACAATCTTCATTATGTTGTGTTCCATTATCACTTTGATTTGTATTGTTGTGAGAACCATAAATTGAGGTTGAACTGTTTAAGGCTTCCACAAGTAAATCTTCTTCTGTTTCTTTTTGAGTTTTCTTCGGTCTTGTCGAACATTTGCCCAAAGAACGTTTCTTATTACGCAAGCGTATATCAGACCAGACCTAAAATACAAATATACATGCGTACATAATCTTATAGAAATAAGCATCATAATTTATTTCATTTATTTTGGATTTGGTAACAATAATAATTAAAAACGCTTAAATTTCATTCTTTACTTACAAGCAGGGAATTGAAAACAAAACATATTGCATCGTATAACAGTTTAGAAAATGATTTCTAGCAATTTTTTATTTTTTTTATAGATTTTCACAAATAAATTGTTCATAAGGAACTTGATTTCATAATTTTTCTTTTAAACATTTTTCCCAGTGAAGGTAAAAAAAATTATTTTTTTTTTATCAAATAAGCGAAAAAGCTTTTAGCTTATTTAGCAGTCGATTTATATACAATTTAAGGGTTTACAAGAGCTTCTCAAGCGAAAAAACCACTTATAAGAGACCCTATTATATGTAGAAGTCTATATATCGGGTTTCTTTTTCCTGACCGTAGCTTTGTAGTATCATACGTTGGGTAGTAAAGGCGATTAGATGACGTAAAAAAATCTTCATTCTAAAAACTTTCTTTGGCAGATTTGTAATTTCTACGCTCAGTCTTGTTTGAGAGACTCTTTCTTCATTTTGAAAGCTAGTACCATAAACTGCGTCGTAATTCTAATTGAAGAGTTGTAATGGCCCATAAATTCGTTAATGCTATACGAAAAGTCGATGACAGATATTGGAATACGAGCGGGAATTTTGTGTCCCAGTATGAAATATTCTGAGCCCATAGGGAAACTCACGGTTATCTTCCCACGCTATCAAATGATGTACTCAATCCAACTTGGACAGGGAATATAAAGGACCGAACATAGCAGTACTATCTTACAATCAAACCGCCATTCTAGCGCTCAGCTTTTATGATGGCAACACGAAAATAATATGGGGCTAGCGGTAAAAGCTGAACCAGCAGTGAAAATTGGGTTAACCCCATAATGGGTCCGAGAATTCACGACAATAGTATAGAACTGTCGATAGAACATGAATCAGCAGTGTAAACAGGGTTAACTCCATGATAGGTTCGAGACTATATGGAAATTCAAGGCAATAAGACAGTTAGGTGAGTTTCCATGCCGTTGATAGGCCAGAATTTTTCTGTGGAGTCAGGAAGATATAATATGATATTATAATGAAGATATAATGAAGACTCCCCGAACTACCAGGTATAACGGTATGAAAAAAAAACCGTATACAAAGCGACACACATTCATGGCTACACATTTTTCCATCTTTCAGGCAATTTCTGGATTCCATGTCAATAAAACTATTCGTCGTTGGAAGTAAACCAATTAGTTACCTCATTTTCAATTGCCTCGCCATTGCGAGGTACATTGTCATGTATCATCATTGTTTGATCAATGCATGGTTCAAATTGATTATTCGTTGTCGGTAGCGATCTGTTTTAACGGTTTCACAAGGAGAAACCGTGGTAGATCTCACCTTCCTTGTCCTACTGCTGGATCAATCTGGTTTTACAGCCGAAGTTTAGGATTCTGAAAATAAATTGATTTTTGCATTGCTCTTAACAATTCGATACAGCACTGATTTTCTATTGCAAAATTTCCGAAATGGTATTTCAGTTTTCCACCTGTCTGTCATTCAATTCATGTGGCATCACATTTTCTAGACTTTTGAATCTTTACCAAAGCTCTTAAACGCTTAGAAATGGTCTGTTGTGCAACATTTAACACTTCTACCATTTATTTCTGACTGTTATGTGTCATCTTCATCCAAGACAGTTTGTAATTCAGCGTCTGTAAACTTTTTTGTGGTCTTCCACGTTCTTCATTTCTTAGATTAAAATCTTTATTTCTGAAAGGTCGAAACCATTCTCTGCATGTTACTTCAATCTGAGATCCGGTCTTCTGACTGGAGTCAAAGAACATTTGGGAATAGGAGTCCCTTCGAACCCAAATGATAGTTTCTATGATAAAGCAAATGTATCATCAGGATATATAATTAGAAACTGTGCGATGTTGATGTTTTCCAGAATGCAACACCTTGCAACATATTAGGTGCTGGGCAGCATCCTGAACTTTGTCAGGGCAATACGATTGGAACAGACATTCTAGTGGACTACCCTTTAGGATTGATATACGGTAATAACAGAAATTATAAATACCTGTCTGACAAAACTAGGGGGCTAATATGCTTTGAATGCAGAAAAAACATTACATTTTCACCAAAACAAATTAAATTAAACAATTATAACAGCATAGGAGCAGTACTTTGATTGGAACTAATTCCTTTATATGCATTGTGGCACTAAGAAAATTATAGTAGAATGGGAAAACTTTTATACCCTTAATGAATATTGTTTTCTTTAGAGTGAATCATTTCTTCCTCTCCCTTTCGTTTTTAGTTTATACATTCGAAGAGAATAAGATTTCTGTACGGAATGATACGTATTTTCACTCCAGAACGGAATACAAACATAAAAGCTGCTTATTATTCAACGGCAGGAGATATTAAGTTTACATTACACGCATCAGAATTCCAATTGTTTTTAAAATAATTTCATTGTTTATACCGTAAACTAATCTATAAAAGAAACAATAATTATTACCTTTTTCCACTCTGTCAGGCTACGATGCGGTGGTCCGATAGCATTTAATTTTTCAACAATTTCTCTCCATTCAGCATCAACAGTAGCACGGTCGGCACCCATTCCATAGCCTCGAGCTGCGGCTAGATTCACAGACATTTCGGATTTCAGCAAATCGAATTGTTCGTTTGTTGTCTTCTTAACACTGTTTTCATTTATTTGTTGTCGATAAAACAAAAACAAACAAAACTTTATCAATAAAACTCCTCTTGGTGAACGTTTTAAAATATTCCTACTTACCGCCTCATTTCCTTTGTGCCTTTGTTTCCTAAACTATTTGATTTCAGAATGTTTTCTTATTAAACTTAAGCTTGGTGTATGAGTTTGTTTTTCTCTTGTTCAGCTATTTTCAAAACTATTTTTTTGTTTTCACATTCAAATGCTTTAAAAACTAGTCACCAGTTTTTACGTTGTCACGTCATGAATGTCACGAACATCACGCACATCATCATCACCATATGTCGTGAGTAAAATGTCGATTTAAATAACAACAGTGTTGTATTTCAGTAATTCTATGTGGCAATGCCAGATTGTAAACAAATTGTTTGAAGCGCCAAAAAAAGGATTCTCGTATATGTTTTAAATTAACTTTATGTTCCGTTATTCAACAACTCCAAAGCTTTTGGGTTTCTGGTCACATTCCGGGTAATTGTGTAACTAATGAACACAGAGTCAGAAGTATTTATTCATTTATATTACTGTGTAAAGAGAGGAAAAAGAGAAAAAGAAACTTCTGAGAAAAGGAAAGAAAAGAGAGGAGTGTTCTATCCATTATAAAAACCAGCTTCCTTGACCTCATCCTACAAAGGGTTGGAGAGTAACAGAGGAGGATTTTGATAACAAACAACTCCTCCCCATCGCAACACACCCTGTAAAAGTCCGACTGGGATCTGTTCTTTGTCAGCAATCTAATCTCCCAATGCCCCGTAAGAAAGCCAATAATAGTCTCATGGTGGGTTTATCTAAATCCAGCAGGAAGCCTGTCCCTAGATTCCTTAACCTCATCCTACAAAGAGCTGGGCACTTACACATCCTGCAATAGTTCGACTGGGACCTGTTCCTTGTCAGCTGTCTTATCTCGCAATGCTCTGTGAGGAAGCCAATAAAGTCTCACTCTGAATTTTTCTAAATCCAGTAGCAAGTCTGTTCTTAGATTCATCCAAACATTACGACCCAACACATCCGCTCAACGTTTCTGCTTCTTCATACAGACATACATAATTGGTCATTGCTACCCTTTTGTCAGGATTACGTCCTAGTTTCTCACACCACTTATGTTGTGTGTGTTTATTTTATACATGAGTGGCGAAGTTTAAAGTCGACTGCGACCGACAGATTTTTGAGAAGCTTTTCATGGAAATTTTATTTACTCTCAGAGTTTTTGCTAGAAATCTGTTGAAAGTCACCGAAGATATATTGTTTTATATTTTCGTTTTGTTGGGGTTGTCTGACCTGCGGTTTGGACCGTAGCCTCACGTCTAATAAGCCAACACACTACCTACTAGTCTTCGGCGACCCTGACCCATCTCTTGCTAAGTCTGTAGTAGAAGTAGCATATTGAAGGCTTAGTGCCAGCTCTTAAGTGGTCATCAGAAAGTGAATCTAACTGATAAGACCGGTTATATCGCTATATCCCGGAAGCAGAGACAGATTCGATCTAGTCCAAAGACTTTTGTAAACTTCTTACAATCGTGACCACAGTATATCAAACCGACGCAATAGCTTAAAAGGCTGCCTGACTGCCAGCGGCGATCACATCAGATTCTGAAGTGGTCGTGCCCTTTATGGCCCTCAAGATAGTAATAATTCCTGCCCGAAACATGATACAGTCATCATTCAACCTAAAGTGGAGCTCAAGCCCGAGATCTTTACAAGAAACTCTACTCCTTGTGCCTCCGACCAACTTCGTTGAAAATGGGTATACCATTCTGTCTCTGGAGTAACCCATCCTTCAGAGCGTCCTATCCAGTATGAGAATTCGCAACCGAGGCAGAAGCATCGCCGCCCCCTCCTAATCATGCTTAAGTTTAGTTCGTACTTATAGGAATTAGTCTTGGCCATAAGGCTCTTGCGACCCCGCAGTCCATTTTACATTTTCATTCATTTTTGATGAGTAAATCGCAGCTTTTCATGTTAACTTCAAAGGAGTATATTTCGCTTCAAACATTTTTTTCCAATAAACCTTCACATCTATGCTTACAACCAGTACGTAATGAATCTAAAACCTGACCCAAATTCTTTAAATATCTTGTTATTGAAATGTATAATTTATAAATTAAAATGTTAACAGTTACAAAAGGATGTATTAACTTAAATGCTTAAAATTAGTAGTATAAAACACACATACAAATTGACATAATAAAATATGTTTAAAAATTAAAAAAAAATTGACGCAGTTGTTGTTGAAACACAAAGGCACTTTAGACTCGTTCTGAAATATATTCATTTAGGCACGTACACGTGAGGCTTTTTTACTTTTATCAGCTTTGGGAGGTGGTGGTCCGCTACGGCCATTCTGCATATGACGGTTATAAATGCTGTAGGAAAAAATAAATTCATGAACTATGCGGTTGTCATTTGATCTTTCAACTTCAAACTTACATTTTATACGTTTCCGTCTTGAGATACTCGATAACATGACTAATACCCAACAAATATTGTTCAGCTATTGGTTGTACCCAAGGATTCTCTTCCATTTTCATAACTGATTTGCTGCCCAATAAATCCAATTGTGCCAGTTCGGGCGGCAGGACTTGCAGGCGATTATGTTGAATATGCAATTCTCTCAGACGTGTCAGTTCACCAATTTCACGTGGCAATTCCAACAAGTCATTATCACGTAAACCCAGAATTTGTAAATTTTTCAAATTACCCAAGCCTGGTGGTAAATATTCGAAATCGTTATCGCCCAAATACAAAGCTCTCAGTGTTTCCATCATGAAGAAGTTACCGGGTAATACTTTTTCATTGAGATTATTGTATGACAAATCGAGCACTTCTAAAACGGGGAAGGCACCAAATCCTCTCGGAAGACTATCCAAACGATTAATCGATACATTAAGTATACGCAATTTGGGCATTGATGATAGCGATACGGGCAACTCACGCAGTTGATTGTTGGAGAGATTTAGAATTTCCAAATTTAGTAAATTCGCAATACCGGGATTAATGGCACTTATCTTATTGTGGCTCAATGTCAAACGTGTTATGTTGGACATATTGACTGCAAATAAATTGAAATGGGTTATGAAGTTAAATAAAATACACAAACTGTTTTCATAAAGTGAAAGTCTTGCCAGTCGAAAACTATCGTATGGATATGGTAGAGTGCTAAAAGTCGTAAATCTGGATAAATAAAACTGCGATTACTGTTGATATACTGTCTTACTCTTGTCAATCACAAAGTAAATACAACAAGAAATCAAACCAGCCCCGTCTACTGGTATGTCAAGGAGTACTGTTCATCCAGTGTGTATGCGTAGCTAGAATCTACTATACGCCTCCACTAACAACTTGTGCAACATTAGCGCATTTCAGGTTGTTACAAGAGGACATCAATCATGTGTTTCATTTCCGTAATTGGTACCCCAGAAAATACCGTAGCTAGGTTATTAGCAGCTAGGTTTTTTATCATTAATCTATAAAAAGACTTCTATCAGGTCCTTCGAGAGTGCCTTCCGAAATTCGACAGTTGATAACTGCCACCGTGTTGAGTCTACATCTGCCAAATTAGTTGTCACTTATTCAGTCCGTTTTGCTAACGTTTTGAACGGGTATATCATTCAACAACATTGCTTTACCAAAATGGGTGTTCTGTCCGGTCATTGTGCTCCCTCTATAAAAATCGTCTTCAGCTAAGAGGTCATCGTACCGCGTCCTTGGCTTATAAAAATCACCTTCAGCGATGAGGCCTATTTCTAAATGAATGGGCAAGTGAATAAACAAAATTGTTGAAGCTACCAACGGATCCCAAAAATCTCATTGTTTGGTGCGGATTTTGTGCTGGCTACGTCAACGGTTCCTATTTCTTTGAGAACTCCATTGGACAGGCCATCTCTGCCTACGACGAGCACTGTAAGTCGATGATTACTAACTTCTTTTAGCCTGAATTGGATATTCTGGACACCACAGATAGGTCGTTTCAACAAGACGGTGCCACATTGGATGTTTTTTACGAACGATTTGAGGGCATGGTCATCCCTCGTGGAGTTGATGTGAACTGGCCAGCGAGGTTTTATGATTTGATTGTGTTAAATTGTTTTTTGTGAAGTTTCTTTTATGGCACAACAAATCGCGAATAAGCCACAAGGCACAGCGATCCTTAAAGCCAACGTGACCCAAAAATATCGATAATATCTTGCACACACTGTGTTATTTAAGTTTTAAGATAGGAAGTGCTTAATGAAAGACTCTACAAATAATGTCTGACAATGAATGATTATATAATCATTTTTGTTACAGCAGAGACGAATATGAAACTGTTCAAAGTTTTGCATGCTATTGTCGCTCTTTTAGGAGGATGCTCCCTATCGTGCCTAAAGAAAATAGCTAGAGTCCTGCTGTATATTTTTTGGGATGTTCTAGTGCTAATTTTTACCGATTATCTTTCAAACGTTTACTTATTGCAGGTCACATTTGACCTATTGCGTTTAGCAAAACCATATTCAGTTGGTAGTGTGCAGAACTTCAAGTGCCGAGGCCGTGGTTTCGATTCCTACCAGGGACTCTGGGTGTTTGTGATTGCTGGTTTGTTTATCTGACATTATATGTGAGTAATCACAATAGAAAAAAGAAAGTGAGAATTATTCTTGAAAAAAAAAAATTAGAAAGAGTTTTTCAAAAATAAATTTGTCGCACACTACACCTCTCTTCATTTCGTCGTTTAATGTCAATAAATCTGGCAGCTATGGCCAAGCGATCTGTCAATTTTATTTTGTTTTCTATATTTGTTTTGCTAACACTGTTCTTTTATTACCTCTGTATTAGAGACTTACTAAACTAACACAAGCGCAAGTACACCTATTTAATGAGTTATGAATGATGGGACTCTCTTTAATATGTTTCTCCATTTATTAAGATGTTTAATTATAAAAAATTACTCAAGCAACAAGTATTTCTAAGATTCTAAACTTTAAATTTGTAATATTTTGATTAATTATTTATTTTGGAATATGATTTCACTTAATTATTCGAAAGTAATTCGATAACTATGTATAGAATTGTATCTTTTAAGCACAAATATATTTATGTTGACAAAATGTGGGCAGTTCACGCAGCATAAGAATAAAAGATACAAGAAAAACAGATGATCTCATACACGTAATATTATAGAAATATGAATTTTTTATATATCCATCAAGATTTCTCAAAATTTTTTTTTTTAAATGTTCATATAATTTTGATTTTTATCACAAATAATTGCAACACTTTCACTATCACAATTCTTTTCTACACTGTTTTAACACTTACACAATCCCGGTAACTCCTCAAAGGAGCTGATGCCTTTGTCCACCAAATCAAGTTCACGATTTTGCGTTTCACGCGCCTCATCCAACACCTTTTTCGCTTTCGACATTTTGGCTTGTACTGGCAAGCAAGATACTGTGGATTGACTCATTTTTCTTTATTCTTTTTTTCTGGGCTTTCGTTCTGCTGAGTGTTTTTTTTTTGTTTTAAATAAAATTTCCCTTTCTTTTATTTTGTTGTTTTGGTTCTCTGTTTATTCATAAACACACCGTACACATGCAAATACAAACAAATATATATATGTATGTACATATGTAAGCAATTACTCTCATTGTTGTCAGTAGTTTTGGGAAATTTCTTTTATTATCTCTTCGTTTGCATAGAGTAAAATTTATGTGTTACTTTAAATTTTTAACAGTAAGTACGTATTTAATGATAACAGAGACTGTTAAATTATCATAGTTGAAAAATATAAAAAAGTGAAGAAGGAAAATCTTAAATAATCACGAAAATAGAGACAAATTGAAGAAAAAGCGAAAGGAACACGCCCTCCACAAAACGGATAAAATTTAAAATCGGAAATGTAGGTGACTAAGCTAATTGTTTTCTTTTAATAAAAGTTTACTATATTAACAGGGCAAAATTGTCGCATTGAAGTCTTTTTTACCGATGGATAGCATTTTTGGAGGCGATGACTTGCATTTTTGGTCGATAACATGCATTTTTCTTGTCGATAACTTGCATTTTTCTTGTCGATAACTTGCAGTTTTGGTCTATGACTTGCATTTCGATAACTTGCATTTTTTAGTCGATGACTTGCATTTCTTGGTCGAAATTTTCAATTTTTTGGTCGCTGAGTTGCATTTTTGAGCGAAGACTTGCAGTTTCTTGGCGATGACTTGCATTTTTTTGTTCGATGACTTGCATTTTAAATTGATTTGGGTTCCAAATAACGCTCGACCACCGTAAGGAAATCTGTATTGGAGTCTTTGATACCATGGCTATCCAGCCCATTTGACCCTCAAGAGCATTTTTTAATCCGATTTTGCACGATTTATATAGAGCACATTTTTGTGCGCATTTGGAGAAAAAAATTAACGTCGTCGGCTCGCAATTTAGCTCGAAGTCTTCATTCCGAAGCTTTGTATTAACTTTACGCTTTATGTACTGTTTTTTACGAGATATTCTGTTGCAAGGTAGGAGCCATTACCTTGTCCATATCGTTTTCAATCTTAATAACAAAATTTGTTAATGATATTTTTCTATATTTGCTTTATTTTCTAGACCATTTTCCTTTATTTAAGTATCTATTCTCATGGGCAAGTTGATGTAAGATATATTGACCTATACTCCCAACTTGGCCAAGAAGCACTTTCCTGATTTAAAAGACCGTTTCCGGTTTAGCATTCTTTCAATTTTCATTAACTAGCACAAAGATATACATTTGCAAGTGTACGTAAACTTTTTGCTTTCACTACACAATTTCTAAATACTTCTGAGGGAAATGCATCTGTATTGTCCTTAATTTTCAGTTTTAAGACCTTTAAGGGCGATTTATTCAAAAAAAATTCTCATTTATGTTAAAACAATATTATACATCTGGCAACTCCGTTGTCTTATATTTATTTGCAACTCCAGAGGGAAGAGCCCTAAATATGAAAATCTGTTGAATGTTTTTAAAAAATTTGAATATTACACCAACAAACGAAGAGAAATTTGCTTTCCAATTGATTTTTTAAAGAAAAATAAAGAGATTTTCACCAAAAAAAATTAACACAACACTGTTCACAAAATTCTAAATATAATTGCAATAAAAACACACTGCACTAGTAAATTAAAAAAAAAAAATTGTATGTATGTAATTAAGTTGGTGGCATAAATAAAATTCAATGAAAAATTGTGGTACAACCACTACACTGCTGCCACTTGTTGTGCCAGATATTAAGTGGTTTTTGTACAGACTTATGCTATAGCAATGACACACAATTTTGGTTTTGTTTTCAATACGTTTTGCTTATGGTTTCTGTAACGGTTACACTTGATCTAATTAGAAGGAAAGTAAATTCTTATTGGAATTCTATTTTGCAGAGAGATTTATGGTAATTTTTGTTAAAATTTTAATGTTTTATCATAATTTTGTGTTGCTGTTGTTTTTTTAAATATTTTTTTTTTAATCACAATTTTTCTTAAATTTTTATCAACGTTTTAGTTTTACGTCCTCTCACTGCTACAAATACACGCCAACTATTTGTTTCGTTTGTGATAAATTTTCCGTTTGTTGTACATAGATTTACAGAAAAATAAAGCAACGCCGCCAACCAACAACAAATCTATGCGTTTTAAGAAAAATCAAATCTTTATAAATTTAGCAGCCGCCCTGTATGCGTCATATATGTACATATGTATGTATGTATGGACATACATGTGTACACATGCTTAAATATACACAAAATAAAACAACAACAACTTGCTTTTTAATGTTCAAACAACAATAATAAACTGTCGATATGAATTTAATGTTTTCTTTCTTTCGTTTTTTTTTTGTTTTTGCTGCTCTGCTTATAATTTGTGCTGTCATTCATCCGCGGTCTGCATCACAACTGGTCGCAGTCGTCATCTAAAACTGATGTGACTGACATTGTGTGTGTAATAACTGCGCATTGCAGCATTATTGTTGAAAAGGTGTTTTCATTTATTTTCTTTTTGTTTTAGAACACACACACACATGCATATACAACTGTTATTGACGGCAACTCTTATGCAGGTCTTAACATGTTTAATGTTTACGTTTAAGGTGAAATTAAAGAAAAAACATCTTTCTTAAAAAGGAGTTTGTGCTGATGTAACAGGTTTTATCTCTCTCTTCTCCTTCCATCTCTCCTCTTTAAAATATGTACAGTAAATTTATTTTGCTGTTGGTATATTTCATTAAAATTGTTGTTGTTATTACGAGAGCCTAAGGTGGCACAACTGTGTTATTGTTGTCAATTGTATTTAATAACCGCAAGAAATTAATGCAACAGGTCAGTAGCAGAGGATAAGATCAATTACTTCAACAAATTCGATAACAATTAATTAATTGCTTATTATTATACCTCAAGGTAAATGTTATTAAAATAATGCTGCCTAGCAACGTTTCTTAATAATAATTTCCATTAATTTCTTACAATTATAAACTAAAAAGATATTTAATAAAATAATATTTTCGCACATTCTTTTTCCGTTTCCGGGTTTATTAAGTAAGAATTAAGAAGCCCCGTTTTTTTATTGTACTATGTGGTCTATCTGTCTAATTAATAAGTAGTTACAAAAGTTAAAGTAGCCTTAGTATAGACGCCTACAGCCACTGTTCAACCAAACAAAAAGGTCAGACAAAACAAAAACATAAACGACGTTAATTTATATGTGTGTGAATGTTGTAGGTAGCTGGTGAAAAAGGTGTTTGTTTGTTTAGTTTGCTCACCAAAAGAAGGTTTCTTCCACCATAGGTTCGGACAAAACGAATGCAAAAACATAAATGGGATGTTGTGTGGAATGTTGTTGTTGTTTATAAAAACAACAAGTTTTGTTGCTGCTGGTGGAAGGAAAGAAGAGCAAAAAAAAAATAAATTTTTTTTTAGTGTGTGGTGAATTTTGTAGTTGTGGTGAGTTTCTAGTATGGTGAGTTTTTATAAAATGTGGTGAATTTATCCGGTGTGGCAAATAAAATCAAAGTATGGTGAGTTTCTAGTGTGGTTAGTCTTCCAAAATGTGGTGAATAAAATCGAAACTCACCAAAGTGCCAGTTATTCGAAATGGATACTGTATTACCATAAATACATGTACTGTATATCGTGATTTGGACGGTGCGTGTCTAGAATAAGTAATTTTCACATCTGTTAGTGGAGGCAATCACCGGTATGTCTGGTTACTGCTTTAAAACAGGGTTTACCAAAAATTTTTTGGTTATGTATTAGTGAGTAATACTGGGTTCAGACATGCACCTTTATTGCGTAAATTGCAATAAACGGCATTATTGATCTCAATATTACATATAAAATTTCAATTAATTATTGGTCAATAAATTCATAAATTGTTATAATATTGATAAAAATTTTAAATACAACACTGTCATAAGTACGTTCAGTGAGCAGATTACATTTTTCCGAACGCTTTCTACTAATATTTGACAACTCAAATGTAAACAACGACAAACAAAAAATGGAAGGTCAGCAGAAAGGTTTGAATTTTATTTTGAGTTTCATATCAAATATTTCTTTCTCATCCTTCTGAGAAAAGCCACTTTGGAGTCAAAAGTAGTCCCTATTAACCGCAACAGCTCGGCGTTTCGGTTAATCATTAGCAATACCTTTTTAAATGTTAAATTCTTTTCCATTTTTTCTAAAAAAAATTTTGGCACTAATTTTCGCGATTAAATTAAAAGCAATGTTGTTGAAGCAATCAGCTGTTTTGTTTACTAGCTGTCAAATAAAATTTCGTATATTATATGTCTGAACGCTAAAAATATTGTTCTCAATAAACCGAATATTGATTTAATAAAAGTGCATGTCTGAACATAGTATAAGAGAGAGAAAATAAATTGAGAGAATTGATTTATTTACAGCCATAGAAAAGTGTTTGTAATATACGTTATTCTGATTTTCATTTCATCAACTTACATATGTAAAGCTATCTATCTTTGGCTTAATAATTTTAGATAAATAAAAATAAAATAAAAAAATCCATTTTTTATTAAAAGATCGTAAAGGTATCCATCTTTGGCTTAAAAATTAGACCATGTTTTTAGATAAATAAAAATAAAAAAATAATAAACCATTTTTTATTAATAGAGAAAAAGCAAGCATTCTAAAGCATTTAAAAAAAAATTATACTATGCGACAAAATATATAAGGCGTTGAATATTATCAAAAGCATCTTTTGATCTTTTGAGTGTCATTCTGAAAAAAATGGTAAAGCATCCGCCGCACCTGTGTTCTTGTCGCAGTGTGATCGACAACTAAATCAAAAAACACAAGAATGCGTGTGAGTTCTCTCAGCACAATTGTGCTATGAAATGGTAAACGATGCTTTAAAACAATGTTGCCCATTGTGTCATTCTATTTAAAATTCTAAAAAATTAAATTTAGAAACCTGCTTACAAAAAGTAATTAAATTTAAATTATTTTGTAAATGAATTGTTGAATAATTTCTTTCTTTTATGTTTTATTTTCAAAATGCTTTTGCAAATTGAAAATTCTTTGTCGAAATATATATAATTTTTTGTGCTTTCTTTGTTCGATCTAACTTTTGTAAAATTCTTTCAGTTATAGTCCAGGTACTATTTCAAAATTTTAATTTTGCAACACTGCCGAAGGAGTTCCTAAAGGAAAGAACTCGTTGTGTTTATTCTCCTAACTACAGTTTGAAAACCATTGTTGTTAAAGTGCATTTACAAACTTTATTTATAGCACAGCCACAAACCTAAAAACATTACAAGGTGTTATACTTATTGAACTTACGATATATTTAAGCAACAAAGAAAACTATAAAAAAAAACAGACAGTATTTGTTATACCGGTAGTTTAGATTTTCAATTCCTATTGAGCAGAGAACTGTAATACTGCAGTTTCATGTTCAATATTTCTTTCAATATTTTTCGCACATACTACCTGTCAAAACTGACAGCTATGACGTAGGCTGCAAGCAATTTTACATTCAATTTATCAATCAACAAAATAGCTGCAGAATTTTTTAAAACCCTGGTTTGTTAAACGAAAATTGGAACAATTATTGAAAGCAAAATTGCTTATTAATATCGTTTCAATTTTTGAATTTGTGCGTGTATTAGTAGTCACAGTAGTCCAGTAGGCAGTGTGTTGGCTTATGAGACAGGCTCAAACCCCAGGTCAAATATCTCAAACAAAACGAAATATGAAAAAATATTTCTTCGGCGATTTCCTCCCAACAAATTCCATGAAAAAGTTTCTCAAAAGTTAAACTGAATTTCATCGATGAAAGGATCGCTGTGGTTTGTTCGCATATACCCGGAATTTAAGAAAACCTCACAGGAAAAAGTTTAACGGAACCAAGTCGCACGGTTTGGGTGACCAGTTCACATCCCATATGGAAAAGCTAAACCATATGTTGATATTCAAATCAAGCCTAAAGAACTTCGTAATCATCGACCGTTGACAGTGCTGACAAACGTCATTCTCAAAGAAATATGGAGCGATGATGTCGACAGCCAAAAACTCACACCAAACAGTAAGTTATTCGGTATACATAAAACGCTCTTCGAAGTCTTGTTGTATCGTCCAAAATCCGACAATTTTATTTGTTAACGTACCCAGTTCCCCATCCCGAGTCCATTTAGTGAATAGATGTGGTTGCCTTTGGCAGCCCTTAGCGATTTGGCAAAACAGACTGAATAAATGACTACTATTTGACAGATGTAGCTTTAACAAGATGGCCGTTAGAAACTGCTAAAGTTCGGAGACCGCGGTAATGGCCTTAAATCACACTAGGGAACTGATACTGAGTAAGAGATTTATGAGTATAAAAAATTTGTTCTCTACGACAGTTAAGCGGCAATCAATTGTAGTTCCTTGATCTACTCTCGCTATATTTTTGTGTGGATATAATATGGGTTTCTATACACGGGAATATCCCATGTAATTGCGTTGCTGATGAACTTACTAGAGCAGCACACTTGTAACGAATACAAATCCAATGAACATATTTATATTAGTGAGCACGTCTTCGCTCAGGCACCCAATTGGTCCATTATGAAAAGAGAGAACAGGCTTTTGAGGGAAGGGTAGAAAGGTAAAGCGAAGGGAGGTGTCCCTTTACAAACGCTATTGGATCCTCAAGTTTACTATTTTTCAGCTTTATCAGTTCCTTAAAAAATTAACTCCCTATTCATTCCAGCTCACGCATAACCAAAAAAAAAATGATACAGTGAGCGTCAGAAGACTACATTAAAAAATATA
This sequence comes from Sarcophaga caerulescens, assembly GCA_927399465.1. Taxonomy (NCBI): domain Eukaryota; kingdom Metazoa; phylum Arthropoda; class Insecta; order Diptera; family Sarcophagidae; genus Sarcophaga; species Sarcophaga caerulescens. Next base: position 91,458,552 of record OV656866.1, on the reverse strand, counting down.
CATTAATAAATTACCGTTATTTTTATTTTAAAGTTGTTTCATTGCCAATGTTTAAAATTGAAACAAAAACAAAAAAATTAAAAAAAAAAATGTCGAAGTTTTTTCGTGCACTCTCCTTAAGTTGAGTTTGGTGATTGTTAGAATTTTATCCATAGTGTACAGTCTCTTTTGACGCTCACTGTATATCCCTGTTCCAACTATTGATTCGTATCTAAATGATTCAGACTCGTATAAGGCCTCTCGCTTTATTTGATATCAAGCATGGGATTAAAAATTTCAGATAAATCTTTTCCTATCTTGACGGAGCTAAAAGCCATATTGTCCAGAATTAACAGCTTCGCAAGAATACTGAGCTTAATAAATGCGACAGAAACGGGATCTATTGGGCTATCAAATGCTGCCTCATAATCCAAAAAACGATGATTTGTTTTGCATTATTTTTCATCAAGTAGTGGTGAATAATTGTTCGATGTTGGCTGTAGTCGCTGTAGTCTAGTAGGCATTGCGTTAGCGTATTAGACGTGAGCCCACGGTTCAAATCCTAGGTCAGACATTCAAACGAAAATATTAAAAAAATATTTTTTTTTGGGCGACTTCTTCTCAGCAAATTTCTTGCAAAAACTCTGGGAGTAAACAAAATTTCCTATGAAAAGACTTAAAAATCTATCGTTCGGAGTAGACTTTAAACTGCAGGTCCCGCCACTTAAGAGTGGTGTGAGAAACTAGGTCGTAAACCTGACTAAAGCGTTGTAATGATTAATTATGCACGTGTGTATGGTGGCCGTATCTGAAGCCGTCATTTAGTCTGGAATGTAAGTTATTTCACCTGAAAATCCTGATTGTACCTGTAAGAACTTAAGTCGATTTCATCGGAAGGTAGAGATTACTTTTCATTACACCAATATTTTCCACAGACTACAACTCTGGCTTTTAAAATGTGAATTTATGGTCAAGGAATCCCAGTATTTAGAATGCCTATTAAAATAAATTCTAACAAAGTATCTCGTAAAAGAAACAGGCATTTCAGCAGATTTTATTTGAATTTTCAAAGGAGAAGGCGTTTAATTAAAATACATTTTTTTTAGATTAGATGGGCTAACCAAATGATGGACAAAAAAAAAAAGGATTCAAATGACTGCGATAGTTTTTCGTGCGCGTATGTATATCTGTTATGATTATGGCCATATACAAACGTATACGTACATAAAAACAGGCAAATGAAAATTTCATATAAAATTAGTACCAGAATTTTTAATTTTCTTTTTACGCTCAAGTTTAATACGAAATTATGGCAGAATATGATGATGGTGCACAGTTGCATTTAATAGTTTTTCATTATGATGACGTTCGCTTAAGAAAGCCAGTGAAGATGTTAAAGGAATTTCAAGTTGCTGAGTTTCGGTTTTTTTTGGCTTTTAAACTAATGTACGCATATGGAATAGTTGTTGGTGGCTTAAGATGATGATGTTTTAAGTTTTCCTAATTATTATTGTTGCCAGTGGCGCTGCAAATGCCAGTAATACGGGCTAATATTAATTAAAACCAAACCAAACCAATTGCATAAGAGCGTTGATGCTGTTATAAATTTTTTTCTTCGTATTTCTTTCATTAACAGCAGCTGGTAATTGAAATTTAAATGATAATCATGCTTCTAATGAAAGTCTCTAAGATTTATGTGATATAAAGAGAATGCAAATTGATGTGAGATTTATGGGGATTTAAAGTTTTGAGGAAGGAGGAAATATTGCCATTTCAAAAAACAACTATTTATGCTTAATGCTTCCATTAAAGAAGAAACTTTATTCGATAAATCTTGGTTGTTTGACAGTTATACATTCTGAAAATAAAAATTGCAACGACATATTATTTCAATGACATGGTGACCACTGAATTCTAGGCAACATGCCCATAAAGCAGACGGATCTACTGGGTCAGCTCATATAAATTTAGTGGCAACCTTCCAGAAGTCCTTGAAACTAATCAGAAGTCCTATAAGGCGGACATATCTACTGTGACAGCTCATTTAGATTTAGTGGCAACCATTCAGAAGTTATTGAAATTGAAGGAAGGTAACCATATGTGCGCTTCTTGACATAGAGGGCGCATTTGATAAAATTCCCCATGAAGCCGTAACTAGGGCAGAAGAGGGTGTAGATGTTATGTGGTCTAGATAGATGGCAGAGGTTCTTTACACTCGAACTGCGGAAACATACAGAGGAAAAGCAATAATAAGGGTCAACTAGGGGATGTCCACAGGATGATGTCCCATCACCATTCATGTTGAGCCTAGTTGTGCACTACAAAACTACCTGAGGCTATAATAAGGATCTGAGGCCATAATAATTCAATAATAAGCCTATAATAATAAGGGTCAACCAGGGGATGTTTACAGGATGGTGTCCCATCACCATTCATATGGAGTCTATTTATGACGACAAAACTATCTGAGGCGATCATTAAATGGCTGGGATATTCAGATAATATAGTATTGATGGCTAAAGTCATATTTGAAGAGAAGCTACGACACCATTCAAAGATATCTTGAGATTGTAAGCCATTGGTGTAGAGAGTTTGGTGGAGAATAAACTCTAGCAAGACCACGATAGTAGCATTATCAAGTAAAATAAAACTTCCTAAATAACATAAAGTGGAGGTCAAATATCTAAGAGTAACACTGCATAGTGAACTGACACAAAGGCCTGACATGCCATAATGTTATGCAGAAAGCTTGCAAGAAAATCCAGGGGAAGTAGCCTAGAAATTATGCACTGGGTGTATGATGATCGTCAGACCAAGAGAGACCCATAGGGCAAAACGAATCTGAAAATAGTTCAATTGGAGCTCGACTAGATACAGAGGTGAGTGTGTAGTGGTATAACTGGGGCCATGTGCCCCTGACCTAGAATAGCACTGGAAGCTGTATCAGATTTAATTCTGCTGCATGTGATAGTGAAGACCAGAGCTGTACAAGACTGTGGTTAAGTTGAAGGGAGACAAGTCTAATATGGAACTTATTAGGCGATTTCGGAACCTAAGAAAACTATTGGCTAGTAGCCCCCGGGGTAGGGGGTTGTATCGAGAACAATATGTAGATTATGTGGCGATGAGAATGAATCATTAATGCATCTCCAAGAGGTTTGGTGAAAGTATACCCTATAAAGTTTGAGTACTAAAGTACTAAGCCACCTCATCACGATGAATAATAATAATGGCATGCTGCCAAAGAAATAGTTTGTTTTCAAGCAATTATTCGCGGATTAATAAGGACGCTTACCAAATACTCGGACTTGATCGTAATGTCATCTCCATCACATTGGCCTTGCTTACAGGGCATTGTGTTATGGGAAGCCTTGAAGAAATACTGCAGCTCCCACCTAACGACTTCTGCCGTGAGTGTAGATCTGCTGAAGAGAAGGAAAATGTTATCCACTTTCATTATCAATGTCCATCTCTCGCGGGGTACAAATACAGATTATTTGGCTTCCCATTTCTTGTCAGTTATCATCCATTGATGTTAAGGATATAGCTTCGTTTATTAAACTTTCTGGCTGGTTTTCCAGCGTAGGGTAGTCGTGCGTTTAATGTCTAGCCCTAGAGCTGACCAACTTCTTCGCTAGTTTGATGGAATTCAGTCAGTACAGGGACTGCGCTTATCTGTGGCGACACATTGTGCAGCTATATGTGTTCAAGCGAGCTTTGGTAATCAGAGCTATCACTTCGAAATAATCTAATAAGGATGCTACACTATTGACTGGGAAGGTGACATCTTCAAGTGTGACCTTATTAATTCTTTGGCATTAAAATTAGAACTAATCCCAATGTTTCAATTAAATTGTTCTGCGTAAGGACCACAGTTTCAATCAGTCAGTTGCTTTATAAAAATGAAAACATTCTTGTCCTCCGGGTTCTGCCAGTTATTCTTTCACTTTGCAATATTCCTTTAGATTTTATGCTCAAAATTTCTGTTTTTTTTTAAGAAGAAAACTTTTTAATGAGTCTGATTTGTGATGGCCATTAATTATAAATTGAAATTGTTGACTAAGTGTTGGCAACAAGAAAAAAATACCTTTTAATGGCTGTAAAATTGTTATATTTTGTTAGTAATTTGTTGTTGTTGTCCCTTTCCAAACTGGCAATTGTTTATTTATTTGCGATTTTTTTTTTGGTTGTACAAATACAACATCATCATCAAGTTTTAGCCAAAAATTCTATAAAATTGCCAACAGGCGACGAGTAAGTAAGTGAGTGAGTTAGAGGGTGAGTGGGTAACGGTTAAGTGAGTGAGTAAAATAACTATTTTGCCAAAACAGTTTTAATTCATTGACAATCCATTAAAAATTAGTACAATAAACTACGACTACTACAGCTGCTTACACAGGCATTAGCCAAAGGAAGCAGCGCAACATTGTAGCAACAACCAGGCAAACTATTAACAACTTACAGCAGAATGCGGCAGCAACCAACATGCAGTCACAGAACATTTGTACACTAAGAGATCCTGTGTAGTGTTTTGCATGTTTTCTGGTTAAGAAAACTTTTTAGTTTTTCATTTTGAGTACAAAATTTTCATTTTGACAAATATGCTGAGTTCCCGTTTTATACTCCGTAATACGGAACTCAAAAAAAAAAGAATTTTTTTTCACGTAAAAACATTACTTTTAGCCACAATGTGTACATTTTTAGTTTTTGCTTGTACGACTAGTCATTTAAATATTAAAAGGAATCCATTTGTACACACTAAGTAGCTGAGTATGTTTCTAATGCATATTAAAAAGTATTACGAATAGAACAGAATAATTTTAATTAAACATTAATAATGATGCCAGCTTATGTTTAACTTTGTAACATTAACTATTACAGTCCAGCTTATACTATGTTCAGATATGCACTTTTATTGAGTCAATATTCGGTTTATTGAGTACAATATTTTAAGTGCCCAGGGATAATAATATACGTAATTCAGCTTACTCAATATTCATTTGACAGCTGGTAAAGAACAACATTGTTTTAATTTTGGTCGCGAAAATTAGTGTTGTTGGTTAGTTTATTAGTATTTGTTTGTCATTGTTAACATTTGAGATGTCAAATATCAACAGAAAGTGTTCGGTAAATTGTAATAGGCTCACTAAACACACTTATGACAGTGCTGCATTTTAAATTTTAATCAATATTATAACAATTAGCGTATTTATTGCGCAATAATCAATAGAAATTTTATATGAAATATTGAGCTCAATAATGGCGTTTATTGCGATTTACGCAATAAAGGTGCATATCTGAACACCGTATTATTGGCTTAATTAATGGCTTAAACCATGGTTTCAATTTGGAACAAATATCATGCACATCAATACCAATTTCTTTATTCTTTCTCCGAACTTTTTATAGCAGTTTTGGAATTTCTATTCTGCAATTGTCCTTTGGTACATTATCTCAACATCCTTACCTTAAGATATTCTCACGCCTTTTCGCAGCATGATCAAGCACCATCAGTTTGCTGCAACTTATATTGTCCAATACAACCTGTGTTGCCATAAAACTATAATTCATTCATATTTTTTCTCCTGAAAATAAAAAAATGCTACGTCTGTTTCTGTAAGTATCAATGTATACTAGTTTACGGCGATCACAAGGTATTCTTACGCATATTCTCACGCATATTCACAGCGTTGTCAAACTACATTAGTTGTTGCAACTTATACTATCTAAAACAACCTGTGTTGCCTCATATGTCATCGCCTTGATCTTACCAAGAGGAGGTTCCCAACATCTCCTTTCCTATTGTCCTTAACTAAAAAAAATAATTTTCCTGCAATAGCCAGCTTTATTTTGGAGTCGTGTTTAAAAGTCGCCGTTGTATAGTAGGTATAGTAGGTAGTGTGCTGGCTTATTAGATGACATTTCGTGGTTCAAGCCCCAGTTCTCGAACCAAATGAAATATGAAAAAAATATTTCTTTCACAGTCTTCCACTCAGCAGTCTTTGGCAAAAACTCGGAGAGTAAATAAAATTGCTATGAAAAGTTTCTCAAATCTCTTGTGTAGAGGCGACGTTAAACTGACGGCTACCGATTGATAAAACTCACTCACATAATATGGATGATGTCAGAAGGTAGGTTGTAAGCTTGACTAAAGGGTTGTAATGACCAATTAAGTGAGTAGATTGGTTTCTTGAAGGGAATGATTTCTTTTCGGGTTGGATATTAATAGCGATATCATAATGGACCTACACCTCGCCCATTTAAGAACGGCCTAATTCTAAATTGTTTGTTCAATCCAAAATAGTAAACCAGTCTCATGGATTCCTTGTAGATTGAAGCCAAAAATTTTATTTTATTCATCAGTGTAAGCGAGAATCAGTGTCTACTGTTAGAAATTGTGCCGGTTGAGTGAACTGCTGCATACAGAAAAAAAAAATAATCGCTGTAGTCTACTAGGTACTGTGTTAGTGGGGCCATAGTTCAAACGCTAGGTCAGACATCTCGAACAAAACGAAATACAAAAAATATTTCTTTCTCTCAGCTAGTTTCGAGCAAAATCTCAGAGAAAAAGTTTCTGAAAAAATTCGTAGTTCGAAGTGGACTTTAAACTATATGTAGGTCCCGCCACTTGTGGATAAAATTGATACACTCAACATAAGTGGAGTGAGAAGCTAGATCGTAATCCTGACTGAAGGGTTGGAATGACCAATTATGTACATATGTACATATACAGAAAAATAGAGATAACATAGTAACACAGATAGCCTTAAATATCTTTACACGGTTAGGAGTATTGAAAGTGTTCTTGTAATCAACAAGTAGGTGATTGTCATCATATTCTAAAGAGGCTCGCTAATTTAAATGACTTTAAACGGTAGTTCTCGCAACTCATTGTGTGCGTCAGTGCCTGAGAATATGATTGTGTTTGCATTCCAACTTTGTCAAATTAGATGCCTATTTCACACACACAATTAAAATGCAAATCTATTGCAATAAATCTAAACTCTATGCACTAACGTTGAGGTCACTTTAAAAAGCCATAGAAAATGAAACCCACAAGCCCATACGTGTCTGTTGTAGTTTTGGTTGAGTGACCAAATAAAAGTGATCCTTCAATGTGGGGGCGACTCAATGTAACAGCAACAACAGTAACAACAAAACAACAGTACTAACAACAACAGTAATAACAAAATTTAACAATGAATACGAAACGTACTTATTTGACAAAAATGGAAATTTATTTATAAAACAAAAAACAACAAACAGTAGGGAAAGGGACCGGAAAGAAAGTGATTGAATTTGCCACCATAAAAATATCGAAAAACATTGAAACTTAAAACCAGAAAACAATTTATTATTGCTTCATGCTTATGCTATTGCGACTGTAACATTAACTGCTGGTTATACCGTCGTTGCTGCTATTATTGTTGCTATTAAAGTCGTTGATATTGTTGGAATTATATTTGCTGTTGTTGTGGTTATAAATGTCTGTAGAAAATCCCCTCATATGTATGTATGTTTCTGTTGCACAGCACGTAAAACAAATGAAATTGTACGAGTTTTATAAGTGCAACACTTTATTTTTAATACACCTTCTCGTACCACCCCCACATGACGTGATTCACAACACTTTCATCGTCCAACTTCGTAACAAGTGTTTGGAATTCATATGTTGGAGTTGGAGGTAGTTAGAGACACAGTTTATGAGGTGCAATAATTTTCGTAAATCGACAGCAATTTTTAAAATTGAAATTAAAAAATTAAAATAAATTTAAGACTCGTTTAAATATCGCATAATTGGTTTGCAATAAAGAAAACAAATCAATTTTCTGATTTTAGTCTAGAAATCATGGTGGATTTGAGCGATATCATGGGTTGTCTTGCCTTGGTTCAGGAATGCTGTGGTTTCTGACATATGCGTATACTTATGTTAAAAAAACGGTCAAACGGGATCGAATCGCATGATTGCTTCCATGGGCGATGATTTTGCTCTTAAATCACTCGTGCTGAATATTCAATGTGTTATAGGCTGTATGGTTCTTAATGTTCTCCTTTTGAAACCAATTCAGGGCAAAAGTAGTTTATAATTATCGACCCATAGTGCACGCCAACAACAATGCTGGCCTGGCCAATGTCATTCTCAAAGAAATATGGACCGATTACGATCCCAGCAAAAAAGCCATACAGAATAGTGACTTTTTTGTGATGAATTGGATTCTTAGATCTCATGTAACGTAATAAATTCGATAATTTTGTTTATTCATTAGGTTCACCTCCTGAGGGCGACTTGATAGTTCGTCCTGGTCCAACAGTCTGCCACGTCATTAATAGATTGTTCATCGGGATGTTATGTGTCTAGGAGTCTATGGTCTGCTACAGATAGTGCTTGAACAGGTTTCCTGCTGGTCTTAGATAAGGCCAGTCTGAGGTTAGTTATTGGTTTTATTACAGGACACTGTGATATTAAATAGCTGTCAAGGATCTGGAACAGAACCCAGCCGGATTATTGCAGAGTATGTTACGATGAGGAGGAGTTGGAGACTATAGAAAACCTCCTCTGCTACTGCCCAGCCTGTAGTATGTTGAGGACCCTGGGCAGGGGCTTCTTTGAAGTTTTGGACTCTCTGTCGAAAGCCGAAATAAGGGCTCTCCATAGATTCATAAGTATATTGAGCTGGTAGAGAAGTACTAGAGCATCAAGGTTATAGTGGAGCTCTCTTGTGCATTTGTGGTCCATCTTTTTTTTCTCCGTGTCCTTCATCTTCTCCTTTTCCCATTTTCTCATCTTCTTCATTATCCTCTCATTCCCTCTCTTCTAGAACGTATTTACAGTGGGTCATTTTGATCTCTGCGTATTATACTTGTCCCAATGACAAGTACACGTCCTTAAACATAACCTTGTTTGTTTACTGCTCAAGAGCCCATTCATTGAACATACCTTCAGATCCTGAGTCAGTTGAATATTTTACGGGTACAGATACAAGCAACGATGCGAAATTCGGCCTGTGAAAGCCCACGAATTCTCCCGCACACTCTTACTGGCAGCGGTAATGTTTTCGGCAAATCTTGTGTTTCTTCCACCTACGGGAGTTGGTCGACCGTTTGTTGAACCAGTGAACTCGAATTTGCCCACCACCCTAAGATTTATAATAAGATATATAAGAGCCCGTTTTGATATTCGCTCGTGTTGTTGAACACTATATCCGTCCATATTGATTTAGCAAGTCAAACTGAAAAAATTACAGCTAATTGGGTAAATATAGCTTCAACAAGCTGGCTGTTATCAAATGTCAAAGTTCGGAAGTCTCTGTTGGAAGGTGCGGTACAAAAATTTTGATGTAAGGCAACGTAGTAATTTGAACGCTCCTATGTAGCTTCAACAAGATAACGTGTAATCAACTTTCAAAGTTCGGGAATTCGTATTGTTAGGTCCTGTAGTCCGTTAAATATCATAGGTTTGGGTTGCTCTTAGGATAGGTCGTTGATTATTCAAAGTATTTCTTTTTTTATTGTTGCAAATACAACAATCCATGGATACACACATACATACTGAATTGGTCAGTGCAACCCTTCAGTCTGGATTACGATCTAACTCCTCACACCACCCATGTTGTGTGTGTTAGTTTTATACGTGAGTGACTGGACCTACAGTTTAAAGTCGATTCCGAACGATAAATTTTTGCGAAAATTTTCATCACAATTTTATTTACTGTCAAAGTTTTTGTCAGAAATCTGCTGATAGGAAGTCGCCAAGGAATATCGGATGTTTGAACGGTCGTCGCACGACTAATAAGAAAATACAGTACTTACTAGAATGCGGCTACTACTACTACGGCAGATCCAAATAACGACGCGAAATTCGGCCTGCGAAATCCCACGAATTCTCCTGCATACCAAGAAGAAAAAAGAATAGCCCCTGCATATTATAAGTCTTTGTTGAATTCCTGTACTCTGTTCGTTTGCGCATTCCATACATGAAATAGAACAGGCCAGAGTAGACGACCTGTTTTCATTATGGCTTCATTTTTCAAGGTATTTTACTCCAATTTTTGAGTCAGCGTATTAAGTAAATAGGCATTGCAGTTATGACGATAGGTATTCTTAACTTATTTTTTAGGCTTTATAGGTTAAGTAGAAAGGTTTGCGTTTTTTTTTTTCTTGTTGCTTAAAATCAACATCATTAAATAACTTTGACTCTGTGTAAGGTGGTAGAGTGCAAACAATTTCATTTGCAATATCCATTGCAGAATCCATTAAAAACTTATCTTTTTTTCTGGGAAATTTTTATGAATTTTCCAAACTGTTTAACAAAACTGCTGTTCAAGTAAAATCTTTCGATAGTTTAACACACACAAAATCTATAAATAAATCCTTAACACAGATTGGATTGTAATTTTTTCAATGATTTAAATTGACTGTTAAGAATTACTTTTGTAAATACAGAAATAAAGAAGAGTAAAAAGAAAGAAAAAATCTGTAAATACAAGCAACTCCAAAAGGCATTATTTTTAGTTTCCTATGGAAAATGGTAGAAACCCTCTAGACGTCGAGAAACAAAAAGAAAAAAGAAGAGTTGCTGTTGCTCTTGTTTTCAAATAAATTTTTTAACAACATTCGATTTTATGCTCTGCTGTCAATTTCATCAATAAAAATATGATTCACGTTTTTTCCTCTTTTCTCTTTTCTCTTTTTTCTTTTATTATTTTTTGTTTCATACTTTTGTGCTCTCTTCAAATTCATCTCTATTTTCCATTTTTTCTGTTTGCCTTTTACAATATTTTTTTTATCATATTTTTATTTGTTTTATTCCAGAGTTTGTAGAGTTATGGAGTCTTGGTTTTGTTTTTTATTTGTATTGCATGAAGCACTTTTAGTTTTACAATATGAATGTAAAACTGTATGGGTATAAATAGGGTGATTTTTAAGAGCTTGAGAACTTAAAATGATAGAAGAAGAATACACAGCCCTGCAAATTTGGACGTTTTTTGTGCAAATAAGATGGCTCCAGGTGTTTCCGAAGGCATTTTGCGCGCTGACAATTGATCTTTGCTCTTTAAAATGAGCCCAAAGCCAAATTGATTGCATGCACCCTTAAAGTAGGGGGTGGGTTTATGTCATAGGGAGCAAGAGAAAAAGAAACACATTACGGAGGTCCTTAAAAATTAATCAGTTTTACTTGAAAATTGTTACTCAGGGGTTTTTGGGGTCGCTGATTACAGATCTTCATTCAGATTTAAAAAATTCAAAATGGCGGATCCAATATGGCGGTCAAGTAAATCTGATTAATTTTTATAAACCTCGACCGCCATATTGGATCCGCAATTTTGAATTTTTTAAATCTGAATGGAAATCTGTAATCAGCGACCCCAAAAACCTGATACCGTTCTCACACTGGAGCAAGCTAACATGGTCCATAGAAAGCGAAAGGCCCCTGTATACGTTACATACCGATCTAATGTCTTAGCTTTCATGTTGTTTCTCCGTGATCCATCTCCCGATAAGTCCAAGGAGATAGTAGGTAGAAGAATTGGGACCCAGAGAATGGAAACAAACGCAATTCAGTAATAGAGTCCTCATTTTAGTTCCAAGTATACCACCGCAGAACAGGCTGACTGTCAATGAATGTCACATAAGAACCCAAATTCGAAGAAGCTGAGCCAGTTACGGTTTCAAGTCTTAAAGAAAATAGATACCTCTGCATGAAATATCTTTCTCCTGAGCTTGAGTTCGAGATCCTTACAAAAGACATGTGATAAACGTATTGATAGGCGATTTAGTGAGCAATTAATATCACATCTTGGAGCAGTCTGTTGGCTATCAAGATAATGTGATTAGACCCCACAAGTCTTTTTTTAAAAATACTCGAGAAGTTTCTCGTATAGAGAGACAGATCAGGCATGATTCTCCACCTGCAGCCAGCATTACAGCTGCCATTGTTGTGAAACCGGCCAAAAAGTTCGAAATTTTACTGCAAAATTGGAACTCATGGTTGGACTATTTACAGCACCCTACGCGGGTAAACTTTTCATCAAATAATCTTTAAAAATTGAATAGCAAGCCCCTTAATTTATTGCCCCTAATAATAAATGAATTCATTCACTTGTTTGTAAATTTTCTGTGATTTCTCATTTATTTTCAAACCAAAACGGTTAAAAAATCACCCGTTATTATCCCATATATACTCATATTGTACATATGCATAGAGTTCTTTCCTATAATTTTTTAAATGGAATGCATTTCTAGGTATTGGAGTTTGTGGGAAAAAATTGATAATTTTTTTTGCATTTTTACCTTTTCATCTACCTCATGCAGCCATATTTATAGCCGCACTCACAGCTACGCAAATCGTATAAAAAATATCGAAAGAATTTTGATTGTGTTAAACAAGCGGAAAATATCTGAAATGAATCATGAGAATATATTTCAAACAAATGAGACGAAATTGTGTTACAATGCAATGCACAATGTTATCTATTAATGTTGGTTGATCATATTTCAAATGATAAAGCCCAACAGTAACAAGAAAATTTTGAACGAAGAGTACCAACAGTTTGACATTTTACACCACAACCTTATTTAGTAGGTTAGATTTGACTTGACTCGGAGGCTCTATACCATTGTGATACCCTGATAGCTTCTCATGTTGTGTGTTTCAATTTGAAAGCAGAAAACATTTTGAAATTGATAAGAGTTTTTTCAGGTAACACTAAGTGAAACTATATGTTCAGTTAGAATTGGTAAAGATCTGTGTAAGCCTTCCACTATCAAATTCAGACAGGGTGATAGTTTATCGTGTGATCTAATCAACATTTGTCGTGTGGAATGCGGGACAATACATGCTAATTGCGTATGCCGATGACGTAAATATCATGGGAAGTATATTACGAAGGAAGTATAGCTTCAGGATTGAAGAGAAGGTCAGATAAAATGGGAAATTCTAGTTAAGAAACAAAGCTCTCTCGCGGCCCGTGATATTATATTATATATGAAGCCACGATGCTGAAGATGGAAGTATTTTGCGGAGTTTAAGATAATTTTATATAAGATTTATAGCTCGATCTGCGTCGTCGGAGAGTTTTATCTCATGAATCATTTAATAGCAAACACTACGTTCATTTGGACATGTTCTTCGGGTGATTGAAGATACTCCTGCTAGAAAAGTTTTAGCAAGTGATCTCACAAGAGTTTTGAGCGCAAAACAAAGTCGATTTTCACACGACCATTGTACTCTGAATTGACGATGACCGTCCTTAAGGCCATGATCGAAAAAATAAGTTTCAGGTGAGTGATGATACTTCAGCCAGAAAAGTTTTAAAAAGTGATTCCACAAAGTCGCCATTACGCTCTAAATTCCAACAACTATGTTTCACCCACACATTCATATAATAACGGCACTAAACACTTCTGAATGCCTCGTGAACTACATATATGCAGCAGTTTTGTTTGTTGACGTAGTTAATACTTTCCACATTGCAGGCGTGGCTCTAGCACTTTATTTATTTATTTAAGGAGTATTATGAATGGTCAGCCGAATTTAATTGTTGTTGGACTTTATATGGAAAGATGGTGAATGATGAAAATGCAAATGTAATATGTACCATTAGTCACCGTAGTCTAGTGGGTAGTTTGTTCACTTATTAGACGTGAGGGCACGGTTCAAACCCCGAGGCAGACAACTTCATTAGAACGAAATACAAAAAGATATTTCTTTGGCGACTTACTGCTCTCAGCAGATTTCTGGTAGAAACTCTGAGAGTAAATAAAAAAAAGTGCCATGAAAAGTTTCTCAAAGTCCAAGTCGACTTTAAATTGTAGGCTCCGCCACTTATTGAGAAAATTTTTATACTTAACATAAGTGGTGTGAGAAGCTATGTCGTAATCCTGACTAAAGAGTTGTAATGACCAATTATGTATGTATGTTATGTATGTGAAATTCACAATTATGAGCTGTACGTTTGGCACAAATATGGAGATAAACATGGAATCGAAAAATTCGTATTATTCGACACACTTACTCTAACAGGGGCGATATTTTCGATAGTGAGTTCGTTGACCACATCGCAGCGTTTTCAGTATCTAGTTTGTTGATCACATCGTAAGGTTTTCAGTCTTTAATTCTTTGCTTAGTAGGTCAGTTATGAATACTAAAATCACTTCGAAATGTGGCCACGTTCAAGTCAATAGTTTTGTTTTATTTTCTTTGATAGTTAAACGATCCATATTCGTAAACGACAAAGCATTTATGATGACGCTTCAGATGACAAATATTTTACAACTGACCGCTTTTCAGTATTAGCCAACCGAACAGAATATCAAGTTGCTAGAGCTCCCAGCATCTTATCGAATATATCGCTCTGCAGACACTCTATTGACTTCGTCAAATATCTAAAATAGAAGATTATAATAAAGGATACCTACAATATTCCCAGTATAGCAATATCTGTTTTCGTTTTACACAAGGAATACTTAATAATTCTATTCTACTCACAGGAGAAATGCTACAAATTAAGCAAATCTTTAAAGCAAATCCATGGCATACAATACACGTAGAACATCAGTTTCACCAGGTTCAAATTTTTACAAGTTTGAAGAAAAAAATCGAACTGAACATTTTGTTGTTGCTACTCTGCAGGAATACAGGAATGATGATGAATGGCTTTGTTGCCTGTCAGAAAAAAAACTGTAAATCTATACGAGCCAACTAACCAACCAATATTGAGCAAACGTAGTGAGCGTTTAAATTGCAGAAAAAAAAAAAATAGAAATCAAAATAAAAGAAAAGAGAGAGGGAAAGAGGGGCAAAAAAAAACTCTGGAAAAGTTGAAGTTTTATTGGCGTAATTGATAAAGTGGCTGAGCGTAATGAAAAGGTAAAAATGGAATATCGACATGCATAAAATTGTAGAATGTATTACAAATAAACATACACAGATCCATCTATCTGTATGTATGTATATATGTATGTATATATGTATGTGTGTCTATATAGCCAATATTTCCCAAAAAATATACCAATAAACTCCTTTCTATACAACTCGTTTATATTGCCAAGTGCAATGCAATATTGACCGAGTAAAAACTATTGCCAAGAAAATACTTTTTTTTATACAAAATCGTACTAAAAAAGAGGAAAAAACGAGGAAAATTATTCATTCATTCATCACTTTTTTCTGCTTCTCTCCCAAGCACTCACTGCATCAGTCATAATGGAAAAATATGCGAAAATATTGAAGAACATGAATAAGAGTCCAGAAATAGTTTTTTTTTTGGTTCGTTTATTTAAATATTCTTTAAAACTTCATCACAAATTCAGAATCTGTGACAAACATTGTGCCCCAGTGTACATATAAATTTGAGGTAAAACTTAAGGCAATTAATTTTTTATTCATTGCAGTTTCCACAGGTCAATACTACTGGCTTCTGTTCTTGCTGATATAGGTATAAACAATGGCCAGTTTGTGAATGTTAACGATTTCATTTGAAGGCTTTAAATAAATCGTATGTATGTTAAAAAAAAAAGGGATTCTATTGCCGAAAAACAAGCCTATTTTTTTTCTACTCGTACTGTTGGTTGGTTTAAATAGCGCTTTTATGTGGAAAGTACAATTAGCCATTAATAGCTTAATGCCATTAGGTACGATTAAACTTGTCATGACTTTGATATCAGCTGTCAGTTACTAACTTAGTTTAGTCCTAAGCCAGTAGAATTAACTCATATAATAGCTTAATGTCATTAGGTACGATTAAACTCGTTATGGTTTTGATATATGCTGTTATTTTTTACTTTATTTTGGTCCAAAACCACTAGAGTCAACTCAATGCGTTTGTGAAACCAATGATTTTCTTCTGTTTAATATCTGCAAGGAACATTGTAAAATTAGACCATACAAGTATAATTAGACCAAAAATCCCAGACCATAAATCCTACAACCTTTTCTGACAATGCTGGAGATTATACTAGCCCTTTGCAAGAAAGTGTGCCAAGATATCTGTCTAAATAAGAGGAGAAGTTATACATACATACATACATTCATAATTTGTCATTACAACCCTTTATTCAGGATTACGACCTATCTTCATGTTAATTTTATACATGAGTGCCGCGACCTACAGTTTAAAGTCGACTTCGAACGACAGATTTTTGAGACACTTTTTCATGACAATTTTTTTATTTACTCATCTGCTGAGAGGAAGTCGCTGAAGAAATATTTTTTCGTATTTCGTTTCGTTGGAGACATCTAACCTGGGGTTTGAACCATGGCCTCACGTCTAATAAGCCAAGATACTACGGCATTGTGAATGGTTATTTTTAATTGTAGTATGAGGTTGACTTTAAATGGATTGAGGAGTAGAATGCGTCATGATGAAGAACACCGAGGAATCGGTAACTCGAATTGTTCGCCACTATTTTTCTAGCAGAAGCAATATTTTCGGTAGGGAGTACAGAATAATGATGTACAGACCTGAACACATATGTAACACTTTCAGTCTTTGCGAATTTCTTTAAAATCTTGCCAAGTCTTTGAACACTAAATCGTAATAACCTTGCATTTTAATCAGAAGATTGATACTGAAGTCATCTCCAAGTATCTTTTCCCTTTAAAAATAACTTCTATTTCCAATTCCTATTGAAAAAATTTTCGTTTTTAATTCTATAGTTTCTTTCTTAATATGTAGGAACTCCGATTTAAACGATGTTGTTCATTTAGCCTACGCAAAATATTGTGTATTTTTAAAAACACGTGCCACAGTAAATTGTATCACCATATCAACTATATAACGTACATACATACATAAGTTTTTTGATTAAATTTTTACATGCTTATAATGCATAAATAATAGACAGGACGCATACAAGTGTTTCATATTTTTTGTTTAACTACAGACAACAGGGACTTTTTTCTGCAGGATAATAGCTAAAAAAGTTAAAAAAATTCTTCTAATTATGCTACATACCACCACTACTAACACATTTACTGTAATAAATAAAAAAAATACGAAATAACTGAAAATTAAAACTGAGACAAAAAAATATTACTTTAACCGTAAATAAATTATGGAAATATGTATAATAATCTTGAGCGGGTTACAACGTAGTGCAGAAAAGAATCCAAACTATAAGGGGCCTTCACAAGGTGGAAGCTGGAAGCCCATAAATTGGGTCTACAGCACGGACTGTAAATTATGACAGTTGTTGGCTGCTATTTTGTTGAAGCTACATCTATCAAATGAGTTGCCATTTATTCAGACTGTTTTTGGGAAATCACCATGGATGACCATAGACAAGAACATGTGTTCGTTGAATGGGCTTTGGAACAGTTGGCAACTGACTCTATTTTTCACCGAAAAATCATCTTTAGTGACTAAACAAAATTCTCAGATTTTAAACGACGTCAATCCACATTAGATTCAAGAGCGACCAATGCACACCGAAAAGGTCACTGTTTGATGTGGATTTTGAGCTGATCCACTTTTTTGAGAACGACGTTGGCCAGGCCACCACTGCCAACGGCGACTACTATAGGTCGATTAATAACAGCATTTTGAATTGGTTTATCTGAACACCAACGACATGCGATTTTAATAGGCATGAGCAATTTGAGGGCTTGGTTATCTTATGTGGAGATGATGCGAATTGGCCACTGAGAGCGGTGCAGTGGTGTGATATACTTAAATATTTCAAAATGTGTACCGAGGATGGCGCACTCTGTGAATGCCCTAATTAGGTTGTTGCCTACCAAAATCATCAAAAAACTCCACTAAATAATTTTGAATGATCTCAAAGTGTATTTGATGGAGATAGCTGAGGCTCTAATCAAAAAATATGCATGAATATTTGGATTTACGAAAGCTCTGTTCGAAATGCAAAATAATAACGAATTGATTATTCTAAACAGTTTCTAAAGCTGGTATACAATTAAAAAAATTCCAAATTAGGCGTCGCTATATGACAATGGCTGAAACATAGGTCCATCATTTCACAACAGAATCAAAACCATCGCCATCTAAGTGGACTGTAGGTGTTGAACCAACAAAGACCGAATAGTTGTCTGGCGAGGTAGTAGCATCGGTGTTTTGAACTAGACTATCTTGAAAAGGGAAAAAGTAGTATCCCGGCAATGGCATCAGTAATGTTGGTTTTCAAATTGTCTCTAGTTTGTCGGCATGACATTTTTCTTTTACGGCGCCCCACAGAAAATAGTGCAACGGTGTCAAATCGCAGTTTTTTGGCCGCCAATTGACTTCACCATTTCGGCTAATTGAATGGCCATCAAACGTTTGACGCAATAAATCGATTGTGGCCTGAGTTGTGTACCTAGTTGCACCATCTTGTTGAAACCAAACATCGTTCACATCAATACCATGAAGAGCGGGTACAAAAAATCAGTTATCATGGTGGGATAGGTGTCTCCATTGATCGTAATGGGAAGTAATGTGGGCAAATGATGCTTCCGCTCCACAAGCTGCGCCATATACATAGTCACTCGTAATGGTTGCATTGGCTTTTGTAAGGCCACGTATAGGTTTACTGAGCCTCAAATACGAAAATTTTGCTTATTAAATTACCCACCAAGATGAAAATGAGCTTCATCCGAAAGGATGATTTTTTTTGTTGCAATTTTTGAGCATTTTCCGACCAATCGCCTTTGTTTTGGATAATACACTGAATTATGTGACAGAATAGAAAGGCATAAGTATTGTCAGATTCGAAATTACTGATGGTTCAAATTCAAACCGATAGATGGCCCACCCATAGAATATAATCATAAATTTTTTAATTACTTGAGGACCTGTTTTCTGTCCTCTTTGATAAGAACTTTTCAAAGTAGTTATGTAATGTTAAAAAGCCCTGCGTTTTATTTTCTAAACACCTTCACTAGTGATGATAATGGACCAGGTTTGTTCCATGCAAAATTATGATAAACTTATGTTGCAACAAGAAATAGAGAGGAAAAAAAAAACGAAACAAGTATTAACGGCTGTATGACAGAGTGTGTAAGGAACGTTGGTATTGTTGCTGTTATAACAACATCAGGGATGGGATGACTTTTGCATAACAAAACAGTGGAAATAGCAAGAAAATAAAAGTGTTTGCAACAGCAGTAGCTGTAATAAAATCAACATATTTGACTGTGTGTGACTTAATGAAAAACTGAAAAAATAAGAAGCCAAGCAAAAAAATAATTTCTAGGAACTAGACATGATGACTGACAACTGCAAAAAAAAAAAAAAAAAATGATGATGAGTGGAAAACAAAAACAAAAACGAAACAAAATTCTACAGAAGCATATTAAAAATAATTTACAACATCTGCTCATCTTTTTTATACCTACTGTTCTATGAAAAACCCTGCTTTTGCCTTAACAGCAAAACATGGTTTAATGCTGAGAGGAGAGTACCCAGTACTTTTTAAGCAGAAAGCAAAAGGATTTTTACTCCTAAAACACACCTACAGCCTAAGTAGTGTCGGTGGCAGGCAGTAGCAATAGTTGGAAGCTTGTAGCAGCATATTTTTGTTTCTTTTTTTTTTTTGGTTTAAAACCACATCAGCGAGTTTGTTTGGTTGTTTTTTTATTGCTGTTGTAGTTGTTGTAAGTGCTGTTGTTTGTTAAAATTTTAAACAGTAACAACAACAACAACAAAAACAACATTTACATTAGAAAAGCTCTTCACTTTATGTGCGCTTTGTTTGTTGTCGTTGTGAGTGTTTTTGAGAACTACGCAGCAACAACAACAGCTTAAATAACAACAACAACATTAACATTTTAAATAGAAACAAAAAAAAGGATCCTCTTTTCACAATCATTCATAAGAACAAAAAAATTCTCTTCTGGTTGGTTGGTAGCTCGGCTTTCATTCTATTCCACCCAACACACAACAACAGGATGGGCCAAACAGGGTAAAATTTTGTTTTTCGGGAAAATAGCAGCAAAAAAACAACAACAAAAAAACAAAAACAAAACAAAACTGTTTAACAAAAGCCCGCTTTTGTAGCAACACACATGTAAAACACACACAATCGCCTACTCCCACACACACACACACACACACACATATGCAAAGTTCTGAGTTGAACCACAATTCAGGAGTGGGTTTATACAGTAAGTCGTAGCCGCAGAGTTTAATCAGGCTCCCATATGGTGGAAACTGTAAATTAAAGTGCGGATACGGATGAATTTGGGTTGAGGTTTTTCCACTCTTTTTTTTTTCCATCTGTGTGTGTGTGTGAGTGTGTGTTAATACAGCACAGAGTGGTAACTCTCTGTTCTGTTCTTAGTAAGTGAAAGCCTAACGAAAGTTTTTCTTGTTACAAGTTTCTGTTTGCAATTGTCGTAAATGGATGTGGCTTGAAAAGGGATTATTGGCATGAATAGCTTGTAATCAAAGTTGGTATGTGGTGGTATGGTTGGGTTGGATATGAAGGGATTAAGAATTTTTATAAGAGTAAGAGCAGCTTCAAATAAGAGATTGAATGAAATTAGTCATGATCACTTAGGAGGTCAGTAGGGAACAATTTGTGTTTTTATAATTCAGTTTAAGGCATCAAATTTGCTTAGTTGGTTGTTGTTAAAGATAGCAAAGGCACATAGGGTCTGTAACAAATCATCTTTCGCTGGGAATACCTTACAATTACTTCTGTAGAAGCATTACAGCATTAAAGCTTTTTGCCACTAAGGCAGTAGATAGCCAATGTAGTTTCTAGAGCACAATGGCTTTGTGACAAGATGCTCAAATTATCTTGAAAACTACAATATGGCAACGTGATCAACAGACTTCAATATCTTCATACAAATGCTTGGGCATATCACAGATTCAGAGAGTACAGGTTTAGATGGTCTTAAAGTCCGCATGTTATTTCGGTTTTGAAGTGCAGGGCACTCACATATAAGGTATTGTACCCACTCTGTTTCATTTAAGCCATGGCAGCTTCTGCAGTAATCCTGGTGGGTCAGATCGAGCTTGTCAGCGACATTGCCAGTAGCACAGTGTCCCATTAGAATTCCTGTTAGAGTGCGAACTGTTCTATTGTCGAACTCAAATAGTTTCTTCGTTTTCCAGCTGTCCACTGCAGGACAACCAGCTATGTTAGGCTACCTACGAAAAGTATTCTTGTAGGGGCGCATATATCCCTCTATTGTCTCCTCGTCAGACTCCGATCCCTTCCGTACCCTCCAGTTCGTTCGCGTCGTTTCTCTCTATTCCACAGTGGGCCATGCTCAGTATCAAGGTAATCTCTTTCAATTAAATCTGAGACACAGACAACATGAACAGAACATACTCAATTCTAGTTAAAGTGCTACGCCACCGGGTACAACTAGACTCAGGAATATTGTTTCCAAAGTTTTGGAAAAGTATCGGGTCTGCCTACAAAGACTTCTGCACTTTGACAGTTGATATCAGCCACTGTTTGCTGGCGGCTTCATCTGTTCATATTCCTTTAAGAACGATGTTGGCTAAGCCCTTACTGTCAACGGCGTGTATTATACGTCGATTATAAAAAACTTTTTTTGATTTGAATTTTATAATTTGTAGTAGCCGTAGTGTAGTAGGTAGTGTTTTGGCTTATTAGACATGAGTCCACGGTTCAAACCTCCAGTTCAGGCATCTACAACAAAACGAAATATGAAGAAAATATTTCTTCGGCGACTTTCTCTCAGCAGATTTCTGGCAAAAAACATGATAGTTAATAAAATTGCCATGAAAGGTTTTTCAAAAATCTGTCGTCCGGAGTCGACTTTAAACGGTAGGTCCCGCCACTCATGTATAAGATTAACACACACAACATACATAAGTAGTGTGAGAAGCTATGTATGTATGTATGTATGTAATCTGGATACCAATGATATGTGGTTTTCACAGGTTGCGCTGGTTGCTATTTGAGTTCATGGTTACCCCTCGAGGAAATGATGTGAACTGGCCAATGAGATACCATTGACATTTTTTATTGGTGGAGTATATTGACATGTTTTCCACGGCTTCTCTGGGAGGAACGCATCCAAAATGTCCAATTTTCGAGTATTCTTGTAGGGGCACATACATATGTACCCTCCGATTCCTTCTGTGCCAATTCGTCCGCCTTTGCAATTCCCTGTTTTCTGGGTGAAGCGCATCCAAAATGTCCAATTTTCAACGATTCCCACACATAAATCAGACTGAATTTGAGCGATGACATGGGTTATGTTGTCTATGAGGACTGTTCTGGCCTGTGGCTTATTCGCGATCAACAGCAACTTAAACCCCACAAGAGAAGTCTAACAAGATGAAATCGCTTATCATCTGGAGCTGGTTAGTGATGGTCTGGCTGTTCGGAGTCGGCATTAAACCTCACACCATTCATGTATAAAATTAACAGACTCAACGTGAGTGGTGTGAGAAGCTAGGTTGTAAGCCTGATTAAAAGGTTGTAATGACCAATTATGTAGGAAAGTAAGTAACTTTAACCCTTAGGTTAGAGGACGTGTACTTGTCCGTTAAGACAAGTACAATACCCGGAGGTCGAAATTGACCCATTGTACAAAACTTTAACCCTTATACCTGCCTTCTTATTTGTTTTTATCCAATCTAACCTTATTACTTTTACAATTTCGTAAATATTTTTTTTTTCTAAAACGTCTTGTTAGTGTTTATTTTGAAAAGTTTTACGAAGTACAGTTTTTTCGAATCTCTATGAGAAGATCCTACATTTTTTACAACAAAATTATAAAATATTAAAGCAGCCAACATTTTCGCTTTAAAATTTATAGTTCGCTGGATTGGTCACTACGGCTTATCATGCCCCATACATACATATGTATGTACATATATGCGCAGCTTGAGACAAGCTCTCACACACTCCTAACATTGCCACGGAATGAGTTTTTATCATTTGACTCGTAATTCTAAAAATTTTTGAATAATTTACCAACCTAAGTAGAGACGTGCCACTATGCCAAAAGCATAAAACGTACGTATATTAAATCAGTGGATGTGTAACCAACACCAACCAGCAGTATCCTTTAAAAATTCGCACAAAAAAACGCTGCTTTTTACATATGAAAACTGTAACTCAACACAAGATGTACAAAAAATAGACTCTTACACCCGTACTCGCACTCCCACTCCCACTCCCACTCGTATTTGTACTTGTACTCGTACTCGTATGATTTAAGTCGGTACTTTATCTGCTCACGAATAACTAACACACACATACATACATACATATGCAAAGTCTACCTATAAATGTTAGTTTTTTGTTGTTGTTAATTTTTTTTTTTTGTATAATTATATGCGTGAATTTTTAATTAAGTTAACTGGGCCACATACAAACAGACAGACGGACCCAGATAATGTAACATATGCTGTGTGAGCATACATATGCATCAAGTACGTGCATACATACATATGGATATATGTGTGTATGTGTGTATATAAAATAATATGCAAAATAAAAAGTTATTTTATATAAAAAATTTGCATAAATATACACTCAAGAAAAGGATGTTCGTAAAAATGCAAATAACTACAGTTCTGGTGCGAATATTAGACTGGCGGAGTCAGCGGTCCATATTCCTTTGGGAAAGACGTTAGCCTGGCCATCTTTAGATCGATGTAGATCGATGAATACCAACTTCTTTTTGGTTTCTGAATTGGTTTCAACAGAACGGCATTAGGTGTCATATAACCCACAACACATTGGGTAATCCGCACGAGTGATTTGAGAACACAATCATCTGCCATGGAGGTGATGTGAACTGGCCATCATGCCATTTGATTCCATTAAACTTTTTATTGTGGGATATTCTCAAGTCGCAGGTGCATACGAATAAGCAGGAAACCACAGCGGTACTGAACCAAGGCAATGCAACCCATGCTATCGGTCAAATTCAAGCATGATTTCTGGACTAAAGTCAGAAAATTGATTTGTTTTCTTTATTACATAACAATTTTGCAATATTTAAACGAGTATTAAATCTCTTTTTATTTTTAATTTAAATTTTTAGAAATTCTGTCGATTTACGAAAATTATTGCATCTCATAAACTGTGTCTCTAACTACCTCCAACTCCAACAAATTAATTCCAAACACTTGTTACGAAGTTGGACGGTAAAAGTGTTTTGAATCACACGGAATATAATGTGTCATGTGGGGGTGGGGCGAGAAGGTGTATTAAAAACAAAGTGTTGCTCTTATAAAACTCGTACTTGCGAGCACTATCGGTCGATGATTAGCTACTACTTTTGGCCTGAATTGAATGATCTGGCCACATAATATGTGTGTGTTAAATGGGACGGCGCCATTCTGTACATCCTGCATTCTATAAGTATTGATGTGATCTGGCCACCGCAATGGGGCGATTTAATTCTATTGAACTGTTTTCTTGTTGGGTTTTCTTAGTTCAGATTCACAGACAAGTTCACTCGGTCGCCCATATGGCCCATTGTGTTACCCAGTGTGAGGTAAGCCTCCTGGTCAAGATTCATTAGTGGTGAGTTTGAACCACCCCAAGCTCTGAATGAAATCGGCAAATTCCTACCATGCTCAGATCTTAAGACGTTCTTTCGCCCAAAAACGGATGACGTCTGTTTTGAACTGCAGGGCACTCACACAAAAGGTGTTTTACGGATTCCGTTTATTTCACATCATGGAAGCTTCTGCAGTAATCCTGGTGGGTCAGCCTTAGCTTGTCAGCGAAATTGTCAGTAGCGCAGTGTCTCATTAGAATTCCTGTTGTAGAGCGAAACGTTCCCTGGTTGAACTCAAGTAGTTTCTTGGTTTACCTGCTGTCCACTGCTAGACACAGCAGTTTTGAAATTCGGCTACCAGATATGTTGGACCACCTACGGTTTGTTGAATTCCATGCTGCTTTTTCCAAGTTGGAAAAGTATTCTTTTAGGGGCACATATATCCCCCTCTATTGTCTCCCCCAAAAATATCTCCGATCACTTGCGTGGCAGTTTGTCCGCTTTTTCGTTTCCGTCTATGCCACAGTGACTCGGAAGCCACAGTAGACTTTTCGTGGTAATTTTGTTTACACTCAGAGTTTTTGCCAGAAATCTGCTGCGAGGAAGTTGCCAAAGAAATATTTTTTCATATTCGTTATGTTTGAGATGTCAGATCTGGGGTTTGAACCTTGGCCTCACGTCTAATAAGCCAACACACTACCTACTAGACTACGACGTCCTCATACACAGCTTGTTTTATTTAAATTTAAATATAAGAAACGCTTAATGATAGGTTCTTACAAAGAGTTAATCATTCTTCATTTTTATTTAAATGACCGACTCTGAATTGTTTGCAATGGTCGTTCCTTTTGAGTTAGTATTCGACCACTTTTGCGATCATATCTCGGTTATAATTTTGAGAAACGGTCTTTAGATGTTCCAATGTAAGTGGATTATCTGCGTAGAGGTAGTAAACAACCTCAAATCGCTTGGACTTGATTGACAAAAATGTCACGTTACAAGATCTTGTTGGTCTCATATACCGTTCGGTTCAAAATCTTCAGTTGCTGGCCAGAAAAAGTCGATTATTATTCGATCATACCGCTTTGAATTAACGGTAACGGCCGTTATGAAAATGATCCTCTTTTTCAGCCTTAATACATACATACATAACTCCTCATTACAACCTTTCACTCAGGATTACGACTTAGCTTCTCACGCCATTTATGTTGTGTGTGTTAATTTTATACATGAGTGGCGGGACCTACAGTCTAAAGTCGACTCCGAACGACAGATTTTTTCATGACAATTTTTTATCTACTCTCAGAGTTTTTGCCAGAAATCTGCTGATAGGAAGTCGAACCGTTTGATCCGTGGCCTCCTGTCTAATAAACCGACACACTACCTACTAGACTAGCCTTCATAGCTTTTCTTAATTTAAATTTCCTTTTAAAACTCGTCTCTATGTGTGCTCCTTTCCGTTTTTTTTCCAGAAGTATTTAATCTCCAGCAATTAGTTTCCTTTAAGTAAATTCCCGAAGTAACCATAACTCCTTTGAATTCTTTTCTATTGTGTTGCACAGTTTTTTGGATTGTGAAAGAACAAAAGTATCTTCTTTTAATTACAAATGATTTCGTTTCTTGTTTTCTTTTTTGGTTTGCCAGACAATTGCAATAAAACCTAAAAAATATTTCAAAAAGAAAAGCTTTTGAAGTTGTTGGAAAAAGGCAAGAAAACATTTCAAATTGATTTGCAAGACAAAATACAGTGCAGTAGCTATGCCTAGGTACACAAGCACAATGAGAAACATTTTCCCGAACAGGACTAAGTAACAGTGCTAGGTTAAGAAAATATCTGGTATTTCAAGTGCATACGTTTAATATTTTTAATTTTTTGTTAATTATTTAACTGTCTCTACTTAATTCATGCCACTATTCTGTAAATTGTTTGCCTTAAGTTGAAATGAATCTTAAAGAAAAGAATGCCAGGCTAAAAGAAATGTGATAAAAATTGTGAGGCAATCAATATTGCAACAACTCTTTTTATTTCTTATTCTTAAATTAACATCCTTTTTTTCAAAATTAAGGGAGCTATTTCTAGTGAATCGTATTGTATGGGATAGGGACTCAATATTACCGGGTATTTTGAAGAAATCTTCTACAGACTCCAAATTTATGTTGGATTCTGTTCGATTAAACTACTCAAACTCGATCGTAAGGTCATCTCGATCACAGTGGCCATGCTTATGGGAAGACATACAGAAAGACTGGAACTCCCTTCGAACGACTACTGCAGAGGCTGTGGGTCTGCTGTAAACTGTTGTCCACTTTCTTTGCCATTGCCCATCTCTTATTTTCCTCTCCATTCCTCATCAGCTTAACTGAGTTATTATCCATTGATGTCAAGGATATAGCTTTGTTCATAAAACTTTCAGGCTGGTTTCCAGCCTAGGAGAGCGCTTACGTACTTTGGTCAGTACGGGGACGACAGATTTTTTTGAGAAACTTTTTCATGGCATATTTTTTTATTTACTCTGAGAACTTTTGGCAGAAATCTGTAGAGAGGAAGTTGCCGTAGAAATATTTGGTTTCATATTTCGTTTTGTTGGGCCTGGGGTTTGAACTGTGGCCTCACGTCTAATAAGCTTACATACTACCTGGTAGATTATGGCGACACGAATAATATCTGGCCCATCCCAAATTCCTTTTCCATTCGATGATTACCGCTCTGGAGCATTTGAACAGAACCTTCTAAAGTCCCTAATGACTTCTTGGTGAGATTTTAAGCCCGAAATAACAAAGAAAACTCCTGTAACTGCCACCTCCATTAAGAACTTGGTAGAGCTATAGTGGGTAGTGTGTTGGCTTACTAGACTCTCGAGCTCTCCGGAATAAGGAATTAAATTGTATGGACTAAAGTAAAGTAATGAATTGTAACAGAATAGAATGACATAAGTATTGTCAGATTACAAATAATCGATGGCTAAAATTTAAAGCGATAGATGGCTCACCCGTTATACATGAAGTGTGTTTGTTATAAGTCAAGACCTTTGGGGGCTGCCAAATTGAACCCAAAAAAAAGTAAAAATATGCTGTGAAAACTCTTTCTCTCTTTTTTTTTTAAATTGCAAGCATTTAGTATTTAACTAACACTCTTTGTCCTTGTGTAAGATGGTCATATGTAATAGCAAAGCATGTATGTATGTATCTAACTATATATGTATGTACATATGTACTGAATGACTCTATGTATGTTCTACTAATATTTTATAAAATTTGCATTCATCTCTTTAACCGTGTTAAGAAAATAAACAAAAATTTCATTTTGCAAACAAAAGGAAACGAATTTTATGTCAGTTTCATCAAAATATTTAAAAAATAAAATAAATGCATGTATATATGTATGTACATACATACATATATTGTGGGACATAATGACCGAATTACGCTCTATAAAGTTAGATGACAAAATTATTTACAATAAAAATTTTCGAGAAAAAAATATGGAACCAAGAGTAAGTTTCGTGTTTTTTTTAAGAAATTTAGAAAGAAATTTTTGAAAAATTATAGAGTCCTTCATAAAGTGCTCCCTAATTTTATATAAAACAAAGTGTATGTGTGACATATCATCGAAATTTTTATTTCGATTGAAAGCTTTATTTATGCCATTATGTGGATAACATTGTTCATATGTCTGCCACTGCTTCTCTGGACTGAGAGACCAATTTACCATGACTCTGGTGCATAAATCAAGCTAAATTTGACCGACGGCATGGGCTATGTTGACTTTTATGGCTTATTCGGCTTACAAAAAAGTCCAACGGTGTAAAATCTCACCATCTCGGTAACCAGATCGTATTACCTCCACGTAATTTTACCATGTTCTCAAATCACTCGTGCAGAATATTCCATGTGGCATTAGGTGTGTGATACGTACTGACGTCCCTTTGAAACAACACGTCATTGGTGTTCAGATCATTCAAAAGAAGTTGGTAATCATTGACGTATAGTGTTCGTCGTTGACAGTAATGGCCAGGCAAATGTCGTTCTCAAAGAAATATTAACCGAAAAACCCATACCAAGCAGTGTTTTTTTTTTCGGTATACTTTGGACTCTCCTGGATCTCATGTGCATTGTTATCATCCGAAATTCGAGAATTTGTTTGTTCACATACGCATTCATTCAGAAATGGGCTTCATCGCAGAGGATGACTTTTCGATGAAAATTACGGTCACTTGCCAACAGCTCCAGAGCCCATTAAGCGAACTCATATCCTTGTCTAAAGTCGTTTAGCTTCCTGGGTAAGTTGAAATTTGTACGGTTGCAGCGTCAAGTCACAACATAAAACTTGCCTGTAAAAGGCTGAGATCTAGTGAGTAACTAGAAATTGACAGCACAGTTTCACGGACAGCAGTGATGTTTTTGGCAGACATTGATCTTGTCCATGTACGGCTGTTCATTGATCGCTTACTGAATCAGTGAATTTACATTTATCCATTACGATGCGAATAGTATGTCAGGATTACGAATTAGCTTTCCACGCGACTTAAGTCGTGTGTGGTAATTTTATGCATGAGTGGCATGGCCTACAGTTTTAAGTCGACTCCGAATGACAGATTTTTGAGAAACTTTTAAATTTTTTTATTTACTCTCAGAGTTTTTGCCAGAGACCTGCAGTGAGGAAGCCGCCGAAGAAATATTCTTTCATATTTTCGTTTTGATGTTTGACCTGGGGTTTTAACCGAGACCTTACATCTAATACGACAACACAATACCTACTAGACTGCGACATCTTACGTTTTGGCTAAACAGTCTGAATAAATTACAACTGATTTGATAGACGTACCTTCGGATGACACTGTTGGACGATTCCATGTGTCCTCTTTCGTGCTAAACTTATTCGAAGCTACATTTAACCGATGGCATGGGTCATGTTGGCTTTGAGGACCTCTGTGGTCCTGCTACGAAACCCCACAACCGAAAATATAATGAAGCTAAATCGTACGATTATAGGGCATTATCCTAATTCAGGCCAAAAGAAGTTGGTAGTCATCGACCTAAAGTGCTTGTTGTTGAAAGTGATGGCTTGACCAATGTCGTCCTTAAAAAATATGGAACGATGACGCCGCTAACCGCAAATCTAAACCCAGTAGTGACTTTTTCGGAATATAAGGGACGTCTTTAGAACTCATGTGGTTCGAAATTCGCCCCAAATTCAACAATTTTGTTTGCTCATGTACCCATTCATTCAGAAATAGGCCTCAGCGCTGAAGATGATTTTGCATTGAAAATTAAAATCAGTTATCAACCGCTCCAGAGCCCATTTAGCAAACACAGGTTGTTGTCAATGGTCTCCAAATTAACTAATTTCACATTCATTACACAAAAGAGGTCTAGTAGGTAGTGTGTTGTATTATTAGATGTGAGGTTCAAACACCAGGCTAGACATTTCAATCAAAAGGGAATGTGAAATAATATTTTTCTTCGGCGACTTCCGAAATTGTAAAAAAATTGCTATGAAAAAATTTCGCAAAAATCTGTCGTTCGGAATCGACTTTAAATAATAGGTCGTTCCGCCACTCATGTATAAAAATTAACACACACACACCATAAGTTGTGTGAGAGGCTAGGTTGTAATTAAGCAATATGGTAATTATGGTTGTAACTGTGTTTGTGGGAACTAGTTTGCTAGATGTAGCTTTAAAAAGATGGCCGATATCAACCTTCAAAATTAGGAAGTTCCTGTTGGAATACCTTATTCCTGTTTGAAGACCTTATGTGCCGAAAGGAGTATAAAAACTTGAATTTATTCTCCCAACAAAGGTAGGGTGTTTAAAATCAACGTGTATAGTATACAACGTAAACAAATATTTGCCCACTTCTTTATGCTAAACAATCTCTTTTTCTTTCTTCTTCTTAATTTTACTTAAAATGATGCTGTTTATTCTGCTATGAATGTATAGAAGTATTGCATGTGTGTTTATAGGTGTATAGAGTGTTTGTTGTATGTTAAATATTTTCAGCTTAAATAAATGCCAAGTAGATGAATGTAGGATAACATTTACAAAAAAAAAAAAGTATATAAGGACCAGAAGCACAATATTTAGATTTTTAATTTTTTAAAAAACAAAAATATTTGTTTCCTTAAAATATTACAGAAAAAAAATGCATCATCGCATATAAAAATACTCTTTTCACAAAATATTTCTCTAATACATTAGAGAAACAACAACAAATATGGTCGTCTTGTTGTTGTTAGAAAGGAGTTTTAACTTTTTAATACAAATATCTGGCATTTGAAAAAGCTTGCAAAACTAACCAAAACATCCATTGCACCCATTGAAAGAAGACTTTACTGTGAACACATAATAATTCTTAAAAAATTATTTCGTTTCTACATTTTTATTTTTATTTTCAAAGTTTTGTTCACTGGAAATGGCTTGATGCCAAAACCAAAAATTGACAAGAAAACAAAGATTAAAAATCATTTAAAACCAATTTTTCCTAATTTCTAACTATATTTCTGTTGTTGTTGCTATTATTTTTGTTGTTATAGTTTAACACATCATTTAAAAAGAAAAAAAGGAAGTTTTTCATCTATATTAGAGCCTCTTTGCTAACAGATTTTTATGTTTATAAGGGCTAATGGCCCTTTTAGTTGATAATTATTGACAGAAAAGCTTATAATGACTTGGAAAAGCAAGATACAGGCTGTACCGAAAGTATTCAACTGAACAAATAATTCTGTTAAAATTTAGTTTTTCGTTATTATTTGTGAAGTTATTTTAAAAATGTTGAGCACAAATACTAGTTACTACTATTGACTTCCTCTTCTTCATAAAACTAATGTTCGGTTAAAAGTCTGAGTTATATAGCTCTTCAGTTGTTTGTGCAACTTTTTTTGTACATCCCATATATATTATTATCTTCGTCAATCGAATGCAGAATAGTTTCATTATGAACATAATATCTGACAGGAACGGCAGAGCCAGAACATCAAGTGTGAATAGAGATTAAGATTCCTGTGATTAGTATCTTGACCATGTTGGGTACGTAAGTAATATAGCAAACAAAGGCTTAAGTGTTTTATTATTACTTCTGTTGGGAGGCCTAAAGCCTTGCTGGCACTTGGTAAGAATGGTACTAATAATTATTACTGGGCATAGTGTGAATCGTTCCTTCAGTCAGGATTAGGGCCTAGCTTCTCACACCACTATGTGAGTGGCCATTTTATACATGAGTGGCGAGACCTACAGTTTAAAGTCGAATCCGAACGACAGATTTTTACCTTATTAGACGTAGAGCATGAGGTATAAACGCCAGTTCAGACATCTCTAAAAAAGAGAGACAAAAGAATTTGCCATGACAATTTACTAAAATCTGTCGTTTGTACTCGACCTTAAACTCATGGATAAATGAAACATAAACAACATGGATGGTGTGGTAAGCTAGGTTGTAATCCTGACTAATGGCTTTTGTAAATTTTATCCATAAGTGGAACCTACAGTTTAAAGCCGACTCAGATTATTTCTTCTAAGATTTTTCCCAAAAAATCAGCTGAGAGGAAGTTGCCGAAGAAATATTTTTTCGTATTTCGTTGTATTCCAGATCTCTGAGCTGTGATTTGAACTATGGCCTCACGTTTAGTAGTCCAACACACTACCTACTGAATTACGTTGACGTACAGATCATCTAAATTATGCCAAACGAAGTAGGGAATCATTGTAACTGAAGTGCTCGTAGTTAACATTGCAGCCTGGCCTACGTGAAATATGAACCTATGCGTCGTCAACCCAAAGTTCATAAAAAACAGAAACTTTTTCAGTCAAATTTCACAATTTCGTTTGTTCATGTACCCATTCATCCAGAAATGGGCCTCATCATTAAGGATGAGTTTTCAGTGAAATTTAGGGTCAGTTAGCAACTGCTCTAAAGCCCAAGCAGCGAACACATGGCGTTGTCTAGGGCAGCTTATAGTGATTTGATAAAGCTAACTGAATAAATGACAACTAATTTGACAGATGTCAAAGTTCGAAAGTCCATGTTAGAAAACCGTTTACAAAATATTTTTATATTCCATTATCGCATTATTATGGTATACTTTGCCCTCTACATTAGTGTACCATTTCCATTCACAGCCGAATGATTTGACAAACTGTTCCGCATTTGGTTAGGTAGGTAGGTAGGTAGGTTGGAGTGGTAGCTTTGATACCAAAAGCTAACTTGAGCACACATGGCGCCGTTGGGACGCCACAAGTAAACGTAGTCTCTATACTGACCAAGTTCTGCCAAACTAGGAAAGAAGTTGATTAGCGCAAGGGCTGTACATTGTCTCATTTGGTTAAGTCGTTCAAAAGTGTGCATAAGTTATCTTGCCGGTCACTAGAATCGAATATCTTCGATTTTTTTGTGGTTGAAAGGAACCTACGTTGCTGTTACATCAGCTTCGATGTCTAATTTTATTAAATGGCTGTCTAGGCGGTAGATGATGCCTTTAGATATGATATCAATAACTACTTTGAATACTATAAGCTAGAAGGTAATAGTGGGTATAGTGGGCATTTCAATGCTGGATTTGTCCCAATGTGGAGTGCAGTAATTTTGTATTATCGCACAGTCTCTCAATAATTACAATAAGTTGTCCGTGTCGTAAATTATTTTTGAGATTTCTAGTCCTTTCAAGTTCGATAATAATGAATACATTCGGACTGTAGTCAATCAGAAGGCGATTGTCAAATTTTACTCTCAGATTAAATCAAAAACATTGACAGCTCTCCTCTCGGTCAACATTCAGAATATTTCTGTATCGAATAGGATCTCTTCTTGAATCTCATAGTTTTACCAATTTATCCAAAAATAGGCCTCTGTATCGAATAGGTATGTTTAATAACATCCTTAAAAAGAAGATCCTTATCGAATAGGATCTCTTCTTGGATCTCACATCGTCGTACAAATTTATCCAGAAGTGTGCCCCTGTATCGATGTATGTTTAATAAAATCCTTAAAACCAATTATTCTTATTTTTCCAGCAGCAACTCATTGTAAACTTTCAATTTTTAGAAATTTTCATTTTCTTTTTATAGCAAAAACTTTTACAGTCAAATCATAACATTTTGGTCTATAAAACATAATATTTCAAAAAGTTTTTCCTTTATTTTCTGCTGAGCAGAGTAGAGTAGAACTTTGGCATCATTAAAAATGTTTTTTCTTTAACAAGTCGTCGAAGTCGTTTTAAATGAAATGTGCCAAAGCACATAGAAAAACGTTGAGGGTTATTTCAAATCCACAAAATAAAGGATAAATGCTGGACTATAACGTGTGGTGGAAAAGTGTTCATACTACATAATAGCAATACGTAGACAATAACTTGGAAAGTTTTTAATAAATATGTGGATAAACTTAAGAGGTTGTATAAGGAGCTAAAGCGAGTTAGAAAGAGAGATAGTTATGGCTAGTTATGGCTAGTTATGCGATCAGCTACACCAAAATGTTTTTAGTATGTTGTTCCTAAGATAAAACAAAAACAACGAAACAAATAATAACAAAACTTAAGAAAAATTACGATAACAAAAATTACAATAACAAAACAACAAAGGCAGTAAGTTCTGCAAGTTGCCAGACAGAATATAAATGATGCATAAATGTAGTTAAAGGTAACTTACTGGCAAGAGTTGTAGTAATATACACGTCGTTTAAACACTTTTGTATTATATGAAGTTTGATTGTCGCCGTAGTCTAGTAGGTAGTGTGTTGACTCATTAGACGTGGGGCCAGGGCACAAACTTCAAGTCAGACATCTCCAACAAAACGAAATATGAAAAATTATTGCTTCGGTGACTTCCTCTCAACAGATTTCTGACAAAAACTCTGAGAGTAAATAAAATTCCCAATAAAAGTTTCTTGAAAATCTGCCGTTCGGAGAGGACTTTAAACTATAGGTCTCACCACTCATGTAAAAAATTAACACACACAGCATAAGTCGTGCGAGAAACTAGGTCGTAATCCTGAATGAAGATTTGTAATGACGAATTATGTATGTATGTAATAAAACTATAGTGTAATGTGTAGCCAGAGTCTAGTGGGTAGTGTAATGACTGACTAAGCAAGTGCTCGTAAATTCAGACCTCAGCTCAGAATATGAAAAAATATTTCTTTCAACTATTTCTTCCCAGCAGTTTTCTGGCAAAAATTCTGAGGGTAAATAAGACTGACATGAAAATGAAAACCTCCTCTAATCCATCGTTCAAAGTCGACGTTAAACTGCAGGTCTCGCCTTCCATGTATAAAATTAACGCAAACCCCCATGGGAGGTGTGATAGTCTATGTCGTAATCCTGACTAAAGTGTTTGATTTGCTTTTTTCGTTACTACCCAGATAGTAAAACAGTTAATAATAACACGCTATTAATATAATCAAACGATTCGATTTTTACTTAAACAAATAGCCAACGTTTCCCTTCGCTCTATTCATTAATTTTCGCTTTGGTAACTTTTAGAAGTTATTGTTCCATGTAGTTTTGTTTCTGTAATATGATCTTTGTTTGTCCATATACTCGTAATCTCTTTGTTACTGTTTGTTTCTCTTGTTCTTTCTTAATGTTTCAATTTTATCTGAGCAACAATAAGACAAGATTTGTATCAAATTGCCCGACACTTTGGAAGAGTTACGGGAGCGATAAAATTCACCCCTGTCATACTCAAGTATTGACCATAATGCGCCCATGCAATACTTGGCTTGTTGACTTTCACAAAGCTTTTGACAAAGATTTAATATGTCTGATTAATTGATCTTGAGCTTCCCTGTATGAAGCCTGCAAATGATTTGGCAAGATCGAGGAAGACCACACCCCACAAAAGTCACTATTTAACTATTTTACCAGCGTAGGCTGTTTACGTGATTGGTGCAGTTGCTGTGTGGTCTAAAGCCGGTTTGTTCATTTAGCAGATCTGTAGTAAATGAACGTGATACTATACTAACACCTTATTGGTCGAAGTCAGCAGTTTGTGACTCACTTTTAAGATTTTGTATTCAGTGAATAGTTCCATTATGACTGCCTCATTTAGCTTAGAAGCCAGAGAGTTGGTCGCAGAAATTCCTCAATTAAGGGTTTCCACCAAGAGTTAGATCGGCTTTAAGCAGTTGGTAGTCGGTAGATCTCGGTTCTATCGTGGTGAGAAATATTAAGGCATCTCCAGACTCTTGTAGATTATAGAACTGACAGTATGTCGAAACGGTAGCCGGAACATATTGATTATTTCCCTTAAATCGAAAAGATATCTTGAAAGAAGAGTCTTTTAAAAGTCTTTGACAAATTCTCTTCAAAGACTTAAAAATTTTTTCAAAAGAATAGCTGATGTATGTAAATAAAGTCTGTGATTTGAAAGAAATTTGAAGAAAATTCAACTGCAATTTGAAGAAAATTCAATGAAACTTGTTCTCCTTCTCTCATTAGTCCCTATACCTCTAAACCATAGCTCTGCATTACATATTTGCCTCTAAAAAATACTCCTCAATGTAGAGTATTACAATGTTGTTTTGGTATGCCCACTAGGTTAACATGTTTTAAATTTGCCATTTCTATCGACCAAAGGATACAATGTGCCAACATAACCAAAGGCTTGTTTTAAATTTAGCTGTTGGTAGTTGTGAGTGCATATGTGTTAGTGTTTGTGCGTGTGGTGTGTATGTGTTTAGGCATGTTGCTTACGGCCATTGGGAATGTGTGAGCAACTGTTTACCAAAAGTATATTGTTAAATATCCTTTAGGATATTTAACTATAGTATACCAATACATACATGCATACATATGTACATAAAAACACAAAAATGTATTTGTGTTCGTAAGTATAAGAACACGTTCATATAGTACAGATGTACATATGTATATGGACGAAAGAAAGCAAACTCTAATACAGTGACAACATGTTCATTGCTGTAGCATGCATAGAGAGTCGATTTTGATAGAATGCGTTGTTGATGGCATGGGCAACAGTGGCAATAAACTTGGGCACAAGACCATTTGGGTATTAAATTTAAGAAAGAGAAATAAAAACGTATTTAAAAAATATTAACCACGCGTGTAATTATGTCTGGGTAAGTAAGTCATTCAGGAAGCCGGGG
Organism: Sarcophaga caerulescens; assembly: GCA_927399465.1. Lineage (NCBI taxonomy): Eukaryota > Metazoa > Arthropoda > Insecta > Diptera > Sarcophagidae > Sarcophaga > Sarcophaga caerulescens. The sequence goes on along the minus strand of OV656866.1, from coordinate 91,422,032 downwards.
AGCCTGAAGAGGAAATTTAATGCTGGTCCTTTCAGCATTGCTGGAATGCGTCTTTCCTGCTTCCCTCCATATTTCCATAGCCCATCTTTTCTGGCTGCCTTTAACTGCCTGTGGTATAGGGTCTTCCAAAATATACACTAATAGGTAATGGGTAGTTTTTTTTTCGTACGTTCTCGCCCTGCCCTATTGACAGTTTGGAAATCACCGAATGGAAAGGAGGACGTAACTCGCTCCTTAGTAGATAGTTTTGAGTTCACTGGTCCACTAATGTGGGCAGTACCAGTCGAAATGGTGGATAACCAAACTCAGTGCAGAAATGTCAACTGTTAGAGCCCAACATTGTCGCTGGGAAGCGAATTGAAATAGCTGCAGGGAGAGTTTCAGTACGTATAAAGGGGATATAAAAAGGGCAGATAGGATATCGAACAAATTCAAGGAATCCATTAATGAATTATCAAGGCTTAGATGTATACTAATAAAGGACTCTGCGGTACCGAGACAGTACAGCCCCTACGCTGATCAACTTTCTCGATGAATTTGGTAGAAATCGGTCAGTACATAGACTCATTTTCATGGCTGTATAGATGTGGATAGGAGAATAACTTATTGAGGAGATTTTCTACTCACGGTTGGAAATAGATCTAGTCAGAGTTAGCGGGCAGGATTGTCACGATGGACAAAGTATCATGAGCGGTGAACACATTCTAGTCGTATAAATTACTCGATTCGAATGAAGTTTTTCAAGCCATCATCTGACAGTGTGTTACAGCTATTGAACGATATTTTTACATACATACATACATACGAGTATATAATTAATTGTTACAACTTCAACTTCAACTGACCTTCAGTCAGCATTATGACCTTCCTTTCCGCACCACTTATGTTGTGTGTATTAATTTTATACATGAGTGACGGAACCTACAGTTTGAAATCGACTCCGTACGACAGATTTTTTAGAAACTTTTCATGGCAATTTTATTTACTCGCAGAGTTTTTGTCAGAAATCTGCTGAGAAAAAGTCACCGAAGAAATATTTCTTTATATTTCGTTTTGTTGGAGTTGTCTGACCTGAGGTCTAATAAGCCGTATAATAAGCCAACACACTACCTACTAGACTACGGCAAATTCGGCTATATTTTTTTTAAATCTGCTTAAATGCTACATACCTGCTTAATAGTACATCCCTAGTGAGAGAGAGGTCAGGGAGAGTAGTTTCATACCAAAACCTGCAACTCAAAACCAAAGAATTTCCGAACAGTTAGCCTATCATCTTTTTTTCTGAAGACCTTAGTGTGGCTGATTGACTTTCATCTTGGAAACACAATTGATGCACGACTCATAAATGCTACATACCTAGGAGGTGAAGAGAGGTCAGAGTAGTTTCATACTAAAATCGGGGAAAAATCTGATACTCAAAACCAAAGAATTTCTGGCTAGTAAGGCTATCATCTTTGCTCTTGAAGATCTTACTGTGGCTAATTGAATTTGATCTTAGAAACACAATTGATGCACGACTCATAAGTTGCTCTTAACATACTTACCTCAAGGATAAATCTGTTGAAAGAGCCTATGTGATGGGATGTTGGTTGTACAGCAAAATTCCTGCAGTATAGAGAGTTACGCTGGCATCTTTTTTTGATATCGCAGGAACTGTTAATAACATTGAGATGGAAGCTATAAATAAGGCTCTACACCACCTGGAAGTTCACCCTCTTTTAGTGGAGTTGATGAGTTTAATGCTCATCAGTAGAGTTATCGGATTGTCATACGGGCAAGCAATAGGTAGCTTAATTGGGGAAGATTAGAAGGGAGGTTCTTTCCCCACTGTTGTGTGTTAGTTGCGGTCAGCGGCGTGTTGAGACAAGGGAAGGAATACAGTTTTGAATTGACCAGCTTAGCATCGTCTTGTTTAATAAAATAGAACACCAAGCGCTAGTAATGCCTTTGGCCCTCGTTTTTGTGACACCAAACAACTCTCCAAAAGAAGCCTATTAAACATTGATTTCATAAAGATTTTTAAAAAACATTGGATAACTTAATTTCCATCAACTAGAGTTTTGGTGGCGATTTTGTTATTCAAAAACATTTTTCCAACAACATTTGTTTCTTCGCCAAACTTAAAACAACATGGCCAACAACACATTTTTCAAATTGTATCTGTTTAACAGCGGACGAAAAAAACTCCAAAATGGAAACTTTTTCCATCAAATTGTTTTTGCTTTTATTTACTCACCATCAGGATAAATATCCTGTGTAGAGGAACGTGTAATAAAAACTAGGATAGTCGAACTAAGATAGTACTAGGATACGTCGTAGTATATGTGTTGCAGCCTTTTTTCTTTTGCCAAAATGTACATGGGATTTGCTTTAACTCCTATTATTAATGTTATTGTTGTTGTTGCAAGTCTTTTGGTCTATTTTATTTTGCATTCCTTTCGAACATTCTTTTGTGTTAACCAGTTTAACAAGGCAGATCCTTTAGAACGAACATGTTCTCTCGGTGTAAAAACTTGTTCCTTGTTACGAAAAATTATGATTTATGATTGTTAGCAGCAGCAGCAGTAGCAGTTGCAGAATATGCTCGGAGAAATAGAAAAATAAAGTTTCTCTTGAAAACATAAAAAATAAAATCCAAAAAAAAAAAAATCAAAAAAATATTGAAAAAAGTATTTGAAAAAATATTTTTATATGCGAACAGTGTTCCATGCTCCTGCTTAAATTAGATTTTATGTTCTACACATTCTACGCGACTATGGCAGGCGATTTAATGGAAGTAGTGTAAGTAATTTTAACGGTTCATAACATCTATGGTTAAAATAGGCTTTCCTTTTTCTCTTCATTGTTGTAGTTGTAGGTTTCTATTTTTCAAATGCTTTAGAGAATGCTGTGGTGATTTTTTATTACAGGAGGATATGGAAGTCTTAACCAAGAATGCACTTTAAATATTTAATTTCAAATGATTGATAATTTTGGCAGAAAATAGAAATGAAGAGAATATTTGGAGGCATTTTTTATTGATCGGCTTATTAGTTAGTGGTTATTGCAATTGAATTTTTAGGAATAATATGTCTTTGAAAGCTTATTAGACGTGAGGCCTCAGATGAAATCCCATGCCAGGCATCTCCAACTAAACGAAATATGACAAAATATTTCTTCGGCAACTTCATCTCAGCAGATTTCTGGCAAAAACTCGGAGAGTAAATAAAATTGCCATGAAAAGTTTCTCAAAAATCTGTCGTTCGAAGTCGACTTTAAACTGTAGGTCCCACCACTCATGAATAAAAATTAACGCATACAACATAAGTGGTGTAAGAAACTAGGTCGTAATCCTGACTAAAGAGCTGTAATGACCAATTATGTTAAGTATGTAATATGCTTTTACACTGTTGCGAATATAGATTTGATACATTTGTGTTTATTCTTGATAAAATGACAAGAAATTCAAGTAAATATCAAAATTATGATAAAAAAAATTACGGATTCCAATTCTGTATTATTACAATAACAAAACTACATAGAAACTATAAGGTCTGGAAGTTGCCAAATCAAAAACAAATTACGAATAAATTGAACGAAGAGTTGCCAATTTGCCTTCAGTGCGTTGTAGTATAAAATTATTCTTATTATTTACTGTCTGTATTATTACAATAATAAAACTACATAGACACACTAAGTTCTCGAAGTTGAAAAATCAAAAATAAATTTCGTATAAATTGAACGAAGAGTTGTCAGTCTGCCTTCAGTGCGTTGTAGTAAAAAAGTGAAACTTTTCAAAACATAGTTGTATTGTTCATCGAGAACTTTGACCTTTGTATTACAAATATCAAATAATTTTCACTATAGATTCCTAAAGTAATCGTGATTTCTTTCCGTTCTTCTATGCTTTTTAATTTTTTTTTTCAACACACTTGTAGGTCATTACAACCATTTAGTCAGGATTATTACCTAACTTCTCACACCACTTATGTTGTGTGTGTTAATTTTACTTATTACTTACTCTCAAATTTTTTGCCAGAAATCTGCTGAGAGGCAGAAATTATCATATTTCGTTTTGTTCGAGATGTCTAACCTGGGATTTGAACCGTGGACTAACGTCTAATAAGCTAACACACTATCTATTAGACTACAGCGACTATCATGTTAAAGAATTACTATGACAAAATAACAAAAAAAAATTAAGAGAATGGGTATAAACAAAAATCACATTACAATAACAAAACTACATAAAAAATAAGTTCTGGAAGTTGCCAGACCTAAAATAAATTAAGAATAAATGAAGCAAAAGTTGCTAGTCTGCCTTCAGTGCATTGCAGTAAAAACATAGCTGTATTGTACATCGAGTTGTTGATTCTTTGTATTAAAAATATCGAATAATTTTCACTGCAGATTGCGACAGAGTTAGTTATTTACCCTTTTCCTAAAGTAATCGTAATTTCTTTCCATTCTTCTATACTTTTTAAATCTGTTTCTTTACCACACTTATTTCCAATTGGTTATTACAATCGTTTAGTCACGATTACAACCAAGTTTCTCACATCATCCATGTTATGGCGGGACCTGTAGTTTAATGTCAGGTCCGAACGACAGATCTGAGAAACTTTTCATTACAATCAGATTACTTTCAGAGCTTTTTGCCAAAAGATTGCTAAAAAGATTATTATTTCCTTTTTTCAGAGCTGGGGTTTGAACTCGAGTTCTCTTCTAGTGTGCCAATATACAACTTACTGGACTGCGGTGCTCAAATATTCAGAGCAGAATAATCCACCACCCTTATGGCAGGCTACCACACTGTATAGTTGCTCTTGTTTTTACGCGTTTCTAGGTAAGTTCACACTGTCTTATTTCTATAAATATCGTGGATCTACAAGTACTTTTTGCCCTACTGCGGTTTCTTTAGCTCCCGAATTTTAAAAATTCGAATAGAAGTCTGTAATATTTTCTCTTATCGTGTAAACTAGCCTTAAACAGTTCTTTGAGTAAATAGTAACAGATTTTAAGTCGAAATGATACTGGAATTTTGTTTTGATAGAGTGAAAGAAAATAAAAATTCAAAAGGAATTTTAAATGTTAACTTGTAAGAACAATAACAACAAAAGCTTAATATTTACACAAGTGATATTGACTTCCGTATAAAAATTAAATGATATTAAAGTAATTATAACTGAATTCTCTTACCTGAAAATAAGGCATACAAGTGTTCGACATTTCTTGATCTGAAACAAAAGTGGAGTATATATAGTACATGTATGTATGTCAAAGAAGGCGAAGTCATTAGTAAAGGTTATTTAAGGGCATGGCCGAATTATAGAAATATATAGAAAGGGTTCCAAATTACCTGCCTGTGGCAATTTGGCTGCAATTGGTTCACTCATAAAGTTACCTTCATTAATAATAAACCTTCGATCAGTTAAGTAGCTTTCCAAAAACTCTACTCTATTAATAAGTAATGAGTATGCCTTCGTATCAAACCTCGTCTAAAGCTTAAGAAACCTTGAATAAGAAAGAACAATATTTTTCCTTGAAAGCTTTTCTTATTATTTTCTCCTGAATTTTTTCACCCAAAGTAATGATTTGAAATATCCTTAATTACTTAATTGGTAATTACAACCCTTTAGTTAAGATTACCACCAATCATCGCAAACTACCACACCTATTGTCTCCTAACTAGAGAGTTTTTAACAAGACACCTCAACGATTATGTATATCAGATGTAAGGCAATTTTAGTAATATTCCCACTATGATTATGGCATGTTTAACAGATTATTGTCTTGGCCACATTATATTTTTGTGTTCCAAATTCCAAACATAAACTTTTAAACAAATGTCAGGGTTGGTAATATTTATGTGCAACTACATATTCCACATGCTATTTAAAATGCGTATAACAATAATAATACACATAAGAATTGTTAACAATTTAATAATAGAAGCAAAATAATTAAACAATTTGCTGGCATGTGAGTTTCTATGTTGGCCAAAAACTATGCACATACAAGCACTTGTATTTACTGTACCCTACACTAATATAAGTGAAAGGGGATTTGAAACGCTGTTTTATTAAGTGATTTCTATCATATTAAAGTATTGCAATAAAAAAAAAATTATAGTATTGCAGAACATAGCTCAAGAATGCCTGGTAGGTAGTGTATTGGGGTCTTAGACATGAAACCAAGGTTCACACCCCAGCACAGACATCTACAACAAAACGAAATATGAAAACATATTTCACCGGCGACTTCCTCTCAGCAGATTTCTGTCAAACACTATGAGAGATAATAAATTTGTCATGAAAAAATTTCTTAAAAATCCGACATCCGGAATCGACTTTCAACTGTAGATCCCACTATTCACGTATAAAAAAGTAATATACACAACATAAGTGTTGTGGGAAGCTAGGTGGTAATCCTGACTAAAGGGTTGCAATGACCAATTATGTATCTGATAGTCAGGTCGCCATTCGAGCACAATTGAAGTTAGTGTGGGACTGTTTGGAGAAACTGAGGTGTCTGAGGAGGGAAAATAGGATTATTCTTCGCTGGAATGCAGATTTCTGGAAAGCATATTCGACGAAAGGGAAGATAAAGAGAGGTAAAAGCTCTTCTGCAACTAAGTGGATGTGAGGCAATTTAACTTTTATTGGAAATTAAAATAAAAGATGATCTTAGTCATGCAGGAGCATAATAACGGTCTTTTGATAGGGCACTATAGTCCTAGAGTACATTTATTCAAAATGATGATTCTCTCGAGCTTAAAATTTAGATTCTGTGACGATGAGAATGAATCATTTTAACATATTCTTGAAATCAGTGGAGTATCAATGCATCCCAGAAAGACACATGGGGGCAAATCAAGTGCTAGGTAAAGAATTGTGATTGTTGACGTTGAATTCTTTTCCAGTACCCCTTTTGGGAGCATATGGCTTCCACAAAGCATTTCTGCCTTGTTTCCATTTCTTTAATCTATTTTTGTTGTATCAGCTATGCAGGTGATCTGCTGTAGCAAGTCCTAGAATAATGCCTAAAAACAACGCCCCCCGAGCATTTGGTGTTGTGGTGAGGAATTTTTCTGATTGCTGATTCCTATCTCTTTTCTCGCTGCCTGACCTTCCTGTGTTGTTATCCTTGTTCCATTTCCATGTGGTGTACGGGCTTCTTAGATGGATTGTATTGGAGGGGCGTGAAACCACTTAATTTGAAATTCGAAAACCATGATGAACGACTTTTTTTCTGACAATGAGTAGAAGTATTCGCTGTAGTCTGGTAGGTAGTGTATTGGCTTATTAGACGTGAGGCCTGGGTTAAAACCCAAGAACAGACAACAAAACGAAAATGTGGAAATAGATTCCTTCGGCGACTGCCTCTGGGAAAACACTCTGAGAGTAAAAAAGCCTCAAAAATCTGTAGTTCGGAGTCGACTTTAAACTGTAGGTCCCGCCACTTGTGTACAAATTTGGCGCACATAATATAAGTGGTGGGAGGAGCTAGGTTGTAATCCTGACTGAAGGGTTGTAATGACCAATTATGTATGTATGTATGAGTAGAATCCTGAAATTTGTAGGTCAATAGGACTTAGAGGATACATTTTAGGGATAACATATAAAACTTGACTAAGGTGGATTATTTTGTAATAATAACCGTAGACACAAACCAATTGGATAATAAATAAAAGTGGGTATTTAAGCATGTATCTCCTACCATTGACGTTAAAATATTCGAATCATATTTCTGGACTATTATTAGCTCTTAGGTTAGATAGGTTAGGTAAGAGGACGTGTACTTGTCAATTGAGACAAGTACAGTACCCGGAGGTCGAATTGACCCATTGTAGGTTAGCCCTTACTGGCATGCAAAATACTAATTTTACCAAAACCCATGTATTGTATGTAGGGTATCTTATGACTGATATTGACCAGTTAAAATTTTTTAGTTGTTTTTTTTACGAATCAATTTTAAAAAATAAAACATAATAAAAATACTTTAAAAAATCTTAATAAAAACAAAAACAATAAAAACGAAAAAGGGAAAAAACAAAAACGCGTTTAAGAATGCAAAAGTATAAATAAAACAACAACAATAATAAAACAAAAATAAACGTACACACTAAATACGAATAATAATACGAATAATAATAATAACAACAATAATGACAAACCATATTATAATAATGACGTTTAGTATTTAGTAAGTGAGTGAGTAATTCAAAACCTCAGCTGCATGTGTGTGAGAATATGTACCTTAAAGTGAAAAATACCAAGAACTGGCAATTATTAAAAACAATTTACAGAGAGCCGAGTTTTAAACAGAGAATAAATATTTTACGATGTATTTTTTCTTTTGTTTATTTGTGTTGGTAATAATGATTTCTAGTTAAACATCATTATCATCACAGTTGCTTAATATTTATTATTCATGTGTACGCCGTTTAGAGAAATATAATCACACACTCATACAATGAATGAATGTGCGACCAAATAAGAAAATTAAAGTGAACGAAACAAAACTAAAAAATAGAAGAAAAAAATAGTAAAAAATTAATAAAAAAAAGACCGAATAACGAAATAACAAAATTGGTTGTATGCGACAAAAGATACGCTTTTTAAAAAATTATTTTATTTTCTGTCTGATTTCTTATCAGAGAACTGTGTTTAGAAAGAGTGTGGCTAAGTTTTGTATGACAAACAACGCTAGAATTTATGATCACTTGTTTGCTGTTTACATAAAATAACATGGTTTTGTTAGAGCCGAAACTATAGTGTCTCCAAACAGGGATTTCCGACATCTCACAGTTGATAATGGCCATCTTCTTGAAGCTGTATCTCTCAAATTAGTTGTCATTTATTCAGCTTGCATTGACAATTCACCATGGATGGGTGTAGCATTCACTAACACGTGAAAATAATAAATTTTTTTTAACAAAATAGGTGTTCTTTTCGAGAAATGTAACGCGCGCCTTTCATCGAAAAATCATCTTCAGTTATGAGGCTCATTTCTGGATGAATAGGTACGTAAACAAACAAAATTGTTGAATTTAGAATAATTCAAATCCACATTAAATCCAAGAGTATTACTGTATAGTGCGAGTTCCCCGTGTGGTAGCGTGTTGAGAATACTACCACAGTGATCACCATATACAGTGTTGGAAAAAATAATAGAAACGCATCAAATTTTTATTATTTCCTTAAATTTTTATTTATCTTTAAGTAAATAAAAAAAGGTATATTCATAAACTTAAAAGTATCCCCATTGTCATTTACATTACCAAGAATTTAACAGCGATTTCCAACAATAAAAGTTTATTACGAAAAAGTATACAATATTTTAATGATAAACTAGTAATCGTTTCTATTATTTTTTCCAACACTGTATGTCGTAAAAGGCGACTAAGGGTGCTGCTACCAGTCAGGAACTACTTAGGGTTCAACTGGCAGCAGTCTGGTCTTGCTTGATTGCGAAGCCTGACCATAGGTCTTTAATCTGGAACCACAGGTGCCAGGAGCCCCAGGGACTTGTCCCTGCCTGGCAATTGGTGAGGCATCCTGATGTGGTTTAGAGCCAAATCGCGGGGAGTGTGTCAGTACGGTGTGGCGTTACACTCTTAAAGCATTAAAGGAGTTTAGATGGTCTCCGACCCCTAAATAAGAGGGAAATCAGGTCCAAAATTGCATGATTTCGAATTGGTACCTAATTACAGTTCTGCACCCAGTGTTTACAGCATGTATGTGGGGGCGTTGGTCTACGCATTATATTCACTATGTGTCTTCTGACACCGTGGGAGATGCCTGACGGCGAGGCTCACGTTAAGCAGAGAACACTTGTAAAGTGCGAGTGTTGGGTTGGTGGCATCATCGTTCCATATTTATTCAAGAACGATGTTTGCTAGGCTATGACTGTTAACAGCGTGTGCTACATATCGATGATTACATATCGATAATTGGTCACTACAACCCTTCAATCGGGATTACGACTTAGCTTCTCATACCACTTATGTTGTGTGCGTTAATTTTATACATGAGTGGTGGGACCTAAAGTTTAAAGTCGATTCCGAACGACAATTTTTTGAGAAACTTTTCATGACAGTTTTATTTACTCTCAGAGTTTTTGCCAGCAATCTATTGGTTAGGGTACTATACCAGACATAACTCTTCTCAGAGGAGTGAACCAGAAAAATTTCTCCTTTAGAGGCTGGTACCATCTAATAGTCAGACCACAATAATCCTTGATGGCTTAGGGTGTAAGCCGATAGGTATGAAACCTTACAAACCTATGGTTAGTCACATACATACATATAATTTGGTCATTACAACCCTTCAGTCAGGATTATTGACCTAGTTTCTCACACCACTTATGTTGTGTGTGTTAATTTTATACATAAGTGGCGGGACCTACAGTTTAAAGTCGACTCCGAACGACAGATTTTTTTTGAGAAACTTTTCATGGCAATTTTATTTACTGTCAGAGTTTTTGCCAGAAATCTGCTGAGAGGAAATCGCCGAAGAAATACTTTTTGTATTTTGTTTTGATGTCTGGCCTGGGGCTCGAACCCTGGCTTTACGTCTAATAAGCCAACACACTACCTACTAGACTACGGCGACTTCACATCCTCAATTAATCTGTTGTTATACTTCCCATATTCGTAAGTGAGAACTCTTTAATTAAATAAAGGTTCAAATCTTAGCTTAGACATCTTGAACAAAACGAAGTATGAAACATACTTCATTCCGTAACGTGCTCTGCAAAGTCTTCTAATAAAAACTCTGTAAGTAAATAATATTGCCATGAAAAGTTTCTCAAATTTGTCAATAGGAGTCGGTGTTAAACTGTAGGTCCCGCTATTCAGGGATAAAATTAACACACATAACATGGGTGGTGCGAGAAGCTAGGTTGTAATCCTGACTAAAGAGTTGTAATAACCAATTAAATAAGTAAACCGTGATCTATGTATGGTGGTGTAGGGTGTAATGAGTTAATTTCCAGAAAGTAAACATGTGATCTCATAAAAACTCGTTCTTTAAACAGAGAAAAATTGCTCATTTGTCAACATTGTCACTGAGTACAGTGAGTGTTTAGTTCAAGTGTGTGTGAAACGTATGCAAAGTATTCAAAATAAACATTATGAGAGCGGCCGCACGTTCGTAAAGTTTTCTTTTGTTGTTTTTTCTGTGAGAAAATAATTTTTAACGGGTTTTACAAACCAGTACAAATGGGAGCGTAAAACTGAGAGCAAAAGAGAGAGAGATACTTATGGAGAGCGTAAAAGTAAAAACGAAAATGTAGACAAAATTGGAAAAAATACCTTTAAACCGCAAAGCTTAGGTTAGGTAATGAGTGTTAGCCAAGTAAAATATACAAAAACAATAAAAAGAACACAACAACAACAGCAATACATTCAAGCCAGCTGTAGGCACCATATACAAGCAGGGTGTGACTTAAACAAAATTTTTTAAAATACAAAAATAATAATTCAGTTGCTTTTCGACACTTTAAGTTTTAAATACACGTCGTTAACGGTGGAACCGAAAAAAAATTGTTCAAAATTTCTTAAAGCGGCCAACAAAAGCTGGTGTTTTGTTAAAAACGAAGAGAGAGAACCTAATAACAAGCATTAAAACAATGATCTTGAAGTGTAAAAAAGCGTTTAATTATATAATAATATGAGCTAAGCGTGAAGCGTAAAGCATTCCAAAAAAAGTTTCCCAAAATTAAGTGAAAAAATTGAAAAAAAAAAATTCTGTTGAAATTCTAAACGAATTAAAATTAAAAAAAAAGAAAACAAAAATAAAACATTACTCTCCCCCCTTATTAAATCATGTCTTCGCCTGGGCCCAGTGATAATACCGTTACTCAACATCCTTTGCAGGATGTCGATTTAACAGATACCTCGCCATCGCACTCACCATTAAGCGATGCCCCAAAAAATGTGAAACAAAAAGAAAATTGGGTTAAATTTGATGACGACGCCAGCGAAGGTATTTTAGGTACCAGCGACAACAACAATGAATTGGCAGCTAACGCTACAGCTACTGCATCAACAAACAGGTTAACACCATCAACATCACCCATACCATCACCAATACCACCACCAACAAATCCAAAGAGACACTCAGCCCATACAACGTTAACAGGGGGAGCTGTACGTGCTCGCTCGCCAACTGGAGAGAGTGGCCAACAACAGCTGCATACAACACAATTGGACGTAACAGCTGCAGCACCTGTACAGGTAAATGAATGAATAGGTTGTAATGTAACAACTGCAAAAGAGATTGATTGAGAGTAATTGAAAAGAGCGTCAATGATAAAGAGAAAGAGAGAGATGGAGAGATAACCAAGGAAATGAGAGTAACTTTTTTTTCATTACATTACACAAAACAAAGTTGAAAAAGTAAACAAAAAATCGAAGTTGACTTTTATAAAGGGAATGAAGTGAGAGTGAGCAACAGTGTTGCCATATATGAAGATTTATCTTCTTTTTGAAGTTTTTTGAGGTGATGTGAAGATTAAAAGATTTTTATATTAAAAATAAGATTTTTATAAATTTGAAGATTTGTTTGCAGATTTGCAAATATTGCAAAAATGTTGCACCCATCCCAAACACGTTGGCTATCATTAGAGGCTACTGTTAATCAACTATTGAGTCGAATAGACGTATTAGAATTATACTTTTTGCATGAAGACTTAGAAAAGTTCAATTCAACGGAAAAAATTTTAAATAATTTACAAAAGAGCGAATTTAAGCTATATTTAAAATTTTTAAGTTGTGTTTTAAATGACATCAATAAATTGAATCGACTATTTCAGAGCGAAAGTCCTCAAATACATCTACTGCACAGTGAAATTCTACGATTATATCGTAAAATATTTGCATACTTCGTTAAAGACGAGTTTATTTCTATTGAAAACTTTAACAAGATTGACTTAAACAACTCTTTGTATATTATCAAGTATCCATAGCTCTAACAACCACCAATAAATTATCCGTAGAAGCTGAAATGGATTTTAGAAATAATTACTGAGTTATGCAACAGCTTGTTAAAAAATTTGATTTTGAGAATGATTTCCTAAAATATGTTGAGATTTTAGCTCCTGATAATGTTATTAAAGGTAAAGTCAAAACTATTTCTCAACTAACTAGTTTTTTCCCAAATATTATAACTTCTGAAAATGCTCAAAAAACAGATGATGAATGGCGAGAATTGTGTCACTTTAATTTTAAACACAATCTAACAGAAGAAAAAAACATTGAAATATTTTGGGAAATCATTTTGAAAACAAAACATTGCGATGGATTTGAAGTTTTCCCTCATCTAAAAAAATTTATTTATGCCGTATTATCTATTCCTATTGCAACAGCTAATGTTGAATTGTTTCTCAAATTAATATTAATAAAAATAAAATTAGAAATAAACTAGAAATACCTACATTATGTTGCATTTTAAGAACAAAAGACTATCTCAAAAAAAAAAAAAAAAAAAAAAAATGAACGTAATTGTACAAATTTTGAACAATCTAAAGAGATTAATAAAAAGTTTAATAAAGAAATTTACGAAGTAACTGTAACAAATACATAATTTGTACTTTTTTGTAATATATTTTATGAAAAATATATTATTTACGTTATTTTTTGTTCCTTTTCTAAACGTTATTTAAAAATTAATGTTTTGTATATATTTTTATGTTATGTTTTAATCATAATAAACATATGTATTAAATTTGATAAATTGTAGTTTTTGTAAAGTGAAGATTTTTTTCTGGAAAAAAAGATTTTTTTTACTCAATTTGAAGGTTTTCGTTGAAATTTATATGGCAACACTGGTGAGCAAGTTAATGATCGGTTTTAGGGTTACCAATGCGTAATAAATAAAATTTAATATGAAGGAAAACAAGTTAAAGAGAACTTTTGCATTTGTTGTACAATTAATAAATTAAATTATTGAATTCCATAATTTATTGCTTTAAATGGAAACCTTAGCCAATAATAGTTGGACTGAAAAGTTCGTAAACTAACACACAGATGGCGCTGCATGCATTATATTCATATGATTTTTAGTTAACCCTTGTGTACATATTATAAAGCTGTTGTTCTACGAAAAAAAATATTCTTGAAGCCAAGGCTAGGCTTGACAAACATTATTCAGGCTTTGCGCCAGAAAACTTAAACGTTGAGAAGTGATTTGTTAAGTTTAAACGAGACGAAATGAGCACGGAGTACGACGCATGCAGTAGATGCTGCGGCTGTTACCAATGAGAACATCAAAAACTCCACAAAATAACTTTGGATGATAGCTAAGTAAGTTTATCGAAGTAGTTGAGGCACTAAAGCTATCAAAAGAGTGTATTGAACATATCGTGCATGAACATTTGGGTATCGAAGTAAGAAGTCACGCGATCCCACAATCAACCAAAAGCAACAATGAATTATTGGTTCTGAGCAGGGTTTCCAGCTATTCCGCCACAAAAGACAACAGTTTTTGCGTCGATGTGTGACATTGCATCAAACATGGCTCCATCATTTTACACCAGAATCAAAACGATCGTAATCTGAATGGACTGCTCGACGGGAATAGGCTATAAAGCGTGAAAAAACACAGTAGTCGACTGGCAGGTTTATCTTACCAGTATTTTGGGGTGCGCATGACATATCTTTATCTTTTATTTTCATTTTCATTGCGGGTTATTATTGACTACAATTCAATACAATACAAGAATCATGAACAAAGAAATCGAAAACGGTTTCATATAGGATTATTATTCTTACAATTGCCGTGTTGAGGTGCTAAAGTACTGTAACTATACTATCTGCTGTACTGCCTCTAATTTATATAGGGTAACCCTATTGTGTCTCAAAGCTATTGCCGTAGCAAACTTCAGAATCCTGCTGAGTGTCATCAGTAAGAATTTCCTGCTCAGAACTTGATATGTGCACTCTGGTGTTTCCTCCTGGCATACTTTCATATCTTAAAGGTTCAAAGAATTTGTTTTGATGATTCATTCTCATCACCACAGAATGTATGAGTTCGAGACGAACTTTATACTTAACAAATTACTTTGAATCTACGGTGCCCTAGCAAAAGGCCACTTGCTAACGACAAGTCATTCCTGGATGCATGTCTCATGTCTTCTTGTCATATTCGATTTGATAAAAATATTCGCATCGATCTTTCTTTTTGTTGAGTATACCGTTCCAAACATTTCTTCGCGCTTAAAAGGAAAGTACTGGCCACCTCAGCGTGGTGGTAGCTACCCTCCTTTGTACGCTCATGACAATGACAATGAACAGACAGTCATTGTCTCTGATTTCCACTTGACCTGGAACCTATTTCCGCATGAATAGCGGTAACCAACCACTCGTACCTAATTTGGTTATCCACCGAGTCTTATACTATTTTCGAGTAAACCTCGTAAGAACTGAATACTCAGATGGCGGCTTAACTCTCAGGATAGTGTTGGTATGTTCTATCATTTGTACTCTCTGTCTGAATTAAATTGAGCACATCTTTCGGTAGGCTTTTATATCAGTTTACTATCCCAGATGGTTTTCCCTGATATTTTGCTTTATCAAACACTCATGAAAAATTTCTCAAACAAATCTGTCGTACGGAGTCAACTTTTAACTGCCAAATACCCTGAGAGTAAATAAAATTGCATCAAAAAGTTTCTCAAAAAAATTTGCTGTTCGGATTCGACGTTAAACTGTAGATCCCGCCTTTGTATAAAATTCAACATTCAACATACGTGGTGTGAGAAGCTAGTTTGTAATCCTGACTGAAGGATTGCAATGTTCAATTATATATGTATTTAGTCTAGTAGGAAGTGTGTTGTCTTATTAGACGAGAGACTGTGGTTTAAATCTCAGGTCAGGCATCTCGAAGCAAACAAAATATGAAGAAATATTTCAGGCAAAAAGACTAAGAGTAAATAAAAATGCCGTAAAAATGTTTCTCAAATCTGTCTCGACACTCATGGATAAAATTAACACTTCACAACATAGGTAGTGTCAGAAGCTAGGTTGTTGTCCTGACTAAAGCGTTGTAATGACAAATTAAGTAAGCAAGTAAGATTACTCTTCTCAACCATCGTTATTTTAAGTTATTTTGCTCTTTAAGGGAATTTTGAGAGCTTCTTTAATCCTTGATCTTTGATTTAATGTTGTCATTACGGGTTCTTTCATCCTCTGCCTGTTGTTCTCCGCTTATCATATGAATGCTTTTTCTTTAACAAAGTGTAAATACTTGAAATTCTCTCTCTCTATCATGCGTGTATGTTACAAAACGTATCTTTAAGATATAGTATCGTATGACTGACTCTCTATCTTATTTAAACGAAAGTAAAAAAAATTTTTTCGGTTAAAATTTTATTCACGTTTATCTTATAATTTTATCTCTCTTTTTTGTTGTGATTGTTATTGTGCGAGATGTTGGTTTTTTATTTGTTTTGTTTTTTTTTTTTGTTTGTATTCTCTTATCAATTTGTCAATATTGTTGTTGTTGTTGTGTTTCTTAATGAAATATTCTGTATGCAGTAGCTGAAGTCAGTAAATGAATCTTTTTTTTCCTTTGCTTTCTTGAGTCATTCATTGAAAGTGAAAAAAAAAAAAACAAGTAAATTCCACTTTGAAAAAACGTTAAAAAGTCAAAGTAAATACTTGGCAATTAAATTAAAAAAAAATAGAAATTTTTTATTGCCATTATTAAACGTATTAGCAGGCCATGTATGTGTTTTAACAGGCATGGTTTGATTATTTTTCTTCTTCTGTTTTTTTTTTGTGAATTTTCATTTAATTTTGAATTCATTTTATTTTAATTTGTCTTGATTTGTAATTGTTCGGCTGAAAACCACAACAATTAGTATCTGTTTGTGAACCTGATTGCTTTGTTAAGATCAAACCGTTGAATCAATTTGTTAAACAAATATCTCTCCTGTACGTTTATTTATTTGCATAGGCCGGCCTTTTTGTGTTTTTGTTTGAAAGAAATTTAAAACACAGACAAAGCACTTTAAAATTGAAATTAGTTTTGTTTAAATTCTTTGCCATAAGCCGGGTGTGGTATTCAATAGCAAAAAAATAAGCATGTAACTGCATTCGTTTACCTAGTCCGTATAGTAACCTTGTACGGAGAAGTAATTGTCAACTTCGAGAATGGAAAACGTAAGGCAAAAATTGTATAAAATCTGAACTAAAGTTGGTATATCTCGCGTTAGATTTACTGTAGGGTTGCGCATTCTGGTACTTTCCTTGTCTAAGTCGTAAGCAATAACAAAACAACTTCTGTTGGAACATGTTGTAACAGTGCGGTTGTAGAATGAAGTGCGGTTGTAGAATGAAGTGTGTTCAACTAATCAATCGACTACAAACGGAAGAGTTCTACGGGAAGGACAACTAATATGTAAAAATATGTAATTTTCGGGAGCTTACTTAATTGATCAACACCACCCTTTAGTCACACCACTCACATTGTGTGTGTTAATTTCATCCATGAATGGTGGAATTGAATGAACGAAAAGATTTCAGTAACTTTTCATTGCAATTTTATTTACTTCGAAAGAAAATTTTCTTCAAATTTCGTTTTGTTTGAATCATGCGATTTTGTCCAATAAGCCAACAGACAACCCACTGGATTAAGGCGACTCCTTTCGCTAGAGTACATTTCATCGTAGTGGTGTTAGTGGTGATTATTGCAATCAATCAACAAAGTTGCATATGCTACCGTTAATACATGAATGTTGTAGATCAGATGATCGTGCATCGTATTAGAAATCAAGACACTTGAACGCTTCTTTCGAAATATGCTGGTGCCAGCAAACATTGCATTGACTATAAATTGATCGAATTGAGTGAGTCAGTAATATTAAGCCTCAATTTCCAAAGGACTGTGCAGGCAATGAAATATTGTGTGGACTCTGTTGATTCTATGAATGATACTAGCACCCAGAGCCTGTGGTATTGGAAATTGTGCTACCGAGATATGAGAAGGAATCTACGTCCTCAATTATCCATACTACCGTATCGCTACAACTCATTTCAATAAATTTATTATTTTCGGCATATATTCGATGCAATACATGAACTCATTCCAGTTCCAACGAATGCCGGATGGCGTTTCTTGGTATGTTTGCTGAAGTACACAATCCCACAACAACAGAAAAAGTGTGGGAGTCTGAACACAGTCCCGTGTTGGAACAGAGTCGACTTTGCTCATCTTTATATTGCAATTTTAATTTGACATTCGTATATAAAGTATGAACCACTTTTAGGGTCAAATAAAAGGCACACAAAACTATGGTTTTGAAGAAACTTTTATATCATTATAATGCTTGGACTTTACCACACTTTATATAGCTTCAGTTGCTTAAACTTACAGATGATGGACTAACGTGACCACATCTGTACTGCTACCAGTATCTTAAAATTTCTGTAAAAGCTTTCCAATTTCTTGCATTGTAGATCGCTTATGTCGACCATATAATGCTTGAAAAGTGACTAAGTTCGAGTCCCCATTTTTGTAGTATCTTTTCACTATTTTATGAGTTCTTCGTAAACTTTCTACTTCTATATAACAGCTAACAGCTTTGCAAGATTGTCGGTAATGAAATCACGTAGTATTTTTGACAGATGGCGCTTGCTAGTGGAAAAGTGTTGAAAACGCTTTTATAACCTACAAATCGTAGATAAAAACTGTTATTGAATTCGATGCGTTGACCTAGATTCTGATCGTACGAGTTCTTAAGGTGATTTAGTATATAAAGTACTGCAGCAAAGATGAATGGTGCAGTAGAAATAGCAATTAGCGAGGGACTACTGTTCTCCTGCTAGGGTTTCTATACCAGTAGAGTACTTGCAGATATCAGCAGGTGCTGATGAAAAGCTCGCTGTCTTTGCAATTTATTGTAAAGAACATGTCCTTATAGGGTATTTTTTTAGCTGCATGCTTCACACCACCAAATTGTGAAAAATTAATTTGCAAAAATTAAATTGCTTGCGAAGTTCATAGGGTACTTTGTCTATTTGACGGTCAACATACTCGCCCTAGAGGGCAAGTAATTCATGCAGTTATTGATCGATTTTGCGCTAATTTTACTCCTCTTTCAAGTGTTGAAATTTCGAAATTAAAAACATTTTTATTTCATTTAAAGGCAATGCATTTTGAAACCTTTTTGGCCGAAAAGCATTCCACTGGAGACATACTTTTCCCAAAGCCAAATATCTTTATGAATAAAATTTCCATATTGTAAGTTTTCACACGGCTTTCAATTACGATCCAGTGATTTTCATGGTGTTCAAAATGAACATTTAATAACAAACCATACGTAGCATGTAAGCATTGCTTTTATAAGCGCCCACAAACAAGCATAAGACGACGAGACGAGTTTTTTTTGGGGTGTGCAATAGACCTTAGAATGTCATCATAAATCAATATTATCGATTCACAAATAAAATCTGATAATTTACAGTCCAAAGAAGAAATTATGAATACCTATGAAATATCAAAAAAAAAAAAAAAGACACAAGAAATGCATTCAAATGACCTTAAAATCTAGAAAAAAAAGAGAAAAAATATATTTTCTTTATGACTTCAAATGGAAATTTAATTTTTTTATGAATATTTTTTTTAACGGCCTTTACGTGCCTTTGTAACTATTAAGCAAACTTTCTTTTCTTTTCTGTTTTTTTATCCATTAATTTTTATTATTTTTTCTTTTCTTTTGATTTTCAACAGCGTGTAGCAGTAGCTACTTCTCAAATGTCCAGTGTTTTACCGGATGTAGCGGCACCCGCTGTCTTAAATACTGAAAGTGTTCATGTTAATTTGAATGCATCCGGTAAAGCGCAACAACAGCAACATAACTTACAACAACATCACCAAAAACCAAATGCTTTAACTTCATCAACAACAACAATGTCTTCTAATAATGCTACAAGTCAACAACAACAACACAACAACAACAATAAAACTAGTAGCAACAATAGCAATAACAATCAATTACCACATCACAGCAATAATGGCAATATGACCAATTCCACAACCAATAAACTGTCATCAACATCATCCTCAATGTCTGCAATGACGACGACAGCAACAACAACAACACCATCATCAGCAGCATCACAAAAACCATCATCAACTGGAAAAACGTCTGTCACAATACCCATTGAATCTCAGCCACCAATGCGTACAATTGAATTATCAACAGGTCGGATACGAGAAGGATTTGGTATGTGTCTTGTTCTATGTGTGTGTGTATATCTAACTGTCTCTATGCAATATTTATAGAATGTCCTTCAGTCTGTGTTATAGGCAATGTTTACACGTCGATTGATAAAGTATGTTGCACGAAATATTTTCTCTCGTTTTTTTTTTGGTGTTCTTGTTAAACTTTTATTTTTCTAACAGGTTTTAAAGGAATTTTTCAGTTTTTTTTTGTTCTTTAAGGCATTTAGAAAATGTCAGTTTAAAAAAGAAAGAGAATGTTAGACTTGGTTTGTTAGGATTAAAGAAATGCTTTTATGGTTGGATTACTGAAATAGGAGAATGTCAGGATGATGAGTGTAAAGGTATATTAACCCAGGTTAGGTTAGGTGGCCCATCACTGTATTCGCAGTTCCATGCCTTCACCCAGAAACTTATTGATCCATTTTGTCTCTTCATAAATGGCAAAAGAATAAGGAAAACAAAAGGAAAAAAAAGGAAGAAAGGGATGGAACAATCAATAAAAGACAGAGAGAGATAGAGGGGAGAAAGAACGAAAGAAAGGCGATTAACAACAATTAACCATTATGTCGTTAGTCAGTCAATCCCATTTGTAAACTCTATTTAATCTGAAGATCCCGTAGTCTAGCAGGTAGTGTGTGACGTAAGGGCACGGTTCAAACCCCAGGTCAGACGGCTCCAGCAAAACGAAATATGAAAAAAAAAATATTTCTTCGGCGAATGCCTTTCAACAGATTTCTGGCAAAAACTCTGATAGTAAATAAAATTCCCATAAAAATGATTGTAAGAAAAAGAGGATGAAACAGTCAATGAAAGATAGAGAGAGAATAGAACGAAAGAAAGGCGAATAACATCAAGTAGCAATTATGACAGATTTATTATTCCTCTGAAGATCTCTCCCTAGATAGTCAACCCTATTTACAAATATTAAATTTTTGAGACTGCAGTCCTTTAGATCTATGCATTCATCAACAAATCGACTACATGCCTTCATTGTAAGCATAATCCAATCTGATAATATGACATATGGCCGTCTTGCAAGCACACTTTTATACTCGCAGACTATTTGTGACCTAAAAACATGTTGTCTCAAAGCCTTTAGGGTAGCCTGATTGTAACTTTCCATAAATTGTTACTCTTGAGTTCTTCGGTATATGTTTCCTGACTAGTCCAGTGATCTTAACGACTCCCAGAACTCAGGTTATATTGCTTTTAAATAGTAAGGTTGTAACTTTCCCTAGTTCAGATGTGGAAAAATATTTCTTCGGCGACTTTATTTCAGCAGATTTTTGGCAAAAACTCTCAGAGTAAATATAAATTTCCGTGTAAAATTTCTTAAAAATCTATTGTTGGGAGTCGACTTTAAAGTGTAGGCCCCGCAACTTATTTATAAAAAACACACAATATACATAAGTGGTGTGAGAAACTAGGCCGTAGTCCTGATTGAAGCATCGTAATAACGAATTAAGTAAGTTTTGGTACGATAAGATAAAATGTGGGCGGAGTTAGGAATTAAAATAACGCAATGTAAGCGTAAATATGGCATTAAATAAAATTCCTGCTTATATTTATCATTTTTTTGATATGTTAAGTTACATTAAGAAGCTTTTATAGCATTTAGTGGATTAAAGTTGCCACGATATGATCCCTTTATTAACAAGACGACTTCTAAAATATTTTGCCAATATTCGAACTGACGGATACAATAAAGTTTTTCCGATATGGGTCAGTGGAAACTTCAAATATTTAGCAATACTGAGCTCCTGAAGAATGACAACAGTAGCGGTCCTCTGGAGCAAATAGACCGTGCTTTGGCTAGAAGAAAATCCTTATTAAATCGTGCATAATGATCTTGTATAAAAGTTTTATTCGATAAAACGAATGATATGACGCTATGACGAATCGACGTCTCTTTCAAAATCTTGTGCTAGACCAGAGGTATTCTCTTAAGTATAAAAAACTGCACGAATTGCTTTGCTTAGGTTTAGGTTAGAAGACAAGTACAGTACCCGGAGGTCCAGTTGACCCATTGTACAACGTCCTAAAGGGGAGAGAATAATATGGGAGATAGGGAAAAAGGAGAATTAGGAAAAAGGAATTACACAGGCTAACAAAACACACAAGAGAGCTCGACTACACTATTGTAGCTCTAGCACTTCTCAACCAGCTCAAACTAATAATGAATCTATGGAGAGCCTTTATGTCGGCCCTCGACACAGAATTCAAACTCTCAAAGAAGCCCCTGCCAAGGGTCTTCAACCTCAACCTACTAAGGGCTGGACAGTTACAGAGGAGGTGTTCGATTGTCTTCAACTCTTCCTCATCGCAACATATTCTGCAATAGTCCGGCTGGGATCTTTTCCAGATCGTTGTCAGCGATCTAATCTTTCTAAGCCGATTATGCTGACCATAAAATGAACTGTGTACTGTAGGAACTTTGCAAACAGATTTATTTTTCGAAATAAATTTACACAATTTGGAAGAAACGTTCTGGTGTTAAAAGATTCGTGATGATTTGTCAAACTTTATGGAAAAGAAATGTCAACATTTGATCTGTTTTGTTATAGGGAGGCAAGTCGTATCACATTTACATTTAAAGGTCTTAAAGTGTGCATTTTTATCAAACAGGTATTTGTAGGAAAGAGCAGGAGAAATGCTCTTTCAAACTCGTCTTTAACCAAGAAGTGCTTTTAATGGTACGTGAGGACTCCAGGTTTTAACTAGTTGAGCATACTTAAGTAACAATTCCAGACTTTCGGTCATTGAATTGAAGTCTAATTTCCTAAGTATCTTATCATTACACTGTAGCTCCCTAATTGGCCACCAATTTTCACAAGGGAGAAATGACCCAGTTTATTGTCCGCTTCAACGCCTCCTTTACCTTTGCTATATTCCCTCCTGATGTGGATTTTGATCAAGCATTTTATATTCCTCAAAAGTTTTTAAGTTACCCAGACCCATTGGGTTTGTCTTACCCTTTGGTTGATAGATATTGCTGTACAGAATTGGGCCTAGGAGAGGTACAAACTATACGATGTTTGAACAACTTTCAATACAAGATGTGTAGGCGTTAAAATGTTATTGAAATCCAAAGAAATCATAGGATTACGACGGAGCTAAAAACTGCTGACTCGTTAACCATATTTATTCTATTTGTCAGACTGATATTTGTGCGTTTAAGCACAGGATCTTCATTCTAATGTTTCGCTTTTTAACATCTTTTTCTTCATCTTTTTCCATACTACCAGCTAATGGAGATGTCATTGTAACTCTACTACCCGCCAATACCAAATATCCTTGGGTAACACCGGCTATATTTAGGCCAGAATTAGTGCCCGAAGAATTAATGGCTCAGGGGCTAACTGTAAGTAGAATGAACATCTTGCACGGAGTAAATCGATAATAAAATTTCAATTTTCAACAGCTAACCGTGGAAGAATATGTCCATGCCATGGAAACACTGGTTAACGATTATCGTTTTACCGTCTATAACATCTGTTATAAACGGATTTTGGTCTGCTGGATTCTATTTGCGTTTTCTGTTCTGCTGACTCTATTGTTTTCGGGCCTGCAAGGTGTGGCCTTGTTTTCCTTGGGTGTAGGCTGGCTATTCCTTAATGCCGCCGCCATATTCCTATGCATGTGGGTGAAATTGCGTTTGGCTCGAGGTCTCGAGAAATGTTTGGCACGTGTTAATAAGCAGCTAATAAAGCACAAAATCCTTTTGATATTGGATGATCGAGGACGGATATCGTGTCATAAAGTGAATTTATGTTTTCTATACTTTGATTCAGGACCTTGTGTAAACTTTTTAAATGAATTCCTTGAACACACGGAACAAAATGGCGGTGAAGCGATTAAAGCTGGCTGGGAAGCCAAATTGGATATTGATTTGAATGATATTGTCATACAAGGCTCAAATCCAGTGCGTTTGTCTAGGAAACAGGTGTGTACATAACTTTATTTTACTATTTTCCTATAGAAATTGAAATTCATTTACACATAAACACATTTCAATCGATGTAAATAATGTCATTGTGTTGTCATGCATACATACATACGTGCATTGAATATTAAATTTCCATTTCTCTTACTCTTACTCAAATTCAACCTCAAACTCTACACATATTTAATAATTTTTGTTTGTTATCGATAAATAAGCGTTTAAATTACATTTTATATATGAATTATCATAAGAAAAAAAACGAAACAAAACTTCCCCTATTTTTTTTTTTTTTTGTGTGTTATATTGTACGAAATTTTTAGGCTGTGGCCCAAGAAATCTATCTCAGCTATTTACAACGTTGGGGCAAAGATTTCTTAAGACGTCGTCTTGACTGGACTGTGCAAGAGGCTGGTGTCCATGAAACTCCACGTCATTTACAATCATCGATTTGCCCCTGCCAGTACGAGGAAGAAGTTTTGCGCAATAAAATTAAAACACATTTACAGCGCAAACAATGTTGTGGCCTTAATTGTTTGGGTTGTTGGTTATAAAATATATCCTATGCATACACATACGTACTTAAAGGATGTATAAAAAGGAATGTTATTAAATGTTTTAATTAAATTTATTTAGTTGTTCTTTCTGTTTAACTTTATGAAAAACACTTTTTTGTTAATTTTAAATTTGTAACATTTTGAAAATGCTTTTGAATTTCTTATGCAACTGTATTGCTTTTTTTGAAATTGTAGTTTTTAAAAATTATAATTTTATTGTAACACTTTTATAATTATATTACTTGGAAAATATACGTATTTAATAATTAATACATACTGACAATTAGATTTTTCTTTTCTTTTTTTGTTTACACTTCACTGGTTAATTCAATACATTTTACTCATGATTACTTTTACATGATATACCTAATTTACTTTATTTTATATGTTTTAATATTCGTTTACCTAAAAATTATTTAAAATTGTAATCATTTTTATTTTTTTTTAAATATTTTTTACATTATTTTACCGTTATTTTTTATTCTTTACACAATTTGCATACATTATTTACAATTACTTTACGTTAAACATTTTGAAAATTTTTTCTAATCCGTTATTCGTTGTTTCCACCATATTTTTATTCTTTACGCAAATAGTGCACATTGTTTACACTTCAGTAGTTAATATAATACATTTTATACATGATTGTTTTTACATGATATACTTACTTTATATTATTTTATGTGTTTTAATATTTGTTTACTTCAAAATTATTTAAACAAATAATCATTTTTATTTTTTTAATTATTATTTACTTACAATTTATATTACTTTATCGTTTTTTATTCAGAATTTTTATTCTTTACACTATCAATTTACATTATTTACATGTTTTAGTTTTGATAAAACCGATTTACTTTACGTTTAACACTATGTATTTAAAATGTTAACTCGTTACCCATTTTTTCCATCACATTTTTATTCTTTACATGAGTAATATACATCATTTACATTTCCCTAGTTAATTCAATTCATTTTAGACAGGAATATTTTTGCTTACATAATGTTTTATGTTTTTCAATCATTTTTAGCCTTAAAAAATATCTTTTACATGGAATTTTAATTATTATTACATTATTTACACACAATTTTTATTCTTTACATCAATAATAATACAGTATTGACCTGTTTTAGTTTTGTAGGAGTTACTTGCTTAGGGTTAAACATTATGAGTGAAAAATTATTTTTCTTTACCTATTTTTTACATAAAATTATTATTCTTTACACAACTAATTTTCAATATTTACATATTTTGGATAAACATTATTTACACAGAATTCTTATTCTTTACATAACTAACATACAATATTTACATATTTTAGTTTTGGATAAAAATTATTTACTTTTCTGACATGTGGCAAGTGCTGAAAATTTTAATTCTTTACCTATATTTTATACAACATATTCATTATTTATACCTTAATTACGCATTATTTACATGTCTCAATTTTTTTTTAAACTTTTTTATAATTATTTACACAATATTATTATAATTTAGCTACAATTTACATTATTTTAAACCAAATTTGTTTTTTTTTTGCCTATTGAATTTACATTACTCTTTCATAATTCTTATTCGGAGTTATTCTCTAAATTATTATTACTTACTAATTTTTTTTTTATTATTTACACAAGTAATTTACATTGTTTTTAGTTTTCAGTTTTATTATGTAAAAAATTTAAAAAAATTCTAATTATTTACATATTGTTACATTGTAGATTTATCCTGCATATAACGTAACGATAATTATTTACTTTGCAAAACCTATAATTTACTTAGAACTTATATTATTTAAATATTTTTTTCATTTGCTTCGAATTTGCTTTGTTTACCTACTGAGTTAATGTTATTTCCTTGCTTTGTAATAATTATTTACTCTGAGCTACCTGTTGTTAACGTACGTTTTACATTATTTTTCGATATTTTACTTTAAGTTTTTAGCTCTTCCATAAAAATATACGTAGCTGCAAAAATTTATTTCTTTTGTGACAACTCTTTACCTTGAATTATATATTATTTACTTCCAATTTACATTTTTGAAAAATTATTTTATTTAATTTGTATTATTTAATTACATTTATTACATTCTTTCTTTGTCAGAGCTTTGTTAGATAATTGTTTATATTGAAAAATATATTTAACAAAAATTTATTTATTTTTTACATGGGTTTACACATGATTCATACTGCTTACATGGTTTAACTTTATAAATTGTTTAGAACTTCAATAATTTCGAAGCATACATATGCTCCTTTCATTTCCTATACTTTAATATACTCTTCATTTACTATTTCATTCCACAACCATTTCCACATTTTCTTTTTTACGTGTTTTACACAAAAATTACATACGTCATACATACAGCATACATTATTTACCTATAGCATACGTTATTTATATTTAATATACTCTTCATTTACTATTTCATTCCACAACCATTTTCATATTTTCTTTTTTACGTGTTTTAATACAAAAATTACACACGTCATACAAACAGCATACATTATTTACCATACGTTATTTACATGCTTATGTTCTCCTAACATTTTTGAAATTCAATTCATTCTGTATTAATTTATTTTCTATTTATTTGAAATATTTTTCAAAATATAAAGATTGATGTAATATTTTTCCTTTACAAATACATTTTTTACGTATAACTTAAATGTTGTTAAAATGTAAGACTTTTCTTTACATATTACATACATTCGTTACATATTATTTACTCACACTATATCGCCATTGTTAACGTTTATTCATATAGATTTGGTATTTTTACATGCAATTTTACACAAAATTTACATGCTCTAGCCTTTTTCAGAATTATGTAATATTCCTGAGGTATCCTTAAAAATAGTTTTCATTAATTACAAAACTCTTGCATACAGTGAACTCGCGAAAACGTGAACAAATTTCTTTTTCCACAGAGTATTCTAAAACTTGTACAAAATTTGAAAGCTCTTAAACGTGAACACTTTTTTATATTTTGTTTTTTAATCTGTTTTTAAATTGTGAAATCTTTAGAAATTTACGATCAAATTAAAGAAAATGATCGTGGTTTTAACACTAGTGACGGATGGCTTCAAAAATTTATATAAAGATTTGGTGTTCGCCTTCTTAAAATTTCCGGAGAAAAGCTTTCTGCGCAGCCGCAATATGTTGACCCACTTAAGGAAAAGTTAAAAGCAAAAATGGAAGAAATCTCTCTTTGTGAAGATCAGCCTTATAATGCTGATGAATCCGGTTTATATTAGAAGCAGTTGCCATATAAAACATATTTGTCATTACTGGAGAAAAGTGCTACAGGCGCGAAGATGGAGAAACAACGATTAACTTTCATGGGCTGTTCAAATTCGTCGGGGACTCACAAACTTAACGTAATTTACTGGTAATTGGGAAATCTAAAAATCAAGGAATTTTCAAAAACTTTACTTGTCCAGTGAATTACAAATTCTCCAAGTCAGCATGGATGACATGTAAAATTTTTTATGACTGGTTTCATCAGTGTTTTGTTAAAGAGGTAGACTTCAACTGACAAATTTAAAACTGAAAACTTTGTTATAATTTTTGGCCTTAGGTTACTGAGTTCTTGACTAAAAAGGGGCTACCGGTAAACGCCCTTCTGTTAATAGACAATGCCCCTTCACATCCGGCTGAATCCCAATTGATTTCTGATGACGGATTCATTTGTGCAATGTTTTTGCCACCCTACGTCACATCGTTAATTCAGTCCATGGACCATAATGTTTTTAAAATAACAAAATTGTATTATAGAAACAGTCTCTTGGCATTAGTGGCTGGAAAACAAACAGAATTGCTAAATTCTATTAAGATGTTAACTATAAAAGATGCAAATAATCTTTTGGACTCAGTATGGAGTGGAATTTCGCAACAAATTTTAAACAATTGCTGGAAAAGTATTTTAAATTTAGTTTCGGACAAAGATGACACCGATGATTTTTTACTTATTAAAATATTATTTTTCATATTAAATTTTGTTTTTGAATTTGGGTACTCGATAACGTGAACAAACTCGAAAATGTGAACTGCCTTGGTAAAAATTAGTTCACGTTATCGCGAGTTCACTGTATATATTTATACCTTTAAGCTCTGTAATGAGTATACTTTGGTTTAAAATATTTTCTCTTCACACTCATTTACATCACTTTCCCATTTCACTATGCTTATGGTGTATTTTCGACCTGTACATAATATACATTATTTACCTCTTGAAACTATATTATTTAAATATTTTGATTTCTACCGCTGACTTTTTTTATATTTTTGATTGACGTTATTCACAATACTTAATTACTTTTCTATAAAATTTAAATTGTTCAGTCGTGTAAAATTTTGTTTAAATATTACAAAAAACATACAAACTATGCTTGTCTGTTTGGCTGTCTCTAAACTGTTTTTAACTACCTATGTTGAATATATTACATCATCTTCATTATTTAAATGAATGGATAACTTTTGACATTATGATCGGTTATTAAATTCTTTTTAGCAATTTTTCCCACCGGAAACTTAAATTTACATTCATTATCATTCTTTACATATGTAAATCTTGAAGAACTTCTTCTGCATTGGCTTGGCTACACTATGCTTTGCAAATTTCATTTCAATTTCAAGTAGCATTTGATTTCTCTCTGGCGTGTAGTAACTAATTGTAAAAAATCAAATTGAAAGTAGGCTTTGTCTGGATTAATACATTTTGTTAATAGTCATCTGGAATATGTTTAAATGTTATAAATATACTGTAGACTTTCAGATAATTAAGCACTAATCAAGTCTCGCTGTTACTCTAATTTCGACACCTTATATAGTATCAAACTCCATTATATAGCTTAATAAATAATTACTGTATTATCTTTTTAAACCGCATTATCAAATTTATTGTAGTGTTTAGCTTTTTTTCACTTATTCTACCTGTAGAACCATCACTCTTTTCAAATTTTCATTTTCACACCATTCTCCAAGCATTATCCATTTGTCTTTTTTCTGTTTGCCTTGTTTTTTTTTGTCTATTTATCGTTAAATTCATAATCGAAATACTCGTAAAACCAAAAACCGAACAAAAAATTTCCAGGAACGTGGCGTACAATTGTATTTACGTTACGCCTCACGCTGGGGACGTGATGCCATACGTGGACTGGTGGATGTAACGCCTTTGGAGCCGGGTCGCCATTGCGGTCAATTCCAGTGTCCCTGTCAATACATCAAACAACATTTACAGTGTAAACCAAGAGGCAAGTTTAAATGTTTCAATTTCGTTTATTGGGTGTTGGCATCTGAACGTTATGACTAATGGGGGTGCATCACACATATAATTTGTAATTGCACGAGAAGCATTACCGAAAAAAAATAAGAAAAAATTTCATTATCGATTAACCACATCTTATTTTGAGCAGCATTTAACCAACATTTCTCTGTTTTCTTGATTGAAATTTTTCGAATAATTTTTCGAATATTTTTTAAAATTTTTTTGTTTTTTTTTTGTTATAATTTGATTCCACAGTTGTTTTGAATAATGTTGGTCAAGTAGTTTGGACACGTTCTTCGATGTACGGTAATTGAATGAACAATCGATTGATTGATTGATTGGATGCTCTCTCTAGTGCAATTACAAATTTTATTTAAAAAAAAATTTTTTTAACATTTTTTTAGATTTATTTTATATTTTAAATGTTTGTAAAAGATTAATTTTTGTAAAAAACTTTTGTTTAAAAATTATAAAAATTTTTTTTTATAATCTTTTTGTAAGCTTACATACCTATTGTCTTAGAAAATCCGCTTGGCATTCAGCTTGTAATCCTTATAGTAATTGCCGTATTTACTTAAATAAATTGTTTTGTTTTTTTTTTAATCTTATTTCACTATTTTGTATTGTATTATTAACAATATTTTGTATATTTTTTAAATCTTTTGTATTTTTCCTTTAATTATCTTAATATTGTTCTCTTTCCACTCTCGTAAAAATATTAATTTTTGTACAATAATTGAATTTGTTTGTATATTTTTTTTATCTTTTTGTTTAATAAAGTTTTAGTAACAATTTCAATCGGTTTTTGTTTTATTTTTATTTTTCATTTAAATTTCTTTGTTTAATTAAAAAATTAATTTTTTTTTTCATAATTTTATAGGTTATGCTTGTGGTTGCGTTGCATATGGTTCGGATCCCAGTTTTCAAAATCGTTATTAAATTTTTGCCACAAATTTTTATTACAAAATTTCTTTAATTTTTTTTCAATAAAGTTTTTAAATTTAAAATAAAAAATAATTTGTTATTTATTTTAATTAATTTCTTTGTCCTTGCCTTTCCGTTCCTGAAGACTTAATAAAAATGGCTTCAATTGCACTGTCAAATACAATTCTTACTCAAAAATATTTCAGTTCATAGTCATAACAGACATCTGAAACGGATTTCAGGGCAGGGAGATGGAACAGTTGCATAGTTATCATATGTGTATTGTGCTTAACATTTTAAGCACGACAGATATCGCTTTCTATTATCACAATGACCCTAAGTATACCGATAAACTTTAAAAAAAAATGGTTCCATGATAACCGCTAATAAGTTCTTGATCGCATTCAGCACCTCCGCTGAGTTTTGAGAAGATATGTTATTCTTACTAGTTGCGTACTATAAACAGACACTGAGACGAACTTGCGTTGTTATAACCGTGACAATTAGAATCTCTCTTTAAGCGGTGCTCTAGGCTCTGTAATATTTAAGCTCGCTGCATAAGGTAGGGAAAACCAAAGCCATAGACTATGGTTAGTATAGCGGAAGACAAGTACATCATGAGACTTAAGAGGGGGTACCTTAAACTCAAAAATCTAATGGCAGACAGTTCTCGCCTTAACTATCCCCTAGGCAGTACCAGCATATACTAAGATTTCGAGAAATGCTTCACAACGAGACAACAAGTAAAACTGATTATTGCAACTTCTAAGAGTAGAAACATTTTGTGGTGTACACATAGGTGAAAGAAGCGAAGGTCTTCGGTGTCAGACTGAAATATTCAAAACCTATTGGGAAACTCACGAGTTTGCTTTAAGCAAAGTTTTACGCAATCGAAAGATGTGCTCAGATCATCTTGGGAAAAACAAACAATACTATTTGACACTCAGGCCGACATTCGAGCACTCAGATTTCATGATTAACTTGAGATGTAAATAGAAATATAGACAGATTAATTTGAGAGATGTGTAGATTCTATGCCTATGATAAGCCCAAAAACTTTCTAAGTATGGGGATGAGAAAGAGGGATTTATAGGCGAGCACTGGTCGAACACTATTCTCAAGTCAATGGTTTTTGAGTTAAACTAAACTTCTGTCCTATAATTACAATGAGAAGTGATTTGAATTATACATCAGATCTATCCACAAGTAGTTTGATGATAGTAACTGAAATTTTGTCGAGCATTGTAAACTTTAAGAATACTTTTTAAGGATAGAAATCGATTCAAACTTATTATTTAGACGACGTGATGAGGAGAACGAACCATCATAGCACATACTTGGAACCTGTGTAGTGTTAATGCATCAAAGAAGAAAAAAAACCAAAGTATTTATCAAGTAATAGGCAGGGACATCTTATTGATGTCGAGCAGCTTCCAGAAGTTTGCCAGAACAACAGGTTTGAGGGATATCCTCTATTCTATCCTAGGTTTGAAGGCAGTACAACAAATCGTTTGATCGCGGTATTCTACGACCTCTAATTTGTGTTAATTCCATTTTCTTTTAAATATCTGTCGGTCAGTAGTAACCAATTATGAGTTTTTGGTTAATCCATTTTTAGTAGGGTCCATCCCGAAACTGTAATCCTGGAAATTTTGAAATATTGTACACGCTTGTGCGACCTGTATGGAGTGGTGTAGGCTTTAAATCGTCGATTAAAATGCCTCAAGTAATGCACTTAATTAACCTCAGTTGGACAATTATTAACAGATATTAACAGGAGGAAGAAAAGAAGTTCTTATATAACCGATAAGGAATTTAAAAGAATGAATTGATTAAAATAAATTTACAAAAAAA
Source organism: Sarcophaga caerulescens (assembly GCA_927399465.1). NCBI lineage: Eukaryota > Metazoa > Arthropoda > Insecta > Diptera > Sarcophagidae > Sarcophaga > Sarcophaga caerulescens. Next base: position 91,389,280 of record OV656866.1, on the reverse strand, counting down.
TAAAAAGATCTGCTGCTGATCGGACGGAATAGATGATGCTCGAGCGAATCTATTTGTAGATAAACTAAAGGTGAATATATCAATCGGTTGCAATATTATTGGAAAAGTAACTTGAACTTTAAAAACAGTATTTAAAAGAATGAATTAATTAAAATAAATTTACAATAAAACAAAAGATATCTGATCTGCTGCGAACCTGATCGAACAAAAGGTACTACAGCGATATATATATTTGTTGATGAACTAAAGGCGAATGCATTAATCAGGTTAAATATTATTGAAAAAGAAACTTGAACTTTAAAAACTCTCCATAGGACAACTCATGGGGCTTACGCCTTCTTAATATAGTTCTATGTTGTAATTGGGATAACCAATTGATGTTAAATTATCTGAATATTGTTTAGTATACATCAAACATGATTTGAATAAAATTATACGGAGCTATTGGCCTTTAAATCACTTTTCTACTGGGCCGCTTTATTTTACATGGTATGAGCAGTATAAATACATATGTAGATTTTCAGCGAATAATCATATATCTCTTAAGATTAGTACATCGCGTAGCTTATTGAATTTGCTTTGTGTGATCTATAATTTTCTCCTCTTTAGATTATCAATTTATGCTTTTACTATTCACCCTGTTTTCATCATGAGTCCTTTTGAAGGTTAATATATCCTTTTTAACAATTCTCTGTGGCTTAATTACACTGTCTAAATGAGAAAGTCACGTTGTGTTGTGTTGCTTATAACTTCATTAAAAAAAAAACTGAACAATTTTTTTTCTCTCTCTCTCTCTGCTTTTTTATTTCTCTCCTGTCATATTTAATTAGAAACAGAGTCACAAATTTTTTCCTTGAACTTCTGTGTTCAGAGTATCCACTGCCAATTTTAACTCATCTGTATGCGAAAAACACAAAAATTTATCGATGATTTCAAATCAACCATAAAATTTTTGTATTTGAAGCAATTAATCAAAAATTACTGCAACAAACCAGAGAGAGAGAAAAACATTTTAGAAAAAAATCGTCATCAACAGACTAACACAAAGTGAGCAGTAGCAGCAACAAACAAAAAAAATAGTATAAAATTGGACTGCATGACATGCCAAAAAAGTATTGAAATGGAAAATTATTGGAAAAAAAGAGGAAAATCAAGAGAAAAAAGTGCACAAAATGTTGCAACGAGTTGTGCATAAAATATGCCTAATTTACGCTGCTCTACAGAAAAAATAAAAAAACCAGGACCACAGCAACAACTACATTAACATCAGCAACAAAAATCAATGGCTATGCTAAGAGCATTGGCTGACAAGTTATCAAAAGAAATGAAATCATTATTAAGCACAGGACGAGAAAAAGGAGAGAGGGTAACAGAGAAAAAAAAATGGAAGCCTTCGAGAAAAAAAATTCACCGTACAGGAGACATCTTGTACGAATGGAATACAACAAAAAAAAAAAACCAAAAAAAAAACGCAAAAAGAAAACGAATGCAATTTAAAATCAATTTAGCGCTATTGCTGATTTAGCGTCTTTTTGTGGTTGCCTTACAACGCAAAAAAAGAAAACATTTTCGAAAAAGAGCTAAAAAACTAGTAGAAAAAAAAACATGTTTAAACGTTTCATTCTGTTAAGAGAAATAGCACAGAAAACATACATTTTTCTTTGGGTTGTATGCCAGTAAATGGTATGATAATAAGGAAAGATACTTGAAAATTGGTTACAGCCACTACAATCCTTCGGAAAAATCGATGGAGAAGAAGAAAAACATTGTGAAGATTCAAGAAAAACGAGTTTTAAATTGTTCTTGTGGGGAAAAAGTAAATTACAATAGAATGGATAGGTAATAGACGAATAGAGAGTTTGTTATAACGTATTTCAATGAAATTTCTACAGATAAAAAGGACGGTTTTCAAAGGATATTTTTGTTTTCGAACGTCCCCGGCCTCACACTAACCCACCCTCACCCGACCGCGGAGGGCTCGTCCCCATTACGTAGGGACACGTACACACTGCAGTCCGGACTGTAGCGGGTAAGGGAAAAGTAATGGCAACGAGAACATACATCAGCTACAGAACTTAATCACAAGCTGAGTAAAGCTACAACAGCCAGAACTACCTAAGACAATAACGAGAATACATTTTTATATAATAATTTACAAATTAAAGCAAGCATATATATTGGTTCCTGGATTTGTACGTACGTACATATGTAATTGGTTAGTACAACCCTTCAATAGGATTTCGACCTAGTTTCTCATGTTGTGTGTATTAATTTTATACATGAGTGGCGGAACCCACAGGTTGACATCATCTCCCAAAGATAGATTTGACACATTACCTATTGGACTACCGCGACATCTTGGATTTCCAATTCAGGCAATTCTCCTGCTTATTGATGCTGTAGGGTTTGCTATCGAGTCTTTCATTAAGCACTTAAATTTAAATAAAATAGAGTGTATGTGGCATTATATATGGAATAGTATCGATCCAATGTCCACCACTTCTTTTCTCTGGGTTTAATAGGTCAGTTGTGGGGCAATTGTCTATGCAACTGACGCGGTTCTTACAAATTCGGGCAGACATGTGAGTCCTATTAGGGACACAATGTAGTTTACCCTTCGAAAAGTTGGTGAGTGGCAATCTGATTGCGGCCCAATCGAATGTGGTACTTTATGCTAGAAAGAACAAATTGCTATCATTTCGTCAATGGAGTTTGTTTGGGACGAACTTACATTTAAAGATGAGGCGCACTTCTTATGACCTATTCTGAAAAAGGCGAAAAGGCCTGTCTATTGCCATCTATACTTGTAAGAAAATGTAGTGGAAAAAATGGGATCATGGATCTAGGATGGCTATAAGCTATAGGATGCGAGCTATCCGCATCCTATCCAGTGGCAGGAGAACTAATTCAATACTACATCTACGTTTCAACGCCGAAGGTAATCTTACACCTCTTTCCACTCGACGCTATTTGAAAGCGCTTGACTGCTAACCCTAAAACCCTAAGAGTTACATGTTTACGAACTACCCTAATACTTTCTTTATCTCTTTATATTTACATTCCTTAATTTAACTTTAATTCTTCTTTTTACTTAATTTATTATTACTTGCTTTAATTCTAATTATTAATATTTTCTATCATCCAAAATTATCAACTATTTTCTTTTAAATTACTTACTTACTGTTATTTTTAAACTATATAAAAAGAACCGAATATTGTAACAAGAAGGCTAGAATATAAGTGTCAGTCTTACTGTTATAAAAGAGTCGAATATTGTAACAAGAGAGCTAGAATATAATTGTCGTTTTGAATTGTAACATCAAAAAAAAAAAATTTTAAAAAAAATTAAAATTTATAATTTTCAAGACAATTTTGAAAAACGCATTTTATTTTGTTATAATCAATTAAGTGGCGCAGTCGTTATACGAACCAAGTTTAATTATTAAAAAAAAAAAAAATTCCATAAGCGAAGTTTTTCTGCATAAAAATTAAACTAAAACCTATTTTATAAAATATTCTTTGGCAAATTTTAAATCATTTGTCCAAATAAAAGAATATTATTAAAACTATTGACAATTTTAAAACACAAATTGTCAACAAAAAAAAATACAAGAAAACATTAAGAGCAAAGGAAAAATAAAGCAGGAATAAGCATCATTTGTTCCAGAATTAACAACAATTGATGAAAAACAACAACAACTAGCTAGAGCAATATCAATCGTCACATTGTAAAGAACATCAGCAAAAATTAATTCATCAGAACAATAGCACAATATTGCAATCATGGCCTTCAATGCGTTTGATCTCTTGGAAGGTGTACCCGAATTCGATGGCAGAACAGAGGATTTGGAAATGTTTACGAAACATGTTGAGGAGATTCGTAAATTTGTTGATGCTTCTCTACTTGTTTTATTTGATTTAAGGGTAAGAAACAAAATCGTATCAAGGGCAAATATTGCTCTTATTAATAACAATAATCCAACTAAATGGGACGAGATTAAGGTATTATTAAGAATTAATTTTAACATATCAGAAAGTATAGAGAGTATTGTTAATAAAATAAAAGTTGCAGAGTTTAGAAATGATGTCAGTGATTTTTACGAATATATGTTAAAATTATTAACAAAATTAAATTTGAAAACAAGTATAGATAGAGAAAACGAGCAATGGTATAGTTGTAAGAATAATGAGAATATGGTATTGAAAATTTTTATATCAAAATTGCCTAATGAACCAAAATTAGTATTGAATTCCAGAAATCCTCATTCATTATTAAAAGCCAAAGAAATACTAATAGAAACTGAGTATTTTTATACAAAAAAATCAAATTTTCAAAACGTAAACAATTCAGACAATAACAAAAATAAAAATTTTAATTATAATCGTAATAAAAAATTTACTAATTCTCAATTATATTCACAATCTTATAATCCTAATTCCAATCAATTTTTGCAGAACAATAATAGAATCATTCCTAATAATGATAATAATTTTCGCCAAAGCAACAATAACCCAAATAATTTTCCAAATCAATATCGGACAATTAACTACAATGATAATTTTCAAAGTTCACGACAAGCACAAAATAACGCAGGAAATTTTCAAAATCGTGGAATATCGCAGAATGTTAATAATAATAGTAGTATCATTAGTGGCAATAACCCTGTAAACCTTGATACAATTAGGTCTCAACAGTCTAGTGTTAATAGCTCAAATAGAATGGACGTTAGCAATATTCAGGTTTCAAATTTTCAATTACAGGCCGAAGAGCTTTACCCTGTATAGTTGTGCAAACAAGAACCATTCCAATTAAATTATTATTAGATACAGGATCTGGTACTACACTGATAAGGAGAGGCTTATTTCATAGTTCTTTTAGAACAGAACTTGAAAATCCTATTATACTCGACACTATTTGCTCTAAAACTGCGACATCTTCAAAGATAACAATTCCTCTTTTTAAAGAATTTAATTCACCTGGTGCAAGAATTGAAATGTTAGAAACGGAAATATTTAGTGATTTCGATGGCATTTTGGGATGCAATATTTTAAAACCATTAGGAGCGAAAATTGATTTAAAGGAGAATTTATTGATAACTTCAAATGCTAAAATTCCACTAGTGTATGAAAATTCTTCTGTAGAATACAATGAAAATGATAAATCATATTTAGAGACCACAGTAATAGATGTAAATTTTAATGAACCTAAAATAGAATATTTAACAGAAAGATTAAAAACAGACAATTTGAATAATGAAGAGATTGAGGAATTAACAAAATTAATTAGGAATTTTAAAAATGTTTTTTATATAGAAGGTGATAATTTATCTGCCGTAGTTAAATACAGACATAGGATACCGACAATTAATGATATTCCTGTGTATTCGAAAACATATCGTTTTCCACAAATACACAGGGAAGAGGTTGAAAAACAGATAGATGAAATGTTAAAATCGGGAATAATAACCAAATCTTGTAGCCCATACAATGCTCCAATTTGGGTTGTACCCAAGAAAATTGATAATTCAGGAAAGCAAAAATGGAGAGTAGTAGTAGACTATAGAAAATTAAATGACGTAACTATAGAGGACAAATTTCCCATTCCTAATATGGAAGACTTATTTTCAAAATTAGGGAACTCTCAATATTTTAGCACTATAGATTTGGCTAAAGGATTTCATCAGATCCCTATATTACCAGAGGACAGACATAAGACTGCATTTTCTACTTCAACTGGCCACTATGAATTTACAAAAATGCCTTTTGGCTTGAAAAATGCCCCAGCATCATTTCAGAGAATGATGAACGAAGTTTTGCAGGATTACATTAATAATATATGTGTAGTCTATTTAGACGATATTTTAGTATTTTCGACTTCTCTTCAAGAGCATATTTTGTCATTGAGAAAAATTTTTCAGAGAATCTCTGATTATAACCTAAAAGTACAGGTAGACAAATGCAATTTCTTTAAACACGAGTCAGAATATCTTGGCCATATTATAACGCCTGACGGGATTAAACCAAATCCTGGTAAGATTTCCGTAATACAGAAAATATCACTTCCAAGAACAATTAAGGAAATAAGATCCTTCCTAGGCTTAACTGGTTTCTACAGGAAATTTATAAAAGATTACAGCCAAATTGCATTACCAATGATTTCATATTTAAAGAAAGGCTTACATATAGATGTGAATAATCAGAATTACATTGATTCCTTTAACAAATTAAAGAAAATTTTATGTACTACTCCAGTCTTGTCCTTTCCAAACTTTGACAAAATGTTTGTTTTGACAACAGATGCCAGTAATGACGCCTTAGGTGCGGTTTTATCGCAGGATGGACACCCAATCGCTTTTTCGTCAAGGACATTAAACCAACATGAGCTTAATTATAGCGCAATAGAAAAGGAATTGTTAGCGATTGTGTGGTCAATTAAATATTTCAGACCCTATTTATTTGGACGAAAATTTAAAGTACAAACTGATCATCGACCACTTATGTGGCTTAGTTCTTTAAAGGAGCCTAATATGAAACTACAAAGATGGAAAATTCTATTAAATGAATATGACTTTGAAATCGAGTACATTAAGGGAAAAACAAATCAGGTTGCAGACTTTCTTAGTCGTGTAGATGTTAATGCCTTAATGGAAAATGAGGAAACTGTAAATACTGACAGAGCTACAATTCACAGTGGAAAGGAAAACTTGAACGACCATATTCTTATTTCGGAATCTCCAATTAATATATTTAAAAATCAGATTGTAGTGATGTTGGGAAAAAAGTATAATTATGAAAAACTTACTTTATACGATAACAAAACTAGACATATAATAACATTAAAGGAGTATTTTGAGGAAAAAGTACTAGATTTTTTGAGACAAATTTTTCCTATAAAGGGAACAGTGGCAATTTTTTGTGGAAATTTTGAACTTTACAAAAATCTCCAACAGACAATAGTTCATTATTTTTCAAATTTATCGGGAATGAAATTTTTACGTTGCTCTAAATTTATTAAGGATATATATGATATAGAGAATCTTTTGGAAATAATTGCAAAATATCACAATGATAAGAATCATAGAGGGATAGAGGAAACATTTCTAGAGTTGAAGGATAAAATATACTATCCTAATCTGAAAAGGGAAATTCATAAATTTATTAATAATTGTACTATATGTAATATGTGTAAATTTGATAGAAGGCCTATAAATACAAAGCTTTGTGTTACGGAAACGCCTATTCAATCAAACGAAATAATTCATGTCGATATATGGTTTTTGAACAAGCAGACAACTTTTTTAACTTGTATTGATAAACTTTCTAAACATGTTTCAGTACATTATATAAGCGACAAAAATTCCGTAACTATTGTTGAAAAACTAAGGGAAAGATTCTCCGTTTTAGGAAAACCAGGAAAGATAATTGCTGACAACGAATTCAACACAGCATTTATTAGAAATTTTTTGAACGCAGAAGGTGTAGAATTTCACATCACATCTCCGAATACACATACTGGGAACTCGGATATAGAACGGTTCCATTTAACATTGAATGAACATATAAGACTGTTTAAATTGGATCGAAAGGATAATGACTTAGATGATAAGGCACTTGTATATAAATCTGTACAAATATATAATGATTCCATACATAGCACAACGGGATATAAACCAAATGATTTACTTCACAACAAAGTGGATAAATCAGTATGGGATACGTTGCATAAGAAAATTCATGAACAAAAGATTGATAGAATTAGGAAAATTAATGAAAATAGAGCAGATTGTCATGAATATACAGAGAGAGAATTAGTAAAGAATCTTGGGTTTCAGAATTTGAAACAAAAACCAAAATATATAATAAAACAAGTTAAAGAAAAAAAGAACACGCATTTTATTGATGAAAAGAATTGCAAAAGAGATAGACAGATTGTTAAAAGAATTTTTAAATACCAAAATGAAATACCAGATGTAAAGTTTGACAGAAAAATCACTGGCAGAAATTATTCGAAAACTAAATAAAAAATCTAAAGAGAGGAAAAACAAATCATTGAATAACAAGTAATGGATTTAATTAATCAGACTCAATATAATGTATTGTAATATATAATATGTACAATTAGTTTATAAGAATTTATATGTATATTTTTAATTAAAAATCATTGCTAATATTTAAAATACTTGAAAAGTAAATCTAAATTTCCACATTCCAGGAGTAATGTGTACTCAAAGTGTGGGGGAGTTACATGTTTACGAACTACCCTAATACTTTCTTTATCTCTTTATATTTACATTCCTTAATTTAACTTTAATTCTTCTTTTTACTTAATTTATTATTACTTGCTTTAATTCTAATTATTAATATTTTCTATCATCCAAAATTATCAACTATTTTCTTTTAAATTACTTACTTACTGTTATTTTTAAACTATATAAAAAGAACCGAATATTGTAACAAGAAGGCTAGAATATAAGTGTCAGTCTTACTGTTATAAAAGAGTCGAATATTGTAACAAGAGAGCTAGAATATAATTGTCGTTTTGAATTGTAACATCAAAAAAAAAAAATTTTAAAAAAAATTAAAATTTATAATTTTCAAGACAATTTTGAAAAACGCATTTTATTTTGTTATAATCAATTAAGTTAAGGCAATTGAGACTTTTAAATCTAAACGAATCTCTTTCGAATTTCACGGATATTTCTCAACTGTTTGGTGTCGGCAGGCAGAGCTGACTTCATAATTCTATCGGATCACTGCAATGTCAGCCAAGCGGAAGTATCGACCATAAGGATTACGGCAAGAATTATAAAGAATGGCAATCTCATTGACAGACATGCACTATAAATGAGATGATAGAGAGGTACGCCATTCATATCATATAGATAGCAGGACATAGTGGCAAACCAAGAAACTGCAGAGCGGTTGGAATTATAGCGAGGACAGCGGCGATTACAGAGGCAACAGCGGGAATGACAGAGGGAATTGCAGCAGGAATTAGATCGGCAACAGCGACGATTGCAGCGACAATTACAAAGCTAACAACAGCGGAAATTATAGCACAACTATCGAACTTCCGAGGAAATTCCTTTTGTCAAAGGTCATCGCCCTTGAGTTTACAATTAACAATGCTGTAATGAATTCTGTAAAAGACACATGACCGGGTACGGATAAGTTAACTTAGCAAATGTGATTAAGATTGGAGTACACAGCATAGTGGTTGAGTTATTACCAGGCATTGAATTATGAGCACTCATACGAGATACATCGTTGTAAAAACATACAGGTTTCTACACTGCAGACGATCTCGAGAATGAACTTTGGGAGTCTAACTGGTTTCATCAGAAGCTCTGGCTGGTTCCAGGACGGGTATGGTACCACTATTTCGTCATTGTAAGCAATTTTTAGCTATAATTGATACAGGGGTATACAGAACTCATTCCAGCTGGATTTGTCTGACGACAAACACTGATTCGATCCAGTGTTTACCTTGTGGATTGTATCCATTTTCAGTGTTATTTTCTTTTCAATTATTTCAACATTAATAGGAATCTGAAATTTTAAAAGCCATATCCTTTCGATAGATGTGTTTTGTTCGAAGGCATCAATTTATAACAACATCGCTACGAGTTCTTTACTAAATTTTTATTTATTGTTTTATAAGGATTAGTGTATCAATCCACGGTCAAAAAATAAAAAATAAATGGAAATGCTTGTGGAAAATTTCATTCTGCTTACATTCTAAACTTTTAACAAAGACAACAAAGAAAAGAAGTATGTTCTCTTTTAAACCAAAGTGAAATAGTGCAACTTATCGATAACTGGACCTATTTGCAATTTACCGAATGTAGCTTACAAAGCGAATTATTAGAAGAAAAGGAAAAATAAATTATTTTGTACAAAGTAAAAATAAAAGAAGGAAGGAATGGAAAATAAAAGGAGAACACAAAAAAAGCCAAGGCTGTTTTTCATGTCGATAAGAATGCAAAATGCATAAATCTATGAAATAAAAAATATATTTTCTTAAATTGTTACGTTTAAAAGAAATAAACGAAATATTGCAGCAAAAAAACATTGCTGGCGAACGAATACATACACTTGTGAAGCTACTATAACCTTAAAAGAAAGGAAGTAGAAAAACCAAGCCAGAGGAAAAAAAATGAAAAAAATTGATTGTAAAAAGGCTGCCATTTGCATTTAGCACTCTCTCTGTAAAGAAGGTCTTTTATAATAAGGATGACCGTTTTTCTCTGTTTCTCTTTTTATTTCGGCAACCAACAATATTTTTCTTTCTTTGTTTCGGTTAACATGAAAACTATACTTTAAAGACAAGAGTTTTTTTTGTTTTTTAGGAATAAAAAATATTTAAAAAGTCTTTAAAGAAAAATTATTTTAAAGCAGAAAATAAAGAAGAATTTCTCCCTTAAAATCTTCAAGTAAATAATCTGTTTTCAGGTTATAGATTCCTACTGTTCTCACTTCTTTTCTTCCTTATAATGTTCTAATGCCCGTAAAAATGAGAAAACTTTCTCGATTTAATTAACCTGCCATTACAAAAGCTTCAAAAACTACCATGGAATAGAAACATTTTTATTAAACGCAACTGAAGATTTTCATTAAGATGTTCGCCATGAACCATAGGAAGCATAACTATCCTGTGCTTAAGTTGATGCTGTGAATATGTTTTATATTTACTTGCAACAATATTTTCATATTTTTACTCTGGCGTTGACAAAATACCAGATTCTACTTCGCGTGCAACTTAATTTAACTTGACTTCCTTGTGCAACACTTAAGAAAAATCCTTTAAGTCATTTAAGTGTAGAGAGAGAGAGAGAGAGAAAAAATAAAATCCATCATCTACTTACGTTGACTTAATAAACATTTCAAAAGAGATGCAAGCTGCAAAAGGGTGTGCATTAAAAGAGGTGGCATTTGAAAGTCGAATGATAATAACTTTGATTGAAGAAAAAGTTAGCAACACTGTTCACGAATTATCAAGACCCCTTTAAGTTAAACGAGAAACTAAATTCTATCAGAGTCCGGGGAAACGAAATCTCAAGTTTTCAAAGGTCGTACTTACGAAATTGGTTGTAATTGCTTCAGTTAGGATTACGACCTAGCTTCCACCATCCACTTGTGATGTGTGTGTTAATTTTATTCATAAGTGGCGGAACCTACAGTTTATAGTCGACTCCGAACAAAAGATAGATCGACAGAGAAACTTTTAATGGCAATTTATGTTCACTCACAGAGCATTAGAAAGTCAAAATCTGTCAGAATTTGTAAGCTTGCCCTTATCAGTTCACTAGGCAAATAATCCGTCTCCCGAAAAATTCAGATTATATACATCAGTAACTTCCAGGCATTCCCATAGACCCCTAAAAACTTGTTTCCCCTTTGGATTGTTGATTTAGCTGCGATATGTTGAAGCTATTAAGTCACCGTAGTCTAGTAGGCAGTATGTTGGTTTATTAGACGTGAGTCCACGGTTCAAACCACAGATCAAACATCTCCAACAACCATCTCTCAGCAGATTTCTGGCAAAAACTCTGAAAGTAAATAAAATTGCCATGAAAAGTTTCTCAAAAATCTATCGTTCACCACTCATGTATAAAATTAACGCACACAACGTAAGTGGTGTGAGAACCTAGGTGGTAATCCAGACTGAAGGTTTGTAATGATCAATTTTGTATGCATGTATGTTGCAGCAATCTAAGGGTGATCCTTATGCTCATTCACATAACCCATCAATACGTAGGAATTGATCATTCGCCGAAAGAATAAGGTTGTAAAGGTCTACTCAACCTAAACCTGTTGTTCTTCAGTTTTCGCTAGTTCCCTGAGCTTTTGCAATTTTATATGAACAATAGTTAGTTTTATAAAAGATCTGTACATATTGTAGGTTCCGTAGCTCTCCACTGAAATTTTTGTTCTTTACTAAACTAAAGTGGTGTGTTGATATCTTTGTTGTTCCGAAATGGGTAGACATGTTATTATGATATATGTAAAGGCTTACAGGAAAATCATGAGAATGTTATCCAAAAATTATCCACTCGATGCAGGACAATAATGGTCAGACAGATAGGGACCTGTGTGGCCTTTGTTTTAGTGCGCGGGACAAATCTACAAACAGTTTAAAAGGAGCTGAAGAAGATACAGATATTGGCGTGCGTTAGATTAACCGAAGCAATAACAACTAGTACCACAACGGCACAGTCAGCTTTATTGGATGTAAGTCCATTGCACTTGGTAGTGTAGACCAAAGCTTTGGAAACTATGGTGAGAATAATGAGAGACAAGTCCAATATGAGATCCATCAGAGGAATTTGATCTAATGAATCCGTAACAAGAAATCAAGTGACTCACTAATCCTTCATGAAGAGTCTCATGAATAAAACCAGCAGACTTCATGTTTTTGGGAAATTCTTCACGAAAGCGAATGAAGTAATATGGAGGCTATACATATAATCATTTAAATGCTGTACCATTTTGAGGTATACGGATGGATCTAGACGAGATATTAGGACAGGAGTAAATATATCGAGTACAGCTGGAAATTTGCGGAAATCGAAAGTCTACGCCACTGTAAGAAGTGAAGGGAAAAGCTTCTACGCCACTGATGAGGCCAAAAACTTTATGTGGAGTGGCAAGAGATGTTTGGGTGGGTGTACTTCCAAAATGAAGATATAGAGAAGGAGAGATTCTTCAAAAATCCAAATGGGTTTGATGCAATTTAAAACTTTTAGGAGAAGATTTGAGTCATATGTACCATACTCATTCACAAATAAGTAGAGGTTGGTAAACGGCTTTTTGACAGAGCACGGCTTAATGCATAGATTCTGCGATGATGAGAATTAATCATCAAAACAAACAGTGAGTGACTTGTGCATTCGATGAGGAAGTACTTGGTTGCACAGCAGGTACTAGGCTGCTGGAATAGCACGACTATTCCATTATATGGACACTCTATATAGATTGAGGGCTGTACAATAGTTTGTACGGCAGCAGGTAGGTAGGTAGGTAGAAGTGGATGGAGTTTTGAGCGGACACACCGAGGCCAAACACAGCTCGCATTGTGATACTTCAGCTTCATATTTTTCCCTAGTCCAGCAACTATTCAGAGCTTCCGATGAAGCGATTCAGACTGCCAATATCAAAGCATGACAGTTCATGCAAATCCTTCATATAGTAGGCGCCCAGGTACCCCTTTCTCCTTCGACCAAGTGGCGGGCATGTACACAGTTGGTGAAAAACCGTTTCATTCTGCTCCTCATCTCCACAGGTTCTGCAGAAATCATTTGAAAAATGCACAAGACCAATGCGCCTCGCATGCGTTCCCATAATACAAACCCGACAACAGTGCTGAGGCTACTTCTCTGGAGCTTCAGCAGAGGTGCCAAGCGCCTTCTATCCAGTCTTTGCTAGACAGTTCATCCTGATCCTCCATATAGTAGGCGCCCAGGTGCCTCTTTCTCCTCCGACCAAGTGGCGGGCATGTACACAGTGGGTGAAAAACAGTCTCATTCTCCACCTCATCTCCACAGCTTCTGCAGAAATCATTTGCAAAATGCACAAGACCAATGCGCCTCGCATGCGTTCCCATAATGCAACCCCGACAACAGTGCTGAGACTACTTCTCCGGAGTTTAAGCAGAGGTGCCAAGCGTCTTCTATTCAGTCTTGGCCAGATTTTTTGCGCCGTTCTGCCCGTGTTCGAAGCTGCCAATCTGCTGTTGACAAGGTCCACAATTGCATTGTCAATTATAATCTTGTAGGTACCCAAAGGGATCCCCAATGTCGAGAATTCATCAGAGACTTCGATGGTTGTGTCACTTCTGGCCAGTTCATCCGCTCTGCAGTTACCCGGAATGTCTCTATGTCCCGGTACACATCATATCGATTCGCTGCCTCGTTTTGACATCTGCGACAGTCGTATAGCGTCCTGGAGTTGATTAATTAGAACTCAATGCTCTGATAGCCGCCTGGCTATCGGAAAGTATGGTAATTTTTCGTTTGGGAACCGCAGACCGTATTGCCGACACTTCTCCCCGAAAGACGCTGCAGTGATTTGGTAGCCTTATGGGAGCAGGACTATGGCACCTTTACACGACAAGGCTAATAATAACACCACCTCTCCACAAACCCTTTTGGTAAGCGTTACTGGTTTTTTATCTTCGTTTCCAGACGACTCACCCCGGTGGGAATATAAATTAACATTTATGTGACGATACCGGAACTTGAAAATTCACTGTGTGTGTGCGAATTTCTGTAGCAAAACTTATGTGTCTGTCAGTGTTGCAGTGTGTTGTAAGTCAATGTGTTGAAAAGTTGCGAACACAGACCAAAAAAAAACTAAAGCAGGAGCAGGAGCAGCAACACAACTACTACAACAATAAAAAGGAAAACAGAAGAAGAAGCTGAAGAAGAAGAAGAAGGAGAGGAGAGAGAATGGAAAAAAATATGAAAATTAACTTAATTTATATCATAAACACTAAAAGACGCTTAACGACTTTTATGTTGCCACTCACTCGCTGCTACTACAACAGCTACACTTTTCCTCATAACTTTTTTCTAGTGGCTGTTGTTGACTGTTGTTGTTGTTGTTGTTGCTATTGTTAGTCGTGTTTACGGTTTCTAGTGCACAATTGTTGCAAGTATATGATATACAACAGTACTACACTACAACAACAACAACACTATTTACACACTTATTCCCTTTTATGTTTTCATACACAATACAAGTAGTCGCGAGTGAGTGTTGTTTAGTTGTTTTATTGTATGACCATTATTGTTGTTGTTGTTTGTAGAACGTGTTGTTTTTGTTGAAGTTTGTTTGGCTGATGATGATATTCTTCTTTCCACTTTTTGCTGCTGTTGTTGTTTTATTTGTGGCAATTTGTTTACTTTTGGTTGCATAGTACAGCGTCAGGAGACAATTCTCCATGTTATGGCATAAAGACGGTTTGTGCTCACACATAAGGGGGAAAGGGGTTGTTGTATAAGTAGAGGGGCAATGCAAATAACAACAAGTAACAAATGACTTAAAAATTTGTTGTTGTTGTTTTTCAAAAAGCAGTCTCATAAAGTTGCAGATTTCTGTATAACAAATTAGGGATAATTTTTTCGTTGTATTTCCCTTTATGGAACTAACTTTTGTTGTGTTGAAATAAAGAAAGGGGAGCTTAGAACTGGTTTTAGTATAATTCGTAAGGAAGAGATTGGGATTAAAATTTTTCATTCACATGTTTTAGAAATTTAAAGTCAAAAGGTTGATTCAAATTTGTTTAGCATAAGCAACAAAGTAGAATGAATTAAAAGATTCGTTTAAAAAAGGGATTTCGATGAAACTTTTATTTCGTAATACTGCTTGGACATGCTGCTCCTGGTATGGTTTCAGCAGTACAACCAATTGAAAAAGTTTTCGTTCACTTTTTTGCATATTCCAGGTGGTATCTCGATAATTTGGTTTTTATATGCCTTAACTCACTTAATTGCTTATTACAACCCTTTAGTCTCCTTATCCTTCCATTGCTACCTCCTTTCCTTTTCCCTATCTACTTTATTATCCTCTCTCCTTTAGGGTCAATTTAACCTCCGAGTATTGTACTTGTCTCAATGGCAAGTACAAGTCCTCTAACCTAAACCTAAACCCTTTAGTCAGTATTACAACATAGCTTATCACGCCACCCATATCATGTGTGTTACTTTTATCCATGAGTGGTAGGACTCACAGTTTAACGTCGACTTCAAACGACAGATTTGGAGAACCTTTATTTTGCCAGAAGACAGCTGAAAGCAACATTACAACCTTTTAGTTTGGATTACAACCTGGCTTATCATACCACACATGTTGTGTGTGTCAATTTTATCTAAGAGTCTGTCGACTTCGAATGACAGAAACTTTTTTGTCAGAAGATTGAAGAAAGAAATTTGCAGATAGAAATATGCTCCAGTGAATAACGTCCAAGACGTAGTCCTCCCAAACAGAAATAACGACGTTAAATCAAATGATCATACATAATTAATCATTACAACCCTTCAGACAGGATTACGACCTAGCTTCTCACACCACTTATGTTGTGTGCGTTAATTTTATACATGAGTGGCGGGATCTACAGTTTAAAGTCGACTCCGAACGACAGATTTTTGAGAAGCATTTCACGGCAATTTTATTTACTCTCAGAAATCTGCTGAGAGGAAGTCGCTGAAGAACTATTTTCATATTTTCATTTTGATGTCTGAACTGGGATTTGAACTCGGGCCTTACGTCTAATAAACCAACACACTACCTACTAGACTATGGTGACTTCATCATAAATCAAATGATCTTCGTGGTCAATTCGCCTTTCTTTCTGGAAACCTCCATGCAATAAACACAAAATCTCCACGTACCGTCCAATTCACAATCTTTAACTGCAGGTTAGAGAAAGTCTCTTATCATAGGGTTATAAAGCCTTGGTAACACACCTGCCAGAGTCATTTTCGAAAAAATACTGTCCAGATCTTAGCGCCCATTTCTCTTTCTGCTGGATCTTGATTTCAAGAGCTTAGCAATAAAAACTAGTTGGTATGTGTTGGCGACTGTATGAATCAAATATTGCACACTCGAGGATTCTAAAGGAATTTAGAACTATTAAGCGTGTGACTACACGATACATTCCATGAAGAGATGTGTTTAGATGTTTGAGGAAACGATATATCGCGCCTCGTTAACGAATCTGTTCAAATCTTCAAGGGTGGTTCCAAACTAAACAGAACTGTGGGAACAAAGGACTTCTGTAGGAGTTGTTTATACGTAATTTGTTATTACAACCCTTCATTCGAACTATCTTCTCACACCACTTATGTTGTTTGTGTTAATTTCCCACATGAGTGGCGGGATCTACAGTTTAAAGTCGACTCCGAACGACAGATTTTTGGGAAAGTTTTTTTATGGCAATTTTATTTTTACTCTCAGAGTTTTTGCCAGAAATTTGCTGAGAGGAAATCGACAAAGGAATATTTTCTTCATATTTGGTTTTGTTCGAGTTGTCTGACTTATGGTTAGAACCCTGGCCGCACGTCTAATAAGCCAACACACTACTTTCTATACTACGGTGACCTCCTTATGACTATTTAAGGAAATTCGGAGCATCCACTCCGTAAAGAGAGCTTTGAGAAAGGATGTATCCTAA
This sequence comes from Sarcophaga caerulescens, assembly GCA_927399465.1. Classification (NCBI taxonomy): domain Eukaryota; kingdom Metazoa; phylum Arthropoda; class Insecta; order Diptera; family Sarcophagidae; genus Sarcophaga; species Sarcophaga caerulescens. The sequence continues at coordinate 91,372,107 of OV656866.1, read as the reverse complement.
CTCGTTAACGGCTCTGTTCAAATTTTTAGCGGGTGGTTCGAAACTTAGCGGAACTGTGCGGAATATAGGGAACTCATGCACATGGTAAACCACTTCTGCAGGAGCTATAGACATGAAGAAAAGGAGAGAACTGTTATTCACCTATTGGATACATGCTATGTCGATGAAAGATGAAGCACCGTTATATTTACTATATAGACGCCATAGTCCAATACGTAGACCGTTGGCTTATTAGACGTGGGTCCATGGTTTAAACCCCAGGTCAGACATCTCTAACAAAACGAAATAGGAAAAAATATTTCTATGGTGACTTCACTTCATCAGATTTCAGGCAAAAACTCTGAGAGTAAATAAAATTGTCATGAAATATTTCTCAAAAAATCTGTTGTTCGGGGTCGACTGTAAGCTGTCTGTCCCGCCAGTCATGTATACAATTAATACACACAACATTAGTGGTGTAAGAAACTAGATTGTGAATCTGACTGAATTGTTGTAGTGATAAATTATGGATGTATGTACATTTGGCAAATGACTTCTGCAGGAGATGTAGGGACAAACAAAAGCAGAGAAATGTTCTTCACCTACTGGGTACATACTATGTCGGTGAAAGTGAGAAAGCAGATTGATGTATACTTTGAAGACGATCTACATTATAATCCGATAATGGAAGGCATTTCAACAAAAGTTTTAAACATGGGAAAATATAAAACTGTGGCCTAAGTGTGTCTATTCCGACTTTTTGGTTGACATCCATTTCCACCTACTTACTTACACAAAAGAGAAGTTCACTGCCTCACTTTTCTTATGATTCAATATCAAAAATTGCAATCCAAATTAAAATATTTAAATACCTGTTCCCAGACATTATTTCTATTTAATTTTCACTTAATGTTACTGTGTGAGAATTTCTTGGCAAATTATCGAATTTGCAGTCTTTCTACCATTTCGTTTAAGGTCGTGCTACAAAGTTTAAGTGACATATTCCGACAATGATTCTAAGCAAATAAGTGAGTCGCGTTTTTTGGTGTCGTACGTTAATCCCAACGTAAATAGGAAAAGTTTGTTTGTTTTCTTTTTTGCAAAGAAAATCCCGTGAAAAAGACGGGAGTAACGAAAAGTTTTCGAAACAAATGGAACACAAGCAAACGGAAGCAAATCTTTAGACGTTCGTTTAGAAAAAAATCAAACGGGAGGAAAAAAGGTTAAAAGTTTCACTAACACAGCTACTAATACCAATGAAAAGCATGCCTTAGTAGGAAGGAATTGCTACCAATACAGTCTAACAATGTGTACCACTGTTACAGAAGTTTTCCATAAGATATCAAGGGATTGCAGTTGTGTGTGTGCTGAAGAGAGAGAGAGAGAGGAGAGCGAGTGTAACAGTGTTTGTGTAGTTCGTAGTTTTCTGAATCTAATAACGTTAAAACTATAACACCCATTTAATGTCAATGTGGGTTAGTGTGTTTATGTACGAGTATGTGTCTTTCTTTTTAAATTTAAGGATAAAACGGTGTGCATGTGTGTGTGTGCAGTAGTGTATATGTATGTGAATTGTTGGCTCAAAAAATTAACGTGACTTGCATTTAGGGAAACAATTTTTTTCTGTTAAAGTGAGATAAACACAAATAATAAGAACAATAAAAACAACAAAATTATTCTAAAGGGTGTGAATTTAAAGGATTTCTTTATAAATTCCCTGAATTCTCTTTGGGAAATTTTCTCTAAGGATAAGGATGTAGGGTGAGCCATTTAAAAATTTAAAATTTAAAATGCAATACAAAACAAAAACGGTTTGAAATTTTACCCAAATTAATTTTTTTGTTGTGAAGCACAATTGTTAAGGTTAGGAATGGAATATTATTTCATTCATAAGGCTGCCGTGATTGGCCTCTCAGCACTTCATTCGATCGGACCAATTTTCATGGACTTTTCCGAGTGTATGGGGTCGTATCTCGGCAATGGCATCATGAATATTGGCCTTCAAATGCTCAATTGTCTGTGGTTTGTCGGCATAAAACTTTCCCTTAAAGGTGCCCCTCAGAAAATAGTCTAACAATGTGAAATCGCAGCTTTTTGGCGACCAATTGACATCACCATTTCGGCTAATTAAATGGTCATCAAACGTTTGACGCAATAAATCGATTGTGCCATGAGATGTGTGACAAGTTGCAGCATTCTGTTGAAAGCAAACATCGTTCACATCAATACCATTAAAACACTCGATTATCATGATGCGATAGGTGTCTCCATTGACTGTAATTATTGCCCCGTCCTCATTTTCAAGGAAATAGGGATAAATGATGGCTCCGCTCAACAAAATGCACCATACAGTTACACGTAATGGGTGCATTGGCTTTTGTAAAACCATGTGTACTCACAAAGATGAATATGAGCTTCATTCGAAAAGTTGATAGTATTCGTTAAGAACCTATTCAATAGAGATGTAGTAGTTCAAGTGCTTGAACCAGGCTAATACCGATCAAATGACAAATAAGGTAAAACTCCAAAGCATCCCTCTATCAAGCTGTCTGAATTCTGCTTGCTCATGGAGAATAACATCAACAGGAAATATCATAGGAAGGTCAGGCAGCTCCGAAAATTTTAGGTGGACAGGATCCAATTTGCTCTAGGGAAAGCCAGCGATTGGCCATCTAGTCACGACTTACGTGTGAGTCCTGGAAAAACGAAGACGGTACTTTTCACAAGAAGATACAAGCCATATCAATGAACTAAAGGGAAGTACTTCTTGGTGCTTTTTCTGTATAGAAAACTATCTTGGAAACCGCATATATTTAATGGGATTAAAGAAGTGTTCTCTATGTACTCAGAATAAGAAGTGGTTTTGTACATATGATCTATGACTACCGCCCTTTTCTTCCAATCGAATTGAATAAAGTGGGCCAAGAATGAAAACTTATTCTGGTTAAAAATTTTCTCTCTCTCTACAATTTTAACAAAGTGTTAGAGCCTCAGACCTATGATGACTCATGGGATATATGCCGCGTGTTTAGACCTATCATAACCTAATCGCTTGGCAGGATAACTAACGTAAATTTGATACGTAGTATCTGTCAGCATGGTGGCTTATGAATCACGCCTATGTCCGACTCTTTCTGTTACATTTTTGATGTTCTTTGTTGATCAGTTGAAACTAGTCAGCATCACTGGACAAATGGAAAATAGAACCGAACAAATATTGGCCACTCAAGGATATAGGGCAAATTTGGAACATACTATGACCTTACCAGGAAGATCAAAATATCCATTCCGGAAAAAGAGGTTTGAAAAGCTGGTTTAACTTCCCTCGTGAATGATTTGAAACTCTGGTTGGAAGAGCATTTTCGGAGTCGGAAAGCATAGTTTACTGGGTAAGGCCATAGCAGCGTTTTGAAGTGGAAATTTCGGCCTAACGTGGATAATAACATACTTTCTGATAGCCAGGCGGCTGTCAGAGCATTAGCTTCTAACGTAACGTCCTCTTAGACGTTTCATAGTCGTTCCGAAATTCATATCATATGGGTACCGAGACATAGTGGTATTTCATGAAACTGCCCAGACGTGTTACAATCATCGAACTTGCTTTAGAGACCTGTGGGTTACCAAGAAGTCGTCGCAGTCCAATAGGTAGTGTGTTGGCTTATTAAATGTAAGACCACGGTTCAAACCCCAGGTCAGACATCTGCAACAAACTTCCTTTCAGCAGATTTCTGGCAAAAACTCCGGGAGTAAATAAAAAAGTGCCATAAAAAGTTGCTCAGAAATCTGTTGTTCGGAGAAACTAGGTCGTAATCATGACTGAATGGGTTGTAACGACCAATGTGCAATGTACTGATGGATTTTGTCAATGCCACGTGGGCTAGGGAGAAGACTGGAAAGTATGTTTCAACTATAAAGTAGCACGTTTAGTATAGTGGCTGTAATCATTCCTGGGCATTTCATTATGGTCATTCATGCGCAACGCATTGGTTGGGTATATATTAAAGAAGACTTCTGAAAGGGCTGTATAGACAAGAAAAGGTACTATGTTGGAGGCGGAGAAAGCATCGTGGTTTCTACTATGCAAACACTTTTAGTGCTGTGGCGAGAATAGGTATTACTAGTCTAAGTAGCTTCATCAGAAGCTCTGGATTGTTTCAAGGCTAGAGGAAATAGCCGACTGAAGTATCACTGACCATAGTCTTGTGTTGTTGGTCACCTCTACCTACCACCTTGCCATTCAGAGATAATCCAGGAAATCTATTGTTCAACGCTGTAGTTTTTATAAGAAATAGAAAATCAAAAATCCCCTAAATTCCCAAACAGAGTCACAATTAGTGTTGATCGCCTTAGTATGGGATGGGTGGCGTCAACGAAAGATCAGGTGACGTATTTTACTTTTAAAAAATAATTTATTGATCTGCTCTTGAAGCCCTGAAAAAATTCTTGATATTTAGAAACTATTGTTCCGCACATGCTTCACTTCTATAAGTAATAAACTTCTATCTGTTGACGCCGTAATCTAGTAGGTAGTATGCTGACTTATTAGACGTGAGGCCACGGTTCAAACTCTAGGTCAGACATCTCAAACAAAGCGAAATATGAAAAAATATTTTTTCGGTGTTTTCTCGCAGCAGTTTTCTGGCAAAAACTCTGAGAATAAATAAAATAGCTATGAAAAGTTTCTCAAAAAAATCTGTCGTCCGAAGTAGACTTTAAACTGTAGGACACGCCGTGTAAGCTTACATCCTACAACCATATTATAAATGAATCTGAAGCAAGGTCCACCCTTTAATCCATAAGTGAAAATTTGCCCCCAAAGTACAACAACTAATAAACGCACTCTTTCAACAGTCACACTAACAAATATACTCCCTTTAAGCGAAAAACAGTTTAGACTAGTTTATTTTACTGTGCAAGTGTGTGTGTGTGTGAGAGAGAGAGAGAGTTCAGCAATAGTTTCTAGTCCTAAAGAGCAAAGAAAGAAACGAATACACTTTCAAACATATTCATGGCACGCTTCCTACTTAAAGTGACACTTGCTGCAACTTAAAATGCACTTTGCGAGTCATTTTGCCATAAGGTTGGTTGCCTTTATTTTCCTTCCTTCCTCTATATGCGTCTAACTAACACTTCTCTCTTGTCTGTGTGTGTTCAGCTTTTTGAAATCCTTGCGTAGGAATAAATTGCATAAAAAAAAGAAGAAAAATCGAGCAAAAATCACGGCATCTTTATAAAAATTTGCTCAACCTGCTCGCTAAATAATAGAGGAAGAGCAGCAGCAACATAGACCGGCATAAAACTAATAAATAAATTAAAAGTAAAAAGAAGAAGAATAAGAAGAGGAAGAAATAAAAATTGCATAAAGACACATCAAAGTTGCATTATGAGAAAGTTTTTTGATTTTCTAAGAGGCGCGTGAGTTTTTAAGTTCAGATACACGTGTTGGGACGTCTTGCCTTTTTTTTGTTTTGATTGCAATTCGTTTTAAATAAACTTGAGTTTTAAAAGCAAAAGATTGTGAGAAAAAAATGGCAGAGATTGTAGAAAAACACAAAGTTGTAATTGGAAAGACAGTTTTTTTTTCCATCTTTTAATGCCAAGAAGACAATAGGACACGTTTTAAGCGAGATTAAGTTGTTGGAAGCAATCGATAGGCATTAAAAGTCAATAAGAATGAAAAAATAAATGGGGCGGAGGTGTATTAATGTTAAATGCCTAAGTTTTGTTGGGTATTGTCTTTCCATTCAAAGGTTGAGGAGTTCATCTTATAATGCAAAGTACAACCTTCCACCAAACTATGATTTGGTATCCAAAACATTGTGTACTATTTCGCAGTTATTTAACAACAATTTACTGGAAATCAAATCAGAAAGGAAAAATATTATTTTTTAATATGGAAAAACACGCGGGTATTTTGCAGCCGGAGGTCTACGCCATCGAAGATATGTTCAGCTCGGATGGGAAGTATGAAAGACAGAACATAGCAATATTATATGATCGTCAGACCACCATTTAAGCTCTCGGCTGTTCTGAGGTTAAATTGAAGATAGTATATCATAGTTGATATGACATTTCTGCCAAAAACTCTAAGAATAAATAAAAATTGCCATGAAAAGGCAGGTTCTCAAGAAATCAGTCATTCAGAATTGATTTTAAACTGTATGTCCCACCACTCATGTATAAAATTAACACACACAGCATGAGTGGTGTGACAAGTTAGGCCGTAATCCTGACTAAAGGGTTGTAATGGCCAATTATGTATGTAGTATGCAACTATCTAGGGAAGATTTCTCGCAATCTACTACGTTGATAGCATAAGAACCTTTCTATGGAGTGGGAGCGGATGTTTGAACGTGAGGAAGAATCAAAAGAGGAAAAGAGTTTTCTACAACCAAAGGGGTTTGAGGCAATAAAATCTTTTGTTAAGAAATTACAATAAGAGGAGATCCAGGGCATACTATCAAGATATAGCACGAAAGGGCACTGTAGACTCAGGGCACTGTAGACTCAGGGCACAGTTATTCAGAAAGAAAGTCTAGACAATGGGAAAGAATCATCGGAAGAAACGCCCGAATGCATATCAGGTGCTAGGCAGGGAATTGTCAATGTTGACACCGAGCAGCATACTGAAATCTGCTAGGACAAAAGGCTTAGAGGAAACATTAAGAGGACTATAATAGATCCTATCATTGCAGTACTAAGCTATTCCTCATGACAATAATTATGCTTGAACTTGTAAATTGTGTTACCATTGTAAGTAAACGTTCTCTTATGTTCTATGGAAAATCTTAAAACTCGCTATAGTCTAGGAAATTGTTGGTTTATTAGACGAAAGCCCGTGGCCACTTACGACGACTGCCTCGCAGGAGATTTTCTGGCAAAACCTAAAAAAAATTGCCGCGATAAGTTTCTCCAATAACTTTCGTTCGGACCCGTCTTTCAGCTGTACGTACCGCCACTCTTGAATAAAATTAACACACACAACATATGTGGTGTGAGAAGCTAGGTTGTAAACTTGGCTAAATCAAAATCGAACACATAGAATTTCACGTATACGGTTGGCTTTCTTCTTACGATTGAGAATTCTGTTAAATTTGACATTAAAATTATAAATATCAACCAACTCTTTAACGACATAGATTCCTCGCTGATTTGACCATAAACGGAGACGAATCTCCATGAATTATTGGCCATTTTTATATGTTATAGACACTCAAACAAAAATTTATTTCAAAACTTATGACAGGAGTTATAAGAAGAGTTATTAAAATTTTTTTTGCCTCAAACCATTTACAGCCACTTAATGAAGGCTAATATATTTACGGGGATGACAATCTATCTTATAAATCCTGTAATAAAGTGCAAATTATATCTATAAAATATTCTTTTTTATTTGATTTTTTTATGCTGCTTTAAAACATAAACTTTTCACATCAACTTCATGTCGAGTTTATTAACAAAACTTCATAACAATCGAAGCTGCTTCATAAAAACCAGCACAGAACTTCATGTAGTAAAAGAGCAGCTTCTCAAGCATAGCCAGACATATAGTGTTGTGATGATCATAAAGGAAAAGAAACCAAAAAAATTGTTTGAAAAACTTTTTCTCTTGTATGTGAAAAAAAGCGAATGGAAAACTTTACAGTCAAAATATTAAGTATTGAACGTGACAAGGCCGTAGCTTTAGTATTAAAACTTTAAAATAGAAATAAAATAAAATCAGCAAATTGTTAACAACTTAAAGAATATACAGGGTACATACATACATACGTATATAACTTTTTGTTTCATTTGCCTCTTTTTCTTTGAAATATTTGCAATACAATGTGTAACCAAATAAAACGTAGCAGGTAACTGCTACAAGACGAAGAAAATGTTTTTAACACATCACAAATATGGTTATGTCAACATAAGTATACTTATACACATACTTATGCACAATAGCGTTCATATATATGATATATACGTATGTGTAGGTGAATATTAACATCATTATCAGCAACAATATCAAGATGATACTTAAACATGACATAAAAATGTCCTTCTTTTTACATGCATCTTATGTATGACAAGTAAGTGCGAAGGTTGTGTGTGAGAATTCCGTCCATTTATTTCATGAAAAATTAAGCCGTATCATAGATAATCGTTTGACCGCGCATAATATTCTATTTTTAATTTATTTTCATTAATTTATTGTCGTATCAGTTGCTTTGCTTTACTATGCACAGATTTGGCATTTGACAACACGCGTATAGCGCGTTTCATCCATTTTGCAATCACCATAATCGTCCTACCGAAGGGACTGTTCACAATGTGGTGGATAAATTCAAGCTCACTGGTTCAGTAAACAATCTTCCAACCTGTATGTCAACGATACGTAATACATATATACATAATTAGTCATTACAACCCTTCAGTCAGGATTACAACCTAGCTTCTCACACCACTTATGTTGTGTGTGTTATTTTTTATGCATTAGGTGGTAGGAACTACAGTTTAAAGTCGACTCCGAATTACAGATTCTTGAGAAACTTTTTCATGGCAATTTCATTACTCTCAGAATTTTTTACCAGAAATATGCTGAGAGGCAGTTGCCGAAGAAATATTTTTCTCGTTTCGATATCTGACCTGGGGTTAGGGCCGTGGCTCTACGCCTAATAAGCCAACACACGACCTGCTAAAGTATTTCCTTCTTTAATTTATTGTTGCAGCAGTTGCTTTGCTTAACCATGTTGTTGTTTAGCATTTAACAACACGTCCAAATAATGAAATTGTTTTATCAAAACGTGTATACCATAATGGTCCCACCGGGTGGACTGTTCGCAATGTGGTGGATAAATTCAAGTCTACTGGCTCAGTACACAATCGTTCATTGACATTCGGGTTGTCAACGAAACGCAATATATGCTGAAAAAATAAAAGTCTAGTCGATTTCACCTTGCTCACAGAAACACGACCTTTCGCATAGCATATCTAGACAACTAGGTAACTGGGCAACTAGGAGGTCTGTTGTGATCAAGTCCTTATCTAAGTTATCACTTGGGCCTGCACTTGTATAAAATTCAACCGACACAGGAGCTGAAGGCAAATAACCATAAACTACGGACGTGTGTTCGCTGAATGCTATCTGCAGTAACTGATCATAATTTTTATTAAAAAATCATCTTTAACGATGTGAACCATATCTGGGTGTATGATTACGTGAGCAAACAAAATCATCGAATTTGGGGCGATACCAACCTACATGAGATTCAAATCTATCAGTTTGGTGTGGATTTTTGACCGGCAGCGTCATCGGTTCATATTTCTTTGAAAACAACATTAGCCAGGTCATCACTATCAACAGCGAGCACTATTCCTTTAGTTAGGATTACAACCTAGCTTCTGACAACACCCATGTTGCTCGTGTTAAATTTATCCATGAGTGTTAGGACCTACAGTTCAAATTCGAGTCCGAGTAACAGATATTTGAACAAACTTTTCATTGCAATTTTATTTACTCTTAGAGTTTTACCATAAAATTACTGAAAGGAAGTCGAAAAAGAAATATGGTTTTTATATTTCGTTTTATTCGAAATGTCACAGCTCGTATTTGAATTACGGGCTGGCGTCCGACATCATGATTTTTCTATATATTATTATTGTTTGTTTTGTTCCCTTCTCGTAAATTCCAATGTATTTGTTTGTATAGTTTTGTGAACCGTTCGATGTGTATATTTTGTTGTTGTCTATTTGACTTGTTTACTCCTCCTCTCTTAGTTTGTTTTTATTTGCATAACAACATGTATATTGGGGGTCTAGGAACAAAAAGTTGATCAACATTAATCCTAACATTATCTCACATACCACTCAACCACATTTATAAAACTGCAATTGTTCTTTTAAATGTGCAAATATTGTACTTTAACTTCTTCCTTTTCTTTGTTTTTTTCGAATACAACAACACATTTAAATATCATAACCAAATGACTTTTGACAGAAATACATACATAAACATCCTTTAACACAAATTCAACTTGAATGGTTGCTTGTAATCGTTATTGTTGTTGTTGTCCTTAATGATGACAATGATCTTTTGCAAATGACATTTTCCAAATTGCCTTATTAGTAGCAGTGTGACCCCATCCAGTGCCTAGTAAATGTTTTCATCATCATGTTCATTTCAAAATATTAAATGTATGGCATAGAAGAAGTATCATTTTAAATAATTTCACCTACAAACAAATGATATTTTTCCTTATACCCAAGCAACCAGAAATTTTAGAAAGGAAAGCTATCAAAGTCTAGTTTTGTATGCAGCGAAATAAATTTGCTTTTAAACTTCAGTTCATTAAAATTATATTTTTGTGGAGCTTCTTTTAAGCTCCTTAAACCAAATAACATAATTTTCCCGATCATTATTCTTCTTAAAATCTTGCCGTTCATTTGGATATTCCCAATTTAATTCAAAAAAATGAATTGCCCGGAAAAGGTTTGCTGGGTAAATCATCAAATTGTATAAAATTGGATAATACTTGCATTCACATTTTGTTCTCAAGTGACAAGTGGTTTTATATTTTTGTGACAATATAAATTGTCATAATATGTTTAAATATGAAAACATACAGTTGAGGATAAAATTATAGAAATTCAGAGTAAGGTTTTATACAGAGACCGTAATATCTGACGGGTAGAGGAATTTCCATCGTCTCAGTTAAGCAGGAATTCTCAGTTCATTGACAATTATATCTGGACTGATATCGATGTAAAGTTGACTGGTCTTCTATACTTTAATCAGTTGTCCATCCAGCGCCCAGTTACTGGTCTTAAAGGTCACGGACATATTGGAACGCATGCCGATAGACATGTCATTCCTTCAAATAATTTCCTGACGTGAAAAAGTTAAAGTTCTTATCGTTCTTACGTTTTAATTTTCGGTAATCTTCGACTGAACTCTTCAAACTAAAAATTCTGCAATAAGGAGAAGTATTTTGGAGTTAAGTTGGATTCCTGAATGGAAATGTTTTATCACAGTTTGTCATAGTGGACATGAATTATTGCTCAAGTGACCTTACCCTTCATGGAAATTCTGACAATTAAGGTTTTCCAACCGTAGCTTGATGTCTTACTTACTTACTTATTAGGCCATTAACAACCCGATTAACGGATTTCGGCCTGCCTGAACACATCCTTCCAGGCGCCTCTGCTTCTTGAGCGCCACACCAATCGATGACAGGGCTTCCTCGATTTGGTCCTTCAAACGGAAACAAGGTCATACTCTTCACCGACTTCCGCAGATCCCCGCATTAAATACTCGTCTCGTAGGAGCATCCACCTCCATTCGAAAGACACGGCCGAGCCAGCGAATCCGTTGGATGTTAATACGCTGCACAACGTCTATGTCGTTGAGGAGCTCATACAGCTCATTGTTGGATCGAATGCGGAAATCATCGCCAACTCGCACTGGACCGAAGATCTTACGTAGGACTTTTCTCTCGAATACTCTCAAGGCTGCTGTATCAGTGCTTAATAATGTCCATGCCTCTGCGCCATAAAGAATCACGGGAAGGATGAATGTATTGTAGAGTATTAGTTTTGTCATACGAGAGAAGCCTCTGCTAATCAATTGCCTATTGAAACCATAGTAGCACCATAGTAGTTGTTCGCAAGAGTAATATTGGGCTTGATCTCCAGACCCCAGTTATCCCTTCCATAAGTGAATTCCCCTAGGCGAATAACATTCGGTCTGTGGCTTTCAAATTCTTTAACCTAGAGGTTGTAATGTATGATCGATTTGTAGAACAACTGCGAGGTTGTTGCAACAACTACATCCTCCGTTTTAAGATGGCAGTAAGCAAGTCAAAGTAATATTGTAATGTATTGTAAGTCGCCGTAGTCTGGTAGGTAGTCTGTTGGCTCGTTAAGCGTGAGGCCACTGTTCATACTACAGGTCAAACATCGCCAATAAAATGAAAATATTTAAGCGGCAACTTCATCTCCGCAGATTTCTAACAAAAACTCTAAGAAAAAATAAAATTGCCATGGAAAGTTTCTCAAAAATCTGTCATTCGGAATCGACTTTAAACTGTAGGTCTCCCGACACTCATGTATAAAATTAAGGCACAGAATATAAATGCTGTGAGAAGCTAGTTTGTACCCTGGTTTGTAACCCTGGCTACAGGGTTGTAATGACCATTTATATATGTCTGAGTATATTTTATGGATTACCAGATTGTTGTAATGTACAGGTGTAGGCACTAAGGTGTCGAATGGTCAACACATTTTGAGATACCATTCGAAAGGAATTATGAGAGAGAAAACATATCAGAAGATTATATTGGCTAGAGTATAACAAATTTTCCAGCAAAAGTTGTCCCAGCTAAGCGGACGATACCTTAAATTTATACTCACAAATGAGAGTTTTGAAACACCCAAAATTGCAGCCAGGATAAAAGGAAAAGAACCATAATTGTTCATTTAAGATGACATGTTATTATCTGGTGGCACTAGTAAAAGCCATCTTGCTTTAGTAAATTAGCTGTGCTATTATTTTATCCATTTCTATGTGATATATATATGCACATTCAAACAATTTGTACATTGAGAGTTATATATGTATTTCGACCAAACGAATAACCACAATTTCAGCACTTGTAATTTCGTAATTTTTCTTTTAAATTCTTCTGCTGCTCAGGGCTCATAGTAGACTTTCAGTTTTCTTAAAATTTTTTTGTTTCTCTGTTTTGCTCTTTAAATAAACAAGAAAATTTTGAAATTCTTCAAATGTTTTGTGGTCTTTTCAAGTTGTTCTTATCCTTCTTACCCTTACCCTTTCACTTTTAAAAACAGAAAATCTCATTTTCTTTCTCGCCTGTATGGTTGGTTGTAATGTCTCTTGAAAAATACTTTAAAATGTCATTTCAAGTGTGGAACAATCATTTCTTCGAATTAAAATCGTCCTTATTGGAATGGATAGGGCTCAGTGTGTATGTTAAAATGTCAAAAATTATTCTTCTTCTTCTGCGATGCATGTTCTTGTCATGATGATGTTTTATTTGTTGATGGTTGTTGTCTATTTTATTAACAATAACAACAACAACAACAACTACAATAATTACAAACAGCAAAAGCAAGGACATCAACAACATTGTGTCCTTAATAAAGTATTTGCTCAAAGTGTTGCCTTTGCATTCACTTATCTTCTTGCTTTGCTTGCTTTGTATATATGTTTGTGGGGCCCACTCTAAGGCAATTTAAGCCTCTTTAATGAAATTATTACGCTTATTGCAATAGACACATGACATGAATTGTCCCACTTAAGTGTCAGTTAGCCAGCCAACCAGCCATCCATCCATCCAACCAACAAAACTGTTTAAAATTTTGCCTCAAGTACGTGTACAATAGGCAAAATGGTCTCAACGAAATGAAATTAAAGGATAATGTGTCAAGTTTGTGGCATATTATATGGAAAATCGAATTAAGTGGCCTTATTTTCTTGACGAAGAAAACGTCATTTCAATACCGAAACCATTAAAAGGCTTTCAATAAGGAATAGAAATTTTTAAATTAAAGAAACAATTTTCAAAAGGTTTTTCAAAGAAAAGAAACAAAAACAGAAGGACTTCGGATTAAAATTTAAAAATTGTTTGATGTTTTTATAAGGCTTTCACATACAGAAGTCGATGGTAAAATCAAACGTTAAGTAGGCTTTCTTATACAGAAGTTGATGGAAAAACAAACGTGAAGTAGTTTTCTAGAGGAAACCAACCCTGGTCCAAATTAATCTTGCTATTGCAGAAATCTTTATATTAAAGAGATCGGTTAAGGCTGAAGTCATTAGAATTAAGAAGAAGTTTGAGAGATAAAAGCTCCTTTTTTTATCACAAAGCGGATCATTCACACATGAGATGAAGGACAATCTCTTTTTCCCCCTCAGACTCACCCTTCTCACAGAACTCATTCGTGGGAATGATTGTCAAAGGTACTTGACGAATTTTTAGTCGTGACTGCGGCCTGCAACCACATAAAGTTCAATTCATCCAGAGATTAAAGGTAAACTATTATAGACGACGACATGTGTGCGTTGAAAGAGCTGTGAACGTGTTCACAACTGATTTTGATTCTCATCGAAAAAACATTTTCAGAGCCACATTCCATTTCTAAATGAATGAGTATGTGACCAAAGAAAACTGAATTGAACTTCGAACGATATCAGGCCACAGAGATCCAAGAGCGTCGAATGTTAGGTGTAGATTTTGGGTAAGGCCATCACTATACTTTTGTTAGCCTATTGAGCGATGGATGGCCATGCGATTTAAGGGTAGAAGTGAGTGAGTTTTCTTCTAATTATATTACTCATATCCTTCTGCTGTAAACAAGATTGATTCCTCCCTGCTATCATCCTTGTGCTTGCTTATTGCTACATGGTCATTGCTATATGGCAACCAGCAGAGGGTAATTTTATTTTCCCTATCTATCCGATTCATCTTCTCCCGATAGTTCCCTACTATGTTGATTTACCCTCATAAGAGCCGTGTGCTTAAATGGTTGTTAAATCAAATAATATTGCTGTGTTCTGTCCGAGCTGAACTTCTCTTTCGATGGTTTAGACTTCCAACTGCAAGATACGCGGGAGTTTTCCTATGGACACAGAACTTTCAATTCTGGAACCAAAAACTACTACTCCTGTTTCATGAATCGTTCATGAACCATTTTGTAACAGAGTGTGTAGCATATGCTCTATTAATTTCTGTTACTAAGTCTCATTGCAAACCATAACCCATAATCATCAAACAGTTAAAGGCGCAGCAGTCAGACAATCGATTCCTTATGTTACGAAATCTCTCATGGACTTCTTGTTATTCACAGGCTCCAAAAGTTTTGTCTTTTTTACCAAGTGCAGCAGACTTAAATCTAGCAGAGCTAGCAGCGTCGACATAGAACAGATTCTCATTGTCCCTGATATGTCAAAACACGGTTGTCTGTGTATCTTGTCCAACTCTATTTGAGCTTTTTTCAAACATGTTCTATTTGCGCTGACAATTGCCCCAGAGATAGATCAGAGCATAATTATTGGATTGCATCTCCAAGATTCTTCTGCAAGCCTTCTGCATACAATCATTGCATGTCTGACCTTTCCTGAGATGTTCTCCACATGAGCCCTGTATTTCAGTTTACTGTCCAGAATTGTTAAACTTGGAACGATACCATATACATGAGATCCAAGAGCGTGCAATGCATTTCGAAAAAGTTCCTGTTTGGTGTGGATTTTGGACTGGCGTTGTCATCCGCTAAAGCGAGATCTTTAGGTCGATGATTTCCAACTTCTTTTGTTTAGTTTCAAAAGGACAGTGTTTCGTGCAACACAGCTCATGCCCCATCGAATATTAACGAGGGATTTGAGAGCATGGTCGTCGCCGGTGGGGGTAATATGAACTGACCAATTAGATCGTGTTATTTCACCTCGGTATATCTTATCTTGTGAAGTCTTCTTAAGTCGCAGATGTATGTGAAAAAACCAAAAGCCACGACGATCGTCAAAACCAACATGACGCCTATCATCGGCGAAATTCTGCTTTCAACTCCATTCCTACTAATGAAATCAAAACTGATTATTCAATTGAATTGTAATTTTTAATATTCATTGTAATGAATTTAAATTTTAATGTCACAGTCTTTATGTGCATGCTTTTGACAAAATGCCAACATTTTAAGCTACTTAAACCAGATAGTTCTCGAACAGTTACTGCAATAAACTAAACATTATTTAATGTTCTTTGTAAACAAAATATGATCTGAAGAACGAAGAAAAAAAAAATAAAGTAAAGAATGAAAACTAAATAAATAAATAAAACGCATAAATTTATTTATGAGGCATAAGACTATTAAATTTAAAAGAAAAAAAAAATAAACAACAACAAAAACACTATAAAATACAACAGCATAGAAAACAACAAAAGAAAAGAATTAAAAAAGAAAACCTCAAGCAAAATTGTATGAAAATCTTTAGAAAACAAACAAATCAGAACACCCAAATGCAAAGCAACAGAACAACTATTTGTACTTCCTTAAGAAAGTACGGGGAAGGTATGCTAATAATAGTGATTTGGATTTAAACATAAAAATATTGTTACGAAAATGGAAATGGAGTTACATCGTTTAACATTAAAACGATAAACGAAAGCTACACCAACAACTACAACGAGCTTGTAACAACTAAACCAACAACAACAGTGTGAGAGAGATGGAGCTAGACAAGTAAGCGAACGCAACAACAAGCAATGTGTACACAACACACAAACAACAATTAAGACGCCACAGAATGCTCGAGAAGGCGAAGACGCGAATATTGTACTTCAAGAACCTTCATCAGACTGCCTGTATGGGCATATAAAAAGGCAAGACAAAACAGTCAACGACGAGTAAGAATTCAGTCAGTCTTATGTGAGGACGCGTTGCGTGTGAAGATAACAGACGTGGTTTGAAGATATCCGCTATACAGATCTAACGAACAAGTGTTGATGCTTACGCAAAGGGTGTGAGCAGAGAAGAATAACGAACAAGTAGTTATTGTTGTATACGTTGTATAAGTTATAAATAGTGGTACACATAAATAGTGCGTACAATAAAGAGTTAACTAAACTAAACGCATATTTGTTTTTACTTTGTTTGCAATCAACAAACTCATATTTTAAACGCTTTTAAAAAGTTAAAAACGTAACAATATTTTTAATTTTAAGAATGGCTTACTTAGTGAGTTTATTTTTATCTATTACATAAAGAATGACGTTCTTGCTTTTCCTACTACCCTTGTTGTGTGTGTTTTATTCATGAGTGACAGAATCTGCAGTTGAACGCCGACTCCAAAAAACATCGTTAAGTACACGTAAGAGTCCAGGATGCTACCCCATATATATTAAATGGTTAGATCATGAGTTATACCCCATGTGCAAGCTAATTCAGATCAGGCAGAAAGCGTGTAAACCACATTAAAATCATTCACATAATTATTGAGCAGCTACAGGAGTATAATACCAATCAGTACATGATGTTTGCTGATTCTCAGTGTGCATTTGTGATTGTGACAATGTTTACAGGCTGGTTGTTTTGGTAGAGTTTGTCAGTTAAAATGTAGCTGATAAGGTCATCAAATTCATTGTCGAATTATGCGATGATGCTGATCTAGTCCATAAAAAAATCAAACATGTCATCGTTATAGTTATGCAGATGATCTAAAGGGTCCGCCAAATAACTTTTTGTTTTTGAAAATGCTTTAAAAAAAACTACTGAATATTTTCTCAAATTTCTTTTTTTATTTGAAAGTACAATCCTTCCGGTTAATAATGGAAAATAATTTCATTAAAATGTCTGCCTCGGCTGGCCATGCAGTAGCCTACACGATCGGTCCAATTTTTAAGCCCATTATCGATTGTGTGCAGCTGTATTTCACCAATGGCTTCACGAATATTGTCCTTTAAAGCGTCAATTGTCTCTGGCTTGTCGGCGTAACACTTACCTTTGACGGCACCCCACAAATAATAGTCCAACGGTGTCAAATCGCAGCTCTGAGGTGGCTAAACGACATCAGCTCTGCGGCTGATAATGCGATCTTCAAAAACAGGGCGCAAAATATCGAGTGTAGCTTCGGCTTGTGGCACGTAGCGCCACGTTCTGTTGAAACCAAATGTTGCCAATATCCTCCTCTTCAATTTTCAATTTTTTGTGAACAAAAATTCGTTCAACATGGCCTGATAACGATCGCCATTGACTGTAACGGCCACTCCTTGCTCATTTTCGAAGAAAAATGGCCCAATTATGCCTCTGGACCAAAATCCGCACCAAACAGTGACTCGTTTTGGGTGCGTCGGCTTTTCAATGTATGCGTGCGGGTTTTCTGTGCCCCAAATGCGACAATTTTGCTTGTTTACATACCCGCCAAGATCAAAATGAGCTTCATCTGAAAAGATGATTTTTTGTGCCAAAATCGGCATCTTCTGTAAGTCGATTGCCCACTTAGCGAAACGAAAACTCGAATACACAACCATATTCGTTCAGCGGAAAGATAAAACTAATTATCTGTCAAATCAGACATGAGCTAAGTGTTACCATTCACGAAATAAGCACTAGTTGAAAATAAAACGTTAGATGGCGGACCCGATTCTAGATATTGATTCTAGATATTGGGCGTGAAGAACTCTATAATGCCTGGTCAGAATGTCGATTACTATTTCTCAGGTTATTTCAAGATAGTCTTACGTATGAATCAAATCTCTTACCACCGTAATTACGCAACAAATCCGGCAATATAATCAGCCATAGATTTAGTAAGATTACGATTCATGTTGTTGGCAAGCAGAGGAAATGCGAACCACAAACGGATCAGCTGTAACAGCGACTCAGGCCCCCCAGGTCCCTCAGGTGATACCTTCTTGTGTGGTAGAATGCGTTTATGCTCCTGATTTCTAACCCATGATACTCCAGATACCTGCAGTTGAATGTTGCAGTTGTTATTCACTAAGTTAGTATAGTTTTAAAGTTTTACATGATTCACAATAGTAAATGATATACTTCCCCTTGGAATAAGAGATAGTAGAACTATAAAGACAATTTTGCATTTTATGCAAACAAAGGCGAACAAAACATAAACAACATGGCTAGTAAAACGAAAAAGAGGACAAGAAGAGTAGCGCAGTTTTCTTTCTTAAATAAAAACGCGTGCCATATTCTGTTTTCTTGATTTTATTGTACACGGTGTTGCCAGTGAGGAAAATATCTATAAATAGCATAGGATAGTAAATTGACATTTAGGGCTTATATAGAGAGCATATAAAGCCTGGCTAGACATGCCATAATGGTATGCAAAAGTCTTGCAGGGAAATCCTGAAGATGCATACCAGGAGCATATGTATACGATGTTGGTTAGTCCAAGGTGCCCTATGAGGTAATTGTCTGGGCAGTTAGAACAAAACTGGCAACAGCTCAAATGGAGTTGGATGAGAGACTAGCGTGTGTATTCAAAACATGAGAACCTGCCCTACAGTGACACTAGAAGCTCTGTTGGATTAATCTCCGCTGTGAAGATTAAAGCTTTGAAAACTATGGTTAGATTGATGGGAAACAAGTCAAACATGAAACTCATGAGCCTATTTTGTAACCTAAGAAATTGATTGACTGACAGCTTCTTACTTAACTGTCCACTGGACAGAACCCAAGAATCCGAACAACGAGACTTAATAACGAAACTGAATGGTGAAATCTGTATATTGTGTGCTCATTTTAAAGAGGGAATATTTTGTGGAGTATTGATGGGATGAAGAATAGATATTTTATCAGGAGCAGTAGTTTTTTTTCAGAATAAAATATTCCGACCCCATATGGAAATTGGTTTTTTCTTCTAAGACATAGACTTCTATGCCATGGAAAGAATTACTCAATTCACCTTGAGTAGGTGGTACATAAGGCAATACTATCTGGCAGGCAAACGTCATTCAAGCACTTGGCTCTCATGTGGTTAATTGAAGATAGTACGGCACTGCCTGCGGATATTGAATTAGCTAAGTAGACGAAATAAGGTTACCCCCTGCAGGGTCCCAGGTCATCTGTCGTTCACGGGATCATAGGATCGTCTTTGGCAAGGAATGTTCAACGAAAGGGGAAATGAAGAGAGGCAATGGCTCTACTCAAGCAAATTGGGTTTAAGACAATCAAAATTTTGGTAGGGAAATTCCTTATTTTGTGTGTAAAAAAGATTTGTGATATATATACGACAATTCACGAATTACCCAAGCTTTATATCTGGTGTTTTGACGGCGCACTGTAGACTTAGATAGTATAAATTACACTGACCGTAACTTTGGAAAATGTTATGAGTATCGCGGTTTTTATGAGACTGAGTGCCACCAGTTTTTTAAAAAGTTTCTCAAAAAATTATTATTCTGTATCGACTTTAAACTGTGGGCCCGCCATTCATGTATAAAATTAATACACACAACATAAGTGGTGAGAGAAGCTATGTTGTAATCCTGACTGAAATGTTGTAATGATCAATTATGTATGTGTGTGTATAGCTATATTGTATATTGACTAGACGTTACCACAGTTCGATTCTGTTTTTATAACGAAAGACTTACGGAACCAGGCCAGGTGACAAATCCGGATTTGAAATCCTTTCGGAATTTAAATATGAGATTGCTCATTGAACTACCCGTTTACTGTGGGCTAAAATACGGAGCATAAAGACTGCCGTTTGATCCTTAGAGAGGTTGTATACCACACATAAAATTACGGTTATGCGGCTTAACAGGCATTGATGACATTCATTTTGTTTCATGCGAAGCTTTGTCAAGTATTTTCATGCGTCGAAAGTTTTTCTCAGTAGTTTTGCCATTTTAAAGCTCTTAAAACTGCTACTTCTTACAAAACCAAATTGGCAACTCTCCAATTAATAATTCTGCTGCTGTTTTAAGCAGCGATAGTTTTCCTTATTGATGTCGTTATTATTGCTGTTGTTGTTGTTTTTGCACTGGTTGCATTTATTATCAGACAACATGAAAAACACGAATGCTGTCTACGAAATTATCATAATAATTCAAATAAAGTGTTGTTTTGTAACAACTACAACTACACAATGAGCAAAATAAGAGAAAACGAAAAAATTAGTTCACACGTACCAACACACTGACATAATAAGACAAACACAAGAGCAGAAAACAACCAAGGAACAGATAGAGAGAGAGTGAGAAAGAACCATAATATGCATATGCTTGCCGTATGAAATTCATAATAGGAATGGAAGACAACACAGTCAGCCAAACAAAGGAGAAAAAACCGTTAAGCGAAATCTATAAAAGAGAGCAAAGTATAAAAGCAACGTACAACAACAATACAAGCGAGTAACAGTAAGCAAAACTGAATGAATAAATGAATGAATAAATGAGAATGTGTGATTGTATGAGTGAACAATAACCGCCAAGTGGTAATGTTTAATGTGTATTGTTTGCCAATGTTTGTTTGTGTTCCTTACTCGTTAATGTTGGCAATATTGTTGGTGTGGTTGCTGTTGTTGCTGGTGGTAGTGTTGTAAATATGGCATTGTTATCCTTTTAAATAGCAGCAGATGCAAATAAATGCATTTAAAAATGCACACGCACACTTACATACACACATACACATGAGAAGATTGCGTACATGTAGTCGTAATGCATAACAGAAATGTTGCTCATAATAAAGCTGTTTCAGTTAATGCTGATGCTGCTTCTGCTGCTACTGCTGTTTGCAATTGCAATTGCTGGTGATGAGTTCTAATTGTTTGGCAAGCTAATGAATGCATTGTTATTTTGTTTTTGTTATTGTTGCTATTGTTGTAATTTTAGAATTTTGTATACAGGCATCAAATGTTGAGAAAGTATTGTTTAGAAACGGCAAAGTTTTTTGAACTGTTGGCGTTATTATTAAGAAACAATAACTGGAAACAGCAGCATCAGCAGAGGCAGTAACATTAGCAAAATTAAAATCAAATTGAATCCACATTGAATCTAATAGTCAGTAGTAATCAGTGGATTAATATTAAACAAACAAATATTGGGGTTCGAAAATATTGACATTAAATTTTTTTTATAGATATTGGCTAAACTAGGCTGACATTGCTGATTGATCATACTGAAGAGATGCCTTAGTGCTCCTCTCAAAATGTTAGGGTATCCCTATAAAATCTTCTTCAGGTCTATTGTCCTGACAAACCTAAAGATAATGCTCGGAGTCAACAATAACAATTCCCTGCCTAGTCCTTGATATGCATTTAAGTATTTCTTCTAGGATGTATTAATGCTTCACAGGTTCCAAGAATGTGTTCCAATGATTTATTCTCACCATTCCGAATCTAAATGTTAAATTCGAGACTCTTCCCTGTTCTGAAAAAGAGTACCCTGAGGCTAAAGTGCCCTGTAGAAAGACCTGTTATCTCTGGATATTCATGGTTAGACTGCTGCATGCCTCCGATATCCTTTAATTGTAATTTCATAACAAAATTTTGTTGTTTTGTTACTTCAATTCCACTCGGCTAGTGAAGAGACATTATCTCTCTTTATTTTCGATTTTACCTCATAAAAGCGTAATGCTTGAATGATTGCGTGACTGTTAAATAGTATTGCTATATCCTTTCTACCTTTTATTAGGTATGATTTTTCTCAGCTTGATTCCAGTGCCTATGTCTGTTTATAATGTTTATCAGATTGCTGACAGCCGACAACGATTGATGGAACTCTGAAGGTTTAAGGTATAGGTAGGCAGGGAGTTAGGTTGAATGTGGTAGGAGACCAACCAAGGGTCTCATGCCAATTAGCATACACCCAAGCCGTTATGTAGGCCTGTTGTGCGCTTACCATTAGGAACACCACCTTACTTTCTATAGGAGGAGTAAGTCTGTATCTCGTATAATGTATTAACTTCTTTCAGTCTATTTCTCTGAGATGATTATGCCTAGTATAGTGTCATCGCTAAAATATTGGGATCACGATATTACGAAAGCTGGGCAATGACACAAAAAGTGCGCCATCGTTTCGATGTCTTTACCGCATGCCATGTATTCATCCTTAAGACATGGAAATATTGTGGCGTTGCGTGTGATAACCGACTTTTCTTAGCCAACAATTGAATTTTACGAACTGGAGGTTAAATGGTTTCAACAAAATGATGTCACGAGGCAGATAAAACCAACGATTTTGACTTTATTGCTTGACAAGTGTAGGAGTAAATTCACGTTTTGTTGATGCCAATTGGCTACCAAGTTAGTGTGATTAGACACTGGACCTACGTTACCTAACATTTTTTTCTTCCAGTACTCCTTTTGGTAGCATATGTTTCCACAAAGCATTTCTGCATTGCTTCCGTTTCTTTAGTCTATTCTTGTTGTTCCTGCTAAGCAGGTAATTGGTCTGCTGTAGCAAGTCCTAGGATAATGGGGCCGCCATCGTTCGTTGCCTGAAAACAATGGCCTCAGATTATTTGGTGTAGGAATCATGCTGATTGTTGATTCCTACCCTCTTTTACTCATTAGGTCTCCTAGCATAAGAGCAATTGAAAATTTGTAAATTGTTGTAAAAAACTGTATCAAAAGTACTAACTGTTGCAACTAATCAAGAGGAAATCATTTGAATGAGATTGTGTTTCATTTGATGAAATAGAAGCTTTACTTACTTACATACATATTAGGTCATTAGAAGCCTTCAGTCAGGATTACAAACGAGATTCTCACACCGTTTCATGGTAATTTTATTTACTCTCAGAGTTTTTTCCAGAAATCTGCTGAGAGGACCTCGCCGCAGTAATATGTTTTTCATATTTCGTTTTGTTGGAGATGTCTGACCTGGGGTTTGAACCGTAGCCTTACGTTTAATAAGCTAACAGACTACGTACTAGACTACTGCGATTTTACTTAACTTACTTACTTATTTAATCGTTCATTACAACCCTTTAGTTAGGATTACAACCTAGTTTCTCACACCACCCATGCAGTGTGCGTGTTTTAATTTTATCCATGAGTGATGGACCTACATTTCAAAGGCGGTATCGTAGCTTTATAGGTGTTGTATTGAACTTAACTTTTGAAACTAAAACACTCCAATATTTCTATAAATATACTTCAATGTTTATTTATTCTTTTCACAAAATACTCCATAGTGCTGGAGAAAACTGTTGCATAAAATCTGATTCTTTTACATCTTAATGAAAACGAAATACCAACCAAAAATAAACATCTCTTGATTTAAAATTCACTTGTTTTTCTTTGTAAAAATTACAAGTTTTTCTTTTTTACTTTCAAGATTTCCATTTGCATTGGCATTCATTTGCAACAAAAAAATCATTTTTATTCATACTACTGTTGATAAATATTCATTCGCCCCAAAAACAAAAAGAAAACAAAACAACATATACATTTTGTTTTTATCCTTATCCTTATTCCAATTTCCTTTTGATGTTTTTTCTTTTATTTTTTGTTTTGTTTTTCGGTTGCTTTCATAATTATTTTTTATTTGTTTGCTTTTTCTTGTATTGTAATTAAAATAAATACGAATATTTTTTGGTTAAAAAGTAAGAGAAACAGAAGCAAAAGCAAATGCAGATAGTGAAAAACAGCATTAAAAATAATTCAAAATTAACATACGAAAATTACTTCTGTTCAACGGAAAGTATGTGGAATATTTTATGAATTCCTCATATTGATCATACGCAGTGGGGAGCAGCAAAAGTAAGGCATTTTATTGACAAAGTGTATGGGGAATGTACTTAAGAAGAGCATATGGAATGTAAAGTTTTATTACGAAATAAGTGTCCAGGTCAAGGTAAAAAGGCTTGAAAACCTCTGACGTCTACATTTTCTTTGAAATCTCGGATTTTTGAGCATCTGGAATAAATCAAGTTCCTTAAGAAATCAGCCCTGGAATCATATTTCATTGGAGTGGTAAAAAGTGGAACTAGTCTTCATACCGAATGCGAGACGAAACTCTTAAACCATTCCTACATGCATAAATAATTGGTCATTATAACCCTTCAGTCAGGATTGCAACCTGCCTTCTGACACCACTTATGTCTTGAGTGAATTAATTTTTATACATGAATGGCTGCATCTATAGTTTAAAGTCGACTCCGACCTTTATTTTATTTACACTCAGGGTTTTTGCCAGAAATCTGCTGAGAGACAGAGTGGCCGAAGAAATTCTTCTTTACATTCCGTTTTGTTGAAGATATCTGATCTGGCGTTTGAATCGTGGCCTCATAATCTAATAAGTCAACACACTACCTACTATACTACCACGATTTCTTCATACACCACTCCTAAGGATCCTTATTCTTCTTGTTAAAGACCATGACTAGCAGGGTAAGTTCTTACGTACATGATAGAGAACTCGCTAGAACAATGTGAGTATACCCTGACAAACTTGTGTAGTGGAAATCTTCATTAATGTCGGATTAGGAGCACATAATGGTCGCATTAATCAAATTGCGGGTACAGGACACTATGGTGGTCTGAATATTCTAATTTCTTCGAGGACAGATTGTCCTTATATCGAATCCTTGGGAATCTGGTCGCATTAATCAAATTGCGGGTACAGGACACTATGGTGGTCTGAATATCGTAATTTCTTCGAGGACAGATTGTCCTTATATCGAATCCTTGGGAAGCTCTCTTATCCCTAGGAAGATAGAAATGCTAGACCCGAGAGATTTGCCTTTTCTTATAGAATTTTGTGAAAAAGCAACTGCTATTGACAATGGAATATCTCGCCGGTGAGGCAATAGTCTATGCTGATAAAATAGTTCTGAGAATTTCGAACAGATTTGAGATTTCTATTAGAGACAGGATGCATGTTGCTCTAAGGAGAGCTAGTAGTGCCTTTTGAATGACCAATGAAATCGTGCGATTTGACGCCGTTAGACCATGTGTTTCCTTATTAGGCGTGAGGCCAAGATCAGACATCAAAACGAAAATATGAAAAAAAAATATTTCCTCGACGACGACGATTGCCATGAAAAGTTTCTCAAAAACTTTAAACTGTAGGTCTCCCCACTTATGAATAAAACTAACGCACACTGCGACGACTGCCCTATGTATTCTATACCATAGCGTACCTAGTTATGTTATCTAGTATTCTTTTGAGATTGTGCTCAATCTACGAAAATAAATTTACAATGAAAATGAAATAAAAAATTAAACAATTTTCCTTTATAATGTCTATACGGATAACATTCATTGTCAGCTAAACGAGATGCATATAAATTTTCGGTAGAAATAATTATTCAAACTAAAGACACAAAACATTTAACACAACTATTTTAAATAACATTCAACACCACTGACTATATTTCTAACATCTCAACAATACTATCATGTTTGATGCCATCATAGCCAATGTCACTCGCTGCTAAATATTCCGAAAGCATACATCACCACATCGATAAAGCAAATGATGATGAAATCTAGCCTGGCATCTTCTCATGAGGTTATTCGGTCAATATGGTTTAAGACGTTCATTTCTGTTTTGCTATTTTCAGTTGTCTTTTTGTGTTGCTTTACTTCAACACTTTTTTGCAGGTTTTTTTTTGGGCTGTCAGAATATGAACAGACATTGCACGCACCTTAGGGCTGCACTCTATAAAAAAGTCCCATAAATTTTTTTGGCAGCATCTGTGGAGAAAAATGATTCTTGTGCTAGACAAACACCAATTTCAGTGTTTGTTTTGCAAGGAGAGCAAAAAAAAAAAGAGGAAAAGGTTTGCCGAAAAAAATTGCAAACAATTTTTGGGAAAATATTTATGCTGTCTTCGGATGAAAAGGCAAATGAAAAGAAAAATGGCATCTATTCACATGGATTGAATCTCTGTTAACCACTGCTGGAGAATATGTGGTAAAGTTATAAAGTTATAAAATACACAAAAATGCAGCTTTATTCACTAGGAAGGACAAATGACGTCATTTTTAATTGGTGGAACACAGATTTATCGGCCAATATATGAAAAAAATTTAATTGCTGGAGTCAGTTGTTGCCCGTAAATTCTCCATTCCATATAAATACACCAGCTTAAACTACAGATATCATCAGCATGGAACTTCTAATTGACTTAAATGCACTGCAATACCTAGAATCTACTTGGAAACTGTGAAATTGTCTCTCAAGCCCAATTTACCGAAAAACACAATAGTAATGATTTGTACAGACTTAAAAAATAATATTGAAGTCACCATAGTCTAATAGGTAGTATGCCGGCTTAGGAGATGTGACAAACCCCAGTCCAGCCATAAAGAACAAAATTAAATTCGACAACTTTCTCTCTGCAGATTTCTGGCAAAAACTCTAACAGCAAATGAAACTGTCATGAAAAGTTTCTCACAAACCTGTCGTTCGGAATCGACTTCAAACTGTAGATCCCGCCACTAATGTATGAAAATAACACAAACAACATAAGTGTTGTTAGACCTTAGGTCGTTAACCTGACTAAAGCGTTGTAATGTTGTTATGTAAAGGGTGGGCCATCTATCGGTTTCAACCATCTGCTATTTCAAATCTGGCAATACTTATGTCATTATATTCTATCACAAAATTCAGTATATTATCTCCACTAAACGTAATGAATCGATTTACACTTAAGCAACGTTGGGATTTATTGGAAATTTATTTCCAAAGCAAAGACAATTGCTTGGAAATTGCATGAAAATGTCGTACAAAATTTGGAAGCAGGGAAGTACTAACAGTGCCCGGTATACGCAAGTTTATTGCTCAAGTTCATGAAACTGGTTTTATTGTTGATGTGCCAAGACGTGAGAGTATTCCTACAGTGCGTACACCCGAAAATACAGAGAACATGCGTAAGAATCCATCAACATTAACTCCTCATCATCCTCAAGTTTACGTTAAATTTTGCTAAAAGATCTTGGCATGACGCCTTGCAAAGTTCAATTATTTCAAGAGTTGAAGCCGCATGACCATACGTTTTGTTTTCGCTTCGCTAGATGGGCAACGAGAAACTGAATGATGATGGCGACTTTTCCAAAAAAAAAAAAAAATATCTTTACGGATGAAGCTCATTTTCATCTTAGTGGGTATGTTAATAAGCAAAATTGCCATATTTGGGGCTCAGGAAATCCACAGGTAGTCCACAGAAGCCAATGCATCCATTACGAATGACTGTTTGATGCGGCTTGTGGTGCGGCCCATATTTCTTTAAAAATGACAACTGTGCAACCATTACGGTCAATGGAGAAACCTATCGCACCATGATAACCGATTTTTTTGTACCCGCTCTTCATGGTATTGATGTGAACGATGTTTGGTTTCAAAAGGGATGATACAATTTGCCTCACATCTCATGCCACAATTGATTTATTGCGTCAAACTTTTGATGGCCCCTTAATTACCGAAATGGTGATGTCAATTGGCCGCCAAGAAGCTACAATTTGACACCGTTGGAATCTTTTCTGTGGGGCGCCGTTAAAGAAAAGTGTTATGCGCGTAAACCAGAGACAATTGAGCCATTGCAGAGATACAATCCCATACACTCGGAAAAGTGTACGAAAAATGGTCCGATCGAATGAGATACTATGAAGCCAGCCTCGGCAGCCATTTCTAACCGGAACAATTTTACTTCACAACAAGAACATTATTTTGGCAAAGTTTCATACTGATTTTGTTTTATTTTTCATTTTTAAATTTAAACTTTTAAATGGCCCACCCTTTAGTATTTTGGCAGCCATATGGCTATTAAAAAGTATGGTATTGTCCTTTCCAAATATATTTTTTTTTTATAAATCCTTACCGCAGATGGTATTGCTGACATCTTGTCTTGGAAGACGTGTTGCTGTGATCGGATAGCCTTATGAGTTATGAATGTTTTGCACTTCTTTAGGAAGTCATGTTGCGTTATAGTGTGGCCTATACGTCTGATGGTTCCAAATTCTTTTATTATCGTTGAGTGTCCAACGTACACGCTAAGGAGCAGCAATCGATGTGTTAAGAATAAACTGTCGATAAATCGATAAATTTATTGGATACGATATGCCTCTTAAAAATATTTTTTGATTAAATTTCTTGCAGCCGTTGAAACCCTTGTGTTTTCATTAATTTCCGTAATGTTTTCCCATTTTATTCTGTTTAAATAAAATTAAACTTATCTGTCTATACGGTCTGTACTGATTAACTAAAAACATTATTTAGTATTCAAGCATCGATGCACCCTCTATCCTCTACAGTCTAAATAAATATTTCCTTAGCCTGCTAACAAAAGTTCAAACACTGGGCGTTGTATACGTATCATTGTTGCTGAAATTCACATGAGATTGTAACGTAGTATGCCCAGTGAGAATGGCAGTAGCATCAATGGCTGGCTGGTTGGCTACCTTCTGTAGAAAAAAATGTGTCACTTCTATGGGTAAACAAATGACGTGACTGGCATTTAGAAAAACAACTGCAACCAAATAAAAAAAATAAAACGACAGTAATGGTGTAAAATGGGGGAGAGGGGGAATAATGTATGTTGTGTTGCCTTAATTTCATTTTTATCAACTTATTTAGCACGTGTTTTAAGCATTTTTAAAGCTCAAAACCATGTTTAAAGTGTAGTTTTTTTGCCATAAAATTCTCCTCTTGTGTTGTTGGTTAATTGTCGTTGTCATTCAGGGACAGACAGAAAAACAGACAGAAAGATGGGTTGAAATTAAAGCCCAATAATATGCTTTTCACTCGGCCTTAGTTTCTGTGGTGACTTGTAAAGTTTTGTTTTGTGGCATCTTCTATTCTGTTTTCTGTTTCTAATTCTGTTTTATGCTTTTGTGCAACATTTTAGCAAAGTGTTCATGTGCATTGGTGGCACATGATACTCTTGTTTAATGCCTCTAATGGTAAATGTTTTGTTGTTGTTGTTAATTTTTCTGCTTAAGAAATTGTTTGCTTTGAATTGCAACTTTGAAGTTATGGGGTCAGCTGGCATACGAAAATGAAAACACATACCAGAGATGTCTTATGAAAAGCAGTTTCAGAAAAAGAACTCATTCCAGCAAAAGCATATGATGATAGGAGTCTTCTCTCATAGTTGGCCTGAATATTTTATGATCTATTGCTGCATATAGGTTTTGGAGAACAAACGGTCTGATGGATACCTCTACTTGTGAACCCCTTTAAAGATCTGAACTTTATTACGGATTCTGTCAATGTAGGGTGGGCCGCCTCGGCTATGGGCAGAATAGCGTACCAAATCTGATTAAAGCTGGGAAGAAAGTGCAAGAATAGACTGCTCCAAAAGAGTATGCGCAGTATGGGGACTGAATAATACATTGTGGGTCCTCATGGACATATGGAAAATGTTTTATGTAGGAACTATAGAGATAAGAAGCAGGAAACTGTTCCTCATCTATGGGCGTCCATTCTCAGCACTAACTGGTCATTACAATTTTTCAATCAGGATTACGACATAGCTTCTCACACCACCCATGTTGCGTGTGTTTATTTTATTCATGATTGGCTACATATATTCTAACGCTGAGTGCGAATGGCAATTTAAGAAACTTTTTCATGGCAATTTATTTACTCTTTAGAATTTTTGCCAGAAGATTGCTGAGAGAAAGTCTCCGGAAGAATTCTTTCATTTGCCAGTTCTTTTCAAGATGTCTAAGCTGGAGTTTGAGCCACAGACTCTCATATAATAAGCCTACACACTATCTACTACAAGACTACGGTGACTGCGAAGATCGCTAGGTTGTGATGTAGAGAAGTACTGCACCGTCCAACATATATCGTCTCAAATTCTGTCCGTAAACACAGTAGCCACAGCCCTCAACCACCTAGCTTTAGACAATAGAAGAGGAAATATATTTCATAGGTATCAGGCTACTGAAGTCGTAACGAAAATAAATAAGCTTGGTTGGGGGATTTGTATGCAGCCACCATTTGGTGTGGGCCGAGATAAGAGTGAAGTATTTTCGACGGAAAGATAAGAATAACAGTGCGGACTAGGCATACATTTCTATATATTCCTCTGTATTAAAACGAATGAAATGGTAAAGGTTGGCACATTGGGGTTATTTAACCACTAATATGTCGAGTTCAATGGCTGAAGACAAATTTGAAGAGACTGTTTCGGACATCATTGACATCGGTGGCAAAGTGGTAAAACGGTGGTAGTACAATTTACGAGAAGAAGGAAGGAAGTTTCTAAATGACAGCATACGCGACTCCAGTGTAAGGTAATGTTATGGAAATGCAGAAAAGTAGCTAAGGATAGAAATGGAATATACTGTTACGTTTTTACATTTTGAAAACGTTTAAAATATGAGCTCGTATATTGGAAATAAAATAAAAAATAATTTGTGTTTGGTTTTAATTAGAATTCTTTATTATTCGCACAATTATGTGTTTCACTGTTTACAAATTTATGTAAACAACAACATTTGCTTTTTTTGTTATTCCTCTGTTTACACCCTTTCCATTACTCTCTTCGCCTTCTCGAAATCTCTATAAATGTAAACATCGTTGTTTCATTTTGTTGTCTATTTTGTATTTTGTTTATATCTATGTATTCTTGTAGTGTTTGTTATTGTATTTTCGATTACTTGTTTACCATTTTTTATGCTGGTGTTTGTTGTTGTATTTTTGTTTACTTGTTTACCATTTTAATGTCAAGTGATGTAAAAGCAAATAACAGTATCTAGATTCTTCATTTCGTAACAATACAAACGGAGAGTATTTCAAGGAAAAAATCTTGCAGGGAAATCTTAGGCGTGCAACTCACAAATTAAGCATTGGATGTATGCCGTGATGGTCAGATCAATTGTGATCCATGGAGTCTTTGTTTTGGGCAGGCAAGAAAATTTGAAAATAGCTCAGTTAGAGTTGGAGAAGATATAGAAGCAGGGACGTGTTGATATAACCAGGATCAATGAGAATACGATCTACAGCGTCGCTGTGGGAGTTGTGATGGTAGAATATGGTAGTGAAGACCAGAGCTATGGATGCTACAGTTAGTATAATGGAAAAAAAATCTGATTGATGAAAACATCGTAATCTCACATCTTTAATTGTTCCCTAAAAATAATTTCTTTCATGAAAAAATCACTTCAATGTCGGAATATTTAAATTTATACAACTAAGATATTTTCAAAGGGTGGGGGAAATATAAATTTTTTACTACACTTAATAGATACATGTACACATACATACATAATTGTTCATTATAATCCTTCAGTTCGGATTACGGTGTGAGCGGTATGAGAAGCTAATGTTAAGTGTGTTAACTTTATACATGTGCGGCGGGAACTACAGTTTAAAGCTGAGTTCGATCGACAGATTCTTGAGAAACTTTTTCATGACAATTTTTTATTTACTCTCAGAGTTTTTGCCAGAAATCTGCTAAGAGGCAAACGCAGAAGAAATATGTATTTGTCCATATTTTCGTTTTGTTGGAAATATCTGACATGGGATTTGAACCATGGCCTCTAGACTAGACTACAGCGGCTGTGCTTTGTAGCTTCTTATTGTAAAATTCTTTCCACTGTGCTGCAATACGTATCAAATGAATCCTCATTTGTCATGCCATTTAAATGCTCCCCACATGCAGTTCTACTGCGGAATATCTGTATATCTGCCAACATTTGTGTTAAATTCGTTTCACCAAAAACTGAAAACTGAAACAAAAAAAAAAAAAAAAAAAACGAATAGAAAATCGAAATAAAAAACAGAGAAACAAAAATGGTTTAAAACTCAATTAAAGTTTTAGCCGCAGAATAAATTACAAACGTATTAAACAGAAAAATAGAATGAAAAATAAAATTTATTTGGGGAGTGAACGAAAAACGAATGCACAACTGAAATGAAATTAAATGAATGAATGACTGAGTGACTGAATGAATGAGTGAATGAATGAATAAAATGATTTGCAAAAAAAAAGAAAGATTTTCAACACTCTGCTATATACTGTAAAGTATTCCTAGTATTACTGCTGCGTCTATTGCAATTGATGATGTTGCAGCTGATCGAAATGATGAATTTTCAACGTTTTGCTGTTGTTTTTTGGCTTAAGGAGTTAGAAGGGTGGCAATGGATTGATTTTGTTGTTGTTTTCTGGTACAATAATTTTATAGGCCTCGTTTTAGGTTGTTTCTCATTTCCGCTTACTTTTTTTTCTTCTCTTTCTTTTTATTTGATTTGCTGTGTGTTATTTTCAGCACGTTTTTTGTATTTCCCCAAAAATCATTTGGGGTGGTGGCAACTGCAACAGCAACGGCAACAGCAATTGCTTGTGCCTGAGCCTGATGGTTGTAGAAAGTTTGAAACAGAAAAACAGAGGCAAAAAATGGAAGAAGAAAGTTCAAAAATGTTGTTCATTGTGATTGTTTCGTGCGATTGAAATTTAACAAGCGATTCCAAATTGAATTTGTAAATTGCAGCACTTGAAATTTTAAATATGTATGTATGGGGATTGAGCATGATTTCAAACACAAATAACACCATTCCCGCCACCCTGATAAAAATTAACAGAAATAGAAAAACTTAAAAACTGTAAAGGAAAGGAAAAACAATCAACACTTTCACGAATTTTTTTGTTAAAAAAAGTTTTTATTTTCCCGGGAAATCTACTGCAAGGGTTTACATGGTAATGCAAGTTGTTAAACAAAAACTAAAAACTGATTTGGATTTACCAAACGAAAAGTACGTATTCTATACGTATAAATTTAGGCAATTAAAATTGGTAAATTTTTCAATTTAATATTCAAATAAAAAATATTTTTTGATTTAATTTTTGTGTAAACATTTGCCTTCGAAGAATTGCACAAAAAATGATACGATATCAAGGATATCAAATATCAAAACCACATACCGAAAAATCCTTTGTTGTTAAATCAACCTGCGGTTATTGCATCAATTCTAAAGGATTTAAAGATTTAAAAGAGAAAACAAACAACAAAAAAACAGAGAAAAGAAAAGGATAAAAATCCAAATATGGATTCAATTTTTAATTCCTTTGCTAATGTTTGAAAAAAATTTAGCATTTCAAGCAATATTTTGCCACACTAAACAAGTAATGGCCTTCACAATATAAGGCATAGAGACTCCTGCGGGAGTTAAAAAAAAATTAAATATTATCCTCACAGTATCTACAGTGAGCGCCAAAAGAAACTGTACACCCTGAATAAAATTCTAACAATCACCAAACTCAAGTTTTATTACTTAAGGAGAGTGTCCGAAAAAATTTAACAATATTTCGAAAATTTTTTTTTAATTTTTTTGTTTCAATTTTAAAAACTGGCAATGAAAGAATTTTAAAATAAAAATAACGGTGATTTTTTAATGTATATTTTTTTTAATGTACAGCTTCTTTTGACGCTCACTGTAGATACATACATACATAATTGGTCATAACATTTTATATTCGCAGGTTCATGTGGCGCAGTTTTATTGTCGCCATTGCAGTCAATTAAATACCGTCTAGGTCATAAAAGTCGCATGATGATATATTATATTTTTGTATAGGAGAGTGCAGATTGTATCCTTTAATTCAATAAGTAATGAGGGTGTACGACATACATGCATAATTGCTCATTACAACCCTTCGGTCAGGATTACAACCTAGTTTCTCACACCACTTACGTTGTGTGTGTTAATTTTATACATGAGTGGCGGGCCTAAAGTTTAAAGTTGATTCCGACTAACAAATTTTTGAGAAACTTTTCATTGAAATTTTATTTACTCTCAGTGTTGTTGCCAGAAATCTGCTGAGAAGTAGTTGTCGAAGAAATATTTTTTCATATTTCGTTTTGTTGAAGATGTCTGACCTGGGGTTTGGACCGTGGCCTCACGTCTAATATGCCAACACACTACCTACTATACTACGGCGACAACAATAGCAATAACACTTATCTTAAGTCTGTTTAAAACCGCATTTTACAATAGCTATTCGAAGTGAAAAAGCAAGCTTCGGGCCACACAAGTTTGCAAAAACAGTTCAAATATTATTTTGAGTTGTCCAAGAGGAAATTCCGCGTTTTGACTGTTGATAACGGTCATCATATTAGAGCAATATCTTCCAAATTAGTTGTCATATATATTGTCTGAGGATGACGAAGTTAGAATCTGTCGTAGTCTGCAAATATTATCCTCTGTGAAAGCATGGTTTTACTTATTTGGCACTAAACGTTTATAAGAGTGATGCTACTTAATCCTTCGAAGAAGTTCTTTCTTGATGTTATCCACTGTGGGTTAAGTTAGGTTAGCGGGTACCTTGCCGTTCACAGGCAAGTTCACTCGGTGGCCAATATGGCATATTGTGTTACCCAGTGTAAAGTAAACTTGCGTATCATGGTCCGTTAGTGGTAGGTTTGAACCACCCCAAGCTTCGGATGAAATTGGCCAATTCCCTTAGTGGCAAGTTCACCACCTCGCCCAGATCTTCAAACGTTCTGTCACTCAAAAATCGATGACGTTTGTCTTGAAGTGTAGGGTGCTCACATAAAATGTGTTTGTGTTGTTCCTCCATATCCTGGCAGCATCTGCAGTAATCCTGGTGGGGAAGACCGAGTTTGTTAGTAAAACTGCCAATATTGCAGTGTCCCGTTAGAATTCCGTTTAGAGGGCGAACTGTTCTCTTGTCGAACTCAAGTAGTTCCTTGGTTTTCCTGATGTCCACTGCTCTGCACAGTAACTAGGTATGTTGAACCACCTACGGTTTGTTGAATTCCATCCTGCTTTTTTAAATTTGAAAAAGTATTCCTGTAGTGGCACATATATCCCGTTTATCGTTTCTTCCTTAGACATCTCCAATCCCTTCCATGCCAGTTCGTCCGTCTTTTCGGTTTTAGCCTTTCTATGCTACGGTGGCCCAAAACCCAGAAGGTCGACGTATAAAGCATAGAGAGTCTATGGAATTCCTAATGCCCTTTGATTTGACGTGGTGTGATCCCAGCAGTTTGATTGCTGCTTAACCGTCCCCAGATATGATCAAGTTTGAAAGAGGTATGTTTCAATCACACGTGCTGCTTGTTCACTACCAAAAAATTTCCGCCTGAAATACGCTGGCCTTGTTAGGTAATCTGTATGAGACGTTCAGTGCCAGCTTATTGGAATAGAACTCAGATCCAGTTCCACATTACATTTTTGAAACATCGATGAAGACTGTTATAACGCCGTCATCGATGACAGCTTCAGCACCTCATACTTCCCATGTGGGAGTGTGAGTCTTGTATGTTCGTAAAAAAACAGTCTCTGGTAACATGTAGTCACATCTAAATATTGGGTGATTCGGTTCTACTTTATGTAGTATTAAAACGTGCCCCAATGTACATGGCCTCAACATATCTTAGAATTTAAGCCTCAGTGCAGTTCTAGCAGCCATGTTTTTAGAGGAAAATGTCCAATGGTTGTAGAGACAAGATGACCTCGAGGTCAGTCTGCAGGGTGTACTTCAAACACCCGTGATGCCCAAGCAAGCCAACCTCTGTAGCCTGTTCAGCGTAGCGAGATACGTCCTCTTAAGTATAGCCTCCCACCATACTAATGCCTCGTAGAAGAGTACAGGCCATACAACCGCTGTATACATCTAGTGGATCACAACAGGCAAGAGGCCCCATCTACTCCCAAACGTCCTTTTACTGATGTATAAGGCATTGATCGTCTTCTTCATCCTTTTCTTCGTGTTAGTTCTCCAGTACAGTTTGGAGTCCAGAATGATACCCAAGTACTTTGTCTCCTTTGAGAGTCTCAGAGGAAGTTGTAGTTGTAGAGATAATGCCAAAGATAGGGAAGACGCGTTATATAGTATCTAATGCCTCGTAGAAGAGTACAGGCCGTACAACCGCTGTATACATCCAGTAGATGATACGAGGCAAAAGGCTCGATCTACTCCCAATCGTCCTTTTTATAGACGCATAAGGCATTCATCGCGTCTCCTTTGAGAGTTTAAGAGGCTGATGTCTAATAGTTGTAGTGATAAGGCTGAAGGTAGGGGAGACGCTTTATAAAAGCTAGGTGGTGTTGAAAGGTAAAAAATCGCTTTACTCATCATTTTAATATGAAATCAAATTGGATTTAAATCAATTTTTTTGTTGTTGTGGAAGCAATAAATGAATGTCCTGCCAACATACATACGTACGTACACAGTTGGTCGTTACAACCTTTCAGCTAGGATTTAAACCTAGCTTCTCACAGCACATATGTTGCAAGTGTTAATTTTATACATGATCGGCGGGACCTACAGTTAAAGTCGATTCCGAACGATAGATTTTTGAGAAATTTTTTTCGTGGTAATTTCTTATTTACTCTAAGAGTTGCGCAACCCACTGTGCAATTTGCAATTTGCAACGAAAAGAATCCATTTTAATTGCTGAAGTTTTAGCATTACAATACGATATTTTCCATTTCATCCCAGTTGCATTACTTTACGTTCCTTTTTGGTGTGTGTTATTTTTACTACTATTTTTGGCGTGCATATGAAATAAAACTAAAACGGAATACATTTTTGCTACTACTTAAACGGATATTGACTTTTATATTCAGCAATCAAATAAAAACGCCTTCTTTTGCGAAGCCATTCATGAGCCGAGCGAGGGCACATGCATATCAAAATGAAGTTAAATTGTGGAGAAAAAAAATTTTGGTTTTTTAATATAAAAACTTTTACTTTTTTAATGAAAAAAAGGAGGAAAAAAAATGAAATGAAGAATATTATTAATGGCCAGTATTTTTGTTTTTTTTTTTTTTGTTTTAAAAGGTGGCATTTAAGAGGAACATTTTTGTTGAATTTCAGTGTTGTTTTGTTTTAGTTGAGGAACCTTAAAAACGGGAAAACTTTGTTTATTATTTTCATGAAAAACCACGGCGTATATATATTTTTTGGGTACATTTCCAGGACTTCAGGCAATTTTCACTGTGTGTTGATTTGAGTCATGCCAGTTGAAATGCAATAAAATTGAGAAAAACAAGAGAAAACATTTAAAACGTAACAGAAAATAGAAATTAAAAATGAAAAAACTAAATCCCTATTCGTGAAAGTTCATTAAAACAATCATTTTTTAACGTTTAACTAACAAAACTATAGCAACAGCAATAACAACATTGGCAGCATGCAACATTTTATTTAGTTTTCCTAGCAGTTTTAGCAGTTTTTATTTGCTGCTGTTTCACTTATTTTTAGCCCATATGCTCTGCTCTGGTCTGCTCTGTTCTGCTCTGCTCTCTGCTGTTTTTAAATGGCAAAAAATAAAAACAAAAGTTTTTAACAAAATTTTTGTAATTGTTTTTTTTATTCAAAAAAAAAAATTCACTTTTGTTTTGAAACTCAGTTTTTGGCCATTTTTTCCAATTTTTTTCCGAAAACGAATTTTTGTTTTTAAAGCCAAATTTGTTGTAAACTAGTTAACAGGAAACAACAACAACAACCGTAAATAAACAACAAAATTATTACAGTTAAAATAAAATGAATAATGCGTCGTTTAAAACTAAAAACAAAACCCAAAAAAAAACCAAACAAACTGCTGCTGTCCATTCATAATAAATTGCAGTTTTTGGCAAACAGTATTTGAATGAATGGTCTTTAGTGCTCAAAAAAACAACAAAAACTTTTTGTAGAAATATTTTTTTTTAATTATTTGGCATATCAATTAAGTTCTGTTTCATAGAAAATATTAATTTTTATTAGCCTATCTACGTTATCAATCATTTATCGATGACCAGTAAAATAAATTTTATGAGCATATGAACACATATGTAATGAATTTTCGTTATGCATATTGTTAAAGCTATGTACATACATATATAATTGATCATTACAACCTTTTATTCCAGATTACAAACTAGGTTCTCACTCCACTTATGTTGTGTGTGTTAATTTTATATATGAGTGGTAGGACCTACATTTTAAAGTCGCCTCCGCCTCACTTACTTCTAAATAGAATGTCCTTAAAGTTTGAGTTTGGAAGAGAGCATGAAGGCTTCAAGTTTGGAGTCAAAAGCATAACTTTTCTGGTGTCTATAAATCGTTGTAACACCGTCAAATTATTATATCTCTTGACTGGCATCTCTCAGGCATGCGAGATAGTTTCGTGAAGGTGAGGACTCAGTTCAAATCACCAGTGTCCCTTTAAAATATAAATTTTGATTGTCTATATTGGAGCAGATATGTATGTCTGTTCTCTGCGAGAGGTTTCTTAGCCCTTAACCACTTTTTTGTCAATGCCCACCTCTTGCGAGGTGCACATATAGGTTATTTGGCTCTCCAATCCTTGTGAGCTTGACTAAGCTATCATCCATTGCTGTCAAGGATATAGCTCCGTTTCTCAAACTTTCGGGCTGGTTTTCCAGCTTTTAATGTGCAGCCCTTGCGCTGACTAACTTCTTTGCCAGCTTTACAGGGACAACGATTACCTGTAGCGTTACAACAGGCTGCTCTGCGTGCTCAAGTGTCCTTTTGGTATTAAAGCTACCAATTCAAACTACCTACCTTCCTTAGCCCATTTTTGCTTTGCAAATGAGTGCAATTTAATTGAAACCGTTTGTTTGCCCCTCTACCGATGAATGCCAATTTTCGCACGAATTAAATTGAATTTTCTCTCACTCCTCCGTCATTCTTAGGCAACTTTATACTATATATACACTTTCTCTATATGTATGCGTATATCTACATTCGATATACTCTGATACCTTATTCTAATAGCCTGAATATGTAGTACTACAATAGTCAGCTAGTGTAAGGCACAATCCAAGATTCGTCTGTTAGGAATAAATTCTATATTCGACTTTGTCGCAAGATCTGAATCTGAAAATTTAGAAAACGTTCTATCAGTGGGTGTAAACCGTTTTCAGATTTTTACGATATTTTCAATGTAAAACCAATATCGTAAAGCCAATAGTGATATACAGATCAATTATACTTAAGATTTTGACAAGACCATAGCATCTATACTTCAATGTTATTGTGTCTCATTAAGCCGTTCACAGCCATTTGGTTTGCCAACATAGCTAGTGGTAGCCAGTGGACAATGGTCAGGATGACGTTATCAACATCGTCACCATTCTCATACGCTTAAATTGTGTCTGATGATTTTTTTTCGCCCAAGTCAACTACCAGACCGCGTCTCAGAAGGATAGTGTTGGTTTGGTTACCAAGTCATTCAGCCACATACATTTTTAGGGTTGAAACCCATATTGGGGCCTAATAAAATACAATTGGGACCTCTTATAATAATAAAGAATACTCGTTGCCGTAGGTGTCCTTAATTATGTATTCATTTGACGTTATTCGATAGATAATTTCGCTGTTAGTAGAGATAGAAATATTAAAAACTTGTTATCTTCTTGTGTAATATCCTTGCTAGGTTTGGTAGAGACGTTCGGAATATTGGATCTCAGATAACGACCGATAACTATACTTTCGATACAGTCAATGATTCTGTTTATCTTGGCTACGTCATTGCCAACAAAAATTGTCTTAGTCTGGAGATCAAGCGCACTCTTGCCAACAGGTGCTACTATGGTCCCAATAGGCAATTGAGTAGCAGAGACCTCTCTCGTACGACAAAACTAACACTCTACAAGACACTCTTCCTCCCCGTGCTTCCTTATGGCGCAGAGGCATGGGCTCTATTAAACCTTTCTGCAGAAGCCTTGAGAGTATTCGAGAGAAAAGTACTACATAAGATCTTCGGTCCAGTGCGAGTTGGCGATAATTTCCGCATCCGATCCAACAATGAGCTGTATGAGCTCATAAATATTGTGCAGCGTATTAACATCCAGCAGCTGTGCTGGCTCTGCCATGTCGTTCGAATGAAGGAGGATGCTCCGGCAAGACGGGTATTTAATGCGGGAATCTGCGAAAGTCTGCGAAAGTCTGCGAAAAGGACAACCTTTGTTTGCGTTGGAAGAACCAAATCGAGGAAGCTTTGTGATTGCTTGGTGTGACCAACTGTCAAAGGCGCGCAAGAACCAGAGTCGCCTGGAAGGATATGTGAAGGCAGGCCGAATCCATTAATCGGGTTGTTAATGGCCAATTAAGTAATTTAGTAAAGTTTGATTAACTCTCACACAATCGTTGTAAGATTTCGCTAGTAATTTCACCATAGATTGTGGAATATCCGAAGGTTGGACTGTTACGATAACAAAAATATTTTTTTTTTTAATTTCTTTTTAAAATTATTTAATGACCCGTAATCAAGGAATAATTTATAATAATTTGCAACTAATTTTCTTCTTTTCGAAATATTTAATAATGCTTGAACGCCTTAATGTATGTGATTAGGCGCATTAAAGCAAAGCTGCTTTAGAAAAACAGAGAAAAAAAATTCACCAAAAAGCCTATTTGCTAAAGGAAATCAAAAATTCACTGAATCGAATAAATGCTTATTTGCTAGAGACTCTCTTCTTTTATGTTATTTTTCCAAAGAAAAAAAGGAAAGGAAATAAAAACATTGACAGTTTTATTTGGTCCTTTATTGTTACAACGATTCTCGCCTTTTATGTTAAACAAATAAATAAAAATTCATAAGCCTTGGCAGTAAGTAGCAGCAGTACCAAGCAACCTTTATCATGTCATTTATACAACATATTTTACACCCAAAAAGGTGGTGGTGGTGGTCTATTGCCAAAGCTATTGTAAAAGCCAAAAGTAACCCATTTATGACAATGTCATGTCATGACAAGACAATTTGTTTTATTCTCTTTTAACAACTTTCTTTCGATGCTTCTTCTCCTTCTGCCCCTTTCAAACAGCCTTAAGGATATAATATTATAATCATAATAATCATAAAGTATGCATAGATATTATCTCATGATAAACATTTATTTATACAAACTCATCATACACACTCAAGGATACATTCATACATACACTGTACATGGATTTTATAAATCCAATCATATATTCATATGTGTTACATTCACACACACACACATACACTCAGACATTTATAATCATATTCATACATCATTTTATTCATCATCTTTAGTATTCATATGCCCACGTATGTATATGAATATGAGAGCATAAAGTGGGTGTTTGTTTCTCTTGTCTCTCTCTCCGTACAAAGGCTTTTTATAAACACACATAAAGCAACGTATGCATGTGCCTATGTATCTGTGTTTGTTTTTTTTTTATTCCTTCTGAAGACACTTTCCTTAAGTAGAGCAAACGAACAAAAAAAGATCCAAAAATTTATGAGAACATATTTATGTTCCCATAAACCATAACGAACAATAGACTCGTTTCCGTTGATGAAAAATCCTTTTGTGAAACATTTAGACTTTGTGTGTGTCTTCTTTAACTGTTTTTT
Organism: Sarcophaga caerulescens; assembly: GCA_927399465.1. Lineage (NCBI taxonomy): Eukaryota > Metazoa > Arthropoda > Insecta > Diptera > Sarcophagidae > Sarcophaga > Sarcophaga caerulescens. Next base: position 91,330,352 of record OV656866.1, on the reverse strand, counting down.
AGGGGCCTATTCAAATGTTTTTACATACATTTTTATTGGTATTTTGTTTTTGTTTTCTTGTTCTTATTAAGTGCAATTTTATTTCTTCGATTACAAGTAGGCCTGTAATAAGCCTTTTTACACTGGGCCAAAGGCGGTGTAGATGGGAACGTGGAACATTTGGAAATTCACTTATTAAGGATATGATTTCAAAAGCTTTTTTTTTTATTAAAGTAGTATAAGAGGGGGACTTTTTAGTTCTTTCTTAAGTACCACCACTTACATACTTAATTGCTAATTACATCCTTTTAGCCAGGATTCTAACCTAGTTTCTCACACCACTCATGTTATGTGTGTTAATTGTATCCAGTTTAACGTCGATCGATAGATTTCAGAAATTTTTCATATTTTTGCCAGAAGGCTGTTGAGAGGAAGTTGCCGAAAGAAATATTTTGTTTTTCTTCGAGATGCCTGAGCTGGGATTTAAACCCCGGCCTATCGTCCAACAAGCCAACATACTACCTACTAGACTACACCGAGTTTAAGAAGCCCACAACATACTACAGTATTGAATATAATATATGTATCTGCGTTCCATTCATATGAAAGTTTATTTTCCATCTCTGTATTAACTTTTTTGGTACTTTTTGCTCATTGAAGGGATGGGTATTTGACCCCCAGTGTATTATTCAGAGTTTATGAAGATGCTAAAGGAACTTTGCCAAACTCTACATCATTGAAAGATACTCTTCATTAAATTTGTCAAGACGTACAATGGAGGGGACAGTACTATCTGGCAATCAGATAGTAATCCTTTCACTCCACAATTGTATAAAACTGTTTGGGTAAACGGAATCTGTTAGGCAGAGGCATTTGAGATGATTTCATAGCCCACAATTTTGCAAAGAAAATGCACTTGCGAGTCATCACCTGCTTTCAGAATTATATGCTGAGCACGCTCCATCAAAAACACAGTGTGTTAAGTTGTTTCCGTGTTTGAAAAAAAAGTGGTAACTACAACATCATTAATAAAGAGCGTACGAGCCAGCCAAAAAATGTTTGAACACCATAAATTAAAATATGTACTCGAACAAGATTTCTGTCAACATTCCGGGGAACTGCAGGGCCGACCAGCTCGCCAGAGCTGGGGCACTCCTTCCGGAATCCTCATCCATCGATTTGGGTATGCCACTTACTTCGGTTAAATTGGTCATTGAGGGGAAATTTTTTCGGGACGCCAACCTATCCAATGAAGAATCTTGTTCCACATCCAGACTGACTTGGCCCTCGATGGATAGAAGTTGCACCAACGGATTACTCGGACTTGAACGTAGTGACATCAATCAAAGTGGCCATGCTTACTGGTCATGGCGTTATGGGAGGACTCGCGGAAAGATTTTAGCTCCCATGTAAAGACTTCTGCCGTGGATGAAGATCGGCTGAAGAAAAGGAAACTGTTGTGCACTTTGTCAATGCAGGTCTCTTGCTAGGTGCATTTAAAGGTTATTTGGCTCTCCATTCGTTGTCAGCTTAACGGAGTTATCGTACATTGATGTCAAAGATATAGCTTCGTTTATTAAACTTACAGGCTGGTTCTGCAGCCCTTGCGCTGACCAACTTCTTCCTTAGTTTATTAGAATTCGGTCAGTACATTGACTGCGGTTACCTGCGCCGTCATAACGGGCCGCTATGCATGCTCAGGTGATCAAAGCTACCACTTCGACCTAAGACCTAAGAAGATTTGTAACAGATTTTAGAAGAGGTTTCACAATTATTAGGCACGTGACTCAAAGCATTTAAAAGCAACTAGATTCACCAAAAACCAAGGAAATTGAGTGCCACATGAACTGACCACTTGAAGAAGAAATCATTTTGCATCGAAATATCACGGGCAACGAAAAGTGCATTCATTGTGACAACCATCATATGACTGCTAATAGTGTTAAATAAGTTAGTACTTAAAATGTTTGCGTAGGATTAAGCGCTAGTCGTACCAATTAGTAGCCTTAGTCATCATGTAACCCCACACCATCAGCGGTCCACCGTCTTTAAGTAGATTTGACTTTTGCCAACATTTTGGTTTCACGTGATTAAATAACCTTCTCGCAGTCTTTTGCCGTCCACAAAGCATATTCTGTGTGAAGTTCAAACAGAAAAACTTTGCAAGCAACATCATTCAGATCAATTTTAAAATTTGGCGGTGAATTCGAAATGATATGGAGTTGCGTGCCAAAATGGCATGGGGTTCCATGATTGGAATAGTCTGTAGAATACTATATATGGTACGGCGATCGCTTAATCCAATGACTGATGGCACTTAATTTCTTGAACCTATATGAGGATCATCAGACTATAAGTGAAATTGACCGTTCATCTACCTGAACCTAATCTTTACATAACACATTCAGTTTTTAATTTAAGTCACCGTAGTCTAGTCGGTAATGTATTGGCTTATTAGACGTGAGGCCATTGTACAAACCCTAGGTCAGACCTCTTCAACAAATATTGAAAAATATTGAAAAATATTTCTTCGGCGACTTCCTCTCAGCAGATTTCTGGCAAAAACGCTGAGAGTAAATAAAAATTGCCATGAAAAGTTTCCCAAAAATTCTGTCGTTCGGTGTCGACTTTAAACTGTAGGTCCCCTCCCTCACTTATGTTTAAAATTAACACACAACATAAGTGATGTGAGAAGCTAGGTCTTCATCCTGACTTAAAGGTTGTAATGACGAATTATGTATGTATGTAGTCTCCCGCATGACACAAATCTCCTGTTATTGTAACATATACATATAAAATTAACAGATACAATTGGTTCTGAGTAGGAGGTTTTCTACCGAAAACTCTGAGGCTAAATAAAATTGCCATGAAAAATTTCTGAAATTGATCGTTCGGAGTTAACATTGAACTGAAGGTTCCGCCACTCATGGATGAAATTAACGCACACAACATAGGTGCTGTGAAAAGTTAGGTTGTAATCCAGATTAAAAGGTTGTAATGACCAATTATGGACATGTTGATAGCCGGGGATGTGATTGAAGTATACACCGATGATATTAAATTTTAAAACAATTTTACTGTTGAATTTTTCCAGTATTTTAGTCCGAAGTTATGGCCATAAATTACGCTGTAAAATTGGTTCTGAGTAAGAGGTTTCCTTTTTTCTACCAAAAACTCTAATGGTGTTTTCTTTTCTACCAAAAAATGTGCATTTTATTTAAAAAAAATGCAATTTTGTGTTTGTTTCTTAAAAATGTTTCGCCCTATAAAAGGGTGGTATGTTTTATTCTAAATAATTCACACTTGCCAATGGTGGAGGGCATTGCATTTTATGCCCTGTATAAATCGAGAGTGCTGATAATACCCTGTAAAGCAGATGACTTTTGTTTATTTATAGGGCTACCAGATGAAATTTGAGAAAAAGTCGCGTGGTATCGTTATCCAATTTTGAACTTAATTTTTTCATTGTTTTGTGGAGTAACCTTAAGGAAACATTACATTATTAAAGTTACATGGTCAGTAATTCAGTGTTAGAACAGTGTTAACATTTTTTTTGGTTATAAAAAAAAGCGCTCAAAAAATGAAGTCGAAAAATTAGGAATCTGGCAACACCTTTTTCATATTTACATATTTTATTGAAAACAAATCAAAAAAGTGGTAAACACAGGGCATACCCTTTTTTAATATTTATGTTATATTCTTCTCAAATAAAAAATTTCATTATAACAGGGTTGGTCAGCAATTTTTTTAATGCACCTTGTAAGAGGGTGACATTTTCTTTGTAGAAAAGAAAACACCATAAGACTAAATAAAATTGCCGTGAAAGGTTTCTTAAATTGGTTGTTCGAATTCGATGTTAAACTGTAGGTCCCACCACTCATTGATAAAATTAACATACACAATATGAGTGCTAAGTTAGAAGTTAGGTTGGAATACAGGCTAAAGGGTTGTAATCCGGGATAAAGGGTTGTAATGACCAAATAAGTAAATAAATAAGTTCCCGAAAGTAGCATATTTTTATGGAGTGCTTGTCAGTCTTATAGATCACGGCTAGTCTCAAAGTTGGCATACATATAAATCGTTTGATGCATTAGAGAGAGAATTTGGATGTTCGAATGCACTTTTCGCATGTGGAATGCTCAGATATCAGCTGCATACCACAGTATATAAATTCTACTCCTATTTTACACCCTTCCATAGCCGATTATATTCTCAATCAATTTTTTTTATAAGCCGTCGTACTTTAGTAAGCAGATTGCCTCGTAATAGTTTTCCACTATTTTTGTTTCTTTTTTATTGGATTTCACCACCACCATAGTTAGTGTAACAATTACACTGAATCGAGCTATAAAAATTTATGATTCTGTTTTTGTAGTTGAAAATCGTAAGAAAGAACAATGAAAGCGAAGCGAGCGAGCAAATGTTCTTTCTTTTTTTATGGGTTTTTATGATGATGTATTGTTATTGGTTTTGGTATAAAAAACAACAACTACAGGAATAATAACACCCAACAACAAAAAACCACATTTTCAGATTTAACTTTCTTGTTGTAAAACTGATGCTTAAATCATAAAAATTGCTCATATTGAACGTCTAACAAGGATTCTCCACACATAATGTTTGCGTGTGCATGTGTGTGCGTTTCTGGGTGTATGTGTAACAATGAATTTTTATGGCGTTCAAAACGGAAATCACATTTAAACGATTTATAAATGATGGTGTCTGTGGTGATGGTGGTAGTGTTGTTAGTGGTTGGTGTTGGTGTTGTATTCTAAAAATAAAGGATTAAATTATTTGAAAAATAATTTATTGGCTTAATAAGCATTATTATTGGGTACGTATGTGTGGGTGTGTAAATGATAAACGATTTGTTGTTTTGCCAATAAATGAGCTGACAGTTTGCAAAATTTATTTCCTCATAATTGTTGCTAATAATCGTATGTGGCAGATGGAAGGATAATAGATTTGTTGGTTAGTTTAAAATGGAGCAGAAAAAAATGTAATTCTAGGGTGAGTAAATATACATACAGACTATGCTACTTATATTTGCATCAAAACTTTATTTTTATGTTAGAAGGCGTATTGTCTAGGCCGTTAATTGAAACTTATTTAAATCCATTAATACATAATCTTCTGGAGAGCATAGTTGTTATGGAATTAAAGGGTGAGTCATTTAAAGTCCTCATTTAAAGTAATATGGGCCAATGAACTTGGAACTTGGAATTCATATAAAACATACATAATTGATCATTACATCCCTTTAGTTAGGATTACGACCTAATTTCTCACAAGACTTATGTTGTGTGTATTCATTTTTTATACATGAGGCGGGACCTACAGTTAAAGTCGACTTCGAACTACAAATTTTTGAGAAACTTTTCATGGCAATTATATTTACTCACAGAGTTTTTGCCAGAAATCTGCTGAGAGGAACTCGCCGAAGAAATATTTTTTCATATTTTCGTATTGATGTCTGACCTGGGGTTTGAACCGAGGCCTTACGTCTAATAAGTCAACATACTACCTACTAGACCACGGCGACTTCAATTCATATAAAAGCTACCTATTAATTATAATCAGTATTCTTTTAAGAAATCCATGGAATTCATGGGCTAGTATTGACGTAGCCACTATCTTCGTTAGGGACTTAATCACAATATGGCTTTTTCAGTAAATAAATTAAAGAGGTTTATAACCCAATAAGCATTTTATCACTTTAAAAATAGCCATGAAATCTGCCTGGGAAAAGCTGCACTTGTTAGACAGTCTTAATCAATACACCACATCCCTTCAAATGCTCAATTGTCGGCATAATACTTTTCTTTAATGGCGCCCCCCACAGAAAATAGTCCAACGGTGTTAAATCGCAGCTTCTTGGCGGCCGTTTGACATCACCATTTTGACTAATTAAACGGCCATCAAACGTTTGACGCAATAAATCGATTGTGTTGAAACCAAACATCGTTCACATCAATACCATGAATAGCGGGTACAAAAAAATCGGTTATCATGGTGCGATAGGTTTCACCATTGAGGGTAACGGTTGCGCCGTCCTCGTTTTCAAAGAAATATGGGCCAATGATGTCTCCGCCACACAAGCCACACCATACAGTCACTCGTAATGGGTGTATTGGCTTCTGTAAGACCACGTGTGGGTTGTCTGAGCCCCAAAGACGACAATTTTGCCTATTAACGTAGCCACCAAGTTGAAAATGAGCTTCATCTGAAAAGATGATTTTTTTTTTGTGGCAAAGTCGATATCATCGTGCAGTTTCTTGTTGGCCCATCTAGAAAAGCGAAAACGGAGCGGGTGATAATGCGGCTTAAACGCTTGAGCCAAGTGAACTTTGAAACCCATTCGCAAAATTCGACGTAAACTGTTGCGTGAAATGTTTAATTCTTAATTACAATGACGAGTTGATGTTAATGTTCTTTGCGTTCTAAAATATTATCGGTAAGAGGTGCCACCGTATGATTAGTTGTACTCTCCTCTAACTTTATAGTGTGTTCCTCTAATGTCTCCTTCTCATCGAGCTGCTGCTCTGTGTCAGCAATGCCAATTTTCTGTCAAGCACCAGGTCTTTACTTCTGGGGTATATTAACACTTCAGACGCTCTTAGAATGTTTTCCTATAATTCATGCTCATCTTCATGGAATCTATGTGTTTTGCTTGAGTCAACATCCATTCTGAAGCAGTGTAGCCTGAGTCTACAACACCTTGTCAAAAGAACGATTACCAACCTCAGTTAATTCCTGGATATTCTGCTGCATGTTCGAGATCTTCACTTATTATAGTTTCCAAACAAAAGTTTTGATTACCTTAAATCCACATTGTTTGAGAAGAGCATTTGCCTCGGTTTATCTTTCCGTTCATTAAGTATATCTTTCCAAATATGCGCAACCACTCCACAGAAGTGTTCTCCCCATATTCATGACGTCTAGGCTGCCCTCTTTACAGGTCTGCCTGCTTCCTCTTTGCCGAAAATTTCTATATGACCTGGTACCCATCCGAGTCTAATTTTATTTTCCTGCCTAGTTGATTCAGTTTCCCTAGATACACCTCCACTATCTTTGATTTAACCTCTTAAGTGCCGATTGCTCGAATGTTGGCCTGAATGTTAGATAGCATTGCTATGTCCTGTCTTTTCTACCTTCTATTCAAGTTGAATTGAGCACATCATTCGATGGCATAAACTTCTGCTTTGAAAGATATACGCGACTTTCGCATGGGTTGGGAGTATTTCATTATCCCGCTCCTGGCCCAAGATGCGCTACAAAGTTCATACAATGCAGAGTATTCATTTTTGTTTTTTAAACACTGCTAAACATTTCCCAAAATCATAGAGTCTATTGGCTCTGCTCAGGGGATTGTTAAGTAGAGAGCTGTCAGCCGTTTGATTTCTTAGGTCAGGAATGTCACTGGGCTTCTATCAGCCTAACGAAAGTCTCCAAAGCTTTTGTGTTGACTGCCATGTGTACTGGAATTTAATCCAACAAAGTTTCTACCGCCGCTGTAGTTCTGTGTTCTCATTGCCCTTGATATACCTACAAACACTTGTCTCTGTAGCTTGTCCAACTCCATTTGAACTGATTTCTGATCTTTTAGCCTTTCAATTAAAATTATGCCTCTTTAGGTTCTTCATTTATTTCTTCACTTTTTTTGTGTATTTTGCTAACATTCCTTATGTAACCTACTCTAATAAACAATTCATTAAAAATGTCTTCTTTCAGTCACAAGCCCATTAACACTTTCTTAAAACAGTAAAGTTTTTAAGGATCTTCATGAATATCCTTTTTGAAATTTTCTCATGTCTTTGGTATACGAGTTGACAAAAGTTAGTCTTTCTTTGAATTTTTTGTTTCAAATTATTTAATTAAACATTGCGATTGTCACACACAAAGGAATCATCATGAATACACACACAATGACTCCTACAGCATCAGCATTATAATTTAGAGTTCTAATTATACAGCAATATTTGCATACATTTGTTATAAAATGAGCAGAAGCATGAGCATGAGCATGGGCATCAGCATCAACATCATCATTGTCATTATCGTTAGCACTTGAGATGGTATGTGTGAAGCAATATGTTGTAGCAACATGTTGATATTATCACAATATTTTTCTGTAGCAATTAAATATACGAGTACAGTGGGTGCTTGAAGTGTTGAAACACATTTGAACTTAAAATTCTCTTGAGATATTTTAATGGCCAGGTATTAAGTCCCTAAAGGCAAAATTTTGGGTCGATTAACGGATTTCTGCCTGCCTTAACACATCCTTCCAGGCGCCTCTGCATCTTGCATCCTCCTCCGTTGGAATGATATGGCCGAGCCAGCGCAACCGTAGGATGTTAATACGTTGCAAAACGTCCATGTCGTGGAGGAGCTCATACAGCTCACTGCCGGATCGCATGCGGAAATCATTGACAACTCTCACTAGACCGAAGAGTAGGACTTTTCTTTCGAATACAATCAAGACTGCAGCATTAGTGCTTAATAGTGTCCATGCCTCTGATTTTTTGTGTCGTTAGTTTATTTCTCTGAGGATATTCTAAGTCATCAACCATATTAATTATGGATATAAAAGTTCTAAAAAAAACAATTTTTGATAAAGTCATGTCTACTTCGATCAGAGTGGCCTCTTGGGAATCTTTCCACCCTAACCATTACGTGCAAGTTCATACGATCAATTACTTGGAAGAGGGGCAACAATAATTTGTAGTTCACCTATTTACAACAAACTGCCACTGAAGAAGCCGTGGTCTAGTAGGTAGTGTGTTGAATTGTTAGACGTGAGACCTCGGTTCAAACCCCAGGTCAGACATCAAAACGGAAATATGAAAAGATATTTCTTCGGCGACCTTCTCTCAGCAGATTTCTTGCAAAAACTCTGAGAGTGTAAAAATTGCCATGAAAAGTTTCTCTAAAACTTTAAAATGTAGGTCCCTCCATTCATTGATACAATTAACACACACAACATTAGTGGTGTGACATATAACCACTTATGTGTGTTATGTAACTGCCACTGAATCCGAAAGCATTAAACGTTAGTGGGATTGCGTTCCCGTGTAAACTAACAGTTTCATCACAAGCATCACTTGATATATTTTCCAAGCAATCCTATAAGCAGCATATGGTTCTGAGGTTCATTAATCATACTGCATCAGATGAGGAAATTATTGGTCTACTGCATCCTAGATGGAGGCAATCAGCCTGATCTAAGTACAGATAATCCTTCGCAGTTTTTCTAACTTCTCATAACTCGCCGAAGCTTGACGAGTATCGAAAACTTCACCCAGACGCCACCACATGCAGGTTCATGCGTAGATTAAATTAAGATCATCCTGAGTACAGCCGATGGAACGATTTACTCTTCCAGAGTCTTGACTTTATGTATGCGGTCGCTTTATTCATCTGTAAAGTTCAACAAGTTGTAGTTGCCGTGGTCTACTAGGTAGTGTGTTAGCTTATTAGACGTAAGGCCACGATTCAGGTCAGACATCAAAACGAAAATATAAAAAAATATTTCTTCGGCGACTTCCTCTCAGCAGATTTCTGGCAAAAACTCTGAGAGTAAATGAAACTGCCATGAAAAGTTAACACAAATGTGTCGTTCGTAATCGACTTTAAACTGTAGGTCCCGCCGCTCATGTATAAAATTAACACACACAACAACATAAGTGGTGTGAGGAACTAGGTCGTAATCCTGACTGAAGGGTTGTAATGAGAAGTAATTTGACAGATGGAACTGCAACAAGATGACCGTTAGCAACTGTCAAAGTTTGGAAATCCAATTTTAGGTTAGGAAAGATATGAGTGAATCAAATAAAGTAAGAAATGTTCTGTTAACGCCAATAGCACTCAATTTTTTTCTAATGGATGTACAAATTAGCTGACACCTGTTTGCAAGTGAAATCTAATTTCTTTATATTCTTATACAAAGTATGAACTGTACAATAAATATGAATCACATGCAACAATATTATTGCCAATCCGTCTTTAGAAAAAAATTTGTTCTATCACTGGCTTTATTTACTTTCTGCAGGCGAAACAAGAAGAGAAAAAATATTTAATTTCAACAAAAATTCCAACTGTCAACATTTACATACAAATGTGCCTCTGAAAGCACATGTGTAAGTGTATATATTAGTACACATTGAAATGCATTTGTGTGTGTATAGTTGTTAATGTATGAGTGTAAAGGATATTTTTACATACACATGTATCCTTACAATTTTGTGACGAGTATGCCCAAATGTATCCATCAAAAGTGTAAGCGTATGTGTTCATTTATAAAATATCTGCAGGAGCGTATGTGTATCTCTTGCATATTTGTTTTCACTCTCTTTCAATTATAATTAAAACAGTAAATAAACAAACATACAAACAAACAAATAAACAAAACTGACATCATCATAAATTAAATAAACATGTTGACACGTACTTGTTTAAATAAAAGCAGGAGATATCAAGAGACAGAGAGCGAGAGAGAGTGAGAGAGAGAAATCATAACAAAGGATGATGTATTTCTGTTTATATAATTAATAAAATACCTATACAAACAAGCAAAAAAAAAAAAAAACAAGTAAACATTCACAATTACAAATATAAGGATGTTTGTAAATGAATGATTGATTGAAGTTTTTTAGAACACACTTTATGTGAATTTTCTAGCCATTTCATAGTTATTGAAAGTGTAAGAACCTAAGCTGTATATTTTATGTAAGAATTCCGTTTTTTCATTGTTTCATTTGTTTATTAAATCATCAAAATTAATCGAACTAAGCACTGGAAAAGGCAAGGATAGTCCCCTTTATTTAAACGAATATTTTTATTATATATATCGCCTCTAAAGCCATATTGAAGATGCTGCACGGCGTCAACAAAGACAATTCTGAGCTCAGCACCTGATATGCACCCAGGGGTTTCCTTCTGGGAAACATTAATGCGGCAAAGGTTCAATATATTGCTACGTTTTTACTTTTTAAAAACTTGTAAAATATGAGCTCGTAGATTGCAAATAAAATAAATATAAATTTGTGTTTGTTAACTAAAATTATTTATTATTCGCACAATTCTGTGTGCCACTGTTCTCAACTTTATGTAAATAACAACAATTGCTTTTCTTTGTTATTCCTCTTTTTATACCCTTTGCATAAACAGTAACAATTACTAGGCAATTATTCGACAAATGTTTGCAACCGAGATCTTCAAACCACGATTACTCTCTTCAAACGTACCGCATCTTCACACAAGACTGACTGAACTTCACTAACTCCTGTCGCCTGCTTTGCCTTGCCTTTATATGGCAGAGTCAACAGTCTGATGAATTTTCTTGAAGGCGGACGTTCATGACTTCGCCTTCTCGAAATCTCTATAAATGTAAACATCGTTGTTTACATTTATTATTGAAGTGTTTATTGTTGTATTTTTGTCTACTTGTAAACCATATTTTTATGCTGGTGTTTGTTGTTATATTAGGCAGTACGATAATTTGTAAACAGGTTTTGTTTACTGCATTGTTTTGTTTTTGTAGCTTTTGTTTATTATTTTAATGTTAAGCGATGTAAACGCAAAACACCAGTATCTTGATTTTTTTAATTTTCGTAACAATATTATAATTCATACGCATTCAGCTTACCTTTGACTGCTCAACTTATCTGGAGTGTTGCGTTTATTGTGTTTATAGCATAACTCGTATATTTTTTCTGTGTTGTAAACCATTTTTTATGCTGGTGTTTGTTGTTATATTAGGCAGTACGATAATTTGTAAACAGGTTTGTTTACTGCATTGTTTTGTTTTTGTAGCTTTTGTTTATAATTTTAATGTTAAGCGATGTAAACGCAAAACACCAGTATCTTGATTTTTTTAATTTTCGTAACAATATTATAATTCATACGCATTCAGCTTACCTTTGACTGCTCAACTTATCTGGAGCGTTGCGTTTATTGTGTTTATAGCATAACTCGTATATTTTTTCTGTGTTGTAAACCATTTTTTATGCTGGTGTTTGTTGTTATATTAGGCAGTACGATAATTTGTAAACAGGTTTGTTTACTGCATTGTTTTGTTTTTGTAGCTTTTGTTTATAATTTTAATGTTAAGCGATGTAAACGCAAAACACCAGTATCTTGATTTTTTTAATTTTCGTAACAATATTATAATTCATACGCATGCAGCTTACCTTTGACTGCTTAACTTATCTGGAGCGTTGCGTCTATTGTGTTTATAGCATAACTCGTATATTTTTTTTGTGTTACGTTATGATTTTCAGTTCTCAAGTTTTTTTGAAATACTTATCTGGACTAAATCGCTTTTGCTTTATTAACAATAAATTGTTGTAAATAAATAATACAATAAATTTTAAAGCCGTGTATGTCTAACTATTCTATTTTTAATGTTAACCAATAATGTACCCATTGTGCGGTCCACATGTTTTATACTTCCTTTGAAAATAAATGTTCCCTGTAACGAGATGGAGAGCAAAATTAGAGCCAAAAACTAAAAAAGAAAAATTAAAACACCTTTTTTTAAAACATACAACAATAGTTGGCAATAGTTTCACAAAATAGAAAAACCCAAAGGAAATTATTAATGATTTATTAAGAAAACTTTGAACAAAAAAAAAATTCATAATTTCCCAAGGACAACCAAGAAGTAATGTGAACAAAACTTTTATAATGGAAAGTGAAATTATCATGTCAAGTTTTGCAAAAAAAAAAATAGGAAAATTAAATCTACACCCACTAATTTAATGTCAAATAATAAATGAAATTGAATTAAATCAAGGCCTTGTGCTAGATTTTTTTACTTTAAAATCCAAACAAAAGTTTTCTCCACCAGTAACGAGAAAAACATTCGTTGGATGGCAATTCATGTACGATTTGTTAGAATATGGTTTGAGGTCCTTTTGTTATGCGGATCATTATTTTATTTTCCATTTTTTGGAAAAGTTTCAGCACAAACCATGAATGAATAGATGAATAACCGGCCAACTGAATTGACCATATAACTGACTGGCTGACTGACTGACTGACTGAAGGCAAAGAAATTCAATGTGGGTCATCCATCTATCTATAGACGAAATCCAATGTGTGTGTGGCATTATATAGCTACAGATACAAAAAAAGGAAAGAAAAAATAAATTGCATCGTATAGATTCTTTTTAATGCCCAGCAACAACAACACGTACTAAATAGAAAAAAATTTGGTATCTTAAATTCTAAGCATATGTTGTTGCTTTTGTATGCCGTCTATTACTTGTTTTTCCCATAGATTTTCTTTCCTCTCTTCTAAATAGACCAAAATTTTGATTTGCACTTTTTGTCTAATTTTTCACCATTTCCTCTCTCTTTTTCTCTCTCTCTCTATCTCTATCTCTTTCTCTATTTTATCATTTGAGGGCAGGGTTCAAATAGTAGAAAAAAACTTTAAATTAGAAAAGTATTGTTTTAGGAAAAATATTTGTTGTACTCCACATATTTGGGTTTACAAAGTCAAAGAAAAGAATTGAAAGTGTGTTACTGGTTTCTAAGAAGAGAAACAAAAAAATCAAATTGGTTTTGCCAAAAAGAGGTTATATACTATAACAGGGGTGCTTACAAAAGCTTAAGTGTTGAACTTCTACTCATGATAATGACTCTGTAAATCATTTTTATTTAATAGAAAATTAAAACAATTTGAATAGAATTTAGAGATTAAAGAGAGTTTTAATTGAAACTTAAACTAAAAAATTCATTTCTCTTTTCACACACACTAAGCAGGAAAATTGATTTAAAAGGAAAATTATAAAATAGAAAAAATATATGTATTATGAAGCAATAAATTTCAAAATTTCTACTTGTCTTCATGACGGTACTCTCTCTAGGTGGCTTTCTCAAACTTAAAACATTTCTAAGATTGTAATAAAGGCTTTGAACCAATATGTTGCTGCTCACACTTTTATTTATGGTGGTTTTTTGAAAACATAACGAACGTAAATCTGTTCGTTTTAGTCCCTAATGTTGCGTCTTTTCCAATATCAATCAACGTTATGTTTTAAAATTGCTCATTTAACTTTTTCGAACAGACTGTATAGGTCTCCTCATATCCTCTGCTAACCATTTCCTTACTTCATATTATTTCGATTTTCTGCCAATTTTTTGAAAGTATTGTATGGTCGCCGTAGTCTAGCAGGCAGTGTGTGCAGGTCAAACATCTCCAACATAACGAAATATAGACAAATATTTCTTCTGCGTCTGTCTCTCAACAGGTTTCTGGCAAAAACTCTGAGAGTAAATAAAATTGTCCTGTGAAAGTTCCACAAAAACCTGTCGTTCGGAATCGACTTTAAACTGTAGGTCCCGGCCACTCAAGCATGAAAATTAATACACACAACATAAGTGCTGTGAGAAGCTAGTTCATAATCCTGACTGATTATATATGTACATATGTATGTTCTGGTATTAAATGATAATGTTCAATTGTCAAACATCACTGAACACAAATGCATACATAGTTTGAAAATGTCAGCTATCAAAGCATAGTTATCGATATCAATATTTCGCATGCAGCTGAACAAAACCCGCGATAGTTAAACAAAATTGCCCGATCTGGACCATTCCAGTATATGAACAAAATATTTTTTATTTTCTTTACCACCAACAATCAGGGGATGATGCCATGCACGTATCGGAACTAAGAAAAAACTTTGAGCGATTAATAAAATATAAGATAAGTTTTCAATCTGTTTATATTTCAAGTGACAGGAAAAACTTCCATTAGAAGAGCATACCACCCATGGAGAATGTATCTAAATTGTCAATTCTCTGCAAAAATCACTTTAAACACAATATACAGATTCTGATATGAAGAGTACGAATTATCAGAACACATATTTGGATTTTTTTTGCTGTCAATGCCTCAGATTATTCGGGGAGATAGTGTTGGGGGAGGCGTTAGGAATACGGTATATATGTACATTGATGCCAGTAAAATAGATCGTATACGAGTAGTTGCAGTACATTAATAATTTAAGAATGGCTTTGCAGACTGATTAACATTAATGTGTTATAGCGTGAGCAATCTCATTCGTCATTGAAGACGTCATAGTGAAGTAGATAGTTTGTTGTCTTTTATACGAAAGCCCGTAATTCAAATCACAGCTTAGACATGACCTGCAAAGCGAAAGCTTAAAAATAGAGAAGTTAGGTTGTAATGCTGACTAAAGAGTTGTTGATGGACAATGATATTGACAAACATGTGAGGAGGTCAGGTTTTTCGCATAATTACTTTTCTAATCGTAATAGTAGATACGAGAAAGGGGTGACTTTCAGTTCTAATTGGACTAACTTCTATGGAAATCAGAGGACGTATAAAATGTTGGGGCCTTATAGCTCAATAAGGAAGTAAGATTTTTAATTGATGTTTAATTTTGGCAATCGGGCCATTAAAGCGTGATTATATTGTTTAAACAACTCCCTGCATAGTGTATCAAACTCTAAAACTAAAAACTAATTTTTAAATAATACTTTGGGTAGAAAGTTTTCCAATTTATTTGTAACATTTGCCCACTTTCGTGCATAACATGAGCCAGGACTTTAATTGCCTTCTGAAAATGGATCATAACTATCTTCAAAATTAAAGTGGGCCACCATATGTCAAACAAATATGCCTGAAGCGATCGTTTGAAAAACCTTAAAAGATGATCCACTTGGTTGTTAGGAAATTTCGACAACTTTAATGTGTTGCACTTCTAACAGAGTATTTTTTTTTCTGTTTTGGAGACGTAGAAAATTTGTCAAAAGCAATTAAATTTTGTTTGCAAACTTCAACTACAACAAGAACAATAAAATGTTCATTTGTCTCTGTATGCAACAACACAATGACATCCAGAGAATAAAACAACGAGACAAATTGGAAGAACATCATTATCACTCTTATTCCTGCTCACGCGGCATACGTATGAATACGATACGTAGTAGAACGACAATTTTCTAAATACACACACAATATGGCTCGGCTTGGGTTGTTGGAATAAGCAAAATGCGGGCTTTTAGTATGAATTTTTTTTTTATAATTTCTTATTTAAACATTTTATAAATGCATTTGTATTTGTGTGTATTTGCGAGTGTGTATGTGTGTTCTTTACAGATATAAAATAAATTTTTAAGTCTTAGTTTTATCTTCAATTCTGTCTGCATGTTCCATATATTTTTCTGTTGTTGTTGTTTTAGTCCTTTTATTTTTTGTTGTTGTAGTTAAATTTAGTTGATGTTAAGGTTACAATTTGTACATGAAATTAAATGTGTAATTACATCAAACATTTTGTGTTTAAATGTGTTTTTTTTTTTTTGTAACTTGTATGACAATTACTTGTCAAATACAGATGAACAGTTTTATAAGGCTTCTGTTGATGTTGATTTTTATTCTTAAAAAAATTTAAATTAAATGCTGATTTTCATTTTCTTGAACGAATGGAAGTAAAGGAATGAATTCGACATAAGAAAGAAATGGTAGAAGGCAGGAGCATGTAGCCGCCGTAGTCTAGTAGGTAGTATGTTGCTTTATTAGACGTGAAACCGCGGTTCAGACCCCAGGTCAGACATGTAAAACATCTCTTCGACTGTCGACTTCCTATCAGCAGATTTCTGGCAAAATCTCTGAGAGTTCCGAAGGTAACCAGCAACAGGAAAACTAAAAGAAATCCGACACTCTGGGGCCGCCTTTAATCTAAGCTCTACCGCTAATGGATAAAATTAACACCCAAAACATGAGTGGAAGTGGAATGAAGTAAGACTGTAATCCTGATCGCATTAAGCACTCTTTCGACAGTTAATTACACCAATCGATGAAATGGATTCCTCTTAACACATCTGCTTATCCCACCATCAAATGATATCTGTTTTGTCCGAACATTGTCTTCCGTCCAAAAGACAAGTTGGTATGTAATTCGTTGAAGCAAATATTGCTTATTATAAATATTGCTTGTTTAGAAGCAGAAATCTTCGTCAACACACACTGTATTTAAAATTTTGTGTAGAAGTTTTCTCTCGTATAGCTCATAGCCAATACGTAGCAACGTCCATGTTTCCGTACCATAGATAGGCATGGAGAGAATGAGCATTATTTCATCGCAGTAGAGTAGTCTGTGCTACTATGTTGGAAAGAGTACTTCTAAGCTTGATTTTCAGACTGACATCAATTTCGCTGATAACGGCGTAACCAACGTAAATAAATTCATTGGTAGTGTCTAAAGCCTCGGTTGGACAAACGTCACATAACTTAACGAAACGCATGTTAGTATTTAGAATACGAAGAACATGAAGAGTGATTACCGAACAGTGACGTAATTACGGTAAGCATTTACGTTGCTCTTCGTGTGATAAAAACGAACGTACGTTCCGTTACGTTACGTTTCGTGGAAGTTTGCTAACCGGGGCTTAAGGCTTAGGAGTTGACCGTAACTTGAGATTCGAAATGCTGCACTTCCTTACCTGTCGACAATATCTACTTCGCTTCGCACGCGTTCACTATAAAAACCATCTATTATGTAGCCCCAAAGCCAGCAATAACATCTCGCATGGTAACTCCAATGCTATCGAGGTCGTCGACGTATAGAAATCGGAAATCGTATGGAAATCGTGCCAACGTCTGAACGCCCACCTTTGGCAGAACACTTGCCGGGACGAAGTTCACTATATTACATACTAATACTTCGCCTTGTCGCGAATTTTGAACAGAATTGAAAACTTCAGAGAGGTGCTTTCCAACCTAGAAAAAACCACTGGTGTTCTTTAACTTCTTGCTTAGCAACCCCATCAGACGGGGTCAGGTATTCAAAAGAAAAAATAAACGAAATTTTATCGAATGTTGTCTTATAATTGACAAAAATATGGTGTCTGTCGACTTGTATATATGAATATCTAGTCGAAGTTGAACTTATCAACTTTGAACTGTAAGACCTGCCACTCATTGATAAAATTAACACACAAAGTGTGAGAAGTAAGGTCTTAATACTGACTGACGTGATGTTAGGTATATACGAGTATGTATGCATATACCCTACCAGTTCGTTGCCTTCAGCCACAGCTATCACAACCTGCAGACTAATTGTTTTTAAGTCACTAAATGCGGAAATTGGTGTTGGCCTTATAATCCAGCAAATAGAGACCGCAATATTGACATTACATACCATCGAGGACCTATGTATATTTTGTTCAATGTACTCAGGTTTTTTGTAAAATCAAAAGTTATCGAAATGGTCCGATAAGTTTAAATCTTATCGGCCTAAAGCCCTTTTTCTTTTAATTCGCTTTAAATAAAAAGACTAAAATATTACCAGTGTGTCCGTTTCATTTATTTTATAATTCCAAGAACGATTTTTAATTACGAATATTTTTTTTATAAAATTAAACAATGTTTTTTTAACAATCACCTGCTCTTATTGTGCAAATCTGTAATCTATTTTTATGGCATTTAATCGATATCTTGTGCAGTATTTTTTTTCTTACCTTTATTGTTCCCATTTCAAAATAAAGAAAATAAAGTATTGAAAAATCCATTTTTAAAACAATTTTTTTCGTTTATCAAAATGATCTCCAGTATTTAAAAAATTATTTTTAAACAATAGAACACAAAAATACAATTTTTTCCACTCTTAACGTTGCGCTTAAACAATTTAAACCTTTAAGAGTCATATATTTGAGGGAAAACAACAAGTGTGGCAGCCACACATAGCATGCAACAAAAAAAAAAAACAAAACTGTGTAGGGGGTTGTATGCAAAAAAAAGACATTATAGATAAAAAACAAAACGTTGGGGGAAAAAATTGTGGCGGCAACAACAAAGAAGATGCAACAATAAAACACCAACAACAACAATTACAATGACAGAACAGAAAAAAGGAGTTGAAGAGAATAAAAATAAAAAAGAATTGTGGATGCAATAAACATTTCCACTTACAACGTATAATGAACTCCTTTACAAAGCACTTGTTTTAATACCCTACACTACCAGGGATGTATATTTAATCATCCACATGGATACAATAACACAAACTCATTTGGTTGAAATTATGTCCTGCGCGCTGGACTACGAGTACTTCTTCCTTATATCAGAAAAAGCATGCTTTTGGGTGTAGGGATATGCAACTGGTATTGCCACAACATTCGCGAATCTTGTTTTAAAACCTTAATCCCACTTCAATGCCCGTTTTATGGGAACGTCAATAAGCGTCAAAGCACGTTTATTTGACGTGAGTCGACGCTATATCGGTTTTAACACCGTACACAACTAGGGGGTATACGTAAACATCCACACGGTTGCAGTAGTATAAACTCACAAATATTTAAATTATATCCTGCGTGCTGGCTACTTATTCCTTTTTGTAACCCAAAAGTGAGACAAAGCATGGGTCAGGGTGTAGGGATATGCAACTGGTATTGCCAGGACATTCTCGAATCCAGTTTTAGAGTGATGATTCCACTTCCCATGCCCGTTCTTTGGGAAAGTCAATAAGCGTCAAAGCACGTTTATTTGACGTGGGTCGGCGCTACAGCGCTAGTCTATTTTGAGTGGTTCGCTGGCTAGGATTCCCTTCAGGCAATAAATAGTTGTAGAATGTTCGGGAGCGTAAACAGATTTTAGATTTAGAAGCTTTGTCTATAGTCTATTTTGAGTGGTTCGTTGCATGATCCAAGGATTCCTATCAGGTAAAATAAGTTATATAATGCTCGGAAGGGTAATCAAATCTTAGATGTGCTATTCGAACTTGAAAACAACAGAATGGGAATCGAAACTGATACTGGCATGCTTCGACATAACAACGAGGATTTGTTTTTATAACAGCTCGGAAACCTGTTGGAAAATTCGATGCCACCGAAAGTAAAGTACTGATGGGAGTCGCCATAATTTAGTAGGTAGTGTGTTGGCTTGTTAAACACGAACACGTGATTCAAACCAAAGCCAGCTCAGGCATCTCTAACAAAACGAAATTTAAACGGGCGTCTTCCTCTCAGCAGTCTTCTGGTAAATACTATGAGAGCAAAAAAAAAAAACATTGCCACGAAAAGATTTTAAAAAATCTGTCGTTCTGAGTTGACTTTAAGCTGTAGGTGATGGGCTTCGTTGCTCTCATAAAATATATGCAGTTGTAGCGTGTCAGAGAGTACAGCTTACTTCGTTGCAACTTGTTTATTTGTTTATTGTTGTAAAAATTTATATACAATATGAATACATGTTGCAACAAACAATTACATGGTGAAAATACACACAGTGATACTGATGCATACGTATGTATGTATGTGTTGTGGGCAATAGCAACAGCATCAACAAAACAACGACAACAACAGCAATAACAATAACCAAAGCATTTGGCGCGTCGCCCACTTTTTATTTCGTTTTTATTTTCGCATGTTTTTTCTTTTCTTTTTCTTTTCCTTTTTCATTTTAAATGTTTTATATGTTGCAGGCTTATGTTTAATGTCACTGTGAGTGAAAAAATATACATATGCGGGTACGGGTGTGTGTGTGTGTTGGTCCATATGACAGAGGTGGGTGTAACTGATGTCTTGTAGTTTCATGTTATAAATTAATTTTTAAATGTTTGAATGTACTTTGGCAATTGCATGATTTTGCTTTTATTGCCGATTCAGATTCAATCTTGATTAAATCCGTGTTAGACAAGGACTTCCGTAATTCAACATTTCCCGAAAAAGTCAATGTTTTGCTGAGTATTTTGAGTTGACCGCATTATCAGCCTATACTTATTTGAGGATGACGTTATCTAGATCATTGCCATCAACGATAAACTTCTTTTGACCTGAATTGAGTAATCCAGATACCAACGATGGTTTTAATAGGACAGCACTACGTGCTACACGGTATGGGGACTTGCAGGTAGTATGAACTGGGCAATGACATCATGAGTTTTGACTCGGTTAGACTATTTCTTGGTGTGTTATATCCCATGTCCAAGATAAATCTTGCTATTGCGGCGTTCTTTGTTAGAGATCCCGCTCAACGATGTCAGAAAATGAGAGGTCAATAACCCCCGTCTCTTTATAACAAGTGCAGAGCACGGACACATTACCTCATCCTGAGACCCACAGCTCCTCCAGAAGTCATTAGCTAGGATGCCGAACCCTACGTCATGCCTACCTAGAGCACAATGGCCCGTAAGAATTGAACAATAGATGGCCATGAAACTTAAGGACAGTAGTGAATCAGTTCGCTTTTTATCCATATATCTCCAGCATAGTTTGACAATATTGAATGTATCCTCTTACTGTAGCGCCTGCTCTCCGAATTCCTTTTTAGCGGACCGACCTCGCAATGTCTCAATGTCTTGGGATTTATCCAACGACAACAGAAGGACGGTTCTGTCATGGAAGGCCAAAGACCTAATACACATCTCGGTCTATACCTCCAACGCTTTTGCTATTTCTCCCTAATATATTTTTCGCTATGTTCTTAAAGACGGCAGATTAGAATATAAGAACCAACCACCAAGTGGTTACAGATTGTGGATATTATTTACCAAAATCAGCTCATCATCTCATACCCAGTTAATGTGCAGTCCCTGCGCGGACCAACTTCTGAGATGAGTTTGGTGGAATTTGGTCAGTACAGGGACTGCTTTTACCTGTGACATCACAACGGCCGCTATGTGTGCTCAGCAAAGCTACCTCTCCAACTTGCCTATCTACCTACCCTCTTCCTGCCAACGATATTAAGCTTCCGTATAATAAGTGTGGATGATATTCAAATTAATTGAAGCAGTCGGAATACTTATGTCTTGTAACATGTCAGAGATTGCAAGCTCCGTTCCGGCTCTAACCCATTCTTCAGCTATGCAGTTTCCAACGATATTCCTGTGTCCCTCAGCCCGTGTAAGAGTTACCTTTGAATGATCCGAAATTTCTCTGAAAAATTCTTGGCATTGATGAACAAGAATGGACTTTGAACCTACGTTCGTTAGGGAGTTAATCGCAATCTGGCTGTAGATCAATTTAATCAAGAGGGTTTAAGGGAAAATTCTACCCCTCAGCAAGCATTGCGCCACTTTCAAAATTGCCTTGACCTCTGCTTGGAAGACAATATAGTGGTCAGACAGCTTATGAGAAAATTTTATACCGGAACCCTAAAAAATATAACACAGCCTACCCTGGCACATATCTTTGAGCTATTGCGAACTCAAGGACCTTCAGAGCAGAATTATTCCTACTTGGAATAATAAAATCGAATATTCAATTTAGAAAGGAAGCAGCCGCAGTAGTCTAGTAGGTTGTCTGTTGGCTAATTTGAGGTGAAGCCACGATTCAAACCCCAGATCAGACATCTGCAACAAATCGAAATTCGAAAAAATATAATCTGTCGTTCAGGGTCGACTTTAAACTGTAGGTCCCGCCACTAATGTATAAAATTAAAACACACAACATAAGTGGTGTGAGAAGCTGCGTCGTAATCCTTACTAAAGGGTTGTAATGAGCAATTATTAATGTAAGGAATCACTTGATCGAGCTGACTTGTCTGCGGCTTGGCAGAATAGCAGCATATCCAGATTGGTCAGTATTTGACTTCATTGGTGGAAGGGGTGCTGTTTTTGGCAGGACAATTGAAAATTATTTTAAACCCTCCTTGTAAAAGACATATTTGTATTCCCATGCCTGCTATTCACATAAAATGTTTAACGTGTGCGGCGGGTGTATTAAAACTTCCTTACATTTTCACTTGTAAAGCCAAGTGAGAGAATGTGTCCCTTCCTTCATGAATTTGTATGTGTTTAGCGAATTGTTTCGGTTGAGTTTCTATTTTTTTTTAATAAAAAATAAAAACGAGAAAGAAATCAAAAGTTACATGATGCATTTCGTTTCTGTTTTTGTTTCTTTTTTCGCTGCTTGTTTTTCCCATTGTTTGTGTACAAAACTTTAGTGAAAAATTTATTAAAAAAAAATGGGCAAAAAAAAAAATAATAATAAAATAACAAACAAACATGGATGGTAGTGTTCAAAACAAAAGCTCTAGAGCTCTATACATGTAAACTAAATGACTGTTTTTATTCAATTGTACGTACGTACGTAGGTATTCCTATTCGTATATAAAAACACATTTTGTTGGATTTGTTATTAAAAAAATAAAGATTTTCACAATTTGTGAAAATTCGAAAAGAATCGAAAAAAAACATGGCTTCCGTTTCTTTTTATTTGGCCATTTTGTTGCCGTTTTAACCGAGTTAACACTTTTACTTTATGCAACCTGCACTGGCAATTTTTACGCATCATGCTCTTATGCCTTGCGATTTATTTTATTCATACTTTATGCACCTCTCAAACCGAAATGGGCTTTTGTGCTCTGAAGTGGTCATAATTAGTTTGAACTGAAGTTGAAAACGTTTAATCGTAAATTAAGGGAACTTTACGTGATTTTTAAATGTTTTTATTTTGGAACATTAAAATGTTATTCTACGCGTATATATTGGCAACGGAATTATGTCTAATTAACTGCTTTATACTAGTCGGTTAGATCACATAAGGTTTAATGTCTATATTTTAGCAAATATTTTCAATTAAACCGTTTAAGCTCGAAGCTTGCATTTTAAAAACTGTTCCTTACATCCATACATAATTATTCATTACTACCCTACGGTCAGGATTACGACCTAGCTTCAAGCTCCACGTATGTTGTGTGTGTTAATTTTATACATGAGTGGCGAAACCTACTGTTTAAAGTCGAATTCTAAAACAAAGCGGATGGTCATGCGGCATTAACTCTTGAACCAATTAAACTTTGTAAGGCGCCATACCAAGATCTTTTCGCAAAATTCAACCAAAACTGATGCGTTAAATGTTCAATTCACAGCTTCGATATTTTCGGGTGTACGCACTATACGAGCACGTTTACGTCTTGGCGTTTCAACAATGAAACCAGTTTCACAAACTTTAGCAATAAACGCTTACGAGGCACTATTGGTCCTTCTCTGCGACTAACTTTTGTACGACATTTTCGTGCTATTTTCGACCAATTGTATTTGTTTTGGAAATAAATTTCCAATAAATCCCAATGTTGCTCAAGCGTAAATCGATTTATTACGTTCAGTGGAGAAAATATTCAGAATTTTGTGACAGAATAGAATGACATAAGTATTGCCATATTCGAAATAACTCGATTGTTCAACTTTTAAACGATAGATGGCCACCCGATATTATACAAGAACTATAAAGGTAAGTGCAATACAATCAGAGATCATTGGAAAATGAAGGAAAAAAGAAAGGGGCGACTGATTAAAATAGAACATACATACATAATTGGTCATTACAACCCTTCAGTCAGGATTTCGACCTAGCTTCTCACACCACTCATGTTGTGTGAGTTAATTTTATACATGAGTGGCGGGACCTACAGCTTAAAGTCGACTCCGAACGACAGATTTTTGAGAAGCTCTTCATGGCAATTTTATTTACTCTCAGAATTTTTGCCAGAAATCTGCTGAGAGGTAGTCGCCGAAGAAATATTTTTTCATATTTCGTTTTGATGTCTGACCTGGGATACGAACACGGTCTTTAAGTCTAATAAGCCAACACACTACCTACTAGACTACGACGACTGTGAAAAATAGAACAGTGAACAGAATAAGAACAGATAAACGGTTTGCAGAACACGTGCTGAATAAAACCTATCGGCAAGCAGCATGCCATTAGAAACGTGAAGAAAACCAGAGACAGAGGAGGTGCTTTATAGCCTCTAAGTCCTCTTCATCTCCACATATCATACAATGGTCTGACTGCGATTCACCGCAAATCCTTGTCAGTAACTAACATCATAAATTTCCAAACCGATATTAAAATCGTCGGCATCTGGAAATGCAACATCTTGATCTATCCCCCCACTGCTCAAAAATCTTACACAAATTCTAATTTCACGTTGGGGATGCATTTAAATTTTGTAAAATACCGCGATAGTCAGCGCAGTTTAGTAAGTAGTGTGTTAGTTTAAAATAATTCAAATAAAAAAGTTTCTGTAATCTGTCGTTCGAATTCAGCTTTCAAATATAGATTCCTCCACTTATGGATAATATAATAATATGTATCTACTTACATATATATTCATTAACTTTGCTCTGATATTTAGTAGAGTATCTTCCAATTGTGCACCATATCATTCCATATAGGTTGTGACTCAAATCCAATAATAATTGGGAAACATTTTCAATAATTTTTATCATATTCACAACAACACCCATAGACTCCAGGCCTATGGACCTTTGAACATTCACTGATAAAGCGAGATTATTGCAGGAGAGTTGGAACAAATTCCTTTCATCCTTCATGTCATTGCAGAAGTCGTCATGCTGAAGGCCTAATTTTCTAGCTTAACCATTAACAATATACTGACTAATGAAAAGCTTATAGGCACAAAGTGGCCAAATCGGCCGCAAATCCCCTCGTCCATGTCTTAAATTGCCTGCGGCGATATTCGTAATGAGCGATCGAACTCAGTTTTAAGCACGGAGAAATTCATACCATGATATGGTCAATGTAGGATCCACTGTGGAGTGGGGGTAGATATTTGTAAAGATATGTTCAGAGAGGCAAATACTCTTCTCAAAACAAATTGGTGGGGAAATTACAAAAAGGGGAGAGATGAGTCATGCATCAAACTATCCAGGAATATTCTTGACTGTTTTTTGAACAGGCGCCGTAGACTCAAGTATATTTGTTCAGTAAGGAGATCACCTCGAACCCAACTTATAGATTTTGCAACGATGAGAATGAATCATACATACATACATACACAATTGGTCATTATAATTATTCAGTCAGGATTACTTTTCAAACCACGATAAGACTTTATTATATTCCTGAAAGACAATAGGCTTGAAAAGAAGAAATGATAGTCAAAGAAGCTTTTAACCTTTATGTCAACAGATACATACCCGGGTATGTTTTGTGTTTTTAAATCGCCGTATCTCAGAAAGTAATAACTGTATTAACCTGAAATTTCATGATATCCTCACTAGTAGTATTTTCTACCTTATTGCTAGACTTGAGTAAAAATGGGGGATGGGTATGTATAATGAAATATATGAAAATATGTTGATATTGGATGTTTATTTAGTAAAATTTACAAGTTCATAATAATTAAAATAAAATAAAATTCAAATTCAATCAAATATAAGAAAAAATAAAAAAATATTACATACTAATTTTTCTTAAATGCATTTACTACATTGCGGCATATTATTTGAGTGAGCGGCACACACGGGCTTTTTGCATAACTTGCAGGATTTTCTGGTTGGCAGATGTTTTGCACCGTATGTAGCAATTACCTTTCGCTTTTATTCTACCAGTGCTGTTACGTTCTTCCACGCTTTCATCTGCAGCACCTCTTACGGTCAAAGATTCACCATATATGGCTTCAATAGCATTGCGTGTGGAAAAAATTTTTATTTTTGGCTCTGTTTCCTATTTCCGGCTTCGTCAGTTGTTCGCTGAGGCTGTGTAGGAACATTCTACGGCGGCTTGTGGAAGCTTTTGGCATTGGGTTATTCTCAACGTAAATTATGTATGCTGCAAGGGCAGCGACGTCTAGTTTATTGTAGAAGAAAGCCAAGGGCTATCTATTTGTTCTTCGCGTTGTTGAATATTCTGCTAAAGGCTTGTCGATATTATCGACGCCACCTTTATATTTGTTGTAATCTAAAGTCCTGAGCGGCTTTTTCTTTGGACCTTGCACTTCGCATGAATAATGCATTGTGGAAAGAAGTATAACCGACTTTTTTTTTTGGGAAGTAAGAGCACAAGGTATTGTTACTGAACCAAATGTAGTTGACTCTACTTCCCGTCCTTTAGATAAAGCGAAATATGATGGTACAAACAAAGACTCGTCTTCTGTTCACTGTACCTAACATTGATAAACTGCTGTTCATCATTAAACTTTTCTCTAAGTTATAAGTCGTGAAGAAATTATCATAAACAATATTCCGTCCACCGTCCACGAAAAAGATTGACGCACAAGTCCTTTACTACCATCTCGCATACGTTTTTCCTCGTTCGTCGAATGCGGCCAATCCGGTATAAATTTGTCCTTTCATTGGATAGAATGAGGCGGAGTACTTGGCGGGTTTCGATGGTATGTATTGGGTAAACCCAGTACCACCACGGTAGGGATACAACTGCTCATCAACTGTCATGTTTGGAACTGGTACCTAATTGCTGCGTAGATTATCATTCAGCATTAAATATAAGTTGGTTATGGCTGTAGCTTTTTTTACGCTATTGACGGGTGATTCCGTTGTCGAAACGTATAAAGCGGCTTATGTCCCAAAAATGCCTCACGATCATGGAAGCTGGATATATTTGAATGAGCAATAATGTAGCAACAAAGCACAAACAAAACAAAACTTAAACAGAAACAAAACAATGCAACTACAAAACATAAGTAAAGCAGAAATAAGCTTAGCAGCAAAAGAAATTCCATATAAAATGTATGAACATACCCGGGTATGCTTCTGTGGACGTACGTATAATTTTTTATCTGTTGACATAAAGGTTAAGAAAATTTAATTACTTGCCTTTCATGTAATAACTTGATTCCAAAACCAAATTAAAAAAAAATATCTTCAATCAGCAGTTTTATGTTTTTTTTTTGTTTATTTCTTTTAAGTTTTTTATTTTTCTTTATTTATTTATGTCAACACTTTTTAAATTTATTTTCATTTAATTTTTTGTTTTTTTTGTTTTACAAAATATAAGAGAATAGAAATAATTGTTCTTGTTTTTTTTTTTGCCTTGGTTTTGCAAGATAAATATGAAACAAATATTAGAGAAATTAACAGACAATAATAATAAGAATCAGAATAAAACGAACAGATATGCAATCATTTTTTATTTCACATTTTTCTTTTAAATTTTTTTTCTTTGTTTGTTTGTTTATTTTTGTTTGTTTATAACATATAATCATACATACTAATATAAATACATTTATTCATTTTATATACCCATTATTATAGTCGTTCTTATTTGAATTCATATATAAATGAATTGTTTTTAATTTTTAATTCAATTTAATTTAGTTTTGTAATTGAGTTTTGTCTTCTTGTCTATTCAACAGCAATAAACATTGAATATCGTATCGTATCATATGATTTTGTAAATCATTTATTCATTTATTTTTGGTTGGTTTGGTATGGTTTGTTTGGTTTTGTTTGGTTTGTTTCTGATTTTATGGTTCAAAGCAGAGGCTTTTATCTTTATTAACATCCGTATTTTTTTCAAGATTTTTTTGAGATATTTTCTTTTTTTTCGGTTTTATCATACTTGATACTCCTTTTCTTTTCCTTTGTAACATTTATTTACTTTAAGTTTTTGTTTTTCTTTTTTTTTACATACTTAAACTATTTTTCCTTCATCGTTTTTATTGTTATTTTTAAGTTTTTCTTTACTTATTTACAATATAAAGTAATAAATACAAGGTTTTTTTGTTGTTTTTGGTTTAGTTATCTATTTTTTTATTATCATAGAAATGTTTTAATTTTTTTTTTATATTTCTTCTCTTTTATTATTTTAATTAAGCTTCGTCTTGTTTATTTTTAATCATAAAAAATAAAATCTTACAAATTGTTTACATTTTATTTTCAATAAAAATTAAAAATCCTTTAACACCATAAACAATATTCTCAAGTACTTTTCAATTTGCTTAAGTTTTTTTTATTTACAATCCTTATAATGTGGTTAGGTTTCCTTTTTTTTTTTGGTTTTTTCTTACTTTTTTCTAATTTCTAATTGATAAAAAAGCCATTTATTTACACTTTTGTTAGGTTTTTAATTAATAAAATTAAATTTCTTGCAATTTTGACAGCATTTTACAACTAGATTGCAAAAGCATGATTTTGACACTAACATATCAATTGTAATGATATAAAATGAAATAAGATTTTCAAATCACACACAACCTAACATAAAAACAAAATTATTTTGGATTTAAAATGAGAAAATAAAAATATCGTATCTGAAATGGTTACAGTCATTTGAATCCCATGGTAGGACATAATAAAGCTAGAATTAGCCGAACGTTCATGGAAGGTAAGAACATATGAGAACAATTACATACATAATTGGTCATTACAATCATAGCTGCCAGATTTGACGATTTATCGTCATTTTGACGATTTTGTGCTCCAAAAATATCATATTGACGGCATGACGATTTATGCCCTTATTTTGAAGATTTTTAGAAATTAAAAATTTACATAATTTTCTTTGCTTTAGTACATTAAAAGCTTCCTTAAGCTTTGTATTTGCTTTGCAGTTGTTATTGTTGGAAATTTATGCTGGTAATAACAAGGGGTAAAGTATGGGTCCGCCATCTAACGTTTTTTTTTTTCAACTAGTGCTTATTTCGTGTAAGGTAACACTTAGCTCATGTCTGATTTGACAGATAATTAGTTTTATCCTTCCGAACGAATATGGTTGTGTGTACGCTTGAACAACGCTGGGAAATATTGCGACATTACTTTGAAAATCATGGTAATGTTGCAGAATGTGTGCGAAAATTGCGTACGGATTTTGGAAGAAGAGAAGCACCGTCAGCTCCGTATGTTCGTTATCTTGTGAAAAAAGTGAAAGAAACTGGCATCGTCATCGATAACCCAAAGCGTGAAAAGCTAAAAACAGTGCGTATACCCGAGAATATTGCTGCTGTGGCAGAAAGTGTGCTTGAAGCGCCATCAACATCAATTCACCGTCGTTGTCAACAATTGAACATTTCGGAGACAGCATTGAGACGAATTTTGCATAAAGACCTTGGTATGACGCCATACAAAGTCCAATTGGTTCAGGAGTTGATGCCAATTGACCATCCAATGCGTTTTCGCTTCGCTAAGTGGGCCTTTGGTCAACTTACAGAAGATGCCGATTTTGGCAAAAAAAAATTATCTTTTCAGGTGAAGCTCATTTTGATCTTGGCGGGTAT
Organism: Sarcophaga caerulescens; assembly: GCA_927399465.1. Taxonomy (NCBI): domain Eukaryota; kingdom Metazoa; phylum Arthropoda; class Insecta; order Diptera; family Sarcophagidae; genus Sarcophaga; species Sarcophaga caerulescens. The sequence continues at coordinate 91,300,417 of OV656866.1, read as the reverse complement.
GTAAACAAGCAAAATTGTCGCATTTGAGGCACAGAAAACCCACACGCATACATTGAAAAGCCGACGCACCCAAAACGAGTCACTGTTTGGTGTGGATTTTGGTCCAGAGGCATAATTGGGCCATTTTTCTTCGAAAATGAGCAAGGAGTGGCCGTTACAGTCAATGGCGATCGTTATCGGGCCGTGTTGAACGAATTTTTGTTCACAAAAATTGAAGAGGAGGATATTGGCAACATTTGGTTTCAACAGGACGGCGCTACGTGCCACAAGCCGAAGCTACACTCGATGTTTTGCGCCCTGTTTTTGAAGATCGCATTATCAGCCGCAGAGCTGATGTCGTTTGGCCACCTCGGAGCTGCGATTTGACACCGTTGGACTATTATTTGTGGGATGCCGTCAAAGATAAGTGTTATGCCGACAAGCCAGAGACAATTGACGCTTTAAAGGACAATATTCGTGAAGCCATTGGTGAAATACAGCTGCACACAATCGATAATGTGCTTAAAAATTGGACCGATCGTGTAGGCTACTGTATGGCCAGCCGAGGCAGCCATTTGAATGAAATTATTTTCCATTATTAACAGGAAGGATTGTACTTTCAAATAAAAAAAGAAATTTGAGAAAATATTCAGTAGTTTTTTTTAAGCATTTTCAAAAAAAAAAAGTTATTTGGCGGACCCTTTATTATTTTCGAATACCTGGGATGATTTTTCTGTATTTTATGCCTTTTTAATCCCTTAAAAGCCAAAAAATTTCAACTACTAAATAACATCGTTGAGTTGAGCATAAATTATCATATGCCGTCGCAGACAATATTAGAAATTCGATTATAGTTTTTAATATTACCACCGGCAGAACAAAGGCAAGTGCCATTATTTTTTTACATACATAATTGGTTGTTACTCGTACAACACTTCAGTCAGGATTACGACCTAGCTTCTCACACCACTTATGTTGTGTGCGTTAATTTCATAAATGAGTGGCGGGATCTACAGTTTAAAGTCGATTCCGAACGATAAATTTTTGAGAAACTTTTCATGGCAATTTTATTTACTCTCAGAGTTTTTGCCAGAAATCTGCTGAGAGGAAGTCGTCGAAAAAATTTTTTGTCAAATTTCGTTTTGATGTCTGACCTGGGGTTTGAACCGTGGCCTTACGTCTAATAAGCCAACACACTACCTACTAGACTACGGCGACTTCACTCTGGCAGATATGTTACCGTCAATTCAGGGCGCTATGATCCTATAATAAGTGATTTGCTCTGACCTGCAATAAAATATAGTAAACTGGACTGGTATATGGCTTCAACAAGAAAATACCAAGAGTCAAACAAGACAACTGATTTTGTGTCTATTGCATGTAAGTTTCCAGAAAGATTAACTTACCAACTGACTACGAAGATCATCCAACTTAACGCCGTTATTTTCATATGAATGGCCTACGTCTTAGACGTTATTCAATGGAGCGTATTCTTATCGGAAATTTCCTTTCAGCAGTTTTCTGGCAAAAAAAAAAAAGGTATTCAAAATCTTTCATTCAAAGACGACGTTAAAATGTAAGTCCCACTACTCATGATTAAAAATAACACACGCAACATGTGTGGTATGATAAGACAGGCAGTAATCCTGACTGAAGGGTTGTACTGACCAGTAATGTAATACCTACTAGACTATGGGCCATTATTACAACTTGCCGTTAAGGTTTGGTTTAGTTAAAGGTAATTTTAGTTAAAGTGAACTTTAAAGTCACCTTTAACTTCTTTTCGTTATTACAACCTACAGATGATATAAAGTTAACTTTTTCAAAAATGTGGCAGTTTCGATAACACTGCTCAATTAAACAAGTTTTTTTTTTTTAAACTCAGTTGCATCGACGGGATTCTTTTTTTTTTTGCATTCCTTATTTTGTTTATATTAGAAATTGCCATATTGAAAATAAGATATAATATGGCAAGTTCAAACATAAACTTAACTTTAAAAGTTACCGGTAGGATGATCCTCATTTAGTTTAACGCTCGCTTCTACCATATGGCCTACTTATAATAATGAAAAACAATTTATCTGCCTGTTAAAATACTCCATTTAGTTAACGGCAAGTTGTAATAATGGCCTTAAGAGTAAATGAAAGTGCCATAAAAATGTTTCTCAAATCTGTCCTTGGAAGTTGATGTTAACTTGTAAGTCTCGCCACTCATGGATAAAATTAACACTAGACAAGATGGGTAGTGCCAGAAGCTAGGTTGTTGTCCTGACTAAAGCGTTGTAATGACCAATTAAGTCGGCAAGTAAGATTACTCTTATCAACCATCGTTATTTTGCTGTTTGAGGGAATTTAGAGGCTTTCTGTAATCCTTGATCTTTGATTTAATGTTGTCATTGCGGGTGAAAAACAATTTGTCTGCTTGTTAAAATCCTCCCTTTAGTTAAAGGCAAGTTGTAATAATGGCACTATGGCGGCTTCCAATTTAAATTAAATTAGAAAACAACGCATGTTAACGAATATCTATGACTGTATAAATGAAAATATACTTGTTAGGGTGGTAGATGACAAATAACACGGTGCGACAGTGAAAATACACCCGAGTAACTACATAGACCACGTTGTTCAGTTAGTTGAGTAGAACTCAAAAATATTTTTTTTTATATTTCTCGAACCCTCCAAATTCGTTTTATTTGACAAAAACTGTTTTTTTTTTACTTTAGGCACAAATTTCTGGATTACTCAAACATTTCTGACCCGATTTCCAAAATTTAAATCTTGTTGGAAAGGGGAGAGATGGACCTTTAAAATGGTGTACACATACACATAAAAATTATCACTCGACTGTTAGACTCTTTAAATAATAACTACGGTAATTTTTGTCCGATTTGATCAAATGATGACTCAAACTCTTCACAAGAGAAGACTCTAAGAATATTATCACTTATCCTATATTTTTTATTAAAGTTTGTTATTATGAATGAACAAACTTGAAAATATATGAAAAAAATTCGAATTTTCCAAGTTTACCTCATGAAATCTCATAGCTTATTAAGTCAAATAATAGATATATGTATACCGTTTTAAAGTTCCATCTCTCCCCTTTCCAACAAGATTTAAATTTTGGAAATCGGATCAGAAATGTTTGAGTAATCCAATCCGTAAAGTAAAGAAAAAACAGTTTTTGTCAAATAAAACAAGTTTGGGGGGTTCGAGAAATATAAAAAAAATATTTTTGAGATCTACTCAACAAAACTCACAGCCTACACTATGTCATTAGCCGGGTGTATTTAATTTTTTTATTTTGTCGCATAGTGTAATTGATTGAATAAAAATGTTAATTTTTTAAAAAATAAAAATATATCTGACTTTTTTTAATGCACTGTACAAATACATACATATTATCCGTTGATGTCTATCATATCTATAAGTATATATAACAATAATTACAATAATAAGTAATAAGTATCTCTCTACATTATTTTATAAGTATATTTTATGAATTTTAGATTTCAATTGTTTTTGTTTTGTTTTGTTTTTGTTTGTTTATTAGATATCTTAAGTTATTATATTGAATAGAATATAAATAATATCTATATATACTAAGGCTAATGCTAATCTATAATTAATTAATTAAATGCAAATTTGATTAACAGTTTTTGTTCTTGTTGTTGTTGTTGTTGTTTACTTATACCATTTAATTTTATAAATTGTTCATCATTTGAAGTATTTAGTTTTGCTTTTTCGAAATATTTCTATACGAACTGTAATGAATTTAAGAATTTAAGCAGTTTTTCAAAAGAAAAAATCGATTGTAATAACATTTATTTAAAATAAACATAATAACCATTACATACATAAGTACAATAAGTAGTTTAATAAATAAATAAATAAATAAAAAATATTTTTACTTTTCATTTATAATACATACCTACATTTATATATATATTTATATATTACTTACCTTTATATATATGTATATACCTATATATAGACTATTTATTTATTATATTGTATTCATATTTATATTCAATATTATTCAATCCAATTTTTATTATTGTATAGTTTATAAATTGTACATTTCATATCCTTTCTTTTTTTTTTATTCATTTATTTATTTATTTCCCTTTAATTTATTTTAATTCTCTTTTACCTTTTTTTATGAAAAAATCGTCAAAAAAGGAAATTAAAAATTTTGCATAAATTTACTAACGCATTGGATTGGATTCTAATGGATTTTGTTCCCCTATTTTTTGGTTTCTTTTTTTAAATTAAATGATTAGCCAATGGATTATAAAAAACAAATGAATTTTAAATGGTTTGCCTTACTTTTTTATTGTTTTACAAGTTTGCAAAGAACAATGGTATATTTAAACAATTTTAATATTTAATAAATCCATACTACCACGGTTCAAATCCTAGGTCACAGACGATCAAAAGCAAAAAATTAAAAATAATTTTTCTTTGGCAACATCTTTCAGCAGATTTCAGGTAAAAACTCTGGGAGTAAATTACAAATTGCCATGAAAAGTTTCTAAAAAAATCTGTCATTTGGAGTCGACTTTAAACTGTAGATGGTCACGCCATTCATGTATCAGGTGGTCCATCTATCGATTTAAATTTGAATCATCAGTTATTTCGAATCTAGCAATACTTAAGACATTGGCCCATATTTCTTTGTAAATGAGAACGGCGCAACCATTACGGTTAATGGAGACACCTATCGCACAGTAATAACCGATTTTTTTTTACCCATTCTTCTTGGTATTGATGGCCAAACAATGTTTGATTTCAACAGGATGGTGCAACTTGCGTCAAATGATTGATGGCCATTGGAATTGGTGAAAACAATTAGCCGCCAAGAAGCTGCATTTTGACACCGTCGGATTATTTTCTATGGGAAAAGTGTTATGCTGACAAACCAAAGACAATTGAGCATTTGAAGGCCAACATTCGTGATGCCATTGGCGAGATACGACTCCATATACTCGAGAAAGTGTACGAAAATTGGTCCGAACAAGTGAGGTACTGTGAGACCAGCTTGCTGCAGCCATATAAATTATTCCATTTCTAATGGGAAAAATTGTACTTCACAACAAATAAATAAATTTTGGAAAATTTTGAACCATTTTTGTTTTATTGCACTTTTAAATTTAAACTTTTAAATGGGCCACCCTTTATAATAGTTATCACACACAACATAAGTGGTGGGAGAAGCTAGGTTGTAATCCTGACTGGAAGGGTTGTAATGATCAATTATGTATGTATGTATCAAAAACATTTTTAGAAATTGTGTTACTAATTACTTCTAGCGCTGAAATTACCATGAATCTTATTTAATATAAACAACCAAATAGCCTGTGGGTTATTTTATATGCCATATCGACGCCTCCATTCTATAACGTTCTATGTGTACTTAGAACGTTTTTAATGTTCTTGCATTTTTAAATTCTACGTTCTCTAACTTAAATACTGTCAAAATTTGATTAAGATACGCCGATCCGTTCCGAAGTTATAGGGAAAAATCTACTTAGAATACACATATAGTCGTATGTCGCGTGAAAACTTTGAGAGCTCATAACTCAAAACACACTTTTTCGACTTAGAATGTTATAGAACGGAGGCGTCGATATGTCGCTGGAATTGCTAAAATTCATTCCAAATATAAGTCAAGTATTTTATCATTACAACCCTTTAGTCAAGATCGCAACCTAGTTTCTACCTAAGTTGTGTGTGTTAATTTCATTCATTAATCAGAGGAACTTGTAGTTTAAAGTGGACTCCAAAAGACAAATTTGAGAAGGTTTTCATGACTATTTTCCTTACTCTCAGAGTTTTTATCAAAAGACTGCTCATAACATATTTTTTTTCTTTGTATTCGAGATATCACAGCTGAGGTTTGAAACCGCGAACTTTAGAAAGCGACGACTCGTTCGAAGTAGACTCATATGAAGGAAACGAAATTATAAACGTCAGTGCATCTAGGCGGTGATAACAGGTTGGTGCCATTTCACTACTACTGTGGAGCCTTGTTGTAGGTGAACTGCGAAACAAAGCTCTTTGAGCCGGACATTGACTGCCCAAAGATTGTACAGGATATAGTCATGATGGCTACAGGAAAATTTAAATTGACTCTCTGTGACATCTTACAAAGTGTTCTTGAGATTGTAAGTCGTTACTACATGAGAGTGGGTCAGAGGATAAATACGGGCCGGATCACAATAACAAAAGAAGAAGAAAGTGAAATAATATCGTAGAACATGAATGTCAAATTTCTAGGAATAATCCAGGATAGTAAATTCATATGGAGAGCTCATATATAGAGCATCTCAGAAAAGGAAGGATACCAGATTGCCATGCAGAAGACTTCTAAGGACATTTTGGGAAATCAACGCAGGAAATATGGATGGATGCCATAATGGTCAAACCAATAGTGCCCTATGGGACAAATGTCTGGATTGATAGTATAAATCTAAAAACAATTCACTTCGAATTGAACAAGTTACAAAGGCTAACGAGTGTTAGTATAACAAGAGCAAAGATGACCTGTCTTAGGTGGCACTGGAAACTCTGTTGACTGCTGCACATACCAGTGAAAAACAAAGCTTTAGAGACTATGGTTAGGTTGATGGGAGCCAAGTCTAATATGAATTTATTACGACAGAACCAGTAGACTCTGTGAATTCTCGACTTTCGAAGTGTTTCGCAATGTTTCTTAGTAACAAAAATGAATGGAGTAAACCGAGAGTCTCATACTCTTTTAAAAGAGTGACTATTTTGTACTATAAGGGGGATAAAGAACTAATCTGCGAGCGGAAGTAGGAGCTCTTAGTTCTTAGAGAAATCTGCTGATTTCAACTCGATTAGGAAGTACAAAAGACATCTGATTATCTGACACTCAAGCCGCTATTCGAGCACTGTACTATTATGAGGTTAAATCAAAGGTAATATGGGACTGTCTGAAGAAGCTAAATTAGTTAGGATGACAGTGTAAGGTTACTCTTTATAGGGAACCGGGTCATGTGGATTTCCCGGGAATGAGCAAGAAAACGATGTTTCTTCTTTTCTAGATCTGACCATATCGCAAATATTGATTCATCCTTAGCAGTTTTACCATGGCTTAAATTTTTTTTCCACGTTGACCTCAGCCCTGCTTCCTTTTTCGAAAACTAAAATTGACTACTTTGTAGCAGGTTAAATGTCATGAAGCCCTAAGAAATAAAAGAAGGCCCAAATGATGCATTGACTCAAGTTTACAGGACCCTAAACTTAATGCTTTTTAGCGTATAAGATGAGACATAAGGTGAGTATTTTATTCAGATGCCTTTCAAGTCAGTTTGTATGGCGGGGTAGTCTGCTAACAACAGGTGTTCAGTACATACTAAACGATGCGGCTTTTTCAAGTTTTGACAGAAGTCAACAGACTGATGCTTTTTGAAAGAGGTAATGTTGCTCTTTCACTTGAGAGTCAGGAAATTTAAAAAGTCATGGACTTATAGGGCCTTCTTAATGTTATCCAAGACTCACACCTTTTTTAGACATGCATTAAAGGAGAATGTTGTTCTTTTCACAGAGTATTCTTCTGCCCTTGAAAATATTATGAAATTTGAAAAATATGTGAAATCTTTTCCATTTTATTTACAAACTTTTCCGCTATTTTTTGTTTTGGTTTCTTTTTTGGTTTCTTTTGCCACAAAAGAAAAAAAGAGGGCTTAAAAAGCTGTGAAATAATGATAATTTTTTCTGTTTTTTTTATATAAAAAAACTTTTGATATCTTATTGTACAAATCGTAATGAGATTGGGTTTGGATTTCATTTTCCTTTTCTTCTTTTTTTTTTTTACTGATTTAATATAAATATAATATATTCTGACTTTTTACTTTATATACTATTTTGTTGTTGTTGTTGTTGTTTTTCATATTATTTGGTTAAATTGTTTGGTTGTGTTATACGATAATGAAAATCGTTCTAATCATACGCATTTCATCTACAAAACAACAGAGTGGAACAGGGCAGTGCTGATGCTGTCACTTGAGATGAGGATAGAGATGATGACGACGATGAAGTTGATGAAGACAATGTTGGCGAGCAGGAGGAAGAAGTTGTTGTTTTTGTTGTTGTTATTGTTGCTGTTGTTATTAAAGATTGTGTCGATAATGAAGATGACAATGATGCTGTCGTTTTTGTTAATACACACGATACAGCTGATGTTGCTGTTGCTACTTTTGCCGCTGAGGTTGTTTGTAGCGTAGAGCGGTGTGTTGAATTTAAATTTAAACTAAATTTTGTGTAAACTGTTGTTAATATTTTAACCATGTTATTGGCCATATAAACAATATGCCACCAAATGTTATTAACATTTGCTTTCAGCCATTGAAGCATTAAATTATGTGTGTAACAAGAATGAAAACGAATACGTTTAAAACGTTTCACCAGAGTTGCGGGAAGAAGATTCACAACGACACTTAAAGCAAATACACTGAGTGGCAAAATTATGAGCCAATAAATGAAATTTGCAAAAAGCTTTATACTACTGCGACCATTACACCTACAGCTGGGTGTTGTTTTAAATTTATTTGCTGTTACGTACAGATTATTAAATTTATATAATATTTCTTGCTGTTTGATGTGATTCTCAAATCTTGAGCTCACATAGAAATGCTCGATAAACAAATTTCTATTCGCTGGCGATATATTAGCATTTTCATTTCCTCTATTTCCCTTCCTCTCGTGTCTAAGAAACTTTTTGGTTTGATTGTTTGTTCGAAACAAATGATGTGGAGACGTACTCAATTTCCTGTTTTGAATGTTGCCATGTTTGTTATCACAACGGCTGACATATGTCTCCTGTGTACTGAAGTGTTTAAATGTTTTGTATTCATTTTCATCTGTGTCTTCATCTTGGTTTTCTTTAATAAGATTTTTGCAAAGTTTCCTTGTCTTCGCAGACGTTTTATATCCCAATTGTGGTAGCTGCTGCCGCTGTTGTCTCCATTTGGAAACTGTTGATTTTATCCATTTCTTCACCATGGCTTGTCTTGTCGCAAAGAAATACTTTCGCATTTTATGCACGTCTGCTCGTGGTATTGTTGTTTTTAGTATTGTTGCCACCGCTTCTTCAATGTTCTCAAGTATTTCGTTGTCGTTTATGGTTTGTACGAAATTCGTTAAACGCTTGAAAATCCCCAATGATTGCATTTTAATCGCTTGAATTATTATACCAACTAGATTATGTTGTGCCAATGCTCCTGCTGAATTGTGAAAAGCATCGGGTGGATTACGCATTGGTGCCTGATTGTTATCACCCGCATTGCCTTAAAAAAGAGAAAGAAAACAAAAAGAGAGAAAAATAAAAATTAAGTTACTTATTTGCCATAAAGTGCTTAAGCGATTAAATCATTTTGTGTCTGTGTGTGCTTTATTTTGTATATTTTTTTTGGTGCAACAAGTAAATTAAGAAAGTAAAGAAGAAAGAAACACTAACAGTGCTTTAATCAGTTGGAGGTTCTGTTCTTCAAATATTCTTTTTTTTTTTTGAAAATTCAAAATCGAAATCTATATCATGATATAACTTTTGGCTACTCAAAGTCTATACATGAGCAACAAAACAGTCTTGTTACCCTTTTAAGTCATTAATCAATCATAAGCTGCCGTGGTAGTTTGCCACTATAGCCAAGTCCTGGTACGTGAACTTGACAAACTGATGTCATCTCAGAACAATTGCAAAATCCCTGTCAGGAATATTAAGCGGAACGATGATTAAAAGACCCACGATAGAAATAGCTTACTTAAAATGAAAATCATGGAAAAACCAGGGAAGAACAAAAAAATCGCCGTAGTCTAGTAGGCATTGTAGCTCGTGGTTCTTGCCATGGCTCTAACCTCTCGACAATATATAAAAAATATATGTTTTTGGTGACATTCTCTCAGCAGCCAGCTGGCAAAAACTTTGAGAGTAAATGTATTTGTCGTGAAAAGTTCCTCAAATCAGTCATTCGGAGTCGCCATTAAACTATAGGTCCTGCCACTTAATGATCATACAAACCACGGGTGGTGTGCCAAGTTAGGCTTTAATTCTAGTTAAAGGGTTGTAATAACCCATTAAGAAAATAAATTAGAAAGAAAAACCAAAATTTAGATACGTAATCTACGATGACGTCGAAAGCATACATAAATCCAGATCAAACTCTTTACTTTATCAGGCTAAGAGTGTACCAAATTACAGTACATGAGCTACATTTGCATACTTTTAGTGTAAAACACTTAAAGAAAGTTCCAGAAAAGTGAGTCTATTTTTCAATTTGGATTTCTCGAGTTTTAAAGCTATTCAAGGAATAATTTCAACGAATGTCACTTTATATTCTTTAAGAAGAAGTCTTTAAGTTTCAAAAAGTCTTGGATACAGGGAGATGCCACATCTAAGCACAAGGATAGTTCAAATTTAAACGGGGAGACACTAAATAATGGAGGCAAACAGGGTAATTTGTAGATACATATGCTTACAAGAAAAAATTTGGTGTGTAGGAATGCATACAGTTTCCCAATAGGCACTTATCCTAACGGTTGATATTGGACATTACAACCCTTCAGTCAGGATTATAATCTAGTTTCTCACACTACTTATGTTGTGTGTGTTAATTTTATACATGAGTGACTGGGCCTACAGTTTAAAATCGACTACGAACGACGGAGTTTTGAGAAACTTTTCATGAGTTTTTGCCAGAAATCTGCTGAGAACAAGTCGCCGAAGAAATATTTTTTCACATTTTCATTTTGATGTCTGACCTGAGGTTTGCACTATGGCCGCACGTCTAATAAGTCAATACGCTACCTATTACACTACGGCGACTTCACGAGACGGTATCCATCGTCATAAGCTGGATTATAGTCAAACCTCCTATAAAGCGATAAGTGCGTACCGCGTTGTATGGAAACCGCGCTGTAAGAAACTCGTAGTTAACCATACAAACTAGGCTAATTCGTAGCGCGTTTTATGGAAACCGTCTACCGCGTCGTATGGAAACCGCGCTATAAGAAACTCGGAATTGGTACAAATCACATCATTCGTACCGCGTTATATGGGGACCAAGACAAGATAAATTAAAAATTATTTTTTATTGAATTAAACAGTTCATACAAGGATTGACAAAAAATTAAACGAAAACTAAACTGAAAGTCTGTTTTCCAACAAAAATAAGAAAAACTTTTGTAAAATTACGTAATTTTTCAACATTCATACTCATTGTCGGATATGAGTTGCAGAAAATTTTTTAGAAAGACTTGGTCACAACAAAACGTATGTACACTGTGAAAGAGCTCTGAAATGACTGAAATCGCTGTCATAGGCGGCTATGAAATAAGTTGGCATGTTTATATAAACATGCTGTTTATATATCTCGGCTGTGCGTTTGCGTCGATAATAAAACTGATATTTAATCCTCTTACAATATCTAGTTACTAGAGACATTTACAGGCTGTGCGGAAGGAATTTATGGTATGTTGTTGAATGGAAACCGCTCTGTAAGAGTACCGCGTTATAGGAGGGCAGTCACAATTTCAACTTCGCGTTACGTGGAACCGCGTTATATGGAAACCGGGTTCTGAGAGTACCGTGTTATAGGAGGGCTGGCACAATTTCAGTTCCGCGTTGTATAGACACCGGGTTCTGAGAGTATCGCGTTATAGGAGGCTTGACTGTATAAGTACTAGTTTCCATACATACTTTTCTTCTACAACTGAATCTAAATTTTATATATAAAATAAAATATATTGATTTGATTTTCCATTTTGTTATTTTACTGTTATCGGTAACCACCGACCATATCGGTAGATATAAGTTCTATCAGTCAATAATCCTTACATACATTTTTATAAATTGTATTTTAAGATTTACCACACAACCATTCCCTTGGGCGACTACATAAAAAAACCATTTGATTGACAATGACATTGTTGTCTGCAAAAAATGCTAAAAAAGACTGCAAAAGAAATGCATTCAATTCATGAGCTGTGTACTAAATATTTTCAACACCCGAGAAAACATTAACATTCGCCACAAATATTGCCTGTAAAATTTACAGTGTAAATCAAAGTTCATGGACATTGCCCCCAACATTCCTGTTTTTAGCCATGTCATTGCCTCTATTGACAACAATATTGGATTTAGTATGTATTGCCAAAGCAAACATGCTACAGCAATATTCTGTTTTTTTGTTATTGCTTATGCTGCTGATTTGTTAATCCAACACAAAATTTATACTTTTTATGACTCGAATAATAAATATTTATTTAATTAATTCTCTTGTTTTTTCCTGTTATTGTTTTTTAAAAAAAATATTTATTAATTTGAATTGATTTGTTGTACTTTTTTATTATTTAATTTTTTATATACAAATTACGGTAATTGCGATTTTGTCAACAGGATTTATGGAAGACTAATCAGAAAATAATTTAAAACTCGTAGAAAAAAATACACGGTCGAACATGTCTGACTGCTCTATAGGTTCCTTGTTTTAAGCGTTTCCTATGTGATATAAAGAGTATGTGAAAAATCTATTGATGCCTTTACGTGTGTAATGTAATATCGCTTCTCTGCACAACCGTCACGTTGTTGGGTAGATAGGAAGTTTCGATCGATAAACCTTAACAAATTACCATGTTTGCCTCCATTATTTTAGTGTTTCCCCATTTAATCTTCCACCATCTTAGTGGAGTCAGACATCAAAATGAAAATGTTAAAAAAAGACTTCCTCTCAGCAGATTTCTGGCAAAATCTTATGAAAAGTTTCTCAAAACTCCGTCGTTCGGAGCCGACTTTAAACTGTAGGCCCCGTTACTGATGTACAAAATTAACACACACAACATAAGTGTTGACTGAAGGGTTGTATGTTTGTATCTACAAATTACTCTGCTTGTCGCTATTATTATGGTGTCTTCCCATTTGTGCTTATATGTGGCGTCTCCCTGAGTCCAAGGATTTTTAAAACTTAAAGACTCCTTTCTAGCGTCGTAGAGGCGGATGTTGTATCAACGTATACGGTGTAGAGAGTCAATGCAACTCCTAACGCCGAAGAGGTAAAATCCCAGCGCTTAGATTGCTGCTTGACAGTCCACAAAATATGATAAAGTTCGAAGGAGCTGTGTTTCTGGTTTTAATCATAAGTGCAGCCTGGTCAATAGCAAAAATTTCTGCCTGAAATACGCTGGCTTGATTAGCTAATCTGTATGACCCGTTCCGTGACAGTTTATGCGAATAGATCCCAGAACCAGTTCTCCATTTTAATTTTGAGTCATCGGTGACTATCGTTTTATTACTGTAAACGATGATAGCTTCAGCAACCCATTCTTCCCGTGCGTTTTGTATGTTCATTCGAAAACAGTGTCTGGTACCATGTAGTCGTATCTAAAACCCGGGTGATTCGGTTATATTTCTTGCAGTATTGGAGCGTGTCCTACCGTACACGGAATTAACATATTTGAGAACTTAAGCCTAACTGCAGTTCCAGCAGTTATGTGGAAGTGCTTTATGATTTGATCAGCTTTATGATTTGATCAGTTATTGTCAGTTTAGCTTTCAATTTGAAGATTCACTAACTAATTTGGAAAAGAGGCTGAAAAAATTAAACAAATTTTATAGGAAATTCAATGGCAATTCAATGCATGCAATTGGGGTCAATTACACATTTGAGTGTTGTTAAACGAATTCCATTTTTTTCAATTTCTATTTCTGATTTAGGATTTTCCGGTAAAAAAAAGGTAAAAAGTAGAATTTGTCATACGTAAAGTATGAAGAGTTGCTGTTAAACAGTTCACAGCTAAACAAACTGGTGAACGTGATTTTCACAGCACTAGAGGGATGGCCTCCTGATGGTTGGTTACTGGTCACCGGTTGCAGTTTTTTAAAAAAATCTTCAATCTCTTCATTTTTTTCTTTGTGTGTGTGCTATTGGGATAGTTTTGTGGGCAGTTTTTCTAGTGATTGGATGATTGTTGGCAAAGTCTAGATATGAGGTATTAAAACTGAAAAACGAATAAAAATGCCATATGCATGTATGCAAGTTAAACTATTTTTTAAAACCTCATGGATAAATACAATGGTGACCATTGTATCGGGTGGGCCATATATCTGTTTAATTTTTAACCATCGGGTTATTTCGAATCTGGCAATACTTATATCATGCTATTCTGTTACATTGTGTTACAAAATTCAGTATCTCCACTGAACTTAATGAATCGATTTACGCTTGAGGAACACGTTGGAATTGATTGGAAATTTATTTCCAAGACAAGGACAATTGGTCAAGAACACGAAATGTCGTACAAAATTAGGTCGCAGAGAAAGACCAACAATGCCCGGTTTATTGATAATGCTCGTGAAACTGGTTTCATTGTTGATGCGCCAAGAGGTGAGCATACTCGTACCGTACGAAAATGTTGAAGCTGTGGCTGAGAGTATGCGTGAGAATCCATCAACATCAACTCGTCATCGTACTCAAGAATCGAGCATTCCACACACCAGTTTACGTCGAATTTTGCGAAAATATTTCCTTACAAAGTTCAATTGGTTCAAGAGTTGAAGACGCATGACTACCGCTTTGTTTTCGATTCACTAAATGGGCCACGGAGAAACTGCACGATGGTGTCGAATTTGCCAATAAAAAACCATCTTTTCGGATAAAACTCATTTTCATCTTGCCGTATTTGGCACGTGGTCTTACAGAAGCCAATTCAGTCATTACGAGTGACTGCTTGATGCGGCTTTGGGAGCGTAGGCATTATTCGCCCATATTTCTTTGGAAATCAGGACGGTGCAGCCATTACGGTCAATGGAGAAACCTATCCCCATGTGATAAACCATTTCTTTGTACCCCTTTTCATGGTATTGACGTGAATGATGTTTGGTGTCAACAGGAGGCTGCAACTTGCCACAATCGATTTGTTGCGACAAATGTTTGATGGCCTTTTAATTAGCCGAAATGGTGAGGAAGGGCAACATGCGTGATGCCATTGTCGAGATACGATCCTATACACTGGAAAAAGTGCCCGAAAATTGGTCCGATCGAATGAGGTAATGTGAGGCGAGCCACGGTAGCCATATGAATGAAATAAAATTTCATTTCTAACCGGAACAATTGTACTTTACAACAAAAAAATAAATTTGTCAAATTTTAAACCGTTTTTGTACAATGCATTTTTAAATTTAAACTTTTAAGTGGCCCACCCTATATATACAAAACAAATAAATCTGTATGTGTATTCATATGGGTATGTGTATGTGTACGGGGTATATGTTACCATATGTATTAAAAATTCAAAAAAAAAAGCTGAAAATGAAAACTAAAAACTATCAAAATATCAAATTCATAGAAACATTCAACATTCAAAACAACAATAACAACAACAATGATTGCAATAAAAGACTACTTGTATATGTAGTGTTTTTTAGATTTAGTTTTACTATAGTTGTTGTTGTTGTAGTTCTTACTCTTATTCATTTTTTGTTAGTAGTACAATAAGGACTTTAATTTATTTGATTACATTTTAGCAATTTATCAAATTGCATTTCATCATCACTGACACAATGAGTTTGTGTTGGTAATAAAATACGAAATAAAAAAAGGAAATTTGATTTGAAATATACAGTCGCTTAAGACGACTATATATTACATTACATCGTTTGCTTTATGAGTGTTAGAGGCTAAGATCAGCCGAAGAGATAAAATCCTAAACATAATATATTTTGCTTCATTTAATTGTACAACAATTCCTCGTTGTCTGTATAATTTACGGATCGAAGTAGAGTTTTGCGACATTTATCGCACTTCCATCGAACACCAAATACCTTCTTTATAATATTCTGACACGTAGAGACTTTTATGAGCCCGGAAGAGAACTGGATACAGTGATTTTCAATGAAATCCACATTCGCCTGCCGGTACTTTAAAAAAACTTAAATGATCTCTACTTTAGGTCGATTGCCAATTTAATCTAACCTAACCTAATAAAGTCACCGTAGTCTAGTAGGTAGTGTGTTGGCATATCAGACGTGAGGCCCTGGTTCAAACCCCAGGTCAGACATTGCAGTACTTTAATAATTTAAGAATGGTTACTTAGACACAATGGCCCGATTAACCTTAACATGTTACAGCGTGAGTGATCTCATTCATCATTGAAGTTGCCGTAGTCTAGTAGATATAAGACGTGCTTCAGACATTCTCTGTAGATGTCTACAACAAAACAAAATAAAAAAAAGAGTATTTCTTCTGCTACTTTTTCTCAGCAGATTTCTGTTGTTCGGGTTAGACTTTAAACCGTTGGTCCCGCCACTCATGTATAAAGTTAACATTATATTAAATTGTAATATTGTAATAACCAATGAATATGTATGAATGTATGATATTGTTACGAAAATGGAAATGGTGTTATTAAAATAATAAGCAAAAGCTCCAAAAACAACACAATGGACTTGATCACACATAAAATGATAAACAAAAGCTCCAAAAACAAAACAATTCAGTTGTTCACGTGATCAACGAATAAGTAAACATATAGAAACAAAAACAACAGGCTTGTTTACAAGATCGATGAATAAACAAAAACGTCCGTGTATAAAAAAATATAGCGGAAAGACAAACAAAACAACAACCATTCTGCCTGGACGAAAGTAAACAAGATACACGAACAACAATGATGACGAGATGTTTACATTTTTGGATTGTTCCCGAAGGTCGTCATCATCCTTCAAGGGCATTCATCACACTGTTGATCCAGTGATATAAAAGGCAAGATAAAGCGAGCAACGGGGATTCAGTTAGAATTCAGTCATCCGTGTATGAAGACACGTTATTCTCGGAGTTCGAGTGAAGTTAGTCGTGTGACGACGTCGCGTTGAATTGAGTGAGAATTCAACCAGTGGTGTGTGAAGATACGAGAACGAGTTATAATTCAGTCAGACTTGTGTGCAGACAAGTTGCGTTTGAGAACACAGTTGTTAGTGTTGTGCTTACAAAAAAAAGGTTGTAAGCAGAGAAATATCACGAATAAGCACATATTGTGAAAGATATCATTGTATACGTGGAATAAGTTCGAACAGTGGCACAAAAGTTGTGCAGATAATAAAGAATTGATTGAAAAATAAACACAGATTTATTTTTATTTTATTTGCAATCTACGAACTCATATTTTTAACGTTTTTTAAAAGGTAAAAACGTAACAATATGATATGATGATAGTACTGTGGTTTCAAGGAAGGTCTTCAAACAGAAGCTTCATTGGTCAGCCTAGTATTCCACATGTTATGATAGAACAATCACTAGAAGGGTGTATTCTCCTGCACTTACTGCTCGTAGATTTCAAGAAAGTCTTCGATACCACATGATAAGCATTGATAAGAAAAGAAATTTCCCCGAAAATTATTCGTATCATCAATAGTATCAACGGAGATGTTGTATTTTCAGTCAACCATTTTCCACACACGTTATATTGAAACAATTATGATCATATCACCACAGTTATTCACTCTAATGCAGGAAGATATCATAAATAAAATCTCTAGGATTTGGATTATTCGAATGATATGTGTCTACTATCGCACAAAATCTCCAGCAAGCCAGCAAAAGTACATACATAATTGGTCATTACAACCCTTCAGTCAGGATTTCGACCTAGCTTCTCACACCACTTATGTTGTGTGCATTAATTTTATACATGAGAGGCGGGACCTACAATTTAAAGTCGACTCCGAACGACAGATTTTTGAGAAGCTCTTCATGGCAATTTTATTTACTATCAGAGTTTGAAATCTGCTGAGAGGCAGTCGCCGAAGAAATATTTTTTCATATTTCGTTTTGATGCCTGACCTGGGAACCCTTGCATTACGTCTAATAAGCCAACACACTACCAACTAGACTACGGCGACTACTAGCCAGCAAAAGTGGAAGATTAAAAAAGATTTGTATGCAATATTGGACTTGAAATCAAAACCCAAGCCAAGACCAACTGACCGTGTACACACATTCTGCTATGTGGGCACTACCGTAACAACTAGTAGCGATACATTATTCGAACTACTGCAATTCGTATAGAAAAACTCACAGACATTCGAACAGACCAAGCTTAGAACATTTGACTCTTTTATAAATTCGGCTCGGTTGAACAGAAGTGAATGTTGATTAGTTTCACGCTGAAACTACAGATACCCCAGAGCCCTTTGCTGGCTATTTTGGCATAACAACATTACCAATATTGATCTCAAGAACTATACTAACAAGGAATCCATAAAAATAAAAGAGACTGAAAGAAAGAGTATCGACCATGCTGTGAGAAAGAATCCCGCTGATATAACGAGGATGTAGACTTAACTTAACCATCTCTTGCTTTCAAATGATAAAAAAAGGGATTTTTGATTCAATGTCAAACTCATGGCGGTATTTTGACAATCACTAAAAGTCTAATCTTGTACAAATCTAACGTATTGGTACATTTGTTTCAATACTGAAATGGATTCCATTATAATATACCTTCGCTTAGGATGGTAGTGTGCACAAAAGCCAAAGAAACAACAATTGCGTACAAAATAAGTGCCTAAACAAACGGGAATTGCGAGTATGGGTTTATGAGTGTGTATGTTGGAACTCAATAAATACCTCTGCGGCATTGTGTTATAAGAGGAAACTCATATTGTTTTATACAGAGTTAAACAAACATAGGGGCTGACATAAATAGCTCAAGAGGAGAGAATAAATGTTAAAGGAAGTTATTAGAGATTGATTACTGCCGAACCATTCTCTGAATCATTTAAGGCGAACCGTGGAAACCATTAATATGATCCCGATTATGCTTAGAAAAATCAAACCGTAGTCGATCAAGCTTTTTTCCGTAGAAACTTCTAGAGATGTGATAGTACAAAAGGCCTCTCCCTTGTGCTTGTGTCATTACCAGGTTTATCCAACCTTCATATGCCAAAGTAGATAGGAAACTCTGAAAATGGAGCAAATGTACTGGAGGTATGTGTACTTCAGACATGAAGTCTCCGTAGTCTTATAAGTAGTGCGTTGGCTTGTTAAGCGTGAGGCCGTGGTTCCAACTACAGCCCTTACGTCTCGAACAAAACGAAATATGATAAAATATTTCTTTCTGGAAACAACTCTGAGATGAAATAAAATTGCCACGAAAAGTTTTTCAAAAAACTGCAGCTCGGAGCAGACTTTAAACTTCATTGGTGAAAAGCTAGGTCCTGACTGAAGTGTTGTAATGACCAAATAAGTAAGTAAGTTAGTACTTCAGACCACAATTCCGAACCATGTCTGAAAAATGGCGCGATATTCTTTACACACCCTCAAGGAGTATCTCCTAAAGAAAATCCATTCCATTCATCCTTACCACCCAAGGGACTCATACAATTCAACTGAGTGTGATTGTTTTGATAATAACAACCTTTTACTCCTCCAATATTTCTATTGTTATGATTATAGTGGCATAGAAGTGGCAGAATACAGTATCTAAATAGGGTATCCATATAATGCATCCTTCAAATCTTTTGGCTTGAAAAACTTCAGGATGCTGCTTGGTAGCAACGGTGATAATTATCTGCCCAGTGCCTGTTACGTACAGAGCTGTTTTATTTTGGGATGCGTCAACGCCTTTCAAGTTCCAAGTATGTGTTCTGATAATTCGTTCCCTCTTTCTAAGATCTATGAATTGGAGAAGTAATCTAAGTACTTTGTTCTCGATGTAGTGTAATAGACCAGAGTCACTGGTGGAATGATTCCCATACTAACCACTAAATTTATTTATTTCGTAATAAATTTCCACAAAACTTACGATTTTCTGGTTCAGCATTCCAACAGTGAGCTGTATGAGCACCTCAACGACGTGAACGTTGTGCAGCTTATTAACATCCAGCGACTGCGCTATCGCAGCCATATCGTTCGAATGGATAAGGATGCTTCGGCGAGACGGGTATTTGATGCGGAAACATACAGAAGTCGACGAAAAGATGATATTGATTGCGTTGATAAAGTCCTGTTATCGATTGTTGTAATCAACTGCCGAAGGCGCGCAAGATGCAGAAGCGCCTGGAAGGATGTGCTAAAGCAGGTCGAAATCCGATAATCGGGTTGTTAATGGTCAATTCAGAAAAATGAAGAAACGATTTTCTGGATTTAAATAATTTATGATGATATGCTAGACTAAATAAAAATGTCAGCACAGTTCAACACAGCTATCAAACCCTGGATTTCAAATGCGCTTGTTTTCACGCGTTTAAAAGATAACCGATATATTTCGAATTGATTTTATCGGTCAGCGAATTATGTAGACTGGGAACTACAGATATATATACATAATTGGTTATTACAACCGTTTAGTAAGGATTACAAGCTACCTTCTCACACCACTTTATGTTGACTGTGTCAATTTTACACATGAGTTGCGGGACCTACATACATAGTTTAAAGTTGACTTTGAACGCTAGATTTTTTTGAGAAACTTTTCATGGCAATTTTTATTTTACTGTCAGTAATCTGGTGAGAGGAAGTCGCTGAAGAAATATTTGTTTCATATTTCGTTTTGCTCGAGATGTCTGAACTGGGATTTGAACTATGGCCTTACGTTTAATAAGCCAACACATTATCTATTAAACTTCAATTACCATCTGAGTTAGGCATCAGACTATCCAGGAATAATCTGAGGTGAATAAGGAGTATTTTGACAGGGCGTTGCAGACTCAAAGTACACTTATTCAGAATCGCGATCGTCTCGAACCCATCCAATAGATTTTGCGATGAGGAGAGTGAATCACAAAAAAAAAATTCTTGGAAACTGTGAGACATTAATACATCCCCAAAAGAAGCACTTGTGACTATTTTTGTTAACATTGACTAGGATTCTCACAATAGGTTTGAAGAGAATAAATGAAATGACAGTTACTGACCGAATTGCATCAAACTCATCGAAGAAATTGGTCAGCGCAGAGTTTGGACATTAAAAGTACGACTACCCTATACTAGAAACCAGTCTGAAAGTTCAATAAACGAAGCTATGTCCTTAACGTCAGTAAATCATAATTCAATTAAACTGACAAGGAATGTAGTGTCAAATAACTTAAATCTGCACCTCGTGGGAGATGGGCATTGACAAAGAAAGTGTGGTTAACAATTTCCTCCTCTTCAACAGTCCCACAATCAAGGAAAAGTCATTTGATGGGAGTTGCATATCTTTCCGCATGTCTTCCCACAACGCAATAACCCGTAAGCATGGCCACTGTGATCGAGATGACAATGCGATCAAGTTTCAGTAGTTGGTTGGTGCATTTTCTAACCATCGTGGGCCAAGCGAGTCTGGCAGTGAAGCAAGATTCCTAATTGACACAGTATTGGTTGGCGTTCCGAAAGAATTTTTGTCTACTGGCCAATTTAACCCAGGTAAATGGCATACCCAATTTGAATGGCGAGGGTTCCAGAAAGAGTGCACCTGCTCTGGCGAGCTTATCGGTCCTAAAGTTGTCTGGAATGGCCCTTTGCCCAGGAATCCACACAAGTAAGAGACTGAAGTAGCCAGAGAGAACGTCGAGACAAATTTATGCATAAAAATAATTTTTTGTTCGAGGGCTTCAAATGTCTTTTAAAGGTTGGACATCTCAGCTTATGTATTTAAAGGGTTTTTTGTCCGTCAATTTTAGTATTTTTTTTTGTTGTTTTTTTGGGTTTTTTTGGTTTCGTAGTTTGTTTGATATGGCGTGGAACTAAAAATATCTAAAATGTTGGCGATATTTAAAATGTTATTTGGTACGTATATGTATGCAATACGTACGTATACGAATGTTGATGAATGAATGTTAGTTGTACTGGGAGTAGTATGTCTAACAGACCGATGTGGTAGATGGAATGTTTAAATATTTGCTGCATATGTTTCATATCAACTGGCTCTTAACTGAGTTTTTTTGGAAATTCACAATATTTTGCCCTGTAATATATTTTCAATATGCATACGATATTTATTTGGGCGAAAAAATAAACAGAAACACAAACATTCCCATACCGATACTGTACTTTTTAGCGTATTTGAAGTGTATTTTATTTAAATTTAATTTGAATGAAAAATATTTCCACTTTGAATTTATTTTTTTGCTGTTTTTTTTTTTGTTGCGGTGGCAATAAATTAAACAAATTGTTCAATACATTTGCTTTGTGCTGCTACTTAAAAAAAATTGAAACGAAAAGTTGCAATATTTTTGAACTAATTCAATTAAAATATGATTGCTACCAATAAAACCAACAAAAAAAAAAAAATAAAAAAAATATTTAAAATGAGAGTGGAGAAATAAATAAATATCGCATCTGAATAAAATCTAAAAGAAGAAATCAATCTATTAAAAAATATGTATATGTATAAGAGAGTTTTTGTCAAAAATGTTGCATTTAAAACATTTTAAAACTTTTTTTTTTTTAAAATAAAACCATCAAATACTCGTTAAGTGTATAGAGGCTCAAAATAAATTTAAAAAAAGGACTAAATAATGAACATTTGTTTTAAGGCATCATTATTTAATAATTGAACTGACGGAAAGTTCAAATATTATGGAAGAACGGCCTCAAATATAAAACGGCGTACACTATTCTTTATTTATCAACATCATTTTTATCATCTTTCTTTACTCAACATAATTCAATAGCTTCGATACTCTATTTAAAGTGGAAAACTGTATTAAATTAACTGGTAATTATAACCTTTTAGTCAGGACAACAACCTAGCTTCTCACACCACACATGTTGTGTGCATAAATTTCATCCATGAATGGAGGGTCTTCGAAATTTAAGAAGTTGTCCAGAACAGTTTTATTTATTTTGAGAGATTTTTCCAGACGACTGTTAAGAGTAAGTTGTCGAAAAAATATTTTTTTTTACTCTACTACTTCATTGTTGGCTAATTTATTGCTGCAAAGTACCTTTTCTTCAATAGTTTCCTCTGTTCTGTACAATAGTCTTTAACTCAGCCAGCTTAAGCAAAAAGCATCAATTTCCGCATTTAATATCCGATGCCAAGCTAAAAACGCCTCGTTCGTTTGCAAGTATAGACAGTGTGTGACTGATCGCCGATCCATATAATATAACAACATGCCACTTATGTTGTGTGTGTTAATTTTATACATGAATTGCGGAATCTACAGTTTAAACTCGGCTACGAATGTCAGATTTTTGACTTTTCATGGCAATTTTATTTACTGTCAGAATTTTTCCAGAAATCTCCTGAAGAAATATTTTCTTCATATTTCGTTGTGTTGGAGATTTCTGACCTGTGTTTTGAACCGTGACCTCACGTCTGATAAGACTACATACTATCTACTAGAATACGAGCAGTATATCTAAACTTTACTCAATTCTCCACAAGGTGTTTCGGTTTTATTAATACGACTATTAGTATCGGCAGTAGCGCTACTAGTCGGTTGTGATTAGGCTGCTTTTGAAAAGAAATTGTTGAGTTTTCCTATATATCACATGTCTGCAATGGTTCAAACACCAAAAGAGTTAACTCTTTCTCTTTCAATAAGCCCTTAGAATTGGCTAAATTGGCTAAACTATATTAGATCGTACTCTAGTGGTGTGATGATGATTTACTGACATTAATACACATCTCAAACCGCGTTTTATTCGAATTTATTTTATGCGAATCACAAATTTTTTCTTTGCAAAAACGATTTTAAGGAAATATTGAATGTTAAAATCCAAAAAAATGTGTTGTTCGTAACAAAGTTATTACTAACTTTAAATTTTTTCGGCATTTCCGGTTCTGATGTATGAAGTATTATTCAAATGCTATGGACGTGGTGTAATATTATATTTTTATTTTATTGACAAATTATGTATTTTCTTCATTATTTGGAATTTTGTATTAGTTGTTGTTTATTTCCTATCTTTTTCCTTATTTTGTATGGTCTCAGCAAGGGATTCATTTTTTGTTGATTTTTTATATGCGATTTTGTTTGAATTTGAAGGGTTAAATTTGAATTTATGCGCTTTTTTATTTAAATCCCTATTAGTGGATTTTGTATGAAGCTAGTGTATCGTTTTATGCGAATTTGAATAATGCGATTTTTTGCGAAACGAATTAATCGCATACAACGAGGTTTGAGTGTATAAAACTAATCTACATTTAGTGACCGTAGTCTAGTAGGTAGTGTGTTGCTTATTAGACGTGAGACTACGGTTCTTTTCAGCAGTCTTCTGGCAAAAACTCTGAGGGTAAATAAAAAATTGCTATGAAAAATTTATCAAAAATCTGTCGTTAGGAGTCGTCTTTAAGCTGTAGGTTGAGCTAGTCATGCATAAAATTAACACACACTAGATAAGTCGTGTGACTATGTGTGTTAATTTTGGTTTTGTGTAAATAATTTTTATTAAAATACATATAATTTTTATTTAAGTATAACAAATGTACAATCAGTGTTGGCTAACATGATTTGACAAAGTTAACATGAAAATTATTGCCCAAGTTATTGCAGTGTACTAAAAAAAATTTCTATTTAGCTGTACAAATTAAATTTTAGCTGGACAAGCATCAAAAAGCTAGACAATCCAACGCTGAAAAGTAAACAAATCACGACCCTAGAACCTAGTAGTCTAACATATTACCCACTCAACTGCCAGGGCATTGTTTTGTTTATTTTTAATTAAATAATAAAAATGTATTATTTATTACAATATTATTACAAATAGTATTGTAATAATAATAATGGGTAGAATAAACAAGATTTTAAACTCGAAGTAGGTAGTAGTAGCAAACGAGAGTTTCTGTTCGTAATTGCACGACAAACTTTGTTCTAACTATCTGGCGCAACGTGACTACCAAGGCAACTAAAACGATAGAATACATATCAAAACATATTAAATAACTTGAAAACTTTAAATTTAAACAAATTGTTCAAGCCATTGCCAATGGCCCCATAAAGAAAAATGTAGCAAAGTGTTGTGGTTTTGTTAGTATTTTACACAAAAAAAAAATGAAATTATTTATAATCCTAAAGAGGATATCATTAAAATATTTATTTAAAGAATTTTTGTTCGTCTTTCTTGATTTTATTTTCTATGAGGCACTTAAATGAGAATAAAAGCTATGGAGAGGAAGAAAAGAAAAAAATAGAATAAAAAATCAAGTACTTACCGGCACCATCACGCCACTCTTCAACGCCATAGTCGGGTAAAGAATTCGAGTCTAATTTATTTTTATTGCGACGTTTGCCATCTTTTTTGTTTTGTTGTTGTTGTATTTGGTTTTTTCATTTTTTATTAGTGTTGTTGTTGTTATTGTTTTGTTGTAGTTGTTTATAAGGATACAGATGTTGTTATTGTTGCATGTTGGTGTTTATTTGAAATTATTTTGTTTAAGGATTGTTGAAGTAATAAATGGCAACAAATAAAATATGGAGAGAGAACAAGAAAAACAAAACAAAAAAATAAATAAATGAGCGTCAGCAGCAGCAACCACAACAACAACATTAACAATATTATGGGCGACAAAGACGATGACGAAGTTGACCGCATACAAATGAAAACACAGTCAGTCGCACATGTATGTGTGTGAGCAACGCCATGATAGTCATGGTGGAAGAAGGAAAGAGAATCATTTTAAATTTTCACCGAAGTAGTTTCGTTTGTTAGCAGTTGTTGTAAATATTGTTAGCAGACGTTGTTGTTATCACATCACACAAAAAAGGGAAACCATCGCCCATACATACAGTAACCAGTAGCCATGATTGTTTGTGTGAAACGTACATTGTTGTTGTTAGTATTTGTTAGCAGACGGAAGTTTTTTTTGTTGCCATTATGGTTATTAACAGGGTTTTTGTTTTAGGCCAGTTATTAAGGAAATAAATAAAAAAAAATTTTTTTTTAAATATATAGAAAAAAAAGAAACGAGAGAGAGAAAGAGAACAAAGAAAAAAATAATTTTTTTTATTAATTTTTAGCCGGTTTACAGTTGTGTTTTGTAAATAAATTTGTTTCATAGAATTGTTTTGCCTATGAACACTTAATATATACGAGGGTTGTTTATTTTAGTATTGAAAAATGTTTAACATCAAATAGTAAATAATTTATAAAGGTTGGGCCATTTAAAAGATTTAATTTAAAAGTGCAATAAAATAAAAACGGATTGAAATTTTGCCAAACTTATTTTTTTGTTGTAAAGTACAATTGTCCGTTTAGAATTGGAATTTTATTTTATTCATATGGCTGCCGCTTCTGGCCACACAGTACCTCATGCGATCGGATAAATTTTCGTGAACTTTTTCGAGTTTATGGGGTCGTATCTCGGCACTGGCCGAGTCGAGTGAAGTCGCCGTAGTCTAGTAGGTAGTTTTTTGGCTTATTAGACGTAAGACCAAGGTTGAAACCCCAGGTCAGACATCAAAACGAAAATATGAAAATATTTCTTCGGCAACTTTCTCTCAGCAGATTTCAGGCAAAAACTCTGAGAGCAAATAAAATTGCCATGAAAAGTTTCTCAAAATTCTGTCGTTCAGGATTGACTTTAAACTGTAGGTCCCGCCACTCATGTTTAAAATTAACACACAACATGAGTGGTGTGAGAAGCTAGGCCGTAAACCTGACTGAAGGGTTGTAATGGCCAATTATGTATGTATCTCGGCAATGGCATCACGAATGTTGGCCTTCAAATGCTTAATATTCTCTAGTTTGTCGGCATAACACTTGCCTTTAACGGCGGCTAATTGGCATCACCATTTCGGCTAACTAAAACTTTCGACCATCAAACGTTGGACGTAATAAATCGATGGTGGCATGAGATGTGTGGTAAGTTGCACCATTCTGTTGAAACCAAACATGGTTAACATCAATACCATGACGACCATGTACAAAAAAAAATCGGTTATCATAGTGCAATAGATGTCTCCATTGACCGTAATGGCTGCGCCATCCTGATTTTCAAAGAAATATGGGCCAATGATGCTTCCGCTCTACATACCGCAACAAACAGTCACTTGGAATGGGTGCATTGGCTTCTGTAAGACCACGTGTAGGTTTTTTGAGCCCCAAATACGGCAATTTTGCTTATTAACATACCCACCAAAGTAAAAATGAGCTTCGTCAGAATAGATGATTTCTTTTTTTTTGGCAAAATCGACATCGTAGCGGAGTGAAAACGTAGCGAATGGTCATGCGACTTCAACTCTTGCGCTAATTGAATGTTATTAGCCGTCATACCAAGATCTTTTCGCAAATTTCGACGTAAACTGGTGTGTGAAATGTTCAATTCTTGAGAAGGATGACGAGTTGATGTTGATGGATTTTCACGCACACTCTCAGCCACAGCTTCTACATTCCGGGTGTACGCACTGTACGAGCATGCTCACCTCTTGGTTCATCAACAATGAAGCCAGTTTCACGAACTTTAGCAATAAACTTGCGTATACCGGGCGCTGTTAGTTCTTAGGTTAGATTAGGTCGCAGTGGTAGCTCTGAATATCACAAAGCTCACTTGAGCACGCATAGCGGCCCGTTGTGATGCCACGGCTGAACGCAGTCCCTGTACTAACTAAGTTCCACCAAAATCAAGGAAAAGGAAGAAGTTGGTCAGCGCAAGGGCTGCACAGAGTTCTGTTAGTTCTTCCTTTCGACCAAATTTTCTATGACATTTTCGTGTAATTTCCGATTAATTGTTTTTGTTTTGGAAATTATTTTCAAATAAATCCCAATTGCTAAATATACTGAATTTTGTTGACAGAATAGAATGACATAAGTAACCTAACGGCCCACCCATTAGGTATTTAGAAATGAAATTAAATGAAGTTTTTGAGCGTAATGAAAATAACCCAGATAATCTTAATTACTTTAGTCCTAATTCTTGTTTAATATTCTTAATATTGATTTGTTTTAGATGAGATGTTGGATGGTGAAGCGCCCACAGGATATATAAAAAATCTGCTTTTGTAAGGGTAGTGCAAAAACGCAACCCTTCTTGGATTTTTTATGGACTTTGGCCAATTTATGAACCAAAAATCATGTGCAATTTTAAATCACTTCGTATCACAACCCTCGTAATCTAACGTAGAAAACTACAATATTAAGGTTTCATAATATAGGCAATCAAATATAATTGTTGGCCAAGAGCAAAAAGAGAAATTTTTAAAACACAAATTAAATACAATAAAAAACAGAAAAAAATTGAAAAAATAAGGAAAATTCAACATTAAAAAATATTAAATAAACGGTGCAAAATAACAAGTGCAAGGATCTCTTAAGATACTAACAAAAGGAACCATGATTTTGTATTCCTTTTTTTTTTGTATTTGCAACTGAGAGCAGAAAAAAAAACATGATAAAGGAGATGATTAAAAATTTAACAAATTGCAAAAGTAAACAGTAAAGATAAGATAAATAGCAGAAATTTCTTTTGTTTTATTACAAATGCTAACAACTGCTATAAAATAATAAAAATAAACATTGAAGAGTATATAAATAGCATCGATAAATACAGAATTTTTGAAAGTAATAAAAGTTAAGCATAAATGAATGGCTTAGAAATTGCTATAATTCCATATTCTTCTGTTTAAGCAGTACTAATGCCAAATAAACAGTCAAACATAAATACATTGCTTACAATTTCTATTAATTTTATGTGCTATAATTTCATACTCTACTGTTTAAGCAATATTAATGCAAAAAATAATTGAAAAGAAAATTATGATGGTTAGTGAGTAGCGAGCGGCAATAAAAAAAACGAAATGCTGCTGATTATGATTGTAAGGCTGCTTGGCTGTAATTGAATACAAGTGCTTATGTTGCTGGTGTTGGTGTATGTGCTCGTTTTTTTTTTCTTTTCTTCAAATCGTTTTTGCATTTAAAATCCTCATAAAATGAGGTGCATTTTTTTCTCATTTTTTTTTTATTATTTTTTGTTTCCTTCTGCTATTATTGGCATTGTCGAGTGTATATGGTTGGCATGATGATGATGATTATTGTGATGGTGCTCGTAATGAATTTGATGATTTAAATTATTTCTTTCTTTTTTCTTTCTCTTCTTCTTATTCTACGCTTTTATTATTGTTTTTAGCTTTTAATTTTATTGAAATTAAAATAAAATTTTTATTATTCTTCAATGCATAAGTGCTTGTTAACAGGAGGTGGATTATTAAAATGCATTGCCAGTGAGGAATCATGAAATACTTAAAGATAATAAGACAGGATGTTTTTTTTTATTACAATGTGCTCTGGATTTATGATTCAACTAAATGATAAAATATTATAAAAAAGTTATAATAAAATGTACAAAATTTTTAATGGTTTGAAGAATGACTTGAAACGAAAGCACATTTGATGAGACAGCATATACATATAATAAATATGACTAAACTGTTATAGTCTTTAAATAATAACTACGGTAATTTTTGTCCAATTTCATCAAACGAAGTGTCAAACTCTTGACAAGAGAATACACTTTAATAATGTTTCCACTTTATTCATATCCTTTAATTAAATTTTTCTATTAGGAATGGCCAAACTTGAAAAAATAAGAAAAAAATAATATTTTCCAAGTTTACCCCATCAAAACTCAAAACATATAGGTTTGAACAAAATGTTTATGTATACCGTTTTAAAGGCTAATTTCTCCCCTTTCTAAAAAACTTTGAATTTTTAAAATATTTTCAAACATATTTGGGTAATCAATAATTTTGTGTGAAAATATTAAAAAAAACCGTTTTTATCAAATAAAAGAAATTTGGAGGGTTTGAGAAAAATAAAAAAAAGTATTTTTGAATTCTATTCAACCAAATGAACAACTTAGAGTAGGAAGTTACACGGATGTATTTAATTTTTTGTATTTTGTCGCATAGTTTTATTATACGACAATTCCAAATATATAGATTTCAGAAGGCCATTTAGTTTACATATAATTAAAAATAGGAAATGAGTGTGATGGTGTACATACATATCGGCGAGAAAAGGTTCTCCCACCATACGATCTATTCTACTCCGCTCAAACTTTATAGTGTATTCCTACAATTTCTCCTTCAAGCCTATTACCCTGAAAAATTTATGTATGCTGCACGGTGTCAACAAGGAGAATTGCCCGTCGCAAAGTTTCTAAGTGTATATTCGGATGATTCATTAGCGTTATCGCAAAATCAACAATTTAGATACGAAAGGCTAGGAAATGATATGCATTTCTTCCTTAAATGCATTAATGCCCAACCGAAACATCCTTGGTTTGAGAAGGTGTCTTTGCTTCTCTTTCTCTTTCATTTCGTTAAACATATAATCATCTTAACTTTCGCATCTATAAAGCCAAGAAAAAGATAGCGTAGGAAGAAGATAGGTAGGTAAAGGATAGCAGACCAACCAAGGGCCACATACACAACTCACACTTCCACACGGTAAGAATGAATGGGTTGCTGAAGCAGTTCTCGGTGACGGTGATTTTACAATCTTCACCAATGGCTCAAAAACTTAATGTATGTCTTGATCTGGGGTTTATTCCGATAAGCTGGCACAGAACGGGTCCTACTGATTACTTCACTAGGCTAGCGCATTTCAAGTGGAGATTTTTACTATTGAACAAAGTGAACGTCTTGAACTTGATCATATGTTATTGTGGACGGTGAAGCAGAAATCAAAGCGTTGGGATACCATCACGTCAAATTAAAGGGCGTCAGGAATTACATGGACTCTCCGTAGACGTCAACATAGCACCCGCCTGTACTCGCTTCTACAGTTAAACAGCAATCAAAGCGTTGGTATCCCACCTCGTCAAATCAAAGGGGGTCAGGTGTTGCGGGGACTTTGCATACCATATGCGTGGACTCAACACTTGTTTCTACTGTGTTATGGGCATAGAGAAAAACGAAAAGGCGGACGAACTGGCACGTAAGAGATCAGTCATGTCTGAGGTAGAGTCGATAGAACCCCTTAAGAATACTTTTTCAAATTAGAAAAAGCACCATTAATTCAACAAACAATTCAACATACTTGATTGCCGAATATCAAAACTGGTGTGAAATTACTTGAGTACGACAAGAGAACTGTTCGCACTCTAATAGGAATTCTAATGGGACACTGGTTGACAAGCTGGGCCTGTCCCACCAGTATTACTGCAAAACCTGCCAGAATGCGACAGAAACGTAATCGGTACAACAACATTTATATGAGTGCCCTGCACTTTAAGATAGGAGTCATCGATTTTTGGCTGTAGCAATGGGCATGGTGGTGAACGTGCCACTAAGGAAACTAGACGGTTTTATCCGAAGTTCAGGATGGTTCAAATCGACCAATATCGGATCATGACAAGGGGCTTACCTCACACAGGGCAACACAATGACCCATATGGGCCACCGATGAACTTGCCTGTGAACGGTAAGTTACCCGCTAACCTAAGCTAACCTTTAGTCAGCATTATGATTTAGTCAGGATTATGTGTTAATTTTATCCATAAGTGAAAAAACCTACAGTTTAAAGTCGATTCCGAACCTAAGAAATATGTTTTCGTATTTCGTTTTGTTGGAGATGTCTGAACTGGGGTTTGAACCGTGGCCTCATTTCTAATAAACCAACACACTACCTACTAGTCTACGGCGACTACAACTTCAACTCATATTGTATTACCTCCTGAATTTAAGCTAACCTGACCTATCAAATATGTGAGCCTAATGATTGACAATCATCTTATCTCCCAGAGTGACATGAACTGTCGCTGAAAGCATTAAAAATACCAAACATAAAAAGCCCTAAGCAGACTTAGATACAATTGCTGTCTAGATTAACTGTAGTACTGTGAAGATCCTTCAAGTATAAATATTAACGCCGGAGAAGGGACAAGCTGGTCACAATGTCAGCATTGGTAGACAGCATTACACTTAGTATATAAATTTTACAAAACCTTCATTACCTACGGCAAACTAAGTGGATAGTCGCCGTAGTTTAGTAGGTAGTGTGTTGGCTTAATAGACATGAGGCGTCGGTTCAAACCCCAGGTCAGACATCTCTAACAAAACGAAAATATGGAAAAATATTTCGTCGGCAACTTCCTCTAAGCACATTTCTAGCAAACGTTCTGAGAGTAAAATAAAATTGCCATGAAAAAGTTTCTCTCTCTCGAAGTCGATTTTAAACTGTAGGTCAGACTACTCATGTATAAAATTAACACACAACAACAGAGAAACTAGGTCACGATCTTGGCTGAAGGCTTGCAGTGACCAATTTTGTGTGTATGTATGTAAGTTTTACAAAACCTCCTTTACCTACAGCGATCCAAATGAAAAAATTGTAAAATGACGTCTGAATGCCAATTTTAAAATTTGTCTTCAGTTACCTATGCACACTTTTGCATGGAATTTTTTGACTTATTGCCACAAAAGCACGCATACATCATACTTGATTGATAGTAATTTTTTAAATTCTTTTGTGCAAAATCTGATAAGGTAAGATACTAATCAATAAAACAAACAAAAATTCAAAGCCAACAGAATAAGAAAATATTGAACAACAACAATTAACTCATTGGTGAGGATATTAATAAACAAAAAATCAATATTTAATATGACATTAAAGAACATTTGCAAACATTCAAACAAATTCAAGAACAATACTTAAATATTTTTAATAACATTGACTCGACAATTCTTTTGCCTCATGTGATCAAAGAAACCAACAACACAGAACATTTTTTTTGTATTTTTTTTGTTTAACATTGAATGAAAATCAAAGAAAAAAGAATCAAATTGAACTGAAAGTAAATGAAAAATATTGAATAAAAAAAAAATGACAAAAAATTAAATATTGAAAGAAAAAAGAGAAACAACACATACATACATATATAAAGTATAAAATAGAAGAAGAGGAGGGAGAATAAAAAATATATGAATTACTTTTTCGGCTGAACATCGTACCTAGACTGCGATTCAACATGGCCATCTCGGATAAAATAGCTGTAGTGGGTGCTGGCATTTCTGTAACGAAATAAAAGAAAAAAGTGAAACAAGAAATTGATGAATAAATGGAATTAAACTTTTTATACAGAAAAAGACAAAATTTTTTTATACAAGTATAGAGATGTATAGGAGTATTACAAATATTGATAAATAGAAGGCGATTTGAAAGATACTATACAGGTTCGATTTGTAATTTGAATTTTTGCGAAGGATATGATTCAAAATTGAATCATTTCACCAAGTACCCGCTTAGAAACCGATTACGATGTTTTATAATAAGTTTTTGTTTCTTAAAGGAATAATTAACAAAAACTAGATGATATATTCGAACTCACTTCTAAAGGGCGATATATTTGATGCCGTATTTCCATCTATGTTGACAAATTCAGCTGAATGGTACGCTTGACGTTTTGAAAGCTCTTTAATGATATTAAAAAACTTATTGACCTTCGACTTGTTCCTAAGCAACATATTTCTTAATATTAAGTAACTCAACCAGATCCATTCTATAAGTTCTAAACATTGTTTAACATCTCTGGGACTTTCTCCAGTTTCTTTTTCTGTTCTATTCAGGGTTAAAAACAGGAAAAAAATTACGAGTTGTTAATCAATTTTGGATGGTGCAGTGTTTTGATGTCGTTTAATTAAAAACTTCATCACTGGTCACAAAGTGTATGAACCAGAGTCGTGAAAAATTGGCATCATAGCTGGCAGATTTGACGATTTATCGTCATTTTGACGATTTTGAGCTCCAAAAATATCATATTGACGATTTGACGATTTATGCCCTTATTTTGACGATTTTTGGAGTTTAAAATTTTGCACCGTACTCTTTACTTTAGTACATTAAAAGCCACTTTAAGCTTTGTACTTGTTTTGCAATTGTTACTATTGGAAATTTATGTTAGTAATAAGAAGGAGTAAAGTATTATATTTTTAAGTTATTTTCGAATATCTGTGATGATTTTTCTTTTTAATCCTTTAAAAGCCAAAAAATTACAACTCCTAAATAACCTCCTAGTTGCGCATAATTTATCATTTGCAGTTGCAGACAATTTTAAAAATTCGATTATAGCCTTTAATATTACCATTGGAAGAACAAAGGCAAGTGCCATTATTTATTTTTTCGTACGACCAACATTCAGGGGATGGATGGCATTGTGTTTGGAACTATGAAAATATGTTATGGGAAGGAGGAATGAGACAGCAGTGTTTATGGACACTAGGTTTAAATATTTTTATACCATAAGTAAAAAAAAGACCTCTGCAGGAATTGTCTGTAATGCAGTATTCGATCCACTGGCCAATCGACCACATACGGATATGCTGGCCGAGAAGACGAGTGTTACATAGGAATATGTGATTTTCGGGAACAAGTCACCTTATTTCGCTCGAGCAAAATCCATTGTAGTAGCGATAGAATTCATATTGCAACGATACTCCAATGATTCAATGGAGTTGGATACACTACCGTCATTAATTAGCTACTACGGCCTCTTCTATACACGGTCGAGAAACTTCAAAATAGACGTTTAAGCACTGACCCATACATGAGAGTTGTATTCCATACATATGGTGTAAGTAGTAAGAAAATCAGATGAAGGAAAGTATTCCTTGAGAAGCCAGAGAACTGAAAAATGTGTCGGTTCCACCAGCATTACACTGAATATTCATGCTCAGAACGTCAAAAGTTTCTGCCTATCTAATATCTACACCGCCCATAGATATATGTAGATGATGCAATATTATTGCTGCGGATATGTGTCAATACACAACGCTGGGATAGATTGTTTAAACTTTTTATTTATTCCTAAAAATGACATATAAAATTTCTTAATTTTTTGGAAAAAAAATTTTTAATTTCCAACAAATTTTTTGTAAAATGTTTTATTTTTGAACTCAGATATGTACATACATACATTGACTTTATATGTTGTACATACTACAATAGAAATAATTTTGGTTCTTAAAAACTTTTAATTTATTTATTTATTTTTTCTGACGATTTTTTACGATCTCAATAAACGTCTTTAACGATTTTGACGATGTTTTCTCAAATATTTGACGATTTGATGCTTCATTTATCTGGCAGCTGTGAATGGCATCAATAGGGCTTTTAAATGATGACATCTCACACTCACTTGGTTTTATATAAATTAAAAGATAGGAAATCATCATTAAGATCTGGATATAATTAGAGAACATAAGTCTTGTAGAGCATAAGAAATAAAATGTTATCGCAACTTGAAAGCAAACTGGGAAAACTTTTAAGATTTTAGAAGATTTCTCTGAAGTCCATCAAATATCTGGGCGTAATATTTATCGATCGTTTTATCTTCAAGAGACACGTAGTCAAGACAGCGAAAGTATAAAATACATTGCCCCGAATGATGCGACTCAACAGAAGACGAGACTACTGCAGTAGAGTCTAAGTGGTTCAGTGCAGCTGTGAAGAATGCCACAAAATACATCAATAAGGAACATGAATTTAATTTTTGGAAAGAGCTACAGAAAGGTGTACACTATATCTCAAAAGGGACAAATGTGGTAAAAGGAATTATCTCTACAGATTAGATGATACAAAGGAAATCAGCAACGAATCCCAAATATTAAAATATGGATTCATACAAATTATGCAGAGGCCAATC
The DNA here is from genome assembly GCA_927399465.1 of Sarcophaga caerulescens. Taxonomy (NCBI): domain Eukaryota; kingdom Metazoa; phylum Arthropoda; class Insecta; order Diptera; family Sarcophagidae; genus Sarcophaga; species Sarcophaga caerulescens. The sequence continues at coordinate 91,264,852 of OV656866.1, read as the reverse complement.
AAAACGCAACACAATTCCTGACAGAAAATTTTAATTACAGACCTTACCACTCTTACTTCTGACACGACATTCCAACAGATTGTGTCCACAGCTTTAGTTATAACAAAAGTATCAAATGTCTGAGATATGCGAAAGATATGATGGCACTGTAGTAGTAGAACTAGAACATGCTTTTCAACAAAACTCTGCGAATAATAGAATTAATCCGGAAAACTATTGCCCTTATAAAATGATGAACCTCCATTCAACAAGATAATATATAATGAAGAAGAGATATGCTAAAATGAGCTTTGTGTTGGCAATGTCTGTTCTTAAAATGTTAGGTTCGGGTGATATCCGCGTTAATGGTACTTGACTGCATCCGTCCATATATCTCATGATATGGACATTATGTTTCTAGCAGTTAATTGTGGATTGACGTTATATAGTTCTAGTAGGGTTTTCACAGATGTCATAAGTTTGTTTAAGTTGTTCCTTCTTGGATGCCTTCATATGTGGCTATAAACAGATTGTGATAACTGTATAAACAAATTATTATTCGCTTAAGTCTAAGTTCTTTGTCTAATGTTCGGATTTCGATACAGTGTTTTCAGATTTTTGAGACCAACACTCAGGAGGTGACCTCTGTTCATGCAATGCATTGTGTTGGAATACAGGAAAGATAATTTTTATAAGAGAAAAAGGAAAGATAGTTTATCGGAAAAAGGAAAGAGTCTGTAATGTGCGACAATTCCTTTTAAAGACCGCAGTATGTAGCTTCGTCTCGTTTTTCTTCGAGAATTCCTCTTTCTTGAGTAGTAATTCTCATTTTCTTTTTTCTATTGTCAGTGATCACATAGAATGACAGATAATCGATCAGACAATTACAAAACACCCAATGTCCCTGGTGGTAATCGTATCCACGGTCTTGGCACTTGAAGTTTAGCACACTATCAACTAGGCCATCGGGGGCTAGTTGTTCCATGTTCCTATTGCTTGATGCCACTTGGGCGTTGTAGTCATGTGATGAAATTTTTGAAAATTAAAGTATAAAAGACAACATTTACTGCTTAAAACCGATTAAATATTGTCTGTGTACCACGAGTTGCTTTTGTTATCGATATTAAGATTTCTTTAATACTTTTTCTCTTCGGGAAAGTTTTTCCACGATGACAGTAAATTTATAATAATTTTTATTTTATGAAACGTTTTTGAATACTCAATCAGGTTTATCGCTGTAGCAAATATTCCAATCAACCTATTCTACCCACCTTATAAATATACGACATCAAACAACGTTCAATAGCAACGTGAAAATATTGAACAAAAGGAAATTGAGACAAATTTAATGGAATGGAAATAAAGCGAAAGTTAATTAATGTTTAAAATATTAAATAGACAGGAAAAAAACACACACACACACACAAAAAGAACAAACCAATAAAATTTGTCAACCATAGACATATAATTTTTTTTTATTGTTGCGATATTTTCTTTTCTTTTTTATTTCGATTTTAAAATTTAAATTTTTTGGCGTATTTTTTATTCTTTAAACCCGAAATTGTACACAAAATTATTGTACAATTCGTTTGTCTTTTTTCTGTTTTCCATTTGTTTTTTTTATTTCATTTGATTTTATCATTTATTTAGTGTGTGGTTTTTCGTATCAAAAACAAAACGTAGAAAGAAGAAGGAAGGACCTTCATTCTTTCTGTCAGTCTGTTTACTTACCATCAAGTTTAATGTTGCCATCAGTTTCGCCTAATGAATTCTTTGCTACGCATCGATAAGTACCGAAATCATTGGGACCCACATTACGTATTTTTAATTTCATGTATTTCGTGTAGCCATTAACGGTGGATGTCGTTTCGTATTTGTCACCAGCACGTGAAGTATCTGCAAATAAATGACGAAAAAAGAAATGCCGGAAGAAAAGAATTAAAACACAGTGAAATTAAATACGAAAACAAGAAAAAAGAAAAATCATGGAAAAATCATGGAAAAATCGGAAATCTTTGCAATTGAAAATGAGATGGAAAAAATTAAACGGGAAAATGATGTTATTAAGTATAAAAAAATTTTTATTTTACTTTAATACGGTAAATCGCAGCATATAAATGAGATTTTTCCTTTAGTTTAGGTTGAAAATAAATGTAAGGCTAAGCGTACTTCGTGACCTGATATATCAAGTGGCTGATAGTTCTCTTCTTAACAATCGCCTAAACAAAACCAGTAGACTCCAATATTTTTGGAAATGGTTCGCAACTTATAAACAAAATTGAATGGAGTAAACTAAAGGCCACATAATCTTTTAATCTTTAATCTTTAAAGACATCGCGACTGACCATACTGTGTCATCGTTGGCGAAAACGTAAATAAACCATACTTCATCAGCCTCGGTGGACGCCATGACTAACAAAGTGACTACCGTATACACACGGCACTCTTAGTGAAAGGGTTAAAACTGCCGTATATACAAGGCACCCTTAGTGAAAGGGTTAAAAGGAATACCAGCCCGCAATATATAGGGGCCGTAGTCTAATATAGGTAGTATGTTGGCGTATTAGACGTGAGGCTACTGTCCAAGCTCCAGGTCAGAGATCTATCAACAAAATGTGAAAGAAAAAAAAAAATATAGAAGAATATTTCTACGGCAACTTCCTTTCTGGCAAAAACTCTGAAGGTATATAAAATTGCCATGAAAAGTTCCTCAGAAATCTGTTGTTCAGAGTCGATTTTAAACTGTATGTATGTAAGTATGAAATTATGTATCATGTATAAAATTAACACACTCAACATAAGTGGTGTGAAAAGCTAGGTCGTAATCCTGACTAAGGGGTTGTAATGAACAATTATGTGTGTTTGTATGCATGTATAATTAATTTAATTAAACAAAACTTCAGTTTCAAGGTTTAGAATAAATTTGCGTTGTTTATTTGTTTATTTAATTTTTTTAAACGTTTTTATTGTTTAATTTTGTTTAAAAAAAGAATAACAACAATAATATTAATTAAAATTTTAATTAAATTTTATTTGTTTTATTGTGGACTTTAATGATTTACCAAAAAACACAAAAACAAAACCCAAACAACACTCTCTAAACACTTTCAATTTGTTTATTTTGTGTTGCGAAAACTTTGTTTTATTATTTATTGTTTGTTTTAAACTTTTTTAAATTGAAAACATATTTTTTTTTTTAATTTTAATTTCGTATATTTAATATTTTTCCATTTTTTCTGTTGTTATTGTTTTTTTTTTGTTGTTTATAATTGTATTTATTTTGTACCACTTTTTCACGAACTCATTTGTGTATTTGAAGAAAATAGAAAAAAAATGAAAAAAACTTTTTTTTATTATTTGTTTGCGCTCTAATACTGATTAATGGCCAAAACTTTTCTAATTTGTTGCGCTTTATACAACGAACGGGGATAATGGCAAAATGCAATTACATTTCAGAAACATGAATTGTGATAAAAAAAAAAGCACACAAAAGAAAATGCCCTGTTGCCCCTCAATAAACGTCGACACTTGAAAGTTTTATTCATTCAATTAAAATTAAAAAGTTTCCCGAATTAAGCACAAAAAAAAAAGAAAATTTTTTTTATGAGAAAACTAATGAAAATTAGGCTGAAAATTTGATTTTCTATGTATTTGAACAGGACTGTTTTAATTAATTGCAATACAAAGAAGATTAAAAAGAAGAACGAAGTCATGAATTCATTTCAATGTTTAAATATTTATCAGCTCTTTGCCTTAGCATTACTAGCAATGGGATTAAATGAGTACCACACTAGGCTTATAAACAGCTGAACACTGTCTTGAAATAAAAATGATGGTTCTGCTAAAAGAAAAATTCTGAAAAGGAATTTTCTGATTTAGCCAACAAGCTTGATTGAATTTTGAATAAAGCACACTTAGAGTTATCAAATCCATGAAATTTTTATTTCATTATAACGCTTGGACCTTGCCGTTTATATCCGCACCTGAATTAGTTACATCCGTCAGTCCTTTTAAAGTAAAATATGATTTTTTTTATAACATATCGGGCTGCATTTCGTTGGTAATTAGAATATTGACTTACAAATGCAATAACTTTAGGAGAACAGACAGGATCATTGATATGGCCGTGTAAAAATAAATCCCATACTCTTGGCTACCAATTGACAACGCCAAAGCGTCATCTTGGAACTTCACATGAAATAAAGACAAAAAAATCGTTGTTGTTGCATGGCTCCAGGCACAATATCGTTGAAACCGCATACTGTCCAACGTAATGCAATACACAACTTTACAGTCAATGGCAAAGGGTATCCTGCTAGATAGATAGATAGACATGAAGGCAAAGCCATCAACCATAGGAGTTCAAAAATTTATTTTTGTCTTGCCATATACCTTATTAGACGAGAGCTCGTTCTTAAGCAAACTCTATTTTGTTTCGTTCTTTTCCTTTATAATTTCGTCCATAATTCTGTGAAAAATAGTAACCACTTCTTAAAAATACCTACAATGTTTGGGAATTTCAACCACTCTACTGCAAATTTGTTATTTTCTGTTCTCTGAAGCAGAAGCCCTGTATTAATTAATCTGAAAAAAATAACCAAAAGTTGATAGAAGAAACAAGAATAGCAAGCCGCCATCGAGCAGCCATTAATCTGAAAAAAATAACCAATAGTTGCTAGAAGAAACAAGAATAGCAAGCCGCCATCGAGCAGCCATTAATCTGAAAAAAAATAAAATAATAGTTGATAGAAGAAACAAGAATAGCAAGCCGCCATCGAGCAGCCATTGTTTCCAAAAAAAGAAAAAAAAAAACCAAGATAGTAATAACAAAAATAGCAAGCCGCCATCAAGCAGCCATTGATTCGAAAAAATCTGCAGTTGATAGAAGTAACAAGAATAGCAAGCCACCGTCGAACCGGCATCGAGCAGCCATTAATCCGAAAAAAAACCAGCAGTTGACAGTAGTAACAAGAATAGCAATGAACCTTGAAAAAGTCTGGACGCTGGTCTGGTGGAGTCATTTGTTTATATTTCTTTCAGAACAATGCATTTATATAAAAAAGGGTTTCTCGGTAAGAGAGCGTATTTTAAATTTGTTGTTATTTTTTTAGTAAGTTGCAGCTCTGAACTTTAGCAGCCTTCACTAAGTTTATTTCGTTTATTAAAAATGGAACGCCTTACGAAAGAACAATGCGTTATAATTGCGAAAACTTATTACAAAATTTGAAAAGTTATGCTGAGGCTGCTTGCAGCTTCAAACAATTTTTGTTGAAAAAAGTGGTGAAAAATTTTAAGAAACTGGGTCGGTTATGTAAAGTAACACTCCAGGGCGTCCACGTAATGGTCGGTATCTTGATAAAATTGCTGTTGTAAACGAGAGTGTTGCCAAATATTCGTTGAATGGTTGTTAAACCTATTCTCGTAGTATAGAAGTCCTGTTATTACAGGGCATTACTATTCTTCGCTCGATCTTCAGCATAAATTTCGAATATCAATCCGGTGTACTTTAGGTGCACTTTTCTCAAACTGAAGGTGAATTTCTTGTAAAGAATGGTTTTTATTGGCACGAAATTTTAACTTTTGAGGCAGAAAAGAACAATTGAATCTTGGCTGGGTGAGATAAAATGTTGAAATTTAAGCATATGAGGTCAGGATGCTTTATTATCAAAATATTTTAGGAGATTTGAAGATATCGAGAATGAAGCCAAATTGTGTTCGGGCTTATCGCGATTCTCTAACTTATAGCAGTAATGTTTTCAAGAGTCGGACCGGTACACTGACGCATTACTATCGGTTACCGCCTTAGTTTCCTTAAATTTTCGGAACATTCTTCGAATTTGACTTAAAATTTTTCGAAGATTGTAAGCGATCTCAGCGTAACCTTTCAAACGTTAAAATTTTCACAATTCTAACGCGTTGTTCTTTCATAAACGCTTCATTTTTATTAGGCGGACTATACAACATCTGTACAAAAATAAATTGTACTAAATTTAAAAAGTGTGCTCTTACTAAGTCCCCCTTTATTTAGATGCATGACATGCTGTCACTTGCAACATACAAAAGAGGCAAATGTACATCAACGATTGCTTTTTCTAGTCAAGTACTTCGAGCAACTACCGGCTATGAAGACGAACGTTTCTAATGGCTTTATAGATTAAAATAAGTAAACCTCTGTGGCGTTAGGCAAATGAGTTACTAAAGGCGTAGGATACGTCATTATCAAAACTTTTTTGTTTAGAATTTTATATATTTTAAAATCTATTTGGACTATAAGGGGAGTAAGAACGTCAACGTGTTTTAACTGTTTAGCTTCCTTTTAGTACGGATTAAAAATCTTTTGTTAAAACCGCCGTACTCTAGTAGTTAGTGTATTATTAGACGTGCTTATTAGACGTAAGGCCATGGTTCAAACATCAGGTCAGATATCAAAACGAAAATATGAAAAAAAAAATTTTCGGCGGCGACTTCCTCTTATCAGATTTCTGGCAAAAACTCTGAGAGTAAAATAAAATTGCTATGAAAAGTTTCTCAAAAATCTGTCGTTCGGAGTCGACTTTAAACTGTAGGTCTCGGCACTTATATATAAAATTAACGCAAAGTGGTGTTAGACTGAAGAGTTGTAATGACCAATTGTGTTATGTATGTAAAGAATCTATTGAAAAATGATTTCATATGTTTTTTTTTTCTCGCTATAAAATTTACTACTTTTGGTACATATGATTCGACCCGTGTATATCGGGTCCGCCATCTAACGTTTTTTTTCCACTAGTGCTTATTTCGTGAATGGTAACACTTAGCTCATGTCTGATTTGACAGATAATTAGTTTTATATTTCCGCTGAACGTAAATTGACCATCCAATGCGTTTTCGCTTCGCTAAGTGGGCCTGCGATCGACTTACAGAAGATGCCGATTTTGGCAAAAAAAATCATCTTTTCAGGTGAAGCTCATTTTGATCTTAGCGGGTATGTAAACAAGCAAAATTGTCGCATTTGTGGCACAGAAAACTCGCACGCATACATTGAAAAGCCGACGCACCCAAAACGAGTCACTGTTTGGTGCGGATTTTGGTCCATAGGCATAATTGGGCCATTTTTCTTCGAAAATGAGCAAGGAGTGGCCGTTACAGTCAATGGCGATCGTTATCGGGCCATGTTGAACGAATTTTTGTTCACAAAAATTGAAGAGGAAGATATTGGCAACATTTGGTTTTAACAGGATGGCGCTACGTGCCGCACAGCCGAAGCTACACTTAATGTTTTGCGCCCTGTTTTTGAAGATCGCATTATCAGCCGCAGAGCTGATGTCGTTTAGCCACCTCGGAGCTGCGATTTGATACCGTTGGACTATTATTTGCGGGGTGCCTTTAAAGATAAGTGTTACGCCGACAAGCCAGAGACAATTGACGCTTTAAAGGACAATATTCGTGAAGCCATTGGTGAAATACAGCTGCACACAATCGATAATGTGCTTAAAAATTGGACCAATCGTGTAGGCTACTGCATGGCCAGCCGAGGCAGCCATTTGAATAAAATTATTTTCCACTATTAACCGGAAGGATTGTACTTTGAAATAAAAAAAGAAATTTGAGAAAATATTCGGTAGTTTTTTTTAAAGCATTTTCAAAAAGAAAAGTTATTTGGCGGACCCTTTAGTACATATTTTATAATATGGCACTGGTTTTAAATGGCATTCAAAACTAAAACGTTCTTCATTTGTTAGAAAACCTATAAACAATGATTATATTCGTAATGAATACAAATCGAAATAGTATTTGTGTGTGTATGTGTGTATTAAATGAAATAATCTGAAAATCATTATAGAAAATGTTAATTCTGATTATTGATTTTGTTTCTCTGTTTTGTTGTGTGTCTGTTCTGCAAATTTTGGATAATTTGTTTTCGGTTTTTTGGGTTTTGTTTTGTTTTGTCGTTTTAATTTTTACTGATTATATCTACAACAAAATAATATGTAATGATGTTTGTAATAATAATAATAATGATGATGATGATTACGATAATTATATAACAAAAGAATTGTATTACATTTAATTATGTAATCAAAATAATGATTGCAATTGTGGCTGGCTTTTAAATTGGCATTAAACGGTTCGAAACCAGAGGCATATACAAATAAATATGGTTTTAAGGCAAAATTGTAGAAAATTTAAAATTAAAAAATAAAATACTCCGTGTAATAAAAACGGGATTGCCATTTGGCATTTTGGTAGATAAAAGAGTAATTCCTAGCAGAATTACTAACAATTTATTTGGTGTAGACTTGAATTTTATTTTTACATATATACAATGCATACCCTCCGAGTAATTTCTGCCTTCCGCACAATCTATACGGAGGCAGCCTTGGTGATTGCAGGAATGATGCCTCTTCAGGTAGTAGCGGACGCAAAGAAGAGAAAACATTTAGCTAGTAGGAGAACGGGGCTAGTGCAGCTTGATCAGATGAATGATGATGTCTTGAATAGGTGGTAGCAGGATTGAACTTCTTCCATAAAGGGAAGATGGACTTACAGACTAATACCGAATATAGAAGAATGGACTAGAAGGAAACATGGTCAGGTGAATTTCTACTTAACACAGTTCCTAACGGGTCACGGATGCTATAGAGCATACCTCCACAAGTATGAGCACGACGTGGATAAAGCGTGTCAATTTTGACAAAATACTAGCAAGCAGACTTCATAAAACGTTGGGCAAGAGAATTTTCTGATCCATTTATTACGAAACAGCTATATGTATCGCTTGTCAGACCAATTTTGGAGTATGGATCCATTGTATGGAATCCTCACTATAATGTTTACAGCGAACACATTGAATCTGTGCAGAAACAATTTCTTCTCTTCTGTTTGTGTGGCCTTTGGATGGAATTATTTGTATATGCCTCCCTATACTAGCAGACTGGCATTAATAAAACTGCCTACCCTTAAGAGTCGAGGAAAAACGTTAAATATATCCTTTATGATTAACCTGATCAATGGTAATATTTGCTGTGAATTTCTGTTAAGATCGGTTAAATTCAATATTCCTTGTCGTAACTTTCACTGTTCTAATCTTATTTATATTCCATTCTGCAGAACTAATTATGCTGTTGCTGATCCGTTAACTAGAATTTGCAGTCAATTTAATTATTTGTCAGACTTTGTTGATTTTTCTTTAAATTCTTGCGTTATAAAACGGAATATTATCATTTCTCTTAATTCATAACTTTTCCTATTTTTTGTGATAATAATTACGTGTATTTTTGAAGAAACTGTTTGTAATTGTATTTAATTTTATTCGTACCTATTTTTGTTATTAGTCAGTAAGGAATTTGTCCATTGACTTAAATAAATAAATAAATAAAAAAAACAACGGAGCATATATTCTTACGAATACAGACGAAATTTCCTGGAGACGAGGATCGGATCGCAGGTGACTCCCTATAACGGGGTTAATCTGGTGCTAACATCATGCGAAAACTGGAACGCGGTATGTCTCTTCGCGAAGGAAGTTCTAGTACAACAAAGAATAATATAGAAAGAATAATATAGAAAGAATAATATAGAAAGAATAATATAGATAATAATAGAGTGAGCAAGGACAGTAGGATTGAAAAGCAGCACTCCACCTCCCCCGATGTAATACTTAAGAGAGCAAGTCTTGCGGCGAATCGTGCACATTTACTAGCTCGGGAGGGTGATGTCTGACCTGGAGTTTGAACCATGGCCTCACGTCTAATAAGCCAAAACACTATCTACTACATTACGGTGGCTTCATGTTAATTGTACCCCACTCATTTCTGTGTTCTTTAGAACAGCAGGAATTTAGAAAATTCAGAGGAATAAAAAAATTCGGTTTGTGTTACTTTACTTTTAGAAAAAAATCTATAGGCCTAGCAAAGTAAGATAGTGTGGATGATAAATGGAGAGGAAAATGGGAGAAAAATAATTTTAAAATTTTTTAATTCATGATCACGAAAATAAGAAGCTGCAGTGCATTCCGTTCTTTTAACCTCTTTCCTTTAACCTTTCTATGCAACTGCATTAGGAATTCAGTCACGTAAACACATGTCATCCCAGCCTTTTTGTTTGATTGCCATGTAACCGGTTAATTGTTCAAATTAATGTTGCGAAACGCCCTTGGTTTATCAGCTTTACCAACAACAAAAAAGGAGTTCTTCTGCTCTAGTTGTACGGACACAGTGTAAATTCGTGAGACAGTCCTTAGCCATATTTCCGCTCAAGCATTTTTCACTTTCTAATATAAATGTCTTATAGAGTAATGCAAGGAAAAAATGGCAGTCTCATCAGTCTCATGCCATCAATCAAAAATGGTGCTTTTTCGGTAAAACTTTTGACATCAGTTTGGTTTACGCTGACGACTTCTCCAGAAATGGCTCGAAGGGTTATATTATGTCGTTTATTGAACCTTCCTAGCCAGCCAGATGGTACACCAAAGTCAACGTGGTTAAGTTTCAATGAAACTTTCTTAGCCTTACTCTCTATTAATCTGTCCGATTTGTTCATTAACCATGTATTTATTTTCGTCGTGAATTTAATTTAAAATTTTCTTGCTTTTCGGCAACTCTGTTCACACGTACAGACAACAATTTTTTAACACACACAGAAAATATAATCATTGATATACAAAACAACGCCATTTAACAATTTAACTGCCGCGCGTAATTATTTTTTCACCCAGTCATAGAGATTTAATGTGTGTGCGCGTGTTATTCCTTTAGACACCAACATTTTCACAGCAGAGATGTAAGTTGTATGGGATGTAAATGCGCTGATAAAGGGTTGAGATAGAGAGGCAGAGTAAAACATGCATTTGCATGTAAATCTGGTATTTGTTTTGTAATGCGAGTATATAATATGAAGCAAATATATGAACGTGCATTACATGCTAACATTTATTAGTGCCTATGTAACGGTAATGTAATGAAGATGGTACAAGGTATGGGTGCATATGTATATGTATATATCACAAATATGACTGAATGCCATGTACTCATTAAAGTTTTTTGTAAAACGTTATTAAACAACATTGAGCAGCGTGTAGAAAAATAGAATCAATACCTTTAAACGGAAAATGTTTACTTGAATATAAAACGGGTGAATTTTTTGCAAGTTTTTCAGTGTCGGAAAAAGACTCATGATGGTGGAAATAAAGAAAAATGTTTTCGTAAACTTGCTATGCCACTATGAAGAGCAACGCTCGCAAATCATTGAATCTCATGATGAAAATTCGTGATTCTATCGAAAATTTAAATTATCTGCAGAACGAAGCCTTGTTTTAGCTCAGAGGGTGTCCCATTACCGTATTATTAAACCATACTCCTTCAAGAGCGATGTAAATCACATTGTTACAGTCGATGAAAAAGGGTACCGTGCTAGGTAGATAAATATATAGGCATGCTGAAGGGAAAGCGATCATCCATGGCAGTTCTAGGATTCATTCTAGTCTTGACATACACCAAAGCTATCAAATCACATTTTATGAGCTAAGTCGCCATATTGTAGTAAGTAGTGTTATGGCTTATTAGACGAGAACTCGTGGTTAAACAAACTCTATTTTAATTTCGATCCTATGAAAAATAGTGCCCAAAACTTAAAAATCTCGACAATATTTTTGAATTTAATCCAATCTACTGAATATTTGTTATTTTAATTGATGTCTGTGAAGTAGTAGTTCTGTAAGTTGCTGTGTAGACCTTCGTAATATTAAAGTTGCTGTAGTCTTGTATATAATGCGTTGGCTTATTTGACCCAAAATTGGTTCGAACCTTATCACAGACATCTCGAACGAAACAAAATTTTAAAAAAATATTTTCAACGGTAACCTTCTCTCAGCAATTCTCTGGTAAAACTCTAAGAGTAAGTAAAAAAAAAAGATTTCGAAAAATATATCTTTCGGAGGCGACATTAATTTGAAATAATGTCATTACTCATCATTAAAATTAACACACATGAACTGGATGGTTTCAGAAGCTAGGACATAATCTTGACTAAAGGGTTGTAATGATCAATTAAGTAAGTAAGCTTAAGTAGTTTAGATGTATATGTCAGGCAAAGTGTTCACTTACGTAGCTTGGTTTTAATGTAATAAATGGCATTGGGTTCTCCAGATTTTTGTTCTGTATTTCCTCAGCTCAGGTGTGAAAAGCCAGATTGTAATCCTGACTGAGGGATGGGGATGTTGTTAGGTTCTAGTCTTTCTATGTATAGAGGCTTAGTCTCGTCATGTTTTTAAGCATGTCACCATGGGCATAATGGATCTTTTTGTATAAGAATGGTTTCGTTCTGATATACGAATGATGCACTTGGTGACGGTTGATATGTTGGGCATTCTGCTCGATAATTACGTATTAAGTAAGTATCAGTCCATTTTCTTAATGATATTCTGGTGAAACAATTTATGGTTTTGGTTGATCTATTCCATCCGTATTCTGGAAACGATAGTTATGGTCGGCTCATATCGACCCCAACTCTCAATTGGTTGGATAAAGAGTATTGTTTTCAATGCTCTTCAGGTCCTCTTCTATTCGTGGAGCTTATGATTTTTTTCTGACCTAATATGTAAGAATTAGACTCAGTTGATATTGACACTTTGCCACATGTCACGCAAGCCATCAAGCTCCTGCAGGACGAGTTTGATGAGCACATACCTTTCTTGGGTACTTTTGAGTACACCGTAAAGTCATAATTCCTGCCATGGAAGACAACGTCTCATCAGCTATTGCTGAGATACTGACCGAAATGTTGGCAATTGGAGGTCAGGGGTGGTACACATGAAATGCCATGAAACTACTGAGAGACGAGTTTGATGAGCACGTTTAGTACTGCTTATTGTGAATCAAGGACTCAATTTGACCTTTATTGCCAATTTCTTGTGTACACCGTCAAGCGAGTCATAATTCCAGGAATGATAGACAACGTTACAGCACCTATTGCTGAGATACTGACCGAAATGTTGGAAAAAGTACAACAAAATTGTAGTTCAGACTTGTATTATTACCCAAATAAATATTTCATTTACTTTTGAAAATTTCTTAAGTTTTTTTAAACTAAACTATAAAAAAATCACTCGTTAAATACGCATACGCTCTAATACATAAGTAACTCGCATACATTCATATATGAACACCTTCTCCTTCACTTCACTATTCACTAGTACATGTATGAGTGCATGTTAAACTTCCTTCTTTCATTTCAAAACATTGAACACTAAAAATTATTTTTTTTTGCTTGCTGCATACATAACATAAATGCATGTACATATGCAAGTGTGTATGTGTGAGAGAGAATGGAATGCATTTTCTAAATGGCTGATATGTTGTTGGGAAGGTTGATTGCATTAGAATTACAAGATTTTTTTGTTTTCATTTTACATTTTATGTTTTTGATGCGATATGTAAGTGTGTATGTTTTCAATTTCTAACTACACGTTGTGTTGTAAATGTGTGTGTGTGCATTGGATTGTTTTTATATGTATGTGTTGGCACTATTGATTATGATAAAATGTAATTTCCTGTTATGCGTATGTAATAAATTCGCTGAATTTTTCCGTATGTTTCAATTATAGGCACATATTTTACGTGTTAATACATGTAAATTCATTCACGTGGTACAAAGCAAAAGTTTAAGGAAATTTTTCGGTGTCTCAACAATGTTTAGAAACATTTTTCTTTTTAAATTGGTAGTTACAGAACTTAATGAAGAGTTCTTTTTTAAGTACATACTAAGAAATATTATTTCGCCAATAAAAGCAGAATCCTTTGAAAAATAGTGTCCACAATATAAAAATCCGGACAATGTTTGGGAATTTAATCCACTCTATTGAATCTTTGATATTTTAATTGAAATCTTTGAGGTAGTAGGTCTATTGAAGTCGCCGTAGTCTAATAGGTAATGTGTTGGCTTATTAGACATGAGGCCTCGGTTCAAGGCCCAGGTCAGACATCTCCTATAAAACAAAAAAAAAAAAAAAAAGGGAATATGTCCTCGGCGACTCCCTCTCAGCAGATTTCTAGCAAAAATTCTAAGAGTAAAGAAAATTGTAGGTCCCGTTATTCATGGATAAATCATGCAACATGGGTGGTGTGAAAAGCTAGGTTGTAATCCTGACTAATGGGGTATAATGACAGAGGTGATTTGGACAATATCCACGGCTTATAAAACTATTTGGATGATTGAGCAACCCCAACTAGAGGTTTTAAAGGGTGGACAATTTAAAAGTTTAAATTTAAAAATGCAATAAAACAAAAACGGTTGAAGTTTTGCCAAATTTTTTTTTTTTGTTGTGAAGTACAATTGTTATGGTTAGAAATGGAATATTATTTCAATTGTATGTCTGGCCTTACAGTACCTCATTCGATCGAACCAATTTCCGTGTACTTTTTCGAGTGTATGGGGTCGTATTTCGGCAATGGCATTACGAACGTTCGCCTTCAAATGCTCAGTTGTCTCTGGTTTGTGGTCATAACACTTTTCTTTAACGGCGTCCCACAGAAGGTAGTCTAATGGTGGCAAATTGCAGCTTCTTGGCGGTCAATTGACATCACCATTTCGGTTAATTAAACGGCCATCAAAGGTTTGACGCAATAAATCGATTGTGGCGGATTGCACCATCTTGTTGAAACCAAGTATTTTTTGTAGGACTACGTGTGGTTTTTCTGAGCTCCAAATACGCCAATTTTGCTTATTAACGTACGCACCTAGATGAAAGCAAACTTCATACGAAAACATGATTTTTTCTTTTGGCAAAATCGACATCATCGTGCAGTTTCTCGTTGGTCCATCTTGCGAAGCGAAAAGGAAACGGATAGTCAAGCAGCTTCAACTCTTGAACCAGTTGAACTTTGTAAGGCGTCATAGAAGATCTTTTCGCAAATGCAACGTAAACTTGTGTGTGAAATGTTCAAGTTTTGAGAATGAAGACGAGTTGATTTTGATTGATTCTCACGCACACTCTCAGCCACAGCTTTAATATTTTCGGGCGTACGCATTGTACGAGCACGCTCACGTCTTGGTGCACCAACAATGAAACCAGTTTCATGAACACTGTCGGTCCTTCTCTGCGACCAAATTTTTCGTGCAATTTTCGACACAAATTGTCTTTGTTTGGAAATAAATTTCCAATAAATCCCAACGTTGCACAAGCGTAAATCGATTCACTATGTTCAGTGGAGATAATATACTGAATTTTGTAATAGAATAGAATGACGTAAGTATTGCCAGATTCGAAATAACCGATGCGCTATTATGAGCCGATTCTAATAAAAACATCATTTCAGTCGTAAGTTTTTCAGTAGAAACTGATTTGCGAATGCATTGCATTCGAAAACAACCCACGTATGTTGTATTGTTAAAAATGCTGATAATGATAACAATCATTATCACGAATAATGAACATTATTATGATAATAATTTTACGTAAATACAGACAAAACAAAACAAAAAAAGAAAATTCCCATTTAATTTGATAATTTATTTTAACAACTCTTTTTTTGTTTTATTTGTGTTTTCATTATAATATTTATCACGAGAATTAAAAGCATGAGGAGGAGGAGGGGCAGAGTAACCAAATTTACATACTTATACACGTACACTCATTTAAAAAATACCAACACAAACATGTAGCCATGAAATTACATCAATACTCACATGCATACATTCATACATACGTACAGTGAGTGTCAAAAGAATTTGTATACTAAGAACAAAATTCTAACAATCATCAAACTTAGCTTTTACCACTTAAGGAGAGAGAGAGTGTCCGACAAAATTTTTTTTGTAATTTCTTTTTATTTCAATTTTAAAAACTGGAAATGAAAGAATTTTAAAATAAAAATAACGGTAATTAAAATACGTTAATATATTTTAATGTACAGTTTCTTTTGACACTCACTGTATGTATGCATGTATGGTACATGCATTTTATTTTTATAAAATTATACGTACGTCTGTCTGTGTGTACAACATTTTTATAAAATGAAAGTAATTTAGAATTTAACGCTTATTACCCATAACAAATGATTTTAATTTAATGCCACAATTATTTTTCATGTGGAATATATTCACAGAAAAACACATGAAAAAAAATCTTGAAAAAAATCATGAAAAATAAAATCCATTATATGCACTGGCTTGGAAATAGTTTTAAAATGAATTGATTCGATTATGATATAATTTTTGGGGTAAAAATGAAATGAAATTAAGAAATTATTTTATAATAGAATCTCAGAAAAATATAAAATACAGAGAGAAATAAATGCAATTAAGATTATAAGCACAAGTACAGAATTTTTTTTTTAGATTTTAATTGGTACGGAAGGGTATAAAGAAAATATTTTCTGTGTGTGGAAAATTGTTTGTGAAGATTACATTGGAAAAGAATATAGAACAGTGCCGGACATATATACATAATTGGTCAATACAAACCTTCAGTCAGGATTACGAACTTGCTTATCACCAAACCACTACAGTTTAAAGTTTACTTCGAACGACAGATTTTTGAGAAATTTTTCATGGCAATTTTATTTACTTTGAAAGGTTTTGCCAGAAATCTCTTGAGAGAAAGTCGCGGAAAAATATTTGTTGATATTTCGTTTTGTAGTAGATGTCGGAACTGGGGTTTGAACCGGAGATCAGCATTGAATCGTTTTTTCCCTACTCATGAAATGTTGAGTATGAGTGAGTCAAGAGTATTAAAATTCAACTACTCTGATTCATTCGTACTCGCTACAACATTGATTTATAAGTACAGGTTATAAGTACAGGTTGCAATGAGTATGAGTACAACGTTGACATCAAACTCATAACATTCGAAATATGTTCGATTCATACGCATACTCATTTAGACTCATAAATTTAGAGAAATACTTATAATACTCATAAATGATTCGAGTGATTCGAATCATTCATCAAAATGTACAGTCTCAGTTGTTGTTGCATTTACAAAAAAAGAAGAAAGAAAAGACAAAGACAGGAAACAAAGCAAACACACAACCTTCAAGTGAGTATTGTAGTGTTCGTACGCGAATCATACTTATTTTGTTATTCTTGTAAATGTTAAGTCATGTAGAGCCGAAATCAACAACAACATACGTATTGTTAAGTATGAGCACGATGAGTACTTTCAATTTTGTATATGAGTAGTATAAGTATGATATTGAAATAAGTATGAATGTGTATAAGTATCAGAAATTATGAGTATGACTCGAATCTACTCATCGTTTTGAAGACTCATTGTTGATCTCTGGTTTAAACCGGAGCCTCATGTCTAATAAGCCAACACACATACTTCTTTCTAGACTACGGCGACTTCACACTTCAACAGCAGCAATTAAGAGAATTCGGAATTCTTGAAAAAAAAAAGGAAATATAGAGCGAGGTTATGTATTTAGAAAAAAATCTTTTGGCCCGTCTAATAAGCCAACACACTACTAGATTACTACAACTTGAAAAAGACTTGGTCTGTCCGAAATACTGGGTACACTAGAAATTCGTAATTTGCCATAAATTTTTTAACAATGCTGGTATATTTATCATTCAAATTTGTTGTAATCATTTTAACTTTTTTATTCAAGAATCTGAATAAATTACAAAGCCCTTTAAGATGGAATGGGAATGAGTAAAACGGAAGGATTTTAAAGCTTTAAAGTTAAAAATCCCCACTATGTTTGGGAATTTAATTCACTCTATTGAATATTTTTTAATTTATTTGAAGTCTGTGAAGTAGTAGTAAAATGTAGTGAAGTATGGATTAATAACCAAGGCACTTGGATAAAATACTAATATTTACTACTTGAATAATATACTTTTTTTTCTTTTTTTTTTTTTTATATGAAACCAGCACTCAGGGGATGGCCCCTACTCATGCAGTGCATTGTGCAGGTTTTTTAGGAAGGGTGGAAAGGGGGAAGATGCGAACGGCAAGGAAACGAGTTGCTGCTAGGTGACTATAAAATGGCCAGTGCTATACCTTCACCATTAGACAGTCTACAGGCAATCGTCCCCAAGAAGCCCGCAGTTTCTCACACCACTTATGTTGTGTGTGTTAATTTTATACATAATTGATCGAGGATCATATGATAGATTTTTGAGGTTATTCACATCCTTAAAATTTCACAGTATTGAACCATATGATTAAAGCTCAATTCTGTAGGAACAAAATTAATTATAAACATTAGTAAATAGGAGATGAGAGCTACTATAGGAGTACGAAAGGGGCATGGCCGCTTTATATATAGGATTAGCAGATTGAATAGGGATATCTCCGATTATTTAGGGAGTAGAGGATCACTTTTTTATGCCACTGTGATTGCCTGCAAGTACGATAAAGGCAGAACTGAAATCGCCAAAGTCTAGTAGGTTCTAACCCCAGTGAAAAGAATATTTCTTCAGCGATTTCCTCAGCAGCTTTCGGAGTTGTTCGAAGTTGACTTTATACTGTAGGTCCTGCACACAACACAAGTACTTTGAGAAGCTAGGTTGTAATCCTGACTGAAGTGTGGTAATGGTATATTATGTGTGTATGTATGTGAGAGAGCAGTGGGTGATTTTTTGCTGGTCTGCAAATACGAAGAACGCAGGGATGGATAGGTAGTCAATTTATTGATAAATTCGTAGATCTGAAATCGCCGTAGTTTAGTAGTTAGGGCCTCTATAAAAAAAATATTTCTTTGGCGACTTCCTCTTGCAAAAACTCTGAGAATAAAATAAAATTGCCAAATCTGTCGTGTGAAGTCCGACATTAAACAGTAGATGAATAAAATTAATACACACACAACATGAATAATGTAAGAAGATAGGTTGTAATCTTGACTAAAGTTTTTAATGACCAATTAAGAAGAACTCCAACTTGAGGTAGATGCTCATAAAATGGGATTGTCTGGCTAGGGGGATATCTCTAAAAGAATTTATCCATGGGTGTCGCAATGGCTTATTGCTGTTTTCACCTGACTTTGTTTTCTTTTTTCTTTTCCTAAATAAACTCTCGCTTTGTGACGCTCGTAAGGAATTTGATTGAAGCTCAGCTGTAGGAGGATCTCAAAGGATTTTATAGCAGACTTTCATCACAGAACAAATATTGCACAATTTTGCAAATGCCATGAAATACACTAGTAGTTTGGGATAGCAGAACCTTTAATATACATGTATATATACCAACATAGACTCTGTCTGACGTCAATAAAGTCTTAAAGAATATTGCCAAGAACGTCTGGAATTTTAGACCAAAAGCCATGACATAGAATTACTAAATCGAAAATCCTGTCGCACAAATTATAAGGAATTATTCAGTAGATTCGAACATGTCTATGGCTTCATTGGATGGATGCATTTTCGTAGTCCAGATTAATTCCAGAGTTAATTGCTTTGAACGTCTGATTTTTCTACTTAACCTGTCTATCAATCTACCATGCCACTGAAATTTGCATACGAGGTAGACTTTAACCCTTTGAATGTGGCTAAGTGGAGTTGAATGATATAATTGCTTGCATACCATTATTGCATGCTCCACTGCTTAGGATGTCTGATTGCCAAAGCACTCTGTCTATTAGCTTACCATCACACTGAAATTTGTATACAAGGCCCAAATCTCTTGAATATGGCTCACGGTCCGCATAATAGATCAGTAGAGTTGAAAGCCATTATTGTTTGGTAATATGTATATGTACAGATACTAGTGGGAAGCATCAGTTCTGTGCCTAAAGGTCTGATATAAACTTACGGAGAGTATGTACAGATCGAAATCTAAGAACTAGAATAGCCAGCGCAATCACCTAACCAAAGACGTTAAACCTACATCGTTACGGGTTCTCCAACAGTTCCTGCAGAATTATGTTCCACAGGATAAACAAGAGAACAGAGAAAGAAGAGGCTTACTAGCTTACCTGTGTAATCTTTAAATTTTTATTCTAATAAGACCTTCTTATACATTCGAGGTCATATTTTAGTCTTTAAAATTATTTTCTCCTTTAAGAATCATTAAAATAATCAACATTTTCCTCTTCTAGTCACCTAAATTTAGTTGCTAAATACATTCACTAGCGTATGGAACTACATATTGCATGTGAATATTATGAATGCGAATAAGTCTCATGTGACATGTTTGGGTAACACTTACTGGCTGGTATAAGAAAAAAATTCTTTCTTCTGTTTTTCTTTCCCCCTATTAATGTCATGTTAAAAACGTTCGGCATGAAAACCTTAAATTTTATTTTTTTTTATTAACTTTGCCTTGGAAAACAAAAATTCTATTGTTTACTTAAAAAAAAAGTTATTTTTTTCTTCTGCTCTTTCAGTTAACATTTCTTTCCATCACATGTGCATAAATTTTTGTCTTAAAATTGGCATTAAAACGGAAGAAAAAGCAGAAGAAAACTAGAAAGATTGTTTGGGGGAGAATTTTTTTCATGCCTTAGCATGTGTCATGTTAACACGCAAACATGTAATTTTTTTGTTGTTTTATTTTGCTTCACTTATACGTTTAAAATACCTGTAATAGATTTGTTGGACTTAAATGACTTATTGTTTCTTATTTTTTTGGGTTTAATTGTTGAAAATATTTTATTTCATATGATCGAGGGTGATGAAACACTTAAGAATACCCTTCTCTCTACAAGCCAGTCTTTATATTATTTCAAAATATTTGAAAACGTCAAAGAGTGTACGTTTCCTTGGCCCTATACTTACTTAATTTGTCATTACAACACTTTAGTAAGGATTAGAACCTAGCTTCTCACACCATCCATGTTATATGTGTTGATTTTTATCAATGAGTGTTGGGACCTACAGTTTAAAGTCAATTACAAACGACGGAATTTTTTGAGAAACTTTTCATAGCAATTTCTTATTTACCCCCAAAGTTTTTGCTTGAAATCTGCTGAGAGCCAGTCACCGAAGAAATATTTTTTCATACTTCGTTTTGTCGCAGATTGTTGGGCTGGGGTTCGAACCGCGACATCACTTCTAATTAACCGGCATACTATCTACTACGCTACGACGATCTGACCCTATACAGTTGACAAAATAACTTTCCGAAGAAGACAAACAAAGGAGGTCCAAAGTCTCATCCATATTGGCAAACAGCTAAGCCATCATGTCAGCTTGTTGTGCGCTGATTATTGTTTTAAGAAATTTGTACAAACTTCCTACAGTCCAGTTCTCTAAGTTGAGCTATGTTTGATATAATATCTTCTCTTTAGTCAATCTCCAAATGGTGCTGTGACAATAGGGTCGATTTTAATGGTTTTATTAACACCCAGCGCAGTAATAATACAAAATATTACGTCTTCTGTGGTTATGGGTGATGTAAATATTTTGTAGTCAGCAGCTTTTAGTGTTCTGCTCATGAAAAGTTCAATGTAATGTTCTATGGAACCAGCACAGTTTTCAAGTGTCGAAAAAATCATTTAAGTGCCTCGCCACTTAAAGAAAGTATTTCGCTCCATCTGATCTCTTTATCATGCATGCAATCATTGAATGCAATTATAAGGAATGTAACTCTCATGCATAGGTCGATGTCCGAAAATATAGTTTGAGGCTGCTTAAACCCTTACAGTAGAGAGCGAATTGGAATTCAAATACTCGCACTTATTGCCATCCACCTAAGCCACCAGGATGGATTCTTGTGGGACCACCAACAATAGGAACTAACTATATTTTTCTATATGATACCTGTGTATGGTTGTATAAATTTCGTTAGTTTCTTTCAGTACATTGCTTTAAAGCGAATCCTCCCTAAAATATTGAAATCACGAGATCCATAAGTAGTAGCTCCATTTTATTAAAATCTTGCATTCTCCTACTGACCTGTAAACGTAGGAAGTCACGTACATCCGTTCATTAGTAATCAGAAATCTTTGTTTAGCCGAGCTATTTGAATCTTCAACTCCCTATCTGCAAAGGTCTGTCACTTATAATATAAATAGAATCAAATCTAATGGGAGCAAGACCCAAATATTTCCTGTTTTCCCCTACCCATTAACCCGATTTCCTGGTTCCAGCAAAATGCGTGCACGAATAAAAAAAAAACGAAATATATCTTGAGCTCATGACGGCTGAGTTTTGTCATTTCCTCGTTTTTTCCGGGTGTTCTGCATTCATTATCATCCACACACATCTTTGGAATTTTTTCTGCACAAAATAATTTTGGATAACAGTTGACAGCTGAGAGTTAAAACATATCAAACGAACAAGTTGGACATATCACTCGCCGCGCGTCACACAATATGTAACAATGGATCAAACATGGCTTCATCACTTCACACCAGATTGCAAACGATCGACATCTGAGTGTGGTATATGTAATGAACCGATTTTAAAACGTACAAAAACAGAAAAGTTGGGACAAGGTTGGGACAACAGAATTTTGATATATGCCAGTTATAGTATTCATCGAATAGCTTCAAAAGGGAAAAACAATCAGCGACTACTACGTAGCGCTCCAAATATTATGAGAGAGAGAGAGAGTAGGACTTAATTTTTTCTAGGCATCGATAGATAACATTCCTATGTTTTTAGGACCTTCTGCCATAGACCAATCACCTGCTTCGCTTGAAAAAGTTGATTGATACTGAAAAACAAACCAAAGGATAGATAAACTGAAAACCACATGCATACATAAATAATGGGTCATTCCAACCATTCAGTCGGGATTATGATCTAGCTTCTCACACCACTTTGTTGTTTGTGTTAATTTCCTACATGAGAGGCGGGACCTACAGTTTAAATTCGACTCTAAGCGACAGATTTTGAGAAAATTTTTCATGACAATTTTATTTACTGACAGAGTTTCTGCTAGAAATCTGTTGAGAGGCTGTCACTGAGGAAATATTTTTTTTTTATATTCCGTTTTGTTGGTAATGTCTGACCTACAGTTTAAATTCGACTCCGAGCTACAGAAAATTTTGTGAAACTTTTCATGGCAATTTCTTAATTACTCTCAGAGTTTTTGCCAGAAATCTGCTGAGAGGAGGTGGCCAAAGAAATATTTTTTCATATTTTCGTTTTGACGTCTGACCTGGCCTTACGTCTAATACGCCAACATACTACCTACTAGACTTTGGCGACAAACTGAAAACTATTTGAAGGAAATCTATTAAATTTCCTTTCATTACTTATTCTACCAACTCAGATTTTAACTGTAGGGCATGAAGAAAGAAAGGAGAATATTTTCCATAATTTTCCATATTTTTTTATATTTTTTTGTACTCCAATTTAACTTTTTTTAAGAAAATTTCCAAACATTTGTGATACAAATTTGTATTCTATTGTCACATTTCTTCTAAAAATTTTTTTTTCTCTAAAGTTTCGAGTCTGATTTTGCTGACTAATGTTCGTTGGTTTTTTTTTCAATAAATACTAGCCATGGGGGTGAATGAAAGCATGGAAATGAGTTTTTAATTCATTTATTTATTTTCCGTTTTATGTTTGTTTATAAACATATTAAGTTTTTTTGTTTTTCTTTCTTTCTTTCTATTTTATATGTATTATTGAACAAACAATGGTTGATTGTTTCCTTCTCTTTTAGGTTGTTTTTGCTCCTTCTTTCTTTCTTATTTAATGTTTTTCACTTTTTCCTGTATTTTCTCATTTATATCTTCGACATGTGAGCAAATAAAACATGCTGCTGTTGCTAGTATATTTGGGATTGAACATTTTTTTCTTCTTTTTTTGTGTTATTAATGATACGAA
Organism: Sarcophaga caerulescens; assembly: GCA_927399465.1. Lineage (NCBI taxonomy): Eukaryota > Metazoa > Arthropoda > Insecta > Diptera > Sarcophagidae > Sarcophaga > Sarcophaga caerulescens. Next base: position 91,241,173 of record OV656866.1, on the reverse strand, counting down.
AAACTGAAACGTATGGTAATGACGTTAAACAATAAGAAAAAGTACTTTTTCTTCCTTTTTTTTTGGAAAAAAATTTTAACTTTAATACATAAATCATCAGAGAATGTGTGTTTTCGTATGGTAAAAGGAAACTTATAAAAGATTTTGTTAATGTAGTGAAAAATCTAACAAATTATTTAGTAAAGGCATATCACGACTTTAGGCAAGTGTACAGCAGATTTTGGATTCAAATTTCTAAAAATATTGTTACAGAGGCAATGAAAAATTGTCCAACAGCGGCGTTGAAAGCTCAATTTGTTTTAAATCCATTCTACATGGAGTAAAGACCAGAGTTCTGCATTTGAATCTGTAGTCTAATACTAGATTCATAAGAGGACATCTTTATTTAAATAGTCATTACAACAGTTTTATCAAGATTACAGCATAGCTTCTCACACCAGTCACGTTGTGTGTCTTAATTTTCTCCATGAGTGGCGGGAGCTACAGTTTAACGTCGCCTCCGAGCAACAGACTTTTTGGAAACTTTTCGAGGCAATTTTTTATTTACTCTCAGAGTTTTTGCCAGAAGACTGTTTACAGGAAGTCGCCGAAGAAAAATTTACTATTCATACTTTTTTTTTGTTCAAGATGGCTGAACTAGGTTTTGAACCATGAGTTCTCGTCTAATAAGCCTACACACTCCTTACTAGAGTACGAACACAGCCAGATAAAGTGGATTTTCTTTCAATTACTATTTGGGGACATTGTGAGCCTCTAAATTGAGTGCCTGACAGCTTACTCTTTAACTATCTCTTGTACAGAACGTGTAGATTCATGATATTAGGAAATGCTTCGCAACAAGGTTTAGTTACAAATGTATCCAACAGGATGCCAACGCAGTCTTTCTTTCATGTATTGAGATAGGGCCATGAGTTTCTGGTTCTAGCCAGAAATATTCCGAGGCCGTGGAGAAACTCGTGTGTATATGCTGAATTCAATTTGGCCAAAAAGTAAAAAGGACGGGATAAAGCAATACTATCTGACAATCAGGCCATCCATTCAAACACCTTTCTCTTGAAAGTAATATGCATAATCTAAAGATGTTGAGGCATCTAGTTAGGGACATAGGACTTACTCTGCTAGATTCCAGGATTCATGAGGGAATTTCAAGCAATAAGCAGGTGTATGACCTTGCAAGAAATGGGGTTTCACGTCGCTGATGGCGCCAAAACCTTTCTACGGAGCTCTTTGGAAGTGTATAGGGGAAGACTGAGACACAGACAATTTAAACCTTTGAGGGAATTTAAACCTTTGTTAACAAAAGCAGGTCTCAGTCATATACCAAACTATCGTGGAATAACCTGAGGTTAGAAATCGCTCTTTTGACAGTGCCTTTGAGGCTAAAAAATCGTTCCATTAGAATGGAGTTTGATTCGAGTATGAATAATCAGAACACATACTTGCAGCATTACTGCATCTCAGAAGAATTCATTTCGATGCTTACCATGCATGAAGTTATCATTGCAGATACCGGATAACATTGAAAATCTTTTCAGTCTAATAGAATTTGGGGAGACATTTTAGGGAAATCCTATATAGATTGATCGCTGTACTCTACAATAATAATAAAAACTTGTTACGGTTTAAATTATGTAAGATCTTATTAAGTGATGTAGGCAAGTTGAAGAGAAGGAGACCAGCCTTGGAATTCAAGTCTCGTATTTAATGGCATTTTCCTAAGCCACCAAGTCGGCTTCTTATGTACCACCCATTAGGGGAACCAATCATATTTTTCTATTGGATGTCTATGTCTGTATAAACTTCCTTAGCTTCTTTTAGTCCACTCCGTTAAGACGAATTTTATCTTCCCTAAAATATTTGAATCTAGAGCTCCATAAATCGTAGCTGTATTTCATTAGAATCACAGAGCCAACCGATTTATAAACGTAGGAGAAAGTCGATGAGCATGGTTCTGTAGCACTTGCTGTACACAGTAATCGTTTGGCCGCAGGCATTTTCGTAAGTATAATGCCTAGTGATACCTCCAGCGTAAATGGTTAGGTTAGGTTGGAGTGGTAGCTCTAATGCTCACTTGAGCATGCAAAGCGACCCGTTGTAATGCCACAGGTAAGCGCAGTCCCTGTACTGAACGATTTTCACCAAACTAATTGTAAAAGTTAGTCAGCGCAGGGGCTGCACACTACAGTTCTCATAAACCTAAGGCCTTGTGACGCCTTCAGCATAAATGGCACTCCATGCAGTATGTTTGAGCCGGTGAAGTTATACCTCGTGTGATATGCGGCGATTGCTAATGACCCAAAAGGGATCATTCTGCTTATTTACGAGTACGTTACCACACAGATTGTGTTTCTTGCGGTTAAAATTCACTGCGTAGATTTCATCGCAGTGATTACTACCAAAATGTTATAATAGTATCAGCAGCACATGCTCGAAATCATTTATCAATAAATTTATACACAGATTTGTTAAGTGTTAATGAAAAGTTGACCTTTAATTTACATTTGTGCGGAAATTCAGGAGATTATGTAATCTTTTTCAACAATTTGCAGACAATAACTGTGTTTCAAATATCGCCAAACACTTACCCGATATAATCATATCGCCTCTCTCCGTTGTCCAATAGTTAATCGATGCCGGATAGGCTTCTGTATGACATTCCAGTATTACATCTTGGCCTACATAGGCGCCTTCCAATTGATTGGGTATAGACAGCATAGGTGGAACTAAATAAAATACAAGAAAAATCAGAAAAAATTTCAATTTTGATTGAAAACTTTTTAAAATTAATCAAATGAAATGGAAATGAATTCAATTGGATTGAATAAAAAAAAAGAATTAAAGAAATAAAACAAGAATAGTTTTAGTTTTAATAGCAAAAAAAAAACAAAATAGATTTAAGAAAATAACAATTACAACTGCAAGAACATCAATATCGACATCGAAACAATAAGAAAAAGTCATTTATTAAGTTGAACAAATCAACTCTTAATTGAAAAATCCTGCTTTTGTCATGTTTTTCGAGAAGTTTTTCTCTCTGCTTTTTTTTCTGTGTTGCATTTTCTTTCACACACAAAACAAGTGAGAATTGTTTTCAATTCTTATTTACTTACACACACATTTACATACTTTACTGCTAACGTCATGTAAATAACAATTAATAACAGTTTTATTTTGTTTCTCTCTTACGCTTTCTCTCTGCTTTTGGTATTTTGTTTTGTATGTCGTATGTTGTGCTTGGGTTTTTATAGTTTTTTCTTGTAAGATTAAAGGAATTTATAACATACTTTAAGGGGTAGCAAGGAGAGTGAGTGTGAGTGCAGTAAGAATACTTACTTGTGTCTGTTGGAAATCGCATTAGAAAATAACGCTAAGAAAACAATTCTCTGTCAATAATAACATGGAAATGAAATTAAAACACTTTAACTTCGTGGAAACACATTTTCCCTTATATGTGTGCCTATGTTTATTTTATGTGGCTGTGTATATGTATGTATGGACATTACTGCCAGTTTGCTGCATTACACTGCAATAAATTTTAGTGACATCAGCTTAAAAGTGTGGTAGGATTTTACACTACAGTGTTTCAATACATGGCTTCTATAACAAAGAATAGAACTGTTTGCGGACTTATTGATATGCGGTACAAGGTGGCATATGCTCATTATGCTCCTTGGGAAGTACACCATTTAATGCGCCATGGCTGAACAGGTACGTATAAAAGGAACACAGCTTTCATTTGAACAATTCAGATCTAGGACTTTATTTCTAAGTGTAATGGACAGAGCCAATTTGTTTGCCTGGCGATAGAGCTATTCCATACATAACATAATTGGTCATTACAACCCTTCAGTCAGGATTTCGACCTAGCTTCTCATATCTTAAAAATATATGCCATAGTAGTCCAGATAATCACGCCCAAAATCTTTCATACCAATTGGTTTCACGTCTTTTATGTTGAAAACCGTTGAGAAAGTTGGTGGACATCTACATGAGATGTGGGATAATGAAAAGGGTACCGCTGTACCCTAGGCAACTTACATACATAAAACGCAGACAGTACTAGCTGGTAGTCCTTTATAGATTTTGTAGAAAACTTTCATGAGTTATTGAATGGAAAGACGAGACTGTCTGTGCCTTTCTTGATATAGATTGCGCTTTCCTCCCGGGGTCGTATCTTGTAGATTTTTTTGAAAACATTCATGAGTTATTGAATGAAAAGAGGTGACTATCTGTGCCTTCCTTGATTGCTGGGTCGTAAATAGGGCATTAAACAGTAAGACCAGGAAAATATAATATTCAGATGGCTGAGCTCCTATACACTTGATCTGGGAAAACATGTAGGAAATGAAATAATGGGCATAACAAGAAAAACCACACGAGGGTTATAATTCTTTCATCAGTAATGTGAACCTTGATTGGGGATGAACTTTTAACGAAACAATCTGAGGTGAATGTTGGTTGTCAGGGGTATGCAGATGACACAGCTCTGATGACCTAAGGAATATTTGAGAGACACTATGGGACTTTATTCAAAGTGGTCTTGAGACTGCAAATCGATGATGCGCGTCATCAAAATGAGAACAAGATCGCAATAAATTGAGGAGAACGAAAAAAAACTTTGCAAATGAAAAAATATTAAAGTCATGAGTGCGATAATATCACGAAAACGGGGATAAAACATCTAGGAATATCATTGGATAGTATGTTGACTTGTAAGGCTTATACAGACAGCATTTTACAATTTAAAAATTGTACACCAGATGTGTACCATGATGGTTAGGGCAATAATTCCCAATGGGGCTACTGCTTGGGTAGGCAAAACAAATATAAAGCACAGTTTGAGTGGTAAAAGATTCAAAGAGTTGCGTGTGTTGGTATTCATATATACATACCTAGCTTCGCCCACCCATTATGTTGTGTGTGTTAATTTTATACGTGAGTGGTGGGGCCTACAGTTTAAAATCGACTCCGAACGATAGATTTTTGAGAAACTTTTTCATGGCAATTTTCTATTTACTCTCAGAGTTTTTGGCAAAAACCTATTGAAAGGCAGTTGCCGAAGAAATATTCTTTTTATTCCATTTTTTTGAAGATGTCTGACCTGGGTTTAGAACCTTAGCCTCACGTCTAATAAGCCATCAGACTACATACTAGAATATGTTGACTTCTAGAAGTTTATGTCTGCGAAGAAAGTACTTAATTTAACTTAAATTGAAAGTACAAAGAACGGGAAGTCTCTATTTGTCTGTCAGTTAGGTCTACATTGTAGACTATCGTGCAATATGGATGCGTAAAAATTGATTCAAAGGTAGAACTTTATTTAACTGGCATGACGATTCCGAAATTGATTTAATAGTTTAAGACATATGTTGTCGGATTTTCCCTGAATTTAATCATTTAAACACATAAAAAAACTTCAACAGCTTGAAAGAATGACATTCCCTTAAAAAAACAACAAACACAACGAAAAATTGAAACATTAAAATATACTTCATAGTGTAACGTACAATACAATGAAAAATTTTACATGATTTTGGTTTTTTCTTTACATGAACCACTGTTGTATTGTAAAATCCTACATTATGTTCATCTCTCTCTCTCTCTCTCTCTCTATATGTATGTATGTATGTATGTGTCATTGTAATATTTAACTATTTACATTAATGCTGTATTGTCCTTGTACTGTACATACATACATATGTATAAATGTCTTTGTATTGGAATTTTATGTAGTATGTCTTCTGTGGGTAAATAAGAGCACTTACGTAGTATATATTCACATTCATTCATTCATATGTGTATGTATGTAGGTATGTGTATGCATACATTTATAACATTCTTAATGTAATTAATGTAGAAAATGCAATTTTCTTTACATCGTAAACATTCCAATGAACTTATAAGATGGCAATAACAACAACAATAGCAACAATAAAAGCAAGAAGAAAAACACAAAAATGGGTATTAATAATGAAACGCTACTAAATTGCACGAAACTGTGTGGCAATGCAACAGCAATAGTGTGGGAAATTCGTTTAACTGCAGTGAATTTAAACTGGTGCAGTAACTAGTCAATAACCAGTCAAGATTGAAGACACTCTCTTCGACATTGTTTGAAAAGGTCTTCAGGCTGTAAGTCGCTGTTGAATGACATTGAGACTGAGAACGAACCGGAGAACTAAACTTCCTAAATAGTAGAATATTCGACTCTTAAGTAAGATAATGTGACAAAAATCTAGAAAAATTACCGGATAGTAAACTGACGTGTAGGGTAAATAGAGAGCACTTTGAAAAAGGACAGACATGGAGATGAATCTTGGGAATAAAACTGAGGAATTATGTACTGGATATTTAACATAATGGTTAGAATAAATAGTAATTTCATTTTTTCCCGACAGAGGATTAAATTGTTTTTTTTTTTTGCACTTTAACCGTATAAATTTTATATGCTTTGAGAGCTCATATAGTAAGGCTTGTATGTGAAAAATTCCACTTAATTATACGCAGTAGTTTTTGGTTGGTGCCCTTTTAAATATGGAGAGCGATGGTACGTGGGTATCTTAAAAGCGGAAGACTACGCTATCGAAAGATGTGTTCACTTCAACTTGGATAAGGCATATAAAAGACAGGAGTCAGCAGCAACATCTGACGAACCATCTTAAATCGAAGATAGTATGAGACTGCTTAGAGAAAATGAAACGACTAGGTAGGGTTCCAAAGCATGTGGTAACTCCCTTCAATGAATAAGCAGAAGAGTTTGCCTTTAAGGGAGTAGCAGCGAATGTTTGGAAAGGTATTCTCAACAAAAGGGAAGTAAAAGATACAGAAAGACCTTTCTTAAACACAGTGAATTTAAAGCAATCAAAACTTTTGTTGGAAAATAATAAGAATAAGGGGAAATGTGGATCAATGACCAGGCTATCTAGGGGTAACTTGATGAGGTATCCTTGTAATAAATTCGTAAGGATTACAGTGTATAATACAACAGTGCTTATACATGGCTCATTTTAATAAAATTCACTTCCAGAACTAAGGATTAATTTGTTATTCTTATTCGTTGGGAAAACTTCTGTTGTCTTGCTATGGAGTTTTGTTATTGTAATTTCACTTTTGTTTATCCCTATTACCGTGATTCCTTTGTTGTTTTGTGATAGTCAATTTTTTTTTAGTTTTTAAACGAATAAATGTTTTGAGAAAATTGTTACGTTTTTACGTTCTAAAAACGTTTAAAATATAAGTTCGTAGATTGCAAATAAAATAAAAATATTTTTGTGTTTGGTTTTAATTAAAATTATTTATTATTCGCACAATTCAGTGTGCCACTCTTTAGAACTTGATGTAACAACAACAATTGCTTTGTTTGTTATTCCTCTGTTTACACCCTTTACTTTACTAGACAATTGTTCGACAGATCTTTGTAACGGAGATCTTCAAACCACGATTACTCTTTTCATACTCACCGCGTCTTCACACAAGACTGACTGAAGTTTTATTAACTCAGTTGCCTGCTTTGCTTTGCCTTTTATGCGGCAGAGTAAACAGTCTGAAGAATGTTCTTGAAGGCGAATGTTCATGGCTTCGCCTTCTCGAGATCTCTATAAATGTAAACATCGTTGTTTCATTATTGGTGTTTGCTTTTTTTTTGTTTACATTTATTCATGTAGTGTTTGTTGTTGTATTTTTGTTTATAATAATTTGTAATTATAATTTGTAAACAAGTTCATTGTTTTTGTAGCTTTTGTTTATAATTTTAATGTTAAACGATGTAAAAGCGAAACACCAGTATCTAGATTTTTCCATTTTCGTAACAATATATATTCTCTGTCTATTCATACTGACTTTACGCACTGAGAGTAACTAATCGCCATGAATAAAGTGTAGGTCCGAATGATCTTGAATAAAATTAAGATAAATCAAGTGGTCGCTATAATCTTAACTAAAGTGTAGGTGAACTTCAATGCTACAACTCCTTTCAAATTTTTTAATAGAACATATTTTTGTAGAGTTTGGCTTTTTGTTTTATTTTTATTTCAAAATTTCATTTCATTTTGTTTTACTTCGTTCATTATATTTACTTGACCAAAAATTATTATTTTTATTTAAATTGAATTTTCCAAGGAAATAAAGGAAAAACGTAAATAACACGTTGCTTGTAATGTAAACTTTTCCATTTTATGCCACACTTCCTAATTAAAGAGGAAAACATAAAAAAAAATATTTGGAAAAAAAATTAAAAGACCGAACTCCAGCCAGAACCAGCAGAACACAACCACCACTAGAGTGCGTTGGTTACATACAAATGTGGTTTCATTTAAAAACAACAATAACACGGGGCAATAGTAAATGCAATAAAATCACACAATAACTCAACTTTAATTGCAATTTTCCTGCGGCAATAATATTTTCATTAAATTTTTTCTATTTGCTTAACGCGTTTCCCTCTTTTTTCATTCTTTTTTTTGGTTTTTGGTTCCTGCAACGATTTACATTCCTTTTTGTTGGGGGTTTTTGGCGTGCGTTTCGTAGAAAACGTGTTTAATCTAAATTGGTAAGGATTTCATTTAACAAAATCCGTTTTCATTAATGTTTGCTTCACTTTTATTTTTGCGTTTCTCCAACAATTTGCCATTCTGTTCGGTAAAGTACCAGGAGTTGCTAGCATTGTTTTGCAAATTTTTTTTGTATTTTTTTTGTTGTTGTGTTTTTTCTCTATTACCAAATTATATTTGTGTTTAACTGCAATATACGGCACTGGTTTCTGGTAAATCTCTAGGTTTCCTATTCAGTTCTGTATTCTCTACCTCTCTCTCTTTCTCAATTTCTATGTGTAGGAATTTAGGTTTTTGGTTTCTGGAAAATTTTTACTAAACAACCTAACAAAAATAGCATTAAAGTGTTAAATAAACATTGTGTTTTACCACAAACAACAATAACCATTCGTAATACTTGTTGGCAACAACATACAATGTAGACAGTCTATACACAGCTATACTACTGACTGATATGAGAATACCCATTCAAATAAAAGTGCATATGTATGGTGTATTTAGAATGCCTGTTTATTGTTGTAATTTACAGTGACATATGATACAGTGAAGGCTTAGTTGCAATACTAATTATGCCCTAAATTACCATGGGTTTTGGGGATAGGTTATGTTTGTATTAATAAAAGATTTCTGGACTCATGTCTAAATGCGAAGTCTAATCAAAAAATTTTAAAATATTTTGTTTTGCTGGCATACTTTTTATATCGCATGGAATTTTTTTAACAAATTGAACTCAGTACTACAGAACATTTGCTGACGGTAGTATACAGAGAGTTTCTGCAGGATTTTCCAGACGTAAGGTCATTAGCACTTTGAACGCGGTGCAATGAAAGCCTCGAACAATAGGCCAGCAGTTAAGCTTCTAACGAATGCTCTTACGGGTCACTGTACTATTAGAAGGTATGCCAATATACTTGGTTTTCCGTCAAATAACTTCTGTAAGAACTAAGGGTCTGAGAAAGAAGAAGAGAGTATATTTCACCTCATTACCTAGAGTCCTGCTCTTTACATAAAGAAGTGGAGGTTTTTAACTTCTCGTTTTCTGTTATCCTTGATTGAACTCTCCAATATAAAAACTGCAGCAATAGCATGAAGAAAAGAGTATATTTCACCTCATTACCTAGAGTCCAGCTCTTTACATAAAGAAGTGGAGGTTTTTAACTTCTCGTTTTCTGTTGTCCTTGCTTAAACTACCCAATATAACAACTGCAGCAATAGCATGATTTATTTTGGACTTGGGTTGGTATCGCTTACCGATGCCCAGCCTCTGGTATGATTGTTTTAAACCCACTGGGTTTGAGAAGAGTCTTTGTATATCTTTATATTTCTTGTCATTAAGTATAGTTCTCCACACATTCGCTGCCACTAACTTGAAGGCAAAATCTGAAGATAAATTCTGGATTCTACATAGCAAGTACAGCGTATGACTTAAGTTATGCTGGAACTCCGAGGGTTAGAGATACAGAGACGAAATTTAATTTAATGTGAGAAAGCTTTAAAGCTAACCATCTCTCCGCAAAGTAATATCTTACCACAGTCCCGGGGTGGAGAATGGTTGAAGGATAAAAAACAAAAAAACAAAAAAAAAAAAATGCCTTGAAGGCAACCTCGTCCGCTTGGTGATTGCCGAGAGTTCCCATATGTCGCGGGACCCAGCATAGAGTAATCTTATTTTCCCTTTCAAACTGTCTCATACTACCTTAGATTTAACCACATAAGAGCCGAGTGCTTGAATGGCGGAATGATTGCTAGATGGTACTGCTGAATCCTGCAGGTATATTTTATATTCCGAATTCATTCGAATTTTACGGTGAAAATGTTTCGAAAATTTTTCTTTCGAATCGAACGTCATACTAACCGCCCCGTCCTTTGCACCACCTCCTTCGACGGTTTAAATTTCCACTTGAAAGATAGCCTCGAGTTTCCTCAGAATTTTTCATTTCTGCTCATACATATATTCGTGTCTTAGCCATCTGTATACGGTTTAAAGTCGACTCCGAATGACAGATTTTTTGAGAAACTTTTCATTTATTAGACATCGCTTTACGTCTAATAGGCCAACACACAATCTATTAGACTACGACGACTACAATAATAAAGTCAAATCAGTTTAAATCGGATTCCTTTTCCTACTTCCTCTCCTTTTTCCCTATCTCCCCAATTATCCTCTCTCCTTTAGGTTGTTATACAATGGGTCAACTGGACCTCCGGGTACTGTACTTGCCTCAATTGGCAAGTACACGTCTTCTAACCTAAACCTAGACCTTAAATCGGATGAACATATCTGGAGAAGTTAACAAAGTTAAACACTTTTAAACTCTTCAAACTTTTCGCATGAGAGTAAATGGGCCTTAACGAAATTAATTTTACGAAAATATTTGATTTTTTTGAAAAATAATTTCAAATCTTTGCCCACGGCTTTACTGACCACTGTACTACTGGGGCTGGAATTAAAAGCAAACACATCTCTCGATACAATTCAATTTAATTGTATGCGGTTGTATTGTAAAACTTTTTAACGTTTTTACAAATTCAACTGAATTTTCTGCATTTAATGTTGGTGGTTGTTGTTGGTTTTCTTGTTGGTATTGCTGCTTCTGTTGTTTTTGCTTTTTTTTTAAATTCTTTTGGTTTTTATTGTATTTAAGCAAATATTGCTGGTGAATGATTTATTGAATTACATCAACAACAATTATTCCTACTAATGAAATAGTTTTTGTTTTATTTTCGATTTTCGATTTTTTTTTTGTTATCGATAAATGTGGGTGAAGCTATCAGAGTGCTTATGTAGTAGATCGAATTATTTGATTATTGCTTGTATATATGTATGTATGTATGTATTTATGTGTGTGAATTTATGTACGTCGTTAGGATTCTATTAACAGAAACAGAAATCGTTTTTGCCATTGCTGAAAAGGACGTCATGACATGCATTTGTTTTTTTTTTTTTTGGCAACAAAATACTGAAAATTGTTTTACAACAAAATCGAAAGAGAAAAAACTCCCAACAAACACATGCTAAATGATGATGATGATAATGGTGTTGATGTTGTTGTTTGATGGGTATGTATATTTATTTCTTGTTCTTGTTGTTACCATTGTAAAATACTTACATTGTACCCTTAAATGTACCCGTTTACTAATGGAGGGTGGCACACCATTTGATGCCACACACAAATAGGCTGCCATATGCAGGCGACTCACTTTCGTTATGTGCAATAGCTCGCCATCGACCACATTTACTGCAAATATACATACAAAACAAAAAGAAAACTATTTAACAGAGGAGGACGAAAAGAGCGTGTGTGCGTGTGTGTGTGTGTGCTAACAAATAGGGAAATGAAATAAATGAATTGCAATAAAACTTACAAAAAAAAATATTTAATGTATATACGTACATACATTTTTTGCAAATGATTTTTACATTCAAGGATGGTGATATAAAAATTAATCGCGATTTTATTTTTAATTTTTCACCATTTATTGGTTTGTTTGCTCTGGAGTGCAATGGAAATACTTTAAATGCCATTAAAAGCGACGAAATCCATTAAAAGGTTTTTTGAAAAATTTTTAGAGTTAAAATTTTCATTGAATCAAGGGAATATTAATTGCATGGATGACAGGATGATATATATACATATATAAACCAGGCAAAGTTCGCTGTCTCATATTTCATTCAAGTCGCCACCTAAAAATCCATTTTTAGATGACAAACTAGCATTCATTGGTTTGTTAACTAATTTATGCATTGTAGTTTTACCTCCTGGAATTTAACTCCCAAAAATATTGAAGCTATGGCTGAGAGTGTGAGTGAGAATTCACCAACATCAACTCTTCATCTTTCTCAAGAATTGAACATTTCACGCTCCAGTTTACGTCGAATTCAGCGAAAAGATCTCGGTAAGATGCCTTACAAAGTTCAATTGTTTCAAGAGTTGAAGCCACATACCATACGCTTCTCCTTCACTTTCACTAGATGGGCCAACGAGGATGTCGATGTAGCCAAAAAACTTCATATTTTCATATGAAGCTCGTTTTCACCTTAGTGCCAACGTTAACAAGCACAATTGCCGTATTTGGCGCTGAGAAATCCCATACGTGGTCATATGTACAGAAGACAATGCACCCGTTACGAGTGACAGTTTGGTATGGCTTGTGAAGCAGAGGCATCGTTGGCCCATATTTCTTTAAATATGAGCACGGCGCAACCATTACGGATAATAGACACTTCTATCATACCATGACTTCTATCACACCATGACAACCATTACAATCATGGTATCACAGATCAGCAATGAATTGTTTTTTCGCTACTCATAAGCACTCATGAAATTTTGAATACAAGTGAGTCAACAATATTGAAATTTAATTACTCTGATTCATTCGTACTCACTACAACGTTGATTTATAAGTATGAGTACAATGAGTATGAGTACAACGTTGACATCGAACTCATACCATTCGAAATATATTTGATCCATATACTTACTCATTTAGATTCATAACTTTAGAAAAATACTTATAATACTTGTAAATGATTCCAGTGACTCGAATCATTCATCGACATATACACTGTAAATTTTACAGTCTTAGTTGTTGTTGCATTTACAAAAGAAGAAAAAAGAAAAAGACAAAGACTGCAAGCAAAGTAAACACACAACCTTCTAGTGAGTATTGTAGTGTTCGTACTTATTTTGTGATTCTTGTAGATATTGAGTCATGGAGAGTCGAAATCAAAAACATCATACGTATTGTGATGAGTACTTCAAACTTTGAGTAGTATGAGTATGAGTATGAGTATGATATTAAAATAAGTATGAATGAATGAGTATGATTCGATTCTACTCATCTTTTTGAATACTCATTGCTGATCTCTGCATGGTATTAATGTGAACGATGTTTGGTGTCAACAGGATGCTGCAACTTGGTGCAGATCTCATGCCACAATCGATTTATTGCGTCAAACGTTTGATGGCCATTTAATTAGCCGAATTATATGATGACAATTAACCTCCAAGAAGCTACAATTTGATACCGTTGGACTATTTTCTGTGGGGCGCCGTTAAAGTAAAGTGTTATGCCGACAAACCAGAGACAATTGAGCCTTTGAAGGCCAACATTCGTGAGATACGAGATACGAACCCATACACTCGAAAAAGTGCAAAAGAAAATTGGTCTGATCGAATGAGGAACCGTGAGGTCAGCCGCGGCAGTCACTGGAATGAAATATTATTTTATTTCTAACCGGAACAATTGTACTTCACAACAAAAAACAAATTGGTTTGGCAAAATTTCCAAAAATTTTTGTTTTAATGAGTTTTTAAATTTAGACTTTTAAATGGCCTAACCTTTATAACCGGTCCGCTATTGGGACTTTGAAATCCCCGTTCTTAAAGCCAAGAACAGCTCTCAACTGGCGCTCAATATATAACGAGAGTACTGTACTGAACAGTTTAATATTCGTACTGTATGCGTATCGCATCAAAGACTACACAAGAAAATGTAAGGAGAGTGGATGAGCTTTCAAGGAGTGGGACTATCCTACAAGTTCCATCGTATTCCAACTCAAACTTCAATGTGATACTACGTAGGCTGTATATGATAGAGGGCAGCTGTGTGTAAGTGCTGATTAGCAAGACCGGTTTGATCCAATTTTTACAGCAGAGGCACACGTACTCTGATGAGTATAGATATGGACAATAACTTATGCCTGAGATTACGTGAAACAGTCTTATGTTATGGAAATACGTGCATTCCTTATAATATTACGACTATTGGTGTAACGTCAGCCTACTAACTAAAGATCTGGTGGTAGATGTTTTGTGGAAATAAATGAGATCAGATACCAAGCAGGAGGGATATAATTTTAGGTAAGCAAAGATGTGGATATTTTCTACATGATCTAAGCATCAGTTTATTGTTTGAATGTGTTGTGTTTCATGAAGCAGGACATGAATTAATGTTACTCACCATGTTCGCCACCAATTAGCATTTCTTCACCATCTTCACGTCGCCACATTACATATGGCTCTGGATAACCTCTGGCTTTGCACATGAGTGTTACGTTAAGGCCTTCCCTTACGACCAAATCATTACTGGTCATGCCTTCCACAATCATGGGGGGAACTGGAATTTTTCAAAAAGAAATTAAGGGATAGTACAGGAATATTTATTTAAAAATGCTGTTAAATACACTCACCCACAACTTGTAAGTAACCTTTACGCGAACGCATTGGATCTGTATTCACTTGGCACATATACCAGCCGCGATCACTTTCTTCCACCTCTTTGATATGCAAATACCATGAGCGATGATCATTGTAGGTTAAACTGATGCGATTATTTTGTGAGATCACATTGTGGTGTATGGATAAAATTGTTTGTGTATCCACGCGGACCCAGGCAACCTGGAAATTTAGAGAAAACAATTTGTTTTTCGTATTAAAAAATGCTTTAAAAATTTGTCTCAAAAATCTAACTAACTAACAATTAATTTTCATCAACAGATGAAAACAAATAAAATTCTACAATTGTTTTGCTTTGTCTTAAATTGTTTAGAAATGTTTACCGTAATTACTGCTGACATGTAAATGCTTTCAAATGCTGTTGATAATCATTATTATTGAGAATCATAAACAATTTTCTTTTCAATCAAATTTCCTTTCAAATCACTGACTTGTAAATTATCTCTTCTGTGTTTGTTTTATTATCCAATAATATCCTTCTAATTACTTCTTAATAATTATTACAATTATTTTTTTGTTTTTGTTTTTTGTTGTTTAATAAGCACACCTTAAATGCTCACCAACCATATGTAAAGGGTGGGCCATGAAAAAGTTTAAATTTAAAAATACAATCAAACAAAAACGGTTTGAAATTTTTCAAAATTTATTTTTTTTTATTGCGAAGTACAATTGTTCGGGTTAGAAACAGAATATTACTTCATTCATATGGTTACCGTAGCTGGCCTCACAGTACCTCATTCCATCGGACCAATTTTCATGCACTCTTTTGAGTGTATAGGTTTCGTATCTCGGCAATGACATCACAAATGTTGGCCAAATGCTCAATTGTATCTGGTTTGTCGGCATAACGACTTTTATTTAACGGAAAATAGTCCAACGGTGTCAAATCTTTGCTTCTTGGCGGTCAATTGACATCACCATTTCGGCTTATTAAGCGGTCATCAAAAGTTTGACATAATAAATCGATTATGGCATGAGTTGTGTGCCAAGTTGCAACATCTTGTTAAACCAAACATCATTCACATCAATACCAGGAAGAGCGGGTACAAAAAAATCGGTTATCATGTTGTGATAGGTGTGTTGTCCATTAGCGGTAATGGTTGAGCTATGAGCCAATATGAGCCAATGTTGCCTCCGTCATAAGTCACTCGTATTGAGTGCATTGTCTTCTGTAAGACCATGTCTGGGTATTCTGAGTCCCAAATACGGCAATAGTGCTTATTAGCGTACCCACTAAAATGAAAATGAGCTTCATCTGGTAAAACGATTTTTTTTTTGGCAAAATCGACAACATCGAGCAGTTTCTCGTTGGATGGTCATGCGGCTACTTGAACCAATTAAACTTTGTAAGGCGTCATATCGAGAACTTTTTTCAAAATTCGACGTAAACTGGTACGTGAAATTTTCAATTCTTGAGAACGATGACGAGTTGATGTTGATGGATTCTCTCTCACGCACTCTCTCAGCCACGGCTTCGGTATTTTCGGGTGTACGCAGTGTACGAGCACGCTCACGTCTTGACGCATCATCAATGAAACCAGTATTACGAACTTTAGCAATAAACTTACGTATACTGGGCTCGGTTGGCCTTCTGTGCGAACAAATTTTGTACAACATTTTCGTGTAATTTCCGATCTATTGCCTTTGTTTTGGAAATAAATTTCCAATAAATTCTAACGTTGCTCAATTGTAAATAGATTCATTACGTGCATGGGATATAATATACTGAATTTTGTGACAGAATAGAATCACTCAAGTACTGCTAGATCCAAAATAATCGATGATTCAAATTTAAAAACCTTTAGATAGCCCACCCGATACGTATACAATGTATGACACAATTTTGCTGTAAATGCATGACAAGTTTGTGAAATTTATAAACAAATACCGACAACCACAAATTTATTACATATAGACACATACTCGTATACCTAAATTATATATGTATGCATATTTAGTATATGTTAATTTGCAACATAATGTTGCAATTATGTGTGTATCCATCTCTTACAGATGATGTGTATAGCTTTGTCTGTGGATTTGTCACTGTATTTTAATAAATTCGTATGTCTGTGTATGTTTACTTACATACACATGTGTGTGTATGCGTGTATAGTATGGAGTGAACAATTACTATGGCATAGTTAGTCTGGTTGAATATATTTTCCAAATAGTTTGCATTTAAACCTCAAATCCGAATAGTTGATTCCATATAGAGTTGATGGTTTCAGTCAAAATTAAACAAGTCATCTATTAGCAACAGTAACCCAGCAAAATTTTTAAGCAACAAAGAATTATATAACAAGCACACTACACTGGTCCTGTTTTACGTGGAAAGCCATAAAAGATGTGCTAGATTACTGATAGATTATTGCAACTAGATGACCTATTGTACTGTCTTCAAACGGCAGAAGATATCCTCACACAAACTTAGACATCAGCAGCCTGGTGTTACCTACTAAGACATATTAACTTCCCACGGATTTCGTATTTAAGGTATTTTTCAGCCATGATGCCCATTTCTGGATGAATGCGTGTGTGAACAAACAATATTATCGATTTAGGCACGTTACCAACTCACATGAGAGCCAACAGCGTCCAATACATACGAAAAAGTTACTGTTTGCTGCATCAGCGGTCTATGTTTCATTGAGAACAACGGCGGCCAGACCAACACTATCAACATTAAACACGATAGGACTATGACTACCAACTTCTTTTGAATAAGATAATCTAGACACCAATTAAATGTCATTTAAAGCGGAATGCGCTACGTGCTACACAGCTCATGCCACAGTGGAATTTATGCTTAAGCGGTTTCAGAGCATGGTCATCATACGTGAAGATGATGTGAACTAACTACTAAGATTGTGCAATGTGACCCCGTTAGACGGCAGAACTATCCCTTTCTCTCGAAATCATCTGTTTGCTCTTTGTTCCAACATGGTTCCAACATGGTTTGCGACCAAGCAGATGGTGACCGTATATCTCCTGCATACGTAATTCAGCTTCCCAGACAGTCACATTGCAGCGATACTTGCTAACAAAAATGAATGGAGAAATCTACAGGCTTAAAGAGGGTAGACCGTAAATTCAATAGCGGGAATTTGTTTACACAAATTACTAAATCAACTTGGATGGGATACAGCAATACTATCTGACAGTCCGGCCGCTTTCGAAGGGACTGCTAAGGAGGGAGCTGAAATCCATCGAAGCTTTAGAGCACAAAGTCTCTTAATGAATCTTGTGTTAGACTGCCTTCAGTGTAGCTATGGAGAAGTTCGAATTGTGCCAGCTGTTTTTTGTTCTTTAAGCTCATTTGAGCTGTCCTCAGATTTAGTCTGCCTTTTCTCAGAGTTTTTGCCAGAAGACTGCTGAGAGGAAGTCGCCGACAAAATATTTTTTCATATTTCGTTTTGTTCGAGATGTCTGGCGAGCTGGGGTTTGAACTATGGGCTTGAGTCAGTCTATTACCTACTTGACTATGGCGACTTCATTTCGTTCTATTGCTCAGCCTATAAATTTTTTTCTAATTGCGTAGAGATTTGGGTTCCATCAGATCGTGTACCTCTCTTTGACAAATGGTGTCACGGGACAGCAACCATTAACTAAGTCACACTAATTGCGAACTCATACTGATACATGTGCTCGTTGAGATGCCTTATAGATTATAAACTAAAGTGTACCCATATGTTTCACAATAAATTTTGCTTCAATTTCCGAATATTGGTATGGGGATTACTAGGATCTCTAAAGTAAAACTCTGTTATCTAGAGATTCGATAAAGAATCCTTGCCTGATACTCTGCAACCAATATTTCTAGATTGGAAGTTACAAGATACCTATACTTTGGCAATATGTTAAAAGATCATAATCCCTTACCGATTCGTATATTTTTATTCGCATTTTGAGTTATTGCTACACAGATCTGGAGATTTTTATTAGAAAATTGTAAACCAAACTAATCACAAAATTTAAATTTAAATTGTAAACTTCTAAAAGGTAAGTAGACCAACTAAACTTGTTTTAGGTAATAGAGGATTATGTCGTACACCTACACCAAACACCATTTTGTTTAGTTGTTCAACTCAGTGTATATCAATAACGACAGTGCTGATACTAGTCCCTGTAGTCTAGTAAGTAGTAAGCTTATTAGACGTGAGGCTACGGTTCAAACTCCAGGTTAGAGCACCTTGAAAAAATATTTCAGGGGCGATTTCCTCTTAGTAGATTTTGGCAAAAACTCTGAGAGTAAATAAAATAGCCATGAAAAATTTATCAAAAATCTGTCGTTCCCGAATCAAGGTCCAGCCACTCATGTATAAAATGAACGCACACCACATAAGTGATGTGAAAAGCTAGGTTGTAATCCTGACTGAAGGATTGCAATTACCAATTATACATACATATTGTGTGTATGCTGATACTGATTAGTTTTTGGGAGTTTTCTGCCTCGTCTATTGAACTAATTTTGAAATAATTTTTGAAGTAATTTTTCTTGTACATTTAAATTAAAACCCACCCCGCCAAACATTTTTTAAACGGAAAACATTCAAAAGTCATTAATACTACGTAGTAGCCTTTAAATCCCAGAGCATAAATCAAATATGTATTGCAGATACCTGTTTATTAGGAATAAAAAATCTTGCTGGTCTTGTTGCCATGTACAAATACAAATACTGTTGTTGTTGTCGTCTGCCTGTCATCCTAGTTGCCTGTACGTTAGTAAATTGATGTTGATTTCAACATCAATTTTCATCATTAATTTTGTACTTTTCCTCAATAGTCTGAGTAAAATTTGACTACGATTTGGTATGAGACCCCGACAATATCGTATTGAAATAGTGAATAATTAATGTGCCAATTTAGTATTTCTTGTTTTACTTTATTTTTTTTTTCGTTTTTGTCTTGGTTTTGCTCCTTTTGCCATCTATTACTGCTGCCATCTACTGTTGGTTAGACATTTATGTTGAAAAGCTTATGGTTTTTAGAAAATTTTATTTCTGCCAGCATGACAAATCAATCATTCAATCAATTGGTATTTTTCTTTTTCTCTTCTCTTCTTTTCTTGTCTCTTTTTTTTTTGATTATTCTTTTCCTCTCTGTCTCTACCTCTTTCTCTCTGATTGTTTATTATTTATGGATATTTCAAGGGTTTCTTAAGTTAATTGAGGTTTGAAGTTTCATTTCAATTATTCGATTTGAAATACATTTTGAAATATGCAATGTTTAATGGTTTTGTGCATGAAATTTGGTTTGTTTGTTCACATCGTATTCTAAATTCCAATTTATTTGTAAATTTTCTGATCATTTTTGTGGTTTATCTTGAGGCATTAGATTTTTTTTTTATAATAATTTTGATAAGATTAATTACCTTGTAGCCCTTTAGGTTTTCAACAACACACGCCAGCAGAGCATCTCGTCCCACTGACACTGTTACATTGGCCACAGGCTCAGCAAAGCGAGGGAAATCACCATCTGGAAAAGGAATTAATTTTGAATGTTAAATTATAAAACAAATAAAAGATTTTATATTGCAACATTAAAATTTAAAAAATATTGTGTAACAGGCAGTGTTTTTCCTGTTTAAAGGTACTTGAAAAGCTTAAAGGAAAATGAAGTATTAGAAGCTTTTCTTTGCAGCTTGAAGACTGAAAACAAGGCTACTGTTTTCTATTATTGTTGGAAGGAAGATTTTTTTGTTATAATCTGGCAGTTTATACAATAAATCTAACCGTATTGCTTCAACGAAGTTGCCGTAGTCTAGTAGGTAGTGGACATTATGTTCCTTCCTTTGATGATAGCAGATGAATTCCTTTATCAAACGTTGGCCTTGTTTGCACTGGCCTACTGCGTTACAACCAACGAGGTGTTTAATTTACGAGTATTTTGTCGTAAATGGCGAAACTGGCCTTCATGGCAGGACCACATAGTTGAGAGGCTTAAGATAGGGACAATAGCGCTTTACACCTGCAAAAGGATAGAAGGAAAGAACTGGAGTTTCAGAAAAACCAACACATACTACATGGTAGAATTTAAATTTCAACAGGGATTTCTGGTCTAAAGATTCACTTGAGATTAATAAAGTTGCCTTACAGATGTATAACAGGGTGAACTGTAATATATTTATTAAGGGTTCTGCTATTAAACTTTCTTATAGACTGCCTGACCACGCCAGTGTTACGCAGGCGAAGTTCGAAGCTAGTTTGAAAACGGAGCAATATTTCTCTGGGTGGCAGGTTTATCCCGAAAATCTCTTGATTTACGCAAACAGTTAGGCAGCGATTAATTCCATAACGAACGTATATTTTACGTTGGTTCTTATCCATGAATGCCGAGAATTTTTCAGAGAAATTTTGGATCATTCAAAGGAAACTCCTATATAGGTTCAGGGACATAGGGATGTCATTGTAAATTACATTGCTATTAAGTTCGCCAGGGCTAGTAACGAGCTCAAAATATCCGATACATATTATCCACTTGAAAGTCGCCGTAGTATAGTAGGTAGTGTGTTGGCTTATTAGATGTGAGGCTACGATTCAATACCCACGTCAGATATCTCTAACCAAATGAAATAAGAAATTATTTCTTCCTCTCAACCGATTTCTGTCGAAAACTCTGCGAGAAAATCAAATTGCCATGAAAAAGTTTCTCAAAGCACTGTCGTTCTGAGTCAATTTTAAACTATGGATCCTCCTGCTCATGCATAAAATTAACACACATAACGTGAGTGTTGTGTGAAGCTAGGGTATAATCCTGACTGATGCGTTGTAATGACCAATTATGTATGTATGTATGCATTACAACTTAACTTCTTACACCGCCCATGTTGTGTGTGCAAATTCCTGACCACTGTTAAACAGTTTAGAAGTTTGAAGAAACGACATCACCAACATCATCTACATACCGACGCAACTCTTCCATAGGGAATTTCGAAATATGGGAAATGCTAACGGCAATCTTGTTAAAGCTTTATTAGTCGAATTAATTATCATTTATTCAGTCTGTTTTGTCAAATAACTATGGGCCACCACAGAAAAGACATCATCTACAGTTATGAGGCCCTCTTCAGGATAAATATGTACGAATTTAAAATGCTACTAATCCACATGAGATCCGAAGACCTCTAATACATCATGAAAAAACCACTGTAGATTTTGGGCTGCCAACATCATTGGTTCATATTTCTTTCAGAGCCATATTCGCTAGGCAATTACTGTCAACGGCAAGCATTATAGATCTATGATTACAAACTTCTTAGTCCTGAATTGAATGATCTGAATGCTAAACTCATTTGGTTTCAACAACATATTGGATATTCTGCACGAGCGATTTGAAGGTATGGTCATCCTACGTGCAATTGATATGAACTGGCCACCGAGATTGTGCAATTTGGCTCCGTTAGACTTTTTCATGGGGGGACGGTTCTACATGACACAGTACATGCTACATTGCAAGAGCGAGTTAAGGACATGGTCATCTAATTTGGAAGTGATGTAAACTGGCTACCGAAATTGGGGAATCTTTTAGGTGTATCTTAGTAAACCACAGACCACAGCGGCCCTCATAGCCAATATAATGCGATAATATGAATATAATAGCTTTATGAGCCAGAGTTATTGAACATTTCGTGAAGTATATTTAAACGAAGCTATATTCCACAAACAATGGCATCAAAAGGTTTTTAAACAAAAATTTCGTTGAGTGCTTAATAAAAAAACCCTGTATGATTTGAGGTGAATGCTTTACATACTTAATTGGTCATTATAAGCCTTCAGTTAGGATTACGATCTAGCTTCTCACACCACTTATGTTGTGTGTGTTAATTTTATACATGACTGACGAGACCTAAAGTTTAAAGTCGACTCCGAATGACGGATTTTTTGAGAAACTTGTCATGGCAATTTTATTTACTCATAGAGTTTTTGCCAGAAATCTGCTGAGATGAAGTCGTCGAAGAATATTTTCTTCATATTTCGTTTTGATGGAGATGTATGACCTGGGTTTTGAACCGTGGCCTCACGTCTAATAAGCCAATTTACCAGTAATACCGGGTCAGTACGACGTTGTATGACAGCGCTGATCAGTAGCCCTTGAATAAACCAAAAAATCTTTGAAGAGGCATTAGAGACGCTCTAGTCTAGGAATTTTGTTTTTCTTTGATTCCTTAAATACAAGAAATAATTTTGAACTATTCCTTCACTATATTTTTGTATTTTTATTAAACACCTTATGTGTGATTAAAAACTAAAATTATTTTTTTGTAAAAATATTGGAAATAAAAAATCTGAGTTCACTTACCTTCTAACGATGTATGCGATTTATCACCCATGTGCATATGTTTGCCTGCAAAATAAATTCCACAGAAAAAGAAAAGAAGAAAAAATGTTGCATTAGAAACAAGCCATTTTATATACGAGCAACATTACTTAAATCAATTTATAATAATTCCCTGTCATAACTTAAAATATGAATGAACATTTAATAGCAAACGATTCTCTTCCTTTCATGCCATGCCTGCCTGTAAAGTGTGACAAAATAAAATTCGTTTTCCTCGCAATAAAGCCATAGAAAATCCGTTTACTTAACACGCTTTATATATTACAACTGCAATGAAAAACGGTTTGCAATACCACTACCAACAAAATTACATGGTGGTGAAAGAAATAAAAAAGGAAATAATTTTTGTCAGTCAGTATCATTTATTAAAAAATATGCTTTATAGACCACAAGAAATGTTAAACAACAACCTCAACCCTACCAATCCTGCTAGCAGGCAGCCCTAGCTTTGAAGCCAGTCACAGTACAATATGGTGCAGCTTATATACATACACTTACAAGTACTGGCAGCAGTTTTAAACGATACTTTGTGGAATTGTCTCGCCTTCAAGGCAAAAAAAATCTTGCAAACGGCTTAAGGATGTGCAACAACACAATGTTGTAAAATTTTCGCTTGCTGGTGTATGTTGTTCCTGTGGGTTAAAAGAACAATTGTGTAGAAAAATATAGCAGATAGTTTTAAATAAATTCCATTCAGGCCGAAATAAGTTGGTAGTCATTGACCAAGATTGTTCTCAGTTGACAGTGATGGCCTGGCCCATGTCATTCTCAAAGAAAAACATTGACTTTTTTCTACAGTTTAACTTCTCATTCGAACGACAATTTTGAGGGAATCTTTTCTTGGCCATTTAAATTACTAGCAGAGTTTTTGGCGGAAGACTGCTAAGAAGAAATTGTGGAAAGAAATGTTTTGTTTTCTTCGAGATGTTTGAGCTGAGGTTTGAACAACGGGCTGTCGTCTATTAAGCCAATACACTACCTAATAGACTACGGCATCCAGTAATAATGACTCCAAATTACTCTTTACAACAAATCTGTTGGTTCATGTCTTTGCTAAAGCAAGAGTAAGCTTACTTGGTGGAATCCTTAAATTAAAAAAGGCACCAGATTTGCAGGAAACTGTTTAAAGAGGACAGTAAAAAAGGGGTATAAGGCCATCCATAAATCATCATACAGTGATGACATAAAGTCTATGTTGGAAAGATTTCTTTAGAAATGTAGAAAGTTCTTTATGATAGGTTAAGTTAGGTTGCTTGATCATACATAAAAAACATTGGATACCTACTGAGTAGGTCAATATATTGTGCTACCATACATATATAATCGGTCATTACAACCCTTTAGTCAGGACTACGA
Organism: Sarcophaga caerulescens; assembly: GCA_927399465.1. Taxonomy (NCBI): domain Eukaryota; kingdom Metazoa; phylum Arthropoda; class Insecta; order Diptera; family Sarcophagidae; genus Sarcophaga; species Sarcophaga caerulescens. Next base: position 91,216,686 of record OV656866.1, on the reverse strand, counting down.
CCTTATTTTCTCACATCACTTATGTTGTGTGTGTTAATTATATACATGAGTGGCGGGACCGACAGGTTAAAATCGACTCCAAACGATAGATTTTTGAAAAACTTTTCAGGGCGCTTTTATTTTTACTCTCAGAGTTTTAGCCAGAAATACGCTGAGCGGCGGTCGCCGAAGAAATATTTTTCATTTCGTTTTGCTAGGGATGTCTGACCTGAAAGTTGCTACGTACCAAGCAATATGTGTATCCTTAGTGCAGACAGTTCCGCCAGGGATACCATGCATTAGCGTTAGTTCTAGGCAATCATTCATTAAGTAATAGACGGTATCTTCTTTCTCTTCCAAGTCCCAAATTCTACAAAAATCACTCAAGATGGCTGCTAACTCTGGAGGGCATGTCTGATATGGAATAATGAAGACAGCGATTGGATTATACATGTACAGAAAAATGCGCTGTTTCGTCCTCTTTGGATTAACCCAGCGGTCAATTCTTTTTTGTCTTTAGTGGTAATTTATCTCTATTTTTTAGACTAATTATGACCGGTGCCCAGCCTGATCTATGCCCAGATTATGTAGAGATTTTTCCACTTTCCTATTGTATTGAAGACATTGGAATTATCTGCCATTTGCCAGAGAAATAGGCGACATTCATGGCTAAGCTTGAACTGCGATATGACGTTCTAAATTCTCTTTGTGGCAACCTGACTATCCGAGTATATCAATATATTCTCAGTGAATATTCCTCTATTGAGAGGCCACTTTATTGACATGAGTACAGCCATGACTTCCGAATGGAAGTACGAGTACCTGATGTTAGTGTACTCCTTAGATATTCACCGCATTCCGTTATACATACATACACACATACTTGGTCATTACAAACCTTCAGTCAGGAGTACAACCTAGCTTCTTACACCACCCATGTTGAGTGTGTTAATTTTATCTATGATTGGCGGCATACAGTTTAAAGTCGACTCCAAACGATAGATTTTTAAGAAACATTTTATCGTAATTTTATTTATTCGCAGAGTTTTTGTTGGAATTGTCATTATTGACATGAGTAAATCTTTGACCCTACAACCAAAGAATTTTTACTTGAAATCTGCAGAGAGCAAATCGCCAAAGAAATATTTATTTTTTTGTATTTCGTCTTGTTGGAGATGTTTGACCTGGGGTTTAAATCGGGGCCTAATAGGGCAACACATTACGAATTAAATGACGATCACTTCAATATCAGGAAAATTTATTCTATTGAGCGTCCACTTAATTGACATGAGGATAGCCATGACTTCCGAATGAAAGACATTGCTGTGATAGGAGATGTACTCTATGTATTCACCGCATTCGGTTGTTCCAGGTTGTTCATTTGCAGAGAGAGGTAATGAAAAATTGATTCCACTTGTAGCGTTTAGTGTGTTGAAGGGTTTTCAGAAGCATTCTTTTATGTCTTCCATATATCCGTTCCATTGATTGGTTATTGTTTCATAGTGATTTCATCTGCTAAAATTTTCTCCACTACTGTGGTTTGATTTTCTTTCTTTTTTATATGCACAATCCTGTTTATTTTTATAAGCTGACAATGTTGTATGAAAATATTATTAAAAATATATATTTTCTTTATTGCATCAAACGTTGTTAACGAATAATTCAAATATTTGAGGACCATTTAAGATCTGGTTGAGAATTTAAGTTGCTTAAAAACCGTAGTCGCCATAGTCCAGTAGGTACTGAGTTGGCTTATTCGACATGAGGCCAGTGTTCAAATCCCAGGTCAGACATCTCCACCTAAACGAAATGTGAGGAAAATAATACACGGCGGCTTTTCCTCAGCAGATTTTTTGCAAAAAATCTAAGAGTAAACAGAATTTCCATCAAAAGTTTCTCAAAAATCTGTCGTCCGTAGTCCTGTTTAAACCGTAGCTCCCACTCATGTATAAAATTAATACACACAACATAAGTGATGTGAGAAACTAGTTTGTAATCCTGTCTGAATGGTCTATGTAGTGATATAATTTACCTCTAATTTAATTTGTAATCAAATTTAAATTTTATATTTGAAACATCACCAGACTAGTATTTAATGTGAGTATATTTTTTGAAAGTAACACATACCGCATGGCATTTACCGAACACTTGCCAACGTCATCTAAAAAAGAGTACAATGGCACAAGTAAAGGCAACCAAAATTCATACCCAAATAAAATGTACACAAATGCTGGAATGCCTTAAACACAACAGAGTTTTTTTGGCATTAAAATTTCATGTTTTTTTCCCATTCCTCATGGACTGCGTTTCTCAATATGGTGCAAAGAAAAAAGAAAAGAAAAAAGAAGAATGAAAGAATCACAACCAGAATGTGGAACACCATGTAACTGTTGTAGTTTTTTTTAAACTACAGGGATTTTTGTAGATTTTCTCTGCCTTACTCCATAGGAAAAAAGAAAAATTTAAGGGAATACGAACTGTGTCGCAGATGTAGGAAAACAGAAGTTTTCATTCTCTGGCATTCTTATACACTTGCATGCGACATTTTTTTTTCGGGAAAATCATTTTTTTTTCGTTTTGTTAGTATTCACATGGCATTGTGTGCGGATATTTTTAGCCGTCTAAACGTCTTAAGTCTACTTTACTTTGGCTTCATTCTACTGCCGTCTGTTTTGTGTTCAAGTGCAACAACATTGTCTGCAAATTTTGTTACAATAAGTATACGTATGTGTATGTGTATTCTCCTCCAAAGAGAATATAATCACTAAAATTCCTTTAAAAATATTTTTTTGTGTGTTTCTTAACAAGATTTTTATTTAATAAAGTTATTAAATGTTATAAACGCTGACATAATTTAAATTTTTAAGTCAACCAGACAACGGTATTGTTGGCGAACCAATAAAAAAGAGTGGAAATAACTTCATTTTAGTAGAGACAACCTATTGTTGCTCAGGAGTTGGGTCTGTCTTCCTTTTTAAAATTCCTTACTCTAGACACCTTTTTTATATCGCACTCTATTACATACATACAGACATAATTGATCATTACAATCCTTCAGTCAGTATTTCAACCTAGCTTCCTACACCACTTATGTTGTGTGTGTTAATTTTATCCATTAAGGGCCGTGATCTTGAGTAGCAAAGACCTCTCTCGTACGACAAAACTAAAACTCTACGAGACGCTCATCCTACCCGTTCTTCTCTATGGCGCAGAGGCATGGACCCTATTAAGCACTGATTCAGCAGCCTTGAGAGTATTCGAGAGAAAAGTCCTACGTAAGATCTTCGGTCCAGTGCGAATTGGCGATGATTTCCGCATCTGATCCAACAGTGAGCAGTATGAGCTCCTCAACGACATAGACATTGTGCAGCGTATTAATATCCAGCGGCTGCGCTGCTCGGCCATGTCGTTCGAATGGAGGATGCTCCGGTGAGGTGTGTATTTGATGCGGTGATCTGCGAAAGTCGGTCAACGCCTTGTATGCGTTGGAAGGACCAAATCGAGGAAGCCCTGTCATCGATTGGTGTGACCAACTGGCGTTGACGCGCAAGAAGCAGAGGCGCCTGGAAGGATGTGTTGCGGCTGGCCGAAATCCGTTAATCGGGTTGTTAATGGCCAATTAAGTAATTAAGTAAGGGGCGTGACCTACCGTTTAAAGTCCACTCCGAACAATATATTTTGAAAAACTTTTCATTCAAATTTGATTTATTCCCAGAGTTTTTCCCAGATACATATCTGCCGAGAGGCAGTCGCCGAAGAAATATTTTTTTATATTTCGTTTTGCTAATGGTGTCGGACCTAAGGTTTGAACCGTGCCCTCACGTCTAATAAGCCAATACACTACCTACTAGACTACCTACTAACTACGGCAATTAGCACTCTACTGCGGAATGTTTTCCTGTTGCTCTTCAATGAAAAGCTCGCTGCTGGCATTTTTACTTTACTTAATCGTTACTATTTTCTAGAGCAAATAGTCCGAAAATTTCCTAACGGACTCCACCAAAGCCTTATTCAAGCAACGTTGTCTGTTGGTGTATGAAGTGCTTACATACTTAAGTAAACCGTTTAACGGGTTTCGGCCTGCCTTAACACATTTTTTCCTTGTGCCTCTCTTTTCGCGTATTTTCGCCAGTTGGTCACACCAATCTATTTCAAGGCTTTCTCGATTTGGTCCTTCCAAAGCAGACAAGGTCGAATTCTATGCCGACTTGTGTTAACTACCGCATCATATATACGTCTCGCCGAGCTCAGACGCGCGACATTAATGTTGTTGAGAAACTCATATGGTTCATTGTTGGATCGAATGAGGAAACCATCAACAATTCGCTGTGAATCGAACATCTTACTTTTCTCTCGAATACTCTTAAGGCTGCTGCATCCTTTTCCATACTTCTGCTCCATAGAGAAGCATGGAAAGGATGAGCAACTTGTAGTGCTTTAGTTACGCCGAGCGAGACAGGCCTCTGCTACTCATAATAGCATTTGTTTGTAGGAATAATCATATTCTTAGTCTCCACAATAACTTTAATTTTGCCAATAACGGCGGAACTAAGGAAAACAAATTCATTGACTACAACAAAAGAGTTGTTGACGGCTGCAATCTGTTATCAGATGTACCGCATATCCTTAATTGTAGCAACATATACTCGGTTTTGCCTTCATTTAGTGCCAGACTCAACTTTACTGTGCAGTCGCAGTAGTCTAGTAAGTAGTGTGTTGGCTTATTAGACGTAGGGACACGGTACAAACTCCAGGTCTGACATCTCCAACAAAATGAAATGTGAAAAAAGGATTTCACACAGCAGATTTCTGCCAAAAACTCTGAAAGAAAAAAAAAAAATTGCCATGAAAAGTTTCCCAAACAAATTTATCGTTAAGAGTCGACTTTAAACGTTAGGTCCGGCCAATCATTAACACACACACAACATAAGTGGTATAAGAAGCTAGGTCTCGTATGTTTATTGCCTGAAGTGAACGATCTGGACACCAACGAAATGTGGTTTACACTGAACGGCGCTACGTGCCACACAGTTGATACCACATTGAACAATTTGGACGACCAATTTTAGGGCAAGGGAAGATGATATTGTCTTACTACAGAGATTGATTAAAACCCTTTAAATTGTTTTTTGTGGTAGCAGATCATAGAAGTAGAATTGGATTGGTCATACTTTGCGAAGTTATAAATCTCCAAGGTAGTCGTTGCTACAGCGTTGAGGGATGCCTCTCGCATTGGCTGCGGACATAGAAGCAGTAAAAATAATGGAACGAGTTACAGTCTCTAGCAACAGATAAAAGGAAATAGAAAACAATCGTTAAAGTCCTATGGTTCGCAAAACTCAGCCGCTGTACAGGTTGTTTTTATTTTAATTATTTTTTTCATGAAATATTTGCACAGTGTGGCCGTAAATTTAGAATTCTTTGTTTTTATTAATTTCCCAGAAAAAATATATTTCCAAACCCCTTTCCTTTCATTACACAATGGTTTGAAACAAAATTTGTTTCCCTGCTTATCATCAATATTTCTTTATTAAAAACACAAGGAAATTTACTATTTCTTTTACTTCCTTCTTAGTTTTAGGCAAACACTGTCTCTGCCCCTCTGTTTTCCAAACTTTCCTGCATTCATTATGAATTCAATTTATATGTTAAAAGCTGTTTACCAAATTGCCCAAAATGATTATGAGTCTTTGAGAACAATGCAGCAACAAAATGGCTACAACTATAACAAATAACTGTTAAAAGTCTTAAGGGTATCATTTTACAAAAAAGCAACAACAAAAAATATATTAAAAATGGAAAGAAAAAAGAGAAAAACTATTATGAAATAACAGTACAGCACACTTGATTATTTATGCACTCCTCTCTCTCAAAGCCAATATATCGTATATACGAGTAACATTTATGTTACACAACACACTTGTAGGCATACTCAGTCTGTAGGCAAGCCTCAGTAGCATGAAACTATTAGGTAAGGGAAAAAGTAATCAAATGAAATGAAGGCCGTTTTCTATATTAAATAACAACTGTTACCCTTACCCAATAGTTGTATGTGTTTCAATCACTCTCTATACATCAGCAGTTAAACACTGAGTGCCACTTGATGTGATGTGCTTGACTAAGTGGCTTAAATATCAGACTTTTGCTAATATTTTGTGGTTAAATGTGCGTGTAGCTTAAAAAAATGTGAATTTCTTGTTTTATTTCCACTTTTCTTTTCTCCTTTCGTATACACCTCTTGGCTCAAGAAAATAGAAACTAAAATGAAATGAAATAAAATAAAATGAGCTGAAATGAATTTATGAGCGCTGGGAGGCTGCTACTGTTCTTTCTTCGTTTTCATTAAAGCCTAGCAAAAGAAGACAGAGAGAAAGGTTAAAAGAATTCTTATGCTTTTGAAAAATTAATTCAAAGTTTTGCTTTAACACCAGCATCGCAAGACAAAAAAGCAAATCTTGGCAAACAATATTCGTTTATTAAAGAATAAATGAAAATCTATGTATGTTTGTGTAGTTATATCGCTGTGGGAGATAAGGTTGTAGCAGTTGGCCAATTTGGCTTTTTAAAAAATTCTCTTCTGTTGGTTGTTTTTTTTATCTATTTAAGTGCTTGACTCTGAGCCTATTTACGGCTCATTTGTCAAGTGTTCTCGTGGGATTTGTGGGTGGAATATGATTGAATATGTAGTGCGTTTGATAAGTGCGTGAGAGTTGTGCTAAAATTGGTGTTAAATCGTGGACTGTATGGGGGGAAGAAAGGAAAAGCAAATTTTAGAACTCTTTTTTTGTTGTTGTCTGTTTGACTTCTCACTCTTGCTTAACTTCTGCAAAAACTTTTTTTCTGTTAATTTGTGGACTGTATGAGGGATGAACAAAAACGAAAGAAATGAGTCCTCAGTTCCTCCAATCGGGATTATAGGCCACTACAAAGAAGGCAAAATTAGAAGAATTTCAATCATACCAATAGCACCACTTAATTTTTTATTTGTACACTTTTCCGTTGTACACCGTATTTCATTTATTTATTTGGTTTTTCTTTACACAATGATTTCCACAACACTACTTTATTATTATTTCTAATTTATTAATTTTACACAGAGAATGACCGACTGCCTCCAATTCAAAAATTAATTATTCAAATTTTTGGAGCTTTAAATCCTCCAGGCGATCAAAAAGCGAATAAAAAGTTAATAAACAAAAAAATCTTAAAGCTAAAAACAACATTAATGTTAAAATATAAAAAAGCTTAATTCTACACGGTAGCGCCTTCTGTTGCCAATTTACCATCGTTTAAACAATCCTGTTTATGGCGCCAAGGATGGGAAGTTTAGACTGTCAGACATAAATTTTTAATAATAAATAATTTTTTTAAGAAGGTTTTTTAATCAAATATTCAACAATTGTTTTTGATTTATAATTATCAACTATTTACTTTTAAAGGCACTATAAAGCCACATTGTGTAAGTACAGTGAGGAGCATAAGTGAGTACATACAGACACACTTAACGTACATATATAATTGGTTAGCTTCTCACACCACTTATGTTGTGTGTATTAATTTTATAAATGAGTGGCAAGACCTTTTCATGGCAATTTTGTTTAATCTTAGAAGGTTTGCCAGAAATCTGGTGAGAGAAAGCCGCCGAAAAAATATTTTTTCATATTTCGTTTTGTTGGGTTTGAGTCGGGGCCTCACGTCTAATAAGCCAACACACTACAGACTAGACTACGTCGACTTCAAGTCATGAAGTACATAAGTACATACATGTACTAATTTATTTATGTTAAAACTTATAAAAATTTGGAAATTCACTGTGAAGTTAATTAAATAATATATATTCAGTTATGCTCTTTATACTATTAACATAAAATAGTATATCGTCTATCGACATTTTGCTTGTTCCCGTACCCATTTATTTAGAAATCGGTCTCATCACTGCATATTAATTTTTAATGAAAATTAGGTTCATTTTCCAACTATTCCAGAGCCCTCTCAGCGAACACACGAGGTCGTTTGTGATCTGGAAAAACAGACGCGAATAAATGACAACAAATTTGGCAGATATTGCTTCAACGAGATGGTCGTTATCAATTATTAAAAATCGGAATTCTCTGTGGGCAGATCGTATTCAATTGCAAAATCAGTTCTATTCTGTTTTAAAGTTGCTTGCGAAACCACGAAAGATATGTTGCAATCATTTCAACTTCGTTGTGAAGCATATTCTTCGGAAGGCGGTAATGCATCACAATGACAATATTTTTCACATTTGTGCATTTGCTTGCATACGCTGACAATATTAACATCATTGAGTGTACCAAACGAAATATTATTGCTGCCTTTAGAGCTACTGCACATAATATAATTAGACATTGCAACCCTTCAGCCATGATTCCAATCTAGCTTCTTACATCAACCAATGAGTGGCAAGACCTACAGTTTAAAGTCGACTCCGAATGACAGCTTTTTGAGACATTTTTCAAGGCAATTTTATCACACTTACACAGAGTTTTTGCCAGAAATCTGCTAAGAGGCAGTCGCTTCAAATTCTTTTATGATTTGTTATTTTTGCTGCTTCTATGGTCGCCGTTCTGCTTAAAATTTTCGATTTCATTTCGGAATGGAAGAAATATCGAATGCTTATCAATTAATGTTGGAACATTTAACAGAAATCGTGTATCAATTTCAATAAGTTCTCCCCTGTCGTTTATATTCCATAATTTCAGTAATTCAATATTAATCATACGCACTAGTGTCCCTTTTGAATTTAATACTTTTCAATTAAATTTTAAATTTTAATTTCATAAAAAATCAGAAAAAAATTCTACTTTTCTACGCTCTAAACAAATATTTGCACAGAAAATAAATCACAAAGAAAAGATTTTCTCAAGTTTCTGTCTTTTTTTACACTGAAGTACGTACTTTGGATTTAAAAGTAAAAGCAAACAAACGCTTGCCATATGCAGTCATAAAGTCAAATGAAGTGCAGAAAAAATATATCGAAAAACAAAGAAGACCTGGTACTTGGATCAGACAAGAAATGCTTTAAAAAAGTACAAGTAAAAAACGAAAATAAAAAAATATGAAAAGAGAACAAAAAACGAACATTTTGTAGCTCATTTGTCGTTTTAACACCAGAGCATATGAAAAACAAAGAAAAAACAAAGAAACAAAAAATGTGAAAATAATAAAAACATACCACATGTTGTAAAACAAAATAACACTTATATTGCAGTACTTATGCTCTTACCATAGTCAAAACAGTGTTTACAGTAGAGGACAAAACGAAACATAACGTCAAACGTAAATATGAAACATTTTATATGGAAATAATTTTCTTGTATGGTGTTGTCGATTCGAAGAGGCATTAGCATGGTGATCATATGATATGAACTGCCTTCAATCTACATAGGGCCTCCCTATAATGTCCCCTCCAAACCTATTCCTCTAACAAATCTTAAGGTGCTGTTCGGTGAATACTCCATCCTGAACGAGGGTTTTTAAAGTCTAGAGAAACTTGTCAGAACAACGGTTATAAAACACAGGTTATATTCTTGGATATTCAGAAGTGCGACTCAAATCTGCTTTTATTGACTCAAACATTTTTGGATAATGAAGAGTTTGTGCCACTATTTACCTGCCACTTCGTTGAGTACACCTATTCAAATATCTGTCGCCAGCTCACAGAAATGTTCTTGCCGCATCAGCGAAGTAAAAGCTTCGATCTTCGTAAGCTTATTTACATAAGCGTCATCCTGTTTTCCCTACTTAACTAATTCAGTTCATTGCCATGCAATCTTCAATTTAACCTGATAAGAGCCATGTGTTCGGATAGCGTGCGGACTGCTGGATAACATTGCTATAACCCGTTCTTGGCAACTTTTATTCAAGTTACATTGAGGACATCTTTCGAATGCATAGACATTTGCTTGGTAGATACCTTCAAGTGTTACCATCGGCTCTAAGTATTTTATTCTGTGACCAACAACTTCCGCTTCTGTGCTAATAATCGTCCTTGATCCATTTGTAAACCATAAAATAGTCTCCCCTTTTAAGATAGTAGTCAGCTTCCAGAGTACAAAATCCCTTTTTGTTACTAAGTTTCGTTCGAAGCACTTCCCAAAATTATAGAGTTACTGGTTCTCTGCAGGGGACAGTTAAGGAGAGCTTTAAGCCACTCTTGAATTTGGTGGTGGACTTGTCTCCCATTATCCTAACTATGGTCTCCAAAGCTACGCTCTTCACTACTGTGACCAAGGGAATGAAATCCAACATAGCATCCAGATCCGCTGTAGGACAGACTTTTATTTCTCCTATTATACTAAAACACTATACAACATGTTATCCGACTTCGTTTGATCTGCTTTTAGATTCGATATGCCTGTATTGACAATGTATCCATAGGTAGTGCAAGTCTTTTGCAACTCATTATGGCATGTCGGGCCTCTTCTGAAATGTTCTATATATGAGCCCTTTATTTCAATTTAGGTTAGGTTAGATGGCAGACCCCATAGAAGGTAGAGGTCCCTCTTACGCCAGCACTTAGGCCCATTGTGATACCATAATTTATTCAACCCATTCCCCTAAGAAAACCATCCCGAGTCCAAAAGAAATGCAGGGTACTGACACATGTGGTGAATGACGGAATCCTTCTCAGACCGAAAGCTCTTGCAGAAGTCATTAGACGGGATGAAGTGTCCTTCGGCATGAGTACCAAAAAGATGGCGGCCCGTAAGGATCGCCATTGTGCGATGGATGGCCATGCGAATCAAAGACAGATGTACAGACGACAGACGCTCTTATCCATACGTGTTTAGCAGTGTCTGGCAAAATTGCATATACTGACCGATACCGGCCAACTCATGGTCAACTCGTCAGCAATGTAATTTCCAACGATGTCTCGGAACCCTTATATCGGGTGAGCCATCTATCGGTTTAAATTTGAAACATCGGTTATATCGAATCTGGCAATACTTATGTCATTCTATTCTGTAACAAAATTCAGTATATTATCTCCACGGAATGTAATGAATCGATTTACGCTGGAGTAACGTTGGGATTTATTAAAAATTTATTTCCAAAACAATTACAATTTGTGTCGGAAATTGCACGATAATGTCGTACAAAATTTGGTCGCAGAAAAGGACCAACAGTGCCTGGTATACGCAAGTTTATTTCTAAAGTTCGTGAAACTGATTTCATTGCTGATGTGCTAAGACGTGAGAATGCTTGTACACTGCGTACGAGCCGAAAATATCTCAGCTGTGGCTGAGAGTGTGCGTGAGAATCCATCAACATATCTAACGTAATGAAGAGCAGATTTGTTCCTAATTGTTTTTGAGTCATTCTACAGAAAAACCACAGGCTTGAATTACATAGGCATTGGGAGAGGAGACAATTTGCTGTTTACTACCATAATTGTGGCAGCCAGCTTAGAGTCAAATGATTTCCTATCCCTAAAAGGCGTATGTTCTCAAATTCTTTCTTTATTTTAATCTTCAGTGTGGAAAATTATGTATAGTACTCGTCGCATATGAGCAACAATGGATAGAAAAAAGAGAACTCCAACAGAGAAATGAGAGAAAATGTAAAATATTTGTATTTGTAAGTTAAATGGAACATTTTAGCATCAATAGCTGGCTGTACTTGTATCCCATGAATACATATGTATGTATATAGGAATATAATTTCTCTTTTCATATAAATATTATGCATGTAAGTATTTATGTATGTACATAAATATTAAAAGTTTATACAACAATCTGTAAATACATGCATATACTTACGTATGTAAGTTTGTATGTATGTATGTTTTTTGTAGTATATTTTCATAATAACAAGTATTAAGACAGGAAATATGTATTCTTTTAAAAGTATGTTGCTTTGTATCATATTTATTATAATTTTAAATTTTTTCTCCTCTATTTGGATACCTTTTATGGTTCCACAGTCTTTAAGTTAACAAGTTTTATTTATTGTTGTATTACTTTTGCTAGTTTTTGGTACCTTTTGTACTTATATCGCGTGCATATTAAACTTCAAATGATTTGTTTTTTTCTCGGTTGTATGTTGTGGCTTGTCTTTTTAAAAAAACTTTCTTTATTATCTGCTTCCTTTCGAGGTTCTGCATTATGACAGACATGTAAGTGAGAATAGAACAGACATCTACTGAACATTTTTTAATACGAGTATTTTCTATGAAACCAATCTATGCTACTCCTGAAAAATAACAAAACTAGTCAACAGTAAAGTTCTGGAAGTTATCAGACTGGTAGTAGTAATAGTTGTCGCCGTAGTGTAGTAGGTAGTGTGCTGGTTTATTAGACATGAAATCTCGGTTAAAACTTCAGGGCAGATATCTCCAAAAAAACTTTAAATGCCGTGCTATTTCCAAAGATATCTCTATATTCCCGAACTAATATAGGAGTTATCTATAAATTATACGAAGGAATCCGAGGAATTCTCGGAATTCATGGTTAAGAACGAACGAGGACAGTACTTTCCTTAGGGACATAATCGCAGTCTGGCTCTCTAGTAAATCAAGAGATTTTCAGGGAAAATCCCACCAAGTTCTAGTTTTATAGTAGGCAGTGTGTTGAATTATTAGACGCGAGGGCTCGGTTCAAATTCCTGATTAAACATTTCCAACAAAACAAAAATAATTGCGACTTCCTGCTGAGAGTATCTGGCAAAAACTCTGGGTATAAATGAAATTGTTATTGAAAAGTTTCTCGAAAATCTGTCGTCTATGAGAAGGTAGATTGCGATCTAGACTGACGGGTTGTAATGGCCAATTATGTATGTATGTAATAGTAGTATTTTTTAGCTGCTTAAGGACTATCGATATCGGTAACTATGGTTTGACAGCTAAGAATGTCAAACCAATGTGTTGACATTTTTCTACAGTAATGTTTGGCAAGCCATTATGAATCGTTTAACATTTGAACATAACATACATACATATAAACATAATTGGTCACTACAACCCTTCAGTCAGGATTACGACCTAGCTTCTCACACCACTTATGTTGTGTGCGTTAATTTTATACATGAGTGGCAGGACCTACAGTTTAAAGTCGACTCCGAACGACAATTTTTTGAGAAGCTTTCCATGGCAATTTTATTTACTCTCACCGTAAATTACAGATCGCACAAGTTTAATAGACAAACGATCGTCACATTTTTACTGATGGGGAGAAAAAAATCTTATCTTACTTATTAAGTTTATTTCTTGTTAAATGACTACGCCAATAAGAAAAATTGCCATGTTTAAAGCGAAGTCAATAATCAAACCGTTGAAATTTATTATTTGTAGCGAGGTGTGCAAGGAGATAACTTTCCGGTGAACAGCGAGAGCCATCGAACTTTGGCAACAGATTTCTAAAAATTAATCAGTTCAACATTAATGATATTTTGTTTCAATTAGACGACACAATTTACCAAACAGCGGGTTTGATAAACAATTTACTGCAAAATTAATTCGGTAACAACGTTCCATCCAAAATTAATTCTTTTCAGTGGCCCTCTCGGCAATAAACTGGCAACTCTTAGTATTGGTAGTCAATATTTAAGCCTCCATTGATGCTATACGGCCAGATTTATTCGGGGAAGCAGGCAAAAATTGAACTGATCGAATGTAGTGTAGTGTATATGACAGAAATGATATATAAAAAGTAAATGCCATGAAAGTATCTGTAGTATTTTTATCTTGTATTATCATTTTAAGCTAAGCTCGCAAAAGGCACCCTTTTCATATATCCTCAAGTTTATAAACTGATCCACCAAATTCAGAACTCAGTCGTATTGAAAGGTACTGGGTGTTATTAAAAAATATACCAGTTTTTATTTGTGATGATTTTTAAAATTCAAACGTTGAAAAACCATTGGACAACTTTCAGAAAGTGAATTACAACTCCTGAACATATCACGAATGTTTTTATATGTATTGGGTCTAACCTTAAACCTTTCCTATCTTTAAATTTCAATAAATTATTAGTTTAAAATGATGATGACAATTCCTTTAGACGTATGACATAAAATCGTTCAAATGTTCGCCACGGATTTTCTGTGTTTTGCATACACCTGCGACTTAAGAAAATCTAATTAGAAAGAGAGTCGAATGAGGTCAAATCAACACCTCCTATGTCTTCAAAATATCAATGTGACACAAGTTGTGTTTGCTTAAGTATACATTCAGCCATAAACGGACATAATTTTTAATAATTTTTAATAAACATGGAGCAGTTGGTAACTGCCACATTCGCTATGGTCGACCATAGTTGGCAATTTGGCAAAACAAACTGAATAAATGACAACTAATTTAACAGATGAAGCTTCAACAAAATAGCAAGTTAGCAATTGTCAAAGTTCGGAAGATCCGATATATAAAGTGGAAATAGGTGAGGATAGGGTCACTTAAAATGCTCGCAGGATTCAAGTTTGCTTACGGCTCATAACAGCCAGCAATATATAATTCCGGGAAATATTGTGGAGTCAGAAGCTCTGTATGTTGTGGGAATGAAAATTCATGCAAAGTTTGGTGTAACCAATGTACTATTCAGGTGTCGAGAATAGTCTATGTTTTTTATGGCTTTGGAAAAACTGCATCCCTCCACCTGATTTCTTTAATATTTCCGCCGCTTTCATTGCTGGAAGACGCTTTAAACCTCTCCAATTCGCTAGTTAACTAGAATTGAATGCAATTAGTTTAGTAAACGGTTTTAAAACGTTTGCCTACTTGATTCTTACTCTGCATTTTTCATTTCATTTAACTTCCCGTCACCCTTTTCATCCTCCTCTAAAAGAATCCTTGAAACAGCCCTATTTTTATTCAATTTTTCTACTTTTCTACTCCTTTTTTTTTTGTAAAATAATGAAAAATGTGCATGTCCTTGTTTAATGTATAAATACAAATACAAATAAAAGACAACAAATTTACTTTAAACATTCAATTATGGAACGTGTCATTTAGTCGTGCTATTGCTGTCACTAGAAACGACTTGACAATCATAAATAATTACTTTGCAGTGACACATTTAAAGGCGTAAGAAATGAAAATGAAAAGGAAGAAAAAAATTTAAAATAAAATTTCAGACGATACAGGACCTACAAGTCTATCTAGATAGAAAGAGAGAAAGAGAGAAAAAAAAAGAAGGATAATCGCAACGAAACAAAAGGTGGAGGAATACATTTAAATTGCAATTTATGCACGTATTAAGAGAGGTGACGTGTTATACAAGTTTAAAGGAAATAAATGACAGAGCAAATAAAGTATTTTACATTCTGTATGGCAAAAGGGCATATTGTATGTACTTTCAACTATAAAAGGATGTAACTGTTTAGACATTAAAAACATAAAAGGATAAACAAATATTTTGTTGGATGCCATGTGAAAGATTAAAAGGATTAGAAAGGCGATAAAAAATATCAATAAAAGTGTTTTACGATGTAACATAATTACTGTTAGAATATCTGCGACACGTCATCTTCAGTATCGAAATATGAGGTCTTCCAACAGGACTTCCCAACTATGACAGTGGATAAAGGCCAGCTTGTTGAAGCTACATTTGTCAAATTAGATTTCATTTATTTAATCCGATTTGCCACATTGAAGTCGCCATAGTCTATAGTAGGTAGACCACGAAAAGTTTCTCAAAAAATCTGTCGCTCGGCGTCGTCCTTAAACTGTAGGCCTCGTCTCTTGTGGATAAAATTAACACACACAACATAAATGGCGTAAAAAATCCTGACTTAAAGATTGTAATAACCAATTGTGTATGTAGTTTTGCCACAATACCGTTGATGACCATAGACAACGATGTGGGTCAGCTAAATGGGCACTGAATTAGATGGAAACTGAACCTAATTTTCATTGAAAAAATTTTCTTTAGACATGAGGCCGCATGGGTACGCGAACAAACAAAATTGTCAAATATACGATTCCAATTCACATGAGATCCCAAAGCGTCTAATGCATTTATTTGCTGTGTTTGCTGTTCTTTGAGAACGACTTTGACCAGGTTATCCTTGTCAGGAGCGAGGACTATATGTCGATGATCACCAACTTCTTTCTAACGAAGTCGCCGTAGTCTAATAGATAATGAGTTGGCTTATTAGACTTGTGCTCGTTGTTCCAATCTTAGCCCAGATATCTCGTATACAATGAAGCATGAAAAAATATTTTGTAGAGGACTTCCTCTCAGCAGTCGCATTGTAAAAAGTCTGAGATTGAAATTGTCATGAAAAGTTTCTCGAAAATTTGCAGTTCGGAAACGACTTTAAACTGTGTATACCGCCACCAATGGTAAAAAAATTAACGCACAAAACGTGGATGGTATAAGCAGCTAGGTCGTAATCTTAACTAAAGAAATGTAATAACCAATTAAGTAAGAAAGTATGTGAGGACACCAATGGCATGTGGTTTCAACTCATACCACATTGGATATTCTGCAAAATTTGAGGATATAGTCGTGCATTTTAACTGGTTGGACTTTTTCTTGGGGGTTTTTTTAAGTCGCAGATGTAAGGGAATAAGCAACAAAGTCTTATTTATGCGCCAGAGCCAAGTTGTATTGAACATTTCAAATGGGCTTCAAACAAAGAAGCCTTGGCGGATATTTGAGCGGCAAGTAATAGCATCAATAGGTCTTTCAAACGAATAAAAAATTTCAATGATATCGTACATGCATACATACATACTACATAATTGGTCATTACAACCCTTCAGTCAGGATTACAACCTAGGATTTTACACCACCTATGTTGTGTGTGTTAATTTTATACATGAATGGAGGGAGCTACAGCTTTTTTTAAGAAACTTTTTCATGTAAATTTTAATTTATTCTCAGAGGTTTTGCCAGAAATCTGCTGAGAACCAGTCGCCGAAGAAATATTTTTTCATATTTTCGTTTTGTTGGAGATGTCTGACCTGGGCTTTGAAGCGTGGCCTTTCGTCTTATAAGCCAACACACTACCTACTAGACTACGGCGACTACATTATGTTACGAACACTTTGTTTTATTTAAATTTGAAAATACATACATACATACATAATTGCTCATCACAACCCTTCAGTCAGGATTACGACCTAGCTTCTCACACCACTTATGTTGTGTGCGTTAATTTTATACATGAGTGGCGGGACCTACAATTTAAAGTCGACTCCGAACGACAGTTTTTTGAGAAGCTTTTCATGGCAATTTTATTTACTCTCAAAGTTTTTGCCAGAAATCTGCTGAGAGGAAGTCGCCGAAGAAATATCTTCATATTTTCGTTTTGATGTCTGACCTGGGATTCGAACTCGGGCGTTCAGTCTAATAAGCCAACACACTACCTACTAGACTACGGCGACCTATTTGAAAATATGTTGAACTTAATCAAAGACCCTTTATTTTTTATCCTATAAATCTGGAAGATAAAAAATTTAAAGTTTCTAGACAGATCACGTAGAACTTGAAAGTTCTTAATTCAAGACGACCTGAAACCCACTAAAGTTTGTTCAAAAAACTATGTGAGTGTCCTGTATTCCTACGTGGAGTAACAAAACTGGGTTACACAGGCTATGTCCAGTAAAACAATGTGAATACAATTGCACAAAAATTAATGCTTTTTTAACGACATTTCTTTGATATTAAGTTTCATTACAGATAAATACAAAATAGAGTTGCAAAAGCGAAAGAAGAAATAAAGAAAAAAATAAAATAACAACACAGAATAAAAGATTTGCTACAGGACATCTTCTTGGATTACAACTTAAGTGAGTGTGATTGAACTCGAAAGCTGGAAAACTGATAAACTTAAAACGTTCGGCGACAATTGTAGACAAAAAATAAATACAAGTGTTCTCGTTTTACTTTTCTTTTCTCCTTCCTTTCTTTTCAATTCTTTTTTTCTTCGGTTTGTTTCGTTTAACTCGACAATGTTTAATCATTTAAAAGAAGTTTTCTTTTCGTTCGAAAGTATTTTGACTTTTAATTAATTTTTTAAGAAGAACTTAAAAAAAGGTATTGAATACACAATTTCCGTTTATCAATAGAATTCAAATGAAATCAAAAGAGATTTTTATATTTTCGTAATTGTATTGTAAATTTCGTGAAATTAAGTTGGAATAGATTAGGTATAGTTCATGGAAAATTAAGAATTTCTTCTCCTATAAGAAGCGTATTGTGTCGACAAAAATTTTTCTCTAAACACACAGCCTCTACATGAGCGTATTTGCGTTAGATTTGAGTCCAAAAAGCTCTGCTTCTGCAATTTTTCGTATTCCAATCAATTACAGAACTTCTGCAGAAGTTATGCGCCGGTATGACACGTCTTTCGGCGTGCCTGTCACATGAGCAGTGGCCCATAAGAATAGCTATTCAGCTATGGTTGCCATGCAATTTAAGCATAGAAACGTGTCGGTTCTTATCTCTTCTTATCCATAAGTCTCCAGTAGAGACTAGCAATATTTTACGTACCGCCTTCCTGCTAACGAGATTAAGCTTCCCTGTAAAAATTGTGGATAATATTCAAATTAACTCAAGAAATAGGAACTCGTATGGCTTATAACATGTCGAAGATTGCGAGCTCCGTACCGACTCTTATCAGCTTGTCAGCAGTGCTTTTTCCCTATGTCTTAGAACTTATATAAGAGTTACCTATAAATTATACAAAATTCCTTGGAGAAATCCTGGGAATTCAAAGCAAAGGTAGACGTAAACACTACGTTCGTTAGGGACTTAATGACAGTTTGTATGTCTGAATAAATCGAGAGACTTTCAGGGAAAATCCCACCAACTCAATAAACTTTGTGTCGTTTTCAAAATAGCCATGAACTGTGTCGGGAAAATACTGCAACCTTCATAAATGCACTGAATTCCTTCAAATGCTCAATTGTCTCTGATTTGTCGGTACAATACTTTTCTTTAACGGCGCCCCATAGAAAATAGTTCAACGGTGTCAAATCGCAGCTGTTTGGCTGCCAAATGACATCACCATTTCGGCTATTAAACGGTCATCAAACATTTGACGTAATAAATCGATTGTGGCATGAGATGTGTGGTAAGTATCATATCAATACCATGAAGAGCGGGTACAAAAAACTCGGGTATCATGGATAAATGTCTCCATTTACCGTAATGGTTGCGCCGTTCTTATTTTCACAGAAATATGGCACAATTATGCCTCCATTCCACAAGCGAAACAAATAGTCACTTGTAATGGGTGCATTGGCTTCTGCAAGACCATGTGTGGGTTTTCTGAGCTCCAAATACTTATTAACGTACTCACCAATATGGAAATGAGTTTCAGACGAAAAGATGATTTTTTTTTGGAAATATGATGTTTTTGCTTTGGAAATAAATTTCCTGTAAATCCGAAAGTTGCTCAAGCGTAAATTGATTCATTAAGTTCAGTGGAGATAATCTACTCAATTTTGTGACATAAAATGACATAAGTATTGCCAGATTCGAAATAACCGATAGTTGAAATTTAAACCGATATATGGCCCACCCGATATGTATATTGCTTTGTTTGGAGCTTGACGCTGTATATAATTTAAATATTTAGAGATTCCAAGAAGAATTATTTTTTATTTGTTGAAAATGAAACAGTTTTCCAAACATAAAAAGAGAAAAAACAAAAAAATGGTTTCTGTAGTCATGTGAATCTGGCCGTTTTAATGCATTTGATCGACAAACAAAAAAAAAAACTTCATTCAAATATTAATTTAATTGCGCCTTTTTTATTCACACTTGAATACAATCTTTTTTTCCTCTTTTTTGTCATTATTTTCGTTGCTCGATCTTTGTTGTCACAATATTTGGTCAACACAAATATTAAATAAATACTCACGGACACATACACACATTCGGATATGTACAGGTACAGATATAAACATACAGTGTTGAACACTTTGTTAATTTAAAGGCAACAGGAGAAAAAAAAATAACAGAGGCAATGGAAAATTAAGAGTAAAAAATAAAAGAAAAAAGTTGCCTCAAAAAATCCTTGTAGCCACCGTGCCTTTCATATGCCGTTCTTATGGAAACTTTCCATTCGCCAATAAAGTCTATGGAATATAACGTCATATTCATCATGCACATCATCATCATCAGGCAGCAACAGCAGCAGCATAGCCGTCCATGTTGTTCGTGTTGGTGTTGTGTCGCTCCTGCCCATCATGTCTCTGACAAATTTAAACAGTCATAGCAAACATGAGTTTCTTTTTTATTTTCCGTTTCTTTTTTTGTCCATCACACATATGAATGTTTGTGGATATATGTATGTATGTGTGTGTGTGATATGCAGAATATGTCATATTTATATACAGTTACATATCAACATACGTATGTACATATATAATACATATGCTTCCAAAGATACAAACTTATAAAACAAGATATGTAGACTTTTGTCTCTGTGTCACTCAGTGTGTGTGTTTGCGTGTGTGTGTGTATGAGTCGCTTTTATGCAAATAATAAAAATGTACGAGGCAAGAATTAAGTGGCTGGTGATAACGTAAAACAAAAATGGAATGGGAAAATAAAATTTTCAACTCTTTAATTCGTTTTCTGGTTAAATTCAAGTCACAGTTTGATTGATGTATTGATTTTCTTAATGCCAACCAACTGTATTCGGATTGGTTGGGAGTCAGGGAAAAGGCTTTTAATTAAACAAGTACAACTTTAACTGAATGGAAATGAAAATTTAATTTAAACGCTCAATGATATGGCACATTACACTTAAACTGTTAACGATTTTCTGAGAATTTTTTGAAGAAAATTTTCAAAGAAATTAAGCAAATAACTGGTAACAGGAATCAATTTTTTTTCTCAATCTTTTATTTTCTGCATCCAAAAAAAGATTTAAAATTTGTCAAACACGCTTGCGTGGTATTGCGTCAAACGTTTGATGGCCGTTTAATTAGACGAAATGGTAATGTCAATTGGCCGCCAAGAAGCGGAGATTTGACACCGTTGAACTATTTTCTGTAGAGAGCCGTTAAAGAAGAGTATTATGCCGACAAACCAGAGACAATTGACCATTTGATGTCTAATAATCGTGATACCATTGCCGAGATCCGACCTCATACACTCGAGAAAGTGCACGAAAATTGGTATTATCGAATGGGATACTGTGGGGACAGCCGCGGCATACATATGAATGAAATAAGATTCCGTTTCTTAACGGAACAATTGCATTTCATGACAAAAAAATAAATTTGGTAAAATTTCAAACCGTTTTTGATTTTATTGGATTTTAAAATTTAAACTTTTAAATGTCCCACAGTTTATATACTTCTAATAACCAATTTCTCAAGGAAATTCGGATCATTTAAAGGTAATCGTCGGAACTTGTACTGCTGTTGATAGTACCGATATGGAATAGTACCAATACGGAACAAAACCGATACGGAACTCAATTAGACTAGGTATTCTCCTCTCGTTTTATAGACAGAATCAACTTAGTTGGCAGCAAAAGAGTACTTTTAATATTGCTATACTCTTTTGAACTTCGGTGAATAAGAGCAGAATCACTTGTCCACCCATTACTTACATACATTCATACAAACATAATTGGTCATTACAACCCTTCGGGCAGGATTACGAATTAGCTTCTCACTCCACTTACGTCGTGTGTGTTAATTTTACACAGGAATGGCGGGACCTACAATTTAGAGTTGAAATCGAACGACAGATTTTTGAGAAGCTTTTTCGTTGTGGAATTTTTTATTTTACTCTCAGAGTTTTTGCCAAAAGACTGTTGAGAGGAAGTCACGAAGAAATATTCAGTTTTAAATTTCGTTTTGATGGAGATGTCTGACCTGGGGTTTGAATCGTGGCGTCATGTCTTATAAGCCAACACACTATCTAGTAGGCTACGACGACAATATCAACAAACAGCATCACTTATTTTCCGCTTGACCTTCATTGTGTAAGGCTAGGATTTGATCGTTCATCCTGCCTGTTATCTGAAATTTGAAAATTTTAGTGAGTTTTTCTTGTCTCCATAACTTATTTCTGGGGTGAAGAAAACTACTTTATGGAACTTGACCAGTCTTATTTATTTGGAAAGCGTATAAAAATTAAAAAACTTGGAGCAAAGTGTAAAGAGCTAAGAGGACACTGTTGGAATATGAATATTTTTATAAAAAATTCTGTGTTTCATTACAAAAATGCCTGACTTATATACCCATTCTTTTGTCAATCGCAAATTTCTTGTGGATAAGAAAAATTTTTAAATATTTTGCAAATCATTAAAATTCAAATTAAAGTTTTCCAACTGAGTTTCTTATTCAGATTCTCAAAAATCTTAAGCAAGCATGGCTTTAATCATTTCGTTAAGCAATTAATGCAAAACCAATTACAAATTGATTTTAATTTTCATTTGCGTACACACAAATACACAAATACACACAAAAACAACTTTTTAATGCGAAAACTTTCTAGACTTTAAACTCTGTTGGTAAATATTGGATTTTTCCTAAACTAATAAACGTTTCCTTTCAAATTGTTTCCTTTTTTGTTTTGTTCTTGGCGGGAAAATAACAACAACAAAAACAGCAAAAACAACATAAAGTATATAATTTTAATTGTTTTCATCAACTCTTAACTACGCCTACATCTTTTAAGCTGTTCGCAAAACCTGCCACCCCTGCCACAGAGAAAGGTTTAAAAGGGTACAAGGAAAACAATTACAAATAAACGGAAAACAAAAACAGCAAATAGCACTTGAAAATTTCCCTGCTTCTTCTTTATCGATATTAATGAAAATTATCATGATTATAAAATGGAAAATTAAGCCAAAAAATACAGAAGAAAACTTTGCTAAGACTGGGGCTGTAAGGCCTGCTTTCCTTAAGAAAAATATGAAGAAAAAAAATTTGTTTGAAAATTTTTGTGAGGAGAACGGGAGACAACAAGATTAACTTGACTCTTGTGTTGAGTCTATAACATTGATTTTAATGGGCCTCTTAAAGGCTGGCATGGGAACAGGAAAATCAAGTCAAGAACGCTGAACGTAATAAAGCAAAAAAAAAAAAAAAAATGGAAGAAAACGGCTTTTAAACCGGAAGGAAGTATTGTATTGTATAGAAAGGAAATATTTAGAATATAAAGGAATTTCATGTTTTCCTTTATTTAACTCGTTATTTTCTTTTTCCTTTTTATTATAAAATGATTATCTTTTGAAATAGTATGGAATGAAATTAAATTAAATTCTTAAAGAGTTTTGTTCAAATTTTTTTTTTGTTTTTTTAATCTTTTTATTAAACCGTTATTATATCCCTTTTTAGTTGATTTGGGGTAAGGAAAGTTTATTATTTCTTAGAGTAGTTGGTGTTTTATTGCAGTTTTTTTTTAATATAAAAAAGAGATTTCGTCTTTTAAATGTCATATTTCCGTTTCCTGTTGATAAGTTTAATTTCCAGACTTTTTTTCGTTGTTTAAATTGTATTAATTATCGCTGAATTTCATTCTTATTGGCAATGCGTAGTTGAGTATATAAGCGGTGGTAATTAACTAAACGAATATGGAATTGAAGTCGCCACGTGTTGGCTTATTAGACGTGAGGTCACGCTTAAAACTCTAGGTCAGACATCTCTAACGAAAAGTAATAAAGAAAAAGAAAATATTTTTTCGGCTACTACCTCTCAGCAGATTTCTGGCAAATACTCTAAGAATAATGAGAAGTGTCTCAAAAGCTTGTCGACTTTAAACTTAACACACAGAACTAGGGTGTTGTAAGAAGCTAGGTTGTAATCCTGACTGAAGGATCGTAATGTAAAAGTATGTATGTATAATGGATTGTCAAGTAGTGAATTAAATAAATTTGTTTTAAACAATTTCCGTGGAGTACAATGGTTCATTAACGATTTATTAACAAATTGCAGAATGCATTCGCCGCTATATTTATATTTGGAACGCTCTTTCTGCAGAAGTTTCCCCTGTCACTTACAACATAAACGGATTTAAATCTAAATTCCATTAGCACAATTTCTTTTTTTCATTCTCCCACAACCTATTTTGCTTGAGTAGGGACAATTCGCTGAGGGTTGGTTGTAAAAAACTGACACAAATTTGAAGTTAATTCAACTTTAATTGTTAGTTTTACCACCTTGGCCCCACGTCTAATAAACCAACATACTACCTACTAGACTACAGGGACTTATAGTAGTTATAGGGTAGTAGAACACTGCCCACATTGCGGCGGTGCTCTTATGAGCCAATAGAGTTTGATATCCTGTTGGTAATAATGAGCACCAGAATCTTGTAATGTAATGAGCACCGGAATCTTCGAAACAGACTTCCGGACACCGCTAGAGAGTATTTCTAATAAAGTCAAGTATTTCCTGCAACACCTTAAAAAACTGGGATATTTGAATGATTCCTATTGCCATTTGAACATAACCATTTTTTGTTTTTTAAATTATCGTAAAACTTGTTTAACTTAAAAAAACTGGAATAAGGTTTGCCGAAATACTCCGAAGGTGGGCTCGTAAATTATAAACTTGGGTTCATAAATAGAACTAATGTTCCCTTTAGAAGTATCAAGTAAAAGAAATCAAGCAAAATAAAATGAAAGGAGACTGAGTCTTCTTCTCTGCTGCTCATGCAGAAATAGTTTCCTAGGTGACCAAGACCAATTCGCCGCGCTTATATGGCGATTGAGCAATGCCCTGTAATCACTCCAACGACCATAATAAGTTTGAAGTTTTTGCAGACTTACAAACGGCCTTCTATTCTATTTTGGCCAAATAGAATCTCTCTGCTTATATCTTAAGTTGCCCAGTCGGCAGCTGTAGCCTTAAGACACACCACTTGTTTGAATCCAAGAAATACTTAATATAATGAACAAAATGAGAGGAGACTGTGTCAAGTTGGTAACTTAAGAGGGCAATACAGTTTTACGATACATATACAATCCTTGCAGAAATCATAAGCAGCTAAGCGGAGTCTCTGCACATGCCTACACAATATGAAATGGTTTGTAGGAACAGATGTACTAAGAGAGTATAAGCTTTAATTTTCTATTTAAATGGTGACTTTTAAAACAAAATCAATTAAATTTTATTGTGCAGTTTATTAAAATTATAACAATAATTTGATTATATATTGCAACTACCATAGTTATAATACGTATGTATTTCCATTTGATGATTTTAAAAACGTATTAAATTTTATTGCATTTTTTTTTTAACAATTCTCATCAATGTTGTGTTCATTGTATAGAAAACTGTACCCAATATCACAGACAATATTTCGTACACTTCATTAAATTTAATTGAAACAAACGAAAAATGATTTTCATTTTGGCAAGAGTTGATTTCATGAAGCAGAAAATCTTTTAAATCCATTACGCTCTTCAACCATAATAATTTCCAAATTTTGCGCACAGAAACTCATTATTCGGGTACGAAAAGGATGCAAATGGAAAACAAAATGGACAATATGTGGTAGGTATACAACGACTACAAGAGATGTATACTGGGGCATGGAATGAGATGAGATAAACGATATTTAAGTTTAGTAAGGGAGAATCCAAAGGCGTAAGCATAGCTAGCTTGATGTAGGGTACGGTTTAAAAGCTTTTTGCATTCCTATTAATAGATATTGGATTTCAACAAAATACAACAAATCGGTCTCCATCACATTACGCACAATAAGCGGCAATCAAACAGCCGGCAAACAATTCACATCACATATTTAAAAACTCTTTATCCTCTGCCTGAATTCATTCACATGATTTTGTTTGTTTTTATTTTTATTTCCCATTCGTTTTCGCCCACTTTATTTTATTTCTTTATTGTGTATGTTCAGCCGATATTTGAGCACCAGATATTGCCTGCGTTTTTTTGGGATTTTTTTTCTTCCTTATAAACTTTATGTTTGTATGAGCAAATAATCGTAATACTTTGGCTTTTTGCCAAAAAAAAAAACGTTGGCTTAAAAATTCAAAATAAACTCATAATACAAGCAAATAAAAACGAGAAGAGCAGAAAACGATTCAATAGCCACAACTGCACTCGTATAAGTAAAAAATAATAGAAAAATATAAATAAACGCAGTCATACTCATACTCATGCATATAGAACGGAAACTTTATTATCATTATTATGTCTTGGGTAACGGAGGAGTAAAAAATAAAAGAAAAACAAAAAAGAAAAAATTGAAAACATTTCAATTCACTTGAAATATTCATACACATAAAGTCGTTCGTCCGTCTGTCTATCAATACAAGTATGGAAAAAATATGTGCAGCATTTATTTATGTGTGTGTCCTTGAGAAACACTTAAGGAAATATAATTAAAAGCGACTTCCTCAAAAGAACAAGTCCAACAAAAGGGAATAGAATCAGTGTAAATTTAAATTGGTGGCTTAGGTTTTTAATCAAGCACTCAAAGAATTTGGAAGGACACCCTTATAAGACACATATGATACCACAATTTTTCGTCGTTACCTTATCTCGAAGAAGAAGTCGCCGTAGTCTAGTAGGTAGTGTGTTGGCTTATTAGACATAAGTCCACGGTTCAAACACCACGTCAGACATCACAACGAAAATATGAAAATATTTCTTCGACGACTTCCTCTCAGCAGATTTCTGACAAAAACTCTGGGAGCAAATAAAATTGCCATGAAAAGTTTCTCAAAAATCTATCGTTCGGAGTCGACTTTAAACTGTAGTTACTTTTACCCATGTATACAATTAACACACACAACATAAGTGGCGTGAGAAGCTAGGTCGTAATCCTGGCTGAAGGGTTGTAATGGCCAATTATGGATGTATGTGATATGACCTTATCTCGGGACTACAGGAAACTTTTGAAGAGTTGACACAGACTGCCAATGTTAATACGCAACAGTTTCCTCAGATCATCTAGACGCTAGACGTAAAGATGCCTTTTTCTCCTACGGCATAATGCTGGCCATATGCCAATAGGGCACATGCTCTTCTTCCTTTTCTTAACCTCTGCAACTTCTGCAAAAATCGTTAACTAGGTGTCCAAGACAAATTCACCTCACATATGTGCCCATTAAGCAATACCCTGTAATGACTCCAACAACCATAATGAGTTAGGAGTTTTAGTTTTGGCCAGATTTTCTATGTCTTTCTGCCTACAATCGAAGTCGCCCATTCAGTATTGAGAGAATCCATTAAAGAATTGTCCAGCTATGGCCTTTTTTGAATAAGAGAAATACTAAATATTTAATGAACAAAATGAGATGAGAGTGTATCGAGAGTTGGAGTTCAACATTAGTAACTTAAGTGGGCAATACAATCTCGCAATCTATATACAATACCTGCAGAAGTCATAAGCAACTAAATGGAGTCTCTCCATTTAGTGGGAACATATTGAATAAAAGATTAATTTCAAAAAAATTTATTCGTCCACTTTCTTTAGGTCAGATCAGTCTTAAAATGGTGCAAAGCTTCCGCGACAGTTTATTCCGGGCGTTGAGTAGCATGCAATTAATTTTAGACCTGAAGTTTGCTTCAAAAAGCGATTAGATTGCTATTTGCCTATCTAAGAATATAGAAATACTATAGAAATACTAGGAAGGAGATCCCTTACTCATGATCATTTTCGTAGTGCGATTAAGGTCCATTATTTGTCGCTATTAACGGGAAACGAAGAGACGAATACAATCGAAAATAATACACAATTCTACACAATTATCAATTTAAAATGTCCTGTGCCCAACTTCCATGCTAGACAACCAGTTTTTCCTGCTTGGATTTCGAAAGTGAAATCCTCTACGAAGATTAGGTTCAGACATTGTTTAATAAACTAGAGTCCAACTTTGGCGATCATCAGATTGAACAGAGAAGTTCCCAGTGGACAAATAGGCCTGAATGACTTATAGTCTGTTGGCTTATTACACGGAAGCCCTCGGTTAAATACCCGGCTTAGACAATTTGAACAAAACAAAATTTGAAAACAATATTTCTATCTGCTATCTCCCAGCAGTTTTTAGGAAAAAACTCTGAGAGTAATTAAAATTGCCATGAAAAGTTTATTAAATGTGTCGCTCAGAGTCGATGTCAAGGTATAATTTCCTCCACTTATGGATAAATTTTTCACACACAACAGCTATGGTGTGAGAATATAAACGTTGTAATTACGAAGTAAGTGAATTAAGTCCACCGGAAGGCAACAGTTTGTTTGCATTTCGAATATAGAAGGATTCTTCATCAAAAAAATTTTTGAGAGCAATTCAAGACGAGTTCTCAGAAGAGGACGTTCAAAGCTTCAATAGAAATATCAAACTGAGGAAGTTACTCGACGCTTGGTGAATAAAATTGAAAAAAATTTGCAAAAATGATAAATGGATGGTGGATGAATGATGTAAGCCCAAATCCTCTCGTATGTTAAATCTACAAGATATGGTTTAGTGATTACCAACATGAATACTTAGCTGGCCTTTGTAAATATTGGTCAGTGCGGATAGATGATGTCTTATTTTCATAGCAGTTCTGCTACGTTTGAACTTCTCATCTAATATGCGTCACCATTCGTTTCGAATGATCAACTCGAATTTAAACAAGTAGAGTGGAATACTAGATATGTATGTAATGTATATGTATCTGTAGTAATCAATCTGGTGCATGTATTTAGGAGCAGGTCACACGGCAAGAATGGGTTGCTGAAGCATCCCATCTTCATCGATGATACAACGATTTTCACCGATGGCTTAAAAATGGAATGGGTAACTGGATCATGGGTCTGTTCTAACAAACTGGACAGTGTATTTCACGCGGGGAGATTTATCCTATTTAACAAGCTGTAGATAGCCAAGTTAACATGTGTAGATAGTCAAGCCGCAATCAAAGCGCTGGGATCCCATCTCATCAAATCAAAGTGTGTCATGAGTTACATGGACTCTCTATATTGTATACGTCGACACAATTTAAATTCTATTGTGTTCTGGACCACTGTGACATGGCCGACGAACTGCACGGAAGGGATCGGAGATGTATGAGGAGGAGATTATAGAGTGGATATATACTTCTCTAGAAGAATACTTTTCCAAAATGCAAAAAGCAGCACGGAATTTGAAAAACTGGTGTGTTCAGCAGTGGACAGCAGGAAAACGAAGGAACTACTTTAGTTCGACAAGAGAACGGTTCACACTCTAACAGGAATTCTAAAGGTGTATTGTGCTATTGGCGGTTTTGTTGATAAGCTTGGTCTGAATCACCAGGATTTCTGCAGAAACTGCAATGATGTGGAGGAAACGGAATCAGTACAACACTTATTATACGAGTGCCCTGCGCTTCGGAACAGGCGTCATCGGTTTTTGGCTGACAGAACGTTTGAAGATCTGGGCAGGGTGGCGAAGGTGCCACTAAAAGAACTGGACGTTTTCATTCGGAGCTGGGGGTAGTTTAAACCCACTACTTCACCAAATTTACAGTCTTTCTATCTATTTCTATACAAGGCTAGTCGCCCATTCTTGAGTAGATGTCTTGTGTAAGGACGTTAAAATCCATTCACAATTCAATAAAAAAAATTAAATGCCGGTATTAGATTTTAATTATTCTATTTGTTGTTCACATCACTTTTTTTTTAAAAAAAAATTGTTTAAAATTCCAAAGACACACTTGGAGTTTAATAGCATGCGCCTTAGTGTCCATAAAACAACATCATTCTTAAAGTCTTAGTTTTTCTTTTCCCTGTAGTGCTGCTCCTTCATCTCTTCGACTTGTAAAAATTCAATTTTACTGCCTTTCTATCGTTTTTTATTTCATTTCTTTTGGTTTTTTCGATTTAAGTTTGTCTGTTTTTCAATCACAAGAGCTTAACGCCTTTCAATATTTTTGTTTTGTTTTTGTATTTCTATTTGATTTTGATTGCATATACTATACATACTATATAGTTTTCTTGATTTCGAAAAACCAAAAAAAAAAACAGAAAATCCATAGGAACTGCATAGACTGTATGTGTATTGCTAAGCATTTCATTTTCTTGTTCCATGTTTCTTTTATTTTTTAAAATTTTTTTGGTGGCTGAGTTTTATTTTTCACTGTGTTTTTATTTTTTATGAGACAACGACGCGACTAGAAAGCAAATAAAAATAACGATTTTCGGTCTTTCTTGAGAATCAATCGAAAGAAAGAAAAAAAAACTGAAATGAAGGATTTCGTTTCCACTTAATAAAATACGGATTTATAACGTGTTGAAATCGTATATTTTCCATATTTTTATTTTTATTCCATTTTAAGATATTGCTTTAAAGTGATATTTTTTTTCTCTGGGAGATGGGCGAAATAAAATACTTGAGTAGGTGCAATCTAGAGACTCATTACTTTTAAATTATTTAAAGGAATTTATTGTTGGAGTTTTAATTTCAGAAATTGGATTCATTTTATTTCATAGTAGACCAACCAAGGATTTAAACTCACTTGAAAATAGTAAAAGAAACGGGTATTAGTTGTAGTTAAGCTAACATCAATTCAATTCACACATGCATACATAATAGGCCATTACAATATTTGAGTTAGGGTTACGACCTAGTTTTTCTCACCATTAATATTGTATGTATTAATTTTGTACTACAATTAAAGTCGACTGAGAACGACAGATTTTTTGAGAAAATTTTTAATGGCAATTTTTTATTTTATTTCTGCTGAGGAGAAGTCGTCGAAGAAATATTTCTTCCGTATTTCGATTTGTTGGAAATATCTCACCGTGGGTTTGAACGGTGGCCTCGCGTCTAATAAGTCAACACACCACCTACTAGACCATGGTGACTACTACACAAAATAAAAAAATCAAAAATTCATGCTTTAAATTTTAATCGAATAAATTGTGCTACTGAGTACTCTTCGTTAAATAATCAGAACTTTATACGCATCATTTACCATTTATACGGCACCACCAAAGTTTTTTTTATAGAAACCAACTAGTTAGTCGTATATAACGCAGCTTAGTCTCCTATTTAGCGACGAAACATCATTATCGCATTTAATATGCAGAACTAACCAGTAACCAGTTGGCTTTCCGAGAACTCGATTTTAAGGTAATAAACTCTACAATGGTTTATGGTTGTCGCAAATATCTCAATGAGATAGCGTAGCGCAAAAATATTCATATCATATGGTTATTGGGACTGAATGATACATATACATAATTGGTCATTACAACCCTTCAGTCAGGATTACGACCTAGCTTCTCACATAACTTATGTTGTGTGCATTAATTTTATACATGAGTGGCGGGACCTACAGTTTAAAGTCGACTCCGAACGACAGTTTTTTGAGAAGCTTTTCATGGCAATTTTATTTACTCTCAGAGTTTTTGCCAAAAATCTGCTGAGAGGAAGTCGCCGAAGAAATATTTTCATATTTTCGTTTTGATGTCTGACCTGGGATTCGAACTCGGGCCTTCAGTCTAATAAGCCAACACACTACCTACTAGACTACGGGACTTAACGATAGTCCGGGTAACTGTAGAGCTAGCCATTGCAGACCAGTCTAACTCGTTAGGGATTTCAACACATTAGGAATCTCTTTGAAGTTATGCAAGCTTCTTATCAAGAAATAAGTAACATGTTCTACAAACTCTGTGTGGACAACTTCGGATACGGTCAAAGCTGAATAGAGGGCGCATAAACTCTAGAGGAGCACGCCTGGTGTGGTTCTTAATCGGTTTTAGGTAAATAAAATAAGGTGAGCCTCTGCTGGGTCGCAGGTCATGTGTTAATCCTCGGAAATGTTGTTTGGAAATTACAATAAAAAGAGATCTGAGCCATCAGACTATACATGAATAACCTTAGGTTGACATGGCAGTGTAAACTCATAGTACACTTATTCAAAATGTTGGTTATGTTGCTCCCAAAATTCGTATCGTATCGTATCTGCGACAATCAGAATGATTCATCGGAACATATTCTTGGAAGCTGTAAGTAATTAATTCATTCTATGAGGAAACATCAATGTGTATGCCTTGTGATTGGCAGAGAATCGTCATGGTTGACACCGAATAGTATCGTGAAATTTCCAGTCGCCGTAGTAGTAGGTAGTGCGTTGTCTTATTAGACGTAAGGCCATTAGACGAAAGATCTTCGAAAACTGCCTCTTAGCCTATTTCTGGCAAAAACTCTGAGAGCAAAAATAAAATTGCCATGAAAAAATTTCTCAAGAATCTGTCGTTCGGAGTCTACTTTAATCTGTAGATCCCGCCACTCATGTATAAAATTAACAAACACAAGATGGGTGGCGTGAGAAGGGAGATCATAATCCAAAGTAAAGGGTTGCAATAATCCATTATGTATGTATGTATGTAACAGGCTTCAATCATACATTATTCAAAATGTGGGGTGAATGGTCGCAGTGTTAAGGTACCTCCTCTTCACGACAACAATAATAGTGCCCATTGTATGGTTGGATACATGTCAATTGACTTCTGTAGAAGCTGAGGATACTGTTCTACACTGTATCTAAGAAAGAGACAGCACCATGATGTGCACTATATATAGGATCTAAATGATCTGTCGTTAATATACTTTAAGAATGTAAGTCGATTCATGAGGAACTCTAGTATAATTCTCTGAAACTCGTCAGGATTAGTCATAATAAATAATTGTGGTATCAGAAAGGGCCATATAATGCCTAAGTGTGTCTATATTCATTTCTTTGTTTATTCTCAGAGTTTTTGTTAGAACACTGCTTTTAGAAAGTTAACTTGGCGTTGTGCCTACG
Source organism: Sarcophaga caerulescens (assembly GCA_927399465.1). Classification (NCBI taxonomy): domain Eukaryota; kingdom Metazoa; phylum Arthropoda; class Insecta; order Diptera; family Sarcophagidae; genus Sarcophaga; species Sarcophaga caerulescens. Next base: position 91,184,027 of record OV656866.1, on the reverse strand, counting down.
CTGTCGAAAAAATATCTCAGGCACCTTATGTGTCAATTTGTGCGACTCCTGCGATTGTGTTTCTTTACTTATTGCTGCTGTTTTGCCAAAGTTAATATGAGACTTAATAGATTTTAACAGTTCTATTGATAGGCGGATATTTTCAAATATTATTTCTCCTGTACTCAATTACAATAATTTTTTACAAAAATATTTCCTTTTTATACTCCCTTGTTTCCCATTTATTTAACGATTTTTCATTTAATCCTGGGCCACCATAATTAATGTTTCTTTATATTCTTTTTAAAACATAATTCACAAGCATGTTATTTTTAATTTAAGGTTTAAGAAAACAAAATAAAATTATTACAACCAGACTCCTCGTAACAGGCAGATAGAACATAGGAAAAAAAACCTTTTAAAAAATGAAAACATATTTTATGCAAAACTTTTTTAACTGCTTTTACTATTGTTGTTGTTGTTATTGTAGATACAAAAAAAACTTAATAAAATATATTTAAAGATACAAAACTTTTTTAATTTTTTCTACGTCTATACTTTCCCCTGGTTTTTGCCAGAGAAGAGTATGAAAAAAAGAATGAAAACATCTCCTCTTTTTATGGTATAAAATTAAACGAAAAAGGAAAGAATTGGCCAACAAAGAGAAAACAAAGAAAAAAGAGGAAATATTTTAAATAAAATGCTTTAAAAGAAAAGAAGAGAGAAAATTGTTTTGTGTTATTTCTTACTACGTTTACACAAACAAATTTTTATTACAGGAAAACTGTACAGATTCTGTTCATTTGTGTAATAGTGGTTGGTAGGAGCTAAGGGTAATAACAACCTTCGTTTTTACAAAAACAACAACAAAAAAGTGAACAAATTATGCAGCAATTTATATTTATGCATTTAATAAAACAACATAAGGAAACAACAAAAAACCATTTTTTTTGTTGGAAAAGATAAAAAGGCAGAAAAACCAAACAACATCTCCTTCGCGTACAACTACTACCAGCTTATTACAAGAGAGCACTCTTAAAAGGACTTGAATATGTGGGCAGTATGTTTGAGACAAAGTAACAATATTTTGAACAAATAAAAAGAAAAATAAAATAAATTTTCACCACAAAAAAAAAAACGAAAAAAAGTTTGTCAAAAGGTTGTTGTCATTAATGTTTATGGTGGAAAATTAGCAACGAAGTTTTTCTTTCATTTTATGAGGTCCCTTAAGATTCACAGACACCAGACCCATTTATACAAATAATTTTGTTGTCTTTCATCGCAACCATTTTCATATTTTTTCCCGTCTTTTTCTTACCACAATGGGGAATAAAATTAAGAAACTGCGGTTTGTTGTTATCACTTAATTTTCATAAAATTTGTCAAAAAAGAAAAATAAATAAATAAAAAAAGACAAATGAAATGTTCCTTACTGACCATAAATATTTTTCAAGAGAATATTTTAATGTTTGTGTAATTAATTTTAGTATCGTAAACAAAATTTCATGGATGCTACTATTGTGTCAGTAAAGATGTCTTTTATAGTTTAAAGCACATCAAGTTTCCATACTAAAATTTTGTTAAAAATTCAAGTGATATGTATATCAGGTAATCGATTAGTTAATCGATTACTTGGCATGTTTATAAAGACTTACATTGAGTTTATTTACTTTATTAGTCTTTACAACCCTTTAGTTAGGTTTAAAACCTAGTTTCTCACACAACCCATGTTGGGTGTGTTAATTTTTTTCAATAAGTGGCAGGGTCGACTCTGAACGACAGATTTGAGAAACTTTTCATGTTAATTTTGTTTACTGAGGAAGGTTGGTTTCATTTTGTTTGTGATGTCTGATCTGGGGTTTGAACCGTAGCCTCACGTCTAATAAGCCAACATACTTCCTACTAGACAACAGTGACTTAAGTTAGGCTAAATTGGCAACCAACCTAAAGTAGATTGTTCACTTAAGGGCACATGTTAATACCTATTGCTAAACGACCAAAGATGAAGAGGAAAACGAAGTTTGTACACACCATACAATGAGAAAAAATTTGATATTTACAAACCTAAACAGAGGACAGTAGGATAGCAATGAAGAAACCAGCAGGAAAAATCAAGATTAAGAATAGAGCAATCTGTAACACAAAAAAGTGTAATAAAAAAGCTAGTAGGGAAAAAGGAGATGGCGAATAAATCTGTCAGAAAACACAAATGTATTGAAATGGAAAAGAATTTCTGCAAAAGACATTGTGATGTAGTCTCTGCTGGTGGTCAGTTACCACTGTCATGAAGGTCTTCAGATAAATTCTATTCAATGCAAATTTTATTCTGCACATATTCAAAGACGGCCAGTTTTGTTTTGTCTCTAGATAATTGGCTTCATTATCCTGTCTGTCCTTTATAAGTGAGTAAAGTTTCTGTGAGATTGTTTGCTTACCACTTCTCAAAGGAATGTCAGTGAGTTAGTCTTCAAAGTCAGTGTACTCGGGAACCCATTCGAGAGGTGTAAACCATAATATAACGCATTTACATTAGTTTGCATGACTTTTGTCGGCATCGAATAAAACGAACCCAATTGTAGGCAACGATTAGGAATTGTCATATCGCGATCTTTATTAATAGTAGACGATACAACAGCAATATTTCTCCTGGAACGTATTATTTGTTTACGGGCAAATAAATAAAGGCCAGTTAACATCAAGCTTTAAAATCGGTCGTGCAGAATACCCAATGTATCATGAGCTGTGTGGCTTTTAGAGCCGATGTGTAGAAATTAGAAGCCATTGGTGTAATGATCATGGATGGTGGTACTCCTATACTGCTTGTTGTTTTCAGTGATGGCCTGGTAAACTTTATTTTCAAAAAAATATGAACTGTTGACGTTTCCAGTCCAAAATTCACATTAAATAGTGACTTTTTCGGGTTGTATTGAAGGCCCTTGCATCACATTAGAACTGGTATCATCTGTGATTCAACAATTTTGTTGGTTCAGATGCCAATTAATACAGAAACGTACCTCATGGCTGAATATGATATTACGAAGAAAATTTTAGTCACTTAATAAATACTTCATAGCCCTTTCAATCAGCATATGGCTATGGTCGCTCATGATGATTTGGCAAAACAGACTAAGTAAATGACAACTAGCTTGGCAGAAGTCTGGCTTTAACCAAATCGGTGTTACCAATTGTTAAAGCTTGGAAATCTCTGTTTAAAGACCCAAAATATTTAAATCGATAATTTTTCTGATTTGTTTAGTATTTGTTTGGGTGATTTCAAAGATTAAATTTAAAAATGCAATAAAACAAAACCGGTTTAAAATTTTGTCAATTTTATTTTTTTGTGGTGAAGTACAATTGTTCTGGTTAGAAATGGAATCTTATCTTATTCATATGACTGCCGCTACTGGGCTCACAGTACCTCATACGATTGAAACAATTTTACACTTTTTCGAGTGCATGGGGTCGTATCACGTCAATGGCATCACGAATGTTGGCCTTCAAATGCTCAATTATGTCTGGTATGTCGGCATAACACTTTTCTTTAACGGCGCCCCACAGAAAATAGTTCAACGGTGTCAAATCGCAGCTTCTTGGCGGAGAATTGATATCACCATTTCGGCTAATTAAACAGCCATCAAATAAATCGCTTGTGGCATGAGATGTGTGGCAAGTTGCACCATCCTGCTGAAACCAAACATCGTTCACATGAATATCACGAAGATAGGGTACACAAATATCGGTTATCCCGATGCGATAGGTTCCTCCATTGACCGTAATTGTTGTGCCGTCCACATTTCCAAAGAATTATGGGCCAATGATGATTCCGCTTCACAAGTCGCACCAAACAGTCACTCGTAATGGGTGCATTGGCTTCTTTAAGACCACATATGGGATTTCTGAGCCCGAAATGTGGTAATTTTGCTTACTAACGTACCCATCTAGACGAAAATGAGCTTCATCTGAAAAGTTGACTTTTTTGTGGGAAAATCGATGCCATCGTGCAGTTTCTCGTTGGCCCAATAAATCCAAACGTTGCTCAAGCGTAAATCTATTCATTTTGCTCATTAACCTACCCACCAAGACGTAAATGATGAGCTTCATCCGAAAAGATGATTTTTTTTTTGGCAAAAAAATTCTCACCAATTTCCAATAAATCTCAACGTTTTTCAAGCGTAAATCGATTCATTATATTCAGTGGAGATAATATACTGAATTTTGTGACAGAAAGTATTGCCAGATTCGAAATAACCTATGGTTCAAGTTTAAACCGATAGATGGCCCACCCGATATAATAACAATTATACCTTTAGTATGAGTAATAAATAATTCAATTTTACTACATAATAGTCATACGCCTCATTGAACCATTCACTGCAAAAGAACTTTCTCTTAACGTGGGTATGTGTTTGTAATAAATAATTATTTGCCTTAACAATCGTACGTCTGTTACGCATGGTAACCACCCTGTCGCATCCACCCATTACTAATGTATAAGTAATAAATAATTATTTATTATTTCTATTGTTCTTAACTTCCCCATAACATTTGCACAAAAAAAGATTTTTTCCTCCAAAAAACAATAAAAATCCTTATTTTGCGATATACTATGGGTGTTATTAGCATAAAATATGTGGCATAAAAGCAAAGAATAGAAAGAAAAAAACTATAAAAGAATACAATAGAATAGAAAGAAAGAAAAAAAAAAAGGATTGAATCTTAATTTCTTTTGTTTTCTTATCATCATTTACATTTAACCCCTATTTAGTTAAAGTTGTATTAGTAGTTTATGCAAATGAAGACGATTCCAAGAATTATTGTCTGAATAAAACTCTTACATCTCGCAACACATAACATAACCTAACACACACATTTGTATAAGAAATAACCGAGTACGCCTAAGGTTAACTAAAGTGTTTAAGTGGAAATTTCCGTCCTTCATTTAAGTTTTACAACTATTTGAACCACAAAACAATAAAAAGAAAGAGGATCGGCATAAAAGAGAAAAAAATAAATCCAAACAAAGATGAAGTTAGTAAACGAAGTGCCACATAAGACTCTTTGCCAGGCTCTAAGCTATACAAACATATTTACGTGAATATATGCGTTACAAGGGTATGAATAAGATTTTTCTTTAACTTTTTTTGTTTTTGCATTCTTTCTGCCTCATATTCTAAACAATGGCAAGAATATTATGCCATTGTTGTCAGAGTACAAATACTAACATATTCTAACTAATCCACACATATGCGTCTGTATTGAGTAACGAAGGTTGAGAGAAAAATTTTGTTATTACAGCACCTAAATAAGACCTTTTTATAAACGTTTAAAATATTAGTTCGTTGATTACAAACAAAATAAAAATAAATTTGTATTTAGTTTTAATTAAAATTTTTTATTATTCGCACTATTTTTGTGTGCCACTGTTTATAACTTGACGAATACAACAATAATTGCTTGTTCACTATTCTTCTTTGCTTACGACGCAGATCTTCACAACGGAGATCTTCAAACCACGACTATTCTCTTCACACGCAACGCGTCTTCACACCAGACTGACTGAATTTTACTACTCGTTGCCTTCTCGTGTTTTCGCCTTCTCTAGAATTCCATCGGCGCTTCATTTGTTGTTTGTGTATTTTGGTTGCATTCTTTGTTGTTGCGTTTTCGTTTGACGCCTTCTAGACTCAATTTTTGCATGAAGCCTGCTTATTTTTATTAAAAATTATTTGTTTAGCATCGAGGCATATAAAGACCATCTGTTAAGCTTATTTCCATTAGGGTTCAAACCATGTCTAACAAAAAAAAAAATAGCGTCCATATAAGGAATATCGTTGTAGAGGAATTGCTGGAGTAGATGTAACGATATGGTTCTACAGTCTTGGGTTATGACCAGGTTATAAGGTCATTGTAGGGTCAAATTTTGTTCCAGACACCCTTTCTGTGATATGCAATCGAGCCAACAACTTGCTGCATGCTACTGTTTAAACATCAATCCAAGCATAACGAAACTGATGCTGAATCATTTCACTGGACGGAACACATCCTTAGCCGCGTTAAACTTTCCTTCTCCACGAGACAAAAATTTTATTTTTATTTTTTTGGATAACACAGAATATGGGGAGATGGAGGAGCAAGCACAATGACATTGTCCTCTGACCCAAGTGGTACATTATCTTGCAAAGAGAGTTCGCCACTTAACTTAATTTTAATTTAACCTTATTTATCATGTTAATAATAAATGTCATGGCAATTTTATTAACTCACAAAGTTTTTGCCAGAAAACTGCTGAGAGGAAGTTGTCAAAAGATATATTTTTTCACATTTCGTTCAACATGTCTGAGCTGAAGTTTGGACCACGTGCTATCTATCGTCTAATAAACCAATACACTTCTTACTAGACTTCGGCAGTTGGAGTTTGGACAACGTTCTATCTTCTAATGAGCCAATATACTTCTTACTAGATTTCTGTTAAATTAGTTGTCATTTATGCAGTCTGTTGTGTCAAACCATCATAAAGGAACATAGACAGCAGACGTGTGTTAGCAAATGAGCAAAAGACTCTAATTTTCATCGGAAACAAAAATTTGTATAATTTAGGACGATACCAGTCCACATAAGATCAAAAAGCATTCAATACATCTCGAAAAGGTGTTTAGTGTGGATTTTGCAGACTCTATATTTCTTTGAGAAGGACATAGATCAGCCCATCACTGCCAATGATGAGCACTATTGGTTGATGACTACCAGCTCATGCCACATTGGATATGCTGCACGAGCGATTAAAGGACATGGTCATCTCACGTGAATGTGATGTAAACGAGATCATGCGACTTGAACTCGTTAGAGTAGGAACTCATTTTAGTGGGCCTTAAGCCTTAAGTCAGACCTTTAAATGTGATACTTTCCATTGGTCAAATTCAGCTTGACTAATGTCAATGAAAATTTAACATTTCGAATGCTTTTATTCCAGGGAACCAATGGCGGACATTTCAACGTTTTTATATTCGACACATAATAAAATCAATAGGCCTCACAAGGTGATAAAGAAATTTAGAAAAGACCCTATGTTACGAATAGTCTTTACGACACAACCTCTGCATGGAGATAGCTACCTCGGAATTATCAACGGAAATGGGATTCATTCATATTAGTAATTAACAAAGCGGAACCATTATATTAGCTAAAGGTGTGATAATAAGGTCAGTTAAGCTATTTCTTTTCAGAAATCTTAATTGACAGCACTAGGCAGCGGCAGAGGAAGTGGATGATGCTCTCACCCATCTCTACGGCAATGCAGTCCCTACGGAATTTGTGATGCGAGAGTTCAAGTTTTCTTGCTTGACCACTAGTGAGACCACAAGCAGTAATCACTTCAATTACCAAACCCAAAACGTAGAAACTAGAAATATTCTTGGGTTACCAGATTTTAAAATAAAAAAATGTTGTGAAATTTAATCTTTTCTGATGGTGTCCATGGTACGTTATAAGTTTTCTGCTGATATTTTCTGTTTTGTAATTTTAGATGGTCTAGCAAAATGATAACTTATCGCTTAACCCTCCTAATAAATTATTTCATTATTTACTATACTTAATTTGAGTGTGTGGTATGTATGTTTGAATTGAAGTGGGTGAGAGTGTGTGTGAATGTGGCGGTGAACGAAGATGATTGTAGTTTATAAGCTTCCACTATAAAAATGAAACTAAATCTCTATAAAGAGTGCATCATGGTATGAAAAACTATTTTCAAAGAATAAATGTCTGTCCAGCTAACACTACATACATACATGCATGCATCTAATGAACAAATGTATGCTGAATTGAAGTTATAATACATGGCATAAAGACTTCCATGAATGTATGCTTATGTTCGTTCATATATACTAGTTGATAAATAAATGCATGATTATACCCCCCCCCCCCCATTTTCATATGAACACTTTTCTATATTTGTATTCATATGTTCATTTTCTTTTTCTTTTTTTCCAGCATGGTTGGCATTCATTTAATTTTTCTCTCTCCATTTTTTTACATTTTCATCTTGGGACTGTTTTACTTTACGGATTTTGTTTTTTCGATTATTTTCCCACACTCTTCGCACTTACATACATATATGCAGCAGTGGGAGAGAGAGAGAGTCTTTTAATGAAACTTTATCCCTTGAGTGTTAAATGTGGATAAAATTTATGTGATTTTAGTTTTTCTTCCTCTTCTTCTACAACTACTGACTGCTGAATTATTATGTTTTTCTAGTTTCTCTATTTATGCAGTATTAATCTCGGAATACAAACACATTTTATTTTCGCATTTCCCCCTTTTTTCAGCTTTTAATCAAAATTTTTCAATGTTAATGGCTTTTCTTTCTCCCGCTTCTCTGTTGCTCTGATTTTGTTTATTTTTTGATTTTTAGTGTCACATTGACATACCAAAACTGATGAAACCACTGCGTTTTCCTTCACTTTAAGCAACCATAGTCGGTCGCTATATCCATTGCCTCTTAAAGTAATGCTGCAAGTGTTTTGTTAAAAATGTAAGGCAACTTCCCCTGCTCCTACTTATAATTTTTCTATTTACGGCTTCTATTTCGTCTCTTTTAAACTCAAGACCCACCACATATAGCAATCCTCAAAACACTTCTCACTTCTCATAAGCAAATTTTTGTATAACTTAGGAATGTCAGTCTGGAAAGCAATCGTAGGATCGCACCAACGGATGCTATTATCGTCTGAATAAGCATCTGAGTAGGAGAAACCTCTCTCCTACGACGGAACGATTCAGTAGCCTTGAGGGTCCATTGCGAGTTTGCGATGATTTCCGCATTCGATCCTCAACGACTTGGACGTGCAGCCCATTAACATCAAGCGGTAGTGCTGGATCGTCTATGTCTTTCGGGTGGAAGAGTATGTTTCGGCGGGACGAGTATTTGATGCAGCAATTAACGGAAGTCGGCAAAGAGCAGCCGTGAGGGAAATGACGACGGCTTCCGCATTCGATTGAATTTGAGCTGTATGAAGTCCTCTACCATATGGACGACAATGATGTCCAGGGCATTAATATCCACCGGTGCGTTGGCTTGGCCGTGTTGTTCGTATAGAAGAATATGTTCCGGCGGGACGTGCATTCGATGTGGAGATTAGTGGAATTCGGCAAAGAGGGCGGTCTTGTCTATGTTAGAAGTACCAAAGGGACGAAGGCACCCAACAATCATAGGCGCCTGGATGGATTTGTTAAAGCCGGCCGAAATGCTAAAAACGGTTTGTTAATGGCCAATACAAAATTCCCGTAGTCTAGCAGGTAGTGTGTTGGCTTATTAGACGTGAGGCCACTGTTCAAACCCCATTTCAGACATTTACAACAAAATGAACAAAATATGAAAAAATATTTCCTGGGAACCTTCTTCTCATCAGATTTCTTCCAAAAACTCTGAGATTAAATAAGCAATTTGCCATGTAAAGAGTCTCAAAAATCTGTCATTCAGAGTCGACTTTAAACTATAGGTTCCATCACTCTTGTACAAAATTAACATACACAACTTGGGGGGTGTGAAAAGCTAGGTCGTAATCCTAATTGAAGGATTATAGTGACCAATTATGTATGTAATGATACAGACTTGAAAACTTTCATACTTTCAGTCAATTTTCATTCCTCCGTCAGTGAGTACGTTACTGAGGAGTAATTGTACAGTTGACTGAAGCCTACTCAGTTGGACAGTAGTATGTAGGTAGTATGAAACCAGACAGCTATTCAATACAATCACTGAATAGCTACAGAGTCAATAGCATTTAAGATGTGAATCGCTTGAAATTATCGAATGAGTAATCCATACTGGATTGTAGTAAACATAGAAAAAGTTGCTGGATTAAGTGAAATTTCGATTGTATTCTCATGGGAAATTATCCTTGTTGACATTGTACAGTATTTTGAAGTTTTTTAAGGCAAATGGATTGGAGGAGCCATTATAAGGCTCTCCAATAAATCGTAGAGTAAATAAAATGGCCATTAAAAAATTTCTCAAATCTGGCGTTTTGACTCCAAGTCAATTAGCACACACAACATAGGTGGTGTGAGAAACTAAGTTGTAATCCTGACTAAATGATTGTAATGACCAAATAATTGGTTGTGTTTTTTAAGCTGTGAGATAAGCCAAATTGCTGAGAACAACGCGAAATTGACAAATTCCGATTTTTCGCCCCTTCTTCACTTGGAGAAGCGATATTTTCTGCTTTGGATACTTTGCGATGACACACAGGTCTCTGACAGCATTTGTAAATCATTCATTGTCTAAAATTTTTTGTCACTTCTTTGACAAGTCATACTCGCAAAGTGACTACGTTTGCAACACCACTTTTTTAGTAAATTTTTATTTATTTTTAGGTGTTCATCGGTTATTAAACCATTTATATACGAAAAAGGCAAATCTTTCACTAAATAAATGGCACTTTATATGTAATATATATGAATAGCTGATATCCTTGGCAGATCGGCGATTTTAAATAACTGTCATCTCTAACTAAGAGCGGCAGCTTACAACCGTGTTTTTTACAGCAAATTTTTTCAAATGTTGCTTACATTTGTTGTTTTTTGTTTACATTTGTTTTTTATTGCAACCAACTTAACTGTTAATCGCTCTGTCAATATCGGATTTTCTAACTGCAAAGTGTTTCCGCAGCGATGTTGCTGCGTTAGTTCTGTATGGTCCATACCAATTGCTTGGTCATGAAGAATTTTGACATCTAAAAAAAATACGTTCTTATTCAGGGTAAATGAATTTTTGGCTGTAAATGGATCATCTGCCATTAACGAAATGTTAGCAAACGTCTGTCGAAACAGCTGAGTTAGTCCATGATAAAAGCCTTTTAGACCAGTAGGAAGTTTAAAGCAGTTATTGTTAGTTTTTTTTTACACCATTTGCAGAGTATTTTACTCTATTATACTATTAAAAATTATTTTAAACAAGAGTTCTTTTGATAATATAAAGTGAAGGACTGTACTCGTAATTTCTTCCATTAAATTTAAAAATAATTTTTGTGTTGTGTAGGAATCTAGCAAAAGTCAGTAGAGTCAGTCAGTTGCCACTTACAATTAATGTGCAATCAATAGATTAATAATTTATTTCATTTTGCAATTACTACGTCTCCTGCTTCTTTCCAACCTTGCTTAGTTATTGAATAATACATACTCGTAGCGCCAAGAACACCCACTTAACCCCGTCAGTTAAGAGTAACGAAAATAATATTTTATTCTTATAAACAAACGTATCCTCAAACTAAGACAAGTAAAATGTATCTGTTGTTGCTCTCTTTGCACCCTTTTAAGTGATTATTTCTTGTTGTTAACCCCTATAGGTATTGCAGAGGTACGTGATTTGTTCTTGAACTCCTTTTGCCAGTAAAACAATCTCTTCTGCCCTACATATTCTCACTCTTCTTTCTTCTTATTTACAACATTCATATGTCGTTTCCCTTTTTTATCATTTTTATTTTCGTGTGATATTTTTTTTGTTTCTTTTTTTTGTATTTAACCCCTGAAATGTGAAATCTTAATTAAGATTGATATGTTTTTCTTGTAGTATTCGTTACAATTTCGTTATTTTTCTCTCTCTTTCTGCATTTCTTTGGTTGGAAATATGTAAGAATGTATTACCACTGAGTGTGTGTGTATTTGTCTCATATGTTTTTTAGTTCACATGTGTGTATGGCAATGTAGAAGTACTTATGGATTCTTATTAGTGTGAGTTTATGGATTAAGAATTCCAATAACCCAGCAATAGTTTTAGCGGTTTATTCCTTGGCTGGCATTCAAATTAAAAATCAAACGGTGGTTTATTCAAAACTCAAGGGTGCAGATTGTTTTTTATTCTTTTTAAAGCCATCAAAAGTAAATGGTTGCAGTCTAGTAGCTATTGTGTTGGCTAATTAGACGTGAGGCCACTTTTTAAACCACCGTATTATTTCTTCGGCTACTTCCTCTCAGCAGATTTTTGTCAAAACTCTTTGAGTAAATAAAATAGTCGCCGAAGTCTAATAGTTAGTATCTTGACCAATTAGACATGAGATCACGGTTCAAACCATAGGTGAGAAAAATCGAAAAATACTTCCTCAGCCACTTCCTCTCAGCAAATTTCGGGCAAAAACTCTGAGTGTAAATAAAAATTGCCATGACAAAGTTTCTCAAAAATCTGTTGTTCAAAGTCGACTTTAAAATGTAAGTCTTGCCACTCATGTTTAAAATTAAAACACACAACATAAGTGGTGCGAGAAGCTAGGTTGTAATCCTGACTGAAGTGTTGTATGTATTTAAACCAATTGACCTCCGCTATATAAGTCAATGCTCTCATTTCAACGGTCTGGGATAATAAAAGAGTCAAGATGAGACGAATTTAAGCTTGGAGGAGCCTGTTTCTTCGTCTGTGGCTACATCTGGGTAAGATAGTTTAAACGGGTTAGCATGAGGTGTGATGAATGAATATCACAGTGTTCGACCTAAAGTGTCCATGTTAGAAGTGGTGATAATAGTCCTTTATACAATATTGGATGATTATCGAGTAAAGATTCGTAGGGGATGCACACAGGGCAGTGTCCCTTCCTTGCCTAATATGAAGCCTGGTTGTCAATGAACTAATGACAAAACTATACGAGTCGGGCATTCACTGCCAAAAATATGCAGATGATATAGTCCTCATCTCTAAGGCAAAATCTGAAGAAAATCTCTGCGACATTATTCAAAGAGGTCTTAAGATTGTAAGTCGTTGGTACACGATAGTAGGCCTGAGGTCAATCGCGTTCAAGTCTACTATAGTAACATTTACAAAAGGAGAAACCATTATAAATGGAAGAATATTCTGCTACTGGGAAGACAGAAAATTACTGGAGGTAAAATGAATCCAATGGCTGACAGTTCCCCCGTAAACTGTTCCCTGAATAAAACCTTTGGACTCTATGATTTTGATAAGTGCTTCGCTACGAAACAGTAACAAAAGTGAATGGAGTAACATGAAATCTGCATAGTTTCTTAAAAGGGGGCTTTATTGTGATATAGAGGTGGGTCAAGGACTGATTTTGGGACAGGACCAAGAGTTTTTGATCCCGTGATGAAAGATCTGTTCAATTCAAATTTGATAGGAGGTACAAAAGACACAGCATCTATCTGACTACTATCTAAATCGAAGTATGATAATTGCTCATTACCAATTACCCTTTAGGATTACAACTTAGCTTGTCACACCACCAAAGCTGTGTTTCTTAATTTTGTCCATGAATGGCGGACAATGTCAATTCAGAACACCGGATTCGAGAAACTTTAAAATGCAATTTCTTTACACTCAGAGTTTTATTCAGAAGACTTCTTCATATTTTATTTTGTTCAAGATGTCCGAGCTGGAGTTTGAATTACGTGCTCTACTCTAATTTGCTAATACACCAGCTACTCGACTACGGTGATCTTAATCTGTCAAGTTAGTTTTTATTTATTCAGCCTGTTTCGCCAAATTACCATAACAACGACCATAGACAAAGACGTGCGTTCGATGAATGGTCTCTAGACCAGTTGGAAACAGTCTCATCAAAAAATCATCTTCAGTGATGAGACCAATTTCTGGCTGAAAGGGTATGTGAACAATTAAAATTCTTGAATTTGGGACGATATCAATCCACATAAGATCCAATATGGTCCGATGCATTCCGAAAAAGTCACTGTTTGGTGTGGATTATAGGCTAGCGGCGACATCGGTCCATACTTGTTTGAGGACAACATTGGTGTACCCATCACACTTAACTGTGTGTACTATAGGTTTATGATTATCAACTTCATTCTGCCTGAATTGAATGATTTGGACAAAAATATGTTGGTTCAACAGGATGACACTAAGTACCTTACAACTCATGCCACATTGGATACTCTGTACCAACGATTTGACGACATCGTCATCTTACGTGGAGACTTTTCTTGTGAGGTTTTCTTAAGTCGCATGTGTATGTAAATAAGCCACAAACCACAGCAGTGCTCAAAGTGAACACAACTCACACTTAGGGTTACATTCAGTCTGGTTGATGAAATATTTAACATTTCCTATGGGCTCCAACCAGAAAAACTGGGGAGATATTTGAACGATGTTATATTGCACCCATAATGGCATCAGTCGCCGTAGTCTAATAGGTAGTGTGTTGGCTTATTAGACTGAAGGCCCGAGTTCGAATCCCAGGTCAGACATCAAAACGAAAATATGAAAATATTTCTTCGACGACTTCCTCTCAGCAGATTTCTGGCAAAAACTCTGAGAGTAAATAAATTGCCATGAAAAGCTTCTCAAAATACTGTCGTTCGGAGTCGACTTTAAACTGTAGGTCCCGCCACTCATGTATAAAATTAACGCACACAACATAAGTGGTGTGAGAAGCTAGGTCGTAATCCTGACTGAAGGCTTGTAATGACCAATTATGTATGTATGTAATGGCATCAGTAGGTCTTTTGAAAGAACAAAAACTTTCTTTTGTTTTTAAATTTAAAGGTGATGGGCGCTCCATATTTAGACTGTAAATATGATGTGTTCAAATTACTTACTGGGTATAGCTCTTTTGTAGCTAGAAGAGTAATGGCATTGAGCCAGTTGTTTAGTTTTAAAATATTTTCATGTTCTTTACTTTCTTTCTTTCTAGCAAAATTCCTTTCATTTCGTTTTCCATTTCTACGTATATTTCTTCAAATACACAATAGACAGAGCACACAACCTCTGTCTGGTTTGAAAACTGTCAGTTGGCTGTCAGTCATTTAGTTATTTTAGCTAAGTAGACATCAAGTATATAAATTTCGATTTTTCTTTTTTTTATTTGCCTCGAAATGTGAAAAGGCAACAAAAGAAGTGAAAGATTGTTTTAATGAGATTCGATCGAATTTTAAATGTAATTTTTATATACAGGATAATAATAAAGTAATTAAGAGAGGATAAAAGGCAAGTAAAAGGATGAAAGTAGAAGAGGAAAAAAATACGATAACTGGACTTAGGTCAAACAGATTTATAGTTTGCACGAAAATAGTCGCCATAATCTACCAAGTAGTGTGTTGGCATATTAGACGTGAAGCCAGGGTTCAAACCACAGATCAGACATCTCGAAAAATATTTCTTCTTCTTCCCAGAGGGAAGGAAATGCCCTTGTAGGGGATATGACGTCAATGATTTTTTGATGTCAATAATAACAATCCAATCCAGCATCCAAAAACTCAATGAGTAAATAAAATTCCCATGATATGTTATGAATAAAATTAACACACACAATATAAGTGGTATGAGAAGCTAGGTCGTAATCTTAACTGAAGAGTTGCAATGACCAACTGCTTGATTTTAAATTTTCGAAATTAAATTTAAAAAAAATGTTTTTTTTTTCAAAAATTCTCTTCCTTTTTAAATATCAAAACATAAAATATTTCCCATTTTTCTTTTCATTGATTTTATTACCCAAAACTATTCTGCATTTAATTTAACAATGATGTTCTTAAAGCAGAAGAAACAAAAAAATTTAATTTTTCATTTCGAAATCATTTCGAAATATTTTCCACAACATTACCCATCTGAAAACATGTGAAAACAGTTGCGAAAGCATAGAAGCAATAAAAATTTTAAAAATATCCTTTTTATTATGCTGTGTGCTTAAAGAGAAACAACAACAACAATAAAAACAAATACTTTTGTTCTGTTATCAAATAAGGACATGACTTCTTCTGGTTATAAAAGGAATAAACAAACGGAATATGTATGGAGAAACAGAGATATGAAGAGCATCAGACAAAAGTGGTAAACAGACAGAGCAACAATTCTATTTAGAGCTATTGGCACAGTGGGCTAAAATTTGTTAAATAACTATTGTTTATGCTTTTCTTTTTTGGATGAAAGGCATATTAGATATATTGTTCATGCATTCCAAATTTAAAAAAAAAAACCCCGTTTCTCAATAGATTCAAGATATCATGCCATACGACAATCGTAGCAAAAGAACACTTACTTACCCATGAATTTGACTTTTGTACTATAGATCGTCGTACTATTGAAGCACAAAAGTAAGTCTGTTCTCTTCTCATCCATACATGTCTAGCAATATTATTATTGCTGCTAACGAGATTGATACTCCCAGTAAATGCAGTGGATAATACATACATAAGTGATCATTACAGCCCTTCAGTCTGTATTACGACCAAGCTTCCCATACCACTTATGTTGTGCGTGTCTTAATTTTATACAGGAGTGGCGAACCTACAGTTTAAAGCCGTCTTCGAACGACATATTTTGAAGAAACTTTTCATGGCAATTTTGTTTTACTCTCATAGTTTTTGCCAGAAATCTGTTTCTCAGCTTCTTTCGGCAATCGCCGAAAAAAAATTTTTTTGTATTTCGCTATGCTAAAAATGTCTGACCTGGGCTTTGAATTGTGGCCTCAAGTCTAATAAGACAACAATAAGCTACTAGTCTACCGCACGTTCCAAGTGGATAATATCCAAGAGAATCGAAATATCTTTGCTTCGTAATATATCAGAGATATTGAGGTCCATACTGGCTTTGGTGACTTTATTAGCAATGCAATTTCTGATGATATTCTTATGTTCCTGTACCTTATGCAAAAGTTTCCTTTGAGTGACCTAAAATTTCTATGAGAAATTCTCGACATTCATGGATAAGAACAAACGTTAGATATGTTTTCGTCATGGAATTAATCGTAGCTTGGCTGTTCGTGTAATCAAGAGATTTTCAGGGAAAACTCGCTACCCAAAAACGTATAGGGCCGTTATCAAACTGGCTACCAGCTTCGCCTGCATTATGCTGGTGTGGACAAGCAGCCTATTAGAAAATTTAATATCAGAAAACTTAGTAAATATATCATAGGCCACCCTGTCATGCTTTTGTGAGGCAACGGTATTAATTTCAAGAGTCCTATTAGAAACCTCATCATCTTTAGACCAGAAGTTCCTGGTTGGAATTTTAAAGTTAAATATTTTATTCGGAAAGTTATAAGGAACCATATAAGTAAACCAGATGTGTCCATGTCTGCCAAGAACAGTATCATGTCCACAGTTCAGGATAAGCTGCATACTCTGTTCATCAGTCGTTAATGGCATTGGTGTTTACACACCGTCTATCACACATCTAAACTGCAAAGCAAGGTTGGTTCTACTACGACCCAATAGAGCTAATGTGTGATGGTTCTTGTCTACGATCGTTTTGCAGGTGTAAAGCGCTATTGTCGCTATTACTTAACCCTCTCAATTATGTTATCCTTCCGTGAGATCAAGTTACGACACTTACGAACACAACATACTCGTAAAGTAAAAACATCGGTGGTCGTATCGCGGTAAGTAAGTGCATACAAGTCATGAGAACTTCAGAGAGTGTTTGAACAGGTCAGGTCAGACATCTCCAACAAAACGAAATAGGAAAAAATATTTCTTTGGCGACTTCCTTTCAGCAGAGTGTCATGAAAAGTTTCTCAAAATAGTCTGTCGCTCGGAGACGACTTTAAACTGTAGGTCCCGCCACTCATGTATAAAATTAACACACACGACATAAGTGATGTACGAAGTTAGGTTGTAAACCTGACTGAAGGCTTGTAATGAGCAATTATGCATACATATACGTACACTCAAAAAAAGAATCAAGCCATCCGGGCTTGAATCAATCCATATCGGTCACAATAGTACGGTAAGTACGGTTTGGCTTGAATCAAGTACAAAAGAGTTGAATCAAGCCCGAATCAGCCAAGTACAAAAGTGTTGATTTTAGCGCGATTTAAGCCTTTTTGGGATCAAAGTGATCTCATCATGTATTTGGTTTAAGAATATTTTTTCTTGATTTAAGATCGAATTCGTACTTGATTCAAGAGAATCAGAAGTTGAAGTAATCCTTAAGCGCACTTGTTTCAAGAATTATAAAGTTGATTTAAGCTAGATTTCGTACTTGAATTAACTTATAAATGGGATCGAATTTAGGCAAATCGTACTTTATTCGAGCACAATGAACTTGATTTAAGCCCTAAATTGTACTTGATTTAAACCTAAATTCATCCAAAAACGAGCTTGTTTCAAGAATTTTGAACTTGATTTAAGCTTGAACTCGTACTTGATTTAATCATAAAATCGATTGATTTGAAAAAAAATGCAAGTCATCTACACAAAAAAATGCAAGTCATCGACCGGAATAATCCAAGTCATCTACCAAAGAAATGCAAGTTGCGAAAAATACGACATTTTGTTGGATATATATTGTATAAAACACATGAACTAAATGAGAATTATTAAAATTTTTACTTTTGAACTTAAAACACACAATTCCACAACTCAAATAACAAATAACTCAAAATTACACTTTTTTTTAGATAGATTTGAGCTTTTTAGTGTTGATTTTAGTAATATAAGGCTTAGTTTTTCACATCAATCCCGTTTTTTGCTTGTTTTAAGCAAACAATAGCCAAAACGGGCTTAATTTTTCAAGCGCGTTTTTTGGCTAAAATTGAGAATAGAAAAGTTGATTTTAGCACGCCGTTTTTCTTTCTGTGTATGTATGTTTTTGAGTTGTATGTCCCACTGTTCATTGTTGTGTGCTGATAATGTACAACATAGTTGATAACAATTAAATATTGTTGTTGTAATTCTGTTTTTTTGTGTGTTGCTTTTAAAAAATTTTTATGACAGTAACATCAATTAAAAGTGTTTTATTTATCTCTACAAACAAATAACCAACAGACGACCAACACACACTTACACACATACATACCTATACTTTTACAGCCATGAATACAAGCAAAAAAAGAGGAGAAAATATTTGAAACAGACATATTGTAAGTATATGTGGCAAGTTGTAATAGAAAATAACACTAAAACTGGCAAGAAGGTTTTGTTAAAAAAAACACGACAACAACAACAACAACAACCAAACGAGAAACAAGTAAAGGAAACAGAAATCTAATTTTGTTATTAAAACAAGCCATTTGGAAACGACAAAATAACAACTCTTGGCTAAAATAACGAACAAATACATTGAAAGGAAAGTTTTAAATGTCTATGCACACACATACGCATACATTTACACTCAAACTTACATATATTTTATAATTTATAACTTTGTTTATACATGTGTATGTATGTATGTTTGTACATCCATATTATATCGTTACAATATTTTATAGCATTGGCAACACCATTTTATTTTTGTATCATGCAACAATGTAATTGCCACTGTCGTTGTAATTTCCGTTTGGTCACGAAACAAAAACCGACAAAAATATATTGAAGAACAACAAAAAAAAAAAAACCAACAAAAACTATTTTCAGAACAGCAAAAACAATAAAAACAATTTAAAACTATAACAACAACAATTGTACAATTGTAGCTGTGTGGGTTTCTCTTTTTTTGTAAAAGCGGGTGTTCAAAATAGAAAATATTTGAATTGAAATTGGAGACAAAAACAAGTGAAAAACTGACACAAAAAAACCCCAAAAAAATATTCTAAACACTGAAAACAATATGTAGACCAAGCAAAGAGGAAGTTGTTTGCTAAATACCGGTTAGATATGCCTTTAACACCAGCTAAACTATCCATTAAAAAAAAAAAAACGGTGGTGGTAAATGTTTTAAAGCGATAGTTTTCATTAAGTTTGCATGAGTTTTTCTTCAAAGGAAAATATCACATTTTTTAATAAATTTTGAATTTTATTTGGTCTCATGGAAAGGTTTTCTATAGAAGGCTATAATACCCTAGTTATTCCCATTTTTAAAAACATTTTCTAGGTATTGCTGTATTTCATATTTAGGGTCGTTTTTTAGTGCTTCCCTTCTTTCAATTTGAATAAAACAAAGTGTGCTGAAAGATATTCGTTTGAAACACCTACTGAGTTCATTACGTGATTATATTCTCACACCACTTACGCCGTGTGTGCCACTCATGTGTGGCGGTACCTACAGTTTAAAGTCGACTGCGAGCGACAGATTGTTTTGAGAAACTTTTCATAGCAATTTTTATTTACTCACAGAGTTTTTATCTGCTGGATTGGATTGTCATTATTGACAAAAAATGTTTGACGTCATATATCCTACAACGTAAGAGTTTTTGCCAGAAATCTGCCGAAGAAATATTTTTTTTATATTTCGCTTTATTGGAGATGTCTGACCTGAGGTTTGAACCATGGCCTCATGTCTAATAAGCCAACACACTACGACTTTTGATATCATTACCTACAGTTTAAAGCCGATTCCGAACAACAGATTTTTTGGGAAACTTTTCATGGCAATTTTTTATTTACTCTTCGAGTTTTTGCCAGAAATCTGCTGAGGGGAAGTCGCCAAAGAAATATTTTTAAATTTTTTGGCCTCTTGTCTAATAAGCCTGCTCACTAGACTACGCGATTTCTGACATCATTATGTGCTTATCAGTGTAAAGTGCACTCGAAATATATAATTTTCCATAAGTTTGTTGCATAAATCAGGCTGGATTTAACCGCTGCTTGCATTATGTTTGCTTTGAGAATCGCTGTGGTTTGTGGCTTATTCGCAAATACCTGCGAGAAAATCTCACAAGAAAAAGTCTATCTGCACGTGAGATGTTGCCATGTCTTCAATTCCAAATGAATATCTAACGTAGCATGAGCTGTTCTATTGAAACCACATGTATTTGGAGTGCAGATCATCCGGTTACGACCAAAAAGCTAATAATCAACGCCCTATGGAGCTCGCGATTGACAGTGATAACCGAGCCAACGTTCTTAAAAGAATACGGAGCAATGCATAGCAATGCCAGCTCAAAATCTATATCAAACAGTGTCGTTTTCGAGATGCATTCGACGCTCTTGGGTCTTAGAACCTAATAAAAACATAGTCTAGTAGGACTAAGAACTAAAACTTCAGCTCAAACCTCTCAACGCTAAAAATTTTTTAGGCAACCTCTACTCAGTAATCTTCTGGCAAATACTCTGAGAGTTGATAAAATTGCCTTGACGAATCTGTCATTAGGAGTCGATGTAGGTCCCATCAATCATGAATAAATATAAAACACATATCATGGGTTTTGTATCAAGCTTGCCAGTTGACTATGCCGCAGAGAGTCCATTCATCAACTCTAGTTTTCACATGTGTCCAGCTTAGCCAACGTGTTAAAGGAATACGGACTGAAAGACGCTTTTGGATCTTACTCGTCGTTGCCGATGTATTTTCCGGATATCATGTGGATTTGTATCACCCCAAAGCCGACAATATTTATTATCCACAGTGCCGCATGGCTGTAAATAATAAAAATTAGGTTCAGTTGCCAACTGTTCCAGAGCCCTTTAAGTGCACACATGTCAACTGATTCAGAGATTACTCAGCGAACACTCATCATTGCCTTTTGTCCTCAGTTAGCGTAGGATCACTCTTGCCAACAGGTGCTACTATTGTCTCAATATGCAATTGAGTAGCAGAGATCTCTCTCGTGTACGATAAAACTAATACTCTCATCCTCCTCGTGCTTCTTTATGACGCAGAAGCATGGACACTAGTAAGCACCGGTGCAGCAGCCTTGAGAGTATACGTGTGAAAAGCTCTACGTGAGATCTACGATCCAATGCGAGTTGGCTGTGATTTCCGCATTCGATCCAATGACGAGCTGTATAAGCTCCTCAACGATGTGAACGTTTTGCAGCGTATTTACATCCAGCGGCTGCGTTGGCTCGTCCATGTCATTTGAATAAACGAGGATTCTATAGCGAGACGGGTATTTGATGCAGAGATTTGAGGCCAACTAGCGAAGAAGCGCAAGAAACAGAAGGAACGATGTTCTTAAGCAGGCCGAAATCCGATAAACAGGTTGTTAATGGCTACTTAAGTAAATAAGTACTAGGCCAGTGTGGATTATGTACGGATGCAGACGCATCTCACGATATAAAATTCGTCAAGTTAGGGTCTGCGCAGGGCAAAGTTCTTGTGAGCGTAATCGGCAGATTTTCCAAATTTATCCACCACATTGCGGATAGTCCTCTTGGTAGAACGATTATGCAATATGTTGGCCGAGAAGACCATCCATTTTGCTTCAATAACTTTAGAATTTTTTGGACGTGTTGTAGAATAACGTACCCATCGATGAAGAGTTAAAAAAACAGACTAAATAAACGACAACTAGTTTGACCGACATAGCTTCAACAAGATGGCTATTATCAACAATCATAGTTCGGTGGGTTCCCTGTTGGAAGTAAATTAATTTTGCAACAAATCAAAGACTTTACAAGAAACAATATAAAGTCTGCCGTATTCTCCTGTTATCAACCTATCAGTAGAATTCCGAAGCTGGCTAAAGCTAACTGCTCGAAATAAAACACCCACAGATGTTTACACTTCTGAACTCCCTACCTTTCCAAACCTTTTTCAATTAAATTTCGCTTCAACATATTTTAAGTGAAAACTAAAGGCAGCCAGATTGTCCACAAATTTTCAATTCCATAACTGATGATGATTGCAACAGAATCACAAGCACCAGTGAACATTACGTACGTATATATTCGCCAAACTATTGCCATTGGCAACAAGCGGGGGGTATTATTTAACATGCCTTTCTAACATTCCAAATAAAAATTATAGAAAACGGCGAATGACAATTGTGCTGTTTTATGTGCCACGGGTATTTTCTGTTGTCCAGTCAACATTAACGTCATTGTTCTACGCTTTAAACACACATTTTCCTTCCCTATTTGACCCACTAACCGCTCTACATTTGATGAGGCTTTTATTTGTTGTTCGTTTTGTTTAATCAAAATGCGTGTTGGCCGGTTTTATTGTTTTAAATATTTCTGTGCGATTGCATGAGCACGATTGAATGAATGTGGGAATGGTATGCGTGTGTGTGTGCGGGTTTTGTCGATAAGTGTTTGGACATGTGTTTTCGTGTATCAGAGTGTTTGATGTCCTTGCGACTGTGGCTGTCAGTTGATATCAAGTGTTCGTTCAGTGAAATAGAGGAGAGACCAAGTAACCAAGTGAGCTTTTAATTGCCACAATTAATGTGCGACACTATCACATTGCGGTAAAGGCTTCATTAGCTATTGTTGTTGTTGTTGCTGCAAAAAAATGTGTTTTTCCTTTTACGTCTATATTTTTGGTATCTCATACACATCAGCAGCAGCAATTAAACGTAAAGCGGGATATGAATTGTGTTTAACATTTCGTTTGTAATAAAAACGATTACAGACAGGATTTCAAAAATAAATTGGTCAGCAAAGCAAAGAGACATAAAAGACAGATAATTACTTAAAGGCACGTTAACTTTTCGCAGGAAATTTTTTCATATCCTTTAGTTTGAGGGCCACATTGTAAACCATGCGGTGGAGAGATAAGAATTTTGAAATTCTTTTTTTTACTTAAATTTACTCAAAACAATTTGAAGTACTTTAAAAAGGGAAAAATTAAATTAAATACCAGAAGATAGAATGTTTAAAACAAAACCAAATACACTTATTAGCTCATATTCGAGATCATAAGGCAGATAGTAAAGCAAGTATAAAACTATACGAAGAGAGCTTATGAGAAGCTAAGTCGTAATCCTCACTGAAGGGTTGTAAAGACCAATTATGTGAGTATGTACGATTCCACAATAGCATTCCGAGTTTCATCAGATTAACGTAATTTAGCGAAGACATATTTCGTTGTAGTCTAGTAGGCTAATGTGTCGGCATATTAGACCTAAAGGCTCGGTTGAAACCTAAGGTCAGACATCAAAACGAAATATAAAAAAATATTTCTTTGACGACTTCCTCTCAGCAGATTTCTGACAAAAACTCTGACAGTAAATGAAATTGCCATGAAAAGTTTTTCAAAATTCAGGCGTTCGAAGTCGACTTTAAACTGAATGTTCCGCCACTCACACACAAAACATAAGTGGTGTGAGAAACTAAGTCGTAATCCTGACTGGAGTGTTGTAATGACCAATTATGTATGTAAGTATGCATAGAGGGGAACCACTATGTTGGTTGAAAGCAGTATAATTACCGCCTGGTCACAAAATTTTTCTACTGATACACCCAAAATTCTAATATCGGTTGGGCCATCTATCGGTTTAAATTTGAACCATAGGTTACTTCGAATCTGGCAAAACTTATGTCATTCTATTCTGTATTGAATATTGAATTGATTTACGCTTGAGCAACGTTGGGACTTATTGGAAATTTATTTCCCAAAGAAAGCCAAAATTTCTTACAAAATTTGGTCACAAAGAAAGACCAACAGTGCCCGGTATACGCAAGTTCATTGCTAAAGTTAGCGAAACTGGTTTCATTAGACGTGAGCGTGCACGTAGAGTGCGTATATACGAAAATATCGAAGAGTGTGCTTGAGAATCCATCAACATCAACTCGTCATCGTTTTCAAGAATTGAACATTTTACGCACCAGTTTAGGTCGAATTTTGCTGTATGACGTCTTATAAAGTTCAATTGGTTCAAGAGTTGAAGCTGCATGACCATATGCTTCGTTTTCTCTTCGCTAGATGGGCCAACGAGAATCTGCACGATGACGTCGATTTTGCCAAAAAAAAAAAAATCATCTTTTCGAATGATGCACTTTCTAATCTTCCTGGGTACGTTATTAAGCCAAATAGCCGTATTTGGGGGTCAGAAAACCTATACGTGGTCTTATGAAAGCCAATACACCCATTACGAGTGACTGTTTGGTGCGGCTTGTGGGGCGGAGGCATCATTGGCCCTTATTTCTTTGCAAATGAGGGCTGCACAACAATTACGGTCAATCAAGACACCTATCCCTTTTCATGATAATGATGTGAACGATTTTTTCTTTCACCAGGATGCTGCAACTTGCAACACAATTCATGCAACAATCGATTTATTGCGTCAAACGTTTGATGGCTGTTTAAAACGGCATCAAGTTGGATTCTGTGAGGCGCCATTAAAGAAAAATGTTATGCCTACAAACCAGAGACAGTTGAGCATTTGAAGGCCAACATTCGTGATGCCATTGCCGAGATACGACCCCATACACTCGAAAAAGTGCAAGAAAATTGGTAAAATGGAATGAGGTATTGTGAGGCCAACCGCGGCAGCCATATAAATGAAAAAATATTCCCTTTCTAACCGGAGCAATTGTACTTCGCAACAAAAAAAATTAATTTGGCAAAATTTCAAATCGTTTTCGTTATATAAACTTTTAAATGGCCCTCCTTTTACAATACAAACTATGTATAGCCATGATCAAATGGAGTAAACATACTATTATGTTTGAATGACCATTTATCATAGAGTTCCTCTTTAATATTTGCAAAATTAGAAAATTGATTTTTTTTCCAAAAATACTACACAATATTTCAAAAAAAAAAAACAAGAAAATTATAGAAAAACTTTCTCCATTAATAATGCATTATCACTACAAGTATCACTTACTAATTACAACTGATCAATTATTAATTATTAGAACAAGTTTAACGATATGTATGTTATGACCAGGACATGTGTAAAAGCAATACTGACTGACAGCATTAATGTACTCATGAATTTCGATGCATGATGATATCATTTAACAATGAACAGACATTCATAGAATTCAATGGGTATTGTGTATGTTATTCACATGGTTAACAACTAAGTCCTGTGGCACTAATTAAAAAGGCGTCGACACTTGTTAATAAATCATAAAACTTTTGTATTTGTTTTCTTAGTTGAATTTGTTTTCTGTTTCTCTTTGGGGTTCTGTTTTTTTAACATGATTTTTAATAGTTTTTCTTTCTCTTTTTTTCTATTCTATGAAATTAATATTGAAAATTATCATTTATAAAGGGAAAAAAGGTCAAATTGTTGTATGCAGAGACATAAAATTTTTCTATTTAAAGGTGCCAATTATATGAGTTTGAATATGTCAGAGTTTTAATGATTATAAATGAAGCATAACAGTGGGACTGGTAAAAACAAATTAAGGGGTTAGTATACTCCCTTTTTACGATATTTTTAAAGATAAATTTATTTAAACAAATTAATTTTTTATCTTTAAGTTAAAGAGGACTTTTGGTTGTTCATAAATTTTTTTTTTCAATTATGGTGCAGTCCGGCTATAACACGGCAGCCTGAAGAGGTTCATCTCAAAATCTGGCATTCAAACCTGAGGAGTTAGGAGTGTCCGAAACCAAAAATCGAAACGAATTCCTATTAAAATGTGTTACTGGCTATAGCCTGAACGAGGATATTGTGAAAAGTTCATAAATAAACAAAATGGCAGAGTTTTGAATTTATTTCCCGATGGTTCAAATTTTAATCGATAGATGGCCTGCCCTATACTTGTAGACAAAAAATTCAGTCAGCATGGCACGGCATAACTCCCCATATATCGTAACGACCGACAGCTCCTTGTATGTTTCGAAAAAAAAAAACCGTCATTGATGCCGCCAATGCATAAACAGTACAATGATGCACACTTCTGGACACAATTCCTTGATAAAAATGCTTATCTGCAGCCAGTATTAAATGAGGCTCATCAGCAAGGATTCGATGCAACGATGGCTGTTTTCTGTACGAGCAGTGTTTTATAGGCTTGTAACTCAAGTTCTTAGAGGTTGCCGTAGTCTAGTAGGTAGTGTGTTCGCTTATTAGATATGAGCCCGTGGTTCAAACCCTAGCCCAAACATCTCGACCAACACAAAAATGAAAAAATGTATTTGTTCGACAGTTTCTTCTCAGCAGTCATCAGGCAAAAAACCCTGACAGTAAATAAAATTTCCATGAGAATAAAATTGTCGTTGAGAGTCGACTTTAAACTGTATGTCTTGCAACTTACGAATAAAATTAACACACACAACATGAGTGGTGTAAGAAACTAGGTCGTAAATATGACTAAAGTATTGTTATGACCAATTGTGTACGAGTATGTATGTAAGCCAAGTTTCTTACGTCACATTTTCCAAGTTATTGAAGGATAACGATCAACGAGTTGAAAATGATGGCCGATTGACATATCGTAGTTTTCTGTAATTCACCGCTACAACAGCAATATTCTCTTTGGAACGAAAATACCGATGTCTTGTTGATGGTTTTGAATCTAGAAGAGTTAAATTGCTGTGGATACGTTTAACAACTGCAAGGATTTCTAGCTCTCTAGGCTGATTATGTTCAACATAAAAGGATGTTGAGGTAGTCGTAGTATAGTAGGTAGTGTGTTAGCCCATTAGACGTGAGGCCACGGTTCAAACACCAGGTCAGACAGCTCTAACGAAACGAAATATGAAAAAAGACATTTCTTCGGCAACTTCCTCTAAAATTGCCATGCCATGTTTCTCGAAAAATCTGTCATTCGAAGTCCATTTTAAACTATAGGTCCCACCACTCAGGGATACAAATTGACATACACAACATAAGTAGATATAATAAATGGATATTTAACATACTTCTCTTTCGCGAAGAGAATATTTTTTTCAAGTAAATTTTTTTACAGTTCGAAAGCGATTCCAAATGAGTTGATAAAGTTTACTGAATAGAAATGTCTACACAGCCATCAGTTGATAGTTCTCATGCAGCTCTAAAGAAACATTCGATATTAAATCACTATGCCTATCTCACACTGCCTTTATTAATGATTCATAAAAAGCCCATAAATATTACCAATATTAGGTCTCTAAGCAGGTATTTTTATTCATGTTTTCAACGATTGTGGTACACATTACAAGAACATATTTTTTTTTTGGTTGAAATATTTCATCATTTGTAAGAAGGAAATGAGCAATTAAATGTATAACAGGGCGCGTTAAAATTATAATTTCATTTTGAATACAATTTCATTTCATTTTTTGTGTATTTCGGTAAGTTTCTTTGCCTTGTAATGATGGCAGTTAAAAAGGTTTTCCGTTTTACCGTCTCACTTTTATTGCTCATTTCCAAACCTTTCAAAAAAAGAAGAAGAAAAAACACATTTTCTGTACAAGTTTATTAGTCAAGTTAATGAGTTTGTTCTACAAAAAAATAAATAAAAAAACAAAAATGAGGAGAAAAAGAACACGAAACATAAAATACACACTTAATTTCATTTCTTAATTATGACTTTATTATTGCCTTGTGGTTGTTGTTGTTGTACGGCTTGTTGTAATTTCTTTCCTTTTTTCATTTCCTTTGACTGTCAAGTCAAGTCAAGTCAAGTTCTTTGTAGCTTTGTTTACCTTTGCTTTGCCTTGCTGCCACCTAACACTACCACTACAACGATACAATTGCCTTTAATGTTGGCTTTAGTGTTTGTTTAGTATCTCGCTTAAGTGTATTTCAGCTTTTATACCTGTGTGCGGCTGTCTGAGTGTCTGTGTGCAGTGTCAGGGTATGGGATTAAGGATTAAACAGTGTTCATACGTATGTGTGTATAGGTGTGAGCAAATATTATGAATTTGATAAATGACTCGAATGTTGTAAAGTGTAAGTGTATGAAAGATGAATGAGGCAATAAAAAAAAAAGAAAGAAAGAGCACTGGAATGTCTATTAATTAGTGGCTGATTTATTGTATACACACACACACAGATATGAAACCAAAATTAAGTGGAGAGTTAATTGTGATAGATTAAGGGAATGCTTAGTGGCCTGCGTAAGAATTATACGGGAAGTTCAAGTCTGTAGCGGAATAGTTGAAGCCGCTAAAGTCGATAAAAATTGCTTATAGGACTACCACGTATAGCAATTAAGATTGCTCTTTTCATTTTTGACGAACATTACGCTCAGGAGTGGAAGGTCGAACGAGTAAAGATGACACCCAAGCCTGGGTACCCAAGTATCATACAGCCTGAAGTTGCCGTAGTCTAGTAGGTAGTGTGTTGGCTTATTAGACGAAAGGCCCGAGTTCAAATCCCAGGTCAGACATCAAAACGAAAATATGAAAACATTTCTTCGGCGACTTCCTCTCAGCAGTTTTCTGGCAAAAACTCTGAGAGTAAAAATTGCCATGAAAAGCTTCTCAAAAATCTGTCGTTCAGAGTCGACTTTAAACTGTAGGTCCCACCACTCATGTATAAAATTAACGCACACAACATAAGTGGTGTGAGAAGCTAGGACGTTGTACAATGGGTCAATTCGACCTCCGGGTACTGTACTTGTCACAGTTGACAAGTACACGTCCTCTAACCAAACCTAACCCAACATATCATACAACCTCATAAGTTTGTTGCCAACTATTTCAACGCTTACCCAAAC
Source organism: Sarcophaga caerulescens (assembly GCA_927399465.1). Lineage (NCBI taxonomy): Eukaryota > Metazoa > Arthropoda > Insecta > Diptera > Sarcophagidae > Sarcophaga > Sarcophaga caerulescens. Next base: position 91,154,888 of record OV656866.1, on the reverse strand, counting down.
TGCTGATATCTACACGGCTGTCAATATTAAATCTCAGCAGTTGTATTCTGAGACATCATTTTCGCTTCAGCATGAAACACGACCAAAGTTGCCGTAGTTTAGTAGGCAGTTGTTGGCTTATTAGACGTAAGGCCACGGTTCAAACCACAGACATCAAAACGAAATTATGAAAAAATATTTTTTTGTCGACTTCCTCTCAGCAGATTTCGGGCAAAAACTCTGAGAGTAAATAAAATTGTCATAAAAAGTTTCTCAAAAATCTGTCGTTCGGAGTCGACCTTAAACTGTAGGTCCCACCACTTGTGAGAAACTAGGCCATAATCCGGACTGAAGGGTTGTAATGATCAATTATGTATGATGGCCTAGTTGGCTTCTATGGGTAAAGCACATGCAAAGTTTTCAAACTTCCATGACTCTGGCGCATAAATCCGCCTGAATTTCGCTGACGGTATGGGTAATGTTAGTTTTGAGGAGCGCTGTGATCTTCGGCTTTTTCGCATACATCTGGAACTACAGAAAACCGCACAAGAAAAAGTATTACACGATCTTGTGAACCAGTTCACAACACCTCCACGTGGGGTAACCATGCCCTTATATCGCTCGTGCAAAATATGCCGTCCTGTTGAAACAACATTTCTTTTGTGTCCAGATCCTCCAACTACGGTGATGGTAATTATCCACCTATAGCGCTCGCTGCTGGCGGTGATGACTTGGTCAATATTCTTCTCAAAGAAAAATTGATCTATCACGCCGCCAGCCCGAAACCCACAACAAATAGTGATTTTTTCCAGATTTTTCCCACATTTACTCATCTCGAAATGGGCTTCATGGCTGAAGACTCTTTTCCATTCTCTATACCCACTTTTTAAATTCTGACATGTTCCATAGGGATTGTCTTTAGTGATAAACATTAGAGAAGAAAACATCGCTATTTTTTCAATGGATCGCATAGAAACATCAATGATGTATGGATTTATCATGAAATACATCGATTTCTGTGACTCAACTGGCAATCTTCCATAAAAACTGTACTAAAGAGAATTTTCATCAAATTTTTCAAAAAAAACTAAAATTTCTCTTCTGGTATATTTTTGTATATTTTAATATGCATTTTCTATTAATAAAACTCCACTGACTTTATAAATCTGTGTAACGAATATATTACAATATGAATGTGTGTACATTCCATCTATTATTACAGCTTTTCTAGCACATGTGTTTCTGATGTATTTTAAGTTTTGCAACAAAAAAAAATTGTATGTATGCATGTATGTATACTTAATTTTAAAATTATGTATTCGCAGTATATATACACACACACATATACTCATCTTTATTCACTTGAAATATTTTTAAGAAACATCATAATGAAAAACAATATGAAAATGTTAGAACACATGCATACATATGTATGTATGTATGTATAGAAGGAGAGAGTACGTGTAAAAAATTTTCAAACTCATGACTATTCATAATGGTAATAGAAATGCTTGAAGAGAAGCAAAATTAAAATAGAAAAAATAAAATTATAGAATATGTATTGGAAAGAAAAGCAGAAAAAAAATGTTAATAAAATAATGAAATATAATGGAGAAGGTACAGTGAGACCTTGATAGACAATGCGTTCAGACAAGCGGTATAATTTAAGAATTTTTTTTTTTTTTTTTTTTTTTTTTTTTTTTTTTTAATGAAACCAGCACTCAGGGGATGGCCCCTACTCATGAAGTGCATTGTGCAGGTTTTTAGGAAAGGTGGAAAGGGGGAAGATGCGAACTGCAAGGAAACGAGTTGCTGCTAGGTGACTATAAAATGGCCAGTGCTATACCTTCACCATTAGACAGTCTACAGGCAATCGTCCCCAAGAAGCCCGCAGTTTCTCACACCACTTAAGTTGTGTGTGTTAATTTTATACATAAGTGGCGGGACCTACAGTTTAAAGTCGTCTCCGAACGACAGATTTTTTGAGAAACTGAGAAGAGATCGCCGAAAAAATACTTTTTGTATTTTATTTTTTTTTATTTTTTGATGTCTGGCCTGGGACTCGAACCCTGGCTTTTACGTCTAATAAGCCAGCACACTACCTACTAGACCACGGCGACCCCAAATTTAAGAATTGAATGCTGTTCGTTATCACTAATTCTCTGCCCGGCATTAATGGCACGCAGGTCCCAAGTAGAGGTTTTAATGATTAATTCTCGTTAACACGGAATCTACGTTTTATGTTCGATACGATCCCCACTTAGAATAAGTGTTCCGGAAGTCTACAGCGCCTTCCAAAGGTCGATTACTAACCTCAGGTTATTTCTAACTAACTTGATACATGGCTCATATCTTCTCAAATTGTCTGAAAATTTCCACATGATCTGAGACTTGGAAGATTGGTCTTCCAGTCAGTCCCTACTATTTAGAGAGCTTGACTGTCAGACAGCATTGCAATATACCATCCATACTTTCGTTTCGAGTTGTTTTAATGACATAAACTTGTGCTTGAAGTTTCCGTAGTCTAGTAGATAGTGTGTTGGCTTATTAAACGTGAGGCCTCAGTCCTCAACCCCCAGCTCAGACGTTTCCAACAAAATGAAGTATGAAAAAATATTTCTTCGGCGACTTCCTCTCAGCAGATTTCTGGCAAAAACTCTGAGAGTAAATAAACCTGCCATGTAAAGTTTCTCAAAAATCTGTCGTTCGTATAAAAGCCATTTCCAGCCATTTTCAGCCATTCACGTATAAAAATTAACGCAAAAACTCTGAGAGTTTGCCATGAAAAGCTTTTCAATAAAAATCTGTTGTTCGGAGTCTCGTATAAAATTAACACACACAACATAAGTGGTATGACAAGCTAGGTCGTAGTCCTGACTGAAAGGTTATAGTTAACAATTATGTATGTATGTATATATGCATGTAAACTTGTGCTTGTAAGATACCAGTGAGTTTCTTCATCAGCTTAGAATATTTCAAGATGCTTGTCAGCGTAGGCTGTGGTACTATATTTATTAAGGGTTGTGATATTAAACTTTCTTATAGGCTGACTGTGTGCTGCAGTGTTTTATAGGTGGAGACCATGACCTTTTTGAAAGCGATGCAATGGTTGTTGGGTGGTGGGTTTTTCCCTGAAAATTTCTTGATTTACTGCGACAGCCAGGTGGTGATTAAGTCCATAACGAATGTATTTTTAATGTCCATACTTGTCCATGAATGCCAAGAATTTATCATTCCTATATGGGTACGAGGACATAGGAATATCTATGGAAATTGCATTTCTGTTCAGGATCAGTACGAAGATCGCAATCTCCAAAACATTATATGGTATATGTATTCCAATTGCTTCACCTACGAGGACATAGGAATAGCTTTGGATATTGGATTTCTGTTTAGGGCCGATAGGGAGATCGCAATCTCCAATACATTAAATCGCATAGGTATTTCGATTGCCTTAGTTAAACTGGATATTACCCACTCGTTTTACAGGGGGGCTTAGTTGTTGGATGCAAGAGTGTAAGTGAAATATTTGTAGACTCTGCTGGATACATATGGATGAGAAGAGGATCAACTGACTTCTAACCTTAGAGCGGATGGCCATTCATTACACAAAATAACGATTCCCGCAAACCACTGCCCTTTTGGTAGGCATGTCGAAAGGCTCAGCGTTTCGGTAAATAACTTTTACAGGAACTGTGGGTCTAAGGAGAAGGAAGAAAGTGCCCTTCATGTGATGTGTCAATGCCCTGGTTTTGTCACAAAGAGACGGACGTTTCCTACCTCTCACTTTCCTTCTATGAACTCTACGACATACAGGTTGCAGCAATAGCAAGATTTATTGGCGACTTGGGTTGGGTATGTCTAGGGAATGTTTCATCACCGCATTGAATATTGATTTTGGCATCACAATGGTCTAAGGAGTGTTCGCCATCTTACCTAATCGAAACTAGAATATTTTCCTGAATCCAAAATTTCAGACTCTGGCTCATACTATAATCGTAGAACCTAATGCAGTAGACTAATCACCCACTTTACAGAATAAATTTTATTAAAGAAACTGAAGAGATGGGAAAATGCCTTGTCATATGCTTCTTTAAGGGACAGAAGGGAATAAATATATCATATTTTTTTTTTTTTTTTTTTTCGAACGTCCCCGGCCTCACACTAACCCACCCTCACCCGACCGCGGAGGGCTCGTCCCCATTACGTAGGGACACGTACACACTACAGTCCGGACTATAGCGGGTTAGGGAAAAGTAAAGGCAACGACAACATAAATCAGCTACAGAACTTAATCACAAGCTGAATAAAGCAACAATAAACCATAACTACCTAAGACAAGAACGAGAATATATTTTTCTATAATAATTTACAAATTAATGGCAGCATATAAGCTACGTTTAATATTATAAACAGTACAATTAAAATCAATAAAATCATAATACATGTTAAAATCATTACATAATCTACGAAAAGGAAAATTACAACCATAGTTTGTTCTATAAAAATCTAGGGAAAAAGGACGATAGTGCCGTGAAAATCTTGCTGGAATACTAAAATTTAAGTTACAAAGCAAAAACTCGGAATCGATATCACCCTTAACCAGATTATAGACAAAACAAACGCCTAACACAGCCCTTCTACGTTCCAAAGTTGAAAGTTTTATCAGACCCAATCTAGCCTCATAAGATGGAAACCCATTGGCATAATCCCATCCTAAGCCACGTAAACAGAATAATAAAAACTGCTTCTGCACAGACTCTATTGAATCACTATGACAACGATAGTATGGATTCCAAATAACAGACGCGTACTCCAAAATAGGCCTAACAAGTGAAACGTATAGCAGTTTCGTTATATAAGGATCAGTGAATTCTTTTCACAAAACCAAGAACAGCCCGAGCCTTGCCAATCACCATACTAATATGATCAACAAAAGACAGTTTAATATCCAATAATACTCCCAAATCAAGAAATGAAGTAACAGTTTCCAAAGGGCAAGAATTTATCACATAAGTGGGCGAGACTACGCCCCCGCGAGAGAAAACCTTTTTCAAGTTAAGATCCATCAAATTAGTCCCGCACCAAGTTACAAAGGAATCAATATTTCGCTGAAGAACAGCCTGACCATGGTCATCATCAAAAGTATAAAATAATTTAACGTCGTCAGCATACATCAGAATATTACAATCAGAAATAGCACAAGGAAGATCATTAAGAAACAATAAAAACAGTAAAGGACCCAAATGGCTGCCCTGCGGAACACCAGAAGTAACATAAACAGTCTTAGATAACACATTCCTATTATGTTTTTATTAAGCACTGATGCAGCAACCTTAAAAATATTCAAGAGAAAAGTCCTACGTAAGATCTTCGGTCTAGTGCGAGTTGGCTGTATGAGCTCCTCAACGACTTGGACGTCGTCTGCGCTGGCTCGGCACTGTCGTTCGAATGGAGGGGGATACTCCCACGAGGCGGGTATATGATGCGAGGATTTGCGAAATTCGGCGAACAGGACGACCTTGTTTACGTTGGAAGAACCAAATCGGGGAAGTTCTGTCATCGATCGGTGTGCCCAACTGCCGTAGGCGCGCAAGAAGCAGAGGAGCATTTAAGGATATGTTAAGGCGATAAGTCGAAAGAATTGTTTCCAAATTGTTTTTTAAGATCGTCATTAGTATCATTGGTGTTCTGTATGTATTGAATTCTTTATTATTTCTTTAAAACTCCAGTTATTCAAGCCATGTGCTGAGAATAACTTTTTTTTGAGTTTAATTTATTGAAAAAGTCACATTCAACATGAGAGTACTGCTTTGTACATGGGCAAATGAAAGTGCTTTAAATAGATGTATGTGAAATGAACGAAATTCGCTTCCAGACAACAACAGCAACAAACTACAAAAAATAAATGTAACAAAATATTTTTATTTTACAACAGATGGTGTAATTTGTTGTGTTTTTTGCAAATATTTGTTGTTTAACAAAAAAAACCATCGAAAATATTTTCCATAAATTAGCAGCAGACTGCTGCTACGGCAATATTGCCCTATTGGGGAGTGTCATTATAATAAGCATGGAAGATATATGAGCAAATAATTTGTATACCAATTTGAAAAATATTTTTTCCAAAACAATTTCGAAACTAATCAGAACAGAATTTTGAAAAACAAATTGAATGGTTTTGAAAAAAAAATCCTTTCTGTGTTCCTATGATTTATTGGGAAAAAGACAAAGTCAAAGGCCAATAGGCCAGTAGTGTGTTTAAACATTTAAATAAAATTATTTATTATTTATGTTCCTATTTGGCAACAAACATTTTTGTTTTGAAAATTTTCAAATAAATTTTTGAGAAAAAATTTTGAAAAAACAGAATGAGGAAGACATACTCATTTGCCTCTATTTTTAGTTTAGTTTTGTTGTAGTTTTTATGAATATTAAAAGACCTATAAATTAGAAAATAAAGTAAAACTTATTTTTGTGTTTTTCAAATTTAGAAAACTTTCTTGCATAGTATACCCATAGGTAACTGTAGTTGCCTACTGGCAGCAGTAGCAGCTGAAACACAAGCCCGTACATTTCATTTAAAAACGAAAAATTTTTTTGCAACACAACTGTAGATGAAAAATTTTAAATAATTTGCAACAAAAATGTTGCATGTGCCATGAGTTCAAGGTAAAAGGAAGTTGCAGTGTATCTCGTTTTAGTTTTATGACATATAAAGACCAGGTCAATTAGAAATAAACCGGAGTAGATAAACTATAGGGTGGGAAATTTCAAAATTTAAATTTAAAAATTCAACAAAAAAAATAAACAAAAACAGTCCGCTTAGAAATAGAATATCATTTCATTCATATGACTGCAGTGGCTGGCCTCACAGTATCTCATACGATCGGTGCAATTTTCGTGCACTTGTTCGTGTGTATGGGGTCGTATCTCGACAATGGCTTCAAGAATGTTGGCCTTTAAATGCTAAATTGTATCTAATTTGTTCGCATAACACTTTTCTTTAACGGCGTCCCACAGAAAATAGTCCAACGGTATCAAATCGCAGCTTCTTGGCGGCCAATTGACATCACCATTTCGGCTAATTAAACTGCCATCCAATTTACACCATCCTGTTAAAACCAAAACATTGTTAACATCAATACCATGAAGAGCGAGTACGAAAAAATCGGATATCAAGGTTCAAATTTAAACCGATATATGGCTCACCCTGTTAAAATTAATTCAAGCAACACTGTAGCAACATTGTACTCTAAGACATTTCTAAAATCATAACATTATTCTATGAAAAGTTGCTCAAATATGAAAATTAGTGAAAATTTAAAGAATTACCGTAACTTTTAGCTTTTCTTTTGTAGCAAAGGTACTAAAAATAATTTGTGTAGTATAAGCGACGATAGGATAAATAGAAAAATTACATCGAACTGGCTTTCTCTTTTTCGATCTGTTAATTTTAATATCATGTATGCACCTGGCTCTGGCTGACTATATCCAAAAAAAAAAGTCAATGAAATCAACAAAACAGTATGAATGTTATTATAATTGTTGCCGTGTATTGGACCTCAATTTATAAAGGGTATTTCTATAAAGTGTTCTCCAATCGATTTGCCTTGGAAAACTTCAATACCCAGCTAGGCATCAACAAGGACAAATCCCTGTTCAGCACCTTGTATTTCATTCTGGCATAGATTAATATCTCACAAACGCCAAGTGTGATGATTCATTCTCCTCATCACAGGGTCTGTATATTGAGCTGGACACAATTCTCCATTGCGTTTCTTGAGCCCTGTCAAAAACACGGTTATTTATCTCAGATAATTCCAGATGGTAGACTCAAAATTCCCTCGCGACAATGTTTAGATTGCCTTAAGACCATTTGGTTAGAGAAGAGTCTTCGAGGCACGATACGATGTCCTCTGATAAATTGCGTATTAGATTTTACTCCCATGATCATCACTCAGTTCTTCATTCCATTTGCATGAAACTTAAAGCTCTTTGTCCAGATTATATCAAGACACACGCTGAACTTTGTAACTTGTGCAATACCAACTGAATTGTTATCAAAATTTGTTCTGTCTACCCAAAAAACATTGGCCTATTCATCATCATAACCTTGGACTAGGTCTGTGCAAGACTTCTGCTCAGCATTATCCCAAGTCTAGCCTTTCTTGAAATATAAAAAAATATTTCTTCTAATATTTATTCTAAAAGCTTGGAGAGTAATTAAAAAGGCCATGAAAATTTTCTCAAAAATCTGTCGTTCCAAGTCAACTTTAAATAGTAGGTCTACACAATAAAAGTGGTGTCAGAAGCTAAGTCGTAATCCTGAGTTAAGGGTTGTAATGACCAATTATGTATGTATATATGTATGTCTCCTTCTCGTAAGTGTTTTGCTCCAGTTTGTGTCTAACCTCACTGATCTTTAGATCTCTTTGAATGACGTCAAGAGGAATCTCTTCAACCTTAACTTCAGCCATTAGAACGTTTATATGAGAGCCAGGGTCAGTCAATGTCCGCCTCAGAACGTTTCATCAAGAGTTTATAAACAACAGAGCTACACGTTAATGGTAAAGCAGCCCAACTTGGTGGAAAGCCTTATTACTTCGTTTCTTTCGTTTCGTGATTTCATAGAATTATTAGTGGTTGGTCGAAGAGAACAATTAATAGATGAATTATTTCATCAATTATTAGAATTAATTATTAATAAAATTATTACAAATTATAGATCAATTGTTAATATATGACTAATACAACCGGTATTTCTATAAAAACAATACGAGATAAAAAATATATTGTAAGTTTCATTCATAAAACTTTTTCACAAGTCAAGCCACATTAAATAGATGATTTTCCTGTTTGTATACGCTGGTTAAAAATTGTGCACTTCATGCATATTGGCCTTGAACTTATAAATCATATACAATTTCTTAATATATTCAATGCAATAACAAACACTGTTATTAAATAGTACATACATATATACACATTGTGTTTGAATATTGCAATAATTATATAAAAAAAAAACTGTAGCTGTAGGTTATAACAGAATTTGAGGCAAATAAAGTGCTTTTATTCGTGACTGCATGTAACTGAATAATGTTGGCTTTTAATGGACTACACTATAGAAGTATTCGCTACACTTTATTAATTTAAAATTTAAATTAAAATTGCAAATTAAAATAAAAGGAAGAATTACAGTCGGTATAATAAATTAGATGACATAGAAAGCCAGAAGTGATCAAATCACTCGTTGTGTTCAACTCAAACTCAAATCTAGTTAGTCAGATCGAGGTTATTAAGCATCTCTAATGGGCCAATTGTTAAACGACTCTATGGGTTCGTAACAATTTCAAAGGGGTCCTAGTGGTATTGAATTTAATGAATAATAAGCCTGAAAGATATTTTTAATGCTGGCTTTATATCATCTTATGAATGATTACGAGTGATCTTGCATTGTGTTCAAATGTTACGTAAAACTTTATTGAGCCAAATATAATTATTTTATTATGGATTCAGTTCTGAATCATTCGTTACAAACGACATATGTTTTCTGCTTATTACAGTCTACGGTGTTTGAAAATAATTGGAATTTGAAAAAAAACGAGTGCATATTGGAACATATGGTTGTGAAAGTATAATTAAAAGTGCATGTGAAAGTTTATTCGTTAATTTATAAACGAAATAAAAGTGAACACAAAACAAAGTTAATCATTTTAAAGTTTTGGGAAATTTTATGAATATAAAAATATTTGTTGGTCTTTAGAGTTTTTAAATTCACAAAAAGGTCTTGTATAAATATAGATTGAAATGTTTCATTATGTTATCATTCGAAATTATGCCAAGGAGTTACGAAATGAGCGTGAAAAATGGTCTGAGACACAATTCACAGAACACCAAAGTTATCCCGTTCAGCAGAAAACATAACGTAAAGAAAACCAATCTTCTTAGATACCATTACGCTCAAACACCTGAGGTTACAACCCTTTTATGGATACAATGCATCCTTGGAGGGATCAATCAATTAACAGTGCATATTTCTTAAACGCTGTACTTACGATTCGTTATACGGGCCTTTTATAATCAATTATTTTACAAACTATCATGTCGCAAACAGTTTACGCGGTTCATAGTTGGTCATCATATCCTTTCAGCCAGGATTACAAACTAGCTTCTCCGTCTCACACCGCCTACGTTGTGTGTATTAATTTCATATATGAGTGACGGGATCTACAGTTTAAAGTCAACTCCGAACCACAGATTTTTGAGAAACTTTCCATGACAATTTTATTTACTCTCAGAGTGAGAGGAAGTTGCCAAAGAAATATTTTTTTCGTATTTTGTTTTGTTGGTGATGTCTGCCCTGGGGTTTGAACCGTGTTCTCACGTCTAACAAGCCAATATATTACCTACTATTCTACGGCGACTTCAAGCTAGCTTCTGCAACAGTATCGTTACCAGGATGTTGCATTATTTCAAGCCAAACTCCAGTGATATTGAAACAACTGCCATTGTTTTATAACGTCTTTATATTGTATGAAATCTTTCATCATCCAATCCATCACTGTGATATATTTAAACAGCAATTTTTTCAAGCTCAGTGTGTTTATTATGTTTGAATTAAAACGTTTTTTTTTACATTTTACCACATATAATTATTATTAAACCAATGCTTGTTAAATAATTAATTAATATAATTAATAATTTTATAACAAAGGCAAAAAAAATTGTTTAACATAAAATGTTTTCTAAAATGTTAGCCCTCCTCCTTCATTCATAATGTATATCAGAGCATTAGCCAACAGCTGGTAATTGCATTAACACGTTTACAGATTGTTTAAATATTTTTATAAAAAAAAAAAAAATGTATTTATAAAATAACATTAGCAATATACGAGGGGAGGGTGATAAACATAAGTTAACAAAGAAATGTATAAAGTGTAGTCTACAACAGGTACATTCAATGAATAATTTACTTTAAAATTTTTGTATTTTCAAAATTGGAAAATTGATTGACTGTTTGATTGATTGACATCAGAAAATAATATATTTATATATGTATGGCTAACTGTGGATACCGTAAGTCTAGTAGGTATTGTGTTGGCTTATTAGACGTGGGGCCATGGTTAAACAAAACGAAATTTAAAAAAATATTTCTTCGGCGACTGCCTCTTACCAAATTTCTGGCAAAAACTAAAATGGTGAAATAAAATTGCCATGAACAAGTTTATTCAAAAATCTGTTGTTCGGAGCCTACTTTTAAACTAAATGTATAATATAACACACACTATATATGTAAGTGGTATGAGAATCTAGGTCGCAATCCTGACCGAAGTATTGTAATGACCCATTATGTTCTTGGTTAAATTCTCAAACGTTCACGTGTTTTTGGTGATTCCACGCCAGGGTTTGTATAAAAACAAAATGTTTTCTAAATAATTCGCAAATGGCGTTCGATCATTAGATACCTACTTACTATTCGCCTAACGACATAATCCTAACAAATTTCGTCATATATTTTACAATCCACATACAAATAACGTTTGCAAATAGTTGTATTAAAGCTGTGGCCCAACCTTTTTCTGTTTCAGGTTTTCTTATCACTGCTATCTTAATGCAATCATAATGCACTCTATAACTGGTACATGTTCTATTGAGTTTCTTTTTTTTAAAGTGTTTTTTCTTCTTTCATGTGCAGTTAGGAATGTAGAAGTTCGTTTAATTCCTGTGAAAAGCATGAAACTTTCACAGGGTATATCCATTCCTTCTAAGTACAAGACTTTCACAATTCGTAAGAATATTGCTGGATTTACGATGAAATTTTGTTTTGTTTTAGTTTCATTAATCAAGTTTTTATTTTTTTTCAGCTAAGCAGACAGAACTGATCTTCTGTTCATTACTGTGATCCCATGACAAGACAATGGTTCCTATATTTCAAAAATTCTACACCAGAATGATTGCATTAAATAAATATGAGTGGTAGATAATTGACGATGAGACTGACTGTAAGAAATCAGACTCTAGCACTTTAATTCTGTCTCTTTGTCTCTTTATTATCTCGTTTTGAAATTAAAACTCATCCATTGGTTTTTACAAAATCACTGCCCTTACGGAAGGCATACCTCTGGGCTTGCAATCAAGGGATTGGCATCTGCAGGAGCTGTGGATCTAAAGAGGAGTAGGAGACTATCATTACTTTTTTGTTTGTTTTTTTTCGGTCATTACAACGCTTCAGTCAGGATTACGACCCAGCTTCTCCAATCGTATATATTGTGTGTACTTTTAATTCGTTGTATGGGCCACTAATTAACAATTATTTTATAAATTATAATGTCGCTACGAGTTCATGCGAGGTTTGTACGATAAGTCAAAAATTAAATCAAAATAATTTACATTTACATACATACATAAATAATTTGTCATTACAAACCTTCAGTCAGGATTACAAACTAGTTTCGCACATCACTTATGTTGTGTGCGTTAATTTTATACATGAGCGTTCGGACCAATAGTTTAAAGTTGATTTTTTGAGTAACTTTTCATAGCAATTCTATTTACCAGATAAGAAGTCAGGGAAGAATGAGATTTTTTCGTTTTGTTGGAGATGTCTGGCCTGGGATATGAATCGTGGCCTCTCGTCTAATAAGCCAACACACTACCTACTAGACTACAACACAACATAGGAGATTATCTTTTACGTCAAATGTCAGTGCCATGCTCTTGCTATGTAGAAGTGGCCGTTCTGTTTTTCTTACTGTTATCAAAATCAGATACTCGTATTTTAAACGTCCAGCTAAAAATGGAAAGTTTTAATACTTTTACTGCTTAGCTCATAGCTTGCACTGTATCTCAACCGTTTACTTGGCAATTTGCAAGGTTTTCTTTAAAAAAAAATATATGTTAATACAAAAGCGTCATAAAATTACTGAGAATCACTTAACTATACTATCCACTTTCTTTTTTATCTTAAACACTGAGAAATGCCGAAAGAATCCAGGCAACAGAAGTAAATAAGCATTTCACTAAAGTTGATTAACAAAAACAAAATTTTACTCCAGAAATTGAAAAACGTCACAAACAAGTTGAGAACAACACCTCACATACAGTAGAATAGAAAAAAACAACATTTCTCAATTGTCTATCGACTAGAATGGAAATCAAAAGAATGTATAAATATGAGTAGAGCCACGAATAGAAAACTTATTTTACAAAACAATTCGAAAGTAAATAGAATTGCTGCACGGAAACATTTGTCTTAAACGTTATGCAGCAATGCAATGATCAAGAAACGTCTAGTGTTGGTAGTCGTGAAGAGTTACGACAAATAGATTTTGAAAATAATGCAACACCATTAAATAAAGATCGACAACAGAAACTGAAAGCAGATAACTTATGGGATTATGAAGAAATTTTAGAAATTATCGGTAGGATTGCCAATAAACAAAAAAAAAAATTGCATAATATTATTTAAATGGTGTACCTTCTTTTATAATAAAAGGTTTTGGCAAAACCCAATGGATTTTATTACTTGTGAGCGGATTATTGACTATAACGTCCATGGCCGTCTTTCTATCTGTGGGTCTTATTGGTATAGCATCGCAATGTGAATTCGATGTGTCGCAGAGTGAGAGGGGTCTTATGATGGCAGCTCCAGTAACAGGTAAGTCCAGTATTGGTTAAAGGAAAATCAAAAGTTTTAACGGTTCATACTTTGCGAACATCATATCTGAATTCAAGTCCTTCACGAAGTTATATTGATAAGTTTTTGTGGTAGGTGTATCCCGTATAGCCAGTTCTTATAACACACATGCATACATATGTATGTACATTATTGGTCATTATAACCCTTTAGTTAGGTTTATAACCTAGTTTCTCACATCACTTATGTTGTGTGTGTTAATTTTATACACGAGTGGCAGTTTTAAGAGAAACTTTTAAGAAACTTTTCATGGAAATTTTATTTATTCTCACGGTTTTTGTCAGAAATCTGCTGAAAGAGGCATTTACTAAGAAATATATTTTTATATCTCGTTTTGTTCAAAAAGCCTGGGCTTTGAACCGAAGCTTTATGTTTACTAAACCAACGCATTATCTATATAGATTATCTCTAACATGCCTCCTTTAAACATTTAAACCTAATACGTTGACAAATTGCAGGATATTGCACAGTGTCAACAGTAATAATTGCACCTGATTGTCAATTAGATATTTTCATATGGGATGTATTAAGGCCACATAAATTCTATATATTCACAGGATCTAATAATTGGGTTCGACACGATTCCCATTGCAAACAATTGTTCTGTCAGTCTTTATGTCCTGTCAGATAGCCGCTAACTAACCACAGGTTACTCCAAGATAGTCTGATGCAAACAAATATTTTGAATACTTCAAACACATTTGGTTTGAGAAAAATCTGTTCTATTTCTTCTTCATCTTTTCCCAATCTAGTAAGATTTTCTGGTCCCCGCAAAAGCTCTCGCCCTACTAGCAAGCATATCCGCCTGCTCATTGCCTGCTCAGAGCCAGTAGCAGCGCCACCGTTTTTGTTTTGAGTTGGCGCTTATCATGATCTTTTTCACTACAGCATTCTTATGGTGGACAGTACATATCACGTGCTGAACTTCTTTTGCAGATTCTCGGTATTGTAAAATTAAGGGCTACGTCTGCCTAATGTAAAGACTAACTCTTCGTGGCATGGAAATAGCCACATAACTTCACAAGAGATATCAGCATACTTTACGGTAGTAAGATAACTAAGCTGCAGTACCACACACAAACGCGAGGTGAGTTAACTACCGTGGCAATGTATTAACATCAAAATGAAGAGTCAATATTGAACAAATGCCATTGAGAACTTGCTAAGTGACTTCATTAACTCCCTGTGCACAGCTGTGGTGATGGCCAAAGCAGCTCAATAAATCGTGCCTAAGGTGGATCATACACACGAGCCAAGTGTGCTCAGCTTCCAAAGAAGTAAATGCAGTGTCGTTATTGGAGTTATTACATTCCATATTGGATTCTTAGGCTAAACGTCTAGGAGCTGGCCACATAGTCAACGAAATTTGCATGAAGAGAAGGAAACAATACATTATTTACTGAGCAAACACTCAGCTTAGTGTAACAGAAAAAATAGGCACGTAGATTGCTGCAATTAAGGGAAACTCACTGAGCTGTCATAGACTGCATAAACTGCCCAGTTTATATAAATTAAACTTCCTTGTGGTATTGTAGTCGCTTTAGTCTAGTAGGCAGTGTGTTGGCTTCTTATATAACATGTTTACATTTATAGAGATTTTGCGGAGGCAATGTCATTTTTCCTTCAAGAGCATTCATCAGACTGTTTACCCTGCGATGTAAAAGGCAAGACAAATCAGGAAATGGAGTCAGTAAAAATTCAGTCAGTCTTGTGTAAAGACGCGCGGTGTTTGAAGAGAATAATCGTGATTTGAAGATCTCCGTTATAAAGATCTGTCGAACAATTGTTATTGTTTACGCAAAATAGTGAATAGAAGAATAACAAACAAAGCAATTGTTGTTGTATACATCAAGTTGTGAACAGTGGCACACAGAATTGTGCGAACAATAAGGAAATTATCTAAAACTAAACACAAAATATTTTTTTTTATTTGCAATCTACGAACTCATATTTTAAACGTTTTTAAAAGGGAGAGGAAGAGGAAGAGTGCTTATGGAAATAAGATTTGAATCCTGCTTAGATTTTAAGTGACAGAAATAAGTGACAAGGATTATAAATGACCGAGGAATACGCTCTGTAATGCACTGTGAGACCCAGTTTACCCACTAGCCAACGGTGCTAAAATAAATCAAGACAGTTGGATACCTCAGTGCCATTAATACGCACCTTTGACGACTCCTGTACGCGTTGTAAAGATCTGTCGAAAAATTGGTAGGGTCTTCGCAAAAGAGTGTAAAGAAGAATAACAAACAAAGCAATTGTTGTTGTTTACATCAAGTTATGAACATTGGCACACAGAATTTTGCAAACAATAAAGAATTTAATTAACATTAAACATAAATACGAACTCATATTTTAAACGTTTTTAGAAGGTAAAAACGTAACAATATTTTTTTATATTTCCAGGTCTTGTCATATCCACATACATCTGGGGCTGCCTAAGTGATGTCTGGGGTAGACGTTCCGTTTTGATTTGGTCAATGTTAAGTACGAATCTACTACAATTGATCATAATGTTTGTCAGCAACATATGGATTTATAATGTTGTAAACTTTATGATTGGCATCAGGTAAAACGATAAACATTTCTGTCAAGTAACAAGCTAAACTGACTTGCTTTTACACAGTTTAGGTGGCATATTAGGATCCCTTTATCCATATTTAAGTGAATATAATACTGACAAATATAGAGCAGTAGTTATAAATTATTCCACGATGTTTGTTAGCATAACGGTAATGTATGTGTCAGGTAAGAAATTTTCTTGGAAGTTTAGGGAAAGAAAATCTCAAAAAATGATTTTTCCTTTACAGCGATTGCTTGGTTGGTGCTCTCCAATGAATGGTCACTTGAGATACATGACTCCTTTACATTTAAACCCTGGCGTTTGATTATATTCTTAAGTTTGTTGCCTGGTTTTATTGGCGTTTTGATTTTGTGGATGTTCCCCGAAAGCCCGAAACTTTTGCTGGCACACGATAAACATGCGGAAGCATTAAAAGCCTTGCAATGGATATCAAAATTCAATACGGGCCGAAAACTGGAAAGTATTTTAAAGACAAGTGAAATAAATTTAAATCCCGAAGAGTTAGCTGATGCCAATCTATTGGAAATCGGTACAGGTTGTGGTGTACTTTTAAAGATATGGAAGGCCACAGTGCCTTTATTCCATAAGCCCCATGGCTTAAATGTATCGGTTGCTGTTATTGGTCTCATGAGCATGATGTTCTCTTCAAGTGGCATGCAAGTATGGTTCCCAGAAATTGTTAATCGTTCTGCAGCAGGTTCCGTATGGGGTAATAGTACTACTTTGTGTGAGATTTTGGAGGAGTCTTATACACGAGATATATTTAATAGCACCACAGGGGAAATATCTTTAAATAAAGTAAGTTAGTAAGTAGGATAGCCTTGTCAAAATACTTTAAGCTAGGTCCGCTATGGATATTTAGAAAATAAATTTGTTTTGTGGCAACAAGTTTCTGACTGTGATTATCTGTTGCAGGTATGCGATGATAGCATTGCCACCAAGACTTACATCGACAATATAATCATGGGCATGGCTTTCCTTGTAGGATTTTTCATACAGGGCCTATTGCTGCAAACATTTGGTAGAAAAAAGCTCCTACTAGCTGCTCTCTCTGTGGGCAGCTTATGTGGCATTCTTTTGAATTTTGTAACGAATTCCACGGGCATTTTAATTTTACTTTGTTTGTTTGTTTTAATACCGGGTTTATCGGTATCCATAATGTGTGGTGTCATCGTCGATCTTGTGCCCACGCATTTAAGGTTTGTAGCTGAATTCTCTTTACAAAACAAATCATTTTTAATATTTCTTTTATCCGTAGAGGCAAAGCTGTTAGTCTCGCCTTTACCCTGGGTCGCTTGGGCACAATTATAGCCACAAACTTAATAGCGGGCATGCTGGAGCCTTATTGTTCAGGCTTATTTGCCTTATTAACTTGTGTTGTATTGGGTAAGATTTTTCATTTATTTATTTATAAATTTATTGTTTATCTCTTATTTTCATTTCTCTTACAGTTTGTGTTGTTCTGGTTTATTATTTGCCATTTTAAAAATGAATATTTTAGTCTTAAACAAAACGTGTATTTCCACATCTAGTGTAACCATATCAAGCTTCATTAATATTCATCAACAGAGTAAGGAACTTAATAAATTATAAGAAATAAAATCAACCAAAAGTAATTTCATTAATTAACAAAAGTTTTATTTGGCAACATGGTAGACGCAACTTGAAAAATGTCATTCCAGTTGGACGTCGCCACTTGTGTAGTTTCCAATCGATGGGTTATCAATTCAATTTTGCTATGACCTTGAGTTCTTTAGACCCGTGTTTTCAGATTTTAACATGGATTGACTTTTACTAAATCTAGGCAGTGGTTCACGTCAAATTTACCTAAACTGTTCGGCGTTTGGTTCTCGCTGTAGCCTAGGAGGTAGCGTGCTGGCTTATTAGACTCAATCCCTGGGGTTAAACCCTAATCGCAGACATATCGAACAAAACGAGACATGCAAAAAAAATATTTCTTCTACAACTTCCTCTCAGCAGTCTTCTCGCAACATTTGAAAAATTTCTATGTGCCGTAGATCTCATGGCAAAAATGAATATACAACATGGCTGGTGTAAGAAGCTAGGTTGTAATCCTGACTGGAGGGTTGTAACAACCAAGTAAATGAAAAAGTAAATAAGTGATCGTATCGCAAAATCTATAATTAGGCGTAGCCATAGTCTAATAGGTAGTGTTTTGGCTTATTAGCCTTGAGGCCATGGTTCGAACACCAGATCAGACATTTCCAACAAAACGAAATATGAAGAAATATTTCTTCGGCGACTTTCTCTCAGTAGAGTTCTGGCTAAAACTTTGAGAGTAAATAAAATTACCATGAAGAGTTTCTCAAAAATCTGTCGTTCAGAATCGACTTTAAACTTTAGATTCTTCCACTCGTAGATAAAATTAACACTCGCAACTTGGGTAGTGTGAGAAACTCGTCGTAATCCTGACTAAAGTATTGTAATGAGATGTGAGTGTACATTGTTTAGTACTGCGTTCCATGTTTCGCGACCATATAATCTATTTTAATGCCTTTAATCTATATGGAATACAATAACATCTCCTCCAAGCTTGTCACTCTGACAAACTGGAGAATGCTCCTCGTTGTCTAAAAATGCCCTTCTTAGTGACTGATATTCCTAAGATATTTACTTCTTGATTCTTGTTCTGATAATTCATTCATATCATCGCAGAATCTATATGTTGCGTTCGAGGTGATCCCTATCCTGTTCAAGTTCACTTTGTGCCACTGCCAAAAGATTGATACACAGGTTTTATTGTAATTTCCCAGCAAAAGTTTTGCTTCCGTCAAACTCTCTATCTGTCGCTGTGTTGACTATACATTTCCAAACATTTACTCCTACTTGAAGAAAGGGTACAGAAGAGCCCAATCATCAGCATGCAAACTACCCTCTCCTAAGCTCTTTAAGGCGAATTACCACTTGAAGAGAATTATTTTATTTTCTATACGTAATTCCAAATAAGAATGAAAAGTCCCTTACTATCTTCGATTTAACCTTAACAAAAGTCGTGAACTCCAATGTCGGACTGATTGTCAGATGGTATTGCTAGGTTCCGTGCTTTGTATCTCATAGTCAAGTTAAAATGAGCACATCTTGCGATGACATAGATTTCAGCATGGAAGATACCCGTAAGTTACCCCATAATTTCGGACATTTCATTCTAGGAGCACAAATTTCTGTTGCTGTCCCAAGATCCGTTCAAGACCCGTCTTTATACCGTGATATCTCGCATTTAAAATAATGAAGAGGTTCCCAATAATTAACTTCATATTTGTTACTAAGTTTCGTTGCGAAACGTTTCCCAAAACCATAAAGTCTTCTGATTTTGTCAAGAAGACAGTTAAGCAGCACCCTACCAGGTTCAAGTCTTATTATATCCTCAAAGCCCTAATGAATTTTATGTTAGACTTGTCTTTCATTATTCTAATCATAAGCTCTAAAGCACCGATCTTCACTATTATCAGCAACGAATTTAAATCAATCAGAATCTTCAGAGCTCTTGGATTACAATTCTTGTATTACATGTTTAGAATTTTCTGCGAGTCTTCTGCATATCGTTATGGTATATCTGATATTCTCAGATGTTTTACCCTCAAATTTTTGGTATAGCAACTCATCCAGACGAGTATTCTGCATTTCAGAAGTTTTTCCTTTAGGTCTTGCAAATACACTGATATCCACAATCGACGTACTATTTATATCAAGACCTTTTTAAGTGATGGGCGTGAACTTATTATTTGATTGCATCAACAAAGGCCCTAAAATATAAATCATGTACAATATTTGCAAAAAAAAGAAGAAAAAAAAATTTAATTCAACTAATGAAGATCATATCTTTATATTTAAATATTGTGTTTATTTTATTAAAATAAAGTAACCCAGCAAACCAAACTACATCGTTTGCAGTTCATATGAAATAACCTTTTTCGTATGATCTACTTTATTGACAACACTCAGAGGGAACTATGTCCATTGTAGCACTAGTAGACATAATTCATGACTATCACGAATTCAATCCGTGACTTAAGGGGAAGCTTTAAAGGTATTTAAGTTCCTTTAGTAGTGGCAGCCTAGTAAGTAGCGTACTGGATGGAAGTATGATTCTGTACTTTTATAGGATTTTTTTCCGCTATAGCCTTAAAAGCTTTAGTCAAGCTCATTGCATCAGTAAGCGAATCCAGCTTAAAAACACTTGCATATGAAATATGGAATATGCTGATATCAGAACATCATATTAGATGGGCAGTGAAAAGCTTCCATTCCTTCAAATCCTGGAGTCCGGATGGTATCATAGATAAACATCGATGTCTTCATAACGTGGTTTTTGAAAACCTTCAGGTAATGGTTAACGTTATCCGATATTCCATTGAAGTGTACGTTTTACAAGGTTTTTATGTATTCCCCATGGAAGTAAAGCATCTTACACTAAAGCTAAAGGCTTTGAATCCATAAGAGAATTATTAACGTCTGTATTAGATCATCTCTCGGTCTGGATTTTTTAGTGGCGTAAAAACGCAACTCCGCCGCACGTTTTTTATTGTTTGAGACCAACGCTCGTGAGATGACCTATTCATGCAGTGCATAGGAATACAGGAAAGATGGTTTATAGTAGAAAGGAAAGAGAGTAGTGTGCGCAATGTTTTTTACGAGTCCTTCGTTGCTCTTATTTCGAGAATTGCTTTTTAGTAATAATTCTCACTATCTTTTTTTGCTATTGTGAGTATTCTTACTTATTTACTTAACTGGCCATTAATAATCCGATTAACGGATTATGCCACAACACATCCTTCCAGGCGCTTCTGCTTCTTGCGCGCCTACGCCAGTTGGTCACACCAATCGATGACAGGGCTTTCTCGATTTGGTCCTTCCAACGCATACATGGTCGTGCTCTTCGCCGACTTCCGCAGATTCCCGCATCAAATACCCGTCTCACCGGAGTATCCTCCTACATTCGAATGATCCTATGATGTCAATGTCGTCAGCTTACGCCAGCTGTCCATTTGCTTTTTTGAAAAATAGTGCCATTGCGATGCACTCCCGCCTTTCGCAGAACACTCTCCATGACGAAGTTGAAGAGGTCACTTGATAAGGGGTCACCTTGTCTGAGTATTCACTCACATATAATATCAGTCAAGCAATCAGGCAAACACAAACACTCAGAGTCTCTAGTGGAAATCGAACTATGGAATCGGCATTTAAAGTTTAGCACACTACCAACTGGCCCATCGGGGCGCAGTTGTTGGTCTCTTGGAGACATTTCTCTATTACGGAATATATAACGTCGCTGCTTTCCTTGATATAGTGGGTGCTTTCCCGTGATAGCCTTCAAAGCCTTAGTTTAGCAAGCAAATGCTGTTTTAGTGATAAATACTACGAGACTATTCACAAACACGTCAAAATCCATTAATGCCAAGTAAACTTTTTTTTTTTATCAAATTTGCTGCCCTTTTTTAAAAATTGTTGGCCAAACGTATTGACTGAGAATTTGAAACACAATGTTTTGTTGTTGTGTTGCCCGAGTACTTTTGAATACTCAGCACAGTCTAATTAATTCTTACAAGCAATTAGAATTAAGACGGTGTAGTTATAATAATTAAATTTAATCTTTAATCATAACAAACAAAATTTGTTTAATATTAAGAATTTATAAATACTGGTAAAAGAAACAACAAAATTCAGTTATTAAAAGTAAACCTTTATGGCCCTTAACAGCACTTAACTAACTTAAAAGCTGTAAAATAATGGAAAGCTGATGATCACCAAAAATATTCTTGATTCAGCATGACAAACCAACAGTCCGGCAATGATATTGTAAAGCCTGTAGCAGGCAAAGAATTTCAGCCAAAAATACAAAACGAAGCCGATAGCATTAATAATACATGGGATTATGAAGAAATTTTAAAAATTTTAGGTGGGTTTTATTAAAAAAAATTTTTTAAATAAAAATCAAACAAATTACTGCAAAATTCATAAAAATCAATTTCTTTCTAAGGCTTTGGTAAAACTCAATGGATTTTATTACTGGTAGGTGGTCTCTTGACCACCAGCACTGCGGCTGTCCAGCAAGCAACAGCTATTATCGTCATCTCGTCTCAGTGTGAATTCAATATGACGCAGAATGAAAAAGGTGTTATGATGACAGCCTTTGTTGCAGGTGAGTGAATGAAGTGTTTAAAATAGTATGAGTTTGGCTGTTCCTAAGGGTTAAAAAATTCTTGTTCAAATCAGTTCTGCTTTAACTGTTAACATATAAATAATTGTAAAGGTTGTTGTAGTAAAAAAATAAATAAAATATAAATATATAAAAGAAGCCACGTACTTTTGCAATTGTTTAATTAATTAATTATATTTCTAATTACAGGCAGAATTGTATCCGCCTATATATGGGGCTATATTTCCGATGTATGGGGTAGAAAACCAATTCTAGTATGGACCACACTTACAGCAACTTTTCTCCAATTTGTTAACATGTTCGTTAACAACATATGGTTGTTTAATTTCATAAATTTTATTATTGGCATCAGGTAATTACATACATACATACACACATATATAATAGGTCATTACAACCCTTCAAGTCGTAGTGCTACTTAGCCTCTCACACGACTTATGTCGTGTTTGTTAATTTTATAGATGAGTTGCGGGACCAAAAGTGTAAAGTTATCTCCGAACAACAGATTTTTTAAGAAACTTTTCATGGCAATTTTATTTCCTCTCAAAATTTTTGCCAGAAATTTTGCCATCTAGCAAAGCGAAAACGAAGCGGACGAATGCAATAACATTATCATCATTTAATTCCGTTTTTCTTTTTTTTTGCTTTTTACATTGTTTTCTCTTAGCTTGGGTAGCGCAACGGGTATCAAATTTGCTTATATCGGTGAATTTTGCACTGCCAAATATCGTCCATTAGTTGTAAATTACGGGACCATGTTTTTCGGTTTAACGGGCATTTATATGCCAGGTAAGACATTTTATTTTTATTTTTTTTTTGTTTCTTTTGTTTATTTTCAATTTAAACTTCTTTGCATTCATATTCCGTTACAGCTGTTTCATGGTGGGTGCTGTCAACGGACTGGTCGTTCCACATAACTGATGCATTTGTCTTTAAATCCTGGCGTTTTATAATATTTTTCTGTTTATTGCCAGGCCTCATAAGCGGTTTAATATTATTGCCTTACCCAGAGAGTCCAAAGATTTTATTGGCTCTTGGCAAACACAGTGAAGCTGTAAAGGCACTCGATTGGATATCAAAAAATAATCGAAACTTAAGCTTAGAGACAATGCTTAAGTGTTCTTCTTCCATCACTGTTAAAACGGGTGAAATGGCTGGCACTAATCTATTAGAAATAGACAACGGCTGGGCAATGTTAAAAAATATGTGGAAATCTACAATGGACATGTTCCATAAGCCACATGGCTGGAATGTTTTAATATTGATTTCATGTTTATTTGGCTTAAAGTTCGCTTCAAATGGCTTGCAGATGTGGTTTCCAGAAATTGTTAATCGTTCTGCAGCAGGTTCCATATGGGGCAATAGTACTACATTGTGTGAGATTTTGAAGGAGTCCCATACCAGAGACCGACTTAATAGCAGCACAGGGGAGATATCTTTAAATAAAGTAAGTAAGTCGGTAAATAGGCTAGTGCTATAAAAATCAAAATATTTTAAGCTAGGGAATCTATTTTCTAAGCACTCCTAGCGGCCTTACAAAATACATTTTTTTATGGCAACAAGTTTCTGACTGTGATTATCTGTTGCAGGTATGCGAGGATAGCATTGCCACCAAGACTTACATCGACAACATTATCATGGGCATGGCTTTCCTTGTAGGATTTATCATACAGGGTCTATTGCTGCAAACGTTTGACAGAAAAAAGCTCCTACTAGCTGCTCTCTCTGTGGGTGCCTTATGTGGCATTCTTTTGAATTTTGTAACGAATTCCACGGGAATTTTAATTTTACTTTGTTTGTTTGTTTTAATACCGGGTTTATTGGTATCCATAATGTGTGGTGTCATCGTGGATCTTGTGCCTACGCATTTAACGTGTGTACTTGAATTCTCTTTACAAAACAAAGCATTTTTAACATTTCTTTTATCCGCAGAGGTAAAGTTGTTAGTCTGGCCTTTACCTTGGGTCGCTTGGGCACAATTATTGCAACAAATTTAATAGCGGGCATGCTTGAGCTTTATTGTTCAGGCTTATTTGCCTTAATCACTTGTGTTGTATTGGGTAAGAATTTGTATTTAATTGTTTATAATTTATTGTTTATCTTTTATTTTCATTTCTCCTACAGTTTGTCTTGTTCTGGTTTATTATTTGCCATTTTAAAACCGAATTTTGTAGTCTTAAACAAAATGTGCATTTCCATATTCACCATATGAAGATACATTAATATTTAGCAACAAATATTAGTTGTAAGAAATTTTGGAAATTTTAATAAATAAATACAACCAAAAATAGTTTCATTAATTAACAGAAGTTTTTATTTCGGTCCTCCGTAGAAGTAACTTGAAAAATTCCATTGATGTTGTTGCCACGTGTTTAGTTTCCAATTGATGGGTTATCAATTCAATTTTGTTATAATCTTGAGTTCTTTGGACCCGTGTTTTCAGATTTTAACATGGATTGACTTTTAGTAAATCTAGGCAGTGGTTCATGTCAAAATTTACGTGAACTATTCGTCGTCGTTTGGTTGTCGCCGTAACCTAGTAGGACGCGTGTTGGCTTATTAGAGTCTATGCCTGGGGTTAAACCCCTAGCTCAGACATCTCAAACTAAAGGAAACATGAAAAAAAAATATTTCTTCGACGACTTCCGGCTCAGTAGCCTTCACGCAAATGTTTCTCAATTTGTCGTTCAGGGTCAAATTTTATACACTCATGGATAAAATTAATTCACACTATTGTAATCCTGACTAAAGGGTTATAATGACCAATAAAGCAAGCAAGAAAGACATCACTTGGCATCACGTTTTCTGAACATACGATTGTGCTGCCCAAAATCCATATGATGTATTTCCATACTGTCCCTCCATGTTCATTTCCATGACAAACTTCCAGATGGTGCTTGGTGTCTATAAAGCCAATTCTCTGCTTAGTATCTGGTATACATCAACTATTTTTTTCTACTGGCATCCATTAACGCCTCTCAGGTCCCAGCAATGTATTCTAATGATTATTCTTTTCGCCACAAAATCTGCATGTTGTGTTCGAGATGATCCCTATTCTGGACAAGTGCACTTTGAGTCTACAATACATTGTCAGAAGACTAATATGAAAAATCTCCTTTTATTATAATTTCCCAACAAAACTTTTGTTTGCCTTAAACTTATGTGATTTGAGCGGAGGTTATACCGCTCTCTATCTTCATTTTCCCTAAATATGCATTTCTAATCACTTTTCTCTTCTCCACAGAAAGATCATTACCTCAAATAAGCAAATTTTCTATATCTAGCCGATTCAGTTAGATTCCCCAGACCTAAAACTGCAGCAAGATCGGTGATTGACCTATCTTTATATCACAAAATAGTGCCTTTTTATGAAAGAGTAAATAGCTGCCAGATTACTCCATTAATTTTTGTTAATAAGTTTAAGTGCAGCAAAGCATTTTCCAACATCATAGAGATTACTGGCTCTGTCCAGGTTATCCAGTTTCATGTTATTCTTGTCTCCTTTGACCTAACCATAATCTCTAAAGCTCTGGTCTTCATTATCACAACGGATTTAAGTTCTACAGAGTCTCCAGTGCCGCCGTACGCCAGTCTTCCTTAGCTCCTTCAGCTGTCAGTAAATTTCTGTGGAATGGAATGGATTGAATACGGAGAAAGGGAAGATAGCTTCAGACGAAGTTGAAATAATGAAAACTATTGCTATGTAATTGTAGTGGAATGTGATGTAAGTTTTTCATCAGACTATTGAGGAATTGCTTGAAGATGGTAACTGGAATAATGACTGAGCATTTTAGGCTAAAGGATTATCTGTACTGAAACGAAGTTATCACTGTAAAACAGTGATTGAGATTAAAATGAGCTAAACTGTTGTCACGCTATAATCAACGAAGTCAACTTAGTTTTAAATGTAGCATAAGATTAACGCTTATAAATACAAAACCTTAATTCAACACTTAAAACGTAACAGTGAAGACTAAATTATAACCAGTAGTATTCATAGAACGAGTTTAGTCCTGCTAGCCAATAAGATTTGAACAAGTTCCTATCAAATCAAGATGGAATTTTAACCATGAAGCGATAAGATTTGCTTCAAAGTTAATGGTTTTGCATGAGAGATTTATTGAGAGTTTTAGTGAAATTTCATAAGCCGGTTATTTCCCCAAGCAATATGGGCGTGATTTTATTATTTGATTGCATCAACAAAGACCCTAAAATATAAACATCCTGTACAATTTTTGCAAAAAAAAAAAAGAAAAAAATTTAGATTCAACTAATAAAGATTATATCTTTATAAGTACATTTTGTATTTATTTTATTAAAATAAAGTAACCCAACAAACCAAACTACTTCGTTTGCAGTCCATATAAAATAACCTTTTTTGTATGGGCAGCTCTACTTTATTGACAATACTCAGAGGGAACTATGACCATTGTAGCACTAGTAGATATACATAATTCATAACTATCATGAATTCAATCCGTGACTTAAGGGGAAGCTTTAAAGGTATTTAAGTTCCTTTAGTCGTGATTGTCTGGTAGGTAGCGTGATTTAAAACTCAACTAAAATAAAACGATATCCTTCCTGAAGTCTTCCAGCAAAATCTGTGAGAATAAATAAAATTGCCATAGAAAGTTTTTCAAACCTGTTCGTTCGAAGTCGACGTTAAATTGTAGGTTTCACCATTCATGGATAAAATTAACACACACTATGTAGGTGATATGAGAGACTAGGTTGTAATCCTGAATAAAGGGTGAGTTCCTTTACTGTCAGCTATTAATTGATCAATGACTTGGAAATAATCAAACTAATCGGTATCTATTCTCTTTGGGCTTAGTAATGAATTGTTGTAGGGGGATGGAAGCATGTTTCTGTACTTTTATAGGATTAATTGGTGCGATAGCCTTAAAAAGCTTTAGTCAAATTCGATCCAGCTTAAAAAACACTTGCATGGAATATGCTGACCGCAGAACATCACATTAGATGGCTTTCATTCCTTTAAATCCTCCAGTTTTACCATGCCGTGACTTTTGATTCAGGTTATCCGATATTCCGTTGAAGTGTACGTTTTACAAGATTTTTATGTATTCCCCATGGAACGTAAAGCATATCCCACTAAAGGTAAATATATCTTGCTTATTTTAACTAGAGATGCTTGAGAAAATTATTGATGTCTATATTGGGCATGTAGTCGCAGTAGCCTAGTAGGTAGTGTGTTGGCTTATTAGAACTGAGACATCGGTTTAGTCCCCAGGCTACCAGCTACCAGATAAAGCATCAAATCGTTAAATATTAGAAAAAAAATCGTCAAAATCCATAGACATAGCTTCTTAAGACGGTTCAAGATCTTCTGATCTTCTTACTATTTACACCACTTTCATCCGAAAGAGAATGAAATGCAACTCTCATGTGTAGGCCGGTGCCTCAACGTCTATTTTCAGACTTTTCAACCGCGTACAGTAGAGGGCGAAGTTGCTCGTTAATGACAGTAAGTTATCCAACTCTATTGATTCATTGGAGCATCGTTGCAATGTGGCTTGTGTTTCACTGTTCTATCGCTATTATTCCTGAGAACCATGTATTCCTTCGTAATACTCGTCTTTCTCGGCGAGAACATCCGTATGTGGTCGATTGTCGGACTATTCGTACGAGTATATGGAATTCCCTTTGTGCAGTGGTTGTAATTTTTGGGCTTTTAAGGAATGAAAAAGGCATAAAAAGCAGGAAAGTCATCACATGTTTTCGCAAATAACTTAAAAGTATAATACTTCACTCCTCATTATTACTTACCTAAATTTGCGATAGTAAAAATTGCAAAGCAAATACCAAAGCATAAATTGGCCTTTAATGTATTAAAGTAAAGAATATGATGCAAATTTTTAATTTCCAAAAATCATTAAAATAAGGGCATAAATCGTCATATCGTCAATAGGATATTTTTGAGGCTTAAAATCGTCAAATCTGGCAGCTATGCCCCCAGGTCAGACATCTCCAACTACACGAAATATGAAAAAAATTTTCTTCCTGCGATTTAATCTCAGCTGATTTCTGGCAATAACTCTGAGAGTAAATGTAAAGTTTCTTAAAAATCTTTCAATCGAAATTGATTTTAAACTCCCGTCACTCATGTATAAAATTAACACAAGCAACATAAGTGGTGTAAGAAACTAGGTTGTAATCCCAACTAATGGGTTGTAATGACCAGTTATGTATGTATGTATGTATATTGGGCATTGCCTCGGTCAGGATACCCTTTCATACTCCGCTACACACATATGTTAGCCTCTTGCAGAAATTCCTATATTACATGGAATATACTGTCACTTATGTTTTTGATGACATAGTGCGTGTTCTTAATACCTTGAAGCCATGTTCTATGGCATTTATGGCAAGTCTAAAGCGTCCAAGTCCAAACTGCAGTCCTATGGTAACCAGTAGCGGTATTTTCGACAAAATAATTGAAATAGAAGAGATTTCGAAACATATGATATCCCAGCAATTTTTGTTTATACTCGGTCCAGCGGACCAGTTGTATTTCCATTGTATTAATTTCCGTGAGATAGCTTTCAAAAGCTTTGTTCAGCTCATTGCTTCAGTAAGCAAATCATGTTTTAATGGTAATTACTACGAGACTATTCGCAAACATGTCAAAAACTATTAAAACCAAGAAAAGTTTGTTATCAAAATTGCTGCCCTTTTTTTAAAAATTGTTGACCAGCCGGATTGATTGAGAATTTGAAACACAATGTTTGGTTGTTGTGTTGCCCGAGTACTTTTGAATATTCAGCACATTCTAATTTATTCTCTTCAACAATTAGTATTAAGACAGTGTAGTTATAATAATTAAATTTAATCTTTAATCAGAACAACGAAAAACTAAAGAAAAAATTTAATGTTAAGAATTTATAAATACACGTTCAAGAAACAAAAAAATTCAGTTATTAAAAGTAAATCTTTATGGCCGTTAACAGCACTTAAATAACTTAAAAGCTGTAAAATAATGGAAATCACAGCTGATGATCAACAAAAATATTCTTCCTTCAGCTTGACAAACCAACAGTCCGGCAATGATATTGTAAAGCCAGTAGCAGGTAAAGAATTTCAGCCACAAATACAAAACGAAGCCGATAGCATTAATAATACATGGGATTATGAAGAAATTTTAAAAATTTTAGGTGGGTTTTATTGAAAAAAAAAACTTTTAAATAAAAATGAAGCAAATTATTGAAAAATGCATAATAATCATTTTCTTTCCAAGGCTTTGGTAAAACTCAATGGATTTTATTACTGGTAAGTGGTCTCTTAACCACCAGCGCTGTGTCTGCCTGGCAATCGACATCTATTATCGTCATGTCGTCTCAGTGTGAATTCAATATGACGCAGACTGAAAAAGGTGTTATGATGACAGCTTATGTTGCAGGTGAGTAAGCAAAGTGTTTAAAATAGTATGAGTTTGATTGTTACGAAGAGTAAAAAGAAAAGTTCGTGTTCAAATCAGTATCTGCTTGAACTGTTAAAGTATAAGGAATTCTACAGGTTTTTATAGCAAAAAAAAAAAAAAAAACAAAATATGGAGAACCCAATATATAAGCTTCTAATATGAAATGTAAAATACATTGTACAATTTTTTAATTTCTTATTATATTTATTTAATTACAGGTAAAGTTGTATCCACCTATATATGGGGCTATATTTCCGATGTATGGGGTAGAAAACCAATTCTAGTGTGGACTACACTTGTTGCAACTTTTCTTCAGTTTATTAGCATGTTCGTTAACAACATATGGTTGTTTAATTTCATAAATTTTATTATTGGCATCAGGTAATTACATACATACATACACATATATGTGCATATATAATCGGTCATTACATTACCTTCAGTCAGGATTGCGATCTAGCTTCTCACGCCAAATATGTTGTGTGCGTTAATTTTATACGTGGCAGTAGACCTATTGATTAAAGTAAAAATATTTTTCGTCCAATTTTAAGAAACCAACACTTTTAAGTACCCCTGAATCGGTTCTTTTAAAGGGTGAGCCTTCTAAAAAGTTTAAATTTAAAAATACAATCAAACAAAAACGATTTGAAATTTTGTGAAATTTATTTTTTTTGCTGTGAAGTGCAATTGTTCCGGTTAGAAAAGAAATATTATTTCATTCATATGGATGCCGCGTTTGTCCTCTCAGTACACTTTTTGCATTGTACGTGTATAGACCTTCAAATGTTCAATTGTCTCTGGTGTGTCGGCATAAAACTTTTCTTTAATGGCGCCCCACAGAAAATAATCCAACTGTGTTAAATAGCAGCTTCTTGGCGACCAATTGACATTACAATTTCGGCTAATTAAACAGCCATCAAACATTTGACGCAATAAATCGATTTTGGCATTATATGTATGTGCGGCAAGTTGCAGCATTTTGTAGAAACCAAACATCGTTCACATCAATACCATAAAGAGGAGGTACATAAAAATCTATTATCATGCTGCGATATTGTATGTCTCCTTTAACTGTAATGGCTGCATCGTCTTTATTTTCAAAGAAATATGGGCCATTAATGCCTCTGCTACACAAGCTGCAGCAAAAAGTCACTCGTAATGGATGCATTAGCAACTTTGTGGGTTTCTGAGCCCCGGGATACGGCAATTTTGTTTATTAACGTACCCACCAAACTGATAATGAGCTTCAATCGAAAAGATGATTTTTTTTTGGTAAAATCGACATCATCGTGTAGTTTTTCATTGGCCCATCCAAAGAAGCGAAAACGAAGCGGTTGGTCATGCGGCTTTAACTCTTGAACCAATTGAACTCTGTAAGGCGTCATACAGAGATATTTTCAGAAAATTCGACATAAACTGGTGCGTGAAATGTTCAATTCTTGAGAACAATGATGAGTTGATGTTGATATTGATGGAATCTCACGCACGATGTCAGCCACAGCTTCGAAATTTTCGGGTGTACGCGGTGTACGAGCGGGCTCACGTCTGGGTGCATCAACAACGAAACCAGTTTCACGAACTTTAGCAATTAACTTGAGTATACCGGGCACTGTTGGTCCTTGCCTGCCTTTAAATTTTGTACGACA
Source organism: Sarcophaga caerulescens (assembly GCA_927399465.1). Lineage (NCBI taxonomy): Eukaryota > Metazoa > Arthropoda > Insecta > Diptera > Sarcophagidae > Sarcophaga > Sarcophaga caerulescens. Next base: position 91,123,364 of record OV656866.1, on the reverse strand, counting down.
TTTTCGTGCAATTTAAGACCAATTGTCTTTGGTTTGCAAATAAATTTCCAATAAGTCGCAACGTTGCTTACGCGTAAATCGATTCATTAGGAGATAATATGCTGAATTTTGTGACAGAATAGAATGTCGTAAATATTGACAGATTCGAAATAACCGATGGTTCAAGTTTTAACCGATAGATGACCCACCCGATATATCTGAAAATAATGTTTTTAATAACATTTCCAGTTAAATTCCAACATTTTCACTCTCTTTAGTTATTAAATGCAATACAATTATCATTATCTGATTCTAATTTGTTTTCTTGTATTGCTTGTATTATTAGCTTGGGTAGCGAAACGGGTGTGAAATTTGCTTACATCAGTGAATTTTGCACCAGCAAATATCGTCCAATAGTTGTAAATTACTCGACCATGTTTTTCAGTTTAACGTGCATTTATATACCTGGTAAGACATTTTATTTTTATTTTCTACTTAAACTTCTTTTTATTCATATTCCGTTACAGCTGTTTCATGGTGGGTGCTGTCAACGGACTGGTCGTTCCACATCACCGATGCATTTGTCTTTAAATCCTGGCGTTTAATAATATTTTTCTGTTTATTGCCAGGCCTTATAAGCGGTTTAATATTATTGTCATACCCAGAGAGTCCAAAATTTTTATTGGCTCTTGGCAAACACAGTGAAGCTGTAAAGGCACTCGATTGGATATCAAAAAATAATGGAAACTTAAGCTTAGAGACAATGCTTAAGTGTTCTTCTTCCATCACTGTTAGAACGGGGGAGGAGACTGATACGAATCTATTAGAAATGGGAAAAGGTTGGGCCATATTCAAAAATATATGGAAATCTACACTGGATATGTTCGATAAGCCACATGGCTGGAATGTTTTAATATTGATTTCATGTTTATTTGGCTTAATGTTCGCTTCAAATGGCCTACAGATGTGGTTTCCCGATATGGTTAATCGATCTATTGCAGGCTCTCAGACGGGTAGTAATTTCACGGCGTGTGAACTTATACGTGAATCGTACAGAGGAAAACGATTGAATGGCACTGATCTCAACGATGGTGTAGAAATAAGTGTGGTAAGTTGCAAAAAAGTTGTGTTTAGAAATTTATTGTTTACATCATTTATATCTGTTTGAACTTCTCATGACAGTCCTAGTTTTGTCAAATGGGGTAAAATATTTGGGTGTTATCCTTGGTAAGATATTGCAATGGAAACAACATCCTAAATATAAAGTAGTAAAGTTCTCCAGATGCGGGACTATATGTTTTAGATGGGGTTCAATCTAAGGATGACACTCTGCCTCTAGTTCGGTAGACCTCGATGGCTAAGGAAAGTTCAAGGGATGTGTTGTTTAGGAATAACTGTTGCCCTGAGGACATTAACTGCAAGGACATTGGAAACAATACACTTTATTCAACCGATATAGATACAGGTTTTTTATGACGCTTCACTTACGACATACCATCCGCAGGCTATAGGGAAATGTATGAGCCACTGCCACAAATCGTATCACCGGATTATAATTCGAACTCTGGACGATAACTCGCTTGACGTAGGGTTATACGACAGGATGCTGAACAATAAATCGCAGGCTTACTTGACCAAAGCAATAAACACGGCGACTAATTACACAGATGACTTTAAAAATTTGGACATGGGGAGACTGGACATCGATTAGAAAAACCAAAAGCCCAACTCTGCCTCCGACTGCTGGTCTATAATACGGTTTACCAAGTAGATCTATGCACGATCAAGGAATGTGTAATCTTGGTTTCTGATAATTTAGTAAATTTTACGTATAAGGATTTAAATACGTTCACTGAAGATCAAATGACCATCAGAGCAATAATATCCTGGGCTACGGGATCAAGAACAGCTATCGAATGTAAGAAGGCGATTAGCATTTACTTCAGTCATGGCAAGGAACAATAATTGGAACTGAGGAAGCGAATATTTTAGTAAAAAGAGCCAAAGGCATTCAAGGCCAAGTTGAAATAGGGGATGGAAACATTGTATTTACTTAGTGGCATAGTGACACAGTAGGAGGAATTACAAACATATGTTGCGGCTGCACCGATGTGGGGAAAACCCAGAGTATTTACAACAGCATGAAGATGACTTGAGTACACATACATACATAATTTGTCATTATAACGCTTCAGTTCGGGATTACGACTTAGCTTCTCACACCACCCAAGATGTGTGTGTAAATTTTATGCATGAGTGACTTGAGTACACTAAAGAACGTAATTACGATACGTTCTTTGCCTTACTTGTTCACCTGAACCGTATAAGCGAGGTGAATAATGATTATTGCAGGTCATGCAGTAAAGACATCACAACTACGGGGTATGTTTTACGTCAGTACCCAAAATTTGTAAGCTCGAGATCGTAATATTTTACTCGGTATTAATCGTCTTTGAAGAGAAGCTGATACCAACTGAGGAAGCAGACATACCATACAGAATTTCCATGTTGATATTAGTGGTATCCTTTAAAGTAGAGAGCGCAACAAGCCTACTTGATGGCTCTAGTCTGTGCCGGAGGCATATGATGCTGAGCCATATGGTTGGTTATCTCCTTCAACATACATACCAATCGGTCTGAAAATGGATCGTGTATGGACTGGTGTTTTAAAATCAAATTTAGGAGTAAGTATACGCGTACAGGAGACGGCGAAGGTGCGTATTAATGGCACTGAGGTATCCAACTGCCTTGATTTATTTGAGCACCGTTGGCTAGTGGGTCAACTGGGTCTCACAGTGCATTACATTATTCCTCGGTCATTTATAATTCTTGTCAGTTATTCCTGTCACTTAAAATCTAAACAGGATCCAAATCTTATTTCCATAAGCACTACTTCCTCTTTCTTCACTCTCATACATATTGTTAAGTTCTTACCCTTTTAAAAACGTTTAAAATATGAGTTCGTAGATTGCAAATAAAAATAAATAAATTTGTGTTTAGTTTTAGATAAATTCCTTATTGTTCGCACAATTCTGTAAGCCACTGCTCACAACTTGATGTAAACAACAACAATTTACTTTGTTTGTTATTCTTCTTTACACTCTTTTGCGTAGACACTACCAATTGTTCGGCAGGTCTTTATAGCGGAGATCTTCAAACCACGATTATTCTCTTCACATGCAACGTGTCTTCACACAAGACTGGCTGAAATTTTACTGACTGTGTTGCCTGCTTTGTCTTGCCTTTTATATCGCAGGGTAAACAATCTGATGAATGCTCTTGAAGGGGAATGACTTTACCTTCCCGAAATCTTTATAAATGTAAACATGTTGTTTACGTTATTGTTGTTTATGTATTTTGTTTACGTTTGTCCTTGCAGTGTTTTTGTTGCCTTTTTGTTTACTTCTTTAACCCCTTTTTTATACTGATGTTGTTGGTATGTTTTTGTTTATTTGTTGATCATGTAAACAATTTCATTGTTTTTGTTTTTGTAGCTTTTGTTTATCATTTTAATGTTAAACGATGTAACACCATTTCCATTTTCCTAATAACATCTTCTGTGCACCTAGTTCGAATACAATGAATGCATTGCATGAGTAGGCGTCATCCCCTGAGTTTTGGTTCTAAAAAATAAAAAAAAAACTTTTTAACTTTGTCTCAAACATTTTTTCAATTAAATTTTCAATATTTTCTCAGATCTGTGATGATACCATATCCTCAAAAACTTACGTTGATACCATAATCATGGGTGTAGCTTTTCTAGTAGGCTATGCTATACAGGGAGCTGTTTTGAATTTTTTATGCCGAAAAAATGTTTTATTCATCTCCTTAACTGTGGCAGCTATTTGTGGCATTCTATTTCATGTTATTACCAGTACCACAGGAGTTTTGGTATTATTCTGCCTGTATATACTTTTACCGGGCTTGGTAATTTCAATTTTGATTGGAGCCTTGGTTGATTTAGTACCTACACATTTAAGGTGAGCAGAAAACTCTTTGAAATAATTTAAAATTTAATTTTTTCTTGTTTTGTATTCCATACAGAGCCAAAGTCGTTAGTTTTGGGTTTACTGTGGGTCATGTTAGCCTCATTCTTGGCACTGATTTCACTGCGATTATGATGGAGTCTCATTGTAATAGTGTTTTTAACATTATGACGGTTATAATTGTAGGTTAGTTTAACTAAAAATCCCTTAAGAGTTTAAAGATTTTATTAAATTTTATAATTTTTTTTAAATTATTTTCAGTTTGTGAGATTTTGGCGTACTTTTTACCAATTTAAATATCTAGAAATAATAAAATATAATATTTAAATTCAATTATCTTTCATTTCCTTACAATAAAGTTATACAATAAAGTTTTACAGTAATTTCTAAGATAATTTCATTTAATTGAGTACAAGATTACCAGGTTTGTAATATAGGGTGGGCCATTTAAAGGTTTAAATTTAAAATCGCAACAAAACAAAAACGCTTTAAAATTTTGCCAAATTAAATTTATCGTTGTGAAGTACAATTGTTTCGGTTAGAAATGGAATATTATTTCATTCATATGGCTGCCGCAGCTGGGCTCACAGTACCTCATCTAGTCAGACCAATTTTTGTGCACTTTTTCGAGTGTATCTCACGAATGGTATCACGAATGTTGGCCTTGAAATGCTCAAAAGTCTCTGGCTTGTCGGTATAACACTTTTCTTTAATGGCACCCCACAGAAAATAGTACAACGGTGTCAAAACGCAACTTCTTGTCTGCCAATTGACATCATCATTTCGGCTAATTAAACGGCCATCTAACGTTTGACGCAATAAAACGATTGTGGCATAACATGTGTGGTAAGTTCCAACATCCAGTTGAAAGCAATCATCATTCACATCAATACCATGAAAAGCGGGTAAAAAAAGTCAGTTATTACGGTGCGTTAGCTGTCTCCATTGACCGTAATGGTTTCGTCGTCTTCATTTTCAAAGAAATATTGCCCAATGATGTCTCCGCTCCACAAGCCACACCAAACAATCACTCGCCAGGGGTGCATTGGCTTCTGTAAGACCACGTGTGAGTTTTCTGAGCCCCAAATACGGAAATCCAATATGAAAATGAGATTCATCCAAAAAGATGATTTTTTTTTTGACAAACTGAACATCATCGTGCTGTTTCTCGTTGGCCCATCTAGCGAAAAGAAAACGAAGCGGATGGTCAAGCGACTTTAACTTTTAAAGCAATTGAAAATTGTAAGGCATCTTACCGAGGTCTTTTCGCGAAATCCGACGTGAACTGCTGAGTGAATTGTTCAATTCTCGAGAACTATGACGAGTTGATTTTGATGGATTCTCACAAACATTCTCAGCCACAGCTTCGAGCACGTGCACATCTTGGTGCATCATCATTGAAACCAGTTTCACGAACTTTAGCAATAAGCTTGCGTATATCGGGCACTGAAGGTCCTTCTCGGCAATTAAATTTTGTACGACATTTTCGTTCAATTTCCGATCAATTTTCTTTGTTTTGGAAATAAATTTCCAATTACTTTGAGTGGAGATAATATACTGAATTCTGTGCCACATTCAAAATAACCCATGGTTCAAACATAAACCCATCACATAGATCAGGAAGCTAACTTAAGTGTATTTGTTTTAAATAAAATTCATTGAGTTAGAGAATGTATTTTTATACACGACATCAGCGTGACTTTACTAATACATTGTATCAAATGAAATAATGAATAATGTAAACAATCCCCTTTTAATATTTACATGATACAAAGTATAAATGCAGTTATTGAAGATCATATCTTGAATGTAAATAAAATAAAGTATCCCAATAAACCATTGCCTGTAGACAGATTGTGTTTCCAATGTATTCATTTCCGTGATAGCTCTCAAAAGCTTTGTTCAGCTCATTGCTTCAGTAAGCAAATCATGTTTTAGTGGTAATTACTACGAGACTATTCGTAAACATGTCAAAATCTATTAAAACCAAGATAAGTTTATCAAATTTGCTGCCCTTTTTTAAAAATTGGTGGCCAAACGTATTGACTGAGGAATTAAAATACAATGATTTTCGTTGGCTTGTTGTGTTTTATCTATTATACACGAGTAGTCGTAATGTAGGTTTGTAGCCAGTTGTAGGAAACTGTTCTTTCAAAGATATTCGAATTAAAGCGTATGTTATAATTAAATTTAATTTTTAATCGTAACTAATACAAAAAGCAAAAAAACAGGTTTAAATATTAGAAATCAATAAATAAAAGTAAAAAAACAATACAATTCATTTATTAAAACTAAATCTCTATCGCCGTTAACAGCACTAACGCTTTAAAAGCTGTAAAATACTGCAACGCGTTGCATTGGTGATCACCAAAAATATTCTTGCTTTAGCATGAGAAATCAACAGTCCGGGAATGATAGTGTCAATCAAGTGGCAGGCAAAGATGGCATTAATAATACATGGGATTATGAGGAAATTTTAAAAATTTTAGGTGGGTTTTATTAACAAAAAAAAAAATAATTCTTAAAAATAAACACAAATAAATTTAAATAATATAAAAAAAATAACAAATTTTTGAAAAATTACACGGTGCGACAGTCAAAATACACCCAACTAATGTCATAGTGTATGATGTGAGTTTTGTTGAGTGGAACTCAAAAATATTTTTTTGAACCCTCCAAATTTGTTTTATTTGATAAAAACGGTATTTTTAATCTTTTCACACAAAATTATTGATTACCCAAATATTTTTAACCTATTTTCAATCTCCAAAGTTTTTTGAAAAGGGAACAGATGAGCCTTTAAAGCGGTATACATAAATATATGGTTCAAACTTACATGTCATCAGTTTTTATCGGGTAAACTTGGAAAATATGATTTTTTTCTTATTTCTTTAAGTTTAGTCATTATTCAAAATTTATTATTAGTCAAAATTTAATTAAACAATATAAAATAAGTGCCAATATCCTTAAAGCTTATTCTTTTGTGAAGAGATTGACACTTCGTTTGATCAAATATGTCATCTTATCAAATGAACTTTCAGTTCAAAAATTTTCAAAAGTTTTCATGGATCCTGATTGTTTACCGCAAAATGTGTCAATCTCACGTTTGCTCGACTACCAGATGATTTTTTTTACAAATATTATTATTTCTCTTTGTGCAAATAATGACCAACTTCTGGTGGCCATCAAAAATTCTGAAAATTTTTAAACTAAACGTTCATTTCAAAAAAATATATAGTATATGAAAAATATAACTCGACTGTTAGGCTCTTTAAATAATAACTACGGTAAATTTTCGCCGATTTGATCAAACAAAGTATCAATCTCTTTACAAGATAATGCACTTTCAGAATGTCGTCACTTATTGCATATTTTTGAATTAAAGTTTGCTACTATGAACGGACAACTTGAAAAATATGAAAAAAAATCGCATTTGTCAAGTTTACCTCATCAAACCCCATAGCATATTAAGTCAAATAATATATATACATATGTATATCGTTTTAAAGGCCCTTGTCTCTCCTTTCTAATAAGGTTTAAGTTTTGGACATCGGTTCAGAAATGTTAGTGTAAACAAAGAATTTGCGTTTTAAGTCCAAAAATACCGTTTTTGTCAAATAAAACAAGTTTGGAGGGATCAAGAAATACAAAAAAAAAATTTTTGAATTCTACTCAACAAAACTCACAACTTACGCTATGCCATCAGCTGGGTGTAGTTAATGTTTTTTATTTTGTCGTATAGTGTTATTGAAAAATTGTTTTTCTTTTCAAGGTTTTGGTAAAACCCAATGGATTTTAGTACTAATTGGTGGCCTACTGACAACCAGCAGTATGTTTTGCCAGTTATCTGTTGGCTTCATAGCCATGTCATCTCAGTGTGAATTCAGTATGACGCAGAAGGAAAAAGGTGTTATGATGACAGCCTATGTTGCAGGTGAGTGAGTAAAGTGTTTAAAATAGTATGAGAAGTTTAAAAAAATTCTTGTTCAAATCGTTATTTGCTTGAACTGTTAAAATATAAGGAATCCTCCAGCTTGTTATAGTAAAAAAAAATATAGAAAAGCCATTATATGCGTTTCTAATAAAAAATGTAAAGTACGTTTAAGTTTTTGAAAAATTTAATTAAATTTATGAATTTTAATAAAACATTTAAATTATAATTAATAATACGAACGAACGTAGTATTAATTTATTTATAGATATTAATTATTAATTATAAAATTAAGATAGAAGATTTTTTCATTTTTAACGTAAGAAAATAGAACACTTTGAAAATGATTTGTCTGATGCCAAGCCCTTGTATAATTTGCATAACGTGTTATTTAATTCATTTATGATTTTCTTTAATTACAGGTAAAGTTATATCCACATATATATGGGGCCATGTTTCCGATGTATGGGGCAGAAAAACAATTCTAGTGTGGACTACATTTGTAGCAAACTTTTTCCAATTTGTTAGCATGTTCGTTACCAACATATGGTTGTTCAATTTCATGAATTTTATTATTGGCATCAGGTAATTACATACATACCCACATACATACATACATAATTGGTCATTACAACCCTTCAGTAAGGATTGCGACCTAGCTTCTCACGCCACTTATGTTGTGTGTGTTAATTTTATACATGAGTGGCAGGAGACCTACTGATTAAAGTGGAAATATTTTTCGTACAATTTAAAAATACAATCAAATAAAAACGATTTGAAATCTTGCGAAATATATTTTTTTGCTGTGAAGTGCAATTTTTCCGGTTAGAAAATGAAATATTATTGCATTCATATGACTGCGGCGGCTGTTCTCACAGTACCTCTTTCGATCGGCCCAATTTTTGTGCACTTTTTGGAGTGTGTGTGACCGTATCTCGGCAATAGCATCACGAATGTTGGCCTTCAAATGCTCAATTGTCTCAGGTTTGTTGGCAGAACACTTTTCTTTAATGTCGTCTCACAGAAAATAGACCTACGGTGTGAAATCGCAGCTTCATGGTGACCAGTTGACATCACCATTTCGGTTAATTAAACGGCCATCTAACGTCTGACGCAATAAATCGATTTTGGTATGAGGTGTGTGGCAATCTGTTGAAATCTGTGGCATCTTGTTGAAACCAAACATCGTTCACATCAATACCACAAAGAGCGGGCACAAAAAAATCGGTTATCATGGTGCGTTTGGTGTCTCCATTGACCGTAATGGTTGCACTGTCCTCATTTTCAAAGAAATATTGGCCAATGATGTCTCCGCTCCACAAGCCACACCAAACAATCACTCGTAATGGGTGTATTGGCTTCTGTAAGACCACATGTGGGTTTTCTGAGCCCCAAATACGGCAATTTTGCTTATCAACGTACCCGCCAAGATGAAAAAGAGATTCACCGAAAAGTTGGTTATTTTTTGGCAAAATCGACAACATCGTGTAGTTTCCAGTTGGCCCATCTAGCAAAGCGAAAACGAAGCGAATGGTCGTGGCGGCTTTAAATCTTAAACCAATTGAACTTTGTAAAGCGTCATACCGATATCTTTTCGCACTGTTGGCGAGCACGCTTACGTTTTGGCATATCAACAATGAGATCCGTGTACGACATTTTCGTATAATTCCCGAACGATTGTCTTTGTTTTGGAAATAAATTTTCCAATAAATCCCAATAAATTGCTCAAGCGTAAATCGATTCATTACGTTCAGTAGAGATAATTTACTGAATTTTGTAACAGAGTTGAATGACATAAGTTTTGCCAGATTCAAAATAACCGATGATTCAAATTTAAACCGATAGATGGCCCCCGATATATATAAAGTTTATGACAGGAAATCCCAAAAAATGGTCGTGAGGATCTAGGCTTGTTTACTGACCTATAAGAGCTAGCAATGTGAATGCACTATTTCTTATCAGATTATTAATTTCATCTTGTAATTTTTTCTATTCTTACACAGCTTTGGTGGCATGCCAGGTGCTTTATATGCTTACTTAAGTGAATTAAATATCGCACAATATCGCCCAGTAGTCATAAATTACTCAGAAATGTTTGTTAGCATTACAGCGATTTATGTGCCAGGTAAAGAAATGTTCAATTTTATTTTATTTTTTTAATTCCTTAACTATACTTTATAGCCGCAACATGGTTAGTGCAATCAACAGACTGGTCATTCCATATAACTGATGACTTTGTTTTTAAACCCTGGCGTCTGATCATACTTTTCGGTGTATGGCCTGGCTTCGTTGCCTGCTTGATATTATTTTTCTATCCCGAGAGTCCAAAATTGTTATTGGCCCATGGAAAACAAATGGAAGCTGTAAAGGCCGTCGATTGGATATCAAAATTTAATACGGGCAAAAACTTAAATACAATGCTTAAATGTTCTCGTATTACAGTTATATCGGAGGAACTGGCTGATCATAATCTATTAGAAAGGCGTACAGTTTGGGCCTTTGTAACGAATATCTGGAAATCTACAGCATCAATGTTTTATAGACCACATGGTTTAAATGTTACATTTGCGGTTTTATGTGTATTCGGCTTAATGTTCGCATCTAATGGCATGCATATATGGTTTCCCGAAATAGTCAATCGAGCTAATGCTGCCACACAGCAGGATAATAGCTCCACTGTTTGTAAACTTATAAATGAACCGTATAGCAGACAACGTTTAAATGACACCGATTTTAAAGATGATAATGAAATAAGTACAGTAAGTATGAAATGTGGTCAGACATCAAAAGTAAATATGAGCAAATATTTATTCGGCGGTTCCGCTCAGTAGATTTCTGGCGAAAACTCTGAGAATAAATTAAGTTGCCATGAAAAGTTTCTCAAAAATCTTCTTCGGTGTCCACTGTATGTCCCGCCAGTCATGTATAATATTAATACACACAACATAAGTGGCCTGAGAAGCAAGGTCGTAGTCTTGATTAAAGGGCTGTAAATGACCAATTATGTATGAATGTATGTATGGAAGTTTGAAATGAAAAGTGTTAATCACAATGAACATTCTTATATAATATATTGATTAGACTAGCTTGAATTGGAAGAAATTTCAATGTTTTACTCTATTTTGATTGTTTTAACCATGCATTGTTAAGTACTACAACTTTTGTTGTAGGGGATATGACCTCACAGATTTTTTTCATGTCAATAATGGCAGTCGAATACAGCAGGCAAAAACGCTGTGAGTAAATAAAATTGCTATGAAAAGTATCTCAATAATCCGTCGTTCGGAGACAACTTTAAACTGTAGGTCCACCAACTTTTGTATAAAATTGATACACGCAACATGGGTGGTGTGAGAAGTTAGGTTGTAATTCTGACTGCAGGGTTGTAATGACCAATGACTAATAATGATAGTCCATGGCAAGGTTTTTCTATGTCGAATATCTCAGCTCCTTTTTTATTGATTCTGATTAATTCCAATAAAAAAAATATAGAGGGTACCTTAGCAAGAGTGCACTTTTTAGATTTTATGAAAAGAGCAATTCCTGTCATCATAGCCATGGCAGCCTGTTATAGATGTTGTGTTTCATAATTAAACGGAAAATGTCCGCGAAAAAAGCCTTGTTTTAATTTAAAAAATAAAAATGTGCACTCTTACTGCGACACCCTTTACTATACATTCTAGATTTGCATAAACACAATAGCAACACAGACTTACATGGCCAACATTATCTTGGGAATAGCTAACCTCATAGGCTATTTAATACAAGGAGTCATTTTAAATCCGTTAGGCAGAAAAAATGTTTTCATGGCTTTCTCATCTGTGGGTGTACTATGTGGCATCTTGTTGCATTTTATTACCAGTACAACCGGTGTTTTGATATTATTCTGCCTGTATATACTTTTACCGGGCTTGGCGCTATGCATACTGTTGGGAGCAATTGTGGATTTAGTGCCCACACATTTAAGGTGAGTTGAAATTCATATCTTTACTTTAAGTTTGAAAATAAATTAAAAAAATTTAAATAATTTCCTTGTTTAGGGGCAAAGTAGTTAGTTTAGCATTTGCATTGGGTCGCTTGGGCCTCATTGTAAATGCAAATTTAGTTGCTGCTATGCTGGAGCCTCATTGTAATAGTGTTTTTGGCATTATGACGGGTACAATTATAGGTTAGTTTATAAGAATTTTAAATAATTTTATTAAATTTAATAATTTTTTCCATTCATTTTCAGTTTGTGCAGTTGGCGTGTACTTTTTACCAATTTAAAGTTCTAAGGATTGTAGCTTATAAGCTTAAGTATGTGTTGTACTCATGTTTTTATTTTCAATAAATCTATGTCTTATAGTTATGTCACTTAAACTAGCTCAAGGTTGTATAAATTTATCAACCATTACAAGCAATTAAAATTAATTGTCATGGATCAGGTAGTATTTGTATGATATCAAGTTGTTCAAATTAAAAGACGGATAAGAGCTTGTAAACAGTCTTCCGGTTACGATGGTCAGGTTTTCGTGTGAAACCTTTCTTCAGCTTTCGCGAGACTAATTAATGTCGTGTAAACGTACCCATACGATTTATTATTCCGCTCTCAATTCCTTTAAACCTATTCCATACATACATCATTGGCCATAATGACCCCTCATCGATACATCGGCGATACATCGGCGTTTAATAAACGATACATCGGCTTTCCAACGGCTCAAGCAGCGTAAGTAAAATGGACTCGTCTCTTTTTTTTGCGGCAATTCTACAAAACCTTCACAGCCAAATGTTGATGATTTCACCAAAAATGTAAAAAGTGTATCCACTCAGGATGGACCAAAATCAATAAAAATAACAGAGGCCATAGTGAATTTTATAATTTTTATAATTTTATAATTTTTATATAAAAACCGCTGTAAAATATTGCATCACCTATGACATTTGGATGGAAACTATACAGAACAAATCCTTTTTAGGTGTGACAATATACACAAGAGAAGCGTTATTTCAAGCGGTGAACTAAGAAAAAAACAAATAGAGATGGGCTTAAAAGAAGGCCAAATTAAAAAGTTAATATTACATGTTCGCACAAGGTGGAATTCTCGCTTTTACATGTTTCAAAGGTTTATAGAAATGTTGTCTACTGTAGGAGCAATATTATTGTCAATCCCAGCAGCTCCCACAATGGTTTTAGGAATTGAAATAAACTGCATAAAAGAAATTATAAAACTGCTAAGTCCATTTCAAAAGTGCAAATTGTGAGCAAAGTTATTCAACTAATAAGCTGTGTTCATGAGGTTATTGAAAAAACGAAGCCTAAAAATGATATTGTTTTTAAATTTAAAGAGGAAATAAAAAACAACTAGTTAGACATTTTGACTACATCGAACATTCTGTAATTCTTTCGTTATCGACTACATTCGACCCCAGATTTAAATTAATGCATTTCAATAGCTCAGAGGCCAAAGAAAAAGTAGTCAGTTATCTTAATAAATACGTTCGAGAATACAATGCTTCTGGCTCTTCTACAACTTCCAATAATGACACATATGATGATGACGAAATTGATTTACAATTTGATATTTGGAAATATCACAAACCATTAACTCATAAAAATATAAAACAAAAATCATCCTCTATTATAGACACCATTAGCGAAACGGAAGTACAAATATACCTATCGTCCCCGGTAACGTCAATAAAAAGCGACGCAATCGTTATTTGGGAGGACTTGAGATCTCTGTTTCCAAAACTTTCACGAATTGCACTTCAATATCTCCTAATTGTTGCTACTTTTGTGCCAAGCGAGCGCTTGTTTTCACAAGAAAGAAATAGAATTTTGCGATCTAGGCTTTCAAAGCTACTTTTCATTAACCCATTCTCAAAACTACTCGATCCCAATTAAAACAAAAATTATTTCATTTTTTTTATAAAATTTTTAAATTAATTATTTGTTCAATTAATTAATTATTTATTTAAGCTTTCGTTTATATGATTTCTTAACCATGGAAATATACATATGTACACAATTTGTTTTTTAGCCTGTGAGACTGTTTTGTTTTATTTTTTTAAGATAAATAAAATGAATTATTAAATATAATTAAATAATTTTTGTTAAAAACTTAGTTTTTCTTTTAAATAATATCTTTTTTAGTATTTATTTATATGAAAATAAAACATCGAGAAAACATCGATGTATCGCGGTCTTATCACCGATGACTTTTAAAATCGATTTTTTTTTTTGGAAACATCGATATTGCAAACATCGATATTGCGTCCCTAATGGGTTTGGAAGGCTCATAATATTTCAAAAAAATGTTATCAAAATTTTACCTTAAATGTAACTTATTATTTACAATATATTGTTACGAAAATGGAAATGGTGTTGTTAAAATAATAAGCAAAAGCTCCAAAAACAACACAATGGAGTTGATCACGCATAAAAACAAAAGCTCCAAAAACAAAACAATGCAGTTGTTCACGTGATCAACGAATGAGTAAGCATATAGCAACAAAAACAAAAGGGTTTGTTTACAAAATCGATGAATAAACAAATATAGCAACAACGACTGCGTATAAAAGAAATATAGCAGAAAGACAAAGAAACAAAACAACAACAACTCTGCCTGGACGAAAGTAAATAAGATACACGAACAACAAAAATGGAAAGAAGTTGTTTACATTTTTGGATTGTTCCCGAAGGTCGTCATCATCCTTCAAGGGCATTCATCGCACTGTTGATCGAGTGATATAAAAGGCAAGATGAAGCGAGCAACGATGATTCAGCTAGAATTCAGTCAGTCGTGTATGAAGACACGTTATTCTCGGAGTTCGAGTGAAGTTAGTCGTGTGACGACGTCGCGTTGAATTAAGTGAGAATTCAACCAGTGGTGTGTGAAGATACGAGATCGAGTTATAATCCAGTCAGACTTGTGTGCAGACAAGTTGCGTGAAGAAAACAGTTGTTAGTGTGGTGCTTACAAAAAAAGGTTGTGAGCAAAGAAGAAAAACTAACAAGTGTTGTTGTTGCTTATAAAAAAGGTTATAAGCAGAGAAATAACAAGAACAAGCACGTATTGTGGAACTTATCATTGTATGCGTAGAATAAGTTCGAACAGTGGCACGAAGGTTGTGCAGAAAATAAAGAATTGACTTAAAAATTAACACAGATTCATTTTTATTTTATTTGCAATCTACGAGCTCATATTTTTAACGTTTTTAAAAGGTAAAAACGTAACAATTGGTGTCAGAAGTGGGATTGCAAAATTTAAAAATAAAAATAAATAAAGATGAAACTCTCCGAGTTAAGAGTGGAGCGGCTTAAACAAGAATTGAGTAAATTAGCGCTGCCAACAATGGGCACAAAGAATGAACTCCAAAGGCGGTTAAGGGAAGAGCTGCAGCATCAGGGCATTGATGTAGACACTTACGACTTCGAAGGCGAAGAGGAACGTGAGTTACAGGCTCCTGCAACCTCCAGCGGTCTTGATATGAGTTCGGTGCTAGCCGCACTAATGGAACAAATGCAAGTAATGCGGGAAGAGAACAAAAAGCAATTTGCTGATTTAATAGAAGCTACCAGAGTCGAAAACCAGAAAATACAGGAAGAGAATCGAAAACTATTTGCTGATTTTCAAGAAGCTTCCAGAGCCGAAAATCAAAAACTTCTGGATGAGTGGCGAAAGGATAGTGAACAAAAGATGGAAGAGTCTCTGTTAAAAATTGAAGACAAACTAGATGCGTATGATGAGACGCTAGATGAAATAATTGAGTCATTCGGCGGAAGAGTTACAAGTGTCGCCGAAGAGGTGTCAAGTTTAGAAGAGGCCGTTGACACGGAAGTAAGTAACTTGGAAAAGTCCGTGGAGGGTAAACACGTCATGATGGAGGAGAAGAGCCAGCGACCGGAAGGAGTACAAGCCGAATCAGCAGTAGCTGACAGAAATGGGTGGGACGGTGAAGAGAAGGCCTTGGAACTTAACTTGGTGTCAAAAGGTGCCGCCGCTGTGACTCTAGAAGGCATGCCAGCCAGACGCAGAAACAACTACAGTGATTTAATGGTGGCGTTACAGCGTGAATTTGGCGAAGAGCACGAAGGAGAACTGTACCCTATGGAATTGGGGTGCCGTGCGCAAAAGGGTAATGAGTCACTGCAAGCCCTTGTAGTGGAGGACGAGAGATTAGTGCAGCTCACATGCCCGGGAGAAAACCGTCCACTGGTAGACAATTGTAAGACCGAGGCGTGTGAAAATGGTATACGCGCCGATGATGTCGGATTGGCGGCGTGGACTGCACGAGAGACAATCTTTGTAGAGACCGTGGCCTTCGAATTAGCCCAAGAGACCGCTTGCATGATTTCTACAGCACAAGCGAGAAAAGTGCGAGGAGTGGAAATCGCGGAGGAAAAAGGACGCCTGTCCAGTAACATTAAAAAGTTGTTAAGGCAAGTTGTGGCAGAAGACGGACGAAAGGTCAAGCTGAGGCGTCTCAATTGTGGAAAGAGCGGTCACGTCCCGAAGAAACTGGAACGCGCCACGAGGAAGGTCAAGATCCGATTCACCATCAAACAGGCGGGAGACCAGCCATCATCATCATCAGCGGGGCAAGTGCTGGTTTCCGAGAAGCGAGATCCCCACAAGGCCCAGTAAAGCGAAGTCGAGGTCAGCTGCACAATATAAGTCGGGCGCACTTTTGGAGCGAATAACTACAGCAGGTCCTTTGTATTGCCAGAAACCGGTATATTCTCGTCGAGACGGATTACTTCAGCTAATGGCCGGAAGTGTATGCCATACCCAATCAAGATGCGAACACAATAGAAAAGGTTTTTGTGAGCCACTGGGAATGCTGCTACCAGGTGCCAATAGAGCTACACTCCGAGGCAGAAGTTCGAACCAGCCGTATTCAAGGGAATGTGTGAGGTGTATGGAATGGTAGAACAATTTGGTCGAAGCCTGGAGGAATACTCGAGAAAAGTAGTGAGCAAGCAACAAAGAGACTGGGATGAACACATTTCGAGGTATCTACTGGCGTATCCATCTGCGATGCATGATCCCACAGCTAGATCAACCGTCAAGGTTATTTACGGGAAAGGAGATAATGAGCCTATTCGGGACGAACAGGCTTAAGTGGGCGGCAGTGTTACGAAAATGGAAATGGTGTTGTTAAAATAATAAGCAAAAGCTCCAAAAACAACACAATGGAGTTGATCACGCATAAAAACAAAAGCTCCAAAAACAAAACAATGCAGTTGTTCACGTGATCAACGAATAAGTAAGCATATAGCAACAAAAACAAAAGGGTTTGTTTACAAAATCGATGAATAAACAAATATAGCAACAACGACTGCGTATAAAAGAAATATAGCAGAAAGACAAAGAAACAAAACAACAACAACTCTGCTTGGACGAAAGTAAATAAGATACACGAACAACAAGAATGGAAAGAAGTTGTTTACATTCTTGGATTGTTCCCGAAGGTCGTCATCATCCTTCAAGGGCATTCATCGCACTGTTGATCGAGTGATATAAAAGGCAAGATGAAGCGAGCAACGATGATTCAGTTAGAATTCAGTCAGTCGTGTATGAAGACACGTTATTCTCGGAGTTCGAGTGAAGTTAGTCGTGTGACGACGTCGCGTTGAATTAAGTGAGAATTCAACCAGTGGTGTGTGAAGATACGAGATCGAGTTATAATCCAGTCAGACTTGTGTGCAGACAAGTTGCGTGAAGAAAACAGTTGTTAGTGTGGTGCTTACAAAAAAAGGTTGTGAGCAAAGAAGAAAAACTAACAAGTGTTGTTGTTGCTTATAAAAAAGGTTATAAGCAGAGAAATATCAAGAACAAGCACGTATTGTGGAACTTATCATTGTATGCGTAGAATAAGTTCGAACAGTGGCACGAAGGTTGTGCAGAAAATAAAGAATTGACTTAAAAATTAACACAGATTCATTTTTATTTTATTTGCAATCTACGAGCTCATATTTTTAACGTTTTTAAAAGGTAAAAACGTAACAATATGTATGTGTGTAAGTATTATTTTCAATACTTTTTTTTTTATTAAAACAAAACCAATTAAATTGTATATATTTTTAAAAATCATTTCTAATTTTTGCGACTTAGAGCGACTGCTTTCAAGCACTTAACTTATGGCAATAAGTCATTCAACTATACCAACTCAGTGTCTAACTAAATAAAAATACTTGTGAATAAAAAATATTTAAACTGTCATAAGAGATAATTAATATTTAAATTTATTTTAGTCACGTTAATAGCTTAAAAAGAAAAAAACCAAACCAAAACAAATCTAAACATAACAAATTATTTAAAACCAGTTTAATTGGAAACCCACCTTACACCGCTGAGAAAACGTTAAACAATGGGACCCTCGCCAAATTGGTATTTCCATACGAAAATATTTACCTTAACAGCTGCTTTAGCTAAGGCAAATGCTTTATTATTCTTTATGAGTATATTTGTTGTTGTATTTTTTTTAATGCTGCAGTGAACCGTGAAACAGTAACACTACTAGCTAGTAAACGTCATCAACCGGCTAAGATGCAAGCAAGACAAGCTCAAAGTGGTCAAACATGATTTCAGCAGCATGTGTTTAGCAAACTGCTTTTTCTAAGCGTTTGAGCGACAGACACAGAGTCAGTGTAATACTAATAATTTAAATATTTTTTTTTAATTAAAACAATAAAAAACAACAACAACAAAATTCTATATACAGAATGTATAAATATAAGTAAACATTACATTAGAATTTATTCATTAAAAACAAATCATTATTGCTGTCCACACCACTAACATCGCAAAAGCGCTCAAAATAATGCAACTCCCCAGTGATGAACAAGAAAAAAATTCCGACAAAAATGTAACAACAAACTCCCAACGAATAGCTGAAGATATTGAAAAACAAGTGGCGGACAACGGACTTCAAACACAAACACAAATCAAGGCTGCCAATATAAATAATACATGGGATTATGAAGAAATTTTAAGTATTATAAGTGGGTCCAACAAAAAAATAAATTCTTGTGTTTTTTGTTTCTTTAAAGAACAATTTTTCTTTTCTTTTGAAGGTTTTGGTAAAACTCAAGGAATTTTATTGCTTATAAGTGGTCTCCTTACAATGAATACTATGTCTAGCCAGTTGTCGGTGGGTATTATAGCCATATCGTCTCAATGTGAATTCGCTATGTCACAGAGCGAAAAGGGTATTATGATGGCAGCATGTGTAACAGGTAAGCAAATATAACAAAACATACCTAATCTATCAGTATGGTATACTTTATTATATTCGGCACTTCTTTTGAAATTTTAAAGTTGAGATCTTCGAGTTTTCGAGATTAGATGGTGTATGTTAACAAGGAAAAGTTCTAATAAAACAAACGTAAAATCAGAGATTTAAAGAGATTGATTAATGTGCTAAAATCGATTGAATTTATCATAAAAAATTCGTTATCAGCGGCAGATGACGTAGGTTATAAACCTTTATACCTATTAGGTTAGGTTAGCGGGTAGCTTGCCGTTCACAGACAAGTTCATTCATATAACCCATTTTAGTACCCAGTGTAAAGTAAGCCTCCTTGTCATTATCTATTAGTGATGGGTTTGAACCATCCCGAGCTTCGGCCAGTTACCTTAGTGGCACTTTCGCCACCATGGCTAGATCTTCAAACGTTCTACACCATTTATGTTGTGTGTGTGTTAATTTTATACATGAGTGGCGGAACTTACAATTTAAAGTCGACTCCGAACGACAGATTATTTTTGAGAAACTTTTAATGCTAATTTTATTTCACTCGCAGAGTTTTTGCCACAAATCTGCTGAAAGTAAGTTGCCAAAGAAATATTTTTTCATTCTTCGTTTTGTTCGAGATATCTGACCAGTGGTTTGAATCGTTGCCTCACGTTAAATAAGCCAACACATTACCTATTAGACTACGACGACCACAAATGTGCTGTCATCCAAAAACCAATGACTTCTGTCTTGAAGTGCAGGACACCTACATAAAAAGTGTTGTAACGATTCCGTTTCTTCCACATCCTGGCAGCTTCTGCAGTAGTCCTGAATAGAGGCACAACAAGCTTGTCAACGGAACAGTCATTAGCGCAGTGTCCAGTTAGAACTCCCGTTAGAGTACGAACCGTTCTCTTGTCGAACTCAAGTAGTTGCTTGGTTTTGCTGCTGTCGAGCTCAAGTAGTTGCTTGGTTTTGCTGCTGTCGAACTCAAGTAGTTGCTTGGTTTTACTGCTGTCGAACTCAAGTAGTTACTTGGTTTTGCTGCTGTCCACTGCCGAACACAGCAGTTTTGAAATTTAGCAACCAGATATGTTGGACCACCTACGATTTGTTGAATTCCATGCTGCGTTTTTCTAATTTAAAGAAGTATTTTATAGGGGAGGACATATTCCCTTTTCCTCAGACATCACTGATCCCTCCCGTGGCAGTTCGTCCGTTTTTTCGTTTCGTTCTATGTCACTGTGATCCGAAATCCAGTAAAGGCGGGTGTTGTGTCAACGTATACGGAGTAGAGAGTCTATGCAATTCCTGTTTCCCTTTTATTTAACGAGGTAGGACTTGAGAGATTAATCCGCAGCAGACCTTATACTATAAGGCGTATAGTCATAGTCTAGAATCATATTGCAGCATTAAATAGGCAGAGAAGAGTCCAATTTTTTATTACTTTTTTCCAATAAATCCACCGTATTCCGTTAAAGGTGAATATGTTGGCTTCCAATGCCTCAAGAGTGCAATTTATCAGCATAACCTAATGATTTAACATGTCCCCATAAAAGTAAGCTAGTGAACACCACCAAAACTTGAAATAAAGCGGGTGCATACAAATGAATTCTTTAAAGTAAATTTAAAATACGAAATACAATTTCTTTCATTTATAAGCGGCGTATGCTTAAAAACGCGATGCATTTATCGAAATAATTTCAATACATTCTGAAGCAAAAATCGAGATTGCTTAAGTTTCGGTACTACTTAGTATGAAATTAATTCATTCGAGGTGCTTATATCCGCGGAATACTGTACTTAAATAAAATTTATATCGATTAACTTAATAGCTTCCTATTGAAATAATAAAATATTTTAATTTACATAGAAGGGAAACAACAATTAAAACTAGACGAGTTTAATGTGGTGATGTACTTATTACAACAACACATTTTTTTTTGCATTTATTCCATTTCAAATTCCAATTAAAAAATTTAATTAGCCGGTCTGGCTATTATTTAGGTGAATATAATCTAAGAAAACATTCATTTCCATTTATGAATATAAATTATTTACATGAAAATATCAATTTATAATGCCAGTAAAGCAAAAAAAAAACAACATCATCAATCATCGCAAAGATAGCTTGTGACTGTCACATTTCCTTTTTAAAGAAATAGAAACTCATGCCAAATGAAAGATTTAATTTTTCAGCCTAATTTGGCAGGTTTTGAACTACCTCAAGACAAACGTATATTTTTTAAAAATCTCCGATTTCTGAGAACAAGTCCCTTTATTTCCCTCGAGCACATTCCGTAGAATTAGTGGTAGAACAGCAAATTGCTAGCCACAATAAGACGGTGTTGTAATGAATTAATAGAATTAGATATCCTGACATAAATAAGGTTTTTGCTCTCTCCTGCAAACGATCGAGAAACCTCAAAAATAGGGTTTCGGCCTGTGAGAGTTATATTCCATTTTCCGTCGGATATAAGTGGTGAACACATGAGGGAGACCATTTAGAGTGAAGTTTTTTTTGAACCTTTATATCCCTCGAGCAGATTCCGTTTAAGTAGTGGTAGAACAGCAAATCACAAACCACATTGCGACGGTGTTCTAATGAATTAATAGAGTTGGATAAGCTATTGTCATTTTTAAGTACTTTCGCTCTCTCCTGTACTCAGTTGAGAAGTCTCTAAATAGACTTTGAGGCACCGGCTTATATAGCAGCAAACGCAGAAAAATTTTGCGACAACAATTTATTTTTCGTTGCGTTGCCTTTTAAAATAATCATTTCCGTATACACTCATGTATTCTATTTTTGGGAGATTGCTGTATTTGCTGCGTTGCGCTTATTGCGTTCCATTATTCAACGGTTATAAGTTAAGATTTTTTGCAACTTTCTAAGAAAGGCTCTTGAATGCTTCTTTCCACAACTGAAAAATATGCTAGTTCGAGCGAACATCAGATTGAATTTTTATGCCGAGAACATTAAGAACTTCTGACTCCACACAATTTGCTTCAACCAAATTATAAATGCCGTAATATACCTGTCATTAGCGCGACAGCTATCAGATAATATTGGGTTTATAGTATATTAAAATCGAACACATTTGGAGATTCACTGTAGGTCGGATGTGATTGAGTTGTTCATATTAAACCTTTTCTCCTCAGACATCAAAAGGCTCGGTCGACGATCTAAAGAACACATGCATACATAATTGGTCATTACAACCCTTCGGTTAGGATTCTAACTTAGCTTCTCACACTATTTATGTTGTTCCATGCTGTTTGTGTTAAATTTGAACATGAGTGGCAGGACCTACAGTTTAAAGTCGATTCGGAACGACAGATTTTTTGCGAAACTTTTGAGGGCACTTTTATAAATTCTTCAGTTTTTGCTAGAAAATCTGTTGGGAGACAGTTGCCCAAGAAATATTTCTTCATATTTTCGTTTAGACGCCTCACGTGTGATAAGCGAACACACTATGTACTATACTATGGCGACTCCCCAGAATTTACTAGACTGAGATAGAGATTATGAGCTGTACAACAATATTAGGTTTTTCGTGTATTAAAATCGTGTATTAAAATGACAAATATTACTGTCACCTGCACAAGGTTAGATAGAGTTGAAAGTAGACGAGAGAAATGCAATAATGTATAATAAAAATAATAATAAAAATGGGAAATAAAGTTGGAAACAGAACATATCCCCATGGAATTGCATCTATAACTACTCGTACAGTCCAATCCTTGAGAAAGCTTAAAATAAATCGAGAAAACCGATATAAATCCAGAAGATCTATTTTTTTTTTTGTACTGCAATAATTGTTTTTAAACATTTTTTAAGCTCGCGCATAATTTTTTAAAGGTTTTTATGAATAAGATTTTTATAAAATAAAATTTTTCTTCTAGGTATTGTTTTATCCTCTTACATTTGGGGCTGTTTAAGTGATATTTTGGGTAGAAGGACTGTTCTCTTGTGGACTACATATGTGAATCTATTTCTGCAACTGGTTAGCATGTTCGTTACCAACGTATGGTTCTTTAATTTCATCAATTTTATTATGGGCATCAGGTAAATGTATAAAAAGTATTGTATTTTTATCATAAATTTTATTAAATTGCAATATTTTAGCATGGGTGGCATATCGGGTGCATTATATGCTTATTTGGGTGAATTTAATACCGCCAAATATCGTCCCATAGTTATAAATTACTCGGCCATGTCTGTTAGCATAACAGCCATTTATATACCAGGTAATAAAGTTCTTTTTTCTTTCTTTTATTTTAATTTTTTGAATGAAATTTATTTGACAGCTATTTCATGGCTTTTGCTGTCAACGGACTGGTCATTCCATATAACTGAGGCCTTTGTTTTTAAACCCTGGCGTTTGATTATATTCTTCTGTTTACTGCCAGGCCTTATTAGCTGTTTAATACTACTGTCTTACCCGGAAAGTCCAAAATTATTATTGGCCCTTGGCAAACAAACGGAAGCTGTAAAGGCTGTCGATTGGATAGCAAAATTTAATAGAGGCGTTAGCTTGGAAACACTGCTTAAATGTTCGCATATTACAATTACATCGGGGGAGTTGGCTGATGCCAGCCAGTTGAAAGTTGGCAAAGGTTGTGCCGTATTAGCAACTATCTGGAAAACAACAGCGCCTATGTTTCATAAGCCACATGGTGTGAATGTTATATTAGCAGTTTTATCTTTATTTGGCTTGATGTTCGCATCGAATGGCATGCAAATATGGTTTCCCGAAATAGTTAATCGATCTATTGCTGGCACACGGCCGGGTATTAGTTCCACTGTATGTGAACTTATAGATGAGTCCTATAGGAGAGAACGTTTAAATGCCACAGTTCAGGAAAACCATGATGAAATGAACGCAGTAAGTAACGTAACTGAAATTGTAATTGATGGAAATGTATCAGGTTTCTTCTCAGATCTGTGATGATACCATATCCTCCAAGACATACATTGACAACATTATCTTGGGTGTAGCTTTTCTAATAGGCTTTGCCATACAAGGTGCAATTTTGAACTCGTTGGGCAGAAAAAATGTTTTATTGGCCTCCTTAGCTGTGGGTGCCTTTTGTGGCTTGCTACTGTATGCTGTTACCAGTACAACAGGAGTTTTGGTATTATTCTGCCTGTACATACTCCTGCCTGGGTTGGCGATTTCAATTATGTTTGGCGCCTCAGTTGATTTAGTGCCTACACATTTAAGGTGAATTAACATTCCCATTTGAAGTCGTATATTTTTTGTCAAGAATTTTTTTTATTTTAGAGGCAAAGTGGTTAGTTTAGCATTTACGTTGGGTCGCTTGGGTGTCATTGTTAATTCCAATTTAGTTGCAGCCATGCTAGAGCCTTATTGTGATGGTACATTTGGCATTATAACGGGTGCAATTATCGGTAAGTTTAAAAATAAAAGCTATTTCGGCGTCGTAATAAAGTTTTTTTTGTACATTTTCAGTTTGTGTGGGTTTGGTATACTTTTTGCCAATTTAGCGTCTTCATCGGCCTCAGTTCAAAGTGAATTTTTTAAATATTTATTTTAAAATAATTAAAGTTCATAAGATAACAAATTAAGAAAAACTGTTTTTTTTATAATATGAAATTAGCAAAAAGAAAAGAAAAACTGTAAACCTCACCCTCACACTAATAGTCAGTCTAGCACTCTACCAACTAGACTACCAGAGCATCAGTTTGAAAGACATGTTCATGATATTATATGTGGAATATAACATCGTTGAAATGGCCAACTTTGCTTCTCTGTGTGGAGTGCTCTGGGTTGAGAACATTCGGAATATACATAAAAGTAAATAAATCAGACTGAATTGGACCAATGGCATTGGTTAGGTTGGGTTTGAAGACCGCTGTGGTTTATAGTCTATTCACACACCACTGTGACTTCAGAAAACTTTACATGAAAAAGTTTAAAAGGGTCAAATCGCACGATCTGAAATCGCAAGTGCAATGTGTGAGCTATGTGGAAATTAGCGCTGTTAAGTTGATAGCAGATCAGACAATATAGGCCCAAAGAAGTTGGTAATCACCGACCAATAATGCTTGTAGATGACAGTGACGGCCTGGACAACATCGTTCTCAAAGTATGCGACGGTTGCTGGTAGTTACTATTTAGTATGCTAAATACACTTTTCGGAATGCATTAGGCACTCATTAGACATTCATGTGAAATGGTATCGTTTCAAATTCGACAGTTTTGTTTACGTACTTATTCAGAAATCGGTCTCATCGCTGAACATGATTTTTCAATGAAAATTAGGTTTAGAGCCTATTTAGCGAACACACGTCGTTTTCTATGGTTGTTTCTAGGCTACTTGTATTTTATATTTATATCGCCGTAGTCTAGTAGGATGTGTGTTGTTGGCTTTTTAGACGAGAAACCATCTCAAAAAAAAAAAAAAAAAATTCTTCGGCGACTTCCTTTCTTCGGATTTCTGGCAAAAATTCTGCGATTGAAATTGAACTGCCATGTGAAAAAGTTTCTCAAATATCTGTCGTTTAGAGTTGACCTTAAACATTCCTGATGCCATGGCGAGATACGACCCCATACACTGGAAAAGTGTGCGAAAATTGGTGCGATCGAATGTGGTACTGTGAGGCCAGCCACGGCAGCCATCTGAATGAAATAATATTCCATTTCTAGGCGAAACGATTGTACTTCACAACAAGAAAATAAATTTGGAAAAATTTCTAAACGTTTTATAATTGCATTTTTAAATCTAAACTTTTAAATGGCCCACCCATGTATAAAATTAAGACACATAACATAAATGGTGTGAGAAGCTAGGTCGTGTAGTTATGACCGAATAAGGGTTGTACTTACCAATTAGCTATGTAAGTAAGTAATCTATTGGAAAACAATCAAACATCACTAACGGACATAAACTCTTAAACAACCAATGTTGATTGAAAACCAAAACAGATTACTAGCCTCTCCTAGGCATGTGTAATGTGACCCAACCAAATTGATTATATGGCAAGCAAACATTAGGATTTTTCTCTTATTAATTCAACTGAGAAAGCACAAAGCCTTCTAAACTGTTTAGTAAATCTCTGTGATGTGATGAGTGTAAATTCTCCTTGAATGGTATGAGTGATGTTAATAAATATCAATCATACGGACTGTAGTACGAATATCCCAAAATTAGCACAAAACAAATCTTGTATTATTTTTAAATTTTTTTTAAACAAATTTACTACCAAAATAAACTAGCTACTCATAGTATATGAGTATTTGTTAAACCCCCCTCTTGAAACTTCATAAATCATATTGACAGTTTCTTATCAAGGCAAATAATAATAACTTGCATAACAAAACACACACACACGTTTTTAGTACTCTGTTCAATACATACTGAATTTAAATAAATTCACAAATTTAAAAGAAAAAAAAAATGAGAAAAAAAAAGAGAAAATAAAAGGACAGCAGCAGTATTTCTGCTTTTATCGAATTTAACACAATTTTTTTCCTACACACACATATTTTTATTTATGAACGTTATTACGGAAACATTTGTTTTGAAATAAAAACAATACGAAATACAAAATGAAATGAAATAAACAAAATAAATATTACAAAAATATATACCAACAATATGTTGAATAACAATTTGATTTTCCTTCTGTAAATGCAAAGAGAGCATGGAAATTGGGGGTAAAACAAAGGAGAGAAATGAAGTTCAACAATTTCTACAGCCAGAGGGTAATAATGAAACAAACAGGATTGTTTTGTATGTTTTTAAACTTTAGCATACTAATGCTTATGAATCCTGGTTATGAGTACACAGGAGTATGTACATATGTACATGGTTATGTGTGTATGTGTTACTGACATGTTTATGTATGGATTTGTATACATATTTATATGTTTTCTTTGTTACAATAAATACCCTGAAGGAAACATGTCGACAAGTGTCTCCAAGTCACCAGTTTTGTCGACTATATTGGTGACTTTATGGTGACGTTGTGATCGAAGCGTCAACAATTAATTAATTTGCCTTTTGTTAAAAAAAAATTCGTAAATTGTCAAATTGTCAAGAAATTATAAACGTTTAATAAAAAAAAAACAATCAATGTTATAGAAGTAGTGAAAATGAGGCAATTATAAGTCCAAGTGTGAATTTTGAAAATTTTGTGGAGCCTGAATGTTCTGTGTCGTCTCAAATTGATTTTCCAAGATATAGTTTGCCCGAGAATTTTTCCCTACCGACTCTGAAGAAAAACAGAGAGAATTTGATGCTATTTTGAAAAGTCATTCAGACCCATACGTAAGTATTTACTTATATTGTGGAACTACTTCAACGAATAAAATTGCATTTTTTGTTTATATTCAATAGATTCGACAAATGAAATAACTCCTTGTGGGTAATGCAGAACGAAACCTTCATGAAATATTTGGCCAAATATTATCATGAATTTTAATGTTGATGGCTCTTTTGGCAAAAAGAGGTTGCGCGAATACTCAAATGTTTTTAAAGCCCTAATAGGTAATAAATGCTTGTTTGTCTTCTCATAAATATTTGTAATATTTTAAAAATTTGTTTCGTTTTTTTAATACCAGATGTAATATCAACTTAGAACAGCATTTCAAAACCAAAAATGATGTAAATCGTGAAGAAGACGATTCTCCCAAAGAGGATTAATAATTTTACTTAATTTTAATAAAATAAAAACGTTATTTTGATGTTCCTTTATAAATAAGAGAGACTGAATTAATAGTATCTTTTTAGTTTTTATATTTAAATTTAAAAAAAGGCTGTAACAATGAAATCGTACCTTTTAATTTTTTTTAATAAAATATCAAATATTTACAAAAATTTTAATTTTATTGTCGTCTTTTACTACAGAAAAGTACCAAAAGTGTAGACTAGAACTGCTAAATTGTACTATTGATTCACTGGTTCCAATGTCTACATATGGTCCCAAAAGGAGTACCTATTCACTATATAGTCAATAGTACTAATGTCAGTAGTAGATTTTCAATGACACGCACATGTTAAATGTCTATAGTAAATAACATTGGCTGGGGTATAAAATTTCACTAGTACTGGTGACTGTGTCAATAGTAAGTCAGTAGAGTTTTACTATTGGCATTTCCTGCAGGGTACATACAATAAATACATACACTTGACTTTATCAAAATGTTTTATTTTATTTTCATTTTTTTATTTTTTGTTTTTTTTATTTATTTTGCTCTTCTGCTCAGTTACAAATGTCTTTTTGTTTTTAAGAAAAATTCATTCCAATATGTATACGAGTATATGAACTTTTAAAAGTTT
The DNA here is from genome assembly GCA_927399465.1 of Sarcophaga caerulescens. Taxonomy (NCBI): domain Eukaryota; kingdom Metazoa; phylum Arthropoda; class Insecta; order Diptera; family Sarcophagidae; genus Sarcophaga; species Sarcophaga caerulescens. Next base: position 91,094,939 of record OV656866.1, on the reverse strand, counting down.
TTCATATTTATGACACCCTATACGAGAATGGGTATTACCAAATGCTAGATTGTCATAACTTTTCAATGAGGGGTTAAATGCTAACTTTTCTTTTAGGACGGATAAGGTTGCTTCATAAGAATTATGAATAAAATTCAGAATAATTGAAGAACTGCTATGGGATACCTTACATTCAACACATATGCTTGTGCTAATGATGTGTAGGTTGTGGCCCATCTATCGGTTTAAATTTGAATCATCGGTTATTTCAAATCTGGCAATACATATGTCATTCTATTCTGTCACAAAATTCAGTATCTCCAAAATTCATTATCTCCACTGAACGTAATGAATCGATTTTGGCATGAGCAACGTTTTGATTCGTTGGAAATTTATTTACTAACCAAATTCAATTAAACGGAAATTGCATGAAAATGTCGTACAAAATTTGGTCACAGAGAAGGACCAACAGTGCCCGTTATACGCAAGTATATTGCTAAAGTTCATGTAAGTAAGAAAGAAGCGTCAAGATGTAAGCGTGCTCGTACACTGCATACACCCGAAAATATCAACTCGTCACCGTTCTCAAGAATTGAATAATTCACGTACCTGTTTACGTGGAATTTAGAGAAAAGATCTCGGTACAAATTTCAATTGATTCAAGAGTTTAAGTCGCATGACCACCCGCTTCGTTTTCGCTTTATTAAATTTACCAACGTGAAACTGCACGATGATGTTGATTTTCCCAAAAGCTTATTTTCTTCTTGGTGGGTATGTTAATAAGCCAAATTGTTGTATTTGGGGCTCAGAAAACCCACACATAGTCTTACCGAAGCTTAAGCACCCATTACGAGTGACTGTTTGGTGTGCCTCATGGAACGAAGGCATCATTGGCCCATATTTCTTTGAAAATGAGGACGGCGCAACCCTTACAGTCAATGGACACACCTATCGCACCATGATAACCGATTTTTTATATCCGTTCTTCATGGTATTGATGTGAACGATGTTTGGTTTCAACACCATAGTGCAACTTGCAACACATATCATACCACAATCGATTTAATGCTTTAAACGTCAGATGTCCATTTAATTAGCCGAAATGGTGATGTTAGTTGGCCGTCAAGAAGCTGCGATTTGACACCGTTTGACTATTTCTTGTTTCCTGAGCCGTTAAAGAAAAGTTTTATGCCGAGAAACCAGAAACAATTGATCATCTGAAGGCCAAAAGTCGTAATGCCATTACCGAGATACGACCCCATACACTCAAAAAAGTGCACGAAAATTGGTCTGACTGAATGAGGTACTATGAGGCCAGTCGCGGCATCCATCTGAATAAAATAAAATTCTATTTCTAGACGGAACGATTGTACTTCACAACAAGAAAATAAATTTGAAAAAATTTCAAAACATTTGTGTTTTATTAAATTTTTAAATTTAAACTTTTAAACGGCCCACTATGTACTATTGACTAATTATAACGCACATACGTACGTACGTATAATAACGTACAAGAACATACATATCCGTCAGGAATACGACTTAGCTGCTCACACCACTTATCTTGTGAGTGTTAATTTTATACATAGTTGCGGGACCTACAGTTTAAAGTCGACTCCGAAGGATAGATTTGTGGGAAACTTTTCATAGAAATTTTATTGACTCTTAAAAGTTTCTGCCAGAAATCTGCTGAGAGGCAAGTCGGCGAAGAAAAATTTCTTCATATTTCGCTTTGTTGGGGATGTCTGACCTGGTATTTTAACCAACACACTACCTACTAGACTACTACGGTGACTACAAAAACATCCTGGATATTTACTATTGTACTCCTACTTTCTTATCACACCTCAGGTTTTCTTTTGTCTTATGCCTTCTTTTTTCCCATCCCTACCCATGCAGTAGAGTATCTTCTTGTGTACTTACTTTTGAAAAACTGCTTCTTTAATATTTATTTTCAAGGAAATATTTCTTAATATTTTTATCACTATTTCTTCTTCTTTTGCTATTTTTTTCACTTTTCCTCAACTTTTCTTCTATATTTTTAAACTTATAATGCTTGTGGGAATTTGATTTATAAGAAAATGTTAAATATACTCACATACATCTCATACACAACATGTATGGTATACATACATATGTCGTACGTTTGAAAAAACATACCAATATTATATAAAGTTCGAGTACCCATTCACACTAGAATATGAATTTGTGTCTGCATACATGTACATACGTATGCATAGTTTTTTGCTATTGTTGTTTATGTGTTCATTTTATTTAATTTTTTTTTTTAGGATTTTTTTATTCATAAAAAGAAAAATGACATACGAATTTAATACGTATACTGGTGTCAAAATGTGAATGGGATTTTACAATACCAGATGATCACAAACGCACACAGGTATTGTAGAATATTGTATAGTATATTGAAAAAACTATTATTATTTAAGATTTATTTTTTATTTAATTGAAATTGGAAAATAATATTGAATTCAATATTTAAATAAGAATTTTTTTTTCAACATCATTTGATGTTACTCATTCATCGTATTCTGAAGAAATAACACGTAAAATCAACAAGTTTAAATTACAATAACGATACTACATAGCAAAAGTACTATTCTCGAAGTTACCTAACTGTAAATTTGTGAAGCATTAATAAAGGGAACCTTTAAAATCTTTCTCCCTATCGTTAAGTACTTATTTTAGAAATAGAAAAAGGTCTCCGTGAGCTAAATCTGATGAATTAGTTAAAAATTCAAAAATATATATACCATATTAATAATGAACTGTCTCGACCAAACAACAGAGTATTTTGTTTCAAATGTTACTCTTAGTTAATCCAACCACACCACTTATGTTGTGAGTGTTAATTTTATACATTAGTGGCGGTACCTATAGTTTCAATTCGACTTCGAACGACAGATTTTTGAGGAACTTTTCATGACAATTTTATTTACTCTCAGAGTTCTTGTCAGAAAGTTGCTGAGAGGATGTCGCCAAAGAAATATTTTTTCGTATTTCGTTTTGATGTGCGACCTGGGGTTTGAACGGCGGCCTTATGTCTAATAAGCTAACACACTACCACTAGGCTACGGAGACTTCATACCATGAGCATATTTATATGAAATAAAGGCAACTGGAGTACATTGATAAGTGTCCTTAGGGGACACTCCGCCTTACACGTACATCTGATCTGAATAAGCGTGGTAGATAATAATGAGTGTAGAGAGCATATCGAAATGATCGAAGTCTTTTTATGTCATTTCTAAACCTACGTAAGCTCGTGTTCATTATGTTTTTTATTTTTAGAATAAAAAGAAGATTTCTTACTCAGGATCAATTACGCTGTTTTTTATATATTTTTTTCAAAATTGCGGAGAGATATCATAAAATGAAGTCTTTCGTAGAAAGTCAACCAGCCCTGTAGACTTTTACAAAACCGTGATTGACCGTATCAGCAAACGAGTCTTCTCTAGAAGTAAGACGAGTATGATATCTCCTATCAAGGCTCAGTGTAGATGGCATACAGTCAGTTTTACTTAGAGTCTAGGTCTTCTGAGGATCGCTGAGGCGGAATAATGTGTCACAACGTAAGTTTATGTTAAGTCCCAGTACGATAATGGCTACATTTTGTCTAGTCAGTAATGTAAAGCAAAAGCCGATTTTAAATTAATATTGAAGTCGCCGCACTATTGGCTTATTAGACGTGAGGCAACGGTTCAAACACCAGGTCAAACATATCCAACAAAACCAAATACATATTAAAAATTATTTCTTCGACGACTGAAACTCAGCAGATCTCTGGGAGTAAATAAAATTCTCACCAAAAAGTTTTTCAAAAAACTGCCGTTCGGAGTCGACTTTAAACTGTATGTCCTGCCGCTCATGTTTAAAATTAAGACACGTATATGTGGTGTGAGAAACTAGGACGTAATCCTGGCTGAAGAGTTGTAATGACCAATAATTTAAAATGTCATTAAAATAATTTTATATTGCCATGAACACACATTAAAACATCTTAATATTTGACATTATGAACGGCAACAAGAAAAAGTCATGCAGAGAGTGACTTTGTGCAAGAGACAGATTTCATATAGAAAGCATGGTTGGTACCTCTTAACAGTGAGCACACAAGAAGCCGACTTAGTTGTGTGCCGATAAGCATGATACAAGGTATCGCCTATGGATGGTCTCTTCCCCTACCAGCTACCTACCCCTGTAGCTACTTTAATTTACAATACATTGTATTTTATTTAAAAATTTATTTAAATTTCTTCCAAACAATTTTATAAACGACATATTTGCCCACCAAAAATAAATCCTCCTCATCCAATGAAACAACAACAGAGCGTGGAGAGAAGTGTGGCTATAAATAAAATTCTCACGAACAGCTACTATGTTGAATAAGGATTGTGAAACACTTTAAGTCTACAGTATTATGATATGAAAAAATAAATTTATTATTGTAAGTATTAAATATCCTTCTGTTAAAAATCGACGCACACAGACACACACACACGCTCCTTTATAAGTATATTATGATGATAGCATTTAACAGTATTATGCGTGAAAGAGACATGAATATGAATAAAAAAAAAGAGAAGGCTATAGAGAGAGAAAGAAAAAACTACTGCACTTACCTTTGGATGGTATTTCTGGTGAAGCCGTAACGGTTAAAAGGAAAATTATACCACAACTGACGACATGCACGACTTCCATATTGCGGTTGTTATTTTGTGGTAATAATGATGGCTGTAAATGCTATTGTTGTCGTTGTTGTTGTTATTGTTGCTGGTGCTATTGCTGTTATTATAGCCAATGTTGGTTGTATATGTATGCAGGTTTGTATGTAGTTGTTGTTGCTTGCAATTTTAGCTGTTGCTGATTGTTGTTTACTGTTGTTTGCTTGTTGGTGGTCTTGGTATTGCTACTACTGCTGCTGTTACTGTTACTGGCTGTTGTTGTTGTTTAAATAATGCAATACTGCTGCTTAATATGGCAAGACTTCCGCAATGCAAATTATAACGCGCACGTTATTGGATTTTAAATGAACATAAAATAAATCCACTACTTACATACATATTTAACACATTAATAGTATGCATATACGTATGTACATATGTATTGTATGGTTATTATTATTTAAAGCTTATATCATGTACGAGTATAATTTAAAAATTACCACTTACTGACATATTTTCAATTTGCAAAAGACAGAAATGCAATCAAAATAAGTACGAAAAATATTTTCTTTTCTTTTCTCTCTTTCGAATTATTTTATTTGCCTTTTTGCTTTATTTTTTCTTAAGTAACTCGCGATTTTTTTTGTTGTTTTTGTTTTCAACGGAAGTGAAAGCAAATTTTTTTTCTTAACTTTTCAAATTTTTGATTTTTTTTTCTTTATTTCTTACACCTTGATTTTCAAAGGCATCAAATTAGTGCTTTACCTGTTTCTTTTATTCTTTGCGTTTTCATTTTTTTCCCACATCTCTAATGCCGTTTAAAAAAAGCAAAAAAAAAAGAAATAAGGGAAAAACATCACATCCTGTTCTTGATTTTTGTTTCACATATTCAAACATGCATGAAAAGTCTTCAACACGTAGACATGTGGTTCTTTTGACTTGTGTTTGTTTATTTTTTTCTTTTTTTTATATTTTCAGCTTAATTTAGGCGTTTTTTTTTTTGATTTCTTTAACAATTTATAATTTTTTTTTTCTTCCTCGTTTCTTTTGTTTTAAATCACCTTAATTGGTTGCTAAAAGGCATAAAATTATTTGTTTTTATACTTATATGATTTGTTTATGACTTTCAAAACTTGGCATGGCTGTCGTTTGCAGCAGCCATTATTTGTTGGGATTATATGTGTGTATATTTGCTTTTGTGAATATTTTTTGAGAAATTACCATGAGTTTTCTCTTTCCATAACTTTTCAGCCCGTTACTTACTAGGGTTTTGTGTGAACCAACTTTAAATTTTGTTTAGACATTGTTTAGGAGGCGTTTTATTAAACATAAAATATCACTTTTAATCAACCTAAGTGCAGAACTGGAAAAAACATCTTCTATTGATGTGAACGATGTTTGGTTTCAACAGGATGGTGCAACTTGTCATACATCTCATGCCACAATCGATTTATTAAGTCACACATTTGATGACCGTTTGATAGCCAAAATGGTGATATCAATTGGCCGCCCAGAAGCTGAAATTTAAAAAAAAAGTGTTATGCCGACAAACCAGAGATGATGGAGATACGATCCCATACACACGAATAAGTGCACGAAAATTAGTTCGATTGAATGAGCTACTGTGAGGCCAGCCGTGTCATCCATATGAACGAAATAATTCTCCATTTCTAACCGCAACGATTGTACTTTATGACAAAAAAAATAAATTTCAAACCCTTTTTGTTTCATTACATTTTTAACTTTTAAAGAAGTTTGAAATATGAGTTTGCAAATAAAATAACAATAAATTTGTGTTTAGTTTTAGATAAGTTCTTTATTGTTTGCACAATTCCGTGTGCCACTTTTCGCAACTTGATTTAAACAACAACAGTTTGATTTATTTGTTATTCTTCCGCGTACACACTAACAATTGTTCAATAGATCTTTACAACGGAGATCAACAAACCACGATAATTCTCTTCACACCCAACGCGTCTTCACACAAGACTGACTGAATTCTTTCTGACTGCGTTGCCTGCTTTGTGTTGCCTTTTGTATAGCAGGGTAAACAGTACGATGAGTGAGTGCTTTTGAAGGAGAATGACTTTGCCTTCGCGAAATATCTATAAATGTAAACGCGTTGTTTACATTATTGTTGTTTTTTGTGTATTTTGTTTAAGTTTGTCCTTGCTGTGTTGTTGTTGCCTGTTTGTTTACTTGTTTATCATCTTTTTTATACTGAATGATCCTAAGTAAGGGGTCTTCTACATTTAGCTTTAACTTATTTCAAATCTCCTGATAGTTTTGTGCCAATACAATAAGCAGACCTAGTCATTGGGATATGCTCGATAATTGTGTAACTGACTTTGTAAGACTTTCCAAAAGGCAAAAAAGTTTTTATTTCCAGCTGATAAATCCTGGGCTGAGAAAGAATATTCCTTTATTGCTAGACTTACGATACGAAGTGTAGCAATTCATGACATAAGCTGGAAATTAAGAAATGCTCAGTCTTTGGATGTATTCTCACGTATCATTGCAAAATTGTTGATCACTTGAAAAGGAAGATAGCTTTGTTCACTGTATTTGAAAATGTCCGTGTTTGGTTCAATATAAACTTCTCTCATTTTATTCACTCTTTCGCGATAGTCTCTCGTAGATATCCTAATTTTATATTGGACCTATTCATTTTAGTCTAGTTTTCAGCATGCTTCTGATGGAGATCTGCTGGAATTGCGAAGACCAGTTAATCAAGACTTATCAGTTAGCAATGAGCAGTCGAATAGGGTTCGGTTTCCAAAGTTATCATCCAATCGCTTAGTCAGAGTTTTTAGAATAGCAAGTTTTGATTAGTTCAAGAGGCGGACACTCCTGGAGGGATATGATCTTACTAAGACTAATTGTGATACAACTGACGTTTTTAGATTGGGGTATTCATTCATTTACCTTTCTTTTCTTTTAAATTCTAACTGACAACTGTTTAATTACAATAAGAAGAGTCAATTAAAATGTCATTAAAATCATTTGATTACGGCATGAGCTTACATTAAAACATCTTAATATTTGACACTGACAACAACAACAACAATAAAAAGTTATACGGCAATCAGCAGAGATAACAATCAATTTTATGTTAAAAAATAAAAATTCAATTCAACAAAATTATCTTACGGCTTAATTTAAGGCTGGAATTATTTTTTTTTTTCTACCTTCTTTTTATTTTACTTTGACAACGCACTTAGCTTGTCAATAAAAAAATGAAAAGTAAGTCATCAAGACAAAACAAGGAAAAGAATTTAAATGGCAACTCAATCATTATTAAAATCAAGCTGAGCTGCCATTACAACTGACACAGTTTCTTTAGGCCAAAAAGAAAAGGAAACGAAACACTGTCTCGTATAACGTGTGTTATAAAGTATTTGTAAAGCTATGTATGTATGTGTTTTCTAAACAATTTTGTTTTAAACAATTAATTTTTATTTTTCTTTTTTACACGAGAAATAACAATTTAAGCCTTTTTAAGTCAAATTAACATCAAACTCGTGTTTTTCTTCTTTGCGTTTTTGCCTTTGTGCCGCATGAAAAGAAAAACAAACTTGAGAATGATGATTGAATTTTTCCTTCAATTTTTGTTTTCCTTCCTTTTTTTGTTAAGGAAAGTGAAAAATAATACCCCAGTTAAAGTGAAATTGTTTGTATGTATGTATGTACGTCTGTGTGTATCATTTAATAAACGCTTTAACACTCTTCATCTATAATACACAGTGTTACCAAACATACAATTTGTGTTAAAACCCCCATAATCATGGTGTAAACGATGGGAAAAAAAAAAGAAGCCAACCGACCAAGTTTTGGGGAACATGGTGAATGACTCGCAGTAACGATATGACAGGCAAAAAAAAAAAAAAACAAGAAAAAAAACAAGGAAAAACAAAATCACTGCTTAGAAGTTAATCGATGTTGATAGAGAGAAAATTGGTACCTTTTAACTTCACACACACAGTTCAGTTAAAGCAGAGTGTCAGTCAGTCAATAGCTTAACACGGTAAAACACATTAACCTGACTCTCTACATACATACATATATTTATTTTCTTTAATATAGGCATACTAGAGCAAGAGCAATATGCCATGGAAAAGCCACACAAATAGCATGTTTTACAAGGCATTTTCGGTAATTGAAAGGCAGTTAAACATAATTCTGAGGTGCTTGTATAGGCTCTAAAATGCTTTAATATATTTACAAGCATTTGAGATTCAATTTGAAAGCTTTAAAGGAGAATGTAATGGAATATTTAAACGGGTTTTTAGTATGATTTTAAGCAGATGTGAATTATAGTTTCAACAATATTTCTTGGCTTTTTAGCCAAATAGAACAGAAGAGAAGAGAAAATTGACAGCTTTGTTGATATCAAAGCCTACTTAAGTACACACAGAAACAATGCTCAACTCAATGCTGACTGATAAAAGCGTGGCCTTAGTTACTTACAACCCTTCAGTCAGGATTACGGCCTAGTTTCGCATACCACTTATGTTGTGTGTGTTAATTTTTTATCCATAAGAGGCGGAACCTGCAATTTAAAGTCGACTCCAAAAGATTGATTTTTGAGAAACCTTTTCATGGCAATTTTATTTTATTTACTCTCAGAGTTTTCACCAGAAATATGCTGTTAGTAAGTCGCCGTACAAATGATTTCTCATACTTCGTTTGTTGGAGATGTCTGACCTGGGTTTTGAACTATGGCCTTACGTCAAATTAGGCAACACACTACTTACCAGACTAAGGCGACTAAAAACCAGCCTTAAAGTTTAATAAATCTACTGGTAGGCTTGGTGTTAAGTAACGAAAGCTTTATTAAGCTATCAGTTAATGGTGAAACATATGAAGCCTGGGCTGAACTAGCGACGGAAATTTTCAAATGAATGAATAATACGTTTTTCATCTTCAGTCGATCTACAGTCTGAGCAGAAGTCACGTCACTCTGCCTACCCATTTCGTAATGACCCGCAGGTTTTGTAATGTGGAAAGATTTTTTTTAGTCTAGTATTTGTCAGCCACATTTGTCTTATGTACAGCCTAACGTAGGTAAGAAGAATATCTATTTTCATACGTGGTAGTGGCTAGCAGTATGTCCACAGTAGTAAGTTTACCGGCTACTAATATACCTGTGATGTTACTGAGTTCAGAAACCCATATGAGACTGCCTAAAGATTCGATCAAGGCTATCTCGGCAAATGCCAACTTGAAGGATTCCCATTGCTCCTTAGATCACAGAAATTTGAATTCAAAAGATTGAAATTCGAATATAAAGTAGACGAACTCTTACTCAGGATCACTTCTGCAGTTAGATAAATAATAATAGTTCAACATTCCTCTCAGCAGAATTCTAGTAAAAACTCTGAGGGTAAATAAATTTGTTTCTTAAAAATTTGTCGTTTGGAATCGACTTTAAACTGTAGGTCCCGCCATTCATGTGTAAAATTATCACACACAACATACATAAGTGGTGTGAGAAACAAGGTTGTAATCCTGATTGAAGGGTTGTGATGACCAACTATGCACGTACGTATCTACTTAGATCTCCCATATTCGTCTTTTTAGACTTCTTTAAAATCAGCGAAGATGACCAGACCAGTTTCCTTCTTTTTGAAATTCTAGTGTGAAATCCCTTAACAAGATCATATTTAGAAGAGGTATAACCAATTTAACTAAGAGCCTGGTGATAGGATAGTGGAGATGCAACAGAAGAGGTAGGATAGAAGAAAACCCAAAAAATAACATATTAAGACGTGACATTTCACATTTAAAATTGAAGACGTTGAAAATTAAATTGAGTTGTACTCGAACGTATGGGAAATATTTATTTAATTTTAATTCTCATACGCTGCAGTTCAAGGCGAAAGTAGAATTAAAAAAGATTCTAAAATACTAGAATTCGGTTGGCCGAACATATTTTTTGACACACTTTAGTTTCAGTTTAAGTAGAGCCAAGCTAACACTCATACATAGATAGCTTGTTGGAAAATCTTGGGAGTACAAACCGTAATGGTCAGACCTGTTGAAACATATGTAGCGTATATGAGTAGTTAGGATGAGCTTCAAGTTAGATTGAGGGAAATACACTAGATAATTGAATTATGTGAATTATTAAGAGGGGCAGTAGTTCGAGCATACGAATAGATCGAAGACTGGTAGCGCTACAAAAATGAGATGATTATTCCCAGATAAATTCAAAAACTTGTAGAAATTTTCCGAGCGAAAGGGCGAGGTATATAAACATGATTTTAGTTCTTATGGGAGATGTCTTAATTAGGGTTTGATAATAAGCCAACACACTACTAACTAGACTACGGCTTATTAAATTTCATAAAATCAAAATACGAATTAAAGAATTAAACAAATTGTGATTGCTATTTTTTTTTTTCAAGTCAATAATTTTTTGTTATTTAAACTTCTGTCACAACATTATTCTTACTACGCTAATATGAATACCAAATATGTAAATAATTGTGGACAATTACAGATAAATGTGCTTAGCAAGTAAAAATTTGGTTTTTCCTAGAAAAACAATTTCAAATTAAAATACAAAACAAAAAATAATATAATCCCTACATACATATATAAAGTATATCCTTTATTAACTTTGCCTTTGTATACTAAGTTAATTCACTAATATAATATAATGAGCCGCGTCTGTTAAAGCCACACACTACTTTAAAACATTTTTGTTTGGCTTTATTTACTTAATAATAGCCATTGTTTAAGCAGACAATAGTGATGGTAATTTTCTCTTTTGCAAATATTATTATGACATGGGCATGTTACATTTTCATTTACTTAATAAATCCATAATGTATCAATATATGTGCACTAATGTATGTATGTTTGTTCATTGATTTCCATAACGAAAAGGGGAGTTACTGTTAACTGAATACGACAATAGAAGGTTAATGAACAGTTCATCAAAATTACATTTAATAGTATAATCTTTTGGTTACGAATTTATTATAAATTATGATTGTGTGTGTTGCCAGTTAAGCTTTGTATTCTAATTAGAATTTAATTTAAACCTTCGTTATGATTAATAATGAATAATACCTGACAATATAAAGGAATATTAAATAGGGTTTCAATATTACAGTCATAACAAAATGTAAAATATGGAATCTGTTTTATTGTTATTAGGAGGAGTGAAAGGTAGCAAAGGTTCTAATGCTACGACGTGTTTTTGTTAAATTTAAAAAAAAAAAAAATAGATGAACTCCTAGTTCATTAAAGCTTTGACTTGATTCAATCTCTATTTAAGGAAATCAAGTTCATCATTCGGTGCATGTGTACTTGAATATAACAGGGGATATACATTACCCAACAATATGTCCAAGAAATTAAAGAAATCTCTCATCGGTTATTTTATTGCACGCTTTCCATTTTATGTTATGATATTTATTTTCTGTTGATTTATTTAAATAAATAAGTTGTCGTAGTCAACTAGGTAGTGTGGTGGCTTATTAGATGTTATGAAAAAAAATATTTCTTCGGCGACTTCCTCTCAGCAGATTTCTGGCAAAAAGTCTGAGAGTAAATAAAGTTGCTCTAACTAGGTCCCGCTATTCATCTATAAAATGAACACACTCAACATAAGTGATGTGAGAAACTCGGGCGTAATCCTAACTAAAGTGTTGTAATGACCAATTATGTATGTATCCTTAAACCAGTTTACACCTTCATCTTGAGCGATGAGACCTATTTTTGGATAAATAAATGCGTGAACAAACAAAATTGTCGAATTGGGGGTGATAACAATCGACATGAGATCAAATAACGGCCAATGCATTCCGAAAAAGTCACTGTTTGGTGTGGATTTTGTGCTGGAGGCATTATCCGTCCGTATTTCTTTGAGAACGACGTTTGCCTTGCCACAATAGTCAACTGCGAGCAATATTTGGATTCTAGCGACATGTGATTTCAAAAGGCTTATGTTGCATACGATATTCTGCACGAATGACTTGGGGCCATGATCATCCATCTCACATGGAAGTAATGTAAACTAGCCACCAAAATCGTATAATTTGACCCCATTACACTTCTTCTTGTGCAGTTTTCATATGTCGCAGTTGTATACGAATGAGACACAAACCTCGGGGTGGTCGTCAAATCTAACATAATCCATGACATTAGTCATTTCAGCCAGATTTGTATGTTAGCGTCATAGAAAATTGAAAATTTCCGAGGCACTTCAACCAAGAAATCCGTGGCAGACATTGTAATGTTGTACAAATAAAAGCATCAGTAGGTATTTCAAAAGAATAGAAAATTTCAATATCTCAGATACATTTGATTTCACTTAAATTTAAAGAAGGCAAGCGCTTTATGAGAGAGCTGATAGTAGTAAATTCATTTGATTTGTAGTTATTTCTAACTTGAACTCGCTGTAGTCTAGTAGTGTAGAGTCTAGAAATATTAGATAAAGAATAAAAATGTTCTCAAATCTGTCGTTCTGAAGCGACATTAAATTGTAGGTTTCGCCACTCTTGAATAAAATTAATGTTTATATCTGACGATCTATGATTCCCAACTCTGGCGACATAAACAGGATTGGCATCGACTTGTTCGCAATTTGGCAAGAGAGGGCGCTGCAGTGTTTAATAAAGCTTTTTTATATTTTGATATTAATATTGTTTTTTGACATTTAATTTTTGTTTTGTTTTATTAATGTTTCAATCTTTCTTGTAACATCCCATGGGATGCAACCTAATTTGTTTAAAAAAAATGTTTAATAATTTGTAAAAATTTGTGCAATACTTTCCCTTAAAAATTTTATGAAATTTTAAATAGTGCAATTAAAAAAAAATAAATTTATTGTGAACAGTAATATACAATTTGAAACTAATTAAACTTCGTGAAAGAAACTAACAAGAAAGTGGTTTTATTCTTATTGGAAAATTGAAAATAATATAAATTGGAATTTAATTAAAAACAAGACAAGGAGAAGTTAATTATTTTTGGAGTGGAACAGAAGTGAGTGAAGTCCTGCCGATCACAAAGAATAAAGGAAAGTGTCTTTTTTGGTGATTTATTCTTATTTGGCAGTCCTCTTATTTTTGATTCTCTTTTTTTTAGTGTTTCGTACAATACCCCTTTTTTGTGTGTTATTCCACCACCCATGTACAGTCCACGAAATTAACAATTAATGCACACTACATGAGTGGTGTGAGAAGCTAGGTTGTAATCCTGACTAAAGATTTAATTATGATCAATTAAGTATGTAGGCAAAAACTCAAAAACTCTTGGACTACAAAACTGCATTCAATCGTCGAGTCGGAGCAATATTTGAAAGTGTTGTACAATGAATGAAACATGGCTCCATCGTTTTACACCAGAATCAAAACAATCCTCATCTCAAAGCATGCAAAGACGTAACAGTGAACTGGAAAGGTTTTTGTCACCAGATATTCATCGTCTATATTAACTATGAAAAAAACTTTTTTTATGTTAGCCTACATACATATATATATATATTTATTCAAATCCTTAACAAGACTTCTATTTAAAAAATTAATTATTTTGATAAATTCTACAAAACTCCTTTGCCTTGCTTGTAATATTTTTTATTTAAATAAAGTTCCTTTCCTGAATAATTGAAACGACATGATTTAATTTCTCTTTAAAGGAAATTTAACAAATTTTATTAAGTTGGCCAACCCCCTTCCTTCTCCCGTTCGTCTTTCTATTACAATGAAAAAAAAATTGTTTTTAACAAAAATATTCCTTTAAAAGGCAATATTTCCGCTTCCATTCCATTTTTTGCGCGAATAAAAGCGAATAAAGAAAACGAAGTAAGAAATAAAGGAAAACAAATGAAAATTATTGTTGAATTTTGTTGTTCCTTTATTGTTGCTGCGTGTTATTTCCACTGTTCTATTGTCGTAATTGTTGCTGCTGTTTTGCTGTTGTTGTGAATTGACATAAACAGTTGTAAACTATTGTTAATATTGCAGATACTATGCAATGAGAAAAGAAAAAAAAAATGAATAAAAAAATACTGGAAATAATAAAATATTCCTGCACAAATGAACAATTATAAGAAAAGTTTATTACATAGCTTACCTCTCTCTACCTTAGCTTTGTGAGGCAATGCATTAGGGAACTGCATCTCAAAGATACCATAGCCTTTATAAAGAATCTTTTGGCCTTAATTTAATACAAAGGTTTTCATATTTAAAATTAAAAAAAAATATTTTGGTAATCCTGTCACACAATATTTGACTTAGAAATTCAATGCTAGTTTGGGGATTCCATTAATAAAATTTTATTTTGAAAAAACTAGACGGTAAATTCTTAGGTGGAAGATCAACCTGGAAAGCTCGATGTGCTTTATGGATACCAATCTCAAAACTAGTCAAATTTAAACTTCAGAGAGAGATACTCTCCAACACATCAACACCCTTGCAATCTTAGTTGTTGTTAATCAGTATATACCTATTGACTACACAATACTGGAACACGCTTCCGATCCTGGTTTTATACTTCCCAGATATACAAGTATTTGCTGGTGGATAGAGACCACGCGACAAAATTTGAATATGGAATCTTATCAGAACAGATGGATCTTAGGTTAGGTCTTAGATTGTGCCATTCATTTGTCGATTATTGCAGTAAATTTCGAGCTGAACTAATGGCTCTAAAGGCTGTTGCCACCGTAGTCTAGTATGTAGTGTGTTGGCTTATTAGACGAGAGTCGGTTGTTCAAACCCCAGATCAGATATCTCAAATAAAACGAAATATGCAAAAACGTTTCTTCCTCTCAGCAGATTTCTGGCAAAAACTCTTAGAGTAAATAAAATTGTTATGAAAAATTTCTGAAATCTGTTGGTCAGAGTTGACATTACACTGTAGTTCCAACCGCCCATAGATGAAATTAACACACACGTCATAGGAGGTGTGAAGAGCTAAATCGTAATCCAGACTGAAGGATTGTAATGACCAATTATGTATGTATGTTTTATAGATACCAGATAAATCTATACCGATATGGGTATAAGCATAACAAATGAAAATTCGCGGCAGTTACAAGAGATATTGACTTCTGTTTGCAAAAGCTGAAGGCTGGTAAACCCCACAACAACTTCTGCTAAGGAACAAGAGGAGAGGACAGAACATTTTCTCTGTCATACTCCGACACTTCGTATCTGAGATGAATAATTCTCGGATCGGTATTATCGTATTACGGATCGGTGTATTGTATAACGGACTGGTGTATTGTATATCGGACCGGTATATCTGAGCAAAATTTACAGCTTTTAACAACACGATGTTCAGCTTGAGAGGCTTTTGAGTCTGTGCTATCCAATGAAAAGGCTGGATTTCGTGCACTCTAATATTATGGAGATTATTTTAATAATCTTCTAATCACTTTTTGAGTAACTGATTTCGAAAACCACATTGGTTTCTGAGAATATTAATAACATAATCAAGACACTAAACTACACTACTACCTGACCGAATTTGGAACACCATAATGATATAAACACAACGCTGCAGTCTCTCAAGCATATAATACTGTTACGAAAATGGGAATGGTGTTATTAAAACGATAAACAAAAGCTCCAAAAACAAAACAATGGGCTTATTTACATGATCAACGAATAAACAAAAATATAGCAACAACATCAGTATAAAAAAAGAGGATAAATAAGTAAACAATCAACAACAACAGAGCAGTATAAAAAAGAGGGATAAACAAGTAAACAGGCAACAACAACACTGCAAGGATAACGTAAACAAAATACACAAATAACAATAAACAAATTGTTTACATTTATAGAGGTTTCGCGAAGGCAGAGACGTTCTCCTTCAAGAACATTCATCATACTGCTTACCCTGCGATATAAAAGGCAAGACAGAGCAGTTATAAAGATCTATTGAACAATTGTTATTGTGTACGCGGAAGAGTGTAAAGAATAATACACATTAAAGTAAATTGTTGTTGTTTAAGTCAAATCGTTAAAGGTGGCACACGGAATTGTGTGAACAATAAAGAATTGATTTAAAACTAAACACAAATTTAATTTTTTATATTTTATTTGCAATCTACGAACTCATATTTTTAACGTTTTTAAAAGGGTAAAAACGTAACAATATCTACGCGGGTGTATATGGAAATTAATATTTTAAAAGAAACGCGACAACACGCAAATTGTTGTTTGCTGCGTTGCGTTAATTGTGTTCATGGCATAACTTTAATTGTTTTTGAGGGTATCATATAGTCGTACTCGATTATTTCTTATTTTTTCATTTTACTTTTCTTACTGCTGCAGCCTTTTCATTCCATCTTTCTTATTATTTGAAAAGAAATTCCTTCTTTATATTATCGCAATGAAAAGGCATTAAGGAGGAGCAATAATAATAATTTCTTATATTTATTATTAAAGAAGGAGACTTGTGCTAATAAATCTACAGTTTATTGTTAACATATGACATTATAAGCATTTAATGTGGCATTTAAACTTAGCAGACTGTAGCAGACGCTATCAATTAAAGGTAATACTTGTTGTTTATATTAAAACGGAGTAAAATAAATATGGTAGAAGAAGCTTTAAATGGAACATTGTGATGTTTATGGGAAAATTAAAGCCTTTTATAATTTAAAAGAAGTGAACTATAAATAAATCCTGTATTCTGAATGGTCCCCATAATTAAGATGGGGGACCCCCTTGAAGGAAGTGGTCTAAGCTGACGTTTGAAATATCAAGCCTTAATCTAGTACGCTAGCCTCGTCTAGTATACTCTAATCTAATATTACTAGTATACTCTAATCTAATATTACCGTTATTACAAGTGATTACTAAATGTTCCTGTGAGTATCCAACAATTTTGTTGATGTCAAAGGCTATCCCAATTTGTGTGAAAGTCAAAAGTCATCTTACCAAACAAAATAGTGAATATTTGAAGTTAATGTGACTGTTCAAAATGTTGCTGATTAGGGCCTTTAATTTCGTTCAAAAATAACAGGTTTCTCTTTACTAGAACATTTATCACCAACTATCTTTACGACATTAGTACAGCGGTGTAGAATACGATAGCGTATGATGAATATTTATTTACACTTTGAGTTTAATACTCATACGTAAGGAATTGCTTTTATCCAATTAACTTTTTTTGTTGTTTTTTTTTTTGGTGATTATTTAGGAAATGAAAATATGAAAATGGCTTATAAATGTTAAATTTCTTATATATTTTTAAAAGGCTTTAAGGTTCTTTTATTAAAGAAAAATCATTGAAAACTATTTGAGTAAGGAATACCTACAATTGAGTATAAATACTTAATAATTTTTTGCAAGTTTGCTGTATTGGATCTTTCCGAAATTTGACAGTTGTTAACGAAAACCTTGACGAAGTTTCATCTTTCAAATTAGTTGTCATCTATTTAGTCCGACCAAAGACAAGGTAAACGACCATAGATAGCGACGTGAGTTCGCTGAATGGACTCTGGACCATTTAGCAACTGACACAAATTTTCATTCCACTTTCAATTTATTTGCGCCTTTTCCGGCAACGATTTTATAACTGGAAACACAGCAACGACATTGACTGAGAACGTCACATAAGCATCGTGAATGTTGCTAATGTACTAAGGGTTTATCACTAATTAGTCAACACTGATTTAAAAAAAGCCATTGATTCATTGATTCGAAAAGATGCTCCATGAAAGAATGCCAAAATGTTAAAACGAAATAAAATCTAGAGTTAAGGAATGAATCTCTTACGAAAACAGTGTAGCCTACAGTGGCCTACATGATGGCTTATATGTATGCCCATTGGCATGAGATCCTTTGTTTTCCTAAAAATAATGAACGCAGCAAGTTAGAGCTTCTTGGATGGTTACTAAGAAGGGTAATGCTGTGTGTCTGGGGTTAATTCAAGGGAATTGTTCATTACGAACGGCTACAATCTGACCATAGCCGTGCGGACATTTGAACGATGTTGGATTTCATATGTAATGGCTTTAACCCATTAACGCCTGACCCCAGAGTCCGTGGTCCGATTTCGGTGAAATTTGGCACAAATAGTATTTGTATTAGGTTAGGTTAGAGGACGTGTACTTGTCAACTGTGACAAGTACAGTACCCGGAGGTCGAACTGACCCATTGTACTAGTATTTGTATTGATATGATTATTTTTATTTTTTTTTAAGTGTCGTGGGGGCCTTTGTAGGCCATGGGTATTTTTCTACCCACTTCGGAATAAGTGTGTTCTAAAATAAAATTTTTTTCTCTGGCGACTAGACAACATAGTTAAGCTATTTTTGAGAGTTTTATTGAAAATAACACGTTTGTGACAATAATAATCCTGACAAGAATGATAAATTTGACAAAATTACTCCATTTAACACTGCACTGAATAAAAAATTCATGCAATTTGGCATATTTTCTCATAGTCTTTCTGTGAATGAACAGATGAGCGCATAGTATGGTCGGCATTTGGCTACAAATACTGGGTGTTGGCTTCTACGACAGGATATTGTTATTCCTTTATCCCATATGCTGGCGCTTCTGCTAAAAATAATGCTGACTACGGCCTTTTGGGTTAGCGTTGTTGAAGCGTTGGTAAATATTCGTGAAAATCGACGCCGTGATGGAAAAGTTGTCACAAATGCGCAGCAAATATCAAAACACACTGACAAATTTGACCACATGATTGATAAAATTGAAAAACGCTGTCGCTGTGCGCAATGTGGTGGGAAAACAGAGTACGGTTATGCAAAATACAGTTTGGATGTGCATCCAAGGGATTCTTTTGCACAATTTCATGACGGAACGAACAAAAATATAAAAAAATAGAGAAAAATAAATGATTTGAAATTTCTATTTGAAATTAATTTTAAAAAGTTTTATGAAAAATATTTCATACCAATGCTTAAGTGGGTATTTTTATACCCATGTCATTTAATCGCACCTGTAGCTTAGGTAAGTATTTTTATCGGGTAGAAGATATATTATATTACATGGCATCTAAAGGTTTTTCTGAGAATATCATCCATACATATTCCACAGAAGTTCTTTCTACAAAATTTTGATTTTGAAAAATTCGTGTGATCCAAAATATGTGAATATCATGCCTTACTAATTTTTTCTAAACCGTTCTATGTCTTCTTTATTCGTTCTTAAAGAAAAGTTTGGGCTCTCGTTTAGTTGGGTCAAGTTAGAATTTTTTTACCCATTCGTCGTTAATGGGTTAATAGACTTTCCAACTTTGTTTTATTTGAAATTAAAGGAAAGCAATTGTTTAATAATGACGCAATGATTATCTGTTGTTGTGCGACTTTTGTTTAGTGTTTTTATAAAGTCGCTGTAGTCTAGTAAGTAGTGTGCTGGCTTGTCAGACGTAAGCCCACGGTTCAAATCCAAGGTCCGATATCTCCATCAAAACGAATTTAAAAAAAAATATATATTCGGCGACTGCCAATCAAGATATCTCTTGCAAAAATTCTGCGAGTAAATAAAATTGCGATGCAATAGTTTCTCAAAAAATCTGTCGTTTAGAGTCGACTTTAAATTGAAGGTGCCACCACTCATGTATAACTGATTAAAAGGTTGTGATGACTAGCTATGTATATATGTTATGTATTGATTATCTGCCGTTGTGTGACCTATTTTTTGTATTTCTATACAGCAAAAATAAATATAATTTTTTCTTAACCACCAGGAAGTTTTCAAAGAAATTTGAATAAAATTTTTAAAACAGAAATGTTATCTCGATGTCATGATCTGTTATACCTTCAGGCTGGAAAATTACACTCTGATGAGTATCGCTATTTAGTCGTTTATTAAATAATGCCACACAATAAAAAAAGAATTTAACTTCTTCCTCTCCAATTTGAATGGCCTCAGCTATATCTGCTAAATAGAAAACATTTAATTCCATGACAGGTACTCTAATAATAAACCCTTTTCTTTCAATTTAATCGTGGATTTTATTAAGTGCTTAACTTTGCAACAAAAGGAAACAACACAACACCAACAAAAAAATACATTTGATCCCCCCATATAATAACTTGTCTATTTGTCATAAAAAAATAAAAAATATGATAAGATATGATGTGCGGTTAAAAATAAGTGGAACAATTTATTTTATTTCCGATCTTCCTTCTTCATAAAATTCCCCTTTACAATGGCAATCATTATACGACGAAAAAAAAACAAAAAAGAATAGGAGACGAAAGGCGAAAGAAAAGTCAACTGCAACAGCAGAAAAGCGTTGGGGGTAGTAAAAAAAAATATTTTAAACTGTGCATGTTAACACAGCAACAACAATGACGAGAATATAAAACAATAAAAAAAAAAACGAATAAAATAAACTGCATGCCACATAAAACAAAAAAAGAAGCAACAGTGTTTCGTTATACAAAACGTTGGTTGCCGGTTGTTATGCGTATGTGTTGCAAGGTACGTGTACATGAAATTAATGCATTGGATTCAAGGCATCTACAGTTTTTTTTTTTTTTTGCTGCTATTGTTGTTATTTAAAATTTTATTTTTTCATTATTTTATAAACATTCATGGCAGAGTAGACGACCACAACAAAATACATTAATAACCTCCTTATAAAACATGGTCTCTACTATACATACACCAACATATCTATGGTATAAGCAGCAACAACAAACATTGTAAACTGTATATAGTGTTGCAACAACAAAGACGGGCAATTCATAGTTGTGGTAGTAATAGTTGTTGCAATGTTTTCCTACACAACACGGGAGAATTTGCTAAATTTGCAAAAAAAAAAGTTACAAATTCTAGGGGAAAAATATTTATTCCATGAAAACATAACTTTTGTTTTTTGCAGAAAATATTCCATTCATTGGTTTAATTATTAAAAAAAAAGGTCCTGTTAAAAATATAGTTAAACAGGCTGAAATATTTATAGAAAATCATCTCTACGAGATAAGAACTGTTTAGGTATATGTGTCCCAACTTTAGGGGCTTAAGGTGATTAGGAACTGGAATATTAAGGGGTTAGTATACTTCCTAATTTTCAAAAAAAAATTAATCACAACATATTTGAGAAACTTTTCATGGCAATTTTATTTACTCACAGAGTTTATGTCTGCTGAATTGGGTTGTCATTATTGACTTGAAAAAAAATCTTTAACGTCATATCCCCTACAGCGAAAGAGATTTTGCCAGAAACCTGCTGAGATGAAGTCTACGACGAAATATTTGGCCATATTTCGTTTTGTTAGAATTGTATGACCTGAGATTTTAATCGTGGCCTTATGTTCGGTAAACCTGACCTAATATACTACGGCGACTTCAAAAGTATAAACTCAGGAACTTTTATTCCAAATTTTAAATAAATTCAATGCGTCCTACTCGACAAGAAAACAATTTTTTCAATCAGCCCGAATACAACAAAGTCTACTAGGTATTGTGTTGGCTTATTAGACGTGAGGCCATTGTCCAAACCCCAGGTCAAGCATCTCCAACAAAACGCAATACGAAAAAATATTTCTTCGGTGCTTGCCTCTCAGCAGATTTCAGAGAAAAACTCTGAGAGTAAATAAAATAATCTTGTAAAGCTTCTCAGAAGTTAATTGTTCGGAATCGACTTTAAACTGCAGATCCCGCTAGGTTAGGTTAGGTCGGAGTGGTAGCTCTGATGTCACAAAGCACACTTGAGCACGCATAGCGGCCCGTTGTGATGCCACGGGTGAACGCAGTCCCTGTACTGACCAAGTTCCACTACAATAATCCCGCAGATCCCGCTACTCATGTATAAATAATTTAAGATACACAACATAAGTGGTTTGAGAAACTAGGTCCCAATTCTGACTTGAAGGGTTGAAAGGAGCAGGTAGATGCTATAATGTGTCCATCAAACATACCAAAACAGTAGAAAACAAGCATTTAGTTCAAAGCCTAAGTTTTATGTGATTAAACTTTGAAAAATTTTATCACGCACCTTGTCCATAATACCCTTTTTTAAAGTAATACCGCAAAGCTTTTTTAAAATTTAAGAATATTTAACCCATTTAATAAGATTTTTCCCCCGGGGCAATATAATGTTTAAAAATGATGTTGCATTTGCAACTTTCCCTCCCTATTTACCAGTGCAATTAAAAGTTCTCAAAGGCAATGTTGTTGGCCCATTTATGGGGTATGTTTTTGCCACACCGTTGCAGCAAATATGCTGTTGTTTAAAGGAAAATTCAAAAAAAAAATTCAAAAAAAAAACAAACAGAGAGGGGATACATCTAAAACACTTTTATGCTTTGTAGCATAACCGATTTCAGTTTTGTTTTTGCTTTGCTATCCTGTCGCATTTTGTCAAGTTGAAGTGAAAAACGTTTTTATAATTTCCACTTTGTTTTTTTTGTTCTTTTTTTCTGGCAACAACAGCAATAACATTGTAGGCAGGAGTTAGTATAAAAGGCAGGAATTCTTTACTTGGTTAGACGTAAAGCTGGTGCTGCAACATGTATTTAAAAAAAACCGAGAGAAAGGAATAATGGCTGACTCACTGAGTCACAGTCTAGCTGACTGAATGTCCGTTTAGCTTAGCTGGCTGGTTGACTAAGTAAAGTCTTGTTTGTATAACTGACTGGTTGGTTATGGCTGGTGTTTTTTGGTTGGTTGTTTGGTTTATATGTTGGGTTTATTCATTTGTTTTCTTTTTTATTTCTGTTGTTGTTGTTGTTGTTGTTGTTTTAGCTGTTGGATTTAGTGAAAAATGACATTTAACAAAACATGACATGAACAAAAACATTTTTCATTCTTGTACGGTTGGTTTTTGTTGCTCTTTTATTTGCATTAAATTTGCTGTTGTTTTTATTACAGGTTTTTTAAACAATTTGTTGGTAACAAATTATGCCATTAGATAGGCAAAAAAGTAATCAACAACGTTTAAATAATGGAAATCTAACAAACACATACACTCACACACACAGGATACATTAGCTAAAACACTTTTTATAGTTTAATAAACGAACTGGTTATGACTGCTTAAAAACATGGGTAATTTTGCTTATACACTTATACACACATATAAAACCTTTCGTTGAAAACCATACACATATGCAAACCTGAAGGGAAAATAGTCATTTGACTGCCATTTCCCTATTTTTAATAAATTGGCGCGCACTGTATGCAATGATACGTTTTGAAAATTTTGTTTAAAATTTTTAGGAAAAAAATTTTTTTTTCCAATTTTCTTTTTAATTTAAAAACATTTTTTTTAATTTTAAATTATTTTTTAACTCTTTTAATACAATTTATTTTAATTTTTTTTTTGCTTTTCACAGAGAAAGAAAAAAACTGTAGAATTTTTCTCTATAACTGTAGCACTACATTCCGTTATCGTAATACCGTCCAATACAAATACCGACACAAGACTGAATTTAAACGATTGGTTGGAAAATGTGTTTTTCCTCGTTTTTCGTTTTTATGCTTTCTATTCCTCTACACATACGTATATTTTCATTGTAAACAAAAACACATATACCCATACACATACATACTCATGCATGAAACAATTTTTCACTCTTCATTCATTCGTTGTATTCGTTCAACAACCTATAAACGATGTTTGCTTATGAGGCTTCGCTATTTTCGAAAATTTTCGAACTGAAATGGTGAATTCCATTTGAAATTCTCTTTCTTACTCTTAATTCCCTTACTTAAGAGAGGACTTTAGAGGTGAATTTCTTTTTGGCATTGTGTCATATCCTGCAGTTTGCCTTCGTTTTTTAAAATCTCTTTTCTTTCTTTAGTTTTTTTCTGTACCAAACTCCAGTTTGTATTATAATTGGGTTTGTGTCACGTTTTATGGTAGGTCAAGTTTATCCCATACGCATATGAATAACTTGTTACGAACATATACACTTGTAAAGTTCGAAAAAGTGTTTCTATGGCTTGTGTTGAGTGTGTGCGTGCAATGATTTTTCTAAAAGGAGCAACATTTGCCAGAGAAATACAAAAAAGTGTGTTTTAAAAAAAGAGCATAAACTTTACAAATGTATAGGTTTTCTGGTATTTTGGTAATGTAATTATGTATGCAAAATGCTTGAACTTTATTAAGTAAAAAAAACGAACAGTTTTTTAAAAAACATGTTTGTTTTCCTTTTTTTTTAGATGTCAAAGAGTTAAATTTTTGTGTTAAAAAACTTTAAATCTAATTTTTGTTATTATTTTAAGCTTAAATTCAATTTGTTTACTACAAGTTTAATATTTAATTTTCTCTTTTTACTGTAAGGTTATGTTGGCAATGATTTCAAATAACAAAAAAAAAAAAAAAGCAGACAAAAGACAACCTGGCAAAAGCAACACAATATTTTCCATTTCATCAAAAACTTTAAAAGCTTATCTTCTTCTAACTATGGGGGAGTTTATTGCCTTGAAGTAGGGAATTCCCTTTAGAAGATCTACAGTAGGGATTGCGATCTAGTTTCCCACACCATTTATGTTGTGTGTGTTAATTTTTATTTAAATTCGATTCTAAGTGACAGAATTCTGTGAAAATTTTCATGGCAATATTATTTTCTCTCAGAGTTTTTGCCAGAAATTTGCTGAGAAGAAATCGCCGAAGAAATATTTTTTCTTCTTTTGTTTTGTTGGAGATGTCTGACCTGGAGTTTGAACCGAGGCTTCATGTCTAATAAGCCAACACACTAACTACTGCGTATATGTCTCCTGCAAATCGATTGCATAAACAAACTTCACTATCAACAGGACAATTCCAAGCCCAGCACGTAATATGCACCCAAGTTTTTCGTTCTGCTAATTTATTCTCATCACGACAGAATCAATAAATTGGATTCGAGACGATCTTTATAGTGACGAAGAGTGGGTGAGTGAGTGAACAAAACTGTTGGTAACTACTTGTTTACTTAATTGGACATTACAAACCTTAAGTCAGCATTACACCATCCATGTTCCAAGATGAATTACCAACTTCAGGTTATTTCTGAATATCCTGAGAGATCTTTGCTTATCTTTATATTTTCCGCACTTCAGAAAAACATTCTGGCGCCATCACAAGCTCATCTGCCTGATCGTTGTCACTTATTCTCACATAGCAATGTCTATACTCAAAATCAGGAATGACCCAGCTACAATGGAGCCATCTTTTTAATAACAGGCATTAAATTATTGTTCCAAATAAATCTTTCATTCATTTTAATAAAATTTTCTGTTTTTCTTTTCAAATTTTTAAAATCCAAACGGTTATAAAATTATACGGAGAAAATACATAAGAAAATAGTACGTATCAAGGTGGAGTACATCTTTAATACCAAAATTTATGAAATGGTATCACAAATTTCAAATACAAGCGGTTGCTAGACTCAAGATCGGTACAACACCTATTATAAGTATGCGCTGTACTTCAAAACAGACGTCATTGTCTTTTGGGTGCTATAACGTTTGGAGATCTGGGCATGGTGGCGAACGTGGGAACTCACCAGTTTTATCCGAAGCACGGGGTGGTTCAAACCCAGCACTAATGGAATATGACAAGCGGGCTTAAATTACACTGGGCAACAAAATGAACCACATAAGACCACCTACCTAACCCAAAAATATCTCAAACTATACTACTTCTACTTACATATATGCTGCAAGGTACAATGATTTTTTTTATATCAACTTACAATTTAAAAACATGGCTGATTATGTTTTTATCACACGACATTTGCACTTGTTTTACTATATTTATGTACTCTTTTATGTTTTATAATAAATAACGAAACACGATAATTTTATTTTGTTATAAAAAAAAAAAGCAAAAACATGCACACATTAAAACAATTTCCTATTGTATGTTCAATCAATATAAAATCGATTTTATTTTTGAACAATTTAATGGTTTTGATAAAAATCATGTTTTTATACACACAAATTTTGTATATACGTTTGTATAAGAGTGGCATAGGGAGTCATAGTAATGTTCATCATAATAATTATTGTTAATAAAATAAACAAATAATAATAATAATATGTACTCTTGTTATTATTATTTTATTCATACGAAATCTATACAAATCTGTTTGTTACAAAATCCGTGTTTTCAACAAAAAAAATTCTTTCCCTGAAAATCCCATTTTATAAAATTTTATGGCCTGCTGGCGAATTTTATGGCACTTGCTGTTGCATGTTTTTTCTCGTATTAATTGTTAACTGTTCAATCATGTTGGCATTACAAATAATTTAACATTTTTAACTTGTAATTCCAATTAAAATTGTTGTTGTCATTATTATCATATCAAATACCTGAAAAATTGCCGTAGAATTTGGTTATATACAGGGTTTTCCAACAAGGACTTCAGAATTTTTTCAGTTGCTATCTGCAGTTTTGTTGCCATTTAACACAAACAAAAATTGCCATGGAAAAATTTCTCCAAAAATCTGTTGTTCGGAATCGACTTTAAATTGTACGTCTCGCCACTCATGTATAAAATTAACACTCACAGCATAAGTGGTGTGAGAAGCTAGGTCAATATCCTAACTGAATCGTTGTAATGACCAATTATGTATACATATATGTATGTATGTGAGAATTAGTGACAACGATCTGGAACCTAAGCTTCTAAGCTCTAAGCTCCTAAGCTATCATCGAACTTGGGTGGTGTATGAAGCTAGTAGATTGTAATGCTGACTAAAGGGTTGTAAAGTAAATAAGTAATAACAGAGCTTTTGACAGGGCACTGGTGATTAAAAATTGTGTTGTTCACTATTAAGATCGTTGTGAATTGAATTCGAAGATTTTGAGAATGAATTAGCAGAACGTAAAACTTGGGTGCATATTAGGCAATAGGCCTTTGTAGGAGACATACGTCAGAACTAAAAGATCGTAAGACCATAGTCTACCGTATTCTAGTATGTAGTGCGTTGGCTTATTAAACGTGGAGCCACGGTGTCTAGTTCAGACATCCCCAACAAAGTTTGAAAAAATACTTATTTCTTCGGTGTCTACCAGAGATCAGCAACGAGTATTCAAAACGATGAGTAGATTCGAGTCATACTTATTATTTCTGATACTTATACGTATTCATACTTATTTTAATATGATACTCATACTACTCATACTCAAAGTTGGAAGTACTCGTCGTATTCATACTTAACAATACGCATGATGTTATTGACTTCGACTCGTCTCTACTTAACATTTACATACATACATAATTGGTCATTACAACCCTTCAGTCAGGATTACGACCTAGCTTCTCACACCACTTATGTTTTGTGCGTTAATTTTATACATGAGTGGCGGGACCTACAGTTTAAAGTCGACTCCGAACGACAGTTTTTTGAGAAGCTTTTCATGGCAATTTTATTTACTCTCAGAATTTTTGCCAGAAATCTGCTGAGAGGAAGTCGCCGAATAAATATTTTCATAATTTCGTTTTGATGTCTGACCTGGGATTCGAACTCGGGCCTTCAGTCTAATAAGCCAACACACTACCTACTAGACTACGGCGACTTCAACATTTACACGAAGCACAAAATAAGTATGATTCGCGTACGAACACTACTATACTCACAAGAAGATTGTGTGTATGCTTTGCTTGTTGTCTTTGTCTTTCCTTTCTTCTTTGTTTGTATATGCAACAATAACAAAGGCTGTAAATTTTGATGAATGATTCGAGCCACTCGAACCACTTATAAGTATTATAAGTATTTTTCTAAATTTATGAATCAGAATGAGTAGGCGTATGAATTAAACACATTTCGAATGTTGTGAGTTTGATGTCAACGTTGTACTCATACTCATTGTAACCTATACTTATAAATCAATGCTGTAGCGAGTACGAATGAATCAGAGTAGTTGAATTTCAATTCTGTTGATTCACTCATACTCAAAATTGCATGAGTGCTTATGAGTAGCGGAAAAACGATTCATCGCTGATCTCTGGTGTCTACCTCTCAGCGGATGTGTGGCAAAAACTCTGAGAGTAAATAAAAAATTGCCATGAAAAGTTACTCAAAAAACTGGACCATTGACCAATTATGTATGGATGTAAATCTGGAAATTGTTGCGGATCAATAATAACCATTCGAGGATCCAAAGGAAATTTGGGACTTTTAAATCATTGACTATAACTTCCCGAGAAAGATAATAATATCCATTCCGGAAAGAGAGATTTAAGAAAACAATAAAATACACATTGTAAACGAATGTCTTCCGAATTTCACGGATAATTCTAAACTAAAGTAAATAAAAAATTACCATGAAAAAGTTTCTGAAAAATCTATCGTTTCGAGTCGACTTTAAGCTAGAGGTCACGCCACAAATGCATAAAATTAACATACACAACGTGGGTGATGGGAGAAGCTAGGTTGTAATCCTAACTAAAGGGTTGTAAAGGCCAATTATGTGATGTATGTAAGTGATCGTATGTTCGATGATAATAGTAGAAATATTGTAAGCACCAGTAATGGAGTCTCTACTAACTTTGTGGGGAAAAGATTGGCATCAGTATGACGCTGCCAATTCGTAAATTTTTTTAAGGAATTGTACTTGAACTTACATCTCTTTTTCTTTTAAATTTCTTACCCATTTTCTCTACATTTTCTGCAGTGTTACTTGACAAATCTTGTAATTATTTATAAACGCAACAAATTAATGCCATATTTCTTTCAGAATAATCTTAGCCTTGCTTATAATTATCAATTAAGGTTGACAAATGCAAATACAAATAATTTCTAACAAACAGAAATAAACAAATTTAATACGTTTTCCCCTATTATACGCTCAAGAACGATGTGATGTATTATGGAGCATAAGAGAAGGCATTTCATTTTATTTTCGTTTTATTTGTCATTGCAAACAATCAATATTAAAAACATTTACACAAAAACATATTATTTGTATGATAATAATATACTTATCCTTATAAAAAAAAACACTCATACATACGTACATGTGTATGTATGTATGTATGTGGTTAAGGTACTCAAGAAAATTTATAGGAGAAAAGGAAAAAAGAAAGAAATTCTATTCCATTGTCATGTAGATGATGACAATAATAATGATAAGAGAAAAAAAACACAAACACATACAAATACAAATAATAAAAATAAATACACGATACATACTATATACATACTATATACACGATACATAGATATACTCTGTGTGTGTATATAAATACCTATAAATTACAATCTCTGTAGAAAATTGCATTTTAATATCATACACGTGAGTGTATAAAATATTCCGCAAATACAATCCAATTTTACGTTTTACCTTCAACATACTAGTCCCCCCAGGTACCTTGGTAGTGTAACGCAGATATTTATTACCTTCAAATATAAATTGGAGGCCCATTTATGATCATATGACGAGCAGCAGAAGTAATACTCACATGATATAGATTGGTATACACGTGCAACATACAACCACTTATGGGTATAATATGAAATAATGGGGGATACAAAGTTATTGTTTAAGAGGCAACGTACATATGTTACAATGAGTGTGGGTGTGTGCATAGGTGGCGTGTGTATGTGCGAGGGTAAGAAGATTTTCAATTTCATCAGAGAAAATGTATGGAATGGAAGAAAAACAGGAATTTAGTCAGGACAATTAAAATAAGGGCGTAGTTATAAAATGTCGGCGTGTTTTATAACCAGAATGAAAGCGGAAAAGTCTGATCAGACGGCAATGAGATTAATCCTGGATTTATAACAGCACTTGTGCCATATAATAAGAAACACAGAAGCTTAAAAAGAAGCTTAAACTTGATATGATGTTAAGATGTTGATACATACATACATACATAATTGATCATTACAACTCTATAGTCAGGATTACAACCTATTTTTTCATATCACTTATGTTGCGTGTGTTAATTTTATACATGACTGGGGGATCTACAGTTTAAAGTCGATTCCGAATGCCAGATTTGTTTGAGAAGCTTTCCATAGCAATTTTTTCTTTACACCGAGAGATTTTGCCAGAAATCTGCTGAGTGGAAACCGCCATAGATATATTTTTTCATATTTCATTTTGTTAGAAGATGTCTGAACTGCCCAAACACTGCCTACTAGACTTTGGTGACTACAAAACAATAATATGCCTGGGCATGAAAGCATTCATTTCTGCAAAAACTATTTCGATTAAATCAATTCACAAATCTTGGTTTAATCAGACATGCAAACTTGAAATACGAGAGGAGATATTTAAAAATCGCCACAATAACGACTATGTGCAAATTAGTCTGCTCCTCGTATAGCTGAGAACTTAGTGTGTCTTAGTACTGAGTCTTGAAAAACCTTTTTGCGACCAGCACCTTCATAATAAATCTCTCTCTTTTCCAAAAGGAAGTATAGGCTTTTGATCGTTCATTGAAAGCGTGAGGACTAATGCTAATTCTATAACTACTAATATAATGAATGGCAGTCTATTTGCTGCTTGTTTGATCAAACTATGCTTTTCACTGAAACATTTACAAATAGTTTCAACCAGACAGAAAGCTATCAACCACTGCCCCAACTTTAAAGGATATCAGTGCCTGGTATATTCCTTCCCGCCCGCGACGTTAAAAGGGTAGCAAGTATTCTGGTATTCAAAGCTTGCTCGTCCATTTAATCCTTTAGTGCTAGAAGGTTACTGATATAATATATGTGTGAGACTAATAGCCCTGAAAACTGCAGACTAATTTGCACTTTTTAAACCTATGGAAGGTATGATAAACCACCATCTTTGGAGTACAAAAGCCTTATCAGCGAATTACGTGATCCATTCGATCAAAGCTAATTTGGCCTCTGATTTCCAATTAATATGGCCGTACTAGTTCTCACAGTTGGCGCTTAAAGCGAACGAAAGTTCTCAAACAAATGTGAACCGAAGACGCCGTTAGACTAAACTTCGCATCTCATTGGCGCCCTGTCTCCGTCTGGCAGACTGCATGGTACAGAATTTTTCTTCTTCAAAGACATTACATCGAACATGTATTCAATACGAGATTTCTCTTCTTCTACGTCTGTAGGATGCTTGCAGAAGAAATTGGCCATGACCAAGGCCAAATATCGCATGGCTACCTAGAATGCTGTGCTTGTTGTATTAGAGTTTGAACAGACTTTAGTGTGCCATCAAATCTTCATCATGTTTGCAGCACTAACTTGCTCTTCTCCTTATTCTCCATATACGTTGTTACTTACTTCATTGGTCAATACAACCCTTTAGTCAGGATAACAACATAGCTTCTCTCACCGCTCTTGTTGTGGGTGTTAATTAGAGGTGTGCACAAGACATATAAAATTGCACAGTATTGTATTTTTCCCAAGACCGAATATTGATTGTAGCTGCAAATATAAATAAGTGTGAAGCAAAGATAGAGTACAAAAAAACAACTGCACTCGTAAACCATTGTACAACAGTATAAAAGAGAGTTGTGTGAAGAGTGCAACAAAAAATATTGTACTCTTCATAGAGTCACAACATGCATTTTTAGTTGTTTGTTTTTGTTTTTTTAACAACAATGAATAAGAAAGCTCCGAATGTTTTGCTCTCGAGAACCGAACATCTTCGTCGACGCCACCATTGCCAGTAACTTTTTTAAACTTTTTATTTCGGGGAAAAACCTTTTTTATGAGTTTATGGCGAAAGCAAAGAATGTATTTATGTACACATATTTTTCAATATGGCAATACTGAAAATGTAGCTTCAGTAGTAAAATATGCTCTTACAACACAAAGCATAGTTCCGTTACTTCACAGACAAACGAGTGCTGTTGTATACATTGAATAAATGAGAAATACACATTTCAGTGCACTCGTAAAATCAAGAGCAACAGAAAAGAGTACAATACAGTATTGCATTCGGTGAAGGGTGAAGTCTTGTGCACACCTCTAGTGTTAATTTTATTCATGACAGATGGAAGTTACAGTTTAAAATCGACTTTGAATGACAGATTTTCGTAGGACTTTTGTTGATAGAGTTTTCACAGAGTTTTTGCCAGATAACTAGTGAATGGAAGTCCCAGTCGAAATATTTTTTCAATATTTCGTTTTATGCGACATAACTGAGTTTGGATTTGAACCACCAGCTCGCGTCTAATAAATCAAGACACTATCTAGACTTCTTCGATTTCTAGTAGCACATTACATCACAGAATTGGTCATTAAAACCCTTCAATCAGGACTACGATCTAACTCCTCAAACCACTTATGTTGTGTGTGTTAATTTTATACATGAGGGGGGGGACCTACAGTTTAAAGTTGATTCCGAACGACAAATGTGTGAGAAACTTTTCATGGAAATTTTCTCTCAGTGTTTTTGCCAGAAATCTAATGAGAGGAAGTTGCCGAAGAAATACTTCTTTTCATATTTCATTTTGTTGAAGACCTGGGTTTGATCTGAGTATTGAACCAAGGCCTCACGTCTAATAAGCCAACACACTACCTACTGTGGCGTCCCAATGAGCCGCTATGCGTCCTTAAGTGAGAATTTGATATCAAAGCTACCACTCCAACCTACCTACCTACCTACTAAACTACGGTGACTTCTAGTAGCACATTGCCAATCCTAAACCTGCAGGTTTCCAATTGGAGTAATGTTTTAAAAATTGTTCACGAAAGTTCATTGAATTTGCCACTTCTGATTAATTTTGAAGTTCTGTAGATTACCGAAATACCAGTGTGTGGACTCAAATTATCATCCCATGAATTCATTTCAAAAAAAAAACCCTACTTGAATTTTTTTTTTGCCACATCTCTGACAGGTAATTGTAATACAATCATTTTACCGACGCTAGTAACCGTATAACACTTTTAGTCCTGATGCCCTTTACACGTATGAACGTATTTATCACAAATACATCGTCATTTTTATTGTTGCTTATGGTTTCTTCTCTGTTCTAACAGCGCCACTTAACGTATGAAAAATCTATGAAAGCTGCGGAGGCATCATCCACTACGACCGACAACAATTGAATGGCCTGTCCTTAACTGGTGTGCAGCCGTAGATGTTTTGCCGTAGATGTTTTCTTATTTCTCAGTTCTTGGCTTTATTTCAAGGGGAGGGGGGTACCTATTTGGTATTATTTTATGTTTTTTGGTGTATTATCCATTCTGCTTCAACTTACAAAACGTTTCATCATATTGTTGCTGTGTATCCAATGTTGTTGTTGTTGTTGTTTTCCCCATATCTTTAGACGGTATTCTGTTCTCAATTCTTCTTTTTTTTTTCTTTCTTCGTTTTCATTATTGCTTTTCTAGTCATCATCAATTGTTACAATTTCTTTTCTGTTTTTTTTTTTTCTGTAGTTGTCTGTTGATTTTGGCTTATGTTTTCCCAAGATTGCCTTAAGGTCGTTAGGGAATCATTTTCATTCCTGCATTTTTCTTCTTCCTTTTTTTAAATTGTTGTTGTTGCCGTTGCTGTTCCTGTTGCTGTTGTTGATTTATGTTAAGATGATTACGTTCTGGTACGTTTTAAACAATTGCTTCTTGATCGATGTTATTTTCTTTGTTCTTCTTCTGGTTCGTTTCTTCATCCTGCTCTCCTACTGAAATTTACACTTTCAAATTGAGGTTGAGGTTGCATCCAAAAGCCTTTGTACACACACAAGTGTTGTCGTATTCCTGATACCATTCAAACGGAGACTTAACACGGAGGCATATGTGGCCTGCTTTTACTTTTGAAAATTGCATTTCAGTTTTTTCTTTTATTTGATCAATGAGTTGTTGTTGTTGTTATCCTGCTTCTGCTAGTGCATATTGAGTAAATTTAACCTGGAATTTATTCATGACTTTTGCAGAGAAAAACAATGCAATTAAAAATGTTTCAATGAAAGTTGCTTAAGTGGGTGGATGTTCTTTGCAATATAAATTACCCGTATTAAATATGCAAAAATGTTTGATCAATTTGAGCTTATGGTACAGATATATGGGCCATTGGCTTATGACAGTCTTTTCTAAAATTAATCATATCGCAGAGACCTTTTCATTAAGTTGGGTTAGTTAAAGCAGCAGCCTCTTTAATCAAAGTTCGAGTGATCCCACCAAAGTATCATTGTATCCCTTTCATAATTCGCCAATAAATCCTGGATCTCAGCCATCCCATCAGTTATTATAATAAATCACCCTCAGATTACAGATATTCTGTCAAATCTTTCATCTCTCGGAACTCTTTCAAGTAAGGGTTTCAAATACCGTACAATTGTCAGAAAAATGTTTGCAAAGCTTTCCTTTATTCAGATTATAGCATAAAATGAACATCTTATCATATACAGCAGCGCAACGCTATGTCATATGATATTCAATCGAGGCTAGAAACTTATAACGGTATCCAATTCCACTCCACCATTATAAGGGCTTTGGAAGAAGGCAAATCAATGAATGAAGTTGCTCATCAATTTAATATCAACAAATCAACGGTTTGTCGGATTTCATCGCGATATCGTCAAACAAATAACGTGGAAAGAAAGCCAGGAAGTAGTCGACCTTGTAAATCTACTGCCCGTCAAGACCGTCAAATGGTAAAAAATAGTAAAAGTTGAGCCTCGGAAAACGGCAGTAGATGTAACTAATTATGCAAACGAGCAATTAGGGGTTTCTATTGGCGTCCACACAGCCAGAAACCGATTAAGAGAGGCAAATTTATTAGATAGAAGACCAGCCGAGAAGCCACTTATAAGTAAGGTTAATAAGAAAAAACGGCTTGATTTTGCTAGGCGGTATCTGCATTAGTGAAAAGAGCACTGGGACAAAGTTTTGCGGAGCGACGAATCAAAGTTTAACTTATTTGGTTCCGATGGGTTAAATTCCATTCGTCGGCCCCCAAAACAAAGATATTCCCAACAATTCTGTAAATAAACAACATTCTGTAAATAAGACAAGACACGGTGTTGAACATAATATGGCATCGAATTGCATTTTTTTCTCGCTACTGTACACATGTACATATATGTATACATAAATTGGTCATTACAACCCTTCAGTCAGGATTACGACCTAGCTTCTCACACCATTTGTGTTGTGTGTGTTAATTTCATACATGAGTGGACCTGTAGTATAAAGTCGACTCCGAACGACAGATTTTTTGATTAACTTTTCATGGCAGTTTTATTTACTCTCAGAGATTTACCAGAAATCTGCTGAGAGGAAGTCTCCGAGGAAGACATATTTCGTTTTGTTGAATTTGCCTGACCTGTGGTTTGAACCGTGGGCTCACGTCTAATAAAACAACAAACTACCTACTAGACTACGATGTGGGAGGGACACCTTATCAATGAGCCTTACAATTTCGTTACTTCATGAATCGAATACTCTCCTTAACTGTTTACCGGACGTGTAAGGTCTATGGTTTTCATAAGCGAATAAGAGTTAGTAATAGCAGTGAGTGTAGCAATCTAAATGCTACATACTCCCGTAAAATAGTGACCATTCTTTGGTATACGAAAGGGTCAAGAACGGATCTTTTGGCAGGAACGTAAGTTTTAGGTCTCAAATGAAATATTGCGAACCCATGAGCACCCTGGCATCTTGCAAGCAGATATCTATGTCATCGAAAGATATGCTCAATTCAACGTAGATTAGAAGCACAAAAGGCAGGACATAACAATTCTATCTGATAATTACTCCGCCATTAGAATATTCAGCTCTTAAGGCTCAAAGATAGTAGGGAAGCTGAATGAGTTAAGAAGAGAAATAATGTTACACTCTGCTGGATCCCTCGTCATTTGGGAATTTCCGGTAACGAACCAGCAGGCTAACTAGCGAGGAGGGGAGCTTCGACGCCGTTGATGGGACGAGAACCCTTGTCTAGAGGGGGAGCTGCGGTTCAGAAAAGTGCATCGAAACTTTTGTTGGGCAATTACAATAAGAGGAAGGCAAAGTAAGGAACTACTTGCGTTCGACAAGAGAACGATACACACTCTAACAGAAATTCTAACGGGAAGAAGAAACGAAATCGATACAACACCTTTTATGTGAGTGCCCTACACTTCAACACAGACGTCATCAGTTTTTGGGTAACAGAACGTTTGAAGATCTGAGCATGGTGGTAAACGTGCTACTAAGGAAACTGGCCGGTTTCATTTAAAGCTCAAGATGGTTTCATGGATGGGCCACCGAGTAAGCTTACCCGAGAATGACAAGCTACCCGCTAACTTAACCTAAGCTAAGGGAGAGATCTAAGTGATGCAACAGACTATCCAGGAATAATCTGAGACCATCCTGAGTAACTGGTTTTTTGACAGGGCATTGTAAACTTAAAGTAAACTTGGCTAAAATGTGGATCGTATTGAACTCAACGAATGGATTCTGTTATGGGAACAAGTTAGTTAGTTAGTCTTTACCCAATTTAAAGAGTACGTTTTTGCAGTCGCGTAGTCTAATAGGTAGTGAGTTGCATCATTAGACGTAAGGCCTCGGAAAAAATATTTCTTCGGCGACTTCCTCTCAGTAGATTTCTGGCAAAAACTCTTGAGAGTAACTAAAAAAATTGCCATGAAAAGTTTCTCAAAAATCTATCGTTCGGAGTCATCTTTAAACTGTAGGTCACGCCGCTCATGTACAAAATTGACACCACAACATAAGTGGTGTGAGAAGCTAGATCGTAATCCTGACTGAAGGGCTGTAATGACCAATTATGTATGCATGTAGTATGTATGTTGTTACTTGTAGCTACAGATTCAATCACAATTCAATTCTTAGATTGAATTATTATTATTTATAATTTTCTTGGTTATTAAAACCTTGCCTAATCGCATGCAGTATACTCTGGTATTTAAAATTCGTTCAAGTTGTTCCAATAAACTTAATTTATGGAAAAGCAAATTAAATTCATTAAACTCTTATAACATATCATATCTACTTAATTAATATGATAGTCAATCATATACACATAATACTACTATTGGGTGTATTTAAATAATTTATTTTGTTATTGTATTGCAAAATAAAAAAATTTAAAGTAATTGATTAACATTTTAACAAGTCAAGAGGCGTCCATATAAAGTATAAACAAATATTTCAAACAACAATAAAAACAACTTAATAAATACAGAAATAAATCAATAAATTGAATAATTAAGTAAACAGGTGAGTAATCAAATAAAACTTAAAATTAAAACAAAAATAAAAATAAAAGATTTATTCTTTTAAATGATTTAAGATTCTTATAACGATACTTAAAACACAGTTGTGGCAATAATTATGGCGTATAGGAACGTGTAAAAAATGTTTAATGGAAATCATTTCATTTTACGCCACTCCTCGTTAAGGGCACTTCTAAGTTCTTTCGCAGAATTAAATATGAGTCAATATCAACAGAATTTATGCACGGACTTAATGACGGACAATCTCAAACTTTTATAGATCTTTCGGCAACAATGAAGAATAAGAGAAAACAAACGCTTGGGCACCCAAGAAGAAATATTTTTGGGTACCCAAAATTTAGTAATAAAATATGTTTGAAGTTGCCGGAGTTAAATAGGTAGTGTGTTGTCTTATTAGACGTGAGGCCTCGGTTCAAACCCCAGATCAGACATCAAAACGAAAATATAGAAAAATATTTCTACGACGATTTCTTTTCAGCAGATGCCAGAAATCTCTGAGAGTAAATTTAATTGCCATAAAAAGTTTCTAAAAAATCTCTCGTTCGGAATCGACTTTAAAATGTAGATCCTTACCACTCATGTATAAAATTAACACACACAATATCAGTGATGGTAGAAGCTAAGTTGTAATTCTGACTAAAGGGTTGTAATGACCAATTATGTATGTATGTGTGTACATGTCTGGCCAAAGGCGATTTGAAAAAATGCACACCTTAATAAGACTCTCTGGTATGGTTGAGAAATGTCAACCAGAAGCTGTAATTAAAGGGTAGGCCATTTAAAAGTTTAAATTTAAAAATGCAAAAACGGTTTGAAATTTTACATTTTTTTTTTTTGTTGTGAAGTACAATTGCTCCTCACAGTACCTCATTTGATCGTACCAATTTTCGTGCACTTTTTCGGGTGTATGGGGTAGGATTTTGGTAACGGCATCACGAATATTGACCGTCAAATGCTCAATTGTCTTTGATTTATCGGAGTAACGACTTTTCTTTAACAGAGTCCTCCAGAAAATATTCTCACGGTCTCAGATCTCAACTTCTTGGCAGCCAATTGACGCTTGACGCAATAAATCAATTGTGGCATGAGTTGCATGGCAAGTTGCACCATTCTATTGAAACCAAATATCGTTTTGGTCGAACGTCCCCGGCCTCACACTAACCTACCCTCTTTCTCTGCGACCAAATTTTGTATGACATTTCTATGCAATTTCCCATCGATTGTGTTTGTTTTGGGAATAAATTTCCAATAAATTCCAACGTTGCTCAAGCGTAAATCGATTCATTACGTCCACTGGAAATATATTACTGAATATGATGCAAAGTCATAAAAAATTATTTTATCGTACTTATCTGGGATTGAATCTATATATTGGGTGTAATGAGTGCATTTACCCGGTACCATATAATTATGTCCATTACTGTACTTGAAGTTTATTAAAGAAATATTAAAAAGGAATGTTAAATTAAAAAATAATTCTGTTTAAAGATGTAATAGACCCTTATTTTGTAATTTAAAAATTTATTGCCTTCCAAACTAAAGCTGCTTAGCCTGCTTGAAATTAAAGCCATTTAAAGTTAATATACCGGCATACACTTGAGTTTATTACAATAAATCAATGCTTTTTAGAAACAAAAATTTTCGTATTATTTATGATCGACCATATTATCGCATACAATCTTAAGAAGTCACTTTTCGAACTTTAATTAAATGAAATCATAATTTTCAAAATATTATCAACACCCCCCTTTATTTTAGATTTTCAAAAATATTCTAAGAATATAAACACCCACAATCAATGACATCATCATCTCCTAGAGAACAATAACGTTTTATTGTAAATAATTGAAATTCAAATAGAAATTGTTTCACTAATTCAAGATATTATTATCGTTATTAAAACTTTAAGTACTTTAATACACATTCTAGACAATAAAACAATAAAAGACATTAACACAGACAAGGAATAGCATTAATTACGACAAACAAATAAAGGATGTTTCCAAAGGATGTGTAAGATGATTTCTCTCGTCTTACGTACGAGCGTAGCATAAAATTATTGAAGTACTTATGGTTTATCTTATCAGTTTGAAATTCAATATGCTGGAGGATATAAATCAGGTGGAATTTAATCCAAGCAGTGAATAAAGTCAACAACCAAAGGCCCTTCCGATGCTTAAAAAATCACACTAATTTATACCATGATGACCTTTTTATCCTCAGATCTAAGATATGATCTCCACTCATACGATATCAAATAAATTTGTCACCAACTGCCTAAACATTTCCCCTTAAAAAAATTGGAGTTAATTTTTCTACGATTTTATTATCTTCATACAGAGGTGATTCACGAGAAGACTGCACATCACACATTTAATCCAACTGATGCCAGATTTTGCCGAAGCTTCCTATGAGATAGTTAATGTAGCTGTCATCTACGAACATTACAAGAATTTGCAGCTATTTCAACGCATATAGTTTGTAATTAAGTTAATATAAACTCCTGTATTAAACGAAAGCTGATCAATTTTTAAATTTCCCGCCTCTTAAAATGACATTTTTGTAAAAAAAAATTGCTCATCAATAGCGATTATATTACTACATAAAAGGTGCCCTGGTCTTCTAGTGGATAGTAGGCTAGACTATTAGCGTGATAGTCGTGGGTTCGATTCACACCAAATACTTTGGTCTGATACACTACACCGGGCATAAGGTCCATGTCACTCAGCTCCAATTAATAAATAAAATAATCAATAACAGCTGCAACATCTTAGATATTTGCCGATAATTCATGGCAAAGTGCATGTGGATTACGGTCCTTCCATTCAACCTACCTCTTCAGACATTGAATGAATAGATGACTTCATGTCTCTGGCGCATAACTCGTGTTGAATTTAATCGCCGGCATAGGTTAAGTAGACTTTGAGATTCGCTGTGGTTTCTAGCTTATTCAGACACACCTGCAACTTCAGAAAAACCAAAAGGAAAAGGTCTAACGGTATAAAGTCTAACCACATCGGTGGCCAGTACTCGTCACCTCACATGCCCTCCAATTGCTCGTGCAGAATGCGACATGGAACCATTTGTCTTTGGTATCCAAATGATCCAATTCTAATTAAAAAAAAGTTGGTAATCATCGAATTATATGACTGGGCTATCTATCGGTTTAAATTTGTACTATCGGTTATTTCGAATCTAACAATACTTATGTCATTCTATTCTGTCACAAAATTCAATATATCACCTCCATTGAACGTAATAAATCGTTTTTTCCGGAGCAACGTTGGTATTTAATGGGGCAACAAGCAACTGCACGACGATGTCGATTTTGCAAAAAAAAACATCTTGGCGGATGAAGCTCATTTACATCTTGGTGGGAACGTTAATAAGCAAAATTGCCGTATTTGGGACACAGAACACCTACATGTCTTACGGAAGCCAATGCACCCATTACGATTGACCGTTTGGTGCGGCTTGTAGAGCACAAGCATCATTGGCCCTTATTTCTTTGAAAATGGTGACACCTATCGCACCATGATAACCAATCTTCATGGTATTGATTTGGTTTTGAGGTTTGGTTTCAACGAAATGGTGCAATTTGACACATTTCATGCCACAATCGATTCATAGAGTCAAACGTTTGATGGCCGTTTAATTAGCCGAAATAGTGATGTCAATTGGCCGTCAAGAAGCTGCGATTAGACACCTTTAGCCTAGTTTCTATAAGGGGCCGTTAAAGAAAAGTGCTTTGCCGACAAACCAGAGACAATTGAGTATTTGAAGGCCAACATTCGTTGTGCCATTGCCGAGATACAATGCCATACACTCGAAAAAATGCACGAAAATGAACGCCATATGAATGAAGTAATATTCCATTTCTAATCGGAACAATTGTACATCACAACAAATGAATACATTTTGCAAAATTGCAAACCGTTTTTGTTTAAATGCATTTTTAAATTTAAACTTTTGAATGGCCCACCCTATAGTATTCGTCGTTGGCAGTAGTGACCTGGCCAACGACATTCTGAAAGAAACATGAACCGTTGACGCCACGCGCCCAGAATCCATACCAAACAGTGTCTTTTTCGAGTACTTTGTACGTTCTTGAATCTCTTGTAGATCTCTATCGTCGCACATTTCTTTATTCACGTATACATTACTTTAGAAATAAACTTCATAGCTGAAGATGAGTTTTCGATGAAAATTAGTGTCATTTACCAACTACTCCAGAGCCTATTCAGCAAACACACATCGTTGTCTGCGGTCGTTTACCTTCAGTTCCTGGGTCAGTTGAATTTTGTACGAGTGTAGACCCAAATAATGACACAAACTTCGACAAGTTGTGGCGTGGAAAAAGCAGAGCTTATGTGAGCAAAGTGAAATTGCCTCTCTGGGATTCTCCTGCCAACTCTTACAAACGTCGCCGATATTTACGGCAGATCTTGCGTTTCGTAGACTTACGGGAGTTGTTTATTGAACCAAAGGACTTGAATTTATTAATCACATTGGGAATGGGCTGTCTCGGTTGGATGATAATGCACAGAACCATTAAAATCTATGATTTTGAGAACTGTTTAGCAACGAAACT
Source organism: Sarcophaga caerulescens (assembly GCA_927399465.1). Classification (NCBI taxonomy): domain Eukaryota; kingdom Metazoa; phylum Arthropoda; class Insecta; order Diptera; family Sarcophagidae; genus Sarcophaga; species Sarcophaga caerulescens. Next base: position 91,052,644 of record OV656866.1, on the reverse strand, counting down.
GCGAGGAACTCTGGAAGTTACATACTCTCATAAGAGAGGTGCTATGCTTTGGTAGATCTAAGATTGGCAATTATACAGGACTGTATGTACTTGACTCCGATTAGAATTTTCAGAATCAAGGGGCAGTGGAAGTTTATACTATCGAGCTACAACCTGAATAGAAGGTGCAGAGAATATACATAGCACTAATATCTGACAGTTAGAACACCCTCTCAATGCTTAGGTTTCCATGAGGTTGGCACAAAATTATTATGAGACTATCTGAACAAGATGAATCATTAAAGCAGAGAAAAAAAGACTGATGAGTTTGTCAGAAGACGAGTTCGATAATCTTGCTACTGTATGGGAATAGGAGTTTGAAGAGGTTTTCTTTGTGAAAGGCAGGTTAGAATGAGGCGGCGAGTCTTCCTAATACAGAAGGCGTTGAGGATTGAAGATGACTCAAAGTACATTTGTACGACTGAAGCAGACTTCATTCAAGCTCTGTGATAAAAAGAACATATCTTTAGGAGTGTTCGAAAGCAAGTTGCGCGCTTCTGGTTGGGTTGTACTTTTTGTATCATTTGAGGGAAAAGAAGATGTCGGCGTTATGGCTCGAATGTAACTTAAACCGTAAACAAAAAAATCTATTATTTGAAAATTAGGGAGTATACTAATCCGTTAAATTAGAATTTCGAAAAATCATTTACAAAAGAAGTGTCTGTCATATATTTCTCAAGCTTAAAGCAGAGTATCATGCGATACGATAATGCCCTAGAGTTCCTACACTCTTCCTGTTACCGCCAGTATTAGACTCTACTACTTTTTATTACAACCCTATTTACATTTTATTTTAAACCATTTGTCAACACTATTTTTCCATCTCTTTAAAATCATTCTTATTATACATACTTAAAAGTTCGCCATTTGCTAATTGAAAAGAATAACCAAAAAAGAGGAGCTCAAAATTATAGAGCATAAACTAAGGTAATAATTTTTTTAATATTGTTAAAAAATAAATAAATAAATAAAAATCGGTTTCAGATTTTTAAAGCGATAAACAGCTAAATAAACTTAGTGTGTTTTATTTTTAACACTTCCTAAGCAAAACCCTGTCCAATTTTGTCATTTTTTTTCAAAAATTAAAGCCACTGTACACCTTAGAAGTGTAATTTCAAAGGACACTGTTCCCAGTATTTCCTATTATACCTAGAATAAGATGCGCCTTTTAAACGATTCCAATACAATGCCATGTCATATTATAGCTATGCATTTGTGTATAATTGTAATAGTATTTGTTCATAATTATATAGTTCATGTTTATGTAAGTACATACATATGTACATATGCCTTCGTATGTATGTTTCTCTTTCACTATTTACATGCCCGCCCGTCCTTTTGCATGTCATCTGTATGTGTGCATATTTACATTGGGTATGTGCAAATAGCTTATCAAATGCCAAACAAAGTTAATTAAACAAAAGCCAAATCAATTAAAATTAACATCTTGCAACATTCTACAAAAAACACCAACAACATTCTATGTGTGTGTGTAACAACAACATTCTATGTATGGAAAACTGCACGCACATGACATACACCCACATATTTGGTGAATACTTGTAAATGTATTTGCATACAATGCTCTCTCTCTCTCCCTCGCTCTCTATCTCTTTCGTTCTCGCTTTCTACTCGTGTGGCAAGCAATATTGCAACTTGATTTTGGGATAAAAACCCACATAAATGTCTTGTGTGTCTAAGTATTATTATTGAATATTCAACATTCAATAAATTTAAGAGGCATATTTGACAATATTAGAGTTTCTATCAATTATATGGGAATGGATGATATTGGTTTTAAAGACGCTTCAATATTGAAGCAGTAAGTAATGTAAGCAAATATGTCGTAATGTGGACATAATAGAGCAATAGGCCAGTATTTTTCATGTTTTCAAATTTATTTAAGATTTGAGATATCCTTAAAACTAGTTAGGTTAGGCAAGGTTAGCTAAGGTTAGGCTAGGTTATAAACTTCTTATATAAACTTATTTTCGTCCACAATTTGAATGATGTGGACACCAACGACATATGGTTTCAACAGGTCGGCGCTCAGTGCCTCATACATTGTATTAATCTGCACGATTGATTTGAGAATTGGCCACCGAAATCATGCGATTTGATCTTGTTAGACTTTTTCTTATAGAGTTTTCTTAAGTCGCTGCTTTATGCGAACAACTCACAGCCAACTGCATACAGTGAGCGTCAAAAGGAAACTCTATATTAAAATAAATATACATTAATAAATTAAATTAAATTATCGTTATGGATCTAGAGAAATTATGGAGCTGTTTTGCCAATAGTCAGAGCATGATATATTCTTATCAGACATATTGATTGAAAAGGCGTTTGCATTCTATTTATTTTCTGTTATATAAGAAATTGAGTTCAGAGATTGATGGATTTTAGAATTGCGGATGAACTAATCCACATGGCCAACGAGGAGAGAGTAATACAAAATTGACTTCAGAGAGGAACCTGTTGACGTGATAACAACGGTAGTTGACATTGCAAGAGATTCATTGGAAGGTGAAAGATGGAGATTTGACTACAAAGAATACTGTGCGTTTGTTACACTTGACGTTAGAAACGCGCTTAACTCTGCGAACTGGGGGCAGGTTTTGAGAGCAACTTTCAATATGGTGGCGTATATTTAACGGAGATAAGGACTTAAGGTATATATTTGATGGAGGATGGAGAAATGGATTATGTAGTGTTGGCGGGAGTCACGCAGGACCCCGTTCTTGGACGGAGAAATAAACGAGATTGAAGCAAACAATTGTATTAATAAAACAAGAATTGATTTTCAGAAAATGTGTTTGGTTCCATCATAATAATGCCAGATCACACACATTTTTGATGACAAACACCAATATGTGGTAAAGTTTTGTTGTAAAATTTTGATATATCCACTGAACTTTACATACATACATATATACATATGTATATACCTAATAAAGGTCTGCAACAAATAACTTTTTTGCTTCATATGTGCAACTCGTTGTCGGATAAATAGAGTACTTACTCTCAAGCAAGCATAACAACAAGAAGTTATTCGATAATTTTGTTGTTCTCAAAAAAAAGTACTTTTCTTCTTCGGATACTTCGGATAAGTGTGCGTGTATGCTAGATCTTATGTACTTTTTGAAGTCAAATACATTTGTGCAGACCTTTAATACCCATATACCTACATACCCAAATACATAATTGATCATTATATTATAGGATTACGACCTTCTTACCTCACTTATGGTGTGTGTGGTAATTTTATCCATAAGTGGCGTGACCTACCGTTTAAAGTCGACTCCGAACGACAGATTTTTGAGAAACTTTTCATGGCAGTTTTTTATTTACTCGCAGAGTTTTTCTGACAGAAATCTACCGAGAGGTAGTCGCAGAAAAATATTTTCTTTATATTTCATTTAAATGGAGATGTCCGATTGGGGCCTCACACCAAATAAGCCAAAACACTAGACTACGATGACTTCCGAGTAATAGACTATAAGGAAATTGAGGAAGTATGTACACGCTCCAAATCTTCTATGAATTTATGTACCTCCTAGACTATGGCGCCAACATATACGACGACATTGAACTTTCTATCTTCAGATTATCCTTATCGCTTTGTTGTGTAAATGCACAATACGTAGAGGCCTGCAAAACGTAATTGAGTAATTTTTTTTACTCAGAAAGTCCACAAGCTCTACAGATACAAAAATGCCGAAATTTATTGATCAAAATTGGTGTTATTAACACTTGTTTCAAATCAAGTTGAAATTTTTTTTTTGATTTTTTCCTTAAAAATTGAACTTTTTTTAACACCAAGATATTAAAACAGTTTTTCTGGAACTATGCCAACTAATAGTTTAAATCCTACAGGTGTGTTATACAAAATATGAATAGTTTGCCAACAATTCAGCTGTTATCACCTTAAATACATACATAATACAATAAAATTGATAACTTTATTAAGGGTGTCTCGTAAATTTTATAAGATGGAAATGTACAAATTAAAAAAAAATTTTTGTCTCTTTTTTAAATAATAAAATTTGTTTTGAACCACAAACAAATGCTACATTTTCAATCTCTTAATTAAAACGTATGTATGGGCCACCCTTTAATAATATGTACTTATGTTTCATACAATAAATTTATTCATTGTCTCTAATGTTTTTCTATATTATTTTGTGTTTTATCTCTAAAATTTTATATCTTTTTCTTAACATACATACATATATATATGTATGTATTCTGTTATACAATACATTTATGCAACATTTAAATGTTTGTTATGGCACTATTCATAAATGCACAATAAGACACGACATTCTGATTAAATTTATTTTATTCTTCTTCTTTTTCTTGTGCTCGTCTTGTTGTTTTTTGTGTTGTTGAAATAAATTCTTAAAATTTATTTGTTTATTTATGCTATGAATAGTTTTTTTTAAATAGAAATACACAGAGAGAGACAAAGACACATACTCTCCTCATTCATTTGTTCACTCATAGATTGAAATGCTAATGAAAATTTTTTTGTTTGAATACAAATCTCGAGTGAATGAAGAAGTTTTAAAACTTAAGTGTCTGGCATAAATTTGAGCACGTTTTTGGGAGTATAATTTCCATAAAAATTCTCACAAACACTGAATAATTTTAATCAATTGTGTGTACGAGAAGTCTTAACAATACTTTTATGGCCATTAGATTATGCAGTTTGTGGGGTGTCTCTAAATCTTTAACAATAATTTTCAAAAATAAAGTCTTAATAAACCAGAGCAATATAACAGGGGAACTGAGAATGTGTGCTTCAGCCAGAATGGAAGCTCAGTGCATCAAGGTATTGCGTGACTTAAGAATACAACAAGTAAACTGTATGATGAATATGAAGTGCTACGCAACGTGTCTTACTAACAGAAATTAGTGGATTATTATGGAAAGTGCCTACACATTTAAAAGGGGGACTGTTTTGTAGTGTAGACATTGGTGAAGAAGGTATCTTGGAAAAGAGGTAGGAATTTTAAGTACCAAATTGAAATCTTCAAAGTCTATGGAACGCTGTTGGCTATCTTTTAATTGGAAGTCCATGCCAATGAACAATGTCCTCAATTAAATTTGGATAGGTACAAAAGACAGGACATAGCAATACTATCTGACAGTCAGTCAAATCAATCAAATCAGACAGTAGCCGCCGTAATATAATAGGCAGACTTCAGTTCTCAAACATTTCCTTCAAAACGAAATTTGAAAAATTATTTCTTCGTCAACTGCCTTTCGCCTGATTTTTGGCAAAAACTCTGAGAGTCAATAAAAAATTGTCATGAAAAATTTCTCAAAAAATCTGTCGTTCGGAGTCGACTTGAGGCTGTAGGTCTCCTGCCACTCATATATAAAATTAACACACACACAACGTACGTGATGTAAGAAGCTAGGTCGTAATGCTGACTGAAGAATTGTAATAATCAATTATGTATATATGTATGTATGTATGTATGTATATATGTATTTGATAATCTAGCCGCCATTCGAGCACTCGGTTCTTAAGAGCTTATATCGAAAATAGTACGTGGCTGTCTGGAGAAGCTAAATTAAAATCAGCTAAATTGGAAAAATAGGGATATCCTCTACTGGGTCCCTGGTCATGTGCGAATTCTTCAAGTCGTTGATGGCACTCAAAAACCGTTTTCTGGAGTGATGCAAATGTTTGGAAAAGTATGCTCAATGAAAGGATAACTTGAGAGAGGCAAAGAAGGTTTGAAGCAATTGAAACTTTTATTAGGAAATTGCATCAGACTACCTAGAAATAACCTGAGGTTGCTAACTGGTCTTTCGACAGATTACTTAGCCTCAAAGTACACTTTTTCAGAATGCTGATTGACACGAGCTTAACATGTAGATTCTGTGACGATGAGCATGAACTGACGAAACACATTCTTGGAACCTGTGGTGGACATTAATGCTTCCCAGGTAGAAATGTTGGGTGCATATCAAGATCCAGACATAGAATTGTCTAATCGGATCTGCTAAATCGATTGTGGCATGAGATGTGCGTCAAGTTGTACCATCCTGTTGAAACCAAACATCGTCCACATCAATACTATGAAAAACGGGTACATAAAATCGGTTATCATGGTGCGATAGGTGTCTCCATTGACCGTCATGGTTGCGTCGTCTTCATTTTCAATGAAATATGAGTCAATGATGCTTCCGCTCCACAAGTCGCACTAAACAGTCACTCGTAATGGGTGCATTGGCTTGTATGGGCCCACGTGTGGGTTTTCTGATTCCCAATTTTGATTATTGACGTACCCAGCAATTGAAGTGGCTCATCTAGTGAAGTGAAAATTAATTAAATCGATTCATTACATTCAGTGTATATAATATACTAAATTTTGTGACAGAATAGAATTAAATAACGATTGCCAGATCCGAAATAACTGGTGGTTTAAATTTAAACCGATAGAAGACCTATCCATCTTGTTGTTGACTCCGAGTAACATCCTGAAATTTCTAGTGCAATGTATTTGAACAAGACATAATAAAGATACCCTATGAAGTTCGAAGGGAGTACAATAGATCGTATAGACGCAGTATTAAGGTAACTCTTCCCGAGAATAATAATAATAATCACTTACATATATTCAAATATTCCAATATTCAATAAAAAATCTATTCTCGTACAGCGTATCAAGTCTTTCATAATTCCTAAAAAAACTTAATAAATTTATCATGTCTGAGTCACATTACTTTTAATCACACTCTGCATTCTCTTGCACCATTGATTGCCCAGAATTATAAAAAATTTTCGATTAAAAAAAAAATCAAATAAAATCCAAAACAAAAGGAGAAAAACCTATAAAACTTTTGCTCATAAAATGAAAACATTGAAAGGAAAAAAAGTTAAACGACAAGGAATTTTTTTTAATTTTTTCTTTTAAATATTTTTTTTTAATGTCTGCAAGAAATAATACAACTTTTCTACTTTAAAGCAAATAGACGGCAATGAAGAAAGAGAGAAAAAAGAGTAGTGAAAACAACCCAGACCACCGTTATAAGGCTGTATTAAAGTATCACCCGCAAGATGGTATAAAGTAATCTTCATAAGCTTAATCATGATATTCCCCAGATACAAATGTCAACAGTACGTAATATTAACAATGAAACTGTCAAAGTTTTTTTCAATTTTTTTTCGTTTTATTTTTCTTGGCTGGTATTCTTTCGTTCGCTTCTTCATTATGACACTGTTAAACGAATTTTCCAAGTATTAAATTTATGGCTCTTTTTTTGTTCATAATGATAGTGTTAATAACACCGCACACAGCCATACTGTCATAAAAAGAGAGAGAATGAAAGAGAGCGTTCGAATCAGGCAGACAGACAGACAATGCTGGCGTTAATGATGAAGATGTCACAACTACTGTCTCCCCCCTCTGCGCACTGTTGAGTGATAGAAATGATTGTTCGAACTTCGTTTTTAATGCCGCAGTTGATAATAAAACGAGAATGAAAATGAAAATACTCACTGTGTGATATTATAATGAATAAATAAAAAATAATTAATCATTGCTGTGAGTGAGTGAATGAATGAATGAATGAATGTTGCATGCAATAATGAAATCCTATGAATATAATTATGATCGATAATAAATTTATTTTAAAATTAATGTTTTACAAAGATTTTAGACAGAAAAAATAAAACAAAGGTTTATATATCATGGTTTTAAACAAAAATATTGTTTAAGGGATTTCCTTCATTTTGCTTTTGTTTCTGGTTGGATTTCAACACACAAAATGATAAATTGTTGTTAAGACATAATCAAACGGATATTAAAAATGTTTCAAAAATACAACAATTAAAATGTTAAATTTCTGATTAATTTATATGTATGTTCCATTACGAATCTCACCAGAATTGAAGGAAAGTATATAGATGGGGTTCAGGAACGGATCTTGGAACAACGGCAGGAGTTTTAAAAGCGAAAATAAAATTTTCGCGGGTATCTTTCAAACGGAACTCTATGTGTTCAATTCAAATATTTAACAGCCAGTCAAATCAATCAAATTCGGCAGTAGTCGCCCTAACCTAGTAGTCTTATTGCACGTGACGCCACTGTTCAAATCCGTGGTGTCAGACATATCCATGAAAATTTAATTTGAGAAAAATATTTCTTCGGCGTCTTTCTTTTAGGAGATTTCTGGTAAAAACTCTGAGAGTAAATAAAATTGCCATGAAAAGTTACTCAAAAAATCTTTCATTCGGAGCCAACTTTAAACTAAAGATCCCCCGCAATTCATGTATAAAATTAACGTACACAACATAAGGGGCATGAATCCTGACTTGAAGTTTTGTAATCACCATTTATGTACAAATAAATGTATATTCCATCAGGAATATAAACTAATTACATTGGAACTCCATACGTTGCAGGCTAGTAAAATAAATCCAAGTTGGTAGTTAAGTTGAAAGGCAATAGACTAACCATTTAAGTCATCAAATAGACTTGTCATCCGCTCACCGTTAAGGAATACCTTTCCCTACATAGGAATCCTTTGTCTTTTACCAACTTTCTTAATTTCTTTCAATCCACTCCTCTCATACCAGTTATATATGTCTGGTATAGGTTAGGTTAGGTAAGCTTACATGCAAGTTCCCTCGATGGCCCATATGGCTTATATTATTACTCAGTGTAAGGTAAGCCCCATTTTCATGTGTGGCTTGAACCATCTTGAGCTTCGGATGAAACCAGCGAGTTCTCTTAGTTGCTCATTTGCCACCATAACCTCACCTTCAAACGTTCTGTCATCCAAAAACCGACGACGTCTGTTTTGAAGTGCAGGGCACTAGCATAAAAGGTGTTGTATCGATTCCGCATATTCCATATCTTGGCTTTTGCAGTAATCCAGGTGGGGCACACCGGGCATATCAGCAAAATTTCTAATATCGCAGTGTCCGCCAACCACCGGATGAAACCAGCCAGTTTTCTTAGTGGCACGTTCGCCACTATGCCCAGATTTTCAAACATTCTGTCACCCAAAAACTGATGACATCTGTGTTGAATTGCAGGGCACTCACATAAAAGGTGTTGTATCAATTCAGTTACTATCACATCATGGCAGTTTCTGCAGTAATCCTGGTTAGGGGCAGATCAAGCTTGTCAGCGAAACTGCCAATAACGCAGTGTCTCGTTAAAATTCCTGTAGAATGCGAACCGTTCTCTTGTTGAACTTAAGTAGTTCCTTTGTTTTCCCGCTGTCCATTGGTGGACACAGTAGTTTAGAAATTCGGCAACCAGGAATGTTGAACCACCCACGGTTTTTTGAATTCCACGCTACTTCTTCCAATTTGAAAAAGTATTCTTGTTGTGGCTTATATATCCCCTCTATCGTCTCCATCTCTGGCATCTCCAATTCCTTCCGTGTCAGTTCGCCCCCTATTCACTTCCCTCTATGCGACAGTGGCCCGACAGCCAGTAGAGTTTTGTTTTTTTTTTAGTAAATTTAGAGTATGAAAATTTATTTTCTTAAATCAGTCAAGTTCGTGCTTTTCGTAATGCAGTTTCAGTAAATTGTGCTTTCAAAACTAAGGCGTATCAGTTACATGTAATACGCCGCTGTATTCAAAAAATATTGCTCATACGTATGAACGCATATGCTTTAAGATCCGTAAATTATGCAACATTAAATTTGAAAAAAGGCAAACAATTAAACAACACAAACGGTGGGCCGTTTAAAAGTTTAAATCTCAAAATGCAAAATAAAACAGAAACGGTTTGAAATTGTGCCAAATTTATTTTTTGTTGTGAAGCCCAATTGTTCCGGTTAGAAATGGAAGATAAATTTCATTCATATGTCTGTCTGGCGCCTGGCCTCACAGTACCTCATTCCATTAGACCAATTTTCGTTTTTGTATTGGAAATAAATTTTCAAAAAATCCGGACATTGCTCAAGCGTAAATTGATTCATTACGTTCAGTGAAGATAACGTACTGAATTTTGTGGCAGAATAGAATGACATAAGTATTGACAGATTCGAAATAACCGTTGGTTCAAATTTAATTTTAATTACGTACACAGTGTACAGTGTCCATACAACTCTTGACTCTCTTTTATTTGAAGAGATGGAATTCCAGCGCTGTTATTGCTGCTGGACTGTTCACAAATATAGTTAAGTTCGAAGAAGGTAGGTTCCTGGTTTCCATTATATGGGTAACTTGCTCAATAGCAAAAATCTAAGCCTGAAATACGCTGGCTTGGTTAGATAATCTGTATGATCCGTTCCATTTTTAATGACCAGTGCCTACACCTTTATTACTTTTTTACGAGAGTTGCTATTTAGTAATAATTCTCACATTCTTTTCTATATTGTGAGTAATCATGTATAATGTTAGACAAACAATTACAAACATTCAGAGTCCCTGGTGGGTACCGAACTCACGGCCTTGGTACTTGAAGCTTTAGCACACTATCAACTAAATCATCGGGGTGTAGTATGCACTTGAAACTCAATAATATTTCAGGCTAAAGAACAACAGGCTTGTGATATGGATATGTAAATTGACCCTCCAGCTAAGATTGTAAGTTACATATATTCTCATACCACTCATGTTGTGCGTGATAATTTTTATAAATGTGTGGTAGAACATGCAGTTTAACGACATCGCCGAATTACTGATTTGAGCAACTTTTCGTGGCAATTTTATTCCGCTCTCTGAGTTTTTACCAAAAGTCTACTGAGAGCAAGTCGCTGAAAGAAATATATTTTTTTTATTTAGTTTTGTTTGAGACTTCTGTGCTGGGATTTGAACTACAAGCCTTTGTCTAATAAGCTAGAACACCATATATTGGACTACGGCGACTTCATGCTTCAGACTTTTAAGAAATAACCTAAGGTTAATGACCGGTATCCTGACTATGAAGTTGGGAAAGCTGTGCTCAACGAAAGGGCAATTAAAAACTTTTGTTTGTAAATTGAAATAAGAGAAGATCTGTGTCACTTACTTACTTCATTGGTTATTACAACCCTTCAGCCAGGATAACGACCTAGTTTCTCAGCCACTTACAATGTTAATTTATTAGATAAGCAGCGGGACCTACAGTTTAAAGTCGATTCCGAACGACAGATTTTATAAGAATATTTTCATAGAATTTTATTTGCCCTCAGAATTTTTTCAAGAAGATTGATATGAAGAAATATATTGTTGGAGATGTCTGAGATGGGCTTTATACCACAACTCGTGTCCAGTAAGCCAAGACACAACCTATTAGACAAGGGCGATTTCATGCATCACACTATTAGACTGACAGTGGTGGTGGTTTTGAGCTTAACTTGTAGATTCTGTGATGATGAAAATTAATAATCCGAACACATTCTTGGAACATGTGAGGCATTAATGATTCCTAGCGGGATATATATACCAGATGCTAGGCTGGTATTTTTGACACTGAGCGACATTCTGAGGTTTGTCAAGGCAATAGGCTCGGGGATATTATTTTACGTATTTAGTTATTTAGATTAACATTTTTAGGACATAATGCTTCCACATTTCCACATTTTGTTCGTATAGCAATTGCGTATACACAGGCACTTATTAAAAGAATAAACTTTTATGAGTTTCAATTACTCTTTTTTCAATAATAATCAAATGGTGGTACAGAAAAGGTACGCATTGGTAAATTCTATTATTATTATTATTTTGTATTTTAATATTATTAAAAAGAAAAAGACTAAAAATTCTATTCCATTTGCCAGCATGTGTCCTACAATTACAGGCTTTTCAAAACTATTGGCCACTTTTGTTTCTTCTTGTTAAAGCCTTTAGTGTTGTAAGTAATAATTTGGTTACGTGTAGTTTTACTTGTAGAAATTCTATTAAAATTTTGCTAAGGAAGTATGTGTGGAAGATATTCGATGGTAGCTTGTGTGGGTAGATATTTATATGTGTTGTGAGTGCGGTACGTGCCTCAATATTTTTTATTTTTCAATACACAAATATTGCGTTGTTAACATAAATTATATTTTAACAGATGCTAATCAGCCGAAATAACATTTATGAACAATTTATTCTGCAATTGCATACACATTTTTAGAAAATTATAATAGTTTTGTGTACCTCAAACTCACTGCACAATGGGATGAAATTAATTTCAATGGGGGGTTTCCAAAAGGCTATTAAAATAACTTGAAAAGACTTGAAAGTATTCAAAACAAATTAAATTGTTTCGGTTTATGCCAGAGAGATTAATTGCGCAGAGGAAGCCAGTATTTGAAAACCGAGGCGTTTAATTATACCACATGCTTAGTGATTTCGTGAGACAATTCTAAAAATCCTCATTAATCTTTCGTTTCGTTACTGTTTTATGCTGACAAAGCCTAGAAACTCATCGAAATTGGAAACCATAAGACATCCATCCATTAATACAAGAGAATCGAGATCAATTCAAGCAGCGTATTTGTGAGGGATTTTGCCACGGGCTATACTGAAGATATCTCATAAAACTACTGTGGTTCTATGCAAGGCCCTCCATTTAATTTTGCCAGCTTATGCTTGGACAGTGAACTCCTATGAGATATATTTATGATTAGAGTGGGGTAAATGGATCCTATGTTATGTAAGAATTCATGACAATTATAAGACAAGTAGGCTTAAGAGAGTAGAGCTTCCTCAGGACTGATGCGACCAGAATTTTTCTGTGCAGTGGAAATAGGTTTTCGTAAGATTTTCTTTTGTGAAGGTTATGATAGAAAAAAGAAGAATATTCTCCATATAAACTTTTGGTAAGTAATTACACTGGAAAGAGATTTAATTCATGCATCCGATTATCCAGAATTAGTCACAGTGTAGTATCAGTCCTTCTGAACATTTATATAGGATAGGAATGGATTAAAGTCCAATATGTTTATTCTGTGATGAGGAGAACGAATTACTCGAACACATACTTGGAATATGTGCTTTAGAAGGAAACAACTGAAGTTGTAGAGGAATCCTGCACCTATGTAGCAGAGCAGTACAACAATTTTAGTCACAGTACTTTAACACCAACTTCTACATCCAATCCTCATGCAGGCCTCTACCTATGAGGATAATGTCACAAACGAACATGATAGGAAGGAACCACAGTTTTTTGAGTTTTTCAGAAATAGTAGTGCTTTTCTCCCTCCTGTACTCAATACAAGAGCCAAATACACATTTATAGAGGACGTTTATTCAAGTCAAGGTCAGATGGCAACTTTATCATTCTAGTGCATAGGAACACTTGATAAGTGAATGTAAAACAAAGCAAATATAAAATAACAACGTAAGGGAGATTGCAAGAAACTTTACTTAAGTTTCTATATCCAGTCGTTGCAACCATTTAGTTAGCAATACAATCTAGCTTCCGGACGAACTGGCACGGAAGGGATTAGAGATGTTTGAAGAGGAGACGATAGAGGGAATATAAGCGCCCCTACAAAAATACTTTTTCAAATTGGAAAAAGCAACGTGGAATTTACACATATCTGGTTGCCGAATTTCAAAACCACTATGGACAGCAGGAAAACTAAGGAACTACGTGAGTTCAACAAGATAACGGTTCACACTCGAACAGGAATTCTAATGGGGCACTGAGCTATTGGCAATTTCGCTGACAATCTCAACAGGATTACTGCAAACGCTGCCATGATGTGGAGGAAACGTTATCAGCACAACACCTTTTATATGAGTGCTCTGCACTTCAAGACAGATGTCATCGGTTTTTGGCTGACAGAACGTTTGAAGATCTGGGCATGATGGCGAACATGCCACTAAGGGAACCGGACAGTTTCATACGGTGCTCAGGGTGATTCAAACCCAACACTAAAGGATCATAACAAGGGAGCTTACCTTACACTGTGTAACAGAATAGGCTATATAGGCCATAGAGTGAAGTTGCCAAAGACCGAAAGCTACCCGTTAACCTGACGTAACCTACCTTCTTATTACACTCATACATACATACATAATTGGTCCTTACAACCTTTCAGTCAGGATTACTATCTATCTTCTCACACTGCTTAGCTTTTGTGTGTTAATTTTTATTCATGAGTGGCTGGATCTACAGTTTAACGTTGACACCTAACAGTAGATTTGACAAACTTTTCAAGCCAAATTATATATTTATTCTCAGAATTTTTGGCAGCAGGCTACTGAAAGAAACTAGTTTTTCAATAACTCGTACGGTTCGAAATGTCTAAGCTGAGGTTTAAACCGCTGGCTCTTGCTAAGAAGCCAACACACTACCCAATACCCTGTAGTGACTTCGACCCATTGTGATATGTTTTAATAAAATATAAATAAAAAAATAAAACGAAACATTAATACAAAAGAAAAAATAGTAAATGTTGTTATGATAAGAAACACTCTACGTTATTATATTTTATTCGAGAACACAAGTATTTGCCTGATTCTTAAAAAGAGAGAAGAAAAAGGTTCTGTTCTGCTTTTTTTAAATGTATTTACGAAGTACTTGTGGGAAGCATGTGTTTTTGTTAGAAATTTAATTTTTGTTTTGCGTTTCGTTTTCGTTTTTTGTTAAAATATTTCAACAATTTTGTTAAAATATTCCCAAAACTGTGTAGTGTATCCATGCGTATGAGGCTTTAATTTGATACGAATTTATTTAGTCACGTTTTAAATGACCATTACGTGTGAATATGTTCCTTATGTGAGAAAAATTTTTCGGTCAAGAGATCTCCAATAACAAGAAAAAAAAAGGAGGACAAAACTTATCAACGTGCATACATAGAACAGAAAATTAAGTTGAGGGTAATAAAATTAGCTGCTGAACACAACTTAACAGAAGTAGACAAGATAATAACATTTGCGTGAGGCAATAAGTACCAGTTGTTAGGGGGATGTTTTTTTAATCCACTTGTACAGGACTAGTTAGCTCAATATGTTTTTTTTTGAAGCTTTAACTAGATTATGGGGAAAATTCTTGTGTAATTTAATTTTTGTCCCAAACACATATAACAAATTAAATGATACCAATTGAATCGAATTATTATTCAGGAATTATTGAAATTGGAAAGAAAATCACTTACTACTTCCTATAGCTATTATAGTATGAAGTACATAGCATGGTTATATGGTTCCAGCTCCATTGTGATAACATTTCGAGTCAAAACAATATGTTTTGTATCAGAAAATTCATAAAAACTTGAATTTACTTACTTTATTGGCCATTAACTACCCGTTTATCATATTCTGGCCTGCTTTTAAACATCCTTCCAGGCAACTCTGCTTCTCGCGCTTTTTCGCCAGTTGGCCATACCAATAGCTGACAGGGCTTCCCCAATCTGATCCTTTCAACGTAGACAAGGTCATTCTCTTCGCCGACTCCCGCTAATCGCCGTATCGAATACCCATCTCGCTGGGAGATCCTCTTCGATCCGAATGACATAGCCGAGCCAGCCAACCGCTGGATGTTAATGCGTTGCACAACGTCCATGTCATACAGCTCATTAATAAAACGAATACGGAAATTATCGCCAACTCACATTGGGCCGAAGATCTTACGTAGGACCTTTCTCTTGAATACTATCAGGGATGCTGCATCGGTGTTTAATAGTGTCCGTGCTTCTGTGTGCGTTGAAAGCAGCACGGGATGGATAACCGACTTGTAGAGTATAAGTTTCATCGTACGAGAGCTACTCAATTGTCTATTGAGAACATAATAGCACGTGTTGGCAAGAGTGATCGTACGCTTAATCCGCAGACCAAACTCTTTTTCGCTGCTAACGACGGAGCCAAAATAAATAAAATCAATCACAACATCGAAAGTATAATTATCGGCTGTAATCTGGGATATGGTACGCCATGTCCCTACTTGTCAACATATATTTCGTTTTGCCCTCATTGACTGCCAGAACCATCTTGATGGACTCAACAATGTAAATTTGCTTTGTATAAAAACGGATTCGCAACATGTGGGAATGCCAAAATTGTTCAGTAGCGTTGTTCGTTCTATAAATCAACTGACCAACTGATATATTCAACTTGATAAATTCAAGCGAATCATAAATCATAACAATTAGAAATCGATTCACCTCCTCGTAGTGGATACTGTGCAATGAGTTTTACACCCTGCAGCGAGCTGTGATAGAAAATGACGGCGTTTAAGAGTAAATTAAATTGACATGAAAAGTTCCTCAAAAATCTGTCGCTCGGAGTCGACTTTAAACTGTTATGTCCCGCCACTCATGTCTAAAATTAACATACACAACATATGTGGTGTGAGAAGCTAGGTTGTAATCTCGAGTAAAGGGTTGTAATGACCAATTATGTGTGTATGTATGTTTAAGCTGGCAGCGTAATCAATCCACGTTTCTTTGAGAACGACGTTGGACAGGCCATCATATTTAGTCGATTATTGCCAACTTCCTTTGGCGTGAATTAGATGATTTAGTCATCAACGTCGTATGGTTTCAACAAGATGGCCCATAGTGCCACATGGCTCATGAATCGTTGGAAATTCTGCACGAGCGATTTGAAGACACGATCATTTCCCGTTAGAATTTTCCTTGAGAAATTTTCTTAAATCGCAAGTGCGAATATGACACAAACCACAGCGGAGCTCAAATACAACAAGAAAAAAACCATGTCTTCTGTAAAAATGTGACTGATTTATGCGCCAGAGTCTATTTTGCGTAAAAAGTTCTGGTGCGCTGCATCCAGCGAACATTTAAACTCATAATATGCCCACTCCATACGACTATCGGGTAACTGCAGCGTCTTCCAGGTGAAGGTTTCGTTCATGCATGGTGCGATAAAGATTATAAATGAGGAAAATATCTGTGGTTCTAATGTCGTAAACTCGAAGACGATTTATGGCTGTTTAGAATCTATTAATAAGAGAACGAAGCGGTATGATATCATATGGACACCAGAATAATATTGATACAACCGTGATACAACCGAGATAAAACGGTCGAACTCTTATGAGACGTCTTTAAATCAGGAACCTCTTTGAACCTCTTTGAACCCCTTTCAAGACCTTCGAGCTAATAATTGTCAATGGAATTGTGCAGTCTTTTAACTCCGTGTTGGCGTCTCCGCAATAGGCAGAATTGCTGAGAAAATTTTCACCAAAACCTAGGAATAGTGTGCACGGACAATCTGCTCTGACTCCAAAGGATTTTGCTAAGTATTAGCACTGCAATCATTTCTGATCATTACGATATGGGCACACTTATGACGTATTTGTTTTGCAAACGACTTCTGTGGGACCTGCAGAGACGAGGAAGATGAAGAAGCTGTTTCTTCGCGTATAGGCTACATGCCCAATGCTATGTCGTCGAAGCAGAAGGCATATTGCTGTATAATGATAAGGAGTCAGGTTGCTTCATGAGTAACTCTGAAAGGTTTCAGGACTACAGGAAATGGATAACTCTAGTATCTTAATGACCCTAATTATGTCTATCCCAACTTCAAGTGCTATCAGCTTCTGCCTACCTACCTATCGTATATAGTTGGTCATTGCAACCCTCTAGTTTCTCTCACTACTTATGTTGCGTGCATTAATGTTATATATGAGCGGCGGGACCTACAGTTTAAAATCTACTCTGAGCGACTGATTTTTTGAGATACTTTTCATATAGATTTTATTTACTCTCAGAGATTTTTGTTAGAAATCTGCTGAGAGGAAGTTGCCCAAGAAATAGATTTTTTTTCATATATCATTTCGTTGGAGATGTATGACTTAGGGTTTGAACCGTGTCTTCACATTTCACTATCTACTAGAATACGGGAACTAGGTCGCCTTATATCGCCAAAAAAATTTATTCATTACACTTCAAATCCTTGTCGGCCTTAATCTTACTAATCATCGTTGTGTGCCGAATAATTGAATGTGAGGATTACCTATTTACCAAATTTAACTGCTTATACGAAGCCATACTCCCTGCCGAATATTCTTTAGCCTTTAAGTAGTAAGGAAAAAATGCTAAATTGAAATGCATTAAACCCATACTGAAGAGGAAAAATTCAAATCGACATTTTAAAACATTTATTTGAATGTCCTGTTTTATTTGGAGAAAAATACTGCTTTAGTGGTCTATTGAACATGTTCTGTGTTCATTCTATTCCGTTCTATTCTGTTCTGTTTTGTTCCTTTTTTTTAAACTGCCTTTCTAATACCAGCATAAAAGAAAATATTTTTTTGGCAATTTTTTTTTTTTGGGAATGTTTAATTATAATTTGTGATAAAAGCATTTTGTGGTAAAGTCTTCATTTCAAATGGCAGGATTTTCATTTCACTGTTAAAGTGGACAATAACATTAACACGTTGATAGCAATGCATTGCTTAAAACAACAGAAAATATTTTTTTTTTTTTTTGAATAGTTCAAGAATAATATTGTTTTGCAATTGGACACATTATGGTTATGGATTGGGTTTATGCGCTTCCAAATAGAAATTGTGTTCGAAATAAATATATACTGTTATAGTGATAGTAGTCCAGTATTTATACTTATAATACATTATTGTTAGAACAGAGTATAAGAGATAGTTGGTTATGAATTATAATTAAATAAATGATAAAAGAAACTTTTTAAGTACCTTTAGCTTAGTCGAAACTTGGTAATATGTAGTCTAATAGGAAGTGTGTTGGCTTATTGAACGTAAAGACACATTCTAAACCCCAGGTCAGACATCTCGAACAAAACGAAATATGAAGAAAATATTTCTTTGGCAACTTCTTCAGCAGATTTCCGTCTCAAACTGAAGGGTTGTAATCAGGGGTGTTATGCTAATTTTTTTTTTACCGGAACGCGTATATATAATTATATAGACAGGGCCGATCCTAGGTAGGCGGCCGCTCTGTGCGGTCTCATGTCCCAAATTTAACGACGGGGGTGATTTTAAATGATAATCCTGGCGGCGGCGTTTTTTTTAAGGTCTTATGTCCCAAATTTGACGACGGAGGGGAGGAAGATTTCCCCCAATTTTCGCCCGTCGCCAGCATCGGCCCTGTATATAGCATAAAAAGGAAAGGAAAGGAAAATCATTTCCAATTCTCGTTATCAGAAATCATCTTTAGTTCCGGAACGCGTTCCTGTCCAAAAAGGAAGTACCAGAACGACGTTCCGGAGCGTTCCGGCTCGACAACACCACTGGTTGTAATGACCAGTTATGTATGCATGTTAATATGGAAATAATATGGAAATAAATTGAAGGAGTTCTCTCCTGTTTAAAACACTGAAGAAAGTTAGTGAACATTACATTGAGGATCTAAATAAAAGCCACTCTAATTATTTGTCTTGGGGAACACTCGTCGTAAGTTAGGTTAGCGTGTAGTTTCTCGATCTGAGAATTTAGTTCGTAATCTTGACTGAAGGGTTGTAATGATGTTATGTAGCTTGCCGTTCACAGGTGAGGTAAGCCCCCTTGTCACGATCCGTTAGTGATGGGTTTGAACCACTCCGAGCATCGAATGAAGCCGGCCAGTTCCCTTAGTGGCAAGTTCCCCATCACGCCCAGATCTTCATGCGTTCTGTCGTCCAAAATCCTTTGACGTCCAACTTGAAGACCAGGCCACTCACATAAAAGGTGTTGCATCGATACTGTATATTCCATATCGTGGCTTTTGCAGCAATCCTGGTGGGGCACACCGGGCATATCAGCGAAATTTCTAATACCGTAGTGTCCCCCGAGCACCGGATGAAACAGCCCAGTTCCCTTAGTGGCACGTACGCCACTATGCCCTGATCTTCAAACGTTTTGTCACCCAAACACCGATAATGTCTGTCTTGAAGTGCAGAAAACTTCCATAAAAGTTGTTGTACCGATTCCGTTTCTTCTGCATCCCGGCAGCTTCTGCAATTTATCCTGGTGGGACACAATGAGCTTGTTAGCAAAACTACCAAAAGCGCGGTGTTCCTTTAGAATTTCTGTTAGAATGCGAATTATTCTCTTGTAAAACTCAAGTAGTTCCCTGATTCTCCTGCTGTCCACAACAACAATTGTCCTGCTGGACACAACAATTTTGAAATTCGGCAACCAGTTATGGTTTGTTGAAATCCGTGTTCGTTTTTCCAATTTGTAAAAGGATTATTGTAGGCGCGCAAATATCCCCTCTATCGTCTCTTTTTCAGAAATATCAGAAGTCTTCCATGCCATTTCGTTCGCCTTTTCATTAACTTTTATGCCACAGAAGCCCGGAACCCAGTAGAGGTGGGTGTTGTAACGACGTATGTGGTGTAGAGGGTATACACTACTTCTGGCGCCCTTTGATTTGTTGAAATGGGCTTGACTATCCACAAACATGACCAACCAACTTCCCATTTCTATCAAATGCTATGCTTCCGTAAAAGACTATCGTTACCCTAGACAACCACCATTTTAATTTGTTCCTTCTTTTGTGCCATAAAAATTTATGTTTGACTTCAATTTTATTTTTTTTTTGTTGAATTCAAATGGATTATTATCTGTGTTTTAAGCTCATGACCATTAAAACTAATTATCCCACAAAGATTAATTATTTGTTAGACTATTTGTTTTTCCTATTTTGCATTATTTTCCTCTTCTTTTTTTATGTCTTCATTTCATTTTATTTTTCAGTTCCCAGACGGTCACTAACAGTTGTTGTAGAATAATTAAAATAGTTTCTGGCCATCTCACCCTGCCCCTATGGCCATTTCTTTAACTTGGTCGTTTGTTTTGGATTGTATTCTGTATAAAACCCAACACCATATACATACGGTTGTAGTCAAGAGGAGATTTTCCTTTTTTTTGTACACTTCTGTTGTTTTGTTGTTTCATATCATCATAGTGGCCAGGATCATTGTGTGTATAAACATTGTTGACAAAATATAATGTTTTTTAATGAATGTCCTTGTTTATGTGCCATGGTTATAAAGTACAGGGTAGGCCATCTGTCGTTTTAAATTAGAACAATTGGGTTATTTCGAATCTGGCAATACTTATGTCATTCTATTCTGTCACAAAATTCGGTATATTATCTCCTCTGAACGTAATGAATCGATTTACGATTGAGCAACGTTGGGATTTTTCGGAAATTTATTTCCGAAAAAAAGACAATTGGTGGAAAATTGCACAAAACTGGCGTACAAACTTTTGTTGGCAGAGAATCTGTTGGACCTTTTCTGGCCCAGTATACACAAGTTTATTGCTAAAGTTCTTGAAACTTCATTGCTGATGCGATAAGACGCGAGCCTGCTCGTACAGTGTGTACACCCGAAAATATCGAAGCTGTGGCCTTCAACATCGACTCGTCATAGTTCCCAAGAGCTGAACATTTCACGCACCAGTTTACTTCGAATTTTGAGAAAAGAGCTCGGTATGATGGCTTACAAAATTCAATTGGTTCAAGAGTTGAAGCCATTATTAGATGGATCAACGAGATACTAGCCGATAATCTCGATTTCGTGAACATTCGTGATGCCATTGCAGAGATACCACGCCATACACTTGAAAAAATGCTTGAAAATTGGTCAGATCGAGTGCGGTACTCTGAGGCCATCCACATAATATCCACATAATATTTCACTTCTAACAGGAACAATTGTTCTTCACAACAAAACAATAAATTTGGCAACATTTGAAATCTTTTTTGTTTGTTTAGCATTTTTAAATTTAAACTTTTAAAGGACCCACCCTTTACTATAAGTAGGTATGTGACTGGTTGCTTTGGTATATATATTTTTTTATTTTTGATACGGAAATCCTCTCTCAGCCAGGAGTTCAAAATGCATTTGTATGCGCATATTTAAGTAGTTCTTGTTACTAAATTAGAAAGTTTTATAATTAAAAATTTAAGGGGCTGACTTAAATACGAAATTCAATTAAGAGTTTTAACTTTAAAGGATTTTTGGCAAACTATTTAATGAAAATATAAAGAAAATATAAAACTTCAAATTATGGCTTAAAGCCATCATAATTTATAATCAATTTATTAAACTAGAACACATAACTCTCTGTCTTTATTAATGGGCTTTCATTTAATGACATGTTCATAGACCATCTGACACTAATTAACTCACTTTAACAAATGCTGCACAATCTGCTTTGCCTCTCTTCTGTCTTCCCCCATAATAATGAACTTAATTTAATCTTTTTAATATGCTTTACTCATCTTGGGAAAAATTCATCCTCTGAAGCTGATGAACATTGCTTTGGCAATATTTTCAATGAAGAAAATAAATGATTTAGAACTTATGATACCCATGTGGTGGTAAAAATGAAGAACACAACAAAAAACCCAAAAATGAAAACGACAACATGTTTTTTCTCATTCACTGAACCGTGAAAATAATTTGGCTTCTAAACGTTTGAATTCCATTCTCGCATAGCAGTGTGTGTGTGTGGTTAAAGCGGAAATTATTATTGGGGTTTTAAGAGTTCTCTGGGCTAAACGCACAATATTTGCTTGAAATTCTTGAAAATCGTAGCATAAATGGGGAACAAAAAAACAATGAAAGAATCAAGTAATTAAACGCATATTTTTTGGTAATGCTTATTACACCATATAATTAATGCAAATTTTTATGAAAGATTCAAAAAGTTCAACATCAATTAAACTTATTGCAGACACATACACTTACACTAGCTTATGAAAAACATGTACTATTAGGTCTGGGAAAAATGCTATCCTATATGAAGTTTTTCAATTTTCAGTTTTTAATTTCTAGCTGCATAGAGGGAAAGGAGAATCTTGGCTACATATTCAAAAGACGTTCTAAGTT
Organism: Sarcophaga caerulescens; assembly: GCA_927399465.1. NCBI lineage: Eukaryota > Metazoa > Arthropoda > Insecta > Diptera > Sarcophagidae > Sarcophaga > Sarcophaga caerulescens. The sequence continues at coordinate 91,029,891 of OV656866.1, read as the reverse complement.
AATCGAGGAAATACTTCTGTACTCTACTACAAGGCGCTGTCGTCATTAGAGAATATGATATAGAGAAACTGGTGATTCTACCGCTTCATCGTGAAGAGATCAAATACGCTTCTATGCTACTTCCATGAACGATAACATTGCAGGCGCTGATGGCCAGCTCCCTGAATTGTTCAACGCCGGAAGTAACGATCTGGTAGGGTAGTTGCACTAGCTTATTTGCAAACCAAAGCTAGAGGAAAGTATGCCCGATGATTGGAACTTCAATGTTCTCTGCCCTATCGTGAAAAAGGCAGACGCCATGACATGCGCCAACTACTTACCTGCTTACATAATTTATCATTACGACCTTGTAGTCAGGATTACAACCTAGCTTTTCACATCACTTATGTTGTGTATGTTAATTGCATATTGATATGATTGGCGGTACCTACAGTTTAAAGTCGTCTACGAACGACAGATTCTTGAGAAACTTTTTCATGGCAATTTTATTTCACTCACAGAGGTTTCGTCAGAAATCTGCCGAAGAAATATTTTTTCATATTTCATTTTATTCGAGATGTCTGATCTAGGGTTGAACCGAGTCGCCTCACGTCTAATAAGCCAACACACTACCTAGTAGACTACTACGTAGCGTTATCGATAATAATTCCTCCCTTAGATATGATAATGTACCGAATGTGGAGATTCAGCCGCTCAGTCATGAACAGAACAAAGTGGTAATTATGCGATTTAAGAACAATAAAAATAAAATAAAGGCTCTGATTTCCTGCTCACGGAATTGTTTAAGGCCGTAGGTAACGAATTGGTAGGGTAGCTGCGTCTTATTTACAAAATATAGCTTTAGGAGAGTATGAACAACGATTGAAACCCTGATACATACTTATTCCTTAATTGCTCATTAAAATTCTTTAGTCAGGATTACAATCTAGCTTGTTACACCACTCAAGTTGTGTGTGTTAATTTTATCCATTAAGAGGCGGGACCTACAGTTTAAAGTCGACTCCGAATGAGTTTTTCGCACATGACTACTGGAGGGAAGTCATCAAAAAAATATTTGTTCAAATTCCGTTTTGTTCGAGATGTCTGAGCTGAGGTTTGAATCACGGGCTCACGTCCAATAAATTAACACTCTAGCCATTAGACTACTGCATCTATGGGCTTACCACAGGAATATAAGTCTTCTTGCCATTGCATATAAAGTTCTTACAAGTGTATGATATGAACGACTGAAACCATTTGTTAGAGCCCTGACTAAACGTTATCAGATTGGGGCTTCAGTCCTGGTAAGTCCACCATCGGCCAGCTATTCACATTACGTCAAATCCTCGAGAAGATCCATGAAAATCAAGTCGTCATACTTCATATTTTTGTCGACTATAAGGCAGCATTCGATAGCTCCGCAAAGAATAGCGCTTTTGCCGCAATGTCTCGCCTCGGTATTTCTGCGAAGCTGATAAGTCTGTGCATAATTAAGTTGAGTAACTTCTGCAGCTTTGTCAAGATAGGAAAGGAGGTTTCAGGCAAGGGATATTACCCTTCAACTTCGTTATTGTGAGAGTTCTGCAGAGGGGACGAGTGTACCGCAATGGAACGACTTGCCACAAAAGTGTCCAGTTGCTTACGTACGCTGACATTGACATGATTGAGCATATCAAACGAGATGTTACTGCTATCTTTAGTGCTATTAAAAGAGAGTCTACTAAGATGGGTCAGACAGAAAAAGAAGACAAAACAAAGCACATGTTGTCGACAAGTTTGGAAATGCAGCGTATCGTTTTTCAAATTACGGCCGATAACTATACTTTCAACGTTGTCAGTGACTTTTTTTGTATGTTGGCTTCGATGTTATAAGCAAAAGTAATGTCAGTCTAGAGATCAAGAGTAAGATCATTCTTGACAACAGGCGTTATTAAGTAGCGGACAGCTCTTCCGTGCGATATAACTAATGCTCTACAATTTCTTTATCCGCCTCGTGCTTCTCTATGACATAAAAGCATGAATGCTATTACGAATCAATGCAACAGCCTTGAGAGTATCCGGGAAAAAATTCCTGTGTAAGATTTCCGATCCAGTGTGACATGGCAACTATTGCCGCATCCAATGCAACAATGAGCACTAACATGGACGTTGAGCAGCCCATTAATACACAACGACTTTGACTAGGCCATTTGATTCGAATAGAAAACGAGGTTCCGGTGTGAAGATTATTTGATGACGGGATTGTTTATCGTTAGTCAGGCTGCCTAGAGGACAAACTTGTGAGCATTGGGAGAAACAATTCCAGAAATCCTGTTAGCGATTGGTGTGACTAACTGGCAAAGGCGCCTGAAGGAAATTTTTAGGCAAGATGAAATTCGATACTGGGTTTGTTAAGGTCAATCTTTTACAATTTTCAATTGCTGCGAAACTCGACTTGCAAGAGCCATCTCCGAATACTCCGAATACAGAAAGAGTTTCTTCCATCATTTTGCACTCACCCAATATAACCGAGGCGAAAATCACTTTAAAGAATTAAAATTATGCACAATAAAACAAGATGAGAGCAAAAAAATATACCACAAAATATCATACAACCACAATGCTGTCTATCGTACAAGTGCCTTAAGGTACATAAAGTAGTAGTGAAGTCAAAAAGTACGTACGAAAAAAAAGGCCAAAAATAAACAGCACGACGAAGGCACGAAAACGAAGAAGAAGAAGAAGGCGTTTTAACTAACAGTATAATTAAGCTCATAAAAATTAAGTTAAAGTCACAAAGCGGTGATTTGTGTTTAAGTGGGTGGAAACAGCGAAAAACCAGAAATAAAAAAAAAATATCAGCATACAGACACCAAACAGCAACAACAACAATAATAATTACAACAAAAAATAAATATTATGTTTAACAAGAAAATGAATGAATAAATGAAATGATGTACGGCAAGATACAACACAAAAGGGGGTAAGAAAAACATGCTTAATTTAAAGGTTTGGTGTTTAGGGCAATGGGCCAATTAAAATAAAGTGCCTATGTGGGTATGAGCGGAACTTGAACACAAAGAGGTTTAACACAAAGCTTAAGTATTTGGGATAAAGAAAATTTGTCAATTCTATGATTACAGCGTAAAATCGTAATCGTTGAATCATTAGTGGAAGTATTTTTAACACAAAATGAGTTCACATCGGCTTTTTCTCTTCCAACGAGGACTTACCTATTTTGACATTTGATAACGATTGAAGCTACATCTGTCAAATTCGTTGTCGTTTATTCAGTCTGTTTTGCTAAACAGAGTAGACGAATATGTCTTTCAACAATACGTGCAACAAATAAAATTATTTTATCAAAATGATTGTTCTGTTTAAGCCACGTAAGAGAGCTTGGTCTACTTTACGATCGCTATAATTGTCCTACCAAGAGGACTACATATTTGCAATGTGGTGCATGAATTGAATTCCTCAGTCAACGATCGACCTTATATCGACGAAACGAAAAATCGGTCGAAAATATCGCCCCAATAAATTCTGTTTATGCAAGAGAACACAAGAATTGTGCCTTTCGCGGACCCCTACTCGGGAAATTTTGCCTCTAGATTTGGCCATGCATACATTCGTTGTATAGTGGGTAGTGTGTTGGCTTATTAGACGTGCGGCCAAGGTTCAAGCTCCCGGTCAGACATCTCCAACAGAACGAATTATGAAAAAATAATTCTCCGGCGTTTCCCCTTCAGCAGATTTCTTCCAAAAACTCTGTGAATAAATTAAAATTGCCATGAAAACGTTCCTCAATAATCTGTGAATCGGAGTCGATTTTAAACTGTATGTTCCGCAATTCAAGTATAAAATTAACACAGAAAACATAAGTGGTGTGAGAAGCTAATTTGTTATCCAGACTGAATGATTGTAATGACTAATTATGTATATATGTATACGTACAACCGACTCAGGAACTTAAGGTTATCCATCATAGACAACAACGAGTGTTCGCTTAATGGGCTCTGTTGAAATTAACAGCTGATCATAGATAGTATTCATCGAAATCTTATTTCTGCATGAATACGTTATTGAACAAACAAAGTTATTGAATTTGAGACGATACGCATAGGATCCGGCAAAATTCGCTTCTTGGTTACGCGGTCGGTACAAATTTCTTTAATACCGCACGAAAGATTTATTTATTTGATATAGTGATAGTCCAAAAATATCGTTTAGGAATACGTCGTGGCAAGTTTTAGTTTTAATCGGGTACATGTTTCCATGCAATTGAGGGTAGATTAAAATCACCCATAACATAAGAGCCTGGTCATCGTCGTTTCGCGATATTGTGCGATGTGAACTCGTCGCAGAAGTATGCGAATAATCCATAAACCATAGGAGTCCATAAACCCCTGCCATCGATAAAATTCAGTAAGATTTGTGGGATATAGTCATGGAAAACTGCACATTTTGGATGATTTCAATCAAATGGCTAAATCAGCAATGGTATTGCTGTCTGCATATCGTATACCATAAAGCCGTCTAGTCTAGTTGTGTTGGCCTTTTTGACGTGAGGCCACGGTTCAAACCCTAGGGTCAGACATCACCAATGAAACGAAATATGAAAAAATATTTCTTGGGCGTCTGCCTCTCAGCAGATTTCTGGCCAAAAATCTTTACGTAAATGAAATTGCCATGAAAAAGTTTCTCAAGAAACTGTCATATCGACTTTAAACTGTAGGTCCCGACACTCGTGTATAAAATAAACACACACAACATAAGTAGTAAGAGAAGCTAGATTGTAATCCTGTACACACTATGTAGGACTGTAATGGCCGCTTTACCACTCTTCAATGCATTCTGATACGGGTTCGCTTTTACAACCTGAATAGTACTACAGTAGTCGGTTGTAGTGGAAGATACAATTTATGATTCAAGAGTTTTGAATAGGTTCCACATTCGAATTTGTTAAGTGAACTGGTTCCATCTGTGTTCCCTGGGAGCAACAAACCATTGGTGATACCGGATAAATACCGAATGGTCCGATAAATGTGAGATTAGTTGAGCAGTTGAAGAGTAGTAGGACTATAATTAAATTGATTTCTTTTAAGACAGCAGGTTACCAATCCAAATAACGCAATAAATTGTTATGTTATGGACCATGATTTTTAATACCAATTAAATAAAGTGTTGGACAATATGTTTACAGTCGCCGTAGTCTAGTAAATGTGAGATCACGGTTCAAACCTAAGGTCAGACATCTCCAATAAAACGAAATGTGAAAAAATATATTCATGAAAAGTTTCTCAAAAATCTGTGGTTCGAAGTCGATTTTAAACTATAGGTTCCGCCACTTATGTATAAAATTAACACACACAACATAAGTGGTGTGAGAAACTGGGTTGTTATGCCGACTGAAGTTATGTTCTGTAAAGTGAGTTATGTACAGCGAGCGACAAAAGTAACTGTACATTAAAAAAAAAAATATACATCAATAAATTACCGCTATTTTTATTTTAAAATTGTTTCATTGCCAGTTTTTAAAACTGAAAAAAAAAAAAACAAAAAATTTCGAAATATTGTCAAATTTTTTCGGCACTCTCTTAAGTGGTGAAAGTTGAGTTTGGTGATTGTTAGAATTTTATCCTTGGTGTACAGTTTCTTTTGACGCTCACTGTATATATGTGTGTATGGCTTAAAGCAAGGTTAGTTCTATCACCGTTTTTTTTTGTTAAATAGATTTTTACAATTTTTCTCTTTGTTAATCAAACTGAAGTCAATATTTTATGCCGTTTTTCTTGGTTATAATATTTATCAGTAGAAAACACTTTTCCTTTTTCTTGTTGTGCCAAATTTCTGACACCATTACACTTCATATTTTAAGCCTCATTTGATTGCATTAAAAATTCTCCAAAAAATATATTAAATTGTCGTTATTATGGACCATTAAGCCTTCATATGTTAATAAATTCCATTCGTTTTTTTATTTTTTCTTTTCATTTTGCCAATTCCTTAACAACAAGCACTGTGAAAAGAGAATAAAATATTCTTATCAGAATCACTTTATTTTCAGCTATAATGCTGCTGTATATTTGGGGAAGAAATAAACGCTGAAAAAATATTGTCTAAACGTTTAACAGCAATAAATACACGTACTTCCACAAGAAGAACAAAAAACAAAAAAAAAAAAAACGTACCCAATTTTTCAGTTATTTTGGCTTATTGCCAAAGAACAAAAAGAGGTTTCTTTATTTCATTTTGGCCTTTATAAACAATACAATACATTGGTACAATACAATACATATACAATATTTAATATTTTATTAGGTTTTCCGCTCTTTCTTCTCCCAAAAACTATACACAGAGAGAGTCAACTGAACTGAACGTATGAAGAACAACATGTAACCGGGTCTTATAAATAAATTTTTAATGTCCAACAACTTCTTGTTTGCAAATATGTTTGCATTGTTGTCATTCCATTTGTATTGTTTTATTCCCATTTCGTCTTGTTTTGAGAAACGTACTCTTTTTTTCGCCCCATTTTTAGAGGACTTTTTCTGTTTTTTTTTTTTGTTCTCATTGTATGGCTGATTGTATTAAGTAATGTTTTTTGCAATGCCTTTACGTGTTACATGCCATTGTTAGATGTTTATAATTACAAGCAGTTTACTTTACTTTCTTTTCCCCTTTTTCTGTTGCAAAAAAGAAAAAAAAATATCGCTTTGTACCCATACATACACTTTAGAGGAGTTAAATAAGCTTGTAGTTAAGTTTGTTACACTCTTGTATTCGTATGTTTATTTCAATGTTTCATTTGATTTATTATGGTGATCTTTTGGGTTGGCGTCTCGGTCTTGCTATAGAAAATTTTGTTTCTTTTTATTTAAGTTGCAGAATATCTGAATGAATTTAAAACTTAAGTTTTAAGGAATATTATAAAATAAATCAAGTCTGCATACTGCACACATTAGATTTGTTAATATTTTGTCTTACATTTTATTTGCATGGAATCAAATACCATGGTCCATAACAAAATAATTTCTTACTTTATTTGGATTGGTTACTGCTGTCTTCAAGAATTCAGTTCAATTATAGATCTACTACTGCTTTACATACATCACTACAACCCTTCAGTCAGGATTACAACCTATCTTCTCCCACCATGTTAATTTTAGACATGAGTGGCGGGACCTACAGTTTACAGTCGACTCCGAGCGACAAAGTTTTGAGAAAGTTTTTCATTGCAATTTTATTCACTCTCAGAGTTTTTGTCAGAAATCTGCTTAGAGGAAGTTGCCGAAGAAATATTTCATATTTCGTTTTGTTCGCTATGTCTTATCTGGAGTTTGAACCGTGGCCTTACGTCTAATATGCCAACAGACTACCTACTGTGAAATTTACTGTGAACGGAAAGTTATTCGCTAACATGGACGAGATAACTTAACACTTATACGGGTTCATGCACCCGTGTTCTTTGAAGATAACACCAAACCGATCGCACTTGTAAAGGCTGCTACATCAGAGAATTGAATTGGTTTCAAATGTGAATTTTGTATTCCTCTAAAGAGTGCAAACAAATGATTTCACACAAACTATACTCATTTGCATAGGAAAATTAGGATATTGAACCCCATCACAACGGGCCGCTATGCGTGCTCAAGTGAGCTTTGTGATATCAGAGCTACCACTCCGACCTAACCTAACCTTTGTATGGAGACCAGCAAATCTAACCGGTTAAGGGTATAAACAGGACATAATTTACGATAAACTTAACCTGAGTTCTTCTTAGTAATTTCTTAGCTCATAATGACTTCGGCAGAAGACGTAATGACAAGATAGAAGAGGTGATCTCAGAACATCTTCTCTGTCATTGTCTAACAATAAGAAACCTAAGCAGAACAGAAAACTATCAGAATTGCTCAGAGAAGACAGCCAGGAGTTACAATTATGCGACAGAACAGATGAATAGTATTTAACATTAACAAACCTTTTAACCAAATAAGTTACGTAAACGTCAGACAGCATCTTAGTTTCTGAGTTTCTTCGCTTCGTTGAACAACTTCCCTTAATTTGATCGTAAATTTATAGGTCATAACGTTATCAACCTACAATTCTGCTAAACATTCCTGCAAATTGCTTAAGCAAGTTGGTCTGTGTGCCCAGACCTTCTAAGACTATCGTTATTGCAATAAGAGGCTAACCTAATATGAAATTCATCAGTGTACATCAAGATCTACTAAACCAGAAGACTTTATGCTTTTAAGAAATGGCTACCAACGAGACTTACTGATCAGTGAAAGAAATACCTTAACAACCATATACTCTCTTAAAAGAGAAACCATTCTATGGTATACGGATGGGTTAACAGAACGGAAATTTTCAGGGTTCTGATATTAATCTTCCTTATGAATTGCTTGACTCCTACGGTATTCTTCAGTCGTAGGACAATACAATTTTGAAGGCGAAGCAATACTTGTTAGGTGGCGGGACTTTCCTTTAAAATCTCTGGATTTACTCAGTTAGCCATGCTGCAACTAAGTCCCTAACAACATATTTTTAATATCCGTTCATGTGCATAAATGCTGAGGATTTCTGAAGTAAATTTCGAATATTTTACAGGTAACACTATATGGATTCCTGGACATAAGTATATTGTTGGAAATTGATGGTATAGAGTTTTATAAGCGCTTCCTTTCTTAAGGTTCATACTGACAACATTGAATCCGTGCAGAAACAGTTTCTGTTATTTTGTCTTCGGAGCCTGCAATTTGATATTTTCAACTTGCCGCCATATAGGAGTAGACTTACCCTTATAAAGCTGCCAACTCTTAAAAGCCGTAGATCTATGTTAAATGTAACGTTTGTTTTAAACTTGATAAAAGGAAATGTATGTTCTGAATTTTTAATTAATAATATATCTTTTAATGTTCCGCCTCGTCCTACACGTCATTTCTGTCCTCTTTCCGTTAATGTTTATAGGTCAAATTATGCCAAGTCTGATCCGCAAATGAGAATTTGTACTGAATTTAATAAACTTTATTCTTACATTGACTTTTCTGTAAATGTCAATACTATTAAATGTAATTTAATTTCTTATTTAAATAATAATTATTGATTTGTATTTGTCTAGTCTGTAAGGATATTATATCTATAGACTTTATTAAATAAATAAATAAATAAACGTGAGCCCACGGTTCAAACCACAGGTCAGACATCTCCAACAAAAGGAAATATGAAAAATTTTTCTTCGGCAACAGACTCTCAGCTTTCTGGCAAAAACTTTGAAAGTAAAAACATTGCCATGGAAAGTTACTTAAAAAATCTATCATTTGAAGTCGATTTTAAACTGTAGGTCCTGCCACTTACATATGCATAAAACTAACACCCACAAAATAAGTGGAGTGAGAAGCTAAGTCGTAATCCCGACTGAATTAGTAACAGAAATAAAGGGTGTTATATTAACGCTCACAGCCAATTGTCGTGTGACCAACATACACTCGTATTTTTAAAAATTGTATGCCATTTAGGACACATAAATGAATTGAAAATTATAGACTCCATCAAATTAGTTAAAAGCTATGCTGCTGTATGGCAATAAGTCAAGTAATTTTTATATTTTAAATTAATTTCACGCTTTTATTTGCCAACCTTCTTCTTGCCACCAAAATAAATCTGCACGCAATTATTAGTTTTTTTTTATAAATTTTTGAGTAGAACTGTGGGGAATATTTTAAATCGTAAATTTTAATTCTCTAGCAAAAGTTATTAGCAAATGTAATAAAAATAAACGGAAAACGGGAAAATTATAAATATGCTCTCATTACGTATTTCCATTAACAAATATTACTTTTGCAACATGAACATGAACAAATTAAATTAAAAATGAAAAGCAAAAAAATTAAATGAAAACTGAAAAAAACAACACAATTTGTACAGCATCTTTTCATTTTCATATTCATTACGTTAATAATTTCTCTTTTTCTTGCCTTCTCTTTGCATTTTGTTGCATTAATTTAAAAAACCCTGACCTGTATGGCTGCTGCTGGTTGATTTTTTTTTTTCATATTTTTTCCTCACATAATTTTTCTACCAAAAATTATATTTTTGTGGTGCTTTTAACTTATTGTGTAGTATTTATAACGATTTATGGAGAAATATGTGCCAATTTGTATTGTAATGTAGCAAAAACATTTTCTTTTTTTCCATTTCCCAAAATTATTACAAATGGTCATGGGTGAAATAGCAATAAAAAGCTTTGAAAATTTTCGTTGGTAATGGAAATACAATAATTGTGATAAATTTTGCAATCGAATCAGTTTGACTACACGAAACGCTGCACCATGTTGTGTTTTAGATAATTACAGGACCATTGACTTTAAGTCGAATTTTATTTTACAAATATACATACACAATTGGTCATTACAACCCTTCAGTCATTATTACTGCCGAGGTTCTCACATCATTTACGTTGTGTGTGTTACTTTCATACATGAGTGTTCGGACCTATAGTTTAAACTCGACTGCGAACGATAGATTCTTACGAAAGATTCTAGTTACGATCTAGTTTCTCAAACCGTTTATGTTGTTTGTCTTAATTTCATACATAAGTATTGGGACCTACAGTTAAAATCGACTCCGAAAAACAGATTTTTGAAAAACTTTTCATGATAATTTTATTTTACTGTCAGAGTTTTTTTCCAGAAAACTGTTGTGAGTTGACAATGGCCATGTTGAAGTTATATCTGTCGAATAAGATGTCATTAATTCAGTCAGCGTAGTCTAGTATGTGGTGTAATGGCTCATCAGACGTGAGGCCTCGGTTTAAACCTCATGCCGCAGATATCTCAAACAAAACGAAATATAAAGAAAATATTCCTTCGGTGACTTTCTCTCTTAGCAGTTTTCTGACATAAGCTCTGACAGTAAAACAAAATCGTCCTAAAAAAGATTCTCAAAAATCTGTCAATCGGAGTCGACTTGAAACTATAGGTCCCGCCACTCTTGTATACAACATACGAGTAAGTGGTGTAAGTGGTTGTAATGACTAATTATGTATGTATGTATGTATGTATAGGCCGCTCAACAACTGAACTGCCTTCCTGGCGCAATGAAAAATGAAATTTTCCCTGAAAAACTCTCAGTTACTCAAACCGCCAGGGTGCAATATATATTTCTGGATTTCTCACTGAAATACCAAAGCATTCAATGATAGCTATTATATGGATTCCAGCACACAGGTAGAGCGTTGGTAATTGTATTACTGATTAATTGGATTTTACAGGGACTCAATTTTGTTTGCAGGGGGCAAAGACTCGCCGTTTTATTAAATTCTGCTGAACATGTATGGATAAAAAGAAAACTGATTGTTTTCTGACCCAATATCCGATTTGAAAGAACAGCGTTGCAACTTCGCAAGATTAATTGTATAGGGTGGGCCGTCTGTCGGTTTAAATTTGAACCATCGGTTATTTCGAATCTGGCAATACTTACATATGTTATTCTATTCTGTCACAAAATACAGATTCGCTAGATGGGCCAATGAGAACTGTACGATGATGTCGATTTTGCCTAAAAAAAATAATCTTTTCGGAAGAAGTTAATTTTCATCCTGATGGGTACGTTAATGCGAAAAATTGCCTTATTTGGGGCTCAGATTGATTGATTTGATTGTTCTTTCAGAAGCCAATGCACACACTAAGATTGACGGTTTCATGCGGCTTGTGGAGCGGAGGCTCATATTACATTGAAATAAATACGGCGCAACCATAACGATCATTGGAGACACCTATTGCACTATGATAATTTGTACGCGATCTTCATGGTATTGATGTGAAAGATGTTTGATTTCAACAGTATGATGCACAATCGATTTATTGCGTCAAACGTTTGATGACCTTTTAATTGGCCGAACTGGTGATGTCAATTGTCCGCCAATAAGCTGCGATTTGACACCGTTGAACAGTTTTCTGTGTGACGCCGTTAAAGAAAATTGTTACGCTGACAAACCAGAGACAATTGAATATTTGAAGGTCATGATGCCATTGCCGGGATACGACCTCATACACTCGTAAAAGTGCACGAAAATTTGTCCGATCGAATGAGGTACTGTGAGTTCAGCCGCTTCAGCCATATGAATGAAATAATCTTACATTTCTAACTGGAACAGTAGGATTTCACACAATAATAATAAATTTGGCAAAATTTCAAATCGTTTTGGTTTGATTGCATTTTTAAATTTAAACTTTTAAATGGCCCAACTTTTAGATTCGGATGGTTTCATATATAGAATGTATGAGCTGAGGGTTCGATATACATATATTGTGGCACCAGGGCCTAAATTCTGTAACCTTGATATGTTAATCAATCCTATTGTAGAGTGCATATTTAGAAGCACAGTTTATAATAGCTACGTGCTCGTACCCACATATCAATTTTACGCATGTTGCACTTTTTAATCAATGAATGCATTTTAGGATTTTCAATAAATTTCGAAAGAGAAAAACATTTTTATTTAATGAAAACCTTAATTTATGAATGTAATACGACGAACATAAATGCAATTAAATAAGTTTTCTAAGGCTCTAAAGATTGCTTGTGCTACATTAAAAAGAAGTTTTTGTGCAGAGAAATTAATAACAGCGTGTAATATTACTAATTACGACAACTTACTAGCTGGGCGAGTACGAAATATATTTTATTTGTTTGGTTTTTTTCTAAAGGCTTTTTAATATAATTTTTCCGCCATTAAAATATGGTCCACTTGTTCTGGACACAATTCGAACTGTTAAGTTTTAAGATCTGAATCTTGTTGTTGTGCCGTTCGTTATTTGTTTGTTTGAAAACAACTTCATAACAAAAAAAAAAGCACAAGAAACTAATTAAAAAACGATTAGTGTCATGACAATGAATTCAATTTTATGCCTTCAAAAAACAAAAAAAAAATACAACTGAACAGTACAATACAGCACAGCACATCACAGCATAGAATAGAAAAATAAAAGAAAAAAAATTATTGTTTTGCAATGGCAAACAAGATGTTCTCTCGTAATTTCATATCAACTAAGTTTGTTTCACTTGTTGTTTTTCTATTCTTCTGCTGTTTCTATGCCTTTTTATTGTCACCGGACTTTCATAGTGGCAACTATAAACAAAAATCATCAGATGAATGACAGTGGTCAACAACATTTAGAAAATATTTATCCAATATAAGAAGCCTCTCATGAAACTCATGAAACCCACACATACATACATCATTTTGTAATTACAACGCTTCAATCAGGATTACGACCTAGCTTCTCACGTCACTTATGTTGCGTGTGTTAATTTTATATGTACATGGCAATTTTATTTACTCTCAGAGTTTTTGCCAGAAATCTGCTGAGAGGAAGTTGCCGGAGAAATATTTTCATATTTTCGTTTTTGATGTCTGACCTGGGATTTGAACTCCGGCCTTTCGTCGAATAAACCAACACACAACCTACTAGACTACGGCGACTTCTTATCATCTTATTCAGGTCAGAAGAAATTGATAATCATTGGACTATAATTCTAGCCGTTGATAGTGTTAGTTAAAGTAGTTGTAAAAGAAATACGTACCGATGAAGCCGCCAGCCTTAAAACCACTCCAAGTAATGACTTTATGGAATGCATTTAAAGCTCTTATGCAGACTGGTATCATCCTAAAGTCGAATATTTTGCTAGTTCATGTCCAGAAATGGGCTGTAATGCTGAAGATGATTTTTTGATGCAAATTAGAGTCCAATGACAAATACTCCAGAGCCCATTCAGCGAACTCACGTTGTTGTCTGTGGTCGTAACCGATAATTTATCAAAACTGAGTGAATAAAGGACAACCAATTTGATAGTTGAAGTTTCAATAATGTGGCCACTATTAACAGTCATAGTTCGAAAGTCTCTGTTGAAATACCCTATATTAGTGAACATATGTGACGTTCGCACCGTCATGTATTTGTCGTGGCTACAGGTGACGTGCTCCATTCCATCAGTTTGACTTATTACTAGTTCTTTCAATAAACATAACCGTATGGAGTTAATTGGCTTATTAGACGTGAGGCTACGGTTCAAACCGCAGGTCGAACTTTTACAACACACCGAAATATGAAAAAATATTTCTTAGGCGTCTGATTTCTGCCAAAAACTCAGAGAATAAATCAAATTGCCATGAAAAGTTTATCTAAAACCTGTCGTTCGGAGTCGAATTCAAACTGTACGTTCAGCCACTCGTGTGTATAAATTAACACACAGAACATAAGTAGTGTAAGAGACTAGTTCGTAATCCTGACTGAAGGGTTGCAATGACCAATTATGTATGTATGAATGGAGTTAATGGTGGATATAACATTCCAAATGTTTTAAAAGTTCCTGTTTTTTTTTTACATTCCTAGAGAATTTTTTTTTGTTTAATTAGAAATTTCTTCATTTCGTTACACTGTGCATCATATTTTATAATTTCCGTTAAAGACACTTTTCATGTCTACATGCACATAAAAACACCTAAAATACTGGCCATAGAATGATAAGAAAAATCACCAAATGCTGTTGTTTTTTTGTTGTTATTGTTGTCGATTTTAGTTTTTCATTTCATTTTCTGTTTTTCCCAATGTTCCAGTAAAACTGTCAACATGAAAACTACAATGAATTTAAGAAAAAAAAAAAAAAAAAACGAAAATTGTTAAATAAAAACAAAAAGAAGTTGAGTACATAAATAGTAAACAAGTGTACGTATTCTAGGCTACGGACTCATATAACAAATACTTCTCAGGCTTCCCACTGTACCAATTGCTACGAGAATTTTATTTCAACAATAAAAAGCAAAATCATTGTATTTGATTCTCTTCTTTTTTCTTTGTTCTTCAAAAAGGAAGAAAAACAGAAAAGGAATCAGAATGACAATGCTCTACTGGTGTAATTTATCTGAACTTAGAACTCCCTGAGCACATACATACATACATGCATGCATACATACACAGTGCATACAAACATTGTTATTGCGTTCTAGTTGGTCGTGGTGCTTTTGTTGATCATCTTAATGATGGTAATTGGACTGGGTAGGACAGCGATAATGATGGTGATGATGAGGCTGGCTTGCTGGTAACACAATAGTTTAGAATGTAGGTGTGTTGGTGTGTGATGTTGCAACGCCTTTCCTTTTTAAATGCAATTCATAAAAACGTCGTCAATGTTTTAAGCTACTTTGCTAGCTTTGGGAGAGCATGAGATGCATTGGGGTGGCAATGTGATTGTAATTTCCAAAAAATGATATGGAATCTGGTCCATATTTAATGTTGCAACACAAAAAAAAAATAAGAAATAATACGAAAAGGAGTCTAAAATGTTTTGTTGATGTTTCATTGGTTGCTTTTTTAGGGTTCTTGGGGCTCTTGGGTTGTTAGTAATAGTGACGCTGAGCATATTGCTGGTGTTACAACTGTTACTGTTGGTTGATGCAGGTTTCCACAAACTCTACATTAATAAGGGATGTAAATGCGGCATATGAATGTATTTGAAACTTATTTCCATCTAACCGGAGTTTGATGTCAGTTTACTAAGGTTTGTTGGCACCCCAAGCACCTCGAGTTTATTTTCATGTATTTCCATATTGACGATGTTCACAGACGGATAACATCAGATGGGCCATCTATCGGCTTAAATTTGAAACATCGGGATATTTCGAATCTGGCAATACTTATGGCAATCTGTTCTATCACAAAATTCAGTATGTCATCTCCATTGAACATAATGCTGATCTATGCTTGAGCAACTGTGGGATTTATTCGAAATTTTATTAAAAAAAAAGGGATTTGGAAGGAAATTACACGAAAATATTGTACAAAGTTTAGTCGCAGAGAATGACCAACAGTGCCCGGTATTCTCTAGTTTATTGCTAAAATTTATGAAACTGGTTTCATTGTTGATGCTCGTACAGTGCGTACTTGCGCTTCATGGTATTGATGTGAATGATGTTGGGTGTCAACAGGATGGTGCTACTTGCAACACATCTCATGCCTGAATCGATTTATTTCGTCAAACGTATGATGGCCGTTTAATTAGCCGAAATGGTAATGTCAATTGGCCGCCAAGACGCTGTGATTAGACACCGTTGGACTATTTTCTGTAAGGGGCCGTTAAAGAAAAGTGTTATGTCCGCAAACCAGAGACAATTGAATATTTGAAGGCCAACATTCGTGATGCCATTGCCGAGATACAACCCGAGATACACACGAAAAAGTGCACAAAAATTGTCCCGATCGAATAAGGTACGTCAAGGCCAGTACCAGTACGAAACAACTGTACTTCACAACAAAAAAATAAATTTGGCAATATTTCAAACCGTTTTTGTTTCATTGCATTTTCAAATTTGAACTTTTAAATGGCCCACCCTTTATTACCATAAAGCGCAGAAGATTAGATCACCGTTGTAGTCTTCAAGCAGCTCATGCCATGAATTATAGACACTTTAAAGGTTCAAAGAATTTTTTCTTTTCTAAATGTTGACTTGCCTAGCCACGAAGTATTTTGAATATTGTTACGAAAGTGAAAGATCAAGACACTAGTATTTTGCTTTTTTTATAAAAAAAAGCTACAAAAATGAAACAATGCAGTAAACAAACCTGTTTACAAATTATTGTACTGCTTAATATAACAAGAAACACCAGCATATACAAATGGTAAACAAGTAAACAAAAATACATCAACAACACTACAAGAATAAATGTAAACAAAATACACAAACAACACCATAATAATAAAGAGATTTGGAGAAGGCGAAGTCATGAACATTCGTCTTCAAGAACATTGATCAGACTGTTTACTCTGCCATATAAAAGGGAAGGCAAAAGCAGGCGAGTGATGGAGTGAAATTCAGTCAGTCTTGTGTGAAGCGCGGTGCGTTTGAAGAGAGTAATCGTGGTTTTAAGATATCCGTTACAAAGATCTGTCGAATAATTGCCTAATAATTGCTATTATTTATGCAAAGGTTATAAGCAGAGGAATAACAAAGAAAAGCAAATGTTGTTGTTTACATCAAGTTGTGAACACTGGCAAACAGAATTGTACGAATAATAAAGAATTTTAATTAAAACTAAACACAAATTTATTTTTATTTTATTTGCAATCTATCAGCTCATATTTCAAAAGTTTTTAAAAGATAAAAACGTAACAACATAATCCACCTGTAGTGTCTCCTTCAAGTCGATTTTGTTCTACAATGCTTACAGTACGTATTTCATTCCCCTTTTTCTATTTTTCTCCCCTCATAATAGTTGCTAAACCATCATCAAATATTGTTTTTGGTATTCAAGTTTAGTTCGCTCTTGTTTTTCTGTGTTTCCCCCGATTCTTTTCGGTCGTATCTTTTTCTTGTAATGTCATACAATGAATTTGTCATTAATCTCAAATGAAAATGGCGCACAAGAACATGCTGACAACATGATGATGTTCGAGTTGCTGTTGCAAAAAACGAAAAAATTTTAAATCAAGAACAGCAAAAAAAGCAGAAAAATGAAAAGTAGCACCATGACAAGGAATATTTAAGGAGCTGGAGTTTTAATACCAAAGAAAAAAACTAGTGATAGAGATGTCATACCTACTTATGTACATACGAAGTAGCCGTTACTGGTGATGTTACTCAACTACTGCTACTGCTGCTGCTGCCGCTATGATGATGACAATAATGATTTCCGAAAGAAAATGAATGATTTTTTAATAACATTTTTACAAAAAATATTAGAATTTATTACAACCGAAAATAGTTGCTTCCTCTCCTTCCTTACATGAGATATATTGGCTCTGTTAAAAGTACATATTGGAAAATGAGTTTGAAGCTGTATGTTGGAAATTTGATTTATAAGAATGACTTTCAGTTTCGTATTAAAACGTCATTTAATCCTGTTTGACATTTTATTGGGAATGGTCATAACAATTTGAAATTGGCAGTGTTGTTAAATGGGGTTTTTGTTTTCATAATTTTGATGGTTTTGATTTTTTTAAATTACGGAAGAATAAATGAGAAATGTACAATTAAAATGGATGTGATTAGAAAAGTAACCAGGTGGCTGCATCACAAGTTACGTCAACGAAACTCAAGATCTGTGGAAAAAATTCCCGCTGTCCGTGAGCGAGTGCAGGAGAATCCGAAACAGTCAAATTTGTAATGATCACAAGCACTTTACCTTCCACGAAACACATATTGTTGAACTATGTGTCATAATTTGGTACTACATACATACATACATGACTGCTCATTACAACCCTTCAGAAATGATAACAACCTAGCTTCTCACAAAACCCATCTTGTGTATCTTAATTTTTATACATGAGTGGCGGGAGACCTACAATTTAAAGTCGACTCCGAACAACATATTTTTGAAAATCTTCTGATGACAATTTTGTTTACGCTCAGAGCTTTTGCCAGAAATCTGCTGAGAGTAAGTTGCCGAAAGGAATATATTTTCGTATTTCGTTTTGTTGGAGATGTCTGAGCTGGGGTTTGAACCATGGTCCCATGTCTAATAAGACAACACACTATGGAGACTTGGACCTACACTCGAATAAAATTCAACTGATCAAGAATCTGAAGGTAAATGACCAGGGACAACAATGTATGTTCGCTGAATAGTATCTGAAGCAATTGCAAACTCATACTTATTCAGCAATGAGACCCATATCTGCATGAATGAGTACGTGAAGAAA
This sequence comes from Sarcophaga caerulescens, assembly GCA_927399465.1. Taxonomy (NCBI): domain Eukaryota; kingdom Metazoa; phylum Arthropoda; class Insecta; order Diptera; family Sarcophagidae; genus Sarcophaga; species Sarcophaga caerulescens. The sequence goes on along the minus strand of OV656866.1, from coordinate 91,011,228 downwards.
CAAAATTTTAGAATTCTTCCTAAGAACCATCCAATGCATCCAGAAAAAGTCATTGTTTTGGCCATCACTATCAACGGCGAGCCCTATACATACACATACATAACCGGTCATACAACCCTTCAGTCAGGATTACAACCTAGCTTCTCACACCACCAATGTTGTGTATGTTAATTTTATACACGAGTTTCTGGTCCTGTATGCCAAAAACCACAGTGGTTCTCATTGCCAACCAAGCCCATGCCATCGGACAAATTAAGACTGATTTATACGGCAGAGTTATAGAAAATTGGACAATTAGGATGAGCTGTCGGACATTAGGATGTTGCATGGATATATTTCTTTATGAGACTCACTGCCGCTGCACAGGTGCTATTCATATAGTCTTGGACATTTAAACAATGTTACATTTCACATATAGTCACCGTAGTCTAGTAGGTAGTGTGTTGGCTTATTAGACATGAGACCTCGGTTCAAACCGTAGGTCATACATCTCTACCAAATTGAAATATGAAATAATTTTCTGGCAAAAACTCTGAGAGTAAATTAAATTGCCATGAAAATTTTCTAAAAAATCTGTCATTCGGAGTCGACTTTAACCCTAATCAAGTCAACATGTGCCTCTCAGACACATATTTCACTTTGTCATGTTGTAACTTCCTTAAATATAGGTTCTAGTTCTTACTGCTTCTTGAATTCCTACTTTCAATTGTTTTATTTAGAATTTACAAATTTCAAGTAATAAATTAATTTCTTTCTATTTTTTATTTTGTTTCAATCAAAAATGTTCTTAATCACGTCAAAATGTGTCTTTTAGGCACATATGACAACCCTAACTATTACTTCTATTGTTTGTGAACAGCAAAATAAAATTAAAGAACAAGGTATAATGAGTTACGAAGAGTTCTGGCACCCATTATTTGGTTGCAATATTTTCCGAGCCTGCATGCCAAAACACAGGTTTGTAACAATACTGCGCCATATTTGATTTGATGACCAATCTACACGGTCCCAACGCAAAGCAAAGGACAAGTTTGCTCCTATTCGCGATATTTGGGAACACATCAATAGGAACTTACTAAAGTCATATAAACCTGGTGCATACTTGACAATTGACGAGCAATTAGTGCCATTTAGAGAACGAGTGTCGTTTCGACAGTACATACCATCAAAGCCGGACAAATATGGTCTCAAAGTTTTTTGGATTTGTGATGCAGAAGCTCGGTATCCTCTTCATGGAATTCCTTATCTAGGACAAGAAAGTCCTGAAAAAAGTAAAAATTTCGGTGAGAGAATTGTTGAAGAACTGTGCAAACCATTTAAAAAACAAAATCGAAACATCACATTTGACAATTTTATTACTTCGTTTGACTTAGTAGAACGGTTGTTTTCGAAAAGTCTAACATGCGTTGGCACATTGCGAAAAAATAAAAGATGCATTCTGCCTGATTTTCTAGCAGCCAAAACAAAACCAACGGAAAGTTCCTTACATGGTTTCAGAAAAAATATGACACTTGTAAGTTATGTTCCAAAGAAAAATAAAGTAGTTTTGTTACTCTCATCACTACATTACGATACAAAGATAAATTCTGTCAACAAAAACAAGCCAGAAATTATTATTGATTATAATAAGACAAAAGGCGATGTAGATACGCTTGATCAAATGGCTCACAGCTTTTCCGTCAAACGTAAAACAAATCGTTGGCCACACGTGCACTTCTACAATCTAATCGATATTTCAGGTATTGCAGCCTTCTTTATTTGGACAAACAAGTTTCCAAATTGGAACGAAAGTCAAAAGCAACTACGACGAAAGATATTTCTGAAAGACTTAATTCAGGAACTTGTTGTTCCAAATATAAAACGCCGTAGTCTTCTAAAATTAAATAAAAATAATTTGTCCAATGTTCGTTCCATACTACACGAGGATGAATTCTCAAACCAGCCAAGGCAGACAAATGTGCGACGTAGATGCCCACCAAAGATATGCAGAATGTGTAAGCAGTCTTGCAGTATTTGCCACAAAAATACTTGCAACTAGCATTGTTCAAAAGTTCTAGTTTGCTTAAAATGCGAAAATAAATAAATAATATTTCATTTAGTAACTGAGAAGAAAAAATTTAATAAAATAAAAATAAGTTAACAAAATTAATATGTAAATTCTTTGTATGTGCCTCTAAGACACATTTTGACTGGATTTGTAAAAATTTTTCCTGACTTGATTAGGGTTAAACTGTAGGTCCCGCCACTCATCTATAAAATTAGCACACACACAACATAAGTAGTGTGAAAAGTTAGGTTGTAATCCTGACTGAAGGGTTGTAATGATTATAATTATATACGTACATATGTGTGGATGTATATTCCACATATAGTGACATTTGAATTTAAAGATAAAAAGCGCTTAAAGGAAGACCTGATAATTTATTTAGTCAAGTTTTTCTGGCTAAGACGGCGATTGATCTAATATAGCAAGTATTTTATTGATTGGTTTGCCGTCTTCGTTGTATTCTTTACGTACTGGCGGCAGTGCCCTATATTTTCATTTTGTTGTTATTGTTGTTTGTGAGAAGTCCTCATAGTCTAGTAGGTAGTTTGTTGACTTATTAGACGTGAGTTCACGGTTCCAAAACTCAATTCAGACGTCTATAACAAGGGGAAAAATTAAGAAAATATTTCTTAGGCGACTTCCTCTCAGCAGATTTGTGACAAAAACTTTTGAAAGTAAATAAAATTGTCATGAAAAGTTTCTCACAAATGTGTTTTTCGGAGTCGACTTTAAACTGTAGGTCCCGCCACTCATGTGTAAAATTAACATACACAAATAAGTGGTGTGCGAAGATAGGTTGTAATCCTGTTTGAAGGGTTGTAAAGAGCAATTATGTATGAGAATATGAGGAAATTATTAATAATTATAGCCCTATGGAGCATAAGAAATTTAAGGAATTTCTTTGAATGCCTTTGTAAATGTCTTAAATGACTAACATTTCCTTGTTGTTTTTATTTTAAGAATATTGCTTGAGATTCATTAAAAATTCAAATATTTTTCAATATTCTTGACGAACAAATTCATATGAGAAACTCGGGATAAATCTGAAGCCACTTCATCTGAATGTTTCTCCTATTTTAGAAATTTTTTAAAGTTCTTAAATTTGATTTCCCCCTTTTTTCTATTGAATTTTTTATTTCTTTTACTGTCTAAGTTTGCCATGTGCTACAAAAGTTATAAAAAAAAAAAATGTATTCTTCTGACAAAGACTGGAAAAATTGTGTCCTATTTTGACATTTTCTATGCTGTGAATTTGTCTAAATGTTTTGCCTTTCTTTATACACTTTGTTTGGTTAACAGAGCTACAACATTTAACCCCTATTTTTTTTTTGCGTAAAAGGACCTTTGGCCAATACCATAATTTTAGATAATGTGGCCCATATGTTTTTGTTTCCAAACGGCCGGCACTTACATGCTCATATCAACTGTTAAAGTGTTGGCATTAAGTTTTTTTAACCCTTTTCTCTCTTCTGTGTGTGTGTGTGTGTGTGAGTGTCTCCTTTGTTACCAAAATAAAGGCTCAATTGCAATACTTAACTCTTGTTTTTTCCTTGTTTTGTGTGTTCCTTTACAACCTTTTCACTTAAAGTATTAAATTTCTTATTTTAGGTTTCATTGTTACGTCTGTTTTCTTTCTTTTTTTTTTTTGTGTAAAAATGTTTCTCCCTGAGTTTCGTTTTTCTTTTGCTTTCACGATTATGTCTCATTTATTTTATGTTACGAGTGTATTTCAATATTATTTCTTTCGTTTCGTTTCCTTTTTTTATTCGCAATTTTCTTATTTTCATGTCACATATTGAACTCCTATAAATAGTTGGATTTTATGTTTCATTCCTGTGTATGTATGCATGTCTGGCAATGGCTTTTTTTCCCGTACTATTTTTCCAGTCATTGTTAAATTGTTCTGATTTTATTCTCCGGTTTTTTTTTCTCGTTTTGTGTAACTTTATCGTTATTTTTTCTTGTTTCCTTTACGTACATAGTAATGACATGTTGAAATGACATAAAATCAATGTTTATTGCCAAGACATTTGCAACATTTGTAAACTAGAAGGTGGTAATAATGAAGAAGAATGCTTTCTCTCTCTCTCTCTCTCTCTTTTTAGAGTCTACAGAAAATTATCCTTTTTTCTTAAGAATTTAAGAAAATTTGAGTTTTTACTGATTTTCGTGAAAATCTTAAGAACTTAAGACTCGAATAAGTAAAATAGTTCCTATACATTCCAGCACATTTATCGGCTTGAATAATTTGTATGGAATACTGCTTAAGCTATTTTGTTTGAATGTACATCACAATTATATTGTTACGAAAGTGAAAAATCTAGATACTGGTGTTTTGCTTTCACATCGCTTAACATTAAAATTATAAGCAAAAACCACAAAAACAAAACAATCCAATAAATAAACATGTTTATAAATTATCGTACTGCTTAATATAACAACAAACACCAACATAAAGAAAAATGGTAAACAGGTAAACAAAAATACACAAACAACACTACAAGAATAAATGTAAACAAAATACACAAACAACACTACAATAATAGAGATTTCGAGAAGGCGAAGTCATGAACATTCGCCTTCAAGAACATTTATCAAACTGTTTACTCTGCCATCTGCAATCGTGGTTTGAAGATCTCCGTTACAAAGATCTGTCGAATAATTGTCTCGTAATTGTTATTAATTATACAAAGGGTATAAACAGAGGAATAACAAAAAAAGCAATTGTTGTCGTTTACATAAAGTTGTGAAGTAGATTCTGCGTGATCTATATTGAGTAAGAAATTCCATTTTACCACAACTACTGTTCCTGTTATATATTTGAATATAACTGAAAACGAAAATACAACTGAAAATTTAAATTAAGAAGATTAATTCAGCATATTAATTACTTACTTACTTAATTCGACATTGCAATCCTGCAGTTAGGATTACGATCTAGCTTCTCATTGTGTTAATTTTTTACATATGAGTGGCGTGGAACCTACAGTTGCCGTTTTCCAAGATTCTGTTACCTTGGAGAACTTCAATAGGCTGTACTAGATAAACAGGCAAGTGGATCCTTCTTTGTTCTTTGAATCGAAAGTCCCGATAACTATCCTCAGCCTACTTCTCAATACTCAGATGCATAAGTTAATTGACTTTGCATTGTAATTACCCAACAAACCCGTTTGATTTGAGAAGAATGTTCACCGCTTTTCGTATTTCCTTTCGTCGAATAAGACACTGGCCTCATCAGCAGCGTGGAAACTACCCTTCTCGCAATCTGATCTGCCTGTTCATTGCCTCAAATTCCGAAATAACTTTGGATCCAACTTAACTTTCCAGATTCATTTTTCCATTCTAATCTTGATCATTGGATCAATGCGGTCTAAATTTCTGAGTCCTTTTTTTTGGATGTAGACCTAACTTTACCGATTCTATGCCACAGTATGTCATTGACCATGGGTTAATTCCTTTCTTAAAGTAGTAGAGAGCAAACAATTGATTAGTTTCATTCTTATTATTCCTTCTCGTTACAAAGAATTCTTAACACCATAGAGCTGACTGGTACTGTCTAGGAGGCAGTAAGGGGTACTGTCATTCATTCCATTGTCAAGACACTATGCTTCCTGATGAATCTCGTGTTTGACTTACCTTCCATGGCATTGATTCTTACTACCGTATTCAACACGGCCTGCAGAGCTGTTATAGGTTATACCTATACAAGCCTCTGTCGCTTATTCAACTCTACTTGGGGAGCACCATATTTGTATTGAGTTTGTAGCTTTGAATCTTTGTTGTTTTATAGATGTTAGGCTAGATTAGGTTAGCGTGTAGCTTACGTTCACAGGCAAATTCACTCGGTTGCCCATATGACCCATTGTGTTAACCAGTGAGTGGTTAGCCCTCTTATCATGATTTGTTAGTGGTGGGTTTGAACCATTTAGAGTTCCATATGAAAGCGGCCAGTTCGTCATCGGTCTTCGATATGTTACATCGAGTGTATTTAAAACATTGACGTGCACTGACAAGTAGTTTTTGAAATATTATATAAATTGTATACGCCTCCATGGTGTCGTCTCCATGTATATCGTCCAACACTAGTCGAATATATACGATCTTATTTTTAGTAAGGAATGTCGTTAGTTACAAAAACACAGGTTAGCCATGATATAATAAGTTCAGCATTCCCATGGTGGAAATTGTAAAGTAACAATGACTCCATTAAAATAAACGCCGATAGAATCTTTGATTGCTGCCGAGCTGCAAGTGAAGAAGAGAGAGAGCGAGAGCGGATAATTCTGTTAAATTTTCTATAATTGGTGATAGACTTTAAAGTGAGTTTTTGATGTGAATAGTTTCCATGTTTACTAACAAATATCTGTGATATTAAGTTCCAGGATTTCATTAAAGTAGCTTGCCGTTCACAGGCAAGTTCACTCGGTGACCCATATGGCTCATTGTGTCACCCAGTGTAAGGTTGGCCCCTTGTAATAATCCGTTAGTGATGGGTTTGAACTATCCTGTGCTCCGCATGAAAGCAGCCAGTTCCCTTGGTTGCCCGTTCGCTATCATGCCCAGATCTTTAAACGTTCTGTCACCTAAAAGTCGATGGCGTCTGTTCTGAAGTGCAGGGCACTCGCATAAAAGTTGTTGTACCGATTCCGTTTCCTCCGCATCATGTCAGCTTCTGGAGTAAACCTGGTGGAGCAGATGGAGCTTCTCGGCGAAACTAAGTGCCACCAGAAACGCATGCATTTCATGAGAATATTTGTAAAATTTCAACATTTTAAGAAATTAATTCACGTTTTTGCAATTAAAATGAATTGTTTATTTACTTATGATTTAATCTTTTTCAAGTGCAATATAAATAAATATTCTTTATCAGTTCTTAGTTTATTTAACAATTTATTTACCATTATTTAAAACTGATTTGTAGCAATTCATTGGTTTTATTTGTATTTCTATTAAACTGACTGACTTATCACGCTATTGCACGCACATAGTACTTCAACAATGAACAGCAAAAACTGTTGCATTTTATGCAACGACTGCAAGTCAAATAATGTATTATGGAAGACTGGAACGGGAACTCAAACAACAACAACAATAATAATAATGGCAGCCACAGCAAAGAAAACTAAAAGAGTTGATGTCTTCAATGCGGTAAACATTTTTTTTTTAATTTTCAATTTAAAGAACAACACGCGAAACGTGTTAATTTGCCATGTTGAAGTGTTAAAGGCAAAATTGTTGCCACTAAAAGCCCCATTAAATGAACAACCAAAACAAATATTGTCGAAATCGGGAAATGATTGGATATAAATACGACACAGCATGTGTGATAAGGGTATGGAAAATTTATGGATTTAAAAATAAAAATTTTAAAGAAATTGATATCGTACCTCCAGCAATAATTCGCAGAAACAAAAATGTTTTTATTTATCAGTTTAAAATGTGCCAATGCAAAGACTGTAGATAAGGACGTGTTTACCATGGACAATTTTAGTAAAGCCTCAGTAGCCATGGCTTTGTAGTTTATTGTTTTATGATAGAAAAGGCAGTTAAAACAGATGAGATCTTCTGTGGCCAAGCCACGAAAAATGTAAGGCTTCTAAAAGATTTCGGCGAGACAAGAAATAAAATTTTCGCATACACCCGTTTACACATATCGAAATAGGTGCCACCTATCAATGCACAAAAACAAAATTGTTTGGGAGTAAGATATCGATTCAGACCACAAACGAATCACTGTCTATATACGCGCCCTATTAATTGCATCGAGAAATGTACGAACTGTCACGCTGCATATTTGAAACTTCCTGAAGATGCGGAAAGGCCCCCCACTAGTTACATCCAAAGCTACTTCAGTGAAAAACGCTATACACTTTCAACTTTGTAGAGCATTGTAAAACGCAAGAACTTATTGGAAGAAAAAAGCTATTTCCTAAGCAAAAAAGGAACATTAAAAAGCACGGATATGAAAAATTCAAAATCAAGTAGGAAATTTGATATCCAAAAGTGTCAGCCTGGTAAGGAGTTGTGAAAATTACTTGTGCAAAGCATTGGTATGGTATTGGCGGCAGAGATATGTACATAAGAATCGTTCAAAAGAACTCAACCGTTCATGAATATTGAGCCGTGAGTTGGATCTACATCCATACAAAATTTAACTGAGCCAGGAGCTGAAAGTAAGTGACTGCAGAAAAAGACGTGTGTTAACTGCATGCGCTTTGAAGCAGTGCCATTTATTTTCATTAAAATGGCATCTTTAGCTATGATGTTCATTTATGTATGAATAAATATGTGCACAAAAAATTTTTTTAATGCTACCAATCCACATCAGATCAAAGAGCGTTTAGTAGTACTTCTCGAAAAAATCACAACTTCGTATGGATTTTGAGATACATATAACCACTATAGCCAGACCATCACTTAAACGGAAGAATTCTAGATCGATCATAGGCCAAATTCTTTTGGTCTGAATTGGATGATCTGGACACCAACGCAATGTGGTTTCAAAAATGTGCCATGCTACGTGCCATAAAACCCACGCCACATTGGATATTTTGCACGATCGATTTGATTTCCTCGGATTTCTGGCAAAAAACCGGAGAGTAAATAAAAAATTGCCAATCAAATCTGTTGTTCGACTTTAAGGTCCTGCTACTCATGTATATAATCAATACACACAAGGTAAGTGGTGTGAAAAGCTATGTCATAATCCTAACAGAAGGGTTGTAATGACCAATTATGTATGCATGTATGTATGTAATTCAATTAAAATTATTAGAATTGATAAACAGGAACAGGAATTTTTGAAAAAATTTTGTAACAAAATTTTTGCAACGTCAGTACTTCAGATAAGTGATAAGTATGAAATAGCAACCTCTTTATGCCTCTCACATCAAAAATAAATTGAAGTATTTCTTTCCAACATCTCTGGTTTCCCTAAATAATACATTTTGAATACCAAGGTATTCTGTTGTAATTTAATATTCAAAGGAAGTCGACTGTTTTGTTTGGTTTTGTGTTGTTTAGCTTATTAGACTAATAATGATTGGCTACGAAATCTGCATCACAATCAATATTGTTTTGTGTAATTTTATTCCAAAGTATTATTATTAACAACATTACGTATGATTTCCAATGATTTTATTTGTTCGTTTTAAAATAAATATGAAACAAAACAATATAAATAATGTGCTGGAGAGCAAGAAAAAAACATTTTATTCTAGAAAAACAAGATGAAATTAAAATTGATAGAATCTCACATGACGTTAGCTGCAGATGGATTGTTAATGTTTAACAACAACTACGAATTATATTTTCCCTCCAATTCGTTCATTATATTACAAATAAACGTATGAACGAATGACCAGCCAGCTGGTCAACATATAAGACACATCAGCAGTTCAGGAAGGAGATGAATGTTTATTTTAAATACGATGTATTTCGAACATCCAACATGGTATTGGAATATCTAACAATGCCAGCATGCGTGTGTGTGTGTGTGTGTGTGAGACAGAGTGTGTATGTGGGTGAGTTAGGTTAGTTATACATACATATATTATGTATGTGTATTGGAATGATATGTTAGTCAAGTAATAAATCTGCACTAAATAAATCCCATTTGTATTCACAGTTAATTAACATAAGAGTTATATGACCGTACAAATAAAATACATGTACAACTACTTACATATACAACCACGGACACACGGACACTCTCACACACACATACACATGTACCATACAATATCCAGGAATATTTACTACACATATATACATACATGTTTAAATAACATGAGAATGTTTGCTAGATCTTTACTCATTTGTTATTGTGTCGTATCTTGAAGATATCAAGAGTAGCATACAATGTAAAGTTATACAGAAACACATACACACACTACATGTATGTAACAGTATACAGTGGTGCCGAAAACAGTAAGAATATTGTAAGAATATTGTATGAAAGTTTAATTGAAGCTTGTCTCTCCATGAATGTAGCAAATTAATCAAGTTTCTTGTGAAGATACCGTAGCGCAGTATAATGTCTTATTCGGCAAGAGCCAGAGGCTCCAGTTACATATTTCTTTCAGGAACTTTCTGTCAGCAGACTCTCTCTTTTAGCAATAGAGTAAATAAACATGTAGGTTCCGCCACTCATGGATAGGCTAGGTTGTAATTATAATTGAAGAACTGTAATGATCACGCTGTAATGAAACCACGGTTCAAGCCCCTAGTAATACATCTAGATCAAAACCAAATATGAAAAAATAATTCTTCGTTAAATTCCTCTCAGTAAATGTCTGGCAAAAAGTCCATATCTTCTCACATGGAGTGTATTAACGTAATGGTCTCGCAGGTTTCCGTTACTACTGGCAGTATTTCGTCTCTGTGAATTTCCACATCACGTTCTAGGTAATTTAGTATAAAAGCATTTCGTCTGTGCTGTTACCAACCCTCGAGGTCTGAAGGATCACAGATTTGAGTTCTCCAAATCTCGTGATGCAGCATTTTTAATGTGTTGTCATCAATTGATAAATGGAAACGTCGTGGTGATATGAAGCAATGTAGGACGCGACCAACTCCTGTAACTAAAACTGGGTGAAGTTAAGTTAGTTGAACTCCCTGTTACAGACTCTTAAGTCGGGATTACAACCTAGCTTCTCAAACCACACAGCCCATGATTTAAACTTTAGTTCAGACACCTCAAACAAAACAAAATATGTGAAATATTTCTTCGATGTATTTCTGTCAGCAGTCTTCTGGAAAAAAAACTCTAGGTTTCTCAGAAATCTTGTCGTTCGGGCTAGATTTTAGTTTGCAGGTCCCGCAACTTACTTACTCATTTGTTAGAAGACTGCAGAGAAGAAATCGTCGAAAGGAATATTTTTTCATATCCCGTTTTGTTCGAGGTAACTAAGGCAGGGGTCTCATCAAATAATCAAATCAAATAATCGAACACACTACGGCGACTTCACAGTTTATAGTTTCTGTTAATTCATCTTATTATTATTGTCATGTAGAAATGTCATCGCACTGTAACCTTACGATCTCTTGTGCTCCTTTTGATCTATACAGAGTATTCCTCTTTCAAAAATATTGTCCTACAAACTACAGGATCCTCCACGGTGCCATCAAGAATAATTTCCTGCCCAGCAACTTATATTTCATTTCCTTCTGGAATATATTATTGTCTCTTAGGACGGTTATTAGCCTCAAATTATTACTGAATAGTCTGATGAATGATCAAATCTTTAACAAAAGTTGAAATCTCCACAATCACAATTGATTTGAGAAGAATTCACGCCTCTCTCTATGTTCCATTTTGCTGGGTCCCTATTTCCCTGATCTTGCTAATTCAGCTTCCCCAAGCAGTCCCATATTATTTTCGAGTTAACCCCACAAGAGACCTTTAGCCACTGTATCGTCTATACACCTTTGGCAGCAAATGTCCTCCTAATTTTAAGGTCATACACAACCAATGAAAATTAATGAAAAAAGAAACCCATTCTGTGGGCAACCTCTGGTTATGCTGGGCCATATTATTTCGTTCCTGAGTTTGATGCAGCAAATCGCGTGACCCATGGCCCTCCTATTAATCCGTCTTATTATGTGTGAAATTATTTTATTGGACTGAAATTGGACAAAAACTTACGGACTTTATCCACCAGCTGGTATAACTCCAGAATTTCCATTGGAACAGTATGTTTGGGTATAATTTCTCCTACAAAGTTAACCACTTTGAAAGTTATGATCTTATATCCACTACACCTCTTTACGCAGCTCATTATAAAAATGTGGAACATGCGTCTCTTGGCTGTATTTTTCAAGGAAATTTCAATCATTATGACCAAATACTTGATAGACGCTAAAAAATTTTGTAAAGTGACAAGAGTATTTCAAATAATTATTGGTGACTGAGTCCAGAGAGGAGAATAATTCTTAATGATCTAAATATAATTCTAATCTAATTTTACTATACTTACGTCTGAAGGCATGAATGCAGCCCGTTATCATATTCGTTGAAACTGTCTCGATATTAAGAATCTCGTGAATGTGTTCCTGTGTAGCAATTTCAATTATAATGAACGTGAGCACTCGTGTCAAGCTAGTGATGGATACCGGACACTGGACAAATTATTGATAATTGGTAGTTTTTCTAAACTTTTCAGTTCCGATTTAAACCGTTACTCTTAGTCTAACCTTAGTTTACCCTCTTCCAGGGCAATTAGTCTGCCCTCTTTCACGGTAGTAAGTCTGCCCTCTTTCAGGGTAGTTAGTCTGCCCCCTTTCAGAGTAGTTAGTCTGCCCTCTTTCAGGGCAGTTAGTTTGACCTCTTTCATTGTAGATAGTCTGCCCTCTTTGCTTTCGATCTTAATGTCAAGTATTCATAGTTTAAAAAACTATCTTTGAAATAAGGATAGATAAAAAGGACACTATTCGATTTAAACATCGATTTTTAATTATCGAAACAGCATTCATTTAACTTTCTAATACAAAAACCCCATTTATGTTGCTTGCCACTGTTGCAATTCCCACTTATAGACAGAAAATCATGGATGCATACGAATATTGGGTTGATAGCAGAGCCAACATTAAAATGAACTAAAATTTATTATATGTTTGTCTTATCAAATGAAGCTCGGCTAACAAAATGATGTAGTAGCACTGGCAGTGGCAGGAAGAAAAAAACTTAAAATAACAACAACAACAAGATCAATAGCAGCATTAAAGATTTTCCATTCCATACAATGAACACATTCTGATGGTGGGAAGAGTTTTTCTGATTAAATTCTTAAAAATAAAATTCTTTCAACGTTACAGGAAACAGGATCGAAAGAAAATTAAAATGATTTAAAATTTTTGTTGTTTTAAGTACTTTACATACTTAATTCATTTTAGTTTGCAAAGCCTTTGTCAGCATTAATTTGCTTTAAAGATTAATTTAAAATGTTTAGGTTTTGGTATCTAATTTGCAGAAGCTTAAATGGATGGGTTTTGTGTGGAAATCTTGAGCCAAGCGACAAGAAGAATGCGAATTTATCATGTCTTGACGTATGTCTGTACCTATCATTAGTTTTGAGACGCTTGTACTGGTCTGGACTGGTATACCAAAGTATTATACGAGAATATTCGTCATGATCGTTCAAGCATAGTAAATCAAAATTCATCGACAATTTTGGTGATAATTTCTATTCTTTTTTAGGGCTTAATTTCTCACACCACCCATGCTCTCATGTCAATTTCATTTACTCTCTGAGCTTTTGTCTGAAGACTCCTGAAGCTAGCCAAATACTCTACCTGCCAGACTACGGCGTAAAGTATGTAACAGCTTGTCTGCTAAATTTCTGAAAATTGAACAACACATTAGCCAGACTCATGTGTTGTTGATAATGATTTCAAGCCCATAAACTCTTAAAAAAAAGACAAAAATTCTTTGAATTCTTTTGAAAAGTATTTTTAAAAATATTTTTGCTAAACGATATCTCTTTACTCTTGCTACAATAGTAATACTTATCGAGTAGCTTATGATAAATATTTGTTCATTTAAATATTTTTCCTTTGTTCTCTCAGTGTTCATAGAGCATAATGAACAGGCATGGAATAGTGTAACCTGCACAATATAATCCTTTAAATTGGTTTTAAAGGAAAGAAAAAAATCCTGTTCCGTAAAACCAATAAATTCTTTTAATTCCTTTTAACCATCTTACCTTTGTCTTTCAGACTCTTAGACAACACACTTTTATATTGTTGTTGGCCTTTGGTAATATGCTAGACTGCTGCAGTAACACACGTGGCCTCTTGTTATAAATATTCTCTTGTATTATTCATTCGTTCATGTTCATTCCTGTTATGTCCTGTGTGGCTGTGTGTGTGTGTACCGTTCTGTAGTTGTTGCTTTTGCTTGTCGGTTTCTGGCAAGAAGAGCCAGCCGTAAGCTTTGTCAAGTGGTTTCTATTACTTAGTGTGTTACCAGCTTCCTAAACCAGGCAAAAAATACATTTACAACTACAACTACCACAACAAGCAGCAGCTGTTAAAGTAACTGTGTTGAAAAATGAAGTTTTCTTTTTAATTTTTCATACATCTTCTCTTCTATTTCTTTGCCTTTATCTCTGTCTCTCACTCTCAATGTCGCAAAAACCTCGTGGCAAATCTAAACTTAAAATTTCGTAAATGAACAGAATTCAAGTCTACTGTAGACTTATTTGTTGTTATTCTAGAATATTTAAAATTCTTGTCTTTTGTTTTGCATCATGTATGTTTGTCTATAGAATAGAGTTTATATTTCTCACTTTTTAGTTCGAAATACACCCACACTAACCAGTCTGTAATACCTTTAAAACCACAACCTCTATTTAATTTGTGTATGTTAAACATTTAGTCGAGAGTGTTAGATTTTATTATGAATTCGTTTTCTTTGTGTTTTTGTTTTAGTTTTTGTCCAAAAAAATATCCATTAAAGTAATAATGAATTTTTGGTAAAATACAAATAAAGTTTAATCATATAATTGAGGTAAAGGAAATAAAAAAGATATATTGGGTTGTATAAAAAATTTCTGCCGTTATTTGATAGTTTTTTTGCAAGCATTTGAACATACATTCACAATGATTATCATGGAAGAGTCAGTCAGCCTTATCCCTACACTACACTAATCAATAGTTACTTACTTATATAATTGATTATAGCAAACATTTAGTAAGGACAACAACCTAGCTTCTCACAACACTTATGGTGTGTGTGTTAATTTCATACATTTGAACCGGGACCAACTGTTTAATGTTGACTGCGAACGAACAGATTTGAAAAATCTGCCACTATTTCTCTTAACCTTTATATCTAATCCTTTAGATTTTCTTCAAAATCAGTGCAATAAAATTATTATGAAATTTTCCTTTAAATGTACCTATTTTTGGATATAAATTTCTGAATTTTCCGTATGTTTATTACAAATCTGTTTCCATAGAATTCTCAAGTCATAAAAGTATTCAAAAACCAATTATTCGCTGAAAATTTTCTCAAAAAAAAAAAATTATTTCTCCCTGTTTTATTACTTACAATCTGATAAATCCTTGCTTTATTATTACTCCTACGATTTTCAAAATTAAAAAACGGCAAAAAATTTGTTTACGACATGAGTTTTTTTGCAATACCCAGGGTACAATACAATTAAAAGACAAATAACTTGACTACCTAAAATTGGAAATTCGCTCATTATTACAATGTAATTTAGGTTCACAATTATTTTTCGTGTTTTCTCAAGATTAAACCTTAAAGACGGGTCCACACATGTAAAGACTTAAGTGATACTTTTAATTAATTTCTCTTTAATATGAGGTAACAGGTACGGCCTAATCACATAATTTTCTGCCTATAAATAGACGCCACTCCAATGATCGATCATCAAATGTGTTTATCATTCCAAAGTGTGTGTTACTTGTGAAAGAATTTAAAGACGAAACAATTTGAAGAACTGAACTATTTTGAGAGAATTTCTTTTTGAATATTTGATTATATAAGCAGGTTGTCTGAAGGTTATACGCGAGTAAGATATTGCCTCCTGCCACCTGCTTGATATACATTTATTCTAATCAACTAATTTATTAAACAAATAATTTTATTCCTTCTTTAAAATAAAAGTGAAAAACATAATCAAAAATTCTTTATTGTAAGACAAGTTGAGAGTATGCAATTAATTCGTAAGTATTGCGTACTCAATTTGTTTTTCAATAACAAATTTTTCTAATCAACATACTTGAGTAACTCTTTTGTGTCAGAAAAGAGAAAAAGAAATTAATAAATTATTGTGTTTCTGAAATTAAGGATCGAACATATTAAGAAAGTGAGAGTGAATGAATGACAAATTAAAAAAAAGAATAATAATTGACCTCCTAATTACACAATTATAAGGGCAAAGTTTACAGTGAGCGTCAAAAGAATGTGTACATTAAAGAAAAAATATACATTAATAAATTAACGTTATTTTTATTTTTAAATTTTTTCATTGCCATTTTTTAAACTGAAACACAAAAAATTTTGAAATATATGTACTAAAAATTTTTCGGGCACTCTTCTTAACTTGTAAAAGTAGAGTTTGGTGATTGAGTACAATGGGTCAAATCGACCTCCGCGTACTGTACTTGTCTCAATTTACAAGTACACGTCCTCTAACCTAAGTGGTAAAAGTGGAGATTGGTGATTGTTAGAATTTTATCCATAGTGTACAGTTTCTTTTGAATTTCCTTACATAGGATATGTTCCCAACAATTAATAAACTCCACAAAATGGAGACCGCATCAAAAATAAAATTCTTTATCGTAAGACAGTTTGAGAGATTGCAATTGACTGCGAAATATTGCGCTTTCAAATTGTCTTTCAATAACAAATTTTTCAAATCATCATACTAGAGTAAATTTATTGTGTCAGAACTAGAGATAAATTAAAAATTTTCTGTAAATTCTCGCTTGAAAGGAATAAATTGTATTAAGTACAGGCTCACCGTGTTCATATGACATTATTTTAGCAAAGTATTTACAGGTAGAATATTTGCACATATTTCTGCCTATAAATCGATGTCAATATGGTCGATAATCAAACGCGCTTATCATTCCGAAGTATCTCCTACTTGTGAAAGAATTAAAATAGAATTAAAATCGAGTATATTTTGCTGAATATTTATATTTTGTAGTAATCAAGCAGGCAATGTATGAGAAAGATGAAATTTATCTGTTTTTCGAAACATATTGCCTCTTGACAACTACTTAATATAAATTTATATTTTCATCAAATCTTTAAATAAAAGTGAAAAATTAGAGGAAAACAACAAAAAATTTAATTCTTAAGAAAAATTAATTTTATTAGGCAGTAAATTTGAAGATGTTTAATTAAGAGAAATGAATAAATTATTGTGTTTCTGAAATTAAGGATCGAACATATTAAAAAAGTGAGAGTGAATGAATGAAAAATTAAAAAAAAGAAATAATAATTGACCTTCTAATTACACAATTATAAGGGCAAAGTTTACAGTGAGCGTCAAAAGAATGTGTACATTAAAGAAAAAATATACATTAATAAATTAACGTTATTTTTATTTTTAAATTTTATCATTGCCATTTTTTTAAACTGAAACACAAAAAATTTTGAAATATATGTACTAAAAATTTTTCGGGCACTCTTCTTAACTTGTAAAAGTGGAGTTTGGTGATTGAGTACAATGGGTCAATTCGACCTCCGGATACTGTACTTGTCTCAATTTACAATTACACGTCCCCTAACCTAAGTGGTAAAAGTGGAGTTTGGTGATTGTTAGAATTTTATCCATAGTGTACAGTTTCTTTTGAATTTCCTTACATAGGATATGCTCCCAACAATTAATAAACTCCACAAAATGGAGACCGCATCAAAAATAAAATTTTTTATCGTAAGACAGTTTGAGAGATTGCAATTGACTGCGAAATATTGCGCTTTCAAATTGTCTTTCAATAACAAATTTTTCAAATCATCATACTGGAGTAAATTTATTGTGTCAGAACGAGAGATAAATTAAAAATTTTCTGCAAAATCTCGCTTGAAAGGTATTAACTGTATTAAGCATAGGCTCCCCGTGTTCATATGACATTATTTTAACAAAGTGTTTACAGGTAGAATATTTGCACATATTTCTGCCTATAAATTGATGTCAATATGGTCGATCATCAAACGCGCTTATCATTCCAAAGTGTCTCCTATTTGTGAAAGAATTAAAATAGAATTAAAATCGAGTATATTTTGCTGAATATTTATATTTTGTAGTAGTCAAGCAGGCAATGTATGAGAAAGATGAAATTTATCTGTTTTTTGAAACATATTGCCTCTTGACAACTACTTAATATAAATTTATATTTTCATCAATTCTTTAAATAAAAGTGAAAAATTAGAGGAAAACAACAAACAAATTTAATTCTTAAGAAAAATGCATTTTATTAGGCAGTAAATTTGAAGATGTTTAATTAAATTGTAAAACGTCTTCAATTTGCCACTTAATAATTAATTTTTCTAATCATCATACCTCAAAAATTAACAATTAAAAAACTTTACCAAATGGATAGCGAATCAAAAAAAAATATATTTATTGTTTGACAAATTGGAAATTTGCAATTAATTGTTAAATATGGCATTTTCAAATTGTCTTTCAATAATTTGTTTTTCATCTCATCATACATAGTTGGTAAATATTTGGTGTTGTAATGAAAGAGGAATGAATAAATTATTGTTTTTTAAAAAATAAGTGATAAAATAGTTTAAGAAAGTGTGAGTGAATAATTAAAAATATATACAGTGAGCGTTCACTATGTATAAAATTCTAACAATCATCAAACTCAACTTTTACCACTTAAGGAGAGCCCGAAAAAATTTGAGACTACATATTTCCAAATTTTTTTGTAAATTTTTTCTTTTTTGTTTCATTTTTAAAAACTGGCAATGAAACAATTTTAAAATAAAAATATTGGTAATTTATTAACATATATTTTTTAATGTATAGTTTATTTTTCCTTAAGTGGTAAAAGTTGATTGTTAGAATTTTATCCTTAGTATACAGTTTCTTTTGACGTTCACTGTACATACCTATGTGTCATTTTTATAAACTCCTAATTAATAGTAGGTAGCAGGTATAGGCATTATTGCATATTTTTTGCCTATAAATTGCTGTCACAGACATAATCGATCATAAAGCGAAATAATTATTCCAAAATGTTTGTTGCCTGCGTATTTCAAGTGTACTCTACTGAATATTTTATTATATTATTTTTTTTATTATTTATTTTTGAAACATATTGCCTCTTGCCAGCTACCTAATATAAATTCAAATTCCAAACAACTAATTAATTATCAAAAAATCCCTTTCCTCTTCAAATAAAAGTGAAAATTTAAAAAAAAATAGTTTGATTACAAGAAAAAATGTTAATTCTTAAGAAAAAATATATTTTATTAGGCAGCAAATTTGAATGCGTTTAATTAAATTGTAAAACGTTTTCAATTTGCCGCTTTGTAATTAATTTTTCAAATCATCATAAATATGTAATTGAGAAATATTTGGTGTTTATAATGAAAGAGAAATTAAGAAATTATTACTTTTTTGGAATAAAAAGTAATAATAATTACACATTTAGAAGGGCATTTTTGTTAAGCACTTGTATTTAAAAATGCATTTCATATGAATCATAACCATCGAATTGTAGTTTAATTTACATTTTTATCCACTGAAAACGCTAAGCCATGATTTCATGTCATTTTGAGGAACCTTTGAACTGCAAACCGCAAAGCAATTTTTAGGTGGAAATTTTACTTTCATTATATGAACATATCATACAAGATTTTTTGGAAATTGATATATGGAGTCTTCAGCTGATAACAGCCTACTTGTTGGAACTACATCCGTTAAAAAAGTTGCCATTTATTCAGTTTATTTCGCCTAATCATCACGGATGTGAAAGTATAAAGATAAAGTATTCAACAACACGTACAAATAATAAAAATGTTTTATCAAAATGAGAGTTTTGTTCGGGCAAAGAACCACGCCTCTCGCCCATTTATTAAAATTATTTTCAGCGATAATGCCAATGGTCGATGAACCAACAAAATAGAGGAATCCATATGAGAATATCGAAAATGTTGATATTTGATGAGGATTTTCATGCGGCAACGTTCACATTCCTCTCAGCAGAACGTTGGCCAGGCCATTGCTGTCAACGGCGGCAAAAGTTTTATGATTATTAATTTCGTTTGGCCTGAATTGAACTAGACAAGAATGATTTGTGGACGGCGACACGTGCTACGAAACTGATGCCACATTAGATATCATGCACGAGCAATTTGAGAGCATGATCATCTCACGTTGAGGTGCTGTGAACTGAGTACCGAAAGCGTGCAATTTAGCCATGTTAGATTTTTTCTTGTGGGTCTTAGTTGTGTGCTAGTTAGTCACAGGCAACAGGGCACCTCAAAACCAATATAACCCATGCCATCGATCAAATTTAACCTGGTTAATGCGCCAGAATAATGTAAAATTTGACACTCCACGGCGAAAAGCCGTGCGAACATTTGAACGATATTATATTTCACACAAAATGTCATCAATATGTCTTTCAAGCGAATAAAAGTATTTGGTCATCATTAGTAATGGCTTTTGAAAAACATATAAGCACCGCGACAAAACAAAAACTGATATTTGAGATCCAAAACGAATCTAATCATTTGCAGATACGAATTTTGTGAAGCAAATCGCATTGCATTGAAAACATGCTGCATCAATTGAAACAAATGATAGTAAGCCTGACAAGATCCAGGTTAAGAAGAGGTTATTGGAAGAATAATATCGAACGGACTAGAAAAAACTGTTACACGGACAAAGACAAACTAAACAAGCAGTGTTGACGCCTGAGTCTGTAACCGAGAGCTGTTTAAAAAGTGTTATTGAATGTCGAAGTATTAAGTCACCGTAGTGTAGTAGGTAGTGTGTCGGCTTATTAGATGTAAGGCCACGGTTCAAACCCCAGCTCAGACATCTCCAACAAAACGAAAATATGTAAAAAAAAAATATTTCTTCGGCAACTACCTCTCAGCAGAATTCCAGTAAAACTCTGAGAGTAAATAAATTTACCATGAAAACTTTCTTAAAAATCTGTCGATCGGAGGCGACTTTAAACTGTAGCTGCCGCCACTCATGTATAAAATTAATGCACACAACATTAGGTTGTAATCCAGACTGAAGGCTTGTATGTGTGTTGAAATAAAGCATCTTTAATTGCAATCTTCGAATACAAGGAAAGTAAACCTTTTACCAAACAATAATGAATACAATAGTCAGTTCCTTGGGATCATGTTTTGAACTCCAATAGAAAATCTATCGTATATACACGAATGCCCGCATTTTTCTTTTTTAAAAACAAATTTTATTAAAAATTGATTGCTAAGTTCCTTCTGTATAAATGTCTAAATATTTATTTAATCTCTTGCTTACTTATGATGTTCATTAATCTTCGATTTTAGTGGCCTACAGTTAATGACAACTCATTTAATTGAATTTCGAATTCTTTTATTAATGACTTGTTGTTTATTTTGATGAATTTGTTAATGAACACAAATCGTTTTATCAAATACACACACACACAAGGACATTCCTCAATACAAACAATTAATTTCCAACAATACCACTACCACAATGGTTGTGAAAGTCAAAAGACAACAAAAGCAGAAAAAAAAAATTAAGGACAACAAGCGGATAAAAGATGAACAGGGAACAAAAAAATAAGAAGAGAAACATAATAAAAATGCTCAACATAATAATGACAGCAACAACAAGTATTACAATTTAATGATAACAAAAGATAGAAAAAAAGAAAACAACAAAAATAACAATAGTACGACAATAATAACAGCCAATAACAACAAAAACAACTTCCAACGAAATGGCAAACACAAGAATACTGTCAACAAATCAATTGATAACGAAAAATACAATAAACAGGACAACAATAGAGAAAGAAGGAAGTGTAAAACAGTTTGAAAAGAGAGATAGAGATAGAGAGACTGAGGCAAAGATAGAGAGCATGAGTAAAAGTGAAAACAATAGGAAAAGTTTGCTAGTGAAGTGAAAGTGACAATGAAAATCTCTCGGCTAATTAAATGTCGATTTATGTCATGATAACAATAATTATTTGAACACAACACAGATTTAATAGAGTACAACTTCTCCTACTCACTCCTTTTCTCTTTTCGTTTAAAGAAAGAAGACGAAACTTTAGTGGAATATATACAGGTGGTCACTTCTACCATTACATAGTAACACAATATACCACACATATACCCAAGCACTTTATTTACGCAGGCGTTCTTAAACTGCCTAAACAGACAAGTCACAAGCAACCCAATAATATCTGTGGAGTGTATATGAAATAAATAAACGGAAATGATAAAAAAATGAAAATTTTTTAACTGTCAAAAAAAAAAAAATAAATATTATCTATCTAAAGTACAAATACATACGTATACTACAAATATATAAACAGGGTAGGCCATTTATCGTTTTAAATTTGAACCATCGAATTATTTCGAATCTGATAATATTTATGTCATTCTACTCTGCCACAAAATTCATTAAATTGTCTCCACTGAACGTAATCAATCGATTTACGTTATAGCAACGTTGGGATTAATTGGAAATTTATTTCCAAAACAAAAACAATTGGTCGGGCGCTGCATGAAAATGTCGTACAAAAATTGCTCGCAGAAAAGGACCAACAGTGCCCGGTATACGCAAGTTTATTGCTAAAGTTCGTGAAACTGATGTCATTGTTGATGCGTCAAGACGTGAGCTTGCTCGTATAGTGCGTACACCCGAAAATATCGAAGCTGTGGCTGAGAGTGTGTATGCGAATCAATCAACATCAACTCATCATCGTTTTCAAGAATTGAACATTTCACGCACCAGTTTCATTTGAATTTTACGAAAAGATATCGACATGACACCTTACAAAGTTCATTTGGTTCCAAAGTTGAAGCCGCATGATCATCCGCTTCGGGTTCACTTCGCTAGATATGCTAACGAAAAACTGTACGATGATGTCAATTTTATCAAAAAAAAACCCCCTTTTCGGATGAAGCTAATTTTCATCTTGATGGGTATGTTAAAAAGCAAAATTGTCGTGCTTGGGGCTCAGAAAACCCACACGTGGTCTTACAGAAGCCAATGCACCCAATGCGAGAGACTGTTTGGTGCGGCTTATGGAGCGGAGGCATTATTGGCCCACATTTCTTTGAAAATGAGGACGGCTCTTTATGGTATTGATGTGAACAAATGTTTATTTTTAACAGAATGATTCAACTTGCTACACATCTCATTAATTAGTCGAAATGGTTATGTCAATTGGTCGCCAAGAAGCTATGATTTGACACCGTTGGATTATTTTCTGTGGGGCGATGTTAAAGAAAAGTGTCATGCCGACAAACCAGAGACAATTCGTGATGCCATTGCCGAGATACATCCACATGCACTGGAAAAAGTATACTAAAATGTTTGCCGTATGTTTGCATTAATATTCTATTTCTAATCGAAACAATTGTATTTCACAGCAAAAAAAGTAAATTTGGCAAAATTTTAAACCGTTTTTGTTTTATTTTGCATTTTTAAATTTAAACTTTTAAATTTCCCACCCTATATATACTAGGAATAACATATTTGAGTTATTTTTATAAATTGAAAACTAACTCTGTTAGTATGTTAACAGTAACCCTGTTTCTAAAGTTTTGCTTTTAAAAAGGCAGGCTAGTGTGTTAAACACTACTGTGTTTCAGAGGCCAACATTCATTTTGTATCGCATGACAAGGTTCTTGGTTCAACTGAATATCGACAAATATCAGTACACCCATGTTTCTATATCCGTCTAATATTCCTCGTTATATCTCTCTATGCCCATGAACTGAGGTCAAATCGAAACATCTATACATCGTCCAATATTATAAGGGGGTTGTTTGCGATCAGTGTACATATCTTTATCACTTGAGAGTTACTTTTTAGTAATAATTCTCACTTTCATTTTTCTATTAGGAGTAATCAAACATACAATGTGAGATAAACAATCAGACAATCACCCAAACACCCAAATACTCTGGTAAGAATCGAACCCACGCCCTTGGCACTTGAAGTTTAGTACACTACCCACTACAACATCGGGGCACCTAATAGAAATATCAAAAAAAAAAAGAATTTTATAAAAGCTGATAAACAAATTGAAATTGATACTCAAACTTAAAAGACCCTACACTTAAGCTTTTTCTTGTGCATAGCATATGCCACTAATAATGGGACAGAGTAGAAAAACTAAATAAAATTGTTACAATGACATCAACTGACAAGAAAATAAAGTTAAAAATAAACTTTCCAAACTCTTATATGTCTGTATGTATGTATGTATATAATAATTGAACTAAATAAAATAAGAATCCTTATACGTAAATATAATGGGTATGAGAAAAATATATTTTTATCAGTATTTTAAATTATCCTTTACGAAATTTATTTTCACCTATAATGTGACCAGCTATTGTATATTGACCAACTCAGAGTCATGTATGGGTCTTTACATATTACATATGTACATACATATACAATTGGTCATTACAACCCTTCAGTGAGGATTACAACCTAGTTTCTCACACCACTTTTGTTGCGTGTGTTAATTTTATATATGAGTGGCGTTACTTGCAGCTTAAACTCTTTTTTTTAAACTTTTAATGGCAATTTTATTTACTCTCAGAGTTCTCGCTATAAGACTACTCAGAGGAAGTCAACGAAGAAATATTGTTTTTATATACTTCGTTTTAATCGAGATGTGTGGGTTAGAGTTTGAACATCAAGTTCGTGTTTACTAGACTACATAAATATGATTAAATGTATTCTACACACTTCTATTAGTGGGAAGACATACGCCAGTAAAGTAATTAAGCTACCCACCTTGCTCAATACATACATACATGAATTAGTCATTATAACTCTTCAGTCAGGATTAAGACCTAGTTTCTTACATCACTTATGTTGTGTGTTAAATTTATCCATAAGCGAAGAAACCCACAGTTTAAAGTCAACTCCAAACGATAGATTATTGAGAAACTTTTCATTGCAATTTTATTTACTCGCAGAGTTTTTTTCATTGCACATACCAAAAAAAAGCAAAATATTACTGCTGCCTTTGGAGCTAGTGCAGGTAACAACTCTTCAGTCAAGATTACAACCCAGCTTCTCATACCAACCATGTGCATGTAAATTTCATACATGAGTGGCTGTACCTAAAGTTTAAAGCCGATTGTTAACGACAAATATTTGAGAAACTTTTCACGGTAATTTCACTTAATTTCAGAGTTTTTCACAGGAGAGGAAGTCGCTGAAGAAATCATTTTTCACAGTTCGTTTTGTTGGAGTTGTCTGACTTGTGATTTGAACTGTGGCCTTAAGTCTAAGAAGCCAACACACTACCTACTAGTCTACGGCGACTACTATGAAAACGCTATAAAAATTATTTCGATTAATTTAACACATAAATCCTGGTTTATTCAGGCGAGCAAATTTGATAACCGAACCAGATAAATGACATAAATGACAGAAATTGGTGCAATAACCCCTGTGCATAAACTTAAAAAGTTAAAGCTTTTTGGTCATTCATTAAAATTCATTCGAGATTCATTCGAATCTGCCAATACTTATGTCATTTTATTCTTTCAAAAAATTCTGTATATCATCTCCACTGAACGTAATGAATCGATTTACGCTTGATCAACGTTGGAATTAATTGGAATAAATGGGCCAAAGAGAAACTCCACGTAGATGCCGATTTTGCCCCAAAAAAAACACAATCATCTCACAATCATCATGAAGCTCATCTTCATCTTGGTGGGTACGTTAATAAGCAAAATCGCATATTTGGGGCCCATATTTATTTGAAAATGAGGATGGCGTAACCAGTACGGTCAATGAAGACACCAATCGCACGATGATAACCAATTTTTTTGTACCCCATTGCATTGATGTGAACGATCTTTGGTTTCAACGAGATGGCGCAACTTGCCACACATCTCATGCCACAATCGATTTATTGAGTCAAACGTTTGATGGCCGTTTAATTTGCTGAAATGGTGAATTATATTGACCGCCAAGAAGCTGGAATTTGACAAGGTTGAACTATTTTCTGTGGGGCGCCTGAAAAGAAAAGTGTTATGTCGACAAACCAGAGACAATTCATACATACATAATTGGTCATTACAACCCTTCAGTCAGGATTATTGACCTAGTTTCTCACACCACTTATGTTGTGTGTGTTAATTTTATACATAAGTGGCGGGACCTACAGTTTAAAGACGACTCCGAACGACAGATTTTTTGAGAAACTTTTCATGGCAATTTTATTTACTCTCAGAGTTTTTGCCAGAAATCTGCTGAGAGGAAATCGCCGAAGAAATACTTTTTGTATTTTGTTTTGATGTCTGGCCTGGGGCTCGAACCCCGACTTTACGTCTAATAAGCCAACACACTACCTACTAGACTACGGCGACTTCCAGAGACAATTCAGCATTTGAAAATTCAAATTGATGCCATTGTGCGATCGAATGAGGTACTGTGAGGCCAGCCGCTCACCCATATAAGTGAAATAATATTCCTTTTCTAACCGGAACAATTGTACTTTACAACAAAAGAATAAATTTTGAAAAATGTCAAACCGTTTTTGTTTTATGGCATTTGTAAATTTAAACTTTTAAATCACCCACCCTATGATATACAACTCTCATGAATCGTCAAGTGCCTTGAGGTCTATACTGAAGCTTCTCTACTGCGTACATGAGCGGGAAAGGGTTTATTTAATGAGGGTAGAGTACGCCAATTCTATTAATTCATTGTAACACCGTCGCAATGTGGCTTGTGTTTTACTATTCTGTCACTATTTTACTGCCGAAAATCATATATTCTTACGTAAAGTGTTACTCTCTCGTAGAGTACAGCCGTTTGTGGAGAAAACACATTAAATTAATTGTTATTAGCGACCACGATTTCTATGGTAACACATGATAAGAACTAAAGACCTGAATACTCGCTTGTTTTATACGAGGCATATTAATTTTTCGGTAACTTAAATTTGTTCGTATTACAGGTGATATTGAAACAAATTCAATAAACTTTTCATTCTTAATGACATCATTATCCTTTTGCTTATGACCCTCTTTAAAATTCACTTTACAATGTACGAAAATCTACTCTTTTTTATCTTCGTTATCAGATGAAATGTGTTTTAATTTCGAAACAATACCTTGACCCTTATAACCCAATTATGGGCATTGGTCACATTAAATGACCAACACAATTATAGCAAATACTGTGTGACACAAAATCACAAAATCATCATCATTATCTTGGTGAACAACATTTTTATTTTCTTCAGAACTTGTGGGTGGTCTGGTTGTCATCTTCTTTCTTTGTCTTGCACTTGCTTTTCTCGCTTACATTTTGGGGTCAGGAGAAATAGAAAAACAGTTCAACAAGAAAAAATAGAAAGAAAAAGAATGTTGAAAACATAAGGCTTTCTTTGGTTACCTTCATGTTGTAGGGCCACCCATAGAGCCTTAGCAGGATATTAAATGTCCAGTGGGCCAAAAATAATGACAACATTATGATGTGCACAATGTAGCAAAAGTTATCATATCATCAATCTTTGTGCTTCAGCACCTTTGCTGACAACTAGTGATGATTGTCTGTCTGTCTCTACAAGTACAACATTTTTGTGCTCTGTCAACCATTTTTCTATTTTCCATTTGCAGGAAAGCAAGCTCAGAGGGCGGGTCAGTGTTGAAGACATGGCTTGTGAATGAATGAATGGTTAAATGAAGACACCGAACTGTATGACAAATAGACAGACAGACGGAGAGACAGACAGAATTGACGACAGACATGATAATAAATGATGACTAAATTATGGTAAATTATTGTGTTCATCACCAATTCATTTATACAGCTGTATGTGAGAGTGTATGGGTTAATTTGTATCATTATTTCTGCTTCTGCTTCTAAGTGAGTGTATGTGTGTGAGTGTATTTCCATGTATAACTGTATATCATATCTGTGTATAATTGTATCGTATTGTTTTAAACATCATTATCGTATAAACGTTTAAATTATTTATTCGAATTGTTATTTAAATATTTCATAAATAATCACTTTGATACACATACAAAGCCACACACACAGCCCACTCGTCGTAAATATTTCTGCCACATACTGTTGCATAAATTCATACTTTATTAATAATAGGCTTTTGTTATTGGGGCAAAAAGGCTTCAATGATGAAGTGATTATACGATTTATATTAATGACATCAAATTAATTTCATTTCATTTCAGTTTGTTTGCCAATTTGAAATTTAATGTTAAAATATTAAATGAATGAACATTTTGTAACTGTATTTAAATGCTTAATTAATATATCAAGGAAATCTTTGAGTGAATTAATATGCAACTGTATAAATGTTGCAAGACGTAGTAGTCTAGTAGACACGAGGCCTCGGTTCAAACCCCAGGTCAGACATCTCCAATAAAATAAAATACAAACAAATATTTACTCGGCAACATCCTCTCAGCAGATTTCTGGCAAAAACTCTGAGAGTATATAAAACTGCCATGAAAAGGTAGGTAGGTACAGGTCGCCGTTGCCCAAAAAATTTGGATGAACGCACTTAGGACACATGCGGTCCATTGTGTTACCACAGATCATTTCTACTATACCGTAATCCTGGAACCACTTAGAGCTCAAATGAAGCGACTCAAACTGCGGATGTCAATGTCTGACAGACAAATCACCCAGATCATCAATATAGTAGGAACCAAAATTTCTCTTTCTCTTTCAACATATTACCGGACATGTTCCTAGTAACAGAACAGAACGGAAGAACAGTCTCTTCTTCCTTCTCATCCCTGCAGCTTCTAAAGAAATCATTTGCGTGGTATTCTAGACCAATGCGCCCCTCGAGCACACCCATAATGCAATGCTCTGCCATGACTCAACCGTACTGAGCATGCTTCTTTGGAGTTTAAGCAGCCTTGCAGTGCTCCCTCTATACAACCTCGGCCAGATTTTGTGCGCCATTTTGCCCTTATCCGAAACTGCCTACCTGCAGTTGACGGAGTCCATGACCGCGTTGTCAATCATGAGCTAGCAGGTCCCCAAAGGGACTCCAATCCCGGAACATAAATGATGTGTACATTATATCTTTCCGCCACCCTGTTTAGTTGTTTTTGACAACCGTAGACCGTCCTGGAGTTCATCACATTGGAGCCCAGAGCTCTGATAGCCGCCAGACTATCGGAGAGCATAGTGATGTCTCTATTAGGAACGTTTGAATTCCAAATAATCGTAATCGCAACCTGTATTGCCAACACTTGACTCTGAGTAATTCCGCTACCAACGGTTCCTCCCATCTTGCGGCCATCAGAAAAGATTTGGAAGCCATTTCTCCGGACCTATTTATCCGGAATGGTTGCCATGAAAAGGTTTCTCAAAAAAATCTGTCATTCGGGGTCAACTTTAAACTTTAGGTCACGTCACTCGTGTATAAAATTAACACACACAATGTGGTATGAAAAGAATCCGGACTGAAGGATTGTAATGCCCAGTTATGTATGTATGTATACACGTTGTTATTGTATTGATATAATATGAGACGTAAAGATAATTTTTGAATTCCCAACTAAACAAGTCGATTATCAAACGTCCTTAATGCTTTTTCAAAGGGTATTTTTGAAATTATACAGCAGAATTTTACGACAAAATAGTAGTGGGCACCTAACTGTCGCTTTTTCGGAATGGAATGACTTTTGCAAAATCACATCAATTTTTTTCACTCTATTCATGCAGTGCGTTGTGTTGGAATACAGAAAAGATAGTTTCTAGGATAAAGGAAAGAGGGGATAGAGAGCGACAAAGTTTTATATTTTTTATTGGCCACTATATATACCTTTGTCAGTTATTTTTTCGAAAATTGCTTTTTAGTAATAATTCCCATTTTCTTTCTTCTATTGGAAGTAATCACATCTATAATGTCAGACAAATCAATCAGACAATCACAAACACCCAGAGTCTTAGGTAAGACTCGAAGCCAACAGCCTCCACACTTGAAGTTTAGCACACTACGAACTAGGTCATCGGGGCACAGTGTTTTCAGAGCCCCATATGTGACAATTGTTTTACAGAATGTGCATTAAAAATCTGTTGATCCAGAATCCAATCAGCATATCGGCATTGTGAAATGTCAGTAAACTTTACATTTTGCGTTAATTGAACGTTTCAATTATTGCGTTAATATGTATACGTTCCATAGATTGTGGCAGAAGTTCAAACAGTTCCCTCCTCTTCTTCGATTGGACTAGAGTAGAGTAGTTAGAGTAACTATTACAGAACAGCAAGACATAATAATGTGCAGCTTTACTTTAACATTCCGTGCTATGACGATTGTAAATTAAATGCTTTTAAATTCTATTGATTTTGTCATACAAAACAGCGACCTTAACCTAAAAAAAAAAAACAAAAATATCAACTCCCTTCCATTGCATTAAACATTTTTTACTATCCTATCATATTCTTCACATGACGACGTTTCAAGGTCCTTGTTTTTTTATGTACAACAACAATAACAACAACTGTAAATGTAAAATGAAATGACATGTAAAATTATAATCATGAGTCAAGCTCATATTCGTATGACTTTCATAAGAGATTGCATTGTGAAATAATTTTGGGTGTATGAGAGTCAGTGATTGTAAAACAATGCCATACGTATACAAACACATGCACACGCATACATAAACACAAAAGTTTATATGTGTGAATATAAATCAACATGTTTGAATGTGGAATGTTGAATGTTCACATAGAGATAACATTTTTAATTTTGTGCATAATTTAACAACCATCTCTGAACACATAACAACATATACATTCATAATGTATGTACGTTTGTATTCTCACTTATATCCTTATATGTATGTATGTGTATGAGTGTGCGGAGAAAAGTGTTATCATTTTAATAAATATTAAAATAAGTTGACAATGATAAAAATGAAAACATTTTCACAAAAAACCGACCAAAAAGATTGCAGAAAAAAGTGAAAATTATTATAAACAAGTACGATATCATCATATAATAATTTAATAAAGTCTATAACCACCATAAAATAAAATTATTAAATTTATTCCTTAAGCTGAGTATGCTGCAAAGGATGGATCAAAGCAACACTTCAGTTAAAAAGGAAGTCTTGCAGTGGGATAAGTATCGAGGATGTGAGTGTTCAGTTCGGAAAGGAAACCGTCGGAGACAATTAAATGAGCGTTTGCTGAATTTAAACTTTTTAAGTCTCCTGGATCGAACGGAACATGTCTGGTTCTTCTGATGTATCTGGGACTAACATATATTCATCACGTTGGAATGGTGCCGGTTGGGAATAGTCTTCATAAAGTAAAAGAGGAGAAACTCCTATACCACACATAAGGATTATAAATCCACAAGTCTTTCCTCCTTCTAGCTAAAGAACATAGAGAGACTCATTGATTGAAACCTTGGATTTTAATCTGCTATCTAAAGCACATCAAGGCGAGGTCTGTTGAAACTGCTTTGCATTGCCTAACGTGTACGGTCGTTGGCACATATGGAGCACAACATATCAGACTGCCTGGACACACCCGTTAGAAGAAGTCTTCCATAATGTTGATATATTTCACCCACAAGTTTTTCCTTCTTCCTGCTAAAGACAATAGAGTGTCACATTGATTGAAACCTTTGATTTTACTCCGACATCCAAGGCACATCCAGGCGATGTCTATTGAAAATGCCTTCTATTCCATAAGGTGTACGGTCGGAATACAACATAAGGGAGATATGTTGGCTATAGCTGTTAGAAGAAGCTTTAATAAACTTAAGCTAGGCTTGAGCGCTCTGACAAGATTGAACGTACATGAAACGTTTCTCAAAAATCTTTCGGTCGGAGTTCAATTTAAGCTTCCTGAAACAATACTTAAAACCAGAGAATCAAAATTTCACAGAAGACAAATTTCGGCAATCGTATCCAGGAACAAAATACTATCGGCTGTGCTCTTTCAGACAGATTGTTAAAATTGCACTTGTCCCTCGTACAACACGGCACTTGTTTAACATGGTTTTGATATTACACGGCACTATTTTTGCCACAAATATAACACAGTTTTGATATTACACCGGACCAATTAACCGTGTTACACGAGGAACAATTGTACAAGTTTTACTGTGATAGAATAGAACCAAGTGTCTTAAAATTATGTTGTGTAGGGTACAAGAGAATATAATGGAAATTCTTCTGTTTTATCTGCCATGTAAGCAGATTTGTTTTAAAAATAATTATTTGATAATCCGTCTCAAAACAATTCGAAAATTTTATGAAAGCAATTACTCATGGCCATAAGGCAATAAAAATTCAGGTACTTACTCAAGGTTTCCAGTTCATCAGACTGTGTGTATGCTTTTTGCTGGCATACAGTCAAAGAAAAAAGCCTACATACACCGCTAATTTGTATGTTTATTTCCCAATAATTTCTGCGTTATATTGTTTTCAAATTCACTTTTTTTCAAACATTTTTAATTGTAAATGCCTTTAAAAACGTTTTAAAATCTTTTTCAATTTAATAAAAATCGCCACTGTATGTAGAATTTTTTCTTTCACTGTATGTGCTACATAATTAAGTAGTTTTGGCTGTTATCCATACAATAATACAAGGTTAATAATTATTCTCCTTATAAATTTATATTTTTTAATTACTCAGGCTATAAACACAATAAACGCAACGCAGCCCACACACTAATTCTGCAAAAGCAAGTTGCTTGTTGTCGCGTTGGCTTTGAAGTAATCATGTACGCTCATGTACATTCTTTTTGAAAGATTGCTGTGTTTGCTGCATTGCGTGTATTGTGTTTAGCATCACTCTCACTTTCCTAATGTGTTCATTATTATTTATGGAAAGAAAATAAATTCATCAACTTATTTATGTCTTTGATTACAATGCAATAAATTATGTGATGATGATTTGAAAAATTAATTATTCAAAGACAAAATGAAAGCGCATTTACAATTAATTATGCGCAATCAAGTTGTCTTTTAATAAACATAAATTTTTCTTTGGAGATAATTCTTGGTTTTTTTTTGCATTTTTACTTTTAATTGAATCTGTGACATGACAACCATCTGTCATATGTTCTTAAGAGTACGGGTTTCCATATCTTAACTCATATGCCCTGCTTTGCTATTAAACAGAGCATCTGAAGTTCGTCAATTTTTTTTTTTTTTTAAATATTGTGAAGTTTATTGCTTATAGTAACTACAATAGAGTACTCAGTTATGATAATTTGAAAAAATTTTTATTGAAAAACACATTGAAAGCTCAACATATACCAGTTAATTGTAGACTCTCAACTTGTCTTACAATAAATAATTTTTGATTTTGTTTTTCACTTTTATTTTATAAAGGAATGGAATTATTTGTTCTATAAATTCGTTGTTTAGAATAAATGTATATCAAGCAGGTTACAAAAGGCAATATGTTACTCATACATTACCTTCAGCTACCCTGCTAAATACAATTCATCATTCAGAAACATACACTAGAAAAATTTCAATTCTTTAAATGGTTTCGTCTTTTAATTCTTTCATAAGTATAACACAGTTTAGAATGATGATTGCTTTTGACTTTTTTCTTGGCGCAGTATCCACATCATAAATTGTTTGGAACAATGCATTAAAAAAGCAGTAACATTTCGTAAATTAGTATATAAGCTTTGTCCTTTTAAATTTATAATTACACGGCCAATAATTACTTTTCTTCACAACTTTTTTTAATTATTCACTTGCCATAATATGGTGTAAAAAAATAATTTTTAAATTTCGATTTCGTTGTGATACAATAAAAAACTCACGTATGATGATTTGAAAAATGAATTATTGTAAGACAATTTGAAAGTGCAATATGTAGCAATTAATTGCAGGCTTCCAAATGCTCAGCAATGATTCACTTTTTTTCGAAGGAATGGAATTATTTGTTCAATAAATTAGTTGTTTAGAATAAATGTATATCAAGCAGGATACAAAAGGCAATATGTTACTCATACATTACCTTCAGCTACCCTGCTAAATACAATTCATCATTCAGTAACATACACTAGAAAAATTTCGATTCTTTAAATGGTTTCGTCTTTTAATTCTTTCACAAGTATAACACAGTGTTGCGTTTGACTTTTTTCTTGGCGCAGTATCTACATCATAAATTGTCTGGAATAATGCATTAAAAAAGCAGCCACATTTCGTAAATTAGGATATAAGCTTTGTCCTTTTAAACGTATAATTAGACGACCAATAATTACTTTTCTTCACAACTTTTTTTTAATTATTCACTATCACTGCCATAATATGGTTTAACACGAATGTAAAAAAATAATTTTTAAATTTCGATTTCGTTGTGATACAATAAAAAACTCACGTATGACGATTTGAAAAACTAATTATTGAAAGACAATTTGAAAGTGCAATATGTAGCAATTAATTGCAGGCTTCCAAATTGCTAGCAATGATTCGCTCTCCATTTCGTAAAGTTTTTTAATTGTTAGGTATTATGTGTTCAAAAATGAGACACATGTTCTAAATAAAAATATACGATTTGTCCTTATAAATATATCATATATCGAGAACAATAATTATTTCTCTTTATGTACAGTTGGCGTCAAAAGAAGCTATACATTAAAAAAATATACATTAATAAATTACTGTTATCTTTATTTTAAAATTCTTCCGTTGCCAGTTTTTAAAATTGAAACAAAACAAAAAAATATTACAAAAAAAATTTAAATATTGTGAAATTTTTTCGGGCACTCTCCTTAAGTGGTAAAAGTTGAGTTTGATGATTGTTAGAACTTTATCCTTAATGTATAGTTTCTTTTGACGTTCACTGTATTTACAAGGTTAATAATCATTTCAATTCACAATTTGGAAGTATTCACTAACACTGTCATAATATGCTTGATCGCGAATGTTAAAAAAAAAATATTTTTTAATTTCTCTTTCGTTGTAACACAATAAATTAACTCAAGCAGGATAGTTAGAAGAATTAATTATTGAAAAACAAATTGGGAATGCAATATGTACTAGTTAACTGCAGATTCTCAAGTTGTCTTATAATAAAAAATTTAATTTTTTTTCTATTTCATGAAGATTAGTTTTCTTTTTTTTAATTTTTTTTCTATTTTTTCAAATATTTGTTTTCTTTTCTAAAACCTTTTTTTCTATTTTTTTAATTTTTTTCTATTTTTTTAAATTATTTGAAGCTTTTTGTCTATTTACTTTTTATTTTTTCTATTTATTTAAATATTTTTTTAATTATTTTCAATTTTTTTTTTAATTCTTTTCTTTTTTTTTAATTTTTTCTATTTTTTGATAATTCAATTTTTCTATGTTTTTAAATACTTTTTTTTATTTTTTAAAGTTTTTGTTTCTATTTTTCAAGTTATTATTTTTTCTATTTTTCTAAATATTTTTTTAATTCTTTTTTATTTTTTAAATATTTTTTTAAATTTTTTTTTCTTTTTTTTTTAACATTTTTCTATATTTTGAAATTTTATCTCTTTTTAAATTTTTTTTTATTTTTTTTTATTTTACAAAAAATTGTAACAATTTTTTTAATTTTTATTTAAAGAATAAAACAATTTCTTTGTTTAATAATTCGTTGATTTAAATAAATTTACATCAAACAGTTGGCAAGTGATAAAAAAAAAATTTATTTACTCGAACACTGTCCACTTACCGCCTGCTCAATATGAATAAATATTCAAAAATTTTTCTCGAAATTTACGGGTGATTTTGTTATCCTCCACATATATTTGTTTCACAAGTAACAGCCACTTTGATATGATGATTGTGTTTGATGATCGATCATTGCAGTGACATCAATTTATAGGCCGAAAACTATGCAATGATGCTATAACTGCTACCTGTTATTAATTAAGAATTAATTAATATTCATTCTGTGCGTACCTAACTATAAGGATGAAATATAGGGTTCATTTTGGGGAAATACAGAAAACATTTATGGATTATGTTAATTCGCTGGTACAGTGTTAATATTAGTAATAAACAATATTTAAAATTTACAAGATAATAAAAAATACGCAGGTAGGTAAGGGTAAAATTTCAAGAATATCACTCCGTAAATAATGATTTAACGATAATTCGAAGATTGTCAAGGGTAAGTCATATTATTTTTACCTAGAATATGATCACTATTTTGGAAACTTTCCTTTCATTACCTCAATTTATTAGAACTCGAAACATACAGTGTTAGCAAAAGTCTAGATACCTCAACATATTTTTAACAATTCCATGAATTTTAAGCAATAATAAGTAAAGATAATTGTTTTTTATATTTATTTTATTAACTTATTTCTCATTTATTATCAAACAACAAAATTTTTAATGGTTTTCACATACCGAAACAAAGATAAAAAATGTCTAGGGAGTCCATATTTTTGCAATTATAGTTACCCCAAGGAAGAACTCAGAGTAAGTTTGAAACTTTAAAGGCCCAATACATCAAAATGTTACACCTAATATTTTGTAGGATATTGCTTAAGGTCAAGTACTCTATTTAACGTATTTGGCATTGAATACACCAGATTTTCCTTATGTGTACTGTTGATATTTGACGCCATTCACTCAGGAGCGAGTTTTTCAGCTGACTTTTTTTTTTATGTTTAGCGACTACGTAACCGTTTTTTGAAATAATCCCATAAATCCTCTTTTGGAATCATATCGGGACTTTGTAGAAGTATATTAAGCCTTGGTTGACATTGGAATTAGGAAAATGTATTACGGGTATACTCGATTTGAATCTCTTTAGATTACAAATGACAGGAAAACTTCTGTAGCAACAGAATTCTTCATACGGATACTGTCTGTAAAGCATTGTGCGACCGACAGACCAATCGAACAAAATTTTTTATTAACTTAACAAGTTCACTGTCCGCTGCTCATATATGGGCTATGAACGGAAAGCACCAGCAGTCCACTGCCCATATGTGGGCTCTTTACCCATACAAATTTAAAGAGCTTTAAAATTGTGGACGTTGAGAGAACATCGTTTATTTGACTTGGACTTCACAGAACAGACCATAAAAACAAAATATGTGCTGGGACATGGAGGAAATCTCGTTTTTTTGACGTGGACCTGACAGTTTGGATGTATTCCAATATCATATCCGGTTTAAGACGTTAGTTTCGGCCTCTGGACATCGTTTGTTCATTTGCGTGGCATGTAGATAACATAAGGACATCCCTTTTATCCTTCCACTTTAGGATAGTGACATGGCTTTTTTGAGCAGCGATTTGCTCGCCTCTCTTTAGTTTCTTGTTTTTAACCAATAAAGGCAAGTCCTTAAGGTTTTTTCTCAAAGTTCCACAAAGATCGGTTTTACGTTGGAGCAAATAGTTAGCCAATGATAGACTTGTGTACCAAAAATGTATTATAAAAGCTAATAATATTCGCAGCCCACATGTGGTCTGTGGACTCTGAAGACGATTTATAGAAGATTTTGTTTCATGGAGTCCACAGCCCATATGTGGGCTATTAACAAAAACACCCTTTTAGCTATTTATATATATTTTAAAAGATGTAGATATTTATATTTATTGGGGCTTATCCGAAATACACCGATTATGCAAAAAAAAAAAAATCGGACGTGTGGGGCACTCCCCAGTTTTTACCTTGGACAGTGAACGTGTTACTAGAGCGATTGGTAGTCTAGTGGGTAGTTAATAATTTCTAGCACTGCCTTATGGAACCAAGGCACTTGGATGCTTCTTTCAACAATTGAAAAATGTGCCGATTCCAACGAACATCACACTGAATTTACATGCCTAGATCATCGTGACCTTCTGATCCCCCAATATATACACCACAACAGATGACTTCATATGTATTATTAAACAACATTGAGTCTTTCGTGCATTGAAATCTATCGAACGTGAGTGTGTCATTCATATAAAAACATTATCGCCTCAATCTCCAAAGGACTCGGTCTGCGATCGATACAATATGCATGACGAATATTACTATCACCTACCAAAGAATTGCCATTTATGAATATAAATCGTTTAACAAGTGAAATACGCTTAAAAATATCGCTTCTATTACAGAAGATTAAGCATATAATCTGAATTTATCACTTTCATGGCATTCTGAGCTAATTTAAATTTGCATCTCATGACGTCTCAGGTATGCTGATTGAGTGCCAGAGCAACAGACATTCAATGCTTTTCTCCAGCGATGAGACTCGTTTCCTATATAAAATTGTCTCATATGGTGCTTGGAGACGTCAGTAATTGGGATAAGATTACTCAGACTGAAATAATGGTTAAAAAGATCGCGCTTTGGGAATCTGGTACCAGAGTATAAGTATCGTATGATGATATACGATATTAAAACAGTCATTAGATCACTAGAAAGTATAGATACCACATCTAAAATTTTCAAAGAATGGCAGATGTCTCTGGAGGAGATCGCAAGACACACAATCGTTATAATTATATGGGTCCTCTGTAAAACTTCACTCTTATACTAAAGAAAAATGGATAATGAATAGAGGACCAAAAGAAATCTGACATGCTTAGGATATACCACACAAACTTTGCATTAAAGCTGACCGGAGTCCATCTAAGTAAAGTCACATTAGTTATGATGACACCCTGTCCTCTGTATGAGGCTGGGAATACCTTACAACGATTTTTGCAAAACCTTTGATGACGAGAAATATGAATTGAACACAAAACATATTCATTGCCCGGTACTTGGGAATCTATGAAGAATAATTTAAGAGGCACAGCACTTAATAACTTAACTTGTCTAGTTTTAGGTGATTTGAATAAAATTCGCATTTTAATAAAAAGATTCTGATTGCCAGAGAGATGCCGACTAGGAGTTATAATTTTGCGTTGAAGTAGGTAATATATAATATGTCTGGCAATGAAAGCGTTCATTACCACAAAAAATGGTGTGTAAATTTGATGTGTAAATTTGCTGGTCGACCAGAGATGAGTCTTTCAGAAACTGGCATAATAACACCTGTGCTGCTGGCTTATTTAAAATGAGAAACCTCATGTCAGATACCTCCAACAAAACGAAAGACAAAAAAATATTTCTTCGACGACTGCCTCTCAGCAGATTTTCTGGCAAAAA
This sequence comes from Sarcophaga caerulescens, assembly GCA_927399465.1. Lineage (NCBI taxonomy): Eukaryota > Metazoa > Arthropoda > Insecta > Diptera > Sarcophagidae > Sarcophaga > Sarcophaga caerulescens. The sequence goes on along the minus strand of OV656866.1, from coordinate 90,972,375 downwards.
CTCTTAAGCGTAAATAAAATTGTGATGAACAAGTTTCTCAAAAAATCTGTTGCTCGAAATCGACATCAAACTGAAGGTCCCGTCACTTATGTATAAAATTAACACACATTGTGAGAATTTGAGTGTGAGAATCGTAATCCTGTGTTACAATAGGAACTTATAGAGCCAATTAAATTATGCCTATTGAGGCGGCTGCCCTTAAATACAAACAGTCCGGTCTTGTGATTAAAACCTATATTTTAAAAGACAGATGCTAACATTTCACATTTAATGATTAAAATTGCGAAGTATCTTTGAATATTTTGTTAAAGTCTAGCATTTTAAAGTTCTAGAAATACGTTGCTTTACTATAAAAAGAATACAAATAAATTCTGTTGCTTTAAAAATTGTTAACATATTTTAAACAGCAGCTTTATTTTCTCTCTAAATAACTTGAACTTGACATTTAAAATTTGTATTCCACTTTTTTTATCTCAAAGGAAAAACCACTTTAAAGGAATATCATCTCTAATGCTAACAAATGATACAAATTAAACCACAAAAACCATTTCTGTTTCAGTTTTTCTTTTTCTCTTAAAGAAAACTTTTCTTTTTAACCTTTGAAAAATGCTCATAAAAATCATCATTATCAAGCAAAAAAATCTTTTTAACCTTTTGTATTATCCTCTATTTCCTCTAATCTCCACTACCACCACTACAACAACGTATAGGATAAATAAAGAGGGTAAATGCTAAAAAAAGAAAACGAAATTGTTTCCTATGTTTGGTAAATGCCAGTGAAAAGAGGCAAAGAAAATCTAAAACAACCAACAGCATCTATTTAAAGCATCATTTGCATTTCATCGATTGGGAAACATTGTTCTGAGAAACACAAGAAAAAAGAAAAATTCTTAAAGTGAACACATACAAAAAGAAAACTGCATTTTGTATGTATGTATGCATGTATGTATAGAAAAAAAAAATAACAAAAACAAAAGTAAGGATAAAAGACTAAAGATAAAATCAATTTTACAAAATAAAGCATGTAAAATACTTTAACATTTGAATACAAAGCATATATACATACATACATCCATACCACATATGGCCACATATGCATTCAAACGTATACATTCATTTAAATCTACAATTGCATGTCGTATATGAAGTTGTTCATATTTGTAAGGATTCGTATATATGTATGCATGTATGCAGCAAGCCATACGTAAGAAATAGACAATAAAAAAGAAATATATTTAAGAGTAAAACATGTTGAATTTTCTTCTTGTTTCAATTCTTGTTTCTTTATTTCGATTTCGTAATATTTTAGAGCATTTCCTGAAGTAAAGAATTTCTTAGAGTAACAGCGTATTATTAAAAGGTTTAGTTATGCAGTTTAGTATTACTTAAGTACTCTAGATTATTTCAGGTAACCAAGCAAGTTCCCTAAAAGGCTATATTGCAATTCCGTAATGAAGATCGTGCGTATATTCCATTAAAAATCACATAAGATTAGACTGTGACACATTTCCAAATTAGTCCCTAAAAGTTCTTGCTTTAGTTCAGTTTCCCATGCATAGAACTTTTACACAGAAAATGTTGTATCAACTCTTCTCTTTCGTTCGTCATCTAAAAAGTCTCCAACATACATACATAATTGGTCACTACAACCGTTCAGTTAGGATTAACTAACTTCTCACCACCACTAATGTTGTCTATGTTACTTCTATATATGATTAGCTGGACCTACAGTTTAATGTCGCCTCCGAACGACAGATTTTTAAGAAACTTTTTATGCCAATTTCATTCACTCTCAGAGTGAGTGCTATAAGTAGTTCACCGAAGAAATATTTCCTTCATATTTCGTTTTATTGGAGATGTGTGACCGAGGATTTGAATTGATAACAATAAACTAACACACTGCCTACTAGACTACGGTAGCTTCTAGGAACAGTAACACCATTGATTTCGACGCCTGAATCAGTTGGGACCCGTATCATCATCATTATGTCGCTCAAACTGGTGCGACATGATTTATCAACTGATAGCAATCGAGAACAAAGTTTCGAGATTTAATTTTCAATCTCACCTCGCTGTCTTATCTATACATGGCGTAAACCGCCAGGAAAGCCGTGATTTAAAAGGGCATTCTCAGAGGAGACCGAAAGTTCAAGTTCATTTGTATTCGAACATTAAGTAGAGATTGGCATCATGATGTCCCACAGGCTAATCTTACCTGGAAGGTATTCTAATCCCATAGGTCGGTAGAAATTCAAAAGAAGCCTCAACTGACACGTTCTGTTCCCTAATATTGACTCTTATATTACTCTTTACTCGACTTTGCATTTAACAAAGACATCAAGGGTTCTAGGAAGAGCATTATCGCCAGCCCAGCCTTTTTACCTTGTTCACAAGGGTGAGGTGTGATATGATATCCACTGCTTTCCTCTAGATTAATACTTTCAAAGGTACATTTACAAATGTAGAAGGCTATGATTATACCTTTTTGTTATGTTTTGTTGCTGAGCAAAGAAGTTCTCGACTGAATCGTTAGCCATATCGTTTATAGCTAAGGAGATTATTATTCCCGATAATTAACTTCCGATACGGGAACTTTCTTATTTTCAGTGATGGGCGTCCCAAACAAAGTGTATTATCAACACCCTCACTTTTTCATCTGGACAACTCTCACAGTAGTCATTTTTGGGCCTTTTATAAGGATATCAGGCTGGGTTTCATTCACATACTGTTTGATAACTAAGCTCGTGGCAGACCTTTGTTCTTGTAATATGGATTCTTATGAGATTTTCGTTGATATTCGAAAGGTGGATAGAATAACTCGAATTGTTCGCTAAGTGTTCGTGAATGGGTTTTTATGTTTCTTTGGACTGTATGGAGTCAATTTCAGATGCGTTATTCCTGAGAACGAAAATGCTAATACCCTTAATATACTCGGTACTTGAGGTGGATTGATGAGGTGCCTTCTGATTTTAATCTTATGCCTTTATGGACCCATAACGAATATGTATATTCGAAGGAAGCATCACGGAAGCTGGAGGATTTTTATATACTAGGAGTCGACGACTGTAGCCCACTGTGAACTGGATTTTAAGCGTATCTCTTATGCAGAACTTTCTCGAATATGTTATGCATTACGGTTGAACAGCCAGTCGAATGGTGAATACCACCATTTGCCTCAACGACATTGGCAAACCCTTACTATCTTTCCACTTGCATACAAAAGAAGGCGGTTGAAAGTGATCAAGGCAGTAGCACATATATACATACATACACTATCTTGTCTTTATTTTGACTTCCCCATATGATATCGCCGTTGCTTGAATGGAAACAGTGTAGTTTGATTTCTTTCGAAGATCATTTATGTTTTTTTTCTTTCTTTTTTGCTTTTTTTGTTTCTCTTTAGGAAACAAGCAGACTTTTTTTTATAAAACCCAATAACATTTGTATTTGTAAAACAATAACATATGCTAAACTACATAATAGATTTTGTAAATTGAACACACTGTGCGTTCGTATGCACATACACATAAGCATGCAGTTACCAGAGTCTTTTGCCAAGTGTTTCTTAAAAAAAATAAAAGACAGGAACAATGCAAGATATGAAAAAGTAGAAATAAAACTGGAAGCAGTAAATGTATGACATAAAGGAAATTGTAGAAAATTCAAAAGAATAAAAAAGACACACACAGAAAAACAAAAGAAAAACAAACAAACAATAAAAAAATCGTAACATCTTAAGTACTTGAAAGCTAAAAAAGGGGAAAATGGTAGAGAAATAAATACCGCCATGAAAATCAATATCAGTTATTCGAAAGGAATTTTAAAAAATGGTAGTCTAGTAGGTAGAATGAGGCCACGGTTCAAATCCCAGGCCAGACGTCTTCAATAAAACGAAATACAAAAAAATATTTCTGCGGCGACTGTAAGGCAAGACTGCTTCTCAGTAGTTTTCTGGCAAAAACTTTGAGGGTAAATAAAATTTCAATGAAAAAGTTCCTAAAAATCTGTCGTTCGGAGTCGACTTGAAACTGTTGGTTTCGCCACACATAAAATGTATAAAATTAACACAAACAACATAAGTGATGTGGGAAGCTAGGTCGTAATCCTGACTGAAAGATAGTAACGGCAAACTATGTAGTATGTATGTATGTAAGTCTACTGTACTTTCTTAAGACAACATCAGGTTATTCCTGATCTGTTCCAACCATCCGCTCTCACTTCACAAAAAGGTTCTGGTCTCATTAACGGCATGTAAGCTCTCCTTCTCGCAAGCACATCTGCTTGCTCATTGTCAAGAAATCCTCCTGGGTAGAGGTCAACCTTATTTCCCCCACTAAACTGATTCAGTTTCTTCAGATTGTATCATAATATCTTCATAAGAGCCGTGTGGTGGAGTAACAACTTGACTGTCAGATATCCTTGCTTTTGTGCTTTGTATACAAGTTGAATTATTCATAACATACTCGTAAACTTTCCCCATGGGCGCAATATTTCATTATGGAATCATAAACTCAATAGAGGTAATATCCGTTTTTGCGCAATCAGTATAACACAGGAAAGTCCCCCTTCTAAAAAGCGTATGCATCCTCCAGAAGACTTCACTCATTTTTGGAAACAATTAAGGAGAGAAGCTGTCATCCGATCGATTCCTTTGGTCAACGAGATCCTTTTATGAACTTCACGTTAGACTTATCTTCCATCAATCTTACCACAGTCTCAAAGGTTTGGACTTCACTAATATGTGCAGCGGACTTAAATCCAACAGAGCTTCCCGCTCCCCTGTAGGATAGGTTCCTTTGCTAACACACGTTTACATTCTTCGATGGCATAGACTTACGTTTGGAAGATTCCAGCCAGTTTCCTTATAGGCTCAGAATATTTCATTCTGGGACAAAAACTTCTTCTCCTGTCCGAAGATCTGTTCGTAAAACATCTGTATACCACAACAGTTTCTCTTTTAAAAGTGTAAGCAGCTTCCTGATCCATTACAAGGATGAATAGCAAGGATAATTAGCATTCTTGTTAGTAAGTCTCGTTGTAAAGCATTTCTCAATTCTATAGGGTAAACTGGTTCTGTTCAGGGGATTGTTAAGAAGGGAGCTGTTATCCAATCGCTTCCTTAGGTCTTCATAGTCTCCAAAGCATTGGTCTTCACTGCCATATGTAGTGGAATTAAATCTAACATAGCTTCCAGCGCCGCTATGGGGCAGTCTCTGTATCTGCTTCCATTTCCATTCCATTCCATTTGAGCTGTTCTCATATTTCTTCTATCTGTCCAGACAATTGTCCGTCACAATTGGTCTGACCATCATGGTATACATCTCTTTGGGGAAAAGCGGAATTCTAATGGAGAAAAAATTCAGAAAATATAAATAAAACCATCATTTCCAGCATGCCCCATTGTCTTGAAAATTGTGCTCTATTCGTTCCAACCAAAGCAGTCAAACATGTTGTGTTGATTATACAAACAAGAATGTATAAAACATGTGCGTATGAGTACTATTTAATAGCATCAGACATTACTCATACGCTGTGGAAGTTATCATGTCAAGTAAATTTTTCAAAAATCCGTACGTATTTTGCAAACTTTATTTATCAAGTTTCCATTATTTCCCTATCTTCAAAATAAAAATCAAAATATATACTTATAATACCAAAATAGTTGCTTCTCAGGAGCACACAGGAACGTAAAAAAATACAAAAAAAAAAAAAAAATTGAAAAAGAAATGTTTTTTCGATCTAAGAAAATAAACAGAAAGTCTTTTAGGTATACGTTTGAATTATTTTTCAAATGCATACGAAAATAAATTTTCCTGGCTTACCACCAACACATGCAGCTATTTGTGTGGGCGTATGTATGTGTACATCGGTAAAAACGTGCTTCACAAGAAAAACCACATCTTAAATAAAAATGCATTCAAAAAAAAAAGTTATGAATACGAGGAAGAGGAAGGCATTTTAAAAATTTATACGGAAACAATAAATGGAAAGAAAATAAATGAAAACAAAAGGTAAAAAACTGTAAAAATTCTATGCATAATAAGAGGGAAGAACGTAAGGAAGATAGTAAGAGAGAGAAGTTAAAGGCTTTCGTAATCGAAAATGAATAAATTTTAAATAAATTTGGAGGAAAATATTTGATTTTATTTACCGAAAACTTAAAATAAGTAGATAATGTTAAAAGTAATTGTAAATAGGCGTAATTGGCGTTTTATAATAGCAATGTTATGAAGGGAGTAATAAATGAGGAAAGGTGTATAGCTTAATATACAAATGCAAAGTATCCACAACGAAGAAATTATTAGAAATGGAAATTGAAAACTAAAACACTTCTTGACCACATTCAGTGTACCACAGTCAACGTTAGGATATGTTATGTTAGCGGATAGCTTGACGTTCATAGGCAAGTTCACTCGATTGCCCATATGGCCTATTATCCAGTTATCCAGTGTAAGGTAAGCCCCCTTGTCGTGGGCCGTTAGTGGTAGGATTGAACCATCCTTAGATTCGGATGAATCCGGTTAGTTTCCTCAGTGGCACGTTCGCAGCCATGCCCAGATCTTCAAACATTCTGTCACCAAAAAACCGATGACGTCTGTTCTGAAGTGAAGGGCACTCGCATAAAAGGTATTGCAGCGATTCCTTTTCCTTCACATCATGGCAGATTTTACAGTAATCCTGACGGGGCAAAACAAGCCTGTCAGCGAAACTGAAAATAGCGCAGTGTCCGGTTAGAACACCAACCGTTCTCTTGTCGAACTCAAGTAGTTTCTTATTTTTTCTGCTATCCACTGCTGGAGACAGCAGTTTTGAAATTCGCCAGCTAGGTAGGTATATTGGACCACCAACGTTTTTTTTTTTTTTTAATTCCATGCTGCGTTTTTCAAATTTGTAAAAGTATTCTTGTAGGGGTATATATACCCCCTCTCTCGTCTCCTCCTTAGACATTTCCGATCCCTTTCGTGTGAATTCGTCCGCCTTTTCTTTTCGCTTTATGTCACAGTCGCCCCGAACCAAGTAGAGGCGGGTATTGAGTCGACGTATGTATAGGGTGTAGGGAGTCTATGCAACTCCTGACACTCTTTTATTTGATGAGATTGAACACCAGCACTTTGATTGCTGTTTGACTGTCCACACATATGATCAAGTTCGGAGGAGGTAGGTCCGCGGTTTCAACAATAAGTGCAGCTTGTTCAGCAAAAAACTCCGTCTGAAATATGCTGGTATGGTTAGGTGTTATGTATGATCTGTTCAGTGCCAGCTTATCAAATAAACTCTAGATCCAGTTCCACATTCCATTCTTGAGCTACCGGTGAATATCGTTATATCACCGTCACTGGACACAGTTTCATCAACCCATTCTTACCAAGTGGGAGTGTGAGTTTTGTGTGTCCGTCCGAAAACTGTATCTTGTATCACCCACTCGCCTGTACTAGGGATCGGTTTAGTGAGATTTTAGTGAGCTTCAAGGTGGAAACATTGAAAAGAATCTGGCGTATAAACGTTATTGTAGTCGCCGTAGTCTAATAGGTAGCGTGTTGACTAAAGATAGTGTGTTAGAAAGGCACGATTCAAACCCTAGGCCAGACATCGTGAACAAAACGAAATATGAAGAAAATATTTCTTCGGCGACTGAAAGGTAAAGACTGCCTCTCAGCAGATTTTAGGCAAAAACTCTGAGAAAAATAAAATTACCATGAAAAACTTTCTCAAAAATCTGTCGTTCGGAGTGGACTTTAAACTTTAGGTCCCGCCCCCATGTAAAAAATTAACACATACAACTTAAGTGGTGTGAGAAAGTAGGTCGTAATACTGACTGAAGGATTGTAGTGAGAAATTATGTTATGTTTTTCAGATGCAAACCTTGAAGACAACATTATAATTTTAAAATGCAAATTTAAAAGCAAACAAAAATATACTTTACATTTGAAATTTTCTAAAACGAATTCTAAGAAAACTTATTACAAAAATTCTCTAAAATTAAAATTAAAAGCAAGGATATAAATTCCAGTCATCAATTTTTCACATCCAATCAATTACTGGAAATAAAAGAATTTTGAAATTCTTTTTATTCAAATAATAAGCCCATTAGCAGTAATAAGCTTAAGGTTTTACCAATTGTTATGATAACTGAATGTGGTTCTGATGAGTTTGGTCTGTTTCTATACCAATGAAATAACTTATCCTTGTTATAGTTTCTATAGTCAAGGAAAATCATGTATTTTATGTAAAATATTTAGCATAAGATGTTCTCTTTGTTTATTTATGCACAAAGTAAAAATAAATTTATGATACAGTGATGGCAAGCAGTATGTACACAATTGATTGTAAATATTACAGTAAATTTTTACTTGTTACTACAACAGTAAAAAGTTTTGCAACAAAAACAAAGATTTCGTTTTGATACAAAAGCACTTACTTATCGGGTTATCCATTTAGTGGTACCACTTAGTAGTTACATACATACATACGTGCATAGTTGCTTATTACAAACCTTCAGTCGGTATTATGACCTAGTTTTTCTAGCACTTTTCCACTTTTAAGCATGAGTTGCGGGACCTACAGTTTAAATTCGATTCCGAACGACAAATTTTTTTGAGAAACTTTACATGTCTATTATTATTTACTCTCAGAGTTTTTGACAGAAGACTGCTGAGTGAAAGTCGCCGAAATAATATTTTTTCATATTTCGGTTTGTTCAATATGACTGAGCTGGAAATTGAATCAATGACTCTCGTCCGGTAAGGCAACACATTACCTATTAGGCCACATCGCAACGTATGCACTGCCGTAAATATTTCTTCTGTTAAAGAAAACGAAACGAATATGTATTTAAATTTTTTGGATCCTCTGCGTTCTTAGCATTTGGTCCTACCATACTGCTCATTGTGTCGTATTTTGAATTCAGATTTGCAGCTCCATTCATGTTAAGTTTAACGCATCCAACAGTTAAACCCGATTGAACAGTTAAAGCCGGCTGACGCATATCGCGGACGTATGTTGTTTTATAATGTCCTTTCTTTCCAACAAAATGATCTAAGCCAAGTTGCACCATATGCCACTCAGATTACCCAAAGTAATACGAGTCATACGTGGCCCATTTTGGCGGAAACTTTTCTATAGCGAGGAAGTTCATTTTCTTCTTCTTGCTCGTTAGAATCTATAAGTTGCAAATCTTTTTCATACAAAAAACTGATCGTTTGAGGAGCATATCATTAGGGAACCATCAATTCAGAGTCCTATAGGCGTTTGGCAGAGGCAGTATTTTACCCTGCAATTAAAGATTATGAACTGGACGGTATGTCGCTTCAACAAGACTGTCATATAACTCTCACAACTAGTGCGGTTTAGGCTCTATTGCTTCGAAGTTGGCAGATAAATTAATTTTGTGTTTTGGCAATGTCAATTTTCTGCTAAGATCATGCGGTGGGTTGTCGTTTTTCTTGTGGGACTAAGTCGGAGATCCTGTTTATGCGGATAATTCTTTAAAGATGGATTTGAAAACCAATAAAGACTTGTTTTTGCCCACAATTAAAGATTGAAGTGTTGAAGTCGCCGTAGTCTAGTAGGTAGTATGTTGGCTTATTAGACTGAAGGCCCGAGTTCAAATCCCAGGTCAGACATCAAAACGAAAATATGAAAAAAAAAAATATTTCTTCGGCGACTTCCTCTCAGCAGATTTCTGGCAAAAAAGAACTCTGAGAGTAAATAAAATTGCCATGAAAAGCTTCTCAAAAATCCGTCATTCGGAATCGACTTTAAGCTGTGGGTCCCGCCACTCATGTATAAAAATTAATGCACACAACATAAGAGGTGTGAGAAACTAGGACGTTGTACAATGGGGCAATTCGACCTCCGAGTACTGTACTTGTCACAGGTGACAAGCACACGTCCTCTAACCTAACATAACCTAAGATTGAAGTCCCCGTAGCATAGTAGGTAGACGTGTAGTATGTGTTGCCATATTAGACGTGAGGTCACGGTTGAAACCCCTGGTTAGACATCTTCAACAAAACAAAATATAAAAAAAATATTTCTTCGGTGACTTCTTCACAGCAATTTACTGGCAAAAACTCTGAGAGTAAAACAATTTCCATGTAAAGTTTCTCAAAAAATCTGTGTTCGGAGCCCCGCCACGCATGTATGTATAAAATTAACGCACACAACATAACTGATGTGAGAAACTAGGTCTCACATACTAGCCTGTATACTATGAGGCTTTAGCAGGACTGTGCCACCAGCCTCACAATTTCACCAATTTTGGCCATATTGTATGAGAAGTTTCCAGGAAAGCTTTTTTAATGTTCTGGTGAAGTCCACTAATATCATGGGCTCTGACTAATATCATGCGCTCTGACGTCAATTTTCTTGTGGGACAATGTGGAAAACCGCGCAAAATAGAAATCCCTACGGGTCATTGTCTTTTTGGGTAGGCATGCCGAAAGACTGGGTTTACCACCTAATGACTTCTTCAGCAGCTGTGGGTTTGAGGAAGAGTAAAAGACTGTCTTTCACCTTATGTAATAGCAAGATTTATTTTGGACTCGATATGGTTTTCTCAAGAGAATGGTTGATCACCGGGTAGAATTAATTGACACTACAATCACAATGGGCCTAAATTCTTGCCTAGGTGATACCTCTTCCTTCGAGGTGGTTCTCCACCTAATCTAGCTTTTGCAAACCCACATTCGTCATCGCCAAAATACTGCCTGAAATGTGTAAAAAGTATTCGAAAATTTACGTAAAAGTAGGGACTACTGCAACCAATCCAGAGCAGATAGTTTAAATGATATTGTATTTCCATTTAGTGGCAAGGACTACGTATTATAATGGCTTTTTTAATTTTACTTGCGAAACCCCAAATATGGATAACACTTTCACCATTATTGTAGTCTTGTTGCAGTTTTATTGTGGCAACAACAATAACTTTTCATTTCATTTCGCAACAAATGGATATTTTCCCTTTCGAGAGCAACAATAATGGGGGAAATTAATATTTCATATCTTTATTATTGAAATACTTTTTCTTTCGTTTCATCCTTTGTATACTTTTTTTTCCTGTAAAAATGTCCTTTCATTTGTTCATATGCTATTCATAAAATCATCGTGTATGTGTGCGTGTTTTTTTATCTGAAAATGTTGCATTGCATTGTAAATGTATTCATTGCTCACTCTCTTTCTCTGTGCTACAAAATCTTAGTTATTGGCATTGTTTCTGTTGTTGTATTATTGTATTGTATTTTGTACAATATGATTTTATTTTATTAATGAATACAACAATAAAAAGAATTCAAAAAACAGATTTTTTTCTATACAGAAAAAAAGGAAAAACAAAACCAATCACAATATGCAACAACATTTTAAATGATTTCATTGTTAAAATCTATCATAGGCAACGATTGTCAAGAAGACATGTATTTGAATCGATATCGTACGTATGGTGACCTCAATATTGGCTTCCATTGCTTCAAGAGATGCTAGCTTGTCGGCATAAACAATTGACTTAACATAGACGCATAAAAAGTAATCCAAAGGAGACCAATGAAAAGGATTACATACACATATATACGTAATTGGTCATTACAACCCTTCAGTCAGGATTACAGCCTAGTTTCTCACACCACTTATGTTGCGTGTGTTAATTTTATACATGAGTGGTGGGACCTATAGTTTAAAGTCGACTACGAACGACAGATTTTTGAAAAACTTTTTCATGGCAATTTTTTATTTACTCTCAGATTTTTTGTAAGAAATCTGTTGAGAGGAAGTCGCCGAAGAAATTTTTTTTCGTATTTCAGTATATTGGAGATGCGGTTTGAACAAATCAGCCAACAAACTATCTACTTCAAATTACAAAAGGATTACATCTGGAAATACAATTGTCACCACATTGAAATTGTTTATGGAACTAATATTGGGTCTAGAAGGCATAAAATTCCTGTTGGAGTATCTCAAGGATTGGCGCTTGGTCTAGGTACTATTCTAGAAAAGGGTATATGATGCAGTACTCAGGCTAGACTTACTACAAAGAAGTAAAGTAATAGACTTTACCGATCTTATTGCATTGATATGGGTTGTAAAGAAATTACTCAAGTCGGAAACCATTAACAATGTCAGCATACAGTTTGTTAGAACCTGGATTGAATCCTTGACAGCGGTCCCGCAAAAAAATGCCGGTTGAACACAGCTACGTGTTGTATGGAAACCAAGGTGTACTTGAAAGTCTTAGTATCGTGATTGATGCGCTTACTCCCTATTCTTTCAAGCAGAAATTATGGGTGCCACGGAGTCGAATACTTACTTAGTTAATTAGCCACTATAACACTTCAGTTAGGATTACAACATTAGCTTCTCACACCACCCCTAGTTGTTTGTGTTTTTTTTTTAATCGATGACTGGCGGTACCTACCACATATTTGAGAAGTTTTTTGTGGCAATTTTATTTAATCTTAAAGTTTTTGTTAGAAGACTGCTGAGAAGTAGTGCAACAAGAAGTTGTACAACCAGCACTCGTCTAATCTTTATCTCCTTCCTGCTTGGCATTTTTCCATATTATACCGAACAAGAGCTTTAAAATATCTTCAGAAAAAGTTGCTGAAGAACTTTACTAAAGGCACATTGAGATGCCTCATCGAAGTTCTTTTCCAAGAGCGTTCAATGCATCCCGAAAAATCACTATTTGGTGTGGATTTTGGACTGACGGTGTAATCGGTGAATATCTCTTTGAGAATGACGTTTGCCAGGCCATCTGGTGAGCATTGTCAACGGTGATCACTACATCTCAATAATTACCAACTTCCATTGGCCTGAATTTAATAATGTGGACACCAACAACATGTGGATTCAACAACAACTGCTCGACCACAAACTACAGCGTTTCTAAAAGCCAACACATCTCATGCACACATACGTACATAATTGGCCAATACAACCCTTCAGTCATGATTACAATCTAGCTTTCCACACCACTTATGTTGTGTGCTGTACATGAGTGGCGGACGATCTTCAGTTTTAAGTTGACAGAACGACAGATTTTTGAGAAACTTTTTCAGGCAATTTTTTATTTACTCTCAAAGTTTTTGCCAGAAATCTGCTAAGAAGAAGTCGCCAAAGAAATATATTCTTCATACTTCATTTTGTTGAAGATGTCTGCCCTGGGGCTTGAACCTTGGCCGCACGTCTAATAAGCCAGCATAGTACCTACTAGGCTACTGTGACTTCAATGCACCTATACAACGGCCAAATTGAGTTTGATCTATACGCTATAGTCATGAAAAACTGCATATTTCGAATGCTGTCCACCTACAGAAGCCGTGGCGAGCTATTGAACGATATTATATGCCAAACATAAAGGCATAAAGCCACCTTTCAAACGAATAAAAATTTTGATAATATCTCACATACAATTCGATTTATTGAAATGTAACGAATGTAAAGAATGCATAACTAATTTCCTTTTAACATATGCTTTGCTGATAATTTCCAAACTATTGACATCAAGAATTTGATAAAGAAAAAAATAGTTCCACAAAATTCTCTAATACAACAACTATCAAGCCAAAGTCAATTTGTAACTGCTTGTTTGAAGAGAATCATTGTAATCCTTAAGTAAATATTTACTCGTACTTCTTTTCATTTTTTTTTTTTTTGTTGTTGAAAGTCTTTAGAAAGCCAAAGAACACTGAAAAGCAATCCAATGTCTTTCTTTCGATTGTCAGTATGTAATCATGTGTTTAACGCAAAAGAACAAACACATGTAAATGTCAAAGACAATGACACAATTGATAATTGGGTAAACCATTGTTGGATTGGGAGAAAATACTACATCAAGCATATAGGAAAACTTATGTATTTGTTTTTCAAATACACACACACACACAGAGATAGAAGATTGACTAAAGAAAAGTTTTCTTTTATTATAAACTCTATCTCTCTTTCTCGTTCTGAATATAACCAAAATCAACAAATAGTTCTCCTCCACCCTGCACAGCCACACTCTTGCTTTGCATCAAGCCTTGATATAAAGTTTTCTGCTTTTGTTTGTTTTCGTATCAAACTTAAGAATTTTGTTAAATCTATACGGCTTTGGTTTAGTCAACCATGGTTTTCATGTTCATGACAAATTATTTATGCTTGTGGCATACAAAGAAACGAAAAGAAAAGGCATTGGCAACTCAAGCCAAAATATAAGTGACATAAAATTTATACGCATACACACATACTTACATAATCACTTGGGTGTGCATACATATATGTAGTTTAAAGGAAGTTTGACAAGAAAAGCTAAAAACAAGAAGAAGAAAAACAATAATAACTATGTATTACAATGTCAATATTGGATTGGAGAAACGTACCACAAGAATTAGTAGGGAAAACTTGAAATTTTCGTGGCAACAAATTACAACATATTGTGATCAATATGTGTGTGTATCAGTACAAGTTTGTATAGGTGTTTGTATAACACTTTAGTGGCTTAAATAGCTCAATCAAGGTGGGCTTGTATCAATGGCAAGCAAAGTTAACTCAAGTAGCCACGAAAATTGAAAATGAAACACAGTAGATTGGCTTTGGGTGGTCCAAAAACATTGTGGGATAGTCTAGTTAAGGATGCAGTATTTAAAATAATTACTTTGCATGGAGATAACTAAAAAGCAACTGAAAAATCTCTTAAAGTAATTATGTATCCTTGACGCACAAAGACAGTACGAATTTGACCAATGGCATGAGTTATGTTGGTTTTGATAACGGCAGCGGCTTGAGGCTTATTCGCATACACCTACGACTAAAGACAAAACACACAAAAAAATTCTAACGGATTTAAATCAGATCAGTTCTCATGATATCCACGTCGGATGAAACTACCTTCAAGGCTCTCTTCCATGAGTTGGGTGGAGCATTGTTCCGTTCTATTGAAAGTAAATGTCGTTGGTGTCCAGATCATATAATTCGGATAAAAAGATGGCAAACATCGACTTATATGGATTAACAACGCGACAGCCAAAAAATCAACATAAAATACTGACTTATTCGGAATACATTGGATTCTTTTAGATACCATGTGGATTTATTCATCCACAAATGGATTTATCAACGTTAAAGATGATTTTTCCATGAAAATTAGAGTCAGTTGGTAATTGCTCCAGCATAGCAGGTTCAACTAGATGACCGTTTTTTTCCATTACAATGTGATGACTAGGTTGACTAGTATGTCAGCAAGTACATTACATTACATTATGCTGCATGACGGGCAACATCCTATTCTCTTCGTGAATGTGAGTTCTGCTTCTCATTTTAGCACATCCGGTCGCTATTCGTATTTTGTATTGTTAGAATAAAAGTGTTCCAATGGTCGAAAAGCTAGGTCGTAATACTGAAGGGTTGTAATGACCAATTAGGTATGTATGTATATTATGTATGCAAATGGTGGAAATTAAAAAGATTGTTGAAAACTTCTACAAGAATTTTAGGGTTTCTAATTGTCGGGATTCAGTGGCACTTCTATTTTTATCTCACATTTAATGATCTTTGCCCTCTGAAGGCAATAAAAAGGTAATTTGGATGTTATCCATTCGTTATACGGGGAGGCGCAATCTCATTGGCAACAAGAACGCACGTGCAATATTGACAGACAAGAAGAGGACTGACTTACTTCTGTCCTTATATCGTTGGCTATTCATCGCACAATAGCGACATTTACGGGCCACTGTCCTTTCCGTAGGCAAGCCGAAAGACTCGGCATTCCAACTAATGACTCCAGCAAGAGTTTTGGGTCTATCGATGAAGAAGAGACAGTCTTTCAGAGCATGTGTCAGTGCCTTCCATTTGTTATGAAGATTCCGGTCTTTCATCATCTGTCATCATTAACTGAGCTCTGTAATATAAAGATTGCTGCAATAGCAGGATTTATTTTGGACTCGGAATGGTTTTTTCTAGGGAATGGTTGATCTCCGGGTGGAATTAATTGTGGTACATGAATGCCGACTTAGATGGGACCCCTTCCTCCGAGGAAGTCAGCCACCGAACCTAGAGTTCTTATTAATCAAGCGTCGGATTTTTCATTTAAATCAGATAACTATGACGGAAATTACATTTACCACCGTCGCCGTAGTCTAGAAGGAAGTGTGTTGGCTTCAAACCCCAGTTCGGAAATCAGAACGAAATATGAAAAAATATTTCTTTGGTGTCTGGCTCTCAGCAGATTTCTGACAAAAATTAATAAAATTGCCACAAGAAAAGTTTCTCAAAAAATCTGTCGTTTGGGGTCGACATTAAACTGCAGGTCCCGCCACTCTTAGATAAAACTAAAACACACAACATAAGTGGCGTGAGAAGCTAAGTTATAATCTAGACTAAAGGGTTGTAATGACCAATTATGTATATATGTATGTATGTTGAAGGTGGTAATAAAGTTCTTAACCTGTTATGTAATATTTATTTGTCTTTTTTTCGTTTCCTAAGTCACTAAGTTTTTAGCTAATATAACCTGTTCATTTTATAATAAAAAAAACAAACATTTTTTTATACTTCCCTTAGCCATTAATATTCCTGTCGTTGTTTTTTCTGTTTTTTCTTTCAAGCAAAAGGGTCAAATGACAAAAACTGTGTTATGCGATACTCAAAAAAACAGCAACAAAAAAAAACAAAAACTGTTAAAATTCATTAAACAATTTGTCCACTTAAGATTAATTATTTTAAAAACCCCAGTCACGTAAAGGTACTAAATTTACAAAATTAACATTTAAGCCATTAAAAGACCAACACCCCTACCCCCCACACAATAAACAAACCCCAAAACACCTTTAAACCTCAACACTTTGAAACTTTTAATGTCGCATAATTTTTCCTCAAACGTAATTTAATAGAGCAACAATTAAAATAAAAACAGACAGAAAAAAACACAACAAAATATAAGAAAATTCCAAAATATAGGGTGGGCCATCTTCCGGTTTAAATTTGAACCATCGGATTATTTCGAATCAAGCAATACTTATGTCATTTTATTCTATCACAAAATTCGGTATATTATCTCCACTGAACGCAATGAATCGATTTACGCTTGAGCAACTTTGAGATTTATTGGAAATTTATATCCAGAACAAAGACAATTGGTCGAAGATTTCACGAAAATGTTGTACAAACTTTGCTCGCAGAGAAGGATCAACAGTCCCCGGTATACGCAAGTTTATTTCTAAAGTTCAGGTTTCATTGTTGATGCGCCCAGACGTGAGCGTGCTCGTACAGTGCATACACGAGAAAATATTAAAGCTGTGGCTGAGAGTGTGCGTCATCGTTCTCAAGAATTGAACATTTCACGCACCAGTTTACCTCGATTTTTGCGAAAAGATCTCCGTATGACGGCTAATAAAGTTCAATTGGTTCAAGAATTGGTTTGAATTGGTTGAACCCGCGTGACCATCCGCTTCGCTACATTGGCCAACGAGAAACGATTTTGCAAAAAAAATATCATCATTTCGGTTGGAGGTCATTTTCATCTTGATGGGTACGTTAATATGCAAAACTGCGGTATTTGGGTCTCAGAAAACCTATACGTGGTCTTACAGAAGCCAATGCACCCATTACGAGTGACCGTTTAGTGCGGCTTTTAGAGAAGAGGCTTCATTGGGACATATTTCTTTGAAATTGAGGACGACCCAACCATTACGGTCAATGGAGATGCTTATCATGCCATGATAACCGATTTTTTTGTACCCGCTCTTCATGGTATTGATGTGAACAATGTTTGGTTTCAACACGGTGGTGCAACTTACCACACGTCTATCTCATGCCACAATCGATTTATAACGTCAAACGTTTGATGGCCGTTTAATAAGCCGAAATGGTGATGTCAATTGGATGGCAAGAAGCTGCGATTTGACACCGTTGGACTATTTTCTGCGGGACGCCGTTAAAGAAAAGTGTTCTGCCGACAAACCAGAGTCTATTGAGCATTTGAAGACCAACATTCGCAATGACATTGCTGAGATCCCACCCCATATACTCGAAAAAGTGCACGAAAATTGGTCCGATCGAATGAGGTACTGTGAGGCCAGCCGTGTGCAGTCATATGAATGACTAACCTAACCGGAACAATTGTCCTTCACAATAAAAAAGTAAATTTGGCAAAATTTCAAACCCTTTGTTTTGCATTGTTTTTTTAAATTTAAACTTTTATTTTTCTCACCCTTTACAAACACATTTCTTTGTGGAGAGAAGGCATCATTTCAACAACATTTTGAGACTAATTAGCGAAAAACCATTAAATTGTAACCAAAACCCTTAACATTTAAAGGAGCAATCCTTAAATTAGACAGGGCGTCAGCAGCCAAACAACCGCTTGCATACAAACCACAAACATTCAAATTATTTGCCTCGCCGATGTATTTATTTAGTAAATGAGTAGTTCATGAAATAGCCAAAGCCAAGTCTGTTACGCCCTAAAAAATTCTACTACATTGGCGTATTGAAATGTTTTTTATTAAATTCCACCTGGCCAAGCATTTGGAGCAAAAACAGAAAACATTTTTATGGCGAAATAATTTGAATTTCAGCAAATAAATGTACAACTCAACACAACTCAACTCAAATTGACTCTGTCTTCATCATTTGCCTTTTGCTGCCGCCGCCTTGGCTGCGGTTTCAACATTTTTGTCGTAATTATTTGTTAAGCGTAAACCATTGAAATATTTGGTGGAGCCATTTGCCAGCTATAATGAGCGTGTATTTTTTGGTTAATGCGGTTGCTTATTGTGTGAAATTCGTAATAAAAATTTCAAATTTTAATTTTATAATTAACTTCTGAATTTTAACTGGCATATGAAGTAAGTTTCTCTATTCAAATTCGAGGTCATTTTTCAATTTTATAGTCAATATCTACTGCACTCATACCTCTATACTCTCTAGAGTATTCGCCCTATACCAGACATAATATTTTAATCACAACAACATCAATTCAAATGCACGTTTATAGCTGGTCATGAATGTGTTTAAATATTTGAGAATTATTTGTTCAACGCTGGTTGCCATGAAACACACACACACACCTCCTTTCCAGAATCAGCACCTGCATAATTTAAATGGGGGATAAATATTATGACTGCCTGAACGTATGCGATGGTAAATTGATGTGTTGTGTCAGGAAGGTTGTGCGATAAGTTCTAATAAGTACATATAGGATTAGCCATTACAACCATTCAGTCAGGATTACGATCTAGCTTCAAACACCAATTATGTTGTGTGTGTTAATTCTATGCATTAAGGGACGTGACCTACAGTTTAAATTCGGCTCCGAATGACAGATTTTTGGGAAACTTATTCATGGCAATTTTATTTACTCTCAAAGTTAATTTTGAAAGAAATCTGCTAAGAGGAAGTCGCCCAAAAAATATTTATTTTTATATTTCGTTTTGTTGGAGATGTCTGACCTGGGGTTATAACCGTGGCCTCACGTTTAATAAACCAACACACTATCTATCTACTAGACTTCAGCCACTGCATGTTTTAGTAATCGCAACTCTTTAAAAAAAATTTAATCAATCGGATTGTATTTGATTGATGAGAACGATTGTTGAGTATGATTGATGAAAATTATTGATGAGAATGATTGATGAGAATGAAAAATAATAAGCTTAAACTACTTGAATTATCGTTGATTTCAAAATTCTTTCGAAACAAAGTAATTTTGAACCTAATTCGGATGCAAACAACTTCGAACCATAAGAGACTCGAAATGGTTTTTTTCTGAAGATAATTATTTTAATTTTCTTTTTTAAGATATTGGAACTGAGATTTGCCTATGATTAATTGCAGTAACTCAACCCCTGACCTATTACACAACGGCAACCTCAATGTACTGTATGTAGCTAGAATTTTAAACTACCCGAAAGCAAGGATCTAAGGAACACAGTTTTTGAGGTTCAAACTAACGATAGTGGTGAATTTATTTAAAGAATGATTGCAATTCACATTTACCGCCCACTATGCTACAATAAAACTTGACACAACTCTTTATGTCACCTGATGTCTGTTAGTTGGCTACGACCGAAATCATTAAAGACAAAGATTTCCTCCGGTTTGAAGCATAAAATATACTTTAAGGTATGGCAGTATAGTAATCTCAAATATCTTAGCCTCTTGTAGCCTCTGGTTAACACTAAATCCATTTCTGATGTTTTCTGCACAGATCCTGCTAGGGAGATATTTGTAGCTTGTGCCAACAGGGACTTCCAACAAGGACAACCAAACTTTAATAGACATCTTTTTAAAGCTACATATGCCGCATTTGTTGTCATCTATTCAGTCTGTTTTGTCAAATCATTGTACAAACAAAGGCAATGACATGTGTTAGCTGATTGGGCTCTGGAGCAATAATTTTCATTGAAAAATCATCTTCAGAGGTGAAGCCCATTTGGGACGATACCAAACTACATGAGATACAAAGTCGCTATTTGGTGTAGATTTACGTCATCGGTCCATATTCCTTTCACGACAACGTTAACCACTGTTGCAGTCAGTGTATACATCGTCTACATACATACATACGTAATTGGTTATTACAACCTTTCAGACAGGATTACAATCTAGCTTCTCACACCACCTGTGTTGTGGGTGTTAATTTTATACATGAGTGGCGGGGACCTATAGTTAAAAGTCGACTTCAAACGACAGAATTTTGAGAAATTTTTCATGGCATTTTTTTTTCTCGGAGTTTTTGCTAAAAATATGCTGAGAGACAGTCGCCGAAGAAATATTTTCTCAAATTTTACTTTGGTGGACATGTCTGACCTGGGGTTTGAACCATGGCCTCAAGTCTAATAAGTCAACACACTACCTTCTAGGCTACTGAGACAAAAAGAACCGACGATTAGATTTGCGATACATATTTGCCAAGTGCCTGTTTAAATACCACTGCTTTAGAAATCTTTTAGCGTGTTTGACTCAAAAGGTTTTTACGATCCTTATTGCCTAGTAGTTGTTTATTTTTTTCTAATGATAGGTAAGTTGTTAGACTTATAAATCTACTATTGGCCCTAGCCTTCGTTGAATATTACACATCGAACTAACCCTCGCTCAACTCTTCTACTGGAATAGCAGAAAGTTTGCCGACTTATACATTTCTAGCGACATTACAGTATCCTGAAATCCAAAATCGGATTACTTTACAGCATGATTTCAGACGCACCAATTCTTCATTGCGTCACGTAACTTAAGGATGGTAAATATGACATGTAGTGGCACAAACTGGATGCTTGACTGACTCCAAAATATTTAACCTTTCGTAGAAAATAGCAGGTTAGACCAATACGCCCACTCTAGAGTTATCTGTTTAGAATAATTATTGTTATCACAGAATTGATGGCTCCTCCACCACCATCTCATCGATTGTATGGGTTCCTGCAAGTTGCTTGTGAATTTAAACAGAAAACTTCTGTTCTTTATTCTTGGTAGAACGAGTGTTAAATAATAATAAAAATTTGTAAACAGAAAACATTGTAATAAGCCTTAATGCCTTTGATGTACAGCAGATTTCCTTTTCCTTAATGCCTTCAATGTTGAGCTGATCTCCTGTCCCTGTATAATGCCACCTGATATTCCTCAGAAATGTGTTAAATTTATTTATTTAAATTTATCATGCACGCACCACCCTCGTATAGAGGTAAATAAATAAAAAAGAAATATAAAAATAATAATAATCCTCATAAATTGTTTTGAGACATCCCTTAGCAATAATATTGAAATTCTATGCAATTAACATTTCTGGGGTGTCAAACAAAACAACAAAACAACACACTATTTTTCATAAACACCAATCAAATAATAAATAAAACAACAGCAACAGAAACAGCAATGGCAACAATAACAAACAAAAATGTTAACAACGGCAATGGTGACAACGACACCAACAGCAGCAATCAACAACGGCAAACTCATACACGAACGCACAAAATTGTGCAGACATGGTCGTAGAGTATACTATTCCAGGGTACGGGATATAGAACACACACAGAGAAGAGAAGGCTAGTGAAACACACGCATATGCAATACTCAATCCATAGGCGTTTTTAAATGATTCATCATTTTTGACTTTGGCCCAAAAGGACATTCATTCACACAAACAGTAGCAACAACAACAACACAATAACGCATAACTATTAAAGGTTTGAAAAGGGTAGAGAGAGATAGACACCTCAACCCATGAGGTCCATGTAATGTATCCTCCATTTGTATATGTGTCCGACCGAACGTTTAAACTCAAAAGTGTTGGTTGCCTACAAGCAATGATTCCAATAGGGAAAGAGAGAAAGGGAAAGAGTGTTCATTTGGTTTTTGTGGTCTCCCTCTGCAATAGTGTGTAAAGGTCATTAAATATTCATAACTCCAGTGTCTAGAGGGAAATTGTTAAAAGGCTCTTGACTTGAAAATTGTTGGTTGAAGTAAGTTTTTTTTGTATTCCTGCCTACATACATATCTACACTGTATTATACGATTTTATATATCTTGTTAGTGTACACTTCTGTAAGTATGTGTGTGTGTAATAAAATCCTTTAGTTTTGCAGTTTCTCATGTTCGTATGAAATTATTTTTGAAAGTCTTTTAATTCTTTAGCTGTAGATTGAGTAGAAGATTGTTAACTGGACATAATTTTCTTAAAGTCAAGTTAAATGACCTAAGCTAAGATATTACTGCTTGCTCTTGGGAAATCGACAACATCAGCAGCAACAATGAAAATAACAATGTTGGTTAATCTGTGGCAATTTAAACATTTTAAATAATGATTTATGAACGTAAACACATGAAAGTTACAAGAAAAAAGTAAAAAGTCTACTTAAACGACATAAACTATGATGAGATAAACGAGAAGGTACTTAAAAGGGAAATTAGATTAAAGCATTTCAGTGTACATATGTGGTTTTGAGGGTCTGTTCCGGAAGTATTTCATTATCAAGTCTGATAGGTCTGGTTGACTCTCAATGGACTACAAGGAAAGTATGGTACGTATTGGTCATTACAACCCTTCAGTGCGGATTAGAACCTAGTTTCTCACACCACCTATGTTGTGTGTGTTAATTTTATACATGAGTGGCGGGACCTGTACTTTTAAAATGGAATCCAATCGACAGATTTTTTAAAAACCTTTTCATTGCAATTATGTTTCTTAAAGTCGACTCCGAACGACAGATTATTGAAAAACTTTTTCATGGTAATCTGCTGAGAGGAAGTCGCAGAAGAAATATTTTCTCATATTTCGTTTTGTTGAAAGTGAGGTTTGAACCGTGGCCTCGCGTCTAATCAGCCAACACACTACTTACTAGCCAACGATGGCTTCAGGACAACCATTTTAATAAAACAATTTGATTATTTGCACATGTTGTTGAATGTTTTTCTCCATTTATGGGGATTTGGCAAGACAGACTGAATAAATGACAACCAATTTGACCGATAATGCTACAACAATATGGCCGGTTATCAACTTCCAATGTTCCAAAGTTCGAACCTGAATTTATTATTTCAAAAGTATAGTCAAAAGTTTCATTGAGGAAAGAAACTGTGTTGCGCGTATTTTGTGGCACCACATCACTCTGTCGTACTGTGGGCAAATGACTATGAAGTGCAACAGCCTTTTTCTGTGGATGTTATGGTGTTTCAACAAAAGCTTGTTCATTATTCTCACTCCAAATGCCACAAATGGAACAAAATTTGGCATGGAAATTCAATATCAGTTGAACTTCGAAAAAACTCTGAGAGTTAATAAAATAAGCAAAACTGCCATGAAAAGTTTTTCAAGATCTGTCGTTCCTAATCGATGTTAAATTTTATTCCTGCCGCTCAAGGTTATAATAAAAACGCACAACATGGACGGTGTGAGAAGCTAGGTTGTTATGCTGACTAATAGGTTAAGTAAATAAGTTAGTAATAGCCTTTCATGTTAACAGACTGCTTCAAAAATTACCTTTAAAAGAGCAAAATAGTATTTCTTCTCATCAAATGCCTGGACCAGATCCCCGATGACCTAGTTGGTTGTGTATTAAACTTCAAGTGCCGAGACCATGGGTTCAATTTTTATCAGAAACTCTGGATGTCTGTGATTGTCTAAATGCTTGTCTGACATTATATCTGATTACCCAGAATAGAAAACAGGAAGTGAGAATTATCAGTATGAAAACAATTTTCGAAAAAAAACTAACGAAGGCATATACAGTGGTCATTAAAAATAATTGTCACACACTATCTCCTCTTTCCTTTCTCCTATAAACTTCCTGTATTTCAACAGAATGCACTGCATGAATAGGGGTCAATTACTTGGAGTTTGTGTCAAAAAAAAAAAAAAAAAAACAAAAAAAAAATAATACGTGGATCTGTTCAGTAGTGATTTGTAACTCACTTTTTGTTAAATGAAATCAATATTGAGTTCAGAAGAGTTGTATCTTTTTTTACATAATTACACCGACATCCAGAACATCCATAAATTTAACGCGTTAAGTTTCTTTTCTTACATACTGTATTATTGAAGCCAAGTTCATTAACTTTCTTATTCGTAATAAGCAAACCATATTTGTCAAATGTATTGATGAGTAAGATTTGCATATTCTATTATAATCAAACAAGGCCTATATTTTCATTCATGATGTCCATTTCCTTGGTTTATTTACAATTCATTCCTCTCAACAAGTTCATGCAAATACAAATTCAAAGTCAATATATTACCTGCAAATATGAATATAATGATGTATGGCATGTATTATGGCGTCATATATCACAACTAAGTATCTGACAGATGTCTCAACTTCGAACTCAAATAAATAAATCATACTCTTTTGCCTGCAGAAATCATTCAGCGACTGTATTGTGTTTAAATAAAATGGAAATTATAGGAAAAAAGAAGAGTCCTTAAAAATACATTAAAAAAATGATTTATAATATATGTATGTATTTATATAAGTATCTATGTATGTGTGTATATATTTATTTATTTACTTGTCTATCATTTCAAAACAAAAAACAGAAAAAAAACGCTGAAAATATATGAATTTTAAGCGTCAATACTGTCAATGTGTCAAGTATTTTATCACTTATTATTCAAACATGCCACGAACAAAAAAAAGATATCAAAAGTCGAAAGAGAAAAGCAAAAAATACAAAAAACTTCTGTATGATGATGACAGTAAAATCAATATTTAGATTGAGATTTGGATTTATTGAATACTCATGCCATACAGACAAGGCACGCAAAGATACTGTCTCTGTCAAAAAATCTCTGTCTCTCAAAAAAAAAAAAAAAAAAAAATTCACTCATACTGCTACTACTACGTTATCTACAATAAATATTCTCTGATTCCACGTTTTTTTCATATTTTTTTTTTGCATTTTTTTCTGCAAATATTGGAGATTTTGTGGTCACATAAAAATGACATCAGCCACCGAGATACAAAAAAAGTGTGAGTGACACACATTTATGCACAAACATTTGAATTTATCGTTGATGCCACAGCAGATTTATATTTTATTTCGATTGCTGGTTAGAAATAAATTATATTGCCAATGATATGGATTTATTGTTATCAATTAAATAAATGATTACGATGATTACCTCTCTCTCTTTCTCTCTCTCTCACCACATAGAAAATCATGATTTTAACAGTAAAACTATTGAAAAAGAGTGTAAAACAATATAAAATTAACATCACAGTAAGATTACATTGCAATAGTTTGTAGTAAAATGAATCACAAAAAATAAAACCACACGAGATAATAATTCTTAGAATTGTTTTAGCCTCTGTCCTTACAGACACTAGGATAGATTCAGATCAGCTAAGTTATTTCGTTTTCTTATCGCTATGCCTAATTTTTATGTCCACGTTCAACGGGATCGCCTAACAACTAATTTTGGATATACCAACGCTGACTTAGAAACTATAACAGTTGATAACGGTCATCTTACTGAAGCTATGTACGTCTGTCATTTAAACCTTCAGTTTTTAAGCATACAGCGTAAAGCAACAAGTCGAGTTTGAGCTTCGATTTTATTTTACTACAAAACAAATATTTTTTTAGATGATGACCCCTATTCATGCAGTGCATTGTGTTGAAATGCAGGAAAGATAGTTTATAAGAGAAAGTAAAGAGGGGAGAGTATGCGACAATTTTTTTTATTTTTAATGACCACTGTACATACCTTCCTCACTTTTTTTTCGAAAATTATTTTTTAGTAATAATTCTGACTTTCTTTTTTCTATTGTAAGTAATCACATATAATGTCAGACAAACAATCGGACAATCACAAGCACCCAGAGTTTCTTGTGGAAATCGAACCCATGGCCTCGGCACTTGAAGTATAGCACACTACCAACTAGGCCATCGGGGATATAATCATAAGAAGGCCATTTAAAGAGACAAAATACTATTCAGTTCTTTTGATAGTAGGTTTTCAAGCAGTCTATTGACACAAAAGGCTTTTATTTACTTACTTAACCCATTAGTCAGGACAACAACCTAACTGTTGTATGTGTTAATTTTTACTATGACTGGCGGGACTTCCATTTTAACGTCGGCTACAGATTTTGTAAAATTTTTCAAGGCAATTTTTTTCCCATTTTTTTTGCCAAAAGAAAGAAGTTTTCAAGATTCATCTTGTGTTGGAATTAAAGCTAAGCTACCATAGTATGAACCGGCAAATTCAGTGAATATACTGAAATACAAACCGATAATGAATATCCATGCCAATGAACTCATTGAACGAGTACGCAAATGAGCATAACTTTCACATTTGAAGTGAGAATAATCCACAAGCTTTTATACAAACGTAGTCTAGAAGGTAGTGTGTTGGCTTATTAGACATAAGACCTCGGTTAAAACAGGTCAGACATCATAACGAAAATATGCAAAAATCGACCTCAAACTGTAGGTCCCGCCACTCATGTATAAAATTAACACACACAACATACGTGGTCTGAGAAGCTAAGTCGTTATAATTACCAATTATGTATGGATATTTGTTTATCTGTCAAATGAGTTGTCATTTATTCAGTCTGCCTTGCCAAATCATTCTGAACGGATAAAGCTTTCTATAAGACGTGCAAATAATAAAATTGTTTTAACAAAATGGCTGTTCTATTCGGGCAACGTACGTAACGTAAAATCATCATTAGCGATGATGACAATTTCTGGATCAATTTTTCGTAGACAAACAAAATTGCCAAATTTAGGATGATACCTCTCCCAATGAGAGCGTCTAATACATACCGAAAAAGTCACAATTTGCTGTTGATTTTAGATGGTGGCGTTATCGTTCCTATTTACCATGAGAACGACGTTTGCCAGGTCATCACTCTCAACGACATGCACTACAGGTTGATGAAAATCAAATTGGATATCTGGTCTCCTGTGATACATCTTTCATTGGACATTCTGCACGAGGCAGGGAGGTCGATTTGACTCTGCCAAACTTTTTCTTGTGCCAGGGCCAGCATAACCCATACCATTGGTGATATTCAGCCAGTCGTCATAGTCGAGCAGATAGTGTGTTGGCTTATTAGACGTGAGGCCACGGTTCAAACTCTACGTCAGACATTTCTTTGGCGACTCCTCTCACCAGATTTGTGACAAAAACTCCGAGAGTAAATAAAATTGCCATGAAAAGGTTTCTGAAAAATCTGTTGTTCGGAGTCAACATTAAAATTGTAGGTATCGACGCTCGTGTAGAAAATTAACACACAACAGGAGTGGTATGGCAAGCTAGGTCGTAATCCTTACTGGAGAGTAGTGATGACAAATTATGTATGTATGATGTGGCAGAATCCTGGAGAATTGAATATTTCGAATGTTCTTCACCAAAAAAAGTAGTGGCGGACATTGGAACGATATTCCTTTGAGTTTCAAACGAAAATATCTCACATGAACATAGCAGCAGATGGACGTCTCTAGGTCTTCCGTGGTTACTTCTTTAAAATCTCATTAAAAGGATCACATTCCTACATTCTTATACATACGTAAACCCCATACCCATTGTTATGAAGATTATTGTAAGCCCCAAAGGCTCAGCCTCTGCTGATTTTTAATTCAAAACTAACTTAGTATTTATATTGCATGTAACGATTAATTGAAGGTAAATATTTTTGCATTTATAAACTAAAAATGTCAAACTATTAATAAATCTAAAGCGCTAAAATGTTAATACTTCTAAAAGCACAGTTATTTTTTATTTTTATTTTTTGTTTTTTTTTCATATATTTTCAGAATTTATTTTCAATTTATTACTTAAAATCCCATGTGAATTTATTCATGGTGCGTGTTGTTTTGTTTCGTTCGTTTTTTTTTTTTTTTTTTTGTTTCTAACAAACAAACACGAAACAACAACTGTGCATGTTGTTTTAGTTGTTACAAACAAATATTTTATAGGTTTTCGTTTTATTTTTGTTTTTGTTCTCTTTACATTTAATAGGTGTCTGACAAATTTATGCTTATCCGTAAAAACCGTTTTTGTTTGTTCAATAATTCACAAAAATGTGTTCGTAGGAGTGTGAATTCATATAGTATTTATACTGTATGAATGCATGTAGGTGTGTGTGGTAATATATATACATATTTTACATACATATGATATGTAGTAAATGGTAACGTAAACTGTTATAATTAAAAAACGACTTAAATAGGTGCTACATTGATTCAATAGATACACTACTCTATCATCAGTATTGAAATCGTTCTTTTGCTTCCATCTACTCAAAGCATCAAATTAAAGTCGTTTTGACAAAATTCTTGCCGGATTCTTCTAATTTTTAACTATAGGCCAACATGAAGGGACAACCTTGCTGAGATGGCTGGCAAGTTCCATCACCTTCAGTAGATGGCCAAAGACTTGTAACCATACTGTAATTCGAACTTTCTTCTCAATGTCGCTGCTTCTTCATGTGAACATACTTCGTAATGAGGAATGACAGATTGGGGAACCTACTAGCTGTTTAGCCTTGAAATGAGCACATTGCGCATCAGTTTTTTTTATTATTTTTTTTATTATATTATTATATTTTATTCATGCAGTGCATTGTGTTGTGCAGAAAAGATAGTTTGTAGGTGCAAGGAAAGAGAGGACAGTTTGAGACCAGTGTACATGTCTTCGTCACTTTTTTTTTCGAGAATTGCTTTGTTAGTAATAATTCTCACATTCTTTTTTCTATTGTGAGTAACCACATATAATGTTAGACAAACAATCAGACAATCACACACACTCAGAGTCTCTGGTGCGAATCTTACACACCACTGTGCTTTTGGTAGGCACGCCGAAAGTTTAGGCGTTCCGACTAATGGTTACTGTGGGTCGGAGCAGGAGGAATAGACTATTTTTCACCATATGTTTCATGAAGCAGTTCCTGGCGTCACATTTTCTGACATCTCAGCAAGATTGCAGTAGCAAGATTCTTTTTGAACTGGGGATAGTTTTCTCTAGGAAACAGTTGACTACCGGGTAGAATTTATTGTGGATTCACATTGGTTCTAAATGCTGACCTAAGTGGTACCTATTCCTTCGAGATGGTCCGTCACCTAACCTAACCTAATTACATATAATGTCACACAATCAGACAATCACAATCACCCAGAGTCCCTGGAAAGAATCAAACCCACGACCTCGGCCCTTGAAGTTTCACACACTACCAACTACGTTATATTCTAGAATATCACTAAGCCACAGGAAAACAACAGATGTAATTACAATCAGACTCAGAATCAACAAACGCATTTGTGGCTACTTAGCAATCGACAAAAATAATGTCGAAGCCACTGTTCAAACCCCAGGTCAGATATCTCCAACAAAACAAACTACCAAAAAAATATTTCTTTGGCGACTTCTTCTCAGCAGATTTCTGCTAAAAACTCTGAGACCAAATAAAATTGCCATGAAAAGTTTCTCAAAAATCTATCCTTTGCAGTCGACTTTAAACTATAGGTCCAGCCACTTATGTATGTAATTAATACTCACAATAGAAGTGGTGTGAGAGATCAGGTTGTAATCCTGGCTGAAGGGTTGTTATTTTAAACAGTGCCCCTTCTGATTTGGAGTCCTTAAACTTTCATGCTTTTAAAAAATGTACCAGAAGGGCATTAAATTCAACATAAAATCTTCCACATATTTGGGTTTCCGAAAAGCTGACTTAAACAAATTTTGCATGACATTTATAACAGATTTCTCTTTTATTAAATAATTTTAAAAAGGTATGCCAGTTTTTTTTAATTACACTTTTAGAATTACCATAAATTATTGAAATAATTACTCTCATAAAAAATGACAAAAAAAAGGCAGCACAACTAAATGTAAAAACAAAATACTTTCTGCATGTAATGGCCATTACCATGTGCATTACCTATTAAGAGTTAAAAATTTTCAAATATTTTTTGTTTTTTTTTATTATTCTAACAGAAATAGAATAAAAGATACAAAAGTAAAGGTTTACACATGGCTGTGTAACTGATATTACCAATTACACGGCAATATATTTCAAAAACTAATGGCATAATGAATAATCACTATTTGTTTCAATTCATTTTTATGTGGAAAATTATTTTCAGTTGGCTGGTGTAAAGAAAAAAATGCCATTAGCGACATGACCTCATTCGATTATTTGGTGAATTTTTCCTTTTTGTTTTTTTTTGCTTTTGTTTTACCATGTAACACATTAAATTATTTATTATATCGTATTAGAATATGATTTTCTTTGTACATATTTTATTTTATATTTAGGTAAAGTTAATGTTTGCGTGTTTGGAAATTGTTTTTAATAAATTCATACATAAATACTAATACTGACATGTATAGAAGAATATATTGAGGGAATGTTTCATCATAAAAAAAAATATTTAAGACATGTTATTGAAATTCTGCATAAATAACTCTTTCCAAATTCAATAATATTCGCAGACTAACTGCACATGTGGCCGTACTAGAAGTGCTGTAGGCTAGGTAGTGTATTAGCTCCTTAGACGTGAGGCCACTATGCATCTGGTACAAAACGAAAGATGAAAAAATATTTCTTCTGTGGCTTCCCCTCAGGAGATTTCTGAGACACTGAGAGTAAATAAAATTGTTATGAAAGGATTTAAAAAAAAAATTCTTTCGTCCGAATTTGACATCAATCAATCATCCTCACCAATCATTCTCATCTATCATTCTCATCAATCATTCGCATCCATCATTATCATCAATCAACTACATTCCGATTGATTAATTTTTTATTATAAAAGAGGGGCGATTATTAAAACTTACAGTCGCCGCAGTCTAGTAGGTAGGTAGGTGTTGGCTTAATAGACGTGAGGCCGCGGTTGAAACCTTAGAACAGACATCTCTATCAAAACGAAATATGAAAAAATATTTCTTCTGCGACATCACTTCAAGAAATTTCTAGCAAAAACTGTGGAAAAAAATAAAATTGCCATGAAGAAGTTCCCCAAAAATCTGCCATTCGGAGTCGACTTTAAACTGTTGGTCCCGCCACTATAAAATTGCATGTTGTGCAGTTACATTCATACATACATAATTATTCATTACAACCCTTCACGCAGGATTACATCCTAGTTTCTCACACCACTTATGTTGTGTGTGTTAATTTTACACATGAGTGGCAGGACCAACAGTTTAAAGTCGAGTCTAAATGACAGATTTTTGTGAAACTATTCATAACAATTTTATTTACACTCAGATCTTTTGCCAGAAATCTGCGGAGAGGAAGTCGCCGAAGAAATATTTCTTTTGTATTTCATTTCGTTTGAGATGTGTGACTTGGTGGTTTAAACCATGGCCTCTAAACCTACTAGACTACGCCGACATCAAACAATAAATACCTTTGCCTAATGGGCAACTCTTAAGTTTAAACCTGAAGGTAGTAGGAAATTCCTTACTTGCGAACAATTCCGCAGCTACTGCGGTTTGAAATATACAATTATAGTCTGAGAGTAGCCATTGTCTAGTAGATAGTGTGTTGCTTATTAGACGTGAGGCCATGGTTCAAATTGTACGTCATACATCTCCAGGAAAACGAAATATGAAAAAATATTCCTTTGGCGACTTCCTCTCAGCAGATTTCTGGTAAAAACTCTTGAGAATAAATAGAATTGCCGTTCGTAGTCGAACTGTAGGCCGCCATTTATGTTTGGAATTAACACACCCAATAAACTGGTATGAGAAACTAGGTCGCAATCCTGACTGAAGGGTTGTAATAACCAATACTCTATGTGTAAACGTAGTTTGAGAGATGGAGAAATGTCTTAAGATCACACACTTTGAAGAAAAATAAACAGCCTACCTTGTTTTCAAGTTTAGAATGTCAGTGGTTCAATCCTTTGTACTTCGATTTGTGGTGTGTGTGAATCAGAAGATTTGAGGTAAAGTTCAATGAAAACCTAAGGATCGTGAGGTAGGATAAAGAGTATTCCCATTGCAATAAGTGCGACATATTGTCTTACAAGTAATCTGTATAGAAATCATTTAACCTTCCTATACCCGCGCCAAAAAGTGAAACACCAATACCCGCGCGTTGGTCTGTGAGACCGACAATGGAAAATCCTATATCCTTTGTACTATTTCAAAAAAATTTTTTTGATGCAAAAACGAAGCTTATTACGAATAACGAAGCTACCAGTGATATCAACTTACTGGCACTATTTTTTTTACAAAAAAAATCGCAATAATAAAAAAATCGGTCTCACAGACCAACGCGCGGGTTTAGGAAGGTTAACCATTACGAAAACCTTTGGCTCAAACCAAGTCTGATACCATTTATTCTGTGAAATTTAGTTGATGTAGTCTAACTAGTAATATTGTACTGGTTTATAAGACGCGGGCCCTTGGTTCAACCCGTAGGTCAGATATTTCATGCAAAACGAAATATGAAAAAATATTTCTTAAGGCGACTTCCTCTCAGCAATCTTTTGGAAAAAACTGCCATGAAAAAAATTTGTCGTTCAGAGTCGACTTTAAACTGTAGGTCTTGCCACTTATGTAAACAAATTAACACACACAACATGGGTGGTGATGCGTGAGGCTAATTTGTAAAGGTTTGAAATGACCCTTAAGTAAGTAAGCTTGTTAATAAAAGAAAAAATTAGATTTGTCTGATAGAGTCTGTGGACTAAAACAAGATACTGCAATCACACTATCATCAGCATAAGCAACGAGTTTGTTTTCTAGCAAGTTGATGGCACTATTTCAAAGAAGTTGAGAGAAGAACTCCACTTTGTGGGTAACTTAATTGGCTATCCTCTGGCATTTAATATTTTATTTGGCATTTAAATTATTTCTTACTTTTGATCGTTAAACAAACAACAAATTTTTTTCATTTAAATCATTCGCGTCTTCCTCATTAATTTTTTTATACTTTTAAAATCTACTTTACCACATTCTCACTTTTTTTTTGTAATTTAAAAAATATTTTTTCTTCGGGTTTAATTATCATTTAAATGTTGCAAATAAGTTCACACATTCAATGATTCCGAACGAACAAGCAAATGTACTCGTACCTGAGCCACAAGTAGCATAATGAATTGAATTACATTTACAAGAGACTCTCATCAACTCATCTCGTCAGATACTTGTAGGAAATGTATGAATGAATAAGTGCGAGAGTATAAGAGTGTTAAATTTGTAATTACCTCAGTTAATTTTTTCAATTTACACTTGTTAAATGGCAGTGGCATTACACATGTTTAAATGTAAATGACGAAAATGATACAGCAGCAGTAGAAGTGGCAGTGGCAGAGTTAAAATGCAAAAGTAGGCAACATGTGTGTTAAGATAAAAATTGTGGCACAATTTCAATGGAGATGAAATACATTTCAAACGAAAAACATTTAACTGCAGACCATAATCTGATTGTTGAAATCATTATTTTTAATTGCGGCTACCATAGGAATTTCATAATGAAATATATTGACATCTACCTGTCCTGGTTTAAGTCATTCCATTGATTCCAACGTGTAATCGGTACGCTTAACTATTTTGAAAACTTTTAAATTAATTGCTTTGCTTCTTGTGCCACTAAGTCAGTTCTTGTTGCATTTGTTTTTGTATTTTTAGAGTATTTTTAAAAGGAATTCTACTTTGTTACAGTCATATTTCATATTTTATTTCTGATTTTCTCCTTGTTTTTTATATTTTTTTAATATTTTTGACCACAAAAACGATTTTATATTGATATTTGCTTTCTGATTTTCTTTTTTATTTTTGTTTTTATACGAGATATTTTTATATAAAGATTAAACAACTGCGGTTAGAGTATTTTCATATTCTTTTCCATTTATCAATAGTTTTGATATAAATTTTCAACATCATATTTTGCTTTTTTTCCATAATAAATAAACAAAAAATTCCTTCCATAAATGTTGTTGCACATAAATATACCAGCAAAAGTTTTTAGACTCAAAGGAAGACATTGCAATTGATTAAAAGATTCTTTATTACCAACGTTACTTAGAGCCATAGAAAGAAATCTAACTTTATAAAGTTCAGAGAACTATATAAAAGCAGGGTAATTATATTTCTAAAATCTATAGATTACATGCATACATAATTAATCATTACAACATTCAGTCGGAAGTACGATCTAGCTTCTTGCACCAAACGCTTCTTACACCAAATTTTGCATTAATTTTATACATGAGTGGTGGAACCTACAGTTTAACGTCGACTCCGAAAGACAGATTTTTGAGAAACATTTTCATGGCAATTTTATATACTCTGAGGGTTTTTGCAAGAAATCTGCTGGGAGGAAGTCGAGGAAGAAATATTTTTCTTTATTTCGTTTTGCTGGAGATGTCTGACCTGGAATTTGAACCGAGGCCTCAAGTCTAATATGCCAACACACTACCTACTAGACTATGCCGACTTTTATAGATCACGCAATTTACACAATCTTTCCTATCCATTTTCCATAACACCCATTTAAACTTAATTATATCAAAGGAACCAATACCCAATAGAGGAGTTTGCTAAAACACAGTTAATAGTGTGTGTGTTTATTGGGTGCCATGATGGCCTAGTTGGCAGTGTGCAAAACTTCAAGTGCCGATGATGTGGGTTCGATTCTCACCAAAGACTCTAGATGTTCGTGATTGTGTAATTGTTTGTCTCACATTATATGTGACCAGATTAGTTTAGCTTAAGTGGCAAACCCCTTCGAAGGAAGACGTCTCACTTAGTTCAGCATTTAGACCCATGTGATACCACAATACAATCCACCCGAGGGTAACCCGCTCCTTAGAGAAAACCCATCCCGAGTGCAAAATAAATCTTGCTATTGCAGAAATTATAAAGTTCGCTCAGAAATGTCAGAAAATGAGAGGCCAGAAAGCTCCATCTCTTCATAACAAGAGCAAGACACTGACACATGGAGTCAGTCCTCCTCAGACCCTAAACTCCTGCAGATATCATTAGTTGGAATGCCAAGTTTTTCGGCATGTCTACCAAAAGGACAGTAACCTCGCAAGAATGGATGGCCACGCGATTTAAGGACATAAGTGAGTTAGTCCTTATATGTATGTGATACAATAAACAATACAAAATAGAAAGCAAGAATTATCAAGAAAAAAATTCTCAGAAAAAATGGTCATTAAACTGGTCATTGAAAATAAAACAAAAAACTTGTCACACACTATCCACCCTTTCCATTCTCCCATAAACTATCTTTTCTGTAGTCCTACACAATCCACAGCATGAATAGAGATTAGTGTTGATCTCAGAAAAAAGAAAAGGCTGTTGGATTTACATTCATTGCTTTGATGGTAGCGAAGACATAAGCTTTGATGACTTTGGTCACTAATATGCGATTCAAGCCTACATAAGTACATACATAATTGGTCATTACAACCCTTCAGTCAAGATTACAAACTAGCTTCTCAGACTACTTATGTTGTGTGTTGTGTTAATTTTATACATGAATGGTGGGACCTACAGTCTAAAGTCGATTCCGAACGACAGATTTTTATTGAAAAAGTTTTGCATTTCAATTTTATTTATTTTCAGAGTTTTTGTCAGAAATCTGCTGAGAAATCGTTGTTGGAGATATCTGATCTGAGGTTTGAACGGAGGTCTCCTGTCTAGTAAGAATATACACTAAATATTAGACTACAGAGTCTTTAACTAACTTATTGGAAAGTTTGGATTTTTTTTTTCTTGTCCTTCATTTCATGCCTGATATCATGATGCTGCAAAATTCGCTGGTTTATACCTTCGAGTTACTATTTTACAGAATTCCAAAAATTTACTACAACAACAACAAAAAAACGGAAAATAATAACAAAAGTAAGGCCTAAAAGTATGTATGTATGTATACAATATATTTGAGTGGTTTTTCATGTTGTTTTGTTGAGTAATAAATTTCTATTGTTTTTGCATAGTCTTCGACAAGCATTACAAATAGTTTTGGAAAATAAAAAAATAAAAAATAAAACAAAGAAAACAAATAAAATTTATTAAAAATATACATTTTGTTTATTAAAAAGTTCCAAGTAAAACAGTTTCATATTTAAATTTATAGTTTTTTGGTTGTTTTTCTTTTTGAATTTGAATATTTCAATAAAATATTGCCACAAATCTTATGTTTTTTATTTCGATTTTTAGTTTTTTCTTTTCATCAGAACACTTTTCTATAACAATATTTGTATTTGTCTATGCAATTTGTTTTTTATTTAAATATACATTAAATATATATGTATGTTTGTAATAAATAATATTTTTGTTCTCTTTTTAATGCATTTATGGTCTTTATTTAAATGAAAAAAAAATAGTTTTCTATCAACTTTTTTCAAATACATACACATTCTAATGCCAGAACAGCAAAATAGTTAGAGAAAAAGAAGAAGAAGAAGAGCAAAAAAATATGAGCAATTTTTAACAAAAATTTCTTAAGCAACACACAAATGGCATCATTCAGAAATAAGGATCCTGAAGAAAACTTACAATATTTGAATAGCAATTGTAACAGTGAGAGTGTGAAGAGAAAACTTTGTTACCGGAAATGACACCATACTGGTGGTGAACAGAAAACTTTTTCAACAGAACAGTGGTTAGAGAAGCATTCAAATATTACACTTTAATAAACCATTTCTTTATCTTAGGAAATTTAAAATTATTTTAATTTTAATATTTCGAAAAATTCTATTTAGTGCTCATGTACGAGTACGTGTAAGTAATATTTAATAGGTATCCGGCATACACAGACATCCATCATACGCTTTGTAGTACTTTCACTCGTTCGTAGAGCTTATGTTAATAATTTTCTTATTTTTTATTGTTTTCTTTATTTATTCCTTTTGTGTAAATAAAGCTTCTACAAGTTTTCTTTTTAAATTCTCCCATTATGACCTTGACGTACAATATTATCGAAAATTAAGTTCTATCGTGGGGGCCATCTATCTGTTCCTATTTGAATCATCGTGTTATTTCGAATCTGGTAACACTTATGTATGTCATTCTGTCACAAAATTCAGTATTTTATCTCCACTGAACGTAATGAATCGATTTACGCTTGAGCAACGTTGGAATTTATTGGAAATTTATTTCCAAAACGAAGACAATTGGTCGAAGATTGTACGAAAATGTCGTACAAAATTTGATCGCAGAGAAGAAGCAATAGTACTCGGTATACGCAAGTTTATTGCTAAAATTCGTGAAACGGGTTTCATTGTTGATACGGCAAGACGTAAGAGTGCTCGTACAGTGCGTACACCCGAAAGAATCGAAGCTGTCGCTGAGATCGACATCGTTCTCAAGAATTGAATATTTCAGATTAGGTCAAATTTTGCGAAAATTTACGTCTTGTAAAGTTCAAATGGTTTAAGAATTAAAGCCACATGACCATCCGCTTAGTTTTCGCTTGGCTAGATGGGCCGACGAGAAACTCCACGATAATGTCGATTTTGCAAAAAAAAAAAAATCATCTTTTCGAATGAAGCTCACTTTCATCTGGTGGATACGTTAATAAGCAAAATTGCCGTATTTGGAGCTCAAAAACCCCACACGTGGTCTTACAGAAGCCAATGTACCCATTACGAGTGACTGTTTAGTGCGGCTAGTGGAGCGGAGGCATCATTGGCCCACAGTTCCTTGGAAATAAGGACGATGCAACCATTACGGTCAATGGAGACACCTATCGCATCACACCGATTTTTTGTACCCGTTCTTCATGGTATTGATGTGAACGATGTTTGGTTTCAACAGGATAGTGCAACTTGCCACACACCTCATGCCGCAATCGATTTATTGCGTCAAACTTTTGATGGCCCCTTAATTAGGCGAAATGGTGATGTCAATTGGCCGCCAAAGAATTAGCTACGCGTTGATGGATGTGTATTCATTTGCCAGTTGAAACTCTGTAGACCTTAACCTTCTTCTACAATGACCAGGTTAACCGCCAAGGTAACAACCTCCTATAGCCTCCAAGTTTTTCTCACCTCTGCATCGCTTACTTAATTGGTCTTTTAGTCAGGTTGACAAGTTAGCTTGTCACATTACGCATGTTGTGTGTGTTTATTCTACCCAGGAATTGCGGGACAGTCTCACAGATTTGGGAAACTTTTCACGTCAATTTTATTTACTCTCTGAGTTTTTGCCAGAGACTGCTGAGCGGAAGTCGAAAATTTCTTCATGTTTCATTTTTATTCGAGATGTATGGGCTGGGGTTTGAACCACGGCTCTCCTAAATTTTTGCCAGCGGCTTGAGCCACTTCTTTGAATGAAGGATAGTTTCCTGGGTTGCATAAGTCTTCAAGAAAGTAATATAAGCAAAAGATGCCTAAACAAAAGGACCGAACTGTCCCTTTCCGCGAAATGGTAGACGGGTAACCTTGAAGGGTTATTGTTTCAGGGTTTAGAAATTTATCCAAAAATATTTTTTAGCGTCTATGTTAATATGTGGATATTTTGAACCTGGAACCTAAGTTAACCTAAAAAGTTTAGCAGTCAATAAGAACTTCGATTCGAAACAGGCCCCAACGAACGACTGTTTCAATACAATTGCTACGAACACGTGCCTTTGAATATGTATAAATACACTAGCAGAAGATATCTATTATTTTATGAGCTCATGTAAATTTATTTAAGAGAGATTATATTCATGGCCGGATCGTATTACATACATAATTGGTCATTACAACCCTTCAGTCAGGATTATTGACCTAGTTTCTCACACCACTTATGTTGTGTGTGTTAATTTTATACATAAGTGGCGGGACCTACAGTTTAAAGTCGACTCCGAACGACAGATTTTTTGAGAAACTTTTCATGGCAATTTTATTTACTCTCAGAGTTTTTGCCAGAAATCTGCTGAGAGGAAATCGCCGAAGAAATACTTTTTGTATTTTGTTTTGATGTCTGGCCTGGGGCTCGAACCCTGGCTTTTCGTCTAATAAGCCAACACACTACCTACTAGACTACGGCTACTACGGATCGTATTAATCTTACTAAAAATATGATAACTGGCGCTCTAACCTTAGAAGCTATACATATCTCCACCGAATTTCAGTTCCCATATTTGCAAAATAGCCTCTTTGGTACCACAGTAAATACTTTTCATAACTCTTGTGTAATAAAGTACATCATCATTTGAAATATTTTGAAAATTTGTTAACATTTTGTGGTAATTACACTTCAATAAATATTTACAAACAAAATGTTTCAACATGTTGCAAATAAGATACTCTAAATAACTGATTTCTTTAAATATGGTTATGTATGAATGTAGGTATGCATTTAAGTATGCCTTTAAGTTTTTGTTTTATATTAAAAATAATTAAGTATACGAGTAAATAACAATGTGACTGAAGTATTTTTAGTTTGAAGTTTAGTGACTCAATCGAATGTTAAGTCTCCAGGGAAATGTTAGAAAACTTATCAAAAATTAGAGATTTACGGCAGTAAAAATAGTCATACGAGTATTCAAGTGAAAATAAATGTAAAAAAGAACTTAAAAGTACTTTGAAAAAATAAGAATTAAGAAAGACATCTAAGTTGCCTGGGAAAGAGTACCTTCATTGGAAGTTACTTGCTTAAATGTTTGGATGATAGAAGACTAGAGGTATATAGCAACGGAGAAGATAACATTTTTATTTATTTATTTATTTATTAAAATTTAGTAAGTACATTAATGTATACACTAAATATATATAAAGCTATAGCAACTAGGCCTTAAGCTAAAATATTTACAGCAAATGAGTACTTATATGTATGTATCTATATGTATAAATAATTTAATTTTAAAGATAAAAGGAACAGTTTATTAATTACAATTTATCATAAAGTTTTGTGTTTTTCAAAAATAAAATTATTTGTTTAATTGAAAGGTTACTTGGAGACGACAGTAAAGAAAGGGGATTAGAATTTCCAAAGAACTTAATTCTAAAGTTTTCAAATATCGGACAGTTAGTAAAAATGTGTGTAATGTTGAGGGGGGAGTTGTTGTTACAACTGCACATAGGAGGATCAGTTTTGTTCATAATGTAATCATGAGTAATCTTCGTATGGCCAAGCCTGAGTCTAATAATTTTTGTTAGGTCTTTACGACTAAATTCATTATTAGCTGGAATCCAGTCGTATATATTATTTTTATTAAGATTGATCGTTTTGTACCAGTGATTTGTTAAGTTCCAGAGGGAATAGTTATTATCTATTATTCGTCTTTTAATGTGTTTTCTAATATCGTTAAAATTTTTGTTGGATTTTCCTAAAATTGGGGAATTTTGAGCTTGTTTAGCAGTATAGTCTGCGAATTCATTTCCTTTTATAGATGCATGACCTGGTATCCAAATAATAATGAACTTTGGGAAATATTTAATTAGGGAGTTTCTAATGCTAGAAGCATAATAATCATTATTGTGTAAATTAGAAATAGCTCGTAAAGCCGATAAAGAATCAGTAAATATGGCATATTCTCTACTAGCGTTACAATTTTTAATAGCTTCGTATATGGCTATAATTTCTGCCGAAAATACCGAGGTATGGTTCGGCAGAACGAAAGTACAAACTACCTTGTCCTCTGAGGTGACTGCCAAGGATGTGGCATTTTCCGTTTTGGATCCATCAGTAAATATAAAGGTTCTTTGTTGGTATTTGTTTGATATTTCGCGAAATAATAAATTGTATTGTAATACAGATGTTTCATCTTTCCTGTATCTAGATAAACTTAAATCAATAGAATTAGGATGAAATAGCCATGGGGGATGGGTTATATTGTTATGTTTCGATATTTTGGTAGGAAAGTCATATTCTAATGCTATTCCTATAATTTTTTGTAGTGTCGATAAGTATCTCGGTAATCTTTTCAATTTAAAATAATTTTCAACAATTTTCCTAAGAGGAGTGTCATAACAAGTAATAATAGGCTTTATCAGTTTTCCAGACTCAAAATGATATAAATTCGCTAAACTCATAACATTTGATTCAAACATAATGTTATTGATAGGGGTTGTCCGATGTGCGCCAAGTGCACAGCGAATATTCATGTTAACGATAGATCTAATTTTTTTTAGAAAAGTTTTACATGCATTTCCGTAGAGGAATAGCCCATATCTGATTTTAGATATTATCAGCGCTTTAATTACGTTAATAATTACAATAGTATCAGCGTTAAATTTCAATGAAGATAAACATTTAATAATATTGAAGCGTTTGATTAGATCTTTAGTCACGTTGGTAATGTGCGAATTCCATTTCAGAGTTTTATTAAACGTAACACCCAATATCTTTAATTCGCTGACCCGATTCAGTTGTATATTACCAGTAATCAAGTTACAGTAACAATTATGTTTTCTACATATATGTAAATATTTACTTTTATCCCGAGATAAAACAGCTCCTGATTCCTTGCCCCATTCCAATATGTCATTTATCAAACCACTGATATCTATAGTTGGGTTTTTGTTTTTATTTGACCTTATAGTTATATTAAAATCATCAGCATAAGCACAAAAACTTATATTATTATGCAAAGATATTATATTGCATAGTTTATTGTATGCAATTAGAAAAAGCACAACCGAGAGTGGAGATCCTTGGGGGATTCCGTTATGTAAACCAAAGGTTTGAGAATTGTACTTTGCAACACGAACTATAATTTTCCTATTTGTTAAGAAGTTTTTTACATAATTAATAATTTTGGGTCCAAATCTCCATGAAATAAGTTGATCAATAACTGTGTGAATTCCAATTTTGTCGTAAGCCTTTTCAAAATCAAGTGAAACTATTGTAAGGTGATTTTTTGTTGAGAGGCTGTTAACAGCCAGATGTTCAAGAAAAAGAAGGGCATCAACTGTAGATTTACCTTTTCTAAACCCCATTTGATTACTATTCAGGAGGTTACTGGATGATATTAACCACCATATTCTGTTTGCAATAATCCTGTCCATTACCTTTCCGATGCATGAATTGAGTGAAATAGGTCTGTAAGATTTTGTCAACGTCTTGTCACTATCTGGTTTTAATATCGGAATAATTAAAGAAGTTTTGTATTGTTGGGGAATATATGAATTAAAAATCGCGTTATAAAGGTTTAGAATTCTAAATTTGACGACATCTGGAGAATTTTTCATCATAGCATACGAAACTCTATCTAAACCTGGCGATTTCCCTTTAAGTCTATTCAACGTAGAATTGAACTCAATTTCGTTTATATCCTGTTCTATTAGATTAGCTTTCACATTTGGGGAGATGTTAGATAAGTTAATTTCTAAATTGTATTTTTTAGTTCGGAATTCTGGTGGAAAATTACCATCAGAGGAATTAGCAGACCAAAAACTGGCTAATTCATTAGCTATATCGGGTTTCTTTATTAGCCTATTATAGGGGGGGTACATAGATTGTACACAATGTATGTTAAAGGAAGTTTTGTAACCAGAAAGTCTTCTAATATTGTTCCAAATTCTTCTGGGAGGGGTAGAGCTATGGATCTCTGAAGTGAAGTTATATAAAGATTTCAATTTCGATGCTTTAATTTCCCTCTTAAGTCGTGCTTTCGCTCTTTTATAATTTATCATATTGATATTGTTAATTTCTCTATTGAGTTTATTAAACAATTTGTTCTTTTCTTGTTTTAAAAGAGTTAGTTGGGGATTCCACCATGGGACTGGAGTACGGGTAGTTAGTGGCTTTGATTGTGGTATAGATTCGTTCGATGATTGAATAATAATTTTCCTAATATTTGCAGCTTCTCTATTAACATTGACATCGATCGGTCTATTGGATTCGTATAAAGAGCAGTTTCTTC
This sequence comes from Sarcophaga caerulescens, assembly GCA_927399465.1. Taxonomy (NCBI): domain Eukaryota; kingdom Metazoa; phylum Arthropoda; class Insecta; order Diptera; family Sarcophagidae; genus Sarcophaga; species Sarcophaga caerulescens. The sequence goes on along the minus strand of OV656866.1, from coordinate 90,929,140 downwards.
TATAAAGTTCCCAATTAGCCAGATCAGTTTTAAAGCGGGGTTTGACTGAGTGAAAACAATCAATGTCATTTTTAAATAACGATATTATGATTGGAAAGTGATCACTTCCCCAAAGGTCATTCTCTTTATTCCAATTGGAATGTAAAAACAAATCAGGGGTACAAAACGTCAAATCAATGTGTGTCAAAGTGTTTTGTGTCGAGAAATGTGTAGGAGAATTGTTGTTTAACAAAATAAAATTATTGTTATTTAAAAAATTGTTTAAAATAGATCCTCTTTTATTGTTTCTACTAGAGCCCCAATTCTGGTGCCAGCTATTAAAGTCGCCTGTTATTATTGTTTGGGAATGACATCCATTAAAAACATTCTGGAGATTGCTGTAACTGAAATCAGCTGTCGGAGATATATAGGCTGATAAGATTTTAAACTTAATTTTGGAATGTATTTCTAAACCAATTACTTCAAAATCGTTATTTAGAGATATAGGTGAATGTTGGATGGAGTTATGGACGAGGAGAGATACACCTCCAAATGAATTCGAATTATTATAATTGTACATTGTAAAATTTATAGGTACTGGAATATTATTATTATTGTTTATGTGAGATTCTTGAATTGAAATTATTTTTATATCATGTTTTTTTATAAGTGTCTGCAATTCATTATAATTTACATTGTAGCCTCTTATGTTCCATTGCAAAATATTTAAGCTATACATAATCATAAATAAAGTTAAAAATTAAATAATAATGATATAGAAAGCAAAAAACACTTTAGTTTAAATAAAGTACAATAATATCAGCACAGTAGCGCCAAAGGTGAGGGAGAGACAGGAAAAAACAGGGGCTTCAGCATTAATTCGCAGTATCTTTTACGATAATGTGACAATGCATCAACCCACTATTAAATTCCAAGTCCCAGCCCCAACCGCACGCCACTATGCCGACAGTACAGTACATAATATACAAAATATTACATATTATTCATTATCTTGAGATAAAGATCCAGCTGATTCAAAGTCATTATCTTTAATTCTTGATTTTTGTTGTTTTTCTTTACTTGCAGACTTTACATTATTTTTCCTTTTTAATGTTTGTTTGTTTCTTTTTGATGTATTTATCGGTAAGAGAGTAACAATTTTGGGTTTAACAGAGCGTTGTTCTAATTCAGTATTTGTCCTTGTTGTTGTTTCAATACCACTGTAATCGATTAATTCTCTTGGTGTTTCAGTAAGAGTATTTTCAATGTTATTAGAGGTGGATATGGAGTTATTAAGAGATGAAGTTGACTTAACTATTGAGGAGAATGTATGTTGAGAGTTTTGGTGACGTGCTTTATAAGTTTCTACGGCTTTCTTTCTATCTACTTTTTCAAGAGTAACAATTGCCTGAATCTCTTTTTCTCTTAAAAATACTGGACAGATCTTTTCTAGTGCATTGTGTTTGCTGCTTTCATTGTTGTTGTTAATACAATTTACACATGTTATAGGATTGTTACAAATTTCGTCGTCTTCTTCAAGGTGGAAATCTTGTGCGCAGTTGGGACAAACTTTATTATTCCTACAAGAGTTTGTTGTATGTCCAAATCGTAAACACTTACGGCATCTTAGTGGGTAGGGGATGTAGGGGCGCAATTTAACTTTTTCATAGCCGATGTTTATGTATTCTGGTAAGGTAAGGGTGGCAAGGGTGACAATTATAAGGCCAGTCTCAATCAAGTCATTTCCAAATTTTTTTAATATTTTTTTAACCTCACAAACATTTTGACTTTTTAGCTCAATTAAAATTTCATTTTCATCTATGCCTCTTAGGTCATTTGAATATATGACACCTTTTGAGAAATTAAGGCTAGAATGTTCACGAACTTCTACTCGTATAGTTGGGGAAAGTGATGTTAGGGTAATGAGTTTAGATGCTTGTAAAGTGTTTTTTGTTTTAATTAGCACCGAACCATCACGTATTTTTTTACACATTTCCACTTCACTACTGCAGATGCCGTCAATAACCTTTTTTATAAGAAAAGGGGAAACATTCGCGAGTGTATCGCCTGTTACATTTTTGGAGCTTGATCGCACATTATCGTCAATGACCTTGGTTCTACTCATAACAAGGTATTTAGGGCCGCTAGTATTTATTGTTAACTTCTTTGTCGCGTCAATTGTAAATAAGGGTTGATTGAAACGGATCAACCGATCCGGAGGGTCGCCGGAACTTTTTTCCCCCATTAGATCACTAATTAATTTTTTTTTTTTTTGTCTTTTATAACTTTTTTTTAAATATTTAAAATAAATAAGAATAAGAAGATCACTGAATAGATTGTCAATATGTTGTCTGTTTTTGTTTTGTTTCTTGCTTTGTTTTGATTCACCGAAAAAAAGCCAATCGAAGTGAGGTTAAGCACAGAACACGTCTAATCGCGCTCACTGACAGATTGAAACTGAAGATAACATTGAGAAAGGCGTAATTAAGTAAATTAAAAATAAAAAATTTGTATAAAAACTTACACTCACATATACAAGTTGGTCTATAATTGAACAACAGTGCTCGTTGTCATTAGTGATGGCCAGGCTAACGATGGTCTCAAAGAAATAAGAACCAATGATGCTGCCAGGAGAAAATCCACACGAAAGAACTTTTTTCCCATATGGATTGGTGTCGTCCCAAATTCTAAATTAATGTATGCTCAAAAGTGCTAATCAGCGATTAAACGTCGTTGTTAATGGTTGTCTACCCTCAGCTTCTTGGTCAATCGAATATTGTACGTGTCTGGCTCAAATGACGATGTAAAATTCGCAAAATTTTGGCCTGTAAAAAGCTTGTGAGCAATGCGAAATCGACTGCCTCTGATTCCCCTTCACACTGTCACGGAGAGCAGTGATATGTTTGAGAGATTTTACTTTTCGTTTACGTACGATTGTTGATCAATCGTTTATTGAGCCAGGGAACACGAATTTATCTACCACAATGCACATAGCCCATTCTATAGGACGACAGTGACCACATAATTGGTCATTTTATAGGATGACAGTATATACACACATAACTGGTCATCAAAGCCATTCAGTCAGGATCACAACCTACCTTCCCACACCACTTACATATGTTGTGCGTGCTAATTTTATACATGAGTGCTGGGACATACAGTTTAAAGTCGACGTCCAAACGATAGATTTTTGAGAAACATTTCATGGCAAATTTATTTCACTCACAGAGTTTTTGGCAGAAACATATTTCGTTTAGCTGGAGACGTCTTGAACAGTGTCCTCACGTCTAGTAAGCCAACACACTACCTACTAGACTGCGGCTACTACATATCGGTACTATATATGGCAGTCAGATTTTCAAACCACTCGGATCTTATGATATTAATTCTAGATTAGAATGGACCTAATTTCAACGTAATTTCTCACACCACTTATGTGCTTTGATGAATGGATTGTTTTTTATATTTCGTTTGGCTGGAGATGTCTAACCTGGAGTTTGAACCGCGTCCTCACGTCTAATAAGCCAACACTCTACCGATTAAAATACTGCGACTTCTAATATTCTCTTTCACCTTTCCAAATTTAAGTTCAAACTGCCGTTGTGTACTTTAAAAATTAAAAATTTTTTTAATTAAATTTTTAATTCTTATAATTTATAAATTCCTAAAAATCTAAAGAATATGTCGCCCTTTTTTCCCAAAAATGTTCATAACTTCCGTATCATATGTCTACCAAAAAGCAAAAAGAAAAAATACCACAAACTCTCTATTAATGTAATGCTCTTAGTGTTCATTCACTTACATACGTAGGTATGGATGCACTTTGTGATTGTTTTGCATTGGTATGTGCGTTCGTATATATGCATCTGGTCTATATGTACGTGTAATTCCATGTACGGCAGACAAAAAGTCTTTTGGGTTCATCTCAAACATTTAAGATTTTTAAGATAATTTGCAAAAAGTTTTTTCGAATTGTTTCCGATTCTGAAAGACAAACACACAGGAAAAGTGTCTTAATTCTCATATAATTTCAAACACATGCCCGTTATGTAAATGTATGTGTGCTATAGTTTTAGTAATTCTCGTTTATAAAACTTCAAATTGAGAAAAATGAACTTATTCAACGTATTAAAAAAGTTCCTGAACTATTTCACAAATTTCTTGTGAGTTTTTTTTTTTTTTTTGTTTTTTGTCGGGTAATGCCTAACAACCAATTAAAATTTGAAGTCAAGTTGTATTAAAATATTTAAGTTTAAGGCTACAACAGATAAAGTTAAGATTGTTATCATAGTTGTTAAATAATTTCCTTTGAATTATTTTTCCTCCTTTTGTTTTTGTTTTGTTTTGCTGAACATAGGAAATGCATTTCTTTGCCCAATAAAGTTCAGTAATAAAAACAAAAAACTGATAAAAGTAAGAGTTAAGGATGGCAGTTTAAGTAAGAAAGTATAAGTCAATTGCGCACAGTAGTTTTGCAAATAGAATCTTAAAACTTTCGAACTTCGACAGTTGGTAATGGCCATCTTGTTGAAGCTGCATCAGTCAAATGATAGCAGTCAATAGGACGTACAAATATATTAATTGTTTTAACAGTACATTGTTCTGGTAAAGTACTGCGAAGTTCCGGTTTTAGGTTCACCATAATCGTAGGCGTACGGCTAGGCTTATAGATAGAGTGTTAGTTTATTATAGACGTAAGGCCATGGTTCAAACCCCAGCCCAGACATGTCGAACAAAATGAAATAAGAAAAAATATTTCTTCGTCATCTTCCTCTCAGCAGATTTCTGGCAAAAACTCTGTGAGTGAAATAAAATTGCTATGAAATACTTCTCAAAAAAAAAAACAAAAAAGGTCTGTTCGTTCGGAGTCGACTTTAAACTGCAGGTCCCCCGCCACTCATGTATAAAATTAACACACACAAGATAAGTGGTGTGAGAAACTAAGTCGTAATCTTGACTGAAGACTTGTAATGACCAATTATGTATGTATGATCGTCCTATCGAGACGACTATGCGCAATATGATAAATAATTTTGCGTTCCTTGGATCAGTAAACGATTGATCAACAATCGCTTGTAGACAAAAAGCAAAATCTATCAAAAACATTGCAGCTCTCCTTGACACTGTGTAGGGGAATCAGAGGCCGTGGATTTGGCATCGCTCACAAGGACCACAACTTGGCGACCACAAAATGCCGAACTTTGCGCTGTCACTTGAGCTTGTACAAGTAGAATAGGACCTGAGGGCAAAAGACCATTGACAACAATGTGTATTCGCTGTATGGACGCTGGTGAACATATATTAATTCTGAATTTCGGACGATACCAATCCACATGAGATCCAAGAGCTTCCATTAGATCCAGAAAAAGCCACTCTTTACTGTGGATTTTATCCTGGCGGTACCATTGGCCAATATTTCTTTGAAAACGTCTTTAGCCTGGTCATCACTAATAACGACAAGTAGATAGGCCAATTGGCCTGAATTTGATAACACCATCGACATATGATTTCAACAGAACATGCCATATTGACTAGTTTATACGAGCGATTTATGGGAAATGGTCTCATGTGGAAGTGATTTGAACTGGCCACCAATATTGTACGACTTGACCCCTTAAACTTATTCATGTGGGGCTTTCGCAGAGTCGTAGACGTATTAGAATTAAACTCTGTAATCTGTCACTGGCTTGTCCCTGTTTGACTGGCTCGTTCCTGTATACTCTAGTGTTCATGTATGCGATACCAATCGTCTGACGTTGGCAGTTAGTGGACTGTTCCAGAACGTGAGATTAAGCTTCCAATAGTTTCTTTATATCGCATACCATGTAGCATCATCTTGTTCAAACCACATGGTACCCACGTTTAATTCTTAAATTTTTGGAATTAAAAATTACGTGAAGTCGGCGTAGTCTAGTAGGTAGTGTGTTGGTTTATTAGACGAGAGGCTACTGTTCATATGAAAAAAATATTTCTTCGGCGACTTCCTCTCAGCAGATTTCCAGCAAAAACTCTGAGAGCGAATTAAATTGCCATGAAAAGTTTCTCAAAACCTAGTCGCTCGGAGTCGACTTTAAACTGTAGGTCCCTCTGCCTCTCATGTATCAAATTAACACACACACAACATAAGTAGTGTGAGAAGCTAGGTTGTAGCCCTAACTGAAGAGTTGTAATGATCAATTATGTATGTAATCATGTAGTAACGTACTTCAATGATTGAAAAGTTTTTTCATAATTTCTTTAAGAAGTACGGTCTAATGATGTTGGCGGCTCTCTTAATGCATCGACCAGTAAAACTTTCTCTTTCTCTTGCGCTACCTCTGCAAAGAGAAGATCCAAATAAGGATCTTCGTAACTGGAGGTAATTTTTCAATAGAAATTCACTTCTCACAGCAGCTGGGATTTTGGTAATAAAATTAAAAATTCTTGATAAAATTATGAATTTAAAATCCCAACTTTATTCTGCTTCCGATACGGCATTTTTAACTTCCTCTTTCAAATTATTAAATTTTAAAAATAAATATTTTGCCAACATTCCATGATTTTCTTAATGTTTCCCAGATTGGTTTTTTTTGTTCAGCGAATCTTTAAAAGTAAAGATTACATATGTATATATGCGCATACTTACTTAAATATGTATCCGTATTAATTCCCTAAACGAATTTAAACAAGCATGTCAAAGTGTATATGTATGTATTTATTTGTATAAAATAACATACATACTCTTGTGATATTTTTTTTTTCTTCTTCTCAGATTGTATGCAAGCGTTAACACTAACATACCTCCCGGGGGTTTTATGGCTTACGCTATCACAGTCAACAAACGCCAAGTCAAAACAAGTCAAGCCAAGCCAACGACTTAAACTGTAAACTTATTGTTCATATGTTTATAGTTGAATGTGTAAACATGACTCCTTCACATCAATACACATACATTACATACGTATAAACTTAGGAAATGTGTGTAGGGCAGTCATATACAAATAACTATACTTGTAAACCAATATACATATGGTGGGTACGTACATACATGCATACATATGTATGAATGTTATTCAAAAACATTACACTTGATTGAGTTCAATGTGAACATTTACATTTTAAAACATTTCCTTTAACATTTTACACTAACATACCCTTTAGCATTGCCGAACAACAAGAATAGCAACTACAAATCGATTTATTTAATAAACGGGGTTATTCAACGCGAAGTGTTTTTCGAAAATCCAATGAACACTTCAAATATTAAAAATACGTATGTACGGGACTTAAATGTAGGCTGGTTTTCTAAGTAAATCAAAAGATTTTCAGGGAAAATTCCACCACCGAATAAGCTTGGCGTCGCTTTCGAAATTGCCATGACTTCCACCTGAAAAACAAAGCAGCCTATACATACATACATACATAATGAATCATTACAAGCTTTCAGTAAAGATTACGACCTAGCTTCTCGCATCGCTTATGTTGTGTGTATTAATTTTATGCATGGTATAGTGCGACTTACAGTTTAAAGTCGACTTCGAACGACAGACTTTTGAGAAACTTTTCACTTAAATTTTATTTTACTTTCAGAGTTTTTGCCAGAAATCTGCTAAGAGGAAGTATCCTAAGAAATATCATTTCACACTTCTTTTGTTGGAGATGTCTGACCTACAGCCCACTCTGTCACAAATCTTTGAGCCATCGAAATAAACCTCAAAGCTCCCCTAGAAAACCTCCGGATTTTTAGAGCGGAATTCCGAAGTTGAAATTCTAAAACCAGGATGCTATAAGGAAGCCACATCTGACCGTGTCTTGTCAGTATAGGAGCATGTGCATTGCCTAGGTTGTAGATTTAGCCCATAGGTTCACTAAATAGAAGAGATGAGATTGGACATTCCGATTTTGACTGTTATTTTCTCACTTATCAATCCTAATCAATTCCTAAATTTTACGTTTAATCAGCTTAGTAGGGATATAAGAAACTAACACTTTTTAATAAAAACACCCTGTATATTTCTTCCATACACTTTTATATGTAAACTCGTTTTTTCTTGTTATGTTTATGTTGTTCCTGATTCCTTTCAGGAAGATTTTTTATACCCTACAGAACTCTGATTTGTACAGGTGTTGGAAAAACCTGGTCATTATAACGTTGATACTTTCTTTTATAATAAAACACGCTCGTTTTAAACATTGTGAAAGTTCAATACATAGTTTTGAAAATAATTTGAAAAACCATAAAAACTGTCTATGATTTAACGAAACAGGGCTTTTTAAAACGGCCAAACTTACCTGAAAAATACTTAATAACTGCATTTGATTTCTGATCCCATTTAGTCCTCGGCTTCAATTTTTCTTACCTATACTTCCAACATAACGATTCGCCTAGTAGCATCGAAAGCTTAAAATGAGCATTAACTTAAGGGATTATTAAATTATAACAGTAATAACGCATAGAATCAGCAGAATAATTCTTCAACAGTTGCTATCAATTCACCAATATTTCCTCACAATCTAGTATAATGTGAGGCTGCATTAATGCGGCTGTAAGTGGTAGTCAACAGTTCAATTTAAGCATTCACACTCGCCTGCTGCTTTATTACATTTTTTGTTTCTCAATGGCCTGTATTTTTAAGTAATTTTCTGCAGAACTGATAATTTCGTTGTCGTTAAGAGTAACAGTGAAATACGACGTTAGTTAAAATTCCTCTCACTCTCACAATTCTCACCATCTTTGCACTAGTGTTTGTTAATAGCACGCAACTGTGGTCAGAGTCTAGACAATCTATCATCTGGTGCACTTTCTCCATGTTACAGTGGCAAACCCCAGTTATGAGTAGCCAATGCAAGAACATCAGTCTGTCTCTATACAATAGAAAAAGAAAGAAAAACAGAAACAATCACTAGCCAGCTAATACCAAAGATGAAACTGTCAATATCAGAAATCGTAACAGTAGCTTATTCACTAAATAATTGGTGAATCCCCGGTCAAGAATCTTGAATTTTCGCCTGTGACAAATCCTCAAAATATGTTCTCGTCCTTTAGAAAGAAACTGTGTACGCATCCCACATACAATTTCTTGATCTCTAGGCCCAATTCCCAGTAAAAAACCTATCGAGATCTAATAGATTATCTCTAGCACAGATTCCATTTTAAAATGGTCTAATATGGGTATATAAGTCTACAGATTCTGCATTTTACTCTGTTCCTTAAGCCTCCTGAACACTCATATCATAATTCCTCAGAATCCAACACAGTACACCTCATACTGGAATAAAATACACTCACCAGGGAGTCCGTAAAACACTTTAATACCATCCACAAAATAAACCCCCCAAACCAGTATCGGATGCGTTACATACCCTGAACATAAAACTCGGACTGAACCTCCGTAGGCCAAAGTCTACAACCCTTAAAGTACTGACATATCCTAACTCAAATAACCTAGCAAGCATACATTAAATATTCTCAAAAACTTCTTCGTCGCCATTCCCTCTACAACCAACTCGACGGAAAGTAGTCCTATATGAATTTTGAAGGAAGTCTGAATACTGCTACTGATGGCACGCATTATGCCCATTGTGTATTAATTTCATCAGACTTGTCACCTCCAAAACGTTCTACAATAAAATGCAGCCATACGTGGGAATCTATTGGACAACAGAGTAATTGTCACCTTCTCTAACTCTAGACATGTGCCCAATTTCCTATTTATGATACACTTGACTGCTTAGTTTACACTAAGTCCCTTATCCAGACTCTTCAAGTAAGATGCCAAGGTACTCAACCCCATTTAAAAGCCCTAGTTCAGCTTAATTCAACGAGGCATTATAAATTTCATCGTAGTCGTGTTAATTCTAAGATCATTGCCAGGCGCTTAGGAAGACTGTCTCCTAAGAGAAGACAGCAGGAGGTTCTTAATATTGTAAGGAGAGCCGTTTTCTTCTTACTTTTGATTTTAAACTTAATTTCAAGTACAAAGAATTGATGATTACTGCGAATTCCAACTTTTACTCACGCATATTTAGCAAATGTGGATATCATTGCGTTGTAGTGGCAATATAGAGTCGATCTTGATCGCGTGTGTTACTTTCTTACACGTTATTTGCTTCGTATTTAGCTTGAGAGAAAAAAATCTCTGAATAGCGACATTAAAGACGCACACAAAAGGGAAGAAAAAGAAGAAAAGAAAAAGTAAAACAAATCCTTTGAGATTTTCTGTAAAGAACCGCAAAAAACTGAACTGAAACGGAAACTGTGATGCATGCAACAAAATGTTGTATTTTAACAAATTTTTCATGTACCACTGCTGCTATCACACATACGCAATACACACATACGTACATATGTATGTTTGTATGTTCCAATTTAATATTTTCTATTACATTAGTTGCTATTTCACCTGTTCAAAGTCAACTCTGAATGAATAGTTATGCGGTGCATAAATAAGAAAAAAAGAAGGAAAAACAGAGAAAATGTTTCGGCACACATGCTGCTTGCTGGCATGTATTCCGATTAAATAAAAAAAAATATCGTGCATGTATCCGTTGCGTATTTTGCTTTTGGCAAAGATTTTTTTTTTTTCTTGTACTTTTAGTGGCTTTAAGTATTCCTGTCACGCATTTGCTTAGTAAGTGATATAATCTTAGTCAAGTTAAAATAAAAATTTACTCCAGTTGACATACACAGTCAGAGAGAAGAAAACTTTTCGCTTTCATTTCTTCGAACTTTACAAATGAGTAAATTTCGCATAAACGTCTAAAGAATTGCTAATAAGACGTACTTAACCAATTTGTTCAAGTCTTAAAGGCTAAACGTTAGTTATTATACGCAGCAGTTTTGTTGGGAAATTTCTTAAATGTAATCGAAACTAAACAGACATAAATTGTTGAGGTAGACGACGTTCAATTAAGACGACGTTAAAAATAAATTTTGAATAAGATGAAGGGTTTTAATTGAACATTTGCAAGCAATAAGACCCTTGAAGTTTACACTGATGGCTAAAAGATGACAGGCAGGATGGGCTGTGTTATATTTATTAACGATTCTGATGTTAAACTCTCTTATAGGCTACCTGCTTATTGCAGTGTTTTCCAAGCGGAGGTCATGGCAATTTTGAAAGCGGCACAATGCTTGTTTGAGTGACGGGATTTTGCCTCGAAATCTCTTAATTTACTTAAATAGCCAGGCTATTATCCCAAACGAACTTAGTTTCAGCGTTCGTCCTTGTCAATTAATCCTGAGGATTTCTTAAAGAAATTTCGGATCATTCCAAGGCAACTCTTATATAGATTCCGGGATTCTTATATAGATTGCTGATAAACTGGCACAGGACCGTTATAAAGCTTGTAATCTCCGATATGTTACAGGTCAGAGGTATTCCCATTGCTGCGGTTAATTCGAATATTGTCCACACGTTGTACGGAGAGGCTCAATCTAGTTGGCAGCTGAAAGCTGCGGGCAATGTTGCCAGACTCTGCTAGACATGTATGGACAAGAAGAGGTCTGAATCTTTTCTGTCCATAAATCGTGTGGACATCCATTGCACATGCCTTTTGGTAGGCATGCCGACTATTCACTTCTGCAGGAGCTGTGGGTCTGAGGAGGAGGAAGAGACTGTCTTTCACATTATGTGTCACTGCCATGTGTTCTTGTCATGAAGAGGTTTCTGACCTCACATTTTCTGTCATGTCGACCAAGCTCTTTAATATAAAGATTGCCACAAATGCAAGATTTATTTTGGACTCGGGATAATTTACTGTAGGGAATGATAGAACTAATTGGTAGCACAATGTGCCTAAATGCTCGCCTAAGTGCGACCTTCTTCTTCAAGGGCGTCCGCTTAACCTATCCTAGGTAACATAATCGTTCTGGTATACATTTCAGCAAATCATAAAAATAAAACATCTCAAGCCTGAAACAATTTTTTAGGGTTGATCTCCTCTGAAAAACGACCCTCTGACTGTCCTGATTTTCACTCGCTGGACTACAAAATGTATACAGTTTTAGAGGACATGGTTTACCAGAAAAAATATCCCAACATTGAGATTAAAGCCTTGATTCATGCTGCAGTCGATCCAACTGAGGAGGTACGACCAGTCGAACTCAAGGACAAATATTCAGAGGATGACACCTACACATTCAGTTCATTGTGTAAGAATATATATTGTGGAAGGCAGGAAAATAGGAGTACTATCCAAGGATATTGGATGTGAAGTTTTGCTAGTTCTTTTTAAATTGTAAGTTACAGTAAAAACTTCTACAGGAAAAGCATTACAAAAATGAACAGAGCGACAAAAGATGAGTAGAATTCAGTCAAAACTTCAGCTCTAAAATACAAGATTACAGTTGGCGTTGGTGACCTACAGGCCACAATAGTGTTAAAAGTATGCTATAATTGGTACTCATCAATTGGCGTAGCCTCGGCTAGGTTAGGTTAACTAAAGCAGCAGATCCTCTTTGAAGGATGAAGTCCCATTTAAGCCAGAATTTTTCTGATATCACAATCAATAATCCATCCGGCGATCAAGCATTCTCTAGAGGAAACCAAACTGCGTCCAAAATAAATTTTACAATTGTACAGCAATCTTTCTATTAGAAAGCGCTGTTAGGGATATTGGAAATTGTGAGTTCAAAAACCTCCACCTTTTTAACAAGAGCAGGACACTGACACATCTCGTGAAATGCGGTATTTATCCCCTCAGGCCTAAAACTCCTGCAGAAATTATTTGCAAGCCTTCCAAATCTTGCAAATACAGTGACCTGTAAAAAAATAGCTGTTGTGCGCTGGAAAGCCTAGGAAATTTAAAATCAAATGGTTTTGCCGGGGATAGAATTTGCATGAAATAGTCTTTGAAGAGCAAGTGAGTGAGTGACATTTTTTTTTGCCCCCAAATAAATACATACGTACATAGAAAATTGGTCATTACAACCCTTTAGCCAAAATTGCGACCTAGCTTCTCACACCACTCATGTTGTGTTTGTTAATTTTATAAATGAGTAGCGGGACCTACAGTTTAAAGTCGACTCCGAATAACAGGTTTTTGCCAGGAATCTGTTGAGAGGAAGTCACCAAGAAAATAGATTTTTTCATAAGTTTGTTTTGATGTTTGACCAAGGGTTTGAACTGAGGCCTCACATCTAATAAGCCGACACACTACCTACTAGATTACAGCGATTACAATGTAAATTCTATTACGTTGAGAAAATATCATCGAAGCATATTTTCGAAATCTGAGAGGTATTAATGTATTCCAGAAGGACAACTGAGGGCTGGAAAGGGAATACTAATTGTTGACTCTGAGTTGCATCCTGAAGTTGGTCAGGGCAATAGACTTGGTAGAGACCCTATAGGCATACCACATGAAATATAAGGGAAGTATAGTAGATCGTATGTTCACACTGCTAAGGTAAGTCTCCAGCGCAATAATAATATAATGTTTTATAGGTATACGTGAAGTTTCTCAACTACAAGCTAGAAGACAACATGACTGTGGCCATTTTTGAAATAGTGGTCATAATTGGAGTTCAAGGATTGTCGTAGCCGCGGGTAACGTTTTAATTAAATAATCTTTGAAGACTGAATAGCAGCCCCAAATAAATATTTCATTGAATTTTGTGAATTTCCTGTTTTTTTTCATTATTTTCGAACAAAACATTTAAAAAGCCAACCGTTATTAAAAGAATGTCAGTGGAATACGATTAATTTAAGTTCTCTTTAGAAAATAAGAAAGTCTAATGCAAGTATGTTGCCTTTCATAAAAATTTTCAATCGTCTTAAGGCATTTAAGATGTTTATCTTTAAATTAATGAACTTCTCAGACAATATTTGCACACCAAAAACAGCCTGTAAATGCCAATTTCAAATAAAATGTGATGATAACGTTTATAAATTTGCATTTTAATTAGTAATTCACTACCATTTTTAGTGTTTTTGTTTTCCAGTTTTTGGTTGACTTTTATAAACAAATTTTTCCCGGAGACACTTACAAAACGTTATCGATAAATCTGAAGCAATTGTTGGCATTTTTTAGCTTGGCATACAATACGATTTTCACTTTTCACATTTCCAAACAACGGAATTGTTAAAATAAACACGACGGCAATAAGGCATGAAAAATGAATGAATGAATGAATGAAATAACAAAGAATGGAATAGAAAGAAAGAAAGTATCTGAGAATGAATAATCATTTCAAGCGAAATGAACTGATTTCTTGATACAAAACGATGAAAATAATATTTTTTGTTCTCTTTTTTTCTATCTTTTTTTCGTAGTACAAGTGTTGCAAGAAACAAATATTTTTTGAAATAGAAACACGGGTTCTTTTTTTCTGTAGTTTAACTTATCTTGACAGTTCATTGTTTGTTTTGAATTTCAATTGGTTAACTGAAGAGGTTAAAAAGCAAAGAAGCGAAGCCATTGTTATAGTATCCATTACAATACCACAACTGATATCATCAAGTAAATGTTGATTTAGGTTTCTCTTTCATAAAATTTTTTTCATTCCTTTTTTCATTAATTTTTTTTTCCCATTTTTCTTTTTATTATTTTAGTTGTTAAGTAAACAAATATTAAATGATAATTTTAACTAAATGGGTAGAACTAAAAATAAATAATAAAACAAGAAACTTTTCAATGTCCTTGCACTCGCTCTCTGCCTTTACCTCTCTACCTCTTCGAACACATCCGCATAAAATCGAGGGTAATGGCGTTGGTGATTTTCATTTCTATTCATAAAAATTCTTCAGATAAAAACAACAACAAAAACAAAAAAATATTCCTTTTACTGTTTTTCCTTTCCAGCAAATCTGTGCTTTTATTTCGTATTTTATTGTGTCGTTTTTTTTTTTTTGGGTGACAAAAATTATTCTTCCTTGAGAGCACAAGTGCACTCAAGTATAAAACTTAAATTAAAATGTAAAAAATGAAATAAAAAAAGGATGTTGAATTATTCAGAAAGAGTTTCTCTTTCTTCTTCTTCCCTTTCATATCATTTTTGTTATTATTAAAATGGTCCGGTAACCTTATGCTTCTTGCTTAACAATAAAACATCATCACAGAAAATGTTGTCAAAACAAAACGGAAAAGCAAAACCAAGAAAACTTATCAAAAATGGGTCTACTAGCACAATAAAAGGAAAGCCAAAAACGTATGTCACTAGGCATTGTAGCATTCTTAACTTTCTTGAAAAGAAAGTCTTGGGAAGAGTAATAATTACACCCTACATATGATTATGGAAATGGACACCAATTAATGATTCATACATCACATGAAGGACCAATACTTGAGCTGACAAAATCACACAAAATTGTTTGGCTTGATTGTGCAAATCATAATTTTCTTTTCTTGGATGGGACATCTTTCAACTTTTCGAAACTGCTTGCTTGTGGAATTATGCGGTGAGTAAGCTCTATCAAAACACAATGTTTTAACTGATTTGCGCGTTCCAATAATGGTGATTTCAACATCAAAAACAAATAATCAAGACTTGATTATAAATTGGTTAAATTATTCGCTCAAGATTGGTGTCACATGCAAGAAGACCACACACAATTATTAGTCCTGATTCAAGTAACCATTTTACGTACTTAACTGGTCATTACAAACCTTTAGTCAGGATTACAATCTAGCTTGTCACATCACTCATGTTGTTTGTGTTAATTTTATCCATGAGTTGCGATAGATACGATAGATTTTTGAAACACTTTTCATGGTAGTTTAATTTACTCTTAGAGTAATTGTTAGATGACTGCTGAAGAGGAAATCGCCGATACGCTGGGGTTTGCACCACGTCGTGGTATAGCGAACAACACTTTCGTGTAATAAGCCAATACACTATCTGCTGGACTACTACACCTTTCTTTTGACACTCACTGTTTATACGATAGAATATAACAATGACTTACTTACTTGGCCGAAATGAAGACACTAAATTCATTTACTTTCATAAGATACCGGAAACCTTAACTGATCCTATGAATAAACTTTCTACTTCTAGAAAAGAAAAATAAACGATAATAAATGGCCAAAGAAATTACGAGACTAGGGACCAACAAAATTCAAAGTGGAACAATAAAGATACATAGAAATACTTTGACAGATAGAAGAGAATTACAGTAACAAGTCAACACCAAAATTTCTAGAAGTTGCCACACAGAAAATAAACAAAATATAACTGAAACTACAGAAACGTTTTTAATAAGCTTGAGGTATAGATAATGTTGTATTATTGCAATGTGAAGTTTGAACATAAGTATTTAACTATTGAGTTCCAAATTCGTGTATAAAAAATTAACACACACAACATAACTGGTGTGAGAAGCTAGGTCGTAATGTTATGTGTATATGAATGTGATACTCGAGTTTAGACTGATGTTTGTTTACTGTTGGCATTACTTTATTACATCATATGAAAGCTATAGACGACTAGACAACTCTGGAAAACCTAATGAGGTCTTACACAGAATTGTTGATGGATTTCGTGAATTATTTTTCGGAGTTCATCAATAAGTTCATCAATAAGTTCATCAATAATTTATTTAAAAATAAATAAAATGCTGATTTTATTGATATAAGTAGTAGGGCACTATCTATGTTTTCCTCAATCGTATTATTGATAACCTTCTCGACTTCTTTTTCCACAAAATGTTATCCTTCAGCTACAACCTACTACTACTCCGACTACTGCTAACACTTTAACGATAATGATTATTGGGATGATGATTATGATGATGGTTTTTGGGGTTTTTAATTAAAAGCCAACAAAAATCATTTATTCTTACAAATTTTCAAAGATTTACATTCAACTTGTGTTGTATTCAGCAACATGAATGAAATATTTTTTACTTTCCTTTTTTAATATATTTTTCGCTTCAATGTCAGTCTTTTGTTTTTCGAAGATGATAAAAATGAAAACAAAAACAAGAGAAATAATAAGTAAATATTCATAAACAAAAAAGAAAAATATTTCATTTTCCTTTAGAAATTCCTTAAAAGTAATGAAACTTTCCTTTTTTGGTATGAATTGCTGCAAATTAAAGCGTTGAAATTAAGACTTTAAAGTGATGAGTGAATGAAGGCAGACCTTTTTTATAGGAAAAGTTTGAAGAAATTCGATTGAAACTTTAAGTAAGGGTTGGAAGATTTTGCAATTTACATACGAAAACCTTTTTCACTTAAGTGCTCTCTAAAGTTCCGTTTCGTTTGAGGATGAAACGATTCACTTTATTATCGCATTTGGCTCCCAGAAGGAAATTAATTTCATTGAATCGTTTTTTTTTACAAGTAATTATTCTTTAAGATTTTAGGGTTTGAAAATTGAAAAATTCCACCATCCATTTAGATCTGAATGCCTTCCATTTTTATGAATTATTGTTGCCCACAACTACATTACGTAAGTGGTCCATAATTGGACTCCAATTTTGGCACATATTTTTCAGTAATTTTGCCGATATCTCGCCAATACGAATGATATTGCTGTACATATATACATAATTAGTCATTACAGCCCTTCAGTCAGGACTACTACCTACTATGTTGTGTTTGTTAAATTTATACAAGTGACAGGACCAATAGTGTAATGTCGACTTCGAACAAAAGAAAATTGTGGCCACACGTCTAATAAGCCAACACACTACTTACTAGACTACGACGACTTCCTTGCTGTACTCCAGGACTGGAATTAGGGATAACTTGTCCTTTTAACCAAAAACCACACATATTACCACAAAAAAAGAAAACTATTGGAGTTCAATTGACTGATCTGGGCGGGCAATGGACTGCCCCTAATGGTGAGATAAATTACTTAAAACAACTCGACTCTTAATACGTTCATGGACTAGTTGCGCAGCCCTTTTGAACCCATTAACAACAAAGACTAATTCATCCAATATGGACATAAGAGTTAGTAATCATCTCACCTTGACCCACTGATTGTAAAGTTTTTGTGTTGTAAGGTCCTACAGGGATTTCCGAATTTTGATAATGGCCATCTAGTTGTATCTACATTTGCGAAATTAGTGGTCAATAGTCACCATGTATGTGTATTCCTTAGAAAACATGTCTATCACTGCCAATGGCGAGCTCTATAGATTTATGGCAATCTGTAGATCAATGACATGCATTACACACAGCAATTCGAGGCAATGTTCACCTCACGTGAAGGTGATGGGGACTGAATCGTACCCTTAAGTCAGTTATATTTTATATCCTGTGAATTCCATCAGTCGCAGATGTACTCTAATAAGACACAAACTACAGCGATAATAATAGATAAAATATCCATGCTATCGGTCAAACTCAGACTGGAAAATTGTATATTTCGAATGCTGTCCATTCAGAGAAAACGTGGCGTACATTTGAACGCTGTTATATTCATACACATAGTGACATGTAAATAAACCAGAGTGATCCGTAAGGATATGGATATTTGCATTAAGCCTGCCTAGGTCTTATTTTTGAAGTCGCTTTAATGTAGAAGATAGTGTGCAGGCTTATTAGACAAGAGCTCCTGGTTTAAACTCCAGCTCAGGTATTCTAAAAAAAAAAATTATGAAAAAAACATAATCTTCTGAGAGTAAATTAAATTTTTTTGAAGAGATACTCAGATTTGTTGTTCTTAATCGTTGTTAAACTGTTGACCCCTCCACAGCATGGGTGATGTGAGGAGCTATGTTGTAATCTTGACTAAAGGGTTGTAATCGCAAATTAAGTAAGCAAGTAAGAGTTGAAGTCACCGTAATCTAGTAGGTAGTGTGTTGACTTGCTATACGTGAGGCCACGATTTCTTCCAGGACTTCCTCTCAGCAGATTTCTGGCAAAAACTCTGATAGTAAAAAAAAAATTGCCATGAAAAGTTCCTAAAAATATCTGTCATTCGGAGTCGACTTTAAACTGTAGGTCCCATCACTCCTGTATGAAATTAGTACACACAAGATAAGTGGTGTGAAAAGCTAGCTCGTAATCCTGACTGAAGGGTTAGAATGACTTATGTAAAGGAGGTGTTGTACGTTCTAATTCCTCGGACAAGGTAGAAGACATCACTTTTAAAGTATAGAACGGAAGAAGAACAAATTATTGCCATCATCTAATATTCCACGCAGGGGTTTACTTCTGTTGTGCATTAATGCCGATCAGGTTTCATTTATGAGTCGTGATGATTATTCTCATCATCACAGAATCTACATATTGAGTTCGAGATGATGCTTATTCGGGAAAAAATGTTCCTCTGGTCTGCTGTGCCCTTTAAAGCACGGCTCTAATCTTCTTCTATTTTAATTTCTCAAGAAAAGAATACATAAGACACAAAGCATAAATGATATGATAAGGTATGTCGTAATCCTGACTAAAGGGTTGTAATGACCACTTATATGTATATGTATGTATGTATGTGGTATACATCCTTTATTTATTAAAAATTTTGTTTCTAATCGAATATATAGATGAAATAGCACCAAAGGGTTGATTAATTTGAATTTTTTTCCAAATAAACTATTTTCTCTTTGCGAACGAACTTTTTTTCCCCAGAAGTATTTCAAGCACATCATTTTTAAATATATTGATGGTATAAATCATCAACAAATAAGCCATTAAAACTTTTGTAATTTAAAAACTATTTTTTTCAAATTTATTTCACAATTTTTCCTTATCCTTTGATATCGAATACATTGTTTATTTGTTTTTCTAACAAAATCTCAAATTTCACGTGAAATTTTTAAAATCATTTACTTCTGGTTTCTATTTATTTTGCAACTGTATTGGCAGCATTCGTTTGTTTTATTTATGAGGTGTAAAGGCATGGAAACAGTTTTATTTTTTCAATTGAAATGTATGCATACATACACAAAATATGTATACAACTGTGTGTGTGTGTGTTTGTGTGATAAATGATATACTGGTTCTGTTATTTTAATTCCTGTTTATTTCTAAATACTTCTCTTATTTATTTTCCCTTAAAAATATTTGTATTTTTATTCTCATAAATCTCGAGTATAACTCCACAAGGATTATATGTTTTTCGTTTAGTTTATCCTGTTATTCAAAACAACAGCAAATTGCTCTTGACAATTTATTTTTATTTCAACAAAATAATAAAAAAAAAAATGTTTTCAAACAACAACAACAATAACTATTTAAAATAATACGTATGAGCAGGTTTTCATTTCATTGTTCACAAATATATATATTTTTTTTAAGCTTTTCGGTTTGTTTTTCTAAATTCGAGAGCAAAAAAAATTTTATTTAAAACAGACAAAAATTAAAACAACAATTCAGGTCTCCTCTTTGTTGGCTGGTCACTTGTTTAACTCCGGCAAAATTTTAAGGCATTTGCAAAAGAGTTAAGAAATGTGTTCCCAAAACAACGCAGCAGTTGGTACATTGGCTTCAATTTCTTTCATGTGAAAAAAATTCAAAAGCTGATAAAAAAAACGTACACACATAGCCTTAGTACGAGTTTTTGTGAATAGTTTCTCTAATACCAGGGACTTTGTGAATAATAATGCAATTGTTAGAATCATAAACACATTGTCTGTACGGTACTGTTTAGTAAATTGTTGTTGTGCTGATTGTTCAAAGGTGTTTATTTGGTTTGTTAAAAATTACAGTATCGGTTGAAATATAAGTACCAATTACAGCATTTGCCACAAAACAACCAATTATTGTAAAATATATTTGCTTGCGTTTTTTCAGGCTGTTTCCATCTTGTTGTTTCCATCAACAATAAATTTACTGGGAAAGTTAGGAATGATAGTTCGGTGTTCTACTACATAAACAGAGGATTAGGCAGTGGTACTGAAGTACAGACGATTTATTGTAATGCTCTTAACATGTAGAGAATGTACGCTCCCGCAAGTATGTTGGCTTGGCTGTTAGGAAAACTCCCTGCTTATTGCTTTGTAAACAATCAAGTGTTTCCTTCTGGGCGATTAGTTATCCCATCACGTAATCAATCAATCAAGCTTAACATGTTGCTTGAATCCCTACAACGTACGGTTACCCAGTATAAGGTAAGTCCCCTTGTTATAATCCGTTAGTTGTGGGTTTAAAATACCACGAACTTCGGATGAAATCATTCCTAAGTGGTACGTTCGCCATCCCAAAACCGATAACGTCTGGCTGGAAGTGCAGGGCACTCACATAGAACGTGTTGTACCGATTCCGTTTCTTCCACATCCTGGCAGCTTCAGCAGTAATACTGACAGTGCGGACCGAGCTTGTCAAGTGCGCAATGTCTCGTTAGAATTCCTGTTAAAGTGTGAGTCGATCTCTTGTCGAACCCAATTAGTTCACTGGTTCTCCTGCTATCCACTGCAGAACACAGCAGTTATGATATTTGGCAATCAGGTATATTGGACTACCCACGGTTTGTTCAGTTCCATGCTGCTTTTACCAAATTGAAAAAAAAAAATATTCTTGTAACAGTGCATATAGCCCTTCTATAGTGTCTTCCGCAGACATCTCCGATCCCTTCCATTTCAGTTCGTACAACTTTTCGTTTCCTTATATGACATAGTTTCCC
This sequence comes from Sarcophaga caerulescens, assembly GCA_927399465.1. Classification (NCBI taxonomy): domain Eukaryota; kingdom Metazoa; phylum Arthropoda; class Insecta; order Diptera; family Sarcophagidae; genus Sarcophaga; species Sarcophaga caerulescens. Next base: position 90,907,659 of record OV656866.1, on the reverse strand, counting down.
GAAACCCAGTAAAGTCGGGTGTTGTGTCAACGTATATGGTGTAGAGAGTCTATGCAGCTCCTGACCCCTTTTATTTGACGAGGCGGGATCCTAGCGCGTTGATTGCCGCTTGACTGTCCACACATATGTATGATCAAGTTTAAAGGAGGTAGGTCTCCGATTTCAGTCATACGTGCAGCTAGGTCAACCGCATCAATCTCCGCCTGAAATACGCTGGCCTGGCTAGGTAAACTGTATGTCCGGTTCAGTGCCAGTTTATCTGAATAGATTCAGTTCTTTTATTTCTATTTTTGCTTCAGGAACCAATTTTTCTCTTGTGGTAATGTGTATTTTGTATGTTCGTCCGAAAGCAGAATCTGGTACAATGTAGCTGCATCTAAAATTTAAGAGATGCGGTTCTGCTTCATGCAGTATTGAAGCGTGCACTACCGTACATGAGCTAAGCAGATCTGAGAATTAAGCCTTAGTGCAGATTAAGTACCAAAGTTTTGAAGAAAGATGTCGAATGGTTGTAGAGACAATCTGACCTGGAGGCCAGACTTCATCGTGGGGTACAGAGCGTCCGTTATGCCCAAGCAAGTCAATCTCTGTACTTCATTCAGCGTAGATAAAAGCTATGTATACAAATTTGTTAATGATCGTGTTATACAATAAACGTTTGTCTTCTAATCGAAGTTGACTTGGAAATAATATGAACCAATTTTGTTTGAATAAGTGTCAACCAGTCGGCTGACAATCTAAGTAAGTATCCACTTTCTAAGCAATGAGACTTGCAAACATTTTTAACTTGAAATCCAAAGCCTGAAATGGTACTCACATAATAATTTAATTTTCATATTTGAAACGCATTTAAAAGTCTTTATTTCTTAATATTTCATTCTACACAAATCGATTCGATATTTTCTTTACAATCTAATCTCTTAAGTTTTTAATGTGTATCCTTTTATGCCCCCAAAGTATTGAAAACATTTGGAAAGTAAACGAAAACTGTAAAACTACTCTAGAGAGCAAGAGGTTTATTTTCTAAATGTTTTCTTTTTTATTTCGAATTACGGATACAATTTTTATGTCTACTACTGATAACCATCCACCCATACCATACCATACCTATGAAGCCCCAAAGTTTAACACGTAGTATAAAATTATAAAAACAGATAAATCTCAATGCAAGGCAAGGCAAAGTGTACGGAATATAGACAAGTCCTTGCAGTGTATTGTGAGTTTCTTTTTTATTTTAATAAAAAAATTTAGAAAAAAAAGTAAGTTCTGCACATTAAAAACAATTCTAATGAAAATTATACTTCTGGCATTTGATTGTTACAAAAATATAAGATTCACTTTTTCTTTAACATGTGCCAACTATGTATGTGTGTAATTAAAGGGTGTGCCATTTAGAAGTTTAAATTTAAAAATTAAATAAAAAACAAAAACGATTCGGAATTTTGCCAAATTTATTTCTTTTGTTGTGAAATACAATTATTCCGGTTAGAAATGGAATATTATTTCATTCATATGGCCGCCCCTGATGGCCTCACAGTACCTCATTCGGTAGGACCAATTTTCGTGCACTTCTTCGAGTGTATATGGGTTCGTATCTCGGCAATGGCATCACAAATGTTGTCAATCAAATGCTCAATTGTCTCTGGTTTGTCGGCATAATACTTTTCTTTACTGGCGCCCCACAGAAAATAGTTTAACGGTGTCAAATCGCAGCTTCTTGACGGCCAATTAACATCACCACTTCGGCTAATTAAACGGCCATCAAAGGTTTGACGCAATAAAGCGATTGTAGCATGAGATGTGTGGCAAGTTGGACTATCCTGTTGAAATCATTCACATCAAAACCATGAAGGGCGGCTACAAAAAAACAATCGGTTATCGTAGTGCGATAGTTAACTCCCTTGACTGTAATAGCTGCGCTGTCCTGCCATTGTCTAAGAAATATCTGCCAATGAGGCCTCCACTCCACAAGCCACAAAAACAGCCACTCGTAATGGATGTATTGGCTTTTGTAAGACCACGTGGGGGTTTTCTGATCCCCACATATGGCAGTTTTGCTTATTAACGTATCCACCAAGATGAAAATCAGCTTCATCCGAAAAGATGATTTTTTTTTTTTGGTAAAATCAACATCATCGTTCAGTTTCTCGTTGGCCCATCTAGCAAAGCGAAAACGTAGCGGATGGTCATACGTCTTCAACTCTTGAACCAATTGAACTTTTTAAAGCGAGATGTTTTCGCAAAATCCGTAGTCGCCGTAGTCTAGTAGGTAGTGTGTTGGCTTATTAGACTGAAGGCCCGAGTTCGAATCCCAGGTCAGACATCAAAACAAAAATATGAAAATATTTCTTCGGCGACTTCCTCTCAGCAGATTTCTGGCAAAAACTCTGAGAGTAAATAAAAAATTGCCATGAAAAGCTTCTCAAAAAACTGTCGTTCGGAGTCGACTTTAAACTGTAGGTCCCGCCACTCATGTATAAAAGTAACGCACACAACATAAGTGGTGTGAGAATCTAGGTCGTAATCCTGGCTGAAGGGTTGTAATGACCAATTATGTATGTATGTATGTGTTTTCGCAAAATTCAATGTAAACTGATGCGTGAAATGTCCAATTCTTGAGAACTACGACGAGTTCATAGTGATGGATTCTCACGCACACTCTCAACCACAGCATCGATATTTTCGGGTGTACGCACTGTACGAGCATGCTCACGTCTTGACGCATTAACAATGAAAACAGTTTCACAAACTTTAACAGTAAACTTGCGTATACAGGGCACAGTTGGTCCTTCTCTGCTACTAAATTTTGTACGACGCTTTCGTGGAATTTCCGACCAATTGCCGTTGTTTTGCAAATAAATTTCCAATAAATGCCAACGTTGCTCAAGCGTAAATCAATTCATTGCGTTCAGTGGAGATAATATACTGAATTTTGTGACAGAATAGAATGACATAAGTATTGTCAGAAACGAAATAACCCGATGGTTCAAATTTAAATCGATAGCTGTTCCACCCGTTATATACAGATGTATGTGCTGGTGTATAAAAACTATTTGAGAAACTTTTTACATACATGACTACACACACACATACATTTTTATTCATGTATTTCTAGCACAAAAACTATTGTGGTAGAAAACTTTAAACAATTTCCTTCTTTTTTTTTTTTTTTGCTCTAAACTACAGCTTTGCTGTTTTTGTATTTCTCAACTCAACTCTACTCCGGGGACTTTTAAAGACATCGACATCGACATTCACATCGTAACATATTTAAACATTTTAAGTTTTGAATATAAAACAACACTAGAGGGAAATGCAAGAGGGAGATGCAGCAAAAACGAGAGAGAGAGAGAGAGAAGATCTTTTATTTTAGTGTTAATGCCTGAACTTTTCTTATTAAAATTTTATAGTTTTTGTTTTACTTATTAAAACAAAATGAAAGTTATAGGACGCCTGACTAAAATGTTTCTTTTTCCACAATAAATACGTTTTCTTTTGTATGAAAATCTTAAATTTTATGGAATTAGCAGCAGTTGACTTAAAAGTTAAGCAAGAATAAGAATTTAATTGTTCAAGTTAATGTCAGAGAAATAATTTTCCATTTGATATGGAATTTATGAAATGAAATCAAAAGAAATATTTTGAATGAATTTATACTTGTAAATAGCTTGGTTTGTTAGAAACTTTAGTACGAATCTTCTTGTGGCAACACAATGGGTTAAAGGATTTCACGGTGTGAATAATTGGATTTTTTCAGGTAGTAATAGGGAACAAGTGGATATAGAATAAAAGCCATTTTTGTTCTCATTCTGGAATTTTATACACCCCATTGATTCCTTTTGTAGTCGACTTAGTCTTATAGGCAGTGTGTTGGCTTATTAGACGTGAGGCCACGCTTCAAACCCCAGCCCAGACATTACCAACAAAACGAAACGCGAAGAAAATATTTCCTCGGCGACTTTTTCTCAGCAGATTTCTGGCAAAAATTCTGAGAGTATATAAAATTGCCATGAAAAGTTCGGTTAGGTTAGCTACGAGGACGTGTACTTGTCCCAATGACAAGTACAATACCCTTAGGTTAAAATAACCCATTATAATACGACGTAAAGGAGAGGATAGTAAAGGAGATAGGGACATTTTAAAAGAAGAAAAGATTAGAAGGAGAGGATAAAGAGAAGGAGGAAGACCGATGAACCATAAACACACAAGAGAGTGCGACTACAACCTTGAAGCCCTAGCACTTCTCAACCAGCTCAATCTTTTTATGAATCCATGGGGGGCCTTAACGTCGGTTCTCGACAAAGAGTCCATACTTTCGAAGTAGCCCCTGCCCAGGGTCCTGAACCTCAAACTGCTAAGGGTTGGAGAGGTGTTCGATAGTTTCCAACTCCTCCTCGTCCTCCTGCGATCTATTTCAGATTTTTGTCAGCGATAATCTCGCAGTGCCCTGTAATGAAACCAATAACTAACCTCAGAATGGCCTTATCTAAGCCCAGCAGCAGACCTGTTCTATCACTCTCTATAGCAGGCTATAGACTCCTAGACAGATAATATCTCTCCATTTCCCCAACGCCTCTGCTCTTCCCCCCTGACCCATCCAGTGATGAGGTCGTAGAGGTGGCAGATTGGGGGATCAAGACCAACTATCAAATCACACTCAGAAAGTGAACCTAATTAAGCGAGAGCATTTGCCGTGTCATTACTAAGTACACCGCTATGGTCCAAAGATCTTTAAGGACTCTTTGCACTCACAAACATGCCGTTATTGAAATCTGTCCGACGCAATGATCCTTAGGGCAGCCTGATTGTCAACGAAGATCATATAAGATTTCGAATCTGAAATGGGCCTCAATAGCCTTCAAGACAGCAAAAATCTCTGCTTGAAACACGCTTTAACCAAAAGGGAAGTTCAAGACCGAGATCCTTAAAGAAAATCCCAGCACTGTGCCTCAAACTACCTTCGACCCATCTGTGAAAATGGGTATACCTCTCTGCCCCCAGAGTACCCCACCATTCCATAGTGCCCTATCCGGTAGGAGTATCCTCAAACCAAACAGGAACATAGCCAGATATGTCCAGCGAATGGCCCTAGCCAGAAGACCCCACCTCTTACCTATGGACTTCCTACAATGGTAGAGAGCATTCAGTCCCTTCTTCATTCTTTCCTCGGTGTTTCTTTTCCACTTCAGCTTGCTGTCCAGGACAACACTTGACCTCACCAAGTACTTGACCTCAGAAGGCAACGGAAGTTCCCTGCACCTAACCTCGGCAACCAGAAATTTTGTGCTTACGCGAGAACAAAACGAGGTTTATCTTATAGGGATTACGTTATTGGGATTGGGAGTTTTACGTTAGTTAGGCCCGTTTGTAGTATTCTGAGAGATTCAACTGTCAATGATGCTGAGTTAAGTTTTTCTATATTATGGTGATACTTACGATAGCATATATTGCGGGTCTCCGCCAGAATCTGATGTAATGGGAAAATATAGTTTGAAGCCACTCTGATAAATTCCAATTAGTGCTTTGATAAGTAACTTCAGTCGTTCACACAATAAGCTTGTAAGAAACGTATGAGAGACAGGGAGATGGGCTTATACCCACGTAATTGGAGCATATCATGTAGTCTTCCATTTTCAGTACAATAAAAGAGGACACCAAGGTTTTAATCGTAGGGCATGCTTTCCTCTATCCAATGTCTGTAAATGGATTTTCCATTTTCAAGGCAAAAAACAGGTTTCAATCGTTGGGCATACTTTCCTTTAGCAGGTCAGACATCTCCAACTAAATGAAATATGAAAACAGATTTCTTCAGCAACTTCCTCTCAGCAGATTTCTGGCAAAAACTTTGAAAATAAATAAAATTGCCATGAAAAGTTATTCAAAAATTTGTCGTTCGGAGTCGACTTTAAACTGTAGGTACCGCCACTCATGTATAAAATTAACACACACAACATAAGTGGTGTAAGAAACGAGGTCTCGTAATCCTGACTAAAGTGTTGTAATTGCCAATTAGGTACGTATGCATCCTATAGTTCTTGACCTTCGGCCTAAAACCATACATTGCACAGGCAATCAGGGTCTGTACCTTTTTGTGTTCTTAAGTTTGAGAATCCCTCAAGTTGATAAAACTCTACACTGTAATTTATTAAATTTCCCCCTGGCATGTAAATAATAAAGTAACCATCACATTGATATGAACAAATTATTTAAAATTCCCAGCAAATTAGTTGCCGTAGTCTTCCGTAACTGAAACTGAAACTGCCACTTAATTGCCTTTGGAAAATCACTGCCATATTTTAAAGGCAAACAACAGTTGTATTAAAAATTTAAACATTTTCCCCCGAGGCCTAAAGCTATTTTGCCCCCATGAATCTACTCTTACAGTTGTTAAATAACCTCCGTCAAGTAGCAGTTCAAAAAACAAAAGAAAAATAAACACAACTTATCAACTTGTTTTCTAAGGTAAAACTTAAGTTGCAAGCGTTTAAAACAATATCCCTGGGAAAAAGCCGTACAAACCCACAAAACCTCAAGAAAAAAGGAAGAAAATAAGAAAAAACGAAGTAGAAGGCGGAAAAAAAATTAAATAATCATGAAAAATCTTGAAAAATATAATACAAAAACAAATTTTAAAGACTTTAGACCATATATTAAAGCATAAACGTATTACTTAAGGACAAAAAGTTAAGTGAGGCTCATTTCGTTTAAACCATTCGGGTATAATTTCAAATGAGGCTGAGGATGTTAAATAAAAAACATAAATGGCATGGAAAAGTAAAAATTTCAGAAAAAGAAAAAAAGAACTAAATATACGAGGGGCGGCTGAGTGGAATGAAGGAGAACGAAACTGTGTTGTGATCTCTACACTGCCAACTACCGAGAATGTTCAATACTTCGAATTCTAACCTTAATTCTGCCACCTTGAAAAACATATTTCTTTCGGCGGTCTCGTTTCAGTAGAATTTTTGAAAAATCATGGAGTATCATTAATTGATAGGAAAAGGCTTTCAAAATCTTTTAATAGGATTCGACTTCAAACCTTAGGATAAAATTCACGGAAAAAAGACATCATAAGTAGCATGAGGGGCTTATGCCATACCGTGTAGTGATAGTACGATACAATCTTTCAACAGGAATTTCCGAACTTTGGTCATAACAGCCTTTCAATCAGGATAACGACCTTGCTTGCTCACTCCGAATTTAAAGTCAACACCAAACGATTTTTTTGAGAAAGTTTTTATTTACTTTTCAGAGTTTTTGCCAGAATTCTTTTTCATATTTCTTTCTGATCGAAATGTCTGACCTGGGGTTGGAAACGTGGCCTCACGTCTAAGACTACCTACTAGACTATGGCCACTTGTATGTATCCCGTAAAAATCACTGTTTGGTATGGATTTTCGGCTGGCGGTCCATATTTCATTTGAGAACGATATTGTTAAGGCCATTGTGTTGTCAAGGACGAGCAGTATGATCTGGATACCAACATAATGTGGCTTTAATAGGATGGCGCTACATGCCTCACAGCTCATGCCACATTGAATCACATGGAGGTGCTGTGGACTGAACGGTAACTTCTGGTTCTCAGGCATACTCAACTTCGAGAATTGAATTCAAGTCTACGCAGACGATTCCAAACCTAAGAATAAGACAAGCTATAGAATCTTTTACGTTGTGCTTAGTCGTGGTCTATCTCTCCTAGTCTCAGGGCCTAGACAATGGACTGAAATCACGCCGCGGAAACAACGCTGAGTAAGGGATCTTCAACTCTTCTAAAAACCAAGATACAATCAGATCGCTTCGGAATGTCACTTTCAGGTCTAAACTGCTTAGCAACTTTTGCTATACTTTTGTTCGACTCTCGTTGCAGTTTTGTGTCAATCTCATATGAGTTAATGGCCACAGTATAATTTTGAAGTAATGAAGTCGCTGGAGCAGACACACGTTGCTACCTATTAGGTTGTTCTTCAGACAAATTTATTTATTGGCTGTTGACGAAACCTGAAGATGAGGAAGAATCCTGCTGAATTGCCAGACTTAGTTGGCCTAAATTAAGTAGGAATCGAACCAAGCAACAAATTCTTAAGCGCATCCCTATCACAGCTTGTATTCTCACGAATCATTGCGTATTGGGCAGGCACGTAGAGAGAATTCGTTTAACTGCACATGATAACTCAAGAGTATGACGACAAAGTTTTTCACTTTATTAGTTGTTGTCCATTCCGGACTTCGAGTCGATGAAGCCTTCTCTTATTTGCAATTTTTCTGAATATTTTGCAATTTTTCTCAATAGCCCAACGGAGCTTTTCTTATTTAATATCGATTGGATCAATAGATTTATCACACTTCCAGAATGGTTTTATGTTTGACTCTAAGGGAGTCATGATGTAACGCCTAGCCCTGATATTGACTGATGAAACCGGTTAATCAGAGCTTGTCAGTTAGCTCTGGCGCTTCGCGTTAGGTGGAGTCACAACGGATAGCTGTGTAAGCACAAGTGATTACAACGAAGTTGCCACTACCTCCTATCATGGGAACCCTCATGGGTTGTAACAATCAATTATGTTATGTATGTGTGTAAGTACTCTACTCTACTTTATAATTACAAATCTCTTTGCTTTTTTTCTTTGGTAAAACGGGTTACATTTTCTCGTTGCCTTATAGGAATAGAGTAGAGACATCTTTAAATTTAAGTAATATAAGGCTATCACAAAGGCGGTCTAAGCTAGTAAATAAACAATTGAAATAAATAGCTTAACAGTCAAAAGAAAGTAATCATATAAATTAATTTTTACTTCACTTACCACCCTCGTATAAATATTTGTATGTTGAGAATAAAATTTTCCATCTGAGGTAGTCCTTAATAATAAACAAAGTTTCACTTACAAACATACATACAAATAAAGTTACAAAGCTGTTACACATACTTAAACAAAAGAAAACACATTTACATATCCATGCAGCATACAATACACATGCAAACACAGTAAATGTGTAATTTCTATTTTTTCTATGTGTAAGTAAAACATATTTTGTGGTCTTTTAATGCAGTATTCTTGGGTATGTCTCTTACACATACATATGTACATAAAAAGTCCTTTTTAATATTTAGTACTTGTGTGTGTGTGTGTTGTTTGTTGTTGGTGTTATTATTATTGTTAGTGTCATAAATTGAGGGTTTTTACTTAATTTTTTCCTTTCCTTTCCTTTTCTTTCTTTATTTTTTTTTTTGTTCCCCCGTCGGCAAAACTTGACAAAAATTGTTTTCATAAAAAACCATCAAAAAAAGTATGAAAAACAAGCACCAAAAAACACAATTCCCCAATTGCTAATGTGTTTGTATGCATGTATGTATGTTTACATGTTTCAAACAAAAATAAAAGAAAATGAGTGGCTCTTGGCCAATTTAATAAATTTCATAAACGTTTTATATTACCAGGGATGGGTATTTAGAATGATTTCATTGTTGTTTTTTTTCTTTGTTTTTGCCACCCATCTTTGTGGCCAGTACATACAATTACGAAAATAAGGCTTGTATTTTTGGGTTGACATATAATTTATGGGGCGTGTAAGTGTTAAAGTGTTAATTTTCATATTTTGGCAGTGTTAAGGTGTTTCAATTGAATTTTTTAGGCGGTTCTGTCCATTATACATTCGTTGACAATTTACTCATCAGGTTTTATTATCAAAATTACATTCAATTTGTGTTTAAAAATACGCCATAAGTTGCATCATGGAAATTAAAATCAAAATTTTTATTAATACGTCTTTAATTAGATGAGGTCAGATGACATATCCTCTTTGCAGGGCAAGGTCTCACTCGGTCCAAATTATAGTACCGTTGTGACCCCAAATTAATATGGTACAGATGTTGTCATGCTTGGGGATCAAGCGTGCTCTGAACTCCACACCTCAGGCAGCCTTCGAAGTCATCTTCTCTCTACAACTATTAGACTTTTTCCTCCAAAACATGGCTGCTAGAACTGCACTGAGATTTTAAGTCCTCAGATGTGTTTGGGCCTTATACACTGTGTGTGTCGCTTCAATACTGCATGAAGTAGAACCGAATCTCTCACGTTTTAGATGTGACTACATGGTACCAAAGACTGTTTTCGGACGAACATACAAAACTCACACTTACACATGGGAAGAAAGGGTTGTTGAAGCTGTCATCGATGACGGTAATATAATAATCTTCACCGATGATTCAAAAATGGAATGTAGAACTGATCTGGGGTCTATTCCGATAAACTGACACTGTACGGGTCATGCAGATAGGCTAACCAGTTCAGCGTATTTCAGGTGGAGATTTTTATTATTGAACAAGCTGCACGCATGATTAAAACGAGGAGACCTTTGAACTTTGAACTTGACCATACATGTAGACAGTCAAGCATCAATGCAGCGCTGGTATCTTGTCTCGTCAAATGAAAGAGCGTCAGGAGTTGAATGGACTCTCTACACCGTATACGTCGACACAACACCCGCCTCTACTCGGGCGGGAAAAACGAAAAGGAGGACGAACTGTAGTGGAAGAGATTGGAAATGTGTGAGAAAGATAGAGCGTATATATACGCCCCTACAAGAATATTTTTTCAAATTGGTAAAAGCAGCATGGAATTCAACAAACCCTTGGTGGTCTAACGTACCTGGTTGCCGAATTTTAAAACTGCTATGTCCAGCAAGAGAACGGTTTGCATTTAAAAAGAAATTCTAAATGGAACACTGCGCTATTGGCAGGTCTGCCGCACCAAGAATACCGCAGAAGCTGGTATCGGTACAACACCTTTTACGCGAGTGCTCTGCACTTCAGAACAGACATCATCGGTTTTTGGGTGACAAAACGTTTGAAGATCTGGACATGGTGGAGAATGTGCCACTAAGGAACTGGTCAGCTTCATCCAGAGCCATCTGACCACTAATGGATAATGACAAGAGGATTTATCTTACACTGGATAACACAATGGGCCACCGTGTGAACTTGCCTGTAAACGGCAAGCTACCCACTAACCTAACCTTCACCAAAACCTATGCCACATGCTTTTAATTTTAAGTTCATTTTAAACTAAAAATAGGGTTACAGTTTCTTGACGATTAGAATTTCAGACGAACCAGAGATACGTATTCTTATATTCATTCAAGAGATATTATTTTGTGGCAGATTAATGTAATGCTAGCAATTGGTAATAACAATGCATTTATAATAACATGTGGTTATTTTAATTAATATGGATTAAATTATCTGCGAAAGAAGTTAATAATAATTTCAAATTTGTTTTTTATTATCAAAATCATGATTTAATAAATTTAATTAAAATTTTTATTTTCTTGTTTTAATTTTTCAATACATATATGATATGTCCATGGGATATGGAAGTTCTACATACCCTTCTTATACAAATGAAAGGCATTTAAGTCAATGCGGCACTTAAGATTTTTTTTGTTAACTTCTTAAATTGTTTAGCTAATTTGCAATAATTTTTTAAACGGTTAATAAAATAGCAATACAATTTATTAACCCTTTCGCGTTCATAAGATTTCGTCCATTTAGAATCAGTGATTAGATGACCGAAAACATATTTTAAAATCAAATTACCTCATCCAACTGGGTGTTGTTAGTTTTTTCTTGGGACGTATGTGTGAAGTCGCCGTAGTCTAGTAGGTAGTGTGTTGGCTTATTAGACGTGAAGCCAGGGTTCGAGCCCCAGGCCAGACATCAAAAAAAAATACAAAAAGTATTTTCTTCTCCTTATTTCTTTTTGTACAATGGGTCAATTTCGACCTCCGGGTATTGTACTTGTCTTAACGGACAAGTACACGTCCTCTAACCATTTCTTCGGCGATTTCCTCTCAGCAGATTTCTAGCAAAAACTCTGAGAGTAAATAAAAAATTGGCCATGAAAAGTTTGTCAATAATCAGTAGTTCGGAGTCAACTTTAAGCTGTAGGTCCCGCCGCTCATGTATAAAATTAATACACACAACATACTTGGTGTAATAATCTAGATTTTAATCCTAACGGAAGGTTTGCAATTACCAACTATGAATGTAGATGGGGCTAATACCCACCCGGCTTATAATTATTTAGATTTTTGAAATTTCCGGTTTGGGACATATGTGTCTCTATGGTCGTTAGAGGGTTAAAACAGGTTATTATAGGGCAATCAGAATTTTATAACAATAGAACTTGCATTTGAGTTAAGTGCCGCTTGGGAAAACATTCCCCTCATATGTGATAAAATATAAAGGATGTTTCAAAACGATATGACTGGTCTTTAATTTTTAGAAGACAAATGATAAGTTGTTACAAACACTAACATATACGTAGTATACCCCCATTAATAAAAGTAATTTAATGCTAAAGGATATTAAAATTAATTTAATTACATTACACATTTACATGTGAGGATTATTTATTCATGAAACAAAACGACACTATCATTTAATCATTTTAGAAATAATAAAAAAGACACTCACTCACACATAAAAAAAGCAAAAAAAAACTAAAAATAGTTATAAAGACCCTTAATTAAAACGTATGAGTACTTAAGAGAAGATTACTGTGATTTGTAAACTAATTTCATTAAAATGAATGTGTGATAAAAAATAATCTCGTTTTTTTCTATTATTATTTTAAATAAAATAGAGATTAAATGATTTTTTTCCTACATCAAAAAAAAAAAAAATAACTTACAAAAGTGTATGTGTACATACATTTGTAATGACTTTGTGAAATCAGTTTAAGCTTTGCAAGTTTTCAAAAGAAAAATTTGCAAAAGGCGTTGATAAAAAAATATTTTTTCGTTACTGAACATACGATACTACTTGTGCATTAAGATATAAGGAGTTGTTAATAGAAGGAAAATTAAGTAAAATCTGCTAAACCCAAGTTAATCGTTGTAGTCTAGTAGTTAGTGTGTTGGCTTACTAGACGTGAGGCCACGTTTCAAACCCCAGTTCAGACATCTCGAACGAAATGTGAGAAAACATTTCTTCGGCGACTTGCTTTCAGCTGATATCTGCCATGAAAAGTTTCTCAAAAATCTGTTGTTTGGAGTCGACTTTAAACTGTAAGTCCAGCCACTCATGTATAAAGTAAACACACGCAACATAAGTGCTGTGAGAATCTAGGTTGTAATCCTAACTGAAGGGTTATAATGACCGATTATTTATGCATCCATGAGAAAAAAGACCCTCAAGCAAGAACAACAGTTCTAAAATCGCTTATTTAATCGCTTATTTAATCTATTAAATATGCTCTTAAACCCTTAATTCCCATCTATTTCCGAAATTTTAACAACATGTAAGGATTTGTATTCATTTAGGACAACACCAGGTCTTTAATATCGGGTGGGCCATCTATCGGTTTAAAATTTGAACCATCGGTTATTTCGAATCTGGCAATACTTATGTCATTCTATTCTGTCACAAAATTCCGTATATTATCACCACTGATCGTAATGACTCGACTTACGCTTGATCAACGTTGGAATTTATTGGAAATTTATTTCCAGAAGAGAAATTTTCAGAAATTGCACGCAGATGTCGTATAAAGTTTGGTCGCAGAGAAGTACCAACAGTGCCCGATATACACAAGTTTATTGCTAAAGTTTGTGAAACTGCATTGCACATCAGCAATCAAGATGCACTAAGACGTCAGCATGCTCGTACAGTGCGTACACCAGAAAAGGCCGATGCTGTGGCTGAGAGCGAATTCATCAATATGAACTCGTCATCGTTCTTAAGAAATGAACGTTTCACGCACCAGTTTGCGTCGAATTTTACGAAAGGATCTCGGTATAACGCCTTACAAAGTTCTAGTAGGTTCAAGAGCTGAAGCCGCATGACCATTCGCTTCGTTTTCGCTTTTCATCTTGGTGGGTACGTTAATAAGCAAAATTGCCATATTTGGGGGTCAGAAAAACTACACGTGGTGGCTTGTATTTCTTAAAAAATGAGGACGACGCAACCATTACTGCAAATGGAAACACCTATCATACCATGATAACCGATTTTTCCTTTAGCCGCTCTTCTGGAATTGAAGTGAACGATGTTTGGTTGCAACATAATGGTACAACTTGCCACACAACTCATGCCCCAATCGATTATACCGTCAAACTTTTGATGGCCGTTTAACTAGCCGAAATAGAGATGTCTATTGGCCGCTAAGAAGTTGCGTTTTAATACCGTCGCTGTAGTCTGGTCGGTAGTATGTGGGATTATTAAAAGTAAGGTCGTGGGGAGGCTTTAAAATACTTCTTCAAAATTGTAAATCATAAAACCACCTTATTAAGTACAATTTCCTACTAGAAGAAGTCATAAAATTAATTTCTTTTAATATTTCCAATTGTATTCATAATAAAGCCCTTCCCATTTACTTTAATTGCAGAGAAAAAAACAAAACGTATCGCATACCTACACATTATCAGACGAACACACATACATATGTATGTTACAAGCGTTTAAATATATATTTCCCCTGGTAGTGGTAGTTTATAACTGTAAATACAAATTTAATCTCTATTAACGTTTGACTTGGCATGCCAGACTTCCTTCCTTCCTTATAACCAACCGTACGTTTTATGTACAATTTATGTTTTACACTTGTTTGTTTGTATGTTTATGTGTTAAATACGTTTTGTCTTCTACGAAAAAGGTACGAGTACAAATACGTGTGTATGTGTGTGGGGGATTTCGAACGTAATTTGGTAGTCTGCGTTGGTTTGGTCTTTTTTTATAATTTTGTTGTGCCTTTTTTTGTATTTTTTTATTTTTGGACTTCCTGCCATGCAATACAAATTAAGCTGTCAACAATTTAACCATATCGCGGCATATAATCTTCACACCTAAATTATTTATAAACAACAACAATAATAACAACCATTCACAAAACACATACATACACAAACGTACTCGTTTTTTAATATCAAACGGCAGGCAGTATTTATTGTGGATAGAAGAAGGACCGACATATTTTACTTTAAATTTTTTTTAGATATAGAGGCGTAGTTTAGAAGTGTTCCAAGTTCCGGAGAAGTTCATCTTATTCTCTCTCCAATACATAAACAAACCGCAACTTGTCTGTTTATCTACCAGAATTATCTGAGCTACTATCTAGGTGCCTCTTGATGACCTTATAACTTCCTTGGAAGAATATTACCAACAGCAGTTGTGTCCTTTTCATTTCCCTATTTGTATAGCCATCATCAACTCCTCTCAATGACAACGTCATTCCACAAACTTTCTTCGTAAAAGCTTTTTTTATTTATCCGATGAAGAGTTGACAGGAATTCCACTAAGTAGGCACACTAAGTAGGCACACTTCAGGGATTAAAATTTCAACTTTTGGCTTCCAGAGAAAAAGCTACTCTAATGCGCATCATTCTTTGCAGGATTTTGCTCAATTTGTTCGAGTTTGTAGGCACACCTCCTTAAAATTTCAGCGATTGGTTTGCAGTGAAAAATCTCCCTTAATGCGCAACATACTTCGGTGAATCCGTCTCACATGTTCAGTGTTTTTGAGTTTGTTCAGCAGGCCAACAACACCTGTATTTGGACGGACAGGATCTGAAGTTATAGTCCAGTTCACTGTACAGTCTTGTATTCATATTTCGATAGTGGATACCCTGATATCCGTTCCAGCCACCTATGAATGACAGGATCTGAAGTTAAAGTCCAGTTCACCGCACAGTCTTGTAAACTTATTTCGACACAGAATACTATGATGTCCGTTTCAGCCAGCAACCCTTGTGAACGGGCAGTCTTTTAAACATATTTCAACACAGGATATCCTGACGTCCACCAGCAAAACCTGTGATCGGACAGGACATGCATTTATAGTCCAGTCCACTCTTGTAAAAATATTTCGTTCCTACAATGCCATTATATATGGCGTATTATAACTCAGACAAAACTGTTTCACGTGTATCGGGGTTTTGTCATATATTACACTGAACACTGTCCAATTCGCTCAGGAGACTCTTGCTCTTGCTTTCTCCCGCGAGAGAAAACCATGCACTTACACTTTCTCAAGTTAAGATCCATCAAATTAGTCCCGCACCAAGTTACAAAGGAATCAATATTTCGCTGAAGAACAGCCTGACCATGGTCATCATGTACAATGGGTCAATTTCGACCTCCGGGTATTGTACTTGTCTTAACGGACAAGTACACGTCCTCTAACCTATGGTCATCATCAAAAGTATAAAATAATTTAACGTCGTCAGCATACATCAGAATATTACAATCAGAAATAGTACAAGGAAGATCATTAAGAAACAATAAAAACAGTAAAGGACCCAAATGGCTACCCTGTGGAACACCAGAAGTAACATAAACAGTCTTAGATAATACATTCCTAAACAATACCCTCCGAGTCCTAAGGGAAAGATAGGAGCCCAGCCAACGATGAATAGTATCAGGAATACCGATCAATGACAGTTTATGAAGCAAAATTCCATGATCAACAGTATCAAAAGCCTTACTGAAATCAGTATAAATTACATCAGTCCGAGCCCTGGCAAGAAAACCCCTGAAAACATGCATAGTAAATTCAAGAAGATTAGTGACAGTCGACCTACCTTTCAAAAAACCATGCTGGAAAGGGGATATTAAAGATCTCGTATTAAAAAAGAGGTAATCAGTCACCAGTTTCTCCATTAACTTGGGAATAGCACTGAGTTTGGCAATACCCCTGTAATTGGAAATATTGGATCTATTACCCGACTTATGCAAAGGAATTATAAACGAACTCTTCCAAATAGATGGAAAATGACCAGCCCTCAGAAGCCCATTAAATATAAAGGTCAAAGGACCACTCAATACAACAGCGCACTTCTTTAAAATGCAAGGCGGCACCCCGTCAGGGCCTGGCAAGTATGTAAGTTTCAGTCCAGACAAAGAATCAAGAACTAGGTTTATTTCTTACGTCCAATTGATGAAACTGAATATACCGGACGTTCCTATGATCCTTAACAACTTCAGATATCCTTGTTATTGCTACGCCTCTGGTTAGCAAATGGTATGGCAATTTTCATATAAATTGCTTGCAATAATAAAAACATTTTAATACGTTGCTTGCCTACATTCTTCAATTGTATAAGAGTGTGTATGTATGTATATATGCATGAATACTCATACAAAAGAACATATAAACTTAAATACATTCTATATTTGTATATCATATTATGTAGAATGTACGCCTTTAAATTGCCTCCTTTATATCTCCTGCCTTCTTAAAAACACTTGCAATTTGTAACGTTCGTTTTATACGTTGTTTTTCTTTTCGTTTCGTTTTTTTTCCTTTATTTAATAGAGTTTTTTAGCGTGTATTTCATAAATGACTTGATGGCATTCCGTTTTGTTTATAAATTATGCAGAATATGAAAATTGAATTAAATTTTTATAATTTTATCGTAAACATTCCCAGTGGATAAATATACACAGGCTCGACTCGGCATATTGTCACTTTATAAAAAAAAAGCACTGAAAAGCACTGGGCCAAAAAAAAAACAACAACAATATTTTGTTTATTTCTTTTTTTTTTTAAGATAAAGTGGAAATATAAACATATTTTTTTGTTATTTCCTTTTAAATATATATTTTTTTATTAATTTATTTTATGGCTTTAAAGTATTTACTCGGAATAAAATTTTTATCATACGAAATTCGTATTTATTTTTGCTTTTCCCAGAGAAATGTTTGTTTGTAAATGTAATAAAGTATGACCACACATAGTTTTTGAAATATTGCACATTTACTAAATGAAATTAATAATAAAATAAAAAATTTAATTGAATTTATTTTATTTGTTTATGTGGTGGTGAGTGGCAATTTTAACACGAATTATGAGTAACACAATTAGCAGCTGAATACTAGATGAAATTCTCTTATGTTGACAAAGAGATAGTAAATAAAATTTAATACTTTTTACAAAAGGCTTGTGTTGAAATTTAATACTAATTAGTGTCACAATAAAAACAAAATAAATATTTCCGGAAATAAACAAAAATTTTGAAAATTAAAAAATAAAACAAAAACAACCGGAAACTTTTTCTTTGAAGTGTAATAGAATTCTCAAGTAAAATATTTAATTCTACTTACTGGCAATGTTATCTTTTGCTATATTTATCATTCAACAATTTTTAGTCTAGCAACTTCAATAACGTTGAAATATATCACTGAATAGTACTGATAAGTAGGGTCTTAAATAGAAAGCATACCAGTAAAGGCCAAACATATTGTAATTACATTACGTTTTTACCTTTTAAAAACGTTTAAAATATGAGCTCGTAGATTGCAAATAAAATTAAAATAAATTTGTGTTTAGTTTTAATTAGAATTCTTTATTATTCGCACAATTCCGTGTGCCACAGTTCACAACTTTATGTAAACAAGAACAATTGCTTTGTTTGTTATTCCTCTGTTTATACCCTTTGCACAAACAAAAACAATTACTAGGCAATTGTACGACAGATCTTTGTAACGGAGATCTTCCAACCACCATTACTCTCTTCAAACACATCGCGTCTTCACACAAGACTGACTGGACTTTTACTCACTCACCTGCTTTGCTTTGCCTTTTATATGGCAGGGTAAACTGTCTGATGAATGTTCTTGAAGGCAAATGTTCGTGGCTTCGCCTTCTCGAGATCTCTATAAACGTAAACATCGTTGTTTCATTATGGTTGTTTGTGTATTTTGTTTACATTGATTTTTGTTGTTGTATTTTTGTTTACTCGTTAACCATTTCTTTTATGCTGGTGTTTGCTGGTATATTACGTAGTGCGATAGTTTATAAACAAGTTCATTGCTTTGTTTTTGTAGCTTTAGTGTATAATTTTAATGCTAAACCATGTAAAAGCAAAACACCTGTATCTAGATTTTTCATTTTCGTAACAATATTTACTTCTACTTACTGGCAACATTATCTTTCGCTTTATTTAGATTTCAATAATTTTCAGTCTGGCAACTTCTATAACTTTAATGTTGATTTGTTAATGTTACAGCTTTCTATCGTTTATGCTTGGAAAAGTATTACTGGATAGTAGTGACAAGGAGGGCTCATTTAGAGAGCATTCAAGTAACGATATGCAGATGGCTTGCAGGACTATCCTGGAAATTCATGCCAGGAATTATGCACTGATTGTATGCTATAAGTAGTCGCTATAATCTAGTAGGTAGTGTGTTGGCTTATTAAACGTGAGACCACGGTTCGAACCTCAGGCAGACGTCTCCAATAAAACAAAATATGAAAAAAATATTTCTTCGGCGACTTCTCAGCAGATTTCAGACCATGAAAAGCTCCTTAAAAAAATCTGTCATTGGTAGTTGATTTCAAGCTGTAGGTGCCGCCTCTCATGTATAAAATTTGCGCACACAACATAAGTAGGTCGTAATCCTGACTGAAGGGCTGTAATTACCAATTGTGTATGTATGACTGTGTATACCATAATTGTCAGGCATATGGGGCCATCGCCCGGACAGTCATAATAAATTTGTTGCACAAAATACAGATAATATGCGTAATCTAGCAGATAATCTGCAGCACATAGTTCAAATGCCGACTCAGTCATCCCGAACAAAACGAAATATGGAAATAAATATATTTCTTCAGGTGTCAGTCTTCTGACAAAAAAAAAAGTTTCCCAAATTGGTCGTTCAGAATTGAGGTAAGACTGTAGGACCGGCTACTAATGGTATAAATTTAGACACACAACATGTTGTGGTGTGAGAAGCTGGTTTGTAATCTTGACTAAAGAATTGCAATGACCTATTAAGTTATTAAAGATACAAAGACCGGAATGTGTTGATATAACAAGAGTCAGGAAAACCTGTCCAGCAATGACGCTTTTATCTCTACTAGATTTAATTCCGCTGCAATTGGTTAGGTAGACCAAAGCTTCGGAGACTATGATGAAGTACAACGGGAGACAAGTCAAACACAAAATCACCACCGTATTTCGTAACCAATTTAGTCGATTGAAGTTGTAATGACCAGTTATGTATGTATGTATGTAATTATTCGATTGAAGGAAGTTCCTTTATGATCTCAGTAAATTCGTCTCAACGAGACTTAATAACAAAAGTGACTGTAGCAATCGGAAAGCTGCATAGTTTTTTAAAAAATTAATCATTTTATGATATACAGATGGGTAAAAGATACATTCGAGACAAGAGCGGAAGCTTTTGGTACCAGAAAGAAAAATTTCGAGTCCATAAAAAACTCGCGAGTATATGCCATCGAAAGACGTGCTTCTTACAACTGCGATAGAATCCACAAAGGAAAGGAATATAAGTATACTAGCTGACAATTAGTCCGCTATCCAAGTACTCGGCTTTTTTGAGGTTATATCAAAAATATTTTGGGATTGCTTGAGGAAGTTCAATCATCTGGGTGGGGGTTATAGTTTCAGCCTCTGCTATGTCTTAAGTCATGTGCGATTTTGCGGCAATGAGCAGACAGATGAACTTGCGAGAAGAGGAGCTTCTACGGCATGGAAAAGGAAAGATAAAAAGAGGCAAAACCTTTTCCCAAAACAAATGGATTTAAGGCAATCAAGATTTTTTTATTTGAAATTACAATAAAAGGAGATTTTAAACTTTAGTCAGGCTATCTGGGAATAACCGATTTTAGTAACCGGTCTATAGTCAGGGCATTGTAGACTTTATATTGTGTGATTATGAGAATGAATCATCAGAAGACATTCTTAGAACTTGGGAGATATTAATGCATTCCATAAAGAAAAATGTGGATGCATATGAGCTGCTTGGCAAAGGATTACCCTTTTCTGACACCGGGAAGCATTTTGAAGTTTTTCAGGGCAATAGGCTTGCTAGAGACATTTTAGGGAGGTTCAATAGATCATATGGTCGCAGTACTTTTGCTCGGCCTATTCCATACTATGGTATCTATTAATGACATTTTAAACCATATTTTTTTAATAACAAAACTAATTATTACAACCAGCACTGTAGCCACGTTTATTGTTTAGATTCAAATCTCTGGGCATAAATATGTTCCATTTACAAACTGTGTGACAAAGTGCCACACACATAAATATTTATCGCCAAATGCAGATGGTGTTAAAAGATTAGTTATTCAGCAAATTATTTACGCTTTAATGCAAACATGGCATATGATTTATAGAAATTCCATTCATAGCGACAGCATATGGCAGATTGGCTAATAAATATTGAAAAAAAAAAAACATTATTTTTCTTCATTCCGTAAACTAATGAATGAAAAGTTTAAATTAAAAATAAATTCAAATTTTATATCTTTAGAATTTTTTCCCCACTTATGATACGTACATACATACATTTGTTTTTGTTTTTCAACACTTTTGAACATGTATGGACATCCGTTTTAATTATTTTATTTTGCTTTCATCATTTAATACTATTTGACTGTGCATGTGCACTGTTAGTTATGGACACATATCCTGCCATATTCCTTGGAGGCAATTAATTCACAATACTTTTATAGGCCACTTGATAGTCTCATATTCAACGCCTAGCAGTGTGGACAGCCAAAAAAAAAGGAATATGAAATGCTTGTAAATTATTACGATACATGGTGTGATAAACGATTTTTAAGTACATGTTAAAAATGTATTTAAACTCTACACACACTATTTGTACAAATACATGTCAAATTTGTTTAAAGTTAAGGGAAAAAGTTATGGCAAATAGTTTTTATGTATCAATATTAAAAAGAAATCTGTAGCATTTATTATTTTATAATTTCTAATGCATATTAACTTAATTGGTCGCTATAACTCCATAGTCAGTATCACAACCTAGCTTCTCACGCCACTTTTGTTGTGAGTCTTAATTTTATCCATGAGTTAGGGGCCTACAGTTTAACATTTAATCCGAATAACAAATTTGATCAACATTTCATGGGAATTTTATTTAGTTGTTGAATTTTTTTTCCAGAATTCTGCTGAGAGGAACTCCCCCACCAGAAATTTTTTTCAAATTTCGTTTTGTTCGAGATATTTGAGCTGGAATTTGAACCACAGGCACTCGTTTAACAAGCCAACAAACGCCTTAACTACGTCTATTTCATCAGGCACCATTCGTATGGTTGTATAGGGTCTGCTGTTAAGGGCTTCCCATTTTTGAATTTCAATAAAACCAAGTGTGTGTGAGGTATCAACATTTTTTATTCGTATGGCAATACGTGAATAATATAGCATCGTTCAAATGTCCGGCTGTGCCTCTCTGGGTGGAAAATTTCCGAAATTTCCAATTTTCAATAATTCTGGCACATAAATCAGGCTGAATTTGAGTGATGGCATGGGTTATGTTGGCTTTAAGGATCGCTGTGATGTGTGGTTTATTCGCATACATTTTCGGCTTAAGAAAACTCTACAAGAAAAAGAATGACGAGATTAAATTACACGATCTCCATGGCCAATTCATGAGTTAACCTTTCCAAAATGCTACGTGGCAAGAAACTACATGTCGTTCCCTCCTGTTAAAAGTACATGCCGTTGGTTTCCAGATCATCCAACTAAATCGGGAAAAAAAATTGTACGTAATCATTGATCTATAGTGCTTGCGCGTTCTTAAAAAAATGTGGACTGATAATGTCGTCTGGAAAAAATCCACAAGAAATAGTAAGTTTTTTAGAATGCATTGGATGCTCTGGGATCGACACCCTTTAGTCAGTATTACGACTCAGCTTCTCACACCACCTATGTTGTGTGTGTTAATTTTATACATGAGTGGCGGGTCCTGCAGTTTTAAGTCGACTCCGGACGACAGATTGTTGAGAAACTTTTCATTGGCAATTTTTATTTACTTTCAGAGTTTATGCCAGAAATCTGCTGAGAGGAAACGCCGATTAAATATTTTTTTTATATTTCATTCGTTTTGTTGGAGATATCTGACCTGGGTTTTAACTGTGGTCTTACGTCTAGTAAGCCAACACACTACCTACTAGACTACGACGACTTTCACCTGAATTTCAGAGAATCTAACCTTAAAAAGGCACCAGACATTCATTCACGCTGCATTTTTGTCTATATTTGTTTTACTTACCGGGGGTGTGTCTAGAGGTAATGTTTTTCTTGGCAATGCAGGCGCTAGGGGGCATTAAATCTTTCAAGAGGAACTTCAAAAGCTTGACAGTTGATAACGGCCATCTTGTTGAAGCTGTAGCTGTCAAATTAGTTGTCTTTTATTCTGTCTAATTTGGTAGAACACTATGGATGATAATGGAGAACGACTTGTATTCGCTGCGTGGACTGCAATTGGAAACTGATAGTAATTTTTATTGAAAAATTATCTTCAGCGAAAGAAATATTTTCTTTATATTTCGTTTTGTTGGAGATGTCTGACCCGGGGTTTGTACCGTGGTCTTGCGTCTAGTAAGCCAACACACTACCTACTGGATTACGACGTCTTGAGGCGGCTGTTATTTTCACCTGAACTTCAGAGATTCTGATCTTTCTCCCTCTAAGAGGCAACAGATATTCATTCACGCTGCTAATTATGGATGCCTATTTGTCTATATTTGTTGAACTCACGGGGGGTATTTCTACACGTAGTGTTTAGGAACATTAAAAGTTTGACAGTTGATGATGGCCATATTCTGGAAGCTACATCTGTCAAATTCGTTGTCATTTATTCAGCCTAATTTGCCACATTACCGTAGATGATGCGATGTTCGAAGAATAAGCTCTGTAGCTGTTAAGGCAACTGCCATTAATTCTGTATGAATGAGTATGTCAGGCAAAAAAAAAATTGCCGAATTTTTAACACATGAGATAAAGAAGCATCAAACTTATCCCGAAAAATTTCAATGTTTGATGTGGATTTTAGGGCTGGCAAGGCTATACTGCCAATGACGAATAATTTTACCATTTTACCATACAGCTCATGACAGGAGGGCATATTTTCAAGGGTTACAGAAACCAATTATTAAATGAAAGATTTTGCTTGTTTAATTACAAAAACATAATAAAAAATCCTTTTCCAAAAGACAAATATTAAGCACAACACAACATTTTAATATGATGTGCTAAATTAAGTGATAATCCTTTAATATAAGCACATGTACTCCATTTGCATGAACTTCAAGCCATCAGACACAGAAACGCTGGCAAAATGGTAATACATTGTAGTTAAGCTCAGCATCCTTTGTGGTAATCATTATCATAAACATGATGAACTATAGCGACTTCATTAACATTGTGAGCTTCAGCAAGAGTAACGTCAATGAAAAAGTTAATGGTAACGTTATTGGTAAAAAGAGTCAAGTCAAGTACTTGACAATGATGATGCTGCGGAAGGGGATGGAGATGAGTTTGAACATATAATAACAATTACAATAGCTACTCATTTAAGCAAATTACGCGCGAGCATAAAAGAGGAGCGTATTATTTTTATGTGTGTTGCAAAAAAAAAAAATACAAAAAAAATAAAACCAATACTCTTACACACTTCACATATACATGTAAATACTTTTAAAGTACCATCATGCATATACACACACGCAGGATCTGTATCCGTGTATTCACACAAATATTCAAACATGTGTAGTTAAACTGTAGGAACGTTGCTCTTCTACCACAGGGTCTAAGAGACAGACTTTGACGTAAAAGTCTACCAGAGTCAAAATGTTCATTCATTCAGTGTGCCTTGTAGCCAACCAACAACAATAAAAACGTTAATAAATAAATATTTACATAAACGATGAGTGAGTCTCACTTTTATGCCCCACTCCTCCTGTTTTATAGCTTCTTTTAGCCTTTTTTGTTTTGTTTCGGTACCATAAAAGCCAAAGGCATTTTCATGTGAATGAAAAGGTTTATTTGAGCATATTTTCCTTTCTTTCTTTTTTTTTTTTTTTGTTCTT
Organism: Sarcophaga caerulescens; assembly: GCA_927399465.1. Lineage (NCBI taxonomy): Eukaryota > Metazoa > Arthropoda > Insecta > Diptera > Sarcophagidae > Sarcophaga > Sarcophaga caerulescens. Next base: position 90,882,796 of record OV656866.1, on the reverse strand, counting down.
CCTTTGTTGCTTTTGTTCCTGTTGTTACGATAATGAATCGTTTAATACCGTATGTAAATTGTTTGAGTCCTTTTTTTATACACAGACACAGCAGTCATAAAGACACATTTACACGTTTGATTTATCTTTGGTGTTTAACATACGTAAACGTTAATATTTAAATAAAAATTATTTACATTTTATTTAACCAAATAAATAATACGTACCCTATAAATGGTAATAAAGGTATTCATAACAAATTGTACAATAGTCGTGTATACTAACTACGTAGTCTTCAGACTAAATTAGCATAAAATTCTAAGCACTTAGATGGTATAGTATAGGGCCCGCCAAATAACTTTTTTTTTTAAATTCCTTTAAAAAAAACTACTGAATATTTTCTCAAATTTCTTTTTTTATTTGAAAGTACAATCCTTCCGGTCAAACGACATCAGCTCTGCGGCTGATAATGCGATCTTCAAAAACAGGGCGCAAAACATCGGCTGTGTGGCACGTAGCGCCGTCCTGTTGAAACCAAATGTTGCCAATATCCTCCTCTTCAATTTTTGTGAACAAAAATTCGTTCAACATGGCCCGATAACGATCGACATTGACTGTAACGGCCACTCCTTGCTCATTTTCGAAGAAAAATGGCCCAATTATGACTCTGGACCAATATCCGCAGCAAACAGTGACTCGTTTTGGGTGCGTCGGCTTTTCAATGTATGCGTGCGGGTTTTCTGTGCCCCAAATGCGACAATTTTGCTTGTTTACATACCCGCCAAGATCAAAATGAGCTTCACCTGAAAAGATGATTTTTTTTTTTTGCCAAAATCGGCATCTTCTATAAGTCGATCGCAGGCCCACTTAGCGAAGCGAGTGATTGCGTATACACAACCATATTCGTTCAGCGGAAGGATAAAACTAATTATCTGTCAAATCAGACATGAGCTAAGTGTTACCATTCACGAAATAAGCACTAGTTGAAAAAAAACGTTAGATGGCGGACCGGATATGTGGTTCAGACGTTGGCCAAAGAGAGGAATTTTTTCACTACTGATGTGGAGCTTGATTGCAGATGAACTCTCGATGAAAGTAACTAAGGCAGGCATGGATTGGTTATGGTATTATTTGAGTATGTAGTCGCCGTAGTCTAGTAGTTAGTGTGGTGACCTATTATGGGGTCGAACCCCAGGTCAGACATATCCAATAAAACGAACAAAAAATATTTCTTCGTCAACATCCTCTCAGTAGATTTAAGTCAAAAAGTCTGAGAGTAAATAGAAAATTATCATGAAAACTTTGTCAAAAATCTGTCCTTCGCAGTCGACTTTAAACTGTGCGTTCCGCCATTCATGTATAAAATTAACCACACAACATAAGTGATATAAGAAACTAGATCGTAATCCTGACTAAAGGTTTGTAATGACCAATTATGTATGTACACTGAGCGTCAAAAGAAACTCTACATCAACGATAAAATTCTTACAATCAATAAACTCAACTTTCACCACTTAAGGAGAGTGTGCGAAAAAATGTGTACGTATTTCGAAATTGTTTGTAATTTTTTTTTGTTTCGGTTTTAAAAACAATGGAAATTGAATGAAACAATTTTTATATAAAGATAACGGTAATTTATATTTTTTTTAATGTATAGTATAGTAGTATAGTTTCCTTTGACGCTCACTGTATGTATGTATGATTTATCTGAAAGTTAAAAGAAAATTTGGAGATACTCTTTGTGGAATCAATGATGCATTTCAGTGGGGTTAAGGATAATCCCGGGCAAAACCACATACGAATCCATTACGAAAAAGAGAAAACATTGTAAATGGAAAGATATTCAACTCTTGGATGCTATAATATCGTAAATATCAGAGAATATCACTGGAGAGTAAATTGACATGAGAGGCACATATGAAAAGCACATTAGACACGACTTAATGCTATACAGAAAGCTTGCGAGGAAATCCTGCGCACATAACACAAATATTATGCACAGGATATATACCAAGATAGATGACGGCATGGTGTAGTATTCAAAACAGTCAAGAACCCACGGTTCGAATACCAAGGTAGCTGAAAACAAAAAAAACCCACGTCCAAATCCCAAAAAAGTTGAAAAAAAATCGTTCATCAGGATTTTTGAATTTCAAATTAAGTAGCTTCCAATACAATCCATCTTAGAAGTCACTCATTTTCTGGGAATAGAAAAAAGATAACATCACAAGGAGGTCAGGCGATGCCACCATCTAACCTATCAGGGAAAAAGTAGGAATCAACTGTTAGAACGGTTCTCCACCAGTACAACCCATACTCGGGAGGCGTTGTTTCTAGGCAACGATATATGATAGGACGTGCTACAGTATACCAATCACTTGTTTGCATATTAATTGCTGGGCAGAAAATTGTCGTTGTTGATACCGAGAAGCATCCACAAGATTATTTGGACATTACATACATACATACATAATTGGTCATTACAACCCTTCAGTCAGGATTACGACCTAGCTTCTAACACCACTTATGCTGTGTGCGTTAATTTTATACATGAGTGGCGGGACCTATAGTTTAAAGTCGACTCCGAACGACAGTTTTTTGAGAAGCTTTTCATGGCAATTTTATTTACTCTCAGAGTTTTTGCCAGAAATCTGCTGAGAGGAAGTCACCGAAGAAATATTTTCATATTTTCGTTTTGATGTCTGACCTGGTATTCGAACTCGGGCCTTCAGTCTAATAAGCCAACACACTACCTACTAGACTACGGCGACTTCAATTTGGACATTAGGCTTGGATAAGACATTATAAAGATACCTCATATATATAGAGAGCAGTACAATTGGTCTTATGGTCGCAGAACCAATACATGACGGCAAGAATATAAATTTATTTCTTGTTCTGTTTCTTATATAAACTTTTGAAATGTTTGTTGTGGATTGATCATAGGTTTTACGAGTACAGATGAATATGGGTTTAAGCGACGTGTAAGCCAGTAGACGTCAACCTCTTCGCCAACGTCTTTATGGCCTGTTGGGTTTTATTGATGGGTTTGACTATTTTGTGTGATTGTGATTGATTGAACCTCTTTTAAAAACATGATTAAACATATCCTTGTCGTATCCACACGTAGATCATAAATGGCTCAGATGACTGGTTTTTATATGAAACAACTCTGTTATGAAGAAAGTTGTTGATGTCTGTTATTGTTGCCAGGATATCACTCTCCCGTAGGGTTTTGCAAGTGCAGATTCTGGAAATAGTTTCAAATGTTATATCGAAATTCACGAAAAACAAATATGTACAACTCCTTCACATATTTGACTTATTCATGCGTTTGTTGTTTAGAATTCTTGAAAATTGTTTCATTCTATTTTATAAACAATAGCAAGTAAATTTTTGTATTTCAAAATGAACATCAAAATTATTTTTACAATTAAAATCAATTTCTAACAACAATTTATCGCAATATAAACCAATTATGGTTTGGTAAAAAAGAAAAGCGATAATAATTATCATTTGTAAGCATTTAAAGCTGCTATAGAATATCATACAATCGACCTTGACCTGCTTAAATAGGCATTCGTTGATTTGGTTTTCTTTTTTCATTTAAAATTTCCATACAAATGGTGAATATTGTGGAAGCAAGTCGTTTTCTTTCAAATTTCCATATGAAATTATGGCATTTATTAAAAATTATTGTATATGTATAGTAAGGCTTATAAAAAGAAAAATTACGAAAGTGTTTTTATTGGAAAAATTTGCAAATTTAAAAAAAAACCAAAAAAATAAAACCAACATTCAATCACGTGACTTCCTTAGAATTCAATCGAACCACAACTCCCTTCTTTATAACAACTATCACTGGGTGGAGCGCAACCGAAATATCTGCTTTTCTATGCTCTTAAATCAGACTGTATTTGACGATAAAAGGTTCGAAGAAAACTCCTACTCATGTAGTACATTGTGTTGCAATAATAGGACGATAATATAGTTATAGCAGAAAGGAAAGAGGGGTAGTCTGCGATAATTTTTTTTTTAAACATTTATTTTTATTTTCTTAATGACTAGTGTAAAACCATTGTTACTTTCTTTTTCTATTGCGGTTAATCACATATAATGTCAGACAAATAATCAAACAATCATAAAACACCCAGGGTCTCTGGGGGGAATCGATCCCACTGCCGTGGTACTTGAAGTTTAGCATACTGTCTACTAGGCCATCGGACCTCGGAAACCGTTGTAGTTGAGACTTAATTGTGTACACCTGCAAGTTAAGGCAATCTAAAATAAAGAGAATATTAGCATCAAATCAAACGATCTCAGTGGCCGGTGCATCACACCTCTACGTGAGATGATTATGGTCTCAAATCGCTCGAGCAAACACTGCATAAGCTGTGGAATACGCAGCACCATTGAAACTATGCCGTTGGTAAACATATCACCCAATTCAGGTCAAAAGAAGTTCGATCTTTAGAGCTCACGTTTGACAGTGGACAGCCTGACCAACATTGTTATCAAAAAAAGATGGACCGTCTACCCCTTACGCGGTAACCAGTATGAATAGATACAGTGTCAGAGCTGTGTCCCAACGGTCCAACGGTGTCAAATAGCGGCCAATTGATATCACCATTTCGGTTAGTTAAACGGCCATCAAACGTATGACGAAATAAATCGATTGTGGTATGAGATGTGTAGCAAGTTGAACCATCCTGTTCAAACCAAACATCGTTCACATCAATACCATGAAGAGTGGGTACAAGAAAAAACGGTTATCATGGTGCGATTGGTGTCTCCATTAACCGTTCTTTTTTCGCCGTCCTCGTGTTCAAAGAAATATGGGCCAATGATGCCTTCGCTCCACAAGCCGAACCAAACAGTCACTCGCAATGGGTACATTGCCTTCTGTAAGACCAAGTGTGGGTTTTTTGAGCCCCAACTATTGCAATTTTGCTTACTAACTAACGCACCCACCAAGTTGAAAATAAGATAATTTTTTTTGGTAAAATCGACATCAAAATCGTCACTTTACTGGCCTATCTAGCAAAGCGAAAACGAAATAGATGGTCATGCGGCTTCAACTCTTGAACCAATGTAACTTTGTAAAGCGTCATACCGAAATCTCTTCGTAAAATTCGACGTAAACTGGTGCGTAAATTGTTCAATTCTTAAGAACAATGACAAGCCAGCCACAGCTTCGATATTTTCGTTTGTAGGCACTGTACCAGCACGCTTGCGTCCTGGCGAACTGACGCAACTGTAGCAATAAACTTGGGTATACCGGGCACTGTTGCTGCTTCTCTATGACCAAATTTTAAACGACATTTCCAGCAAATTTCTGATCAATTGTCTTTGTTTTGGAATTGAGAAGTTTTAAATCCCAAAGTTGGTCAACCGTAAATCGATTTATTACGTTCAGTGGAGATTATATACTGAATTTTATGACAGAATAGAATGACATAAGTATTGTCAGATTGGAAATACCCTGATGGTTCCAATTTAAAAAGATAAATGGCCCACCCGATACTTCAATGTAAAGATCTGCAATTTTGCTGTTCCACCACGATGCCTAAGGCCTCTAGAAGCAAATAATAATCACAAGAAGATCGAGAATTGAAATTAAAGACTAAAACTCTCATTTAATAAAACAAAATCTTCAAACTTTGCCACACTTTCTTTAATTAAAAATTCCAAGCATTTCCAATCTTTGCGACTTGTTTTTACTCTTTTTCGTATGACCTATCTTTTTCCCTTATTCTTCGGTCTGATTTATTAAAGAAAACTGACAAAGTCAATATTAACACTGATATGCCTCGAGGGCTTCCAATGTTTTACATTTCACACGATAACAGAACAACAGGCAACAGAAACAACACCAAATTTTGTTGATAATAGAAACAAAAGCCGAAAAAAGACACAAACATTAACGCTTCTTGAAATGAAACAAAAAAACAACAACAACAAAAAGTTTGTAAAAGTCTTAAACACTCTATTTGATTAAGTCTGATGTCAAACAAACACCCGTCGTCTACTGGTGTGTTGGTATATGAAATGAGCGGTATATGAACATAATGTTTGAGTATTATAATCTAATTCAATACAAAAATAATATAATAATAACTCTGTTGTTATAGTTGTTGTTGTTGTGAAACACACACAAATCAACTTAATATTAAAGGGCAAAATAAGGCAGTTAATACGAGGGTCACTGGGAAGTTTTCGTATTTTCCTTGGTTTTTAAAAAGCTAAACGAAATGGCTTTAGGAACTTCTCTGAAGGTATAGAATATCTAACGGTGTTACATAAAGCACATAAAGCCCTTGTGAAAAACAATTCCGTCCTAATAATGTTATTGAGAAGGGAGAATGATAGCCATGCAGATAGCGAAATGAATATGAACACAACAGCTGTAACAGACCCACTTTCCAAGAAGTGGTGACAGTAGCATACTCAAGGATGACACGCAAAATCGTGAAGCGTTCCACATTTTTTTGAAGTCGCCGTAGTCTAGTAGGTAGTGTGTTGTTCGAATCCCAGGTCAGACATCAAAACGAAAATATGAAAATATTTCTTCGGTGACTTCCTCTCAGCAAATTTATGGCAAAAACTGTGAGAATAAAAATTGCCATGAAAAGCTTCTCCAAAATCTGTTGTTCGGAGTCGACTTTAAACTGTATGTCCCGCTAGTCATGTATAAAATTAACGCACACAACACGAGTGGTGTGAGAATCTAGGACGTTGTACAATGGGTCAATTCGACCTCCGGGTACTGTACTTGTCACAGTTGACAAGTACACGTCCTATAACCTAACCTAACCTAGCATACGTATACATAAGTACGTACATATATGATATGGTCATTACAAACCTTCAGTTAAGATTACGTCCTAGTTTCTCATGCCACTTATATTATGTGTGCTCATTTAAATTAAAGTCGACTCCGAACGACAATTTTTGAGAAACTTTTTTTGGCATTTTTTATTTACTCTTAGAGTTTTTGTAGTCGCCGTAGTCTTGTAGGTAGGGTATTGGCTTATTAGACGTAAAACACGGGTTCGTATCCCAGGTCAGCCATCAAAACGAAATATTAAAAAAAATATTTCTTCGGCGACTGCCTCTCAGCAGATTTCTGGCAAAAACTTTGAGAGTAAATAAAATTGCCATGAAGAGCTTCTCAAAAAATCTGTTGTTCGGAGTCGACTTTAAACTGTAGGTCCCGCCACTCATGTACTATATAAAAATTAACGCACACAACATAAGTGGTGTGAGAAGCTAGGTCGAAATCCTGACTGAAGGTTGCAATGACCAATTATGTATGTATAGTTTTTGCCATAAAATCTGCTTAGAGGAAGTCACCACAAAAAATATTTTATTTCATATTTCGTTTTATTCGATATGTCTGACTTAGGGTTTGAACCGTGGCCTCTCGTCTAATAAACCAATACACTGCCCCCTAGACTACAACGATAACAGTATTAGGAAGCTAAATAGTAGGCCAGTTAAGTCCGGCAATAGGTTACAGCGACAAAATGTTACTCATTGTTACTGCAAAAAATTTCGGAAACGATGGAATTTTTCCAGCCTTATTTAAACAACTCTTTATTATACATTCTGCCCTAAAGAAACTGTTCTCGTTTTACATTTAAACCTATAAACAAAGGCAATACGCTCTTGAGATGAACAGATCTAGTGTGGTGGCCCGTGCAAATTTATTGAGAGAGATTTAGAAATCTGCGAACGAGAAAAAGGTGAAAATCTGCGTTTTTCTTGATATATAGTAGACGGCACACTTAGCAACACTACCCACGAGAATCATTTAAAGGGCATCAAATACAAGGCGTACAGATCTTATGTTATCTAGACTGATGCAGAGAATATATACTCACGACCTGCGAACAAACGCAGTGAAAAAAATTGCCGCTCACTACCTCCTCTTTCCTTTCTCCTATAAACTATCTATTCTAATACAATGCACTTCAAGTATAGGGGCCATTTTCTGAATGTTGATCTCAACAAAAAAAGGATGGAATAATAAGGATCGGCACTACCGGGTGTTGTCCACAGAGTGGCGTTCATTCACCACGAGTGTCGAGAACAGTTGTGAATGAACTCGTGATAAAACTTTCTGAAGCATGAGAAAAAAAATGCAAAAATATGAGAAGAAATGTAAAAGTATTCGACTCCTGCGTGAGCTAATATCATAAAAATTGGAGGTAAAATATCAGGGAATATCACTGTATAGTAACATAATATAGAAGGCTCATATACAGGCCGTAAATATATGCAGAAGACTTGCAGTGAAATATTGTTGATAAACCCGAGGATTATGCACTGAATATATACCATGATGGTCAGGCTAATAGTGACCTATCGGGCGATTGTGTAGGCAAAAGAAATATGAAGAAATCTTATAGCGAACTTGAGTAAGTTACAGAAACTAGCTTGAATAAGTTACGAAAACTAGCTTAGAACGTTGGAGGCTCTGTTGATTATAAGTCTGTAGCATATTATAGGGAGAACGAGAGCTTAGGTGACTATGGTTAGAGCAATGGGACACAAGACTAAAACGAGACTCATCTTTACCCCCTAGCCAGAACCAGCAGGCTCTATGCTTTTAAAAAGTACTTCGCTACAAAATTTAGTAATAAGAGCGAATAAAGGAGTAGAAAGACTACGTACTCCCATTTAGTAGTAGGAGGATGGATCAAAAAGCGAAGTACAAAAGGCAGAACATAACAGTACCATATAATAGTCAAACCGCCATCCAAACACTTGACATTCGTGAGGTTACCTTGAAAACAGTATGCAACTATCTAGAGAAGCTGAATCAGCTAAGTAGGGAAAGTAGGATTACCTTCTGCTAGATATCAGGTAATATGGGAATTCACTATGCAACCAGACTGCTTGCGTGGAGGGAAGCATCCCAGCTATTGACTCTGTTGAGTCGGCAGAGATACTTGGAAGAGTATACTCAGCGAAACGATGTTGAGAGAAAAGAGGACATACATACATACATACAAAATTGTTCATTACGACCTAGCTTTTCACACCACTTATGTTGTGTGTGTTAACTTTATGCATGAGTGGCAGGACCTACAGTTTAAAGTTAACTCCGAACGACAGATTTTTGAGAACTTTTTTAATGGCAATTTTATTTCTCCCAGAGCTTTTACCAAAAATTTTTCTTCAAATTTCGTTTGTTGGAAATGTCTGACCTGGGGTTTGAACCTGGTCTTATGTCTATGTCTAACAAGGCAACACACTACCTACTAGACTACGGCAACTTCATTAGAAAGAGACAAAGACTTTTCTCAATCCAAATTGGTTTGAGGCCATCACAAGTTTTGTTGCATCACACTCTCTAGGAATAACTTCAGATCAATAACTTGCCATTTTACAGAGCACAATTGACTCAGAATAGACTTGTTCAGAATGTGGATCACCTGGAACCTAATATGTTGATTCTGTGATGATGAGAATGGATCACAAAAAGGAAACAAATCAAATAAATCAATATTAAAAGGGCTGGGAATTGTTATTGTTATCCTGAGCTTCATCAGTTTCATAGGTTTGCTAAGGACATTATGGGTATGTTTTAAATAGATTGAGGGCAATACAATATATATCGTTTTCGAACCAACCCTCGTATCCTTTTTTGTAACAATAATATTTATTCTTAGCAAATCTTAAAGTCAAACTTTGTTAAACGAAACAAAATAAAATCTTTGCTCGTGTGTGATTTTCATCTCGGGATGTTTCTTTTCTTTTTTTATTTCTACATCACCTTTTAGATTCCATTCATACTTTTGCCAAAGTTTTACAGTTTCATTCAGGTTGACTGAACGTCTATCTACCATTTGTGTCACTCCGTGTGTGTGTGTGAATTCAGTTGAAAATTGTGTAAAAATATTTTACATTTTTGTCACGCTGTCACATGTAATGTGATGAATTTGTATTCTTCATTCTTTCTGCTGGAAATGTGATAGAAAGCCGAATGGAATACCCAGAATACGTACAAAAATAACACACGATAATCATTGTTGAACTGAAAACGGAAGTGCCACACGTACAAAAAAAAGGGTTGTGGTTAATAAAAAAAAAATAATAAAAAAAAGGAAAAAAATTCGTGAATAATGGCAACAAAAAAACTTAACTGAACAGGAAATAAAACATGTTAAATATAATGTATTTGATGATTATTTTTGTCGAAATATTTAACATCCGTTTAAAGGATGATTTAAAATATGTGCAGATAGCGCATATAGGGGACCCAACTCTTTTTTTTCATTCTACACGAATAAAAACTTTGGTTGAAAATTAAATTTAAATTCATATTAAACAGGAAAATGTTTAAAATTAAATGAATTTTGTATGGAAGTAAATATGGGTATTTTTAACTGCTAATAAACAATACATAAATATACATACTTATATACATACATATGTATATACAGTATATATAACGAAAGGCTAGGTTAGGTTTGGTTTGATTAGGGCTTGAAGAGCAAGACTTTACTTAGACCACAGTTTAACCCCATTCTGATATGACAATTAATATTCAACGGGGAATCAAACATTCCCTATAGAAAACCAACAACAACACAACAGAATTGGTCATTACAACCCTTAAGTCAGGATTACGATTTAGCTTCTCATACCATTTATGTTGTGTGTGATTATTTTTTACATGACCAGGACCTACAGTTTAATGTCGATTCCGAAGGACAGATTTTTGGAAATTTTTATTTACTGTCAGTGTTTTTCCAGAAATCTTCCGCGAGGAAGTAGCAGAAGAAATACTTTTTCATATTTTGTTTTCCTGGAAATCTCTGACCTGGGGTTTGAACTGAGTCCTCATGTCCTGTATTGGTCATCAGCAATGTTATTTCCGACAGCAGGACATACAGCATTGGGCCCATGTAAAAGTTGTCTTTGAATGGTCCGAAATTTCTCTGATAAATCTACTGCTTTCAGGAATAAGGACAAGTTCTTTAGAGACTTGATGCCGACCTGACTGTCCAAGAAAAATAAGAAATTTTCACAGAAAATGCCAACACCAAACAAACATTTCGCCAACTTCAAAACGGCCATGACCTCCGCATTGAAAGCTCGTTAGCCTGTAAGACAGATGAATACCAGAAGCCTTCTTCATATACTTACATATTTAGCATAGCTTACACTGTAGAGCATTTTGGAGTCTTCAAGGGTCTCACTGGGAATCACTAAAGGATTTGTGAACAGAAGTCTTTAATGAGAGTTCTATAAACAAATGTTGCATTCAGAAAGTTATTAAGAACCATATAACAGAACGATTAACAGAATTGCAGACATCCACATACCAAGATCGGCAACGGTTAAACTTCGTTGAGTTTTATTGCCAACAGCTAAGCCTTTTGCTTCAATGAAAGTTGAGAAAGGGGCCAAAAAATTATAGCAAGCATTGCCATAATTGGTGTAAAACAGTAATCATTAGTGATCAGTGTTTTCACAATGTCTACCAAACATGAGAACCATAAAGCTATGTCCCAGAAAACTTGTATGTGGTAACAGGTCTAAGCATTCAAATCTTACCTACAAACATTTTAGAGATGTAAAACGCTATGGTTACTCTCTTTATCCTCTCAATTATGTCATCACTCTATAAAAGTTTGGGATCTAGAGACCTACCTTACTCTCTTGGATGGGGGTGAAGAATCCTATTAACCTTCCTATACCCGCGCGTTAGTCTGTGAGACCGATTTTTTATTATTGAAATTTTTTTTTTTTAAATAGTGCCAGTAAGTTGATATCACTGGTAGCTTCATTATTCGTAATAAGCCTTGTTTTTGCATCAAAAAATTTTTTTTTAAATAGTACCAAGGATATAGGATTTTCCATTGTCGGTCTCACAGACCAACGCGCGGGTATTGGTGTTTCACTTTTTGGCGAGGGTATAGGAAATTTAAGCATGGATCAAAACCTGCTACCATAATGGTCAAATCATTAACAAAACCAAAGGCCTCAAAATCACATCGTTTCTGCTTTTCCAATAGGTCCTCCTTAAAAGTTTCCCAACGAACTTTACTGGCATTGCGAAGGTTTAAATTCCACTTGATTCCTTTTCGGTTAAGCTTCAACTACAGTACAATTATCACAAGTACAACAATTGAAAAATTCAGATATTTCCCATTATTCCTAATAGCTTGAATGATATCGAAATCGATGGTGATGTTATTTACCTACCGTTAGAGAATTTAATATACAGTCCAAGCATTTGTAATGCCTGCAAAGAAAACAAATTCGTTGTGTTCAATAAATTAAGTCAATATTACGATGCACATTTACTAATACCACTTTCGACTGATAGACAGAGTACTCAGGCAGTCAGCTGTTCTGATTTCACTCCAATCAAAGCATTATTTGCTATACTTAACTGGCTCCTCTTTGACGTCGTATTGTGGGAGAGGACTTAGGAGGTGTCGGTAAGACTAAATTTAGTCAAATCCTGGCCCAATCTGGACTATGGACACGCTGCTATTCTGGGAAGACATAGGCACAGTAGGGTCGATTATATGATTTGTGACATCTTGGACCGAGCTCTTTGATATAAAGAAAGCTGCAACAGCAAGATTTATTTTGAACACGGAATGGTTTTTTCAATGGACCTAAATGCTGGCCTAAGTATGACTTCTTTCTTAGAAGGGGTCCCACCTTTATTCTTGGACCTCTGTTGATAAGTTAATAGCGCAACTTTTATTGCATGCACTGGAAAATAATGCCTTTGTTATAGCATAATGGCAATTAAGGTAGTGATGATGATTAAGTAGAGATGAAGACATTCTATTGACCATGAGTTACCAGCAACATTTCGGACATCTTATTAGCTTTCAAATCCATTGCCAAAAAAAAAGTTATGTTTTTTAATTCTACATATGTACATACATAATTAGTCATTAAAACCTTTAGTCAGGATTACGACCTAGCTTCTACATATCTAAGCTTAAATTTTAAAACCTGCAAGTTTAAAGCCTGTAAGTAAATGCTAGTGAAGTCGCTGAAATCTAGTGTTTAGTGTGTTGGCTTATTAGACATGAGGCCTCGGTTCAAACACCAGGTCAGACAACTCCAACAAAACCAAATATGAAACAAAACAGTTCTTCAATGACTTTTTCTCAGCAGATTTCTGGCAAAAACTCGAAAGGTAAATAAAATTTCTATGAAAAGTTTGTCAAAAATCTGTCATTCGGAGTCGACTTTAAGCTGTAGATCCCGTCACTCATGTATAAAATTAACACACACAACTAGAGAAACTAGGGCGTAATACCGACTTAAGAGTTGTAATGATCAATTATGTATGTATATATTATGTAAGTAAATGCTAAACGGTAGAGTACATTACCTTTTCCAACATTTATTTCATTATTAAATGTTTGGAATTTAATTTTTCCAAATTGAATTTAAAAATATATTTTCAAAACATGTATCAATCTTATGATTAATAATAAGAAACATGTGTTCTCTTAATTAATATGATTCGATTTGTTAAAATAAAACAAATTTATTCTACAAAAAGACATGATTAATTCGATTTGTTTTTGTTTATTTTTTATGTATATTTTTTTTTCAGCGTATGATTAAAAAGAGAGAAATTTTTATGGATTACGTTTAGCATATTTTATCATATATTTCCGTTTAAATAAATATGTTTTGAATAATCATATTAGCGGAAAATTTAAATGGTGTTATTATTAAATGAACCATAATGTAATAAAAATGATAAACAAAAAAGAAATTGTATTTATTTTTCTTCTTTTTTGTTTGTTTATCATTTTAAATTTGTTTTAATTTTTATATAATTTTTTTTATTCGTTTATTTATGAAAAAGCTGCATTATATTGTTATAAACTAATTTATTAAAATTATATCTCTCGCTACATGAAAATTACGAACCATTTATAAGTTTGGATAATAAAAATTAAAGTCATTCAATTTATTTTCAAAATAAATTGATTTAATTTATTTAAACTTTAATTAAAATATAAACAACAATTTTTAATATGACATTTAATAACAAAAACAACAAATTTTTTATTATTTTTGTTTATTGTTGTATAAAACTAATTAAGGTTTCCATTTATTTTTTCAAATAGAATTTTAGAAAAATTAAATTTTAACAAAATTAATTAAAAAAGTATTACAGGCTTAAATTATTATTTATAATGCAAAAAATTTCAAGAAGATTTATTTAAAAAATATTTTTTAAATTGTTAACATATTGTGAACCTTTATTACTTTAGATTTTTAATAAATAATATACTTATTCCAGTACATTTATTAATAAACATTAGAAAAAAATGTACAAAGATTGTTTGGGACATAAATACATACATATGCTCATATGTACATACCTTTATCTGTTAATTTTTGATTTATTTGCTGAAAGGAAATAAAAAAAAATCAAGCAACAGCGTTTAAAATTGAAAAAGTAGGGGATGAACAAATTACATTAATTTTTCAATAATAATAAAAAAAAATTATTATTAGGGATCCCCATTATTTTTCTTCTTCATTTTGCATAACAAAAAAAAATATTATTTAAATCAGTTGAATGCCCTGGGGTTGTGTATTCCTTTCCCACCAGAGACTCTTGTCTGTTACACTACACCGATCATAAGGTGTACGTTATAGTATAATTAGTAATTGTATTCTAATAAATAAATACGTAAATAAATAATACTTACAGGCCTTACACTTGCAAGCTTTAGAATTTAAGCTTAGTTATACAGAATTAAAGAAGTGATTTTTTTTGGCTCCGGTTTTGATAGCTAATTGGATGTCCGATATATAAATAATAACTCATGATCAATAGAATGCCATAATCTTTGCTATAACAAAGGCATTATTTTCCATTCCATGCAATAAAAGTTCCTCTATTAACTTATCGTAATAGCCGCAGTAGATAGTGTGTGGGCTTAATAGACGTGAGCCCGCAGTTTAAACTCCAGGTCAGACATCTCCTACAAAACGAAATATAAAGAAAATATATTTTCAGCGACTGCCTCTCAGCAGATTTCTGGCAAGAACTCTAAGAGTAAATAAAAATTGCTATGATAAGTTTCTCCAAGAAGAAAAATTTGTCATTCGGAGTCGGAGTTCGGAGTAACTCCCGCCAATAACACAAGCAACATAAGTGATGAGGGAAGTTAGGTCCTTATCCTGATTGAAGGGTTATGATGACCAATTATGCATGTATGCACGTAACAACTAGTTCAGCTTACTAAAGTGTTGTTACGCTTACGTGAAATTGGTTACACATTATGTTCTCTGATTAAAAAAAATCATGATTCTAAGCATAAGAACAGCTACCCAAGTACTAAGTAGTGGTATTGGCAAATATGATCGCCGAAGGGGGCTGTCCAATCGTTTTCATCGAGCCTGGTGTCAAAATAAAAGCGTCTTAGATTAGCGAGGAGCTTGCTGTTCACAAGCAAGTCCGCTCGGTGGCCCATATAGCCCATTGTGTCACCCAGTGTGCGGTAAGACCTTTTGTCATGATCCGTTAGAACCACCCTAGCTCTGCATTAAACCGGCCAGTTTCCTTTGTGGCACGTTTGCCACCACGCGCAAATTAGATTAGACCATATGAATGCGGCTTTGGACCTCGTAAGTCGATCATCCATCAGATATTCTTGAGAAAACCCATGAAAACCAAGTCGGCATGCAACATCTTTTTGTCAACTTTTAGTGAGACAACATGCGATGGTTCTATAGGGAAGCACATATTTATCGAAATATGTATCTGAGCATGGTAAACCTTCGAAACTGATAAGACTGTGTATTACAACGTTGAGCAACTTCTGCAACTCCGTCAAGGTAGGAAAGAACCTTTCCGAAGCTTGTGATATCGTCCAAAGTTTCAGACAAGGCGGCCCCTTATCATGCGACTTCGACATGACAATTGTAGAAGATCTTAATGGCATCATTGTCTACAAAGGTTTCCAGCTGCTCCAAACGTTCTGTCATCCCAAAACCGATGATGTCTATTCATGGTTCAAATTCGAACTGATAGATGACCCGCCCTATATAACACTTCTATCGCCTAACCCTGATTTTGACAGTTTTCATGTAGAAAATTTGCAATTCACAAATGAAGCCACTACATTAAACATCTGGGAAAAAGCAGCATCACTGGACAGTAGACAGCTATTGAACTGTTCACTAAAATATATTCTGTAAGCATTGATATCGTCTTCATAGGAATCTAGTAATACTGTCCATGAATTTTTATTAAGTTCTACAATCGGTTCAAGGAATCACCGGATTAAAAAAATAAATTCTTTCTGGTTTCAAACAGCTATTGCCCTAATATTAAAATTGCTATAAACGTGTGAACAAATAAGTTTATTTGATTTTGTACTTTCCGTATTTCTTTTATTTTCATCACCAAAATGTATATTCAAATATGGGTAGTCACACATAAGCGTACTATTCGAGGTAATTTAATAATACCCTACGCTTCACACATCGTTACTACTTACTTAATTGTTCATTACAACACTTTAGTCAGGATTACTACGTAGCTTCCTATACCACCCAGGTTGTGTGTGTTAATTTTTCACATAAGTGGTGGGACCTACAGTTTAAAATCGATTTCGAACGGCAGATTACGTTACTATCATCACAATAATAATTAGAAATTTAAACCGATTTTACACAGAAAATAAAAAAGTGCCTTTTCCTTCCTCCCTCAAAAGGTTTTGGTAACACGCTGTAAGCGACATAAAATTTCTACGAATTTCGAGAGTTTAAATCTCTAGAATGCGTGCCCATGTATGGTACACATTCAGTCGTGTTTCCCTTGTAAAACCATTGCTTTTTATCTTTATTTTTTGTGAACTCTCTGGCTCGTACATTCAAGAGTGAATATTTTTTTTATTTTTTGGTGGAAAAACTCAGTCAGTGAAAAACATTTTTTAAGCGAAAAGAAGGCCTTTTCAACCGTTTTTTTATTTTTTTCATCCACATACTCAAATGCTTTGGCAACAAAAGATTCCACAAAAAAGGCAACAAAACGTAACTGGCGTGAAAATATGCTGCCAAAAAAGAAAAAAAGAAAAGCCCACAGATTTTATTGTCATATAAGAAGAAAAATATGTTCTCAGTTCAAAGAAAAAAAATAAGAGAATAAAATTTGAAGAGGTACCAAAAATGACATCAAAAATAAACAACAGCAGATTGTTACAGAACATCAACCATAAGCACTTACAGTGGAATGAGGGAAGAAAAATAATTTTAATCTTTAAAAAATTATGGCCAACAGACGATACAGATTAGTTTTAATTATACGTGAGATTATATAAGTACTTACATATTTACTTAATTGATCATTACAACCCTTTAGTCTGGATTAAAACCTAGCTTTTCACACCATTTATCTTGCTTGTGTTAATTTTATACATGAGTGGCGGGATCTTCCGCTTAAAGTCGGCTCCGGAGACACAGATTTGAGAAGATTTTCATGGCAATTATATTTTATTAGAGTTTTTGCCAGAAGGCTGCAAAAAAAAATATTTTTTTAGGAATCCGTGACCTGGGTTTTGAACCATAGGCCAACACACCACCAATTAAACTAAGTCTAATCCTCTACATTAGAAATCTCCGTGAAAACGTGCCCAAAATCCTGTAGAATAACGAGGTGCTATACTACTTTTAAGAGGAGGAAAAAAACGAACTCCATTCACGAACAGCAGTCCTTAACCGTTCCCATTAATGACTTTTGATAGTCAAAGTAGCTATCTGCTGTCTGATTGAATAACCCAATTACGTTTTGAACTTGGATGTGGATTCTGCTGAGGCTACTATTCGGACACAACAGGCTAATTTTCATTCTAAACGTTGTAAAGCTGACTACATTACATACATGCGTAATTGGTGATTACAACCCTTTAGTCAGGATTACGACCTAGTTTCTCACACTACTTATGTTGTTTGCGTTAATTTGTATGCATGCAGTTTAAAGTCGACTCCGATCGACAGATTTTTGAGAAACTTTTCAAGGCAATTTTATTTACTCCCAGAGTTTTTGCCAGAAATCTGCTGAGAGGAAGTCGCCGAAGAAATATTTTGTCATATTTCGTTTAGTTGGAGATGCCGGACCTGGGTTTTAATCAGAGGCCTCACGTCTAATAAGCTAAAACACTACCTACTAGACCAAGGCGGCTATAATTAACACGTTATTAATTTCACAGGCCAACAAGACCATTAACTAAGAAACCAGACTTTACTTTTCTAATGATTTTTTGTGTACTGAATCCGTATCCGAAATTGCTTCTATATAAGGGAAATTGGTATCCTATCTAAGGGTTTTGGGGATAACGAGTGGATCATTTGCCGATAAATTCTATAATCCGCAAGCCTGACTATACCTTTTAAAGGTTTTTGGTGAGCTCAATCAAAATCTGGCATCGTAATTGCTTTATCAACCAAAAGTTTTCAAAATATATGTGAACATAAAAGTGCAAAAAAATTATGAATCGGTTTCAGCGTACAAGTTCAGCGAGCATGCTTTCAGTGCATACAGTTGTGTAGAGATTCTAAGGTATTGCGACCAGGTGATTTATTGTATTGTCTGTCCTCAACCTTTATATGATTTCCGTATAATAACTCTACAAATCCTGTTGTCCTGTCGTACCTTCGGATGCTATTCAGTGTCAGTAAAGACATCTCTATGCCATTCGAAGTATGTATTACGTTGTATTAGTTTTTCTCACCACAAAATCTACATATTGGCCTTCCAGAATAATCGTTCAGAAGGCCGGCTACTATAAAAAATCTACTCGCGGTTAGTAAAATTCAAGACCGAAATATCTTTACTCTCCCATGAACCACCATAAATTTAAATTGTCTCAAATCTACCTGGCTTTTAAGAATTTCTGCCTCTATTAATCTCCGGCTTCGTTGACTAAGACTAACGAAACTCCTCTTCTCTCTCTATATAAAGGTTTGGAGTCCATCAGCGGAGTGGAAGAAATCTTCCAAGTAAGTTCTTCTTCCTACTGATTGGTTTATACATCCATTTGGCCAGCGGTCTAGGAATTAAGGACCCAATTTTTCCAACATAGCTGATTCAGTTTGCCAAGGTAGAAAGATTAATTTCTAAAAGACCACAAAGCTTGTAATTTCTTCAAATAACTTTTTTGCTTTATCTTCTCGCATAGTTCTTCCCAAAATCATAGAGTATATTTTGTTTTATGATTTACAGCGATGATTTCCGCATCCGATCCAACAGTGAGCTGTATGAGCTTCTCAATGACACAGACATTGTGCAACGTATTAACATCCAGCGCCAGCGCAGCCGTAGGCCATGTCGTTCGAATGGAAGAGGATGCTCCGGCGAGACGGGTATTTGATCTGCGGAAATCGGCGAAGAGGACGCCATTGTTCTGATGAATTATCTGTGAATCATCTGTGGAATCATCTGTGGAACTTTGTTGTCATAGCTCCATTACTACATAAAACGGGATTAAATCGAGCAGTTCTGCTAAGGCAAGTGAGTTTTTGTATTTTATCTATTTGAGCTTGAGTCGTTGTCAAATAATCCGCTTAGAACCCTCAATAATCTCGTGACGCTAATCCGTAGGCTTTAAATCTTAGATAATTTATGTGGCTTTATCAAGTAGGGTACAATTTTCATACGATTTTTTTCACATTTTAGTTTACAAGCCGATTGAAATCCATTCATCTAAAGACCTTTCCTATAATATTGTAGATCTTATTTAATCTCTTTATAACCACTGTAAATATTATTAAATTCCCTCTCTACAAAATTGTTGTTGGTGCCAATTTTTTTTCAACCATCTTTTGTTAACTTCCAAAAACCTTAGAAAAAATTATTTTCAATATTTTTCCACACTCTATTTTCCCTTCGTTTTGTTTATTTTTTTTTTTTTCATTCATTTTTGGTAAACGTTTTCTCCTCTCACAGATTATATTTTTATGAGCAACAAAAATATGTTGAGTGTTCAATAGACACGTATGTTATGTGTGTTATGGGGTAAAACGTAACGTAACGTAAAGTTCTGTATAAACTTCAGATATAAAATGTATTACGGAAATCTCGTCAATTTGATTTCATACACAATAAACTTAAAATATATAAGATGCCAACAACAATAGAAACTATAAGCAGGGCAACAACAGCAACAACAACAATAAACATAATAAAATGGATAATAATTTTCCTGTTCACAAACGTGTTCACCAAGAAAATCAAAAAAAAAAAAAAAAAACAAGAAGAAGAAGAAGAAGAAAGAAAATTCTTCTTATACGTGTTCTTATCCTGATGTTGCATTGAAATGATGTATTGAGTGTTCATTCATAAAAATTAACAACAGCAACAACAACAGTATAAACTACAATTGGCATCGATAGGAGCAACAGCAGAAGGCAATAAAAAATATCGCAATCTTTACAGTGATGAGCAAAAAATGTTGACATGCTAAGAAATAAAATTGCCATGAAGTTTCCCACCTTCACTGTCATAGGAATCGACTTTAAATTGTAGGTCCCACCATTCATGTATAAAATTAACACAACACACACAACATACGTGATGTGAGAAGCTAGGTCGTAATCCTGACTGAAGGGTTGTAATGACCAATTATGTATGTATGTTTGAATTTTAAAATCTCGGGCCAGTAGTTGCTTATTTCCTCAATAAGGTCTATAACGAATTGCTGCGTCCATTTAGTTCTAAACACTTAAGGGTCTGTCTAGGGCTTCATACTCCAACAACAGCCAACATACAGAGAAGTTAAACCACACGAACAAGCTAGCCAGTGAACATGACAAATTCTGGAGACAAGGTTGCCACTTAATTGATTTGGCTCTTAATCGATTGATAAACGCTATGTAGGGCAAGTCATGTAGTCTTTTTGAAACCAAATGGATGTTTTTGGAAATAAAAATTCAGTCAGCATGCATCGATAGGGCTCACCATTCAAATTAACGGCACTTTCTTGCTCAGCTATTGTGTAAACTGCATTAAATTGCATGCAGTAAATTTTAGTGGATGTTACGTTGATTCAGTTGAGGATAGTCTTCGCTCCAAATAAGGCAATTTTGCTTATTGCTGACCTATGGTCAGGTTCATATGAGTCTAGAAAAAATGCTTTCCAAACGTTGGTCGTGTGGCTTTAATATTTATGCGACTGGTAGTTTTATAGACACGTAAGCCTAAAATTGTCCACGTAGTTGAAGAATAAAGACCAACATGTTTAGAACATGGATTTGTTACACACATTTCTTTGTCAAATTTCATGACTCTGGCGCATAAATGATGGTGAATTTTATTTTTCCGATGGCAAGGGTTGGTTTCGTAAACCACTGTAGTTTGCAGCTTCAAGAAACCCCACAAGAAAAACTCTGACGGTGGCAATTCTACAATATCATCTACACGTGAGATGATATCCAATATCCGTGCAGAAGAATATCCAATGTGGCATGATCTGTATGATACGTACTGTTGTCTAATTAAAACCACATATTCTTGGTTTCCAGATCATCCAATTGAGACCAAAAGAAGTTGGTAATAATAGACCTACAGTACTCACCGTTGAGATTAGTTGTCTGATCAACGTCTTTCCAAAAGAAATAAGGAGCGATAGCGCCACCAGCTTTAAATCCAAACCAAATATTTACTTTTTCGGAATATATTGGATCACAATGCGACAATTTTGTCCTCTCAGAAATGGGCCTCATCGCTAAATATGATTTTTCGATTAAAGTTGAGGTGAGTCGCTAACTGTTTCAGAACACATATTTGTCGAAGGTAATTTGGTAATTTGGCGAAACAGACTGAATACATGACAATTAGTTTGACTAATGTAGCTTCAACAAGATGGCCGTTATTAATCGTCACAGTTCATGTTAGAAGACCTGATATTTCCATTTTCATGGTGCATATCACCAACACTTACTTTTAACTGTGAGGATTGGATTTTGATAGCATGAATTTGCGCAGATGGTAAGAAGTTTAAAAAATATACATTTTATTGTTTATGTAAAGAAGTTGTTGTATCACATATTGGGTTTGTCAATTGTTGGAAAGTAGATGACTTTACTCAATATACAAAATGATCTTGATGACAATACGATGAGCAAACCACGGCCATAATAGAACTAAATAAAAATAAGATTTACTAAAGGTAATTATCTGCTGACCTTAATCTGTTAAACCTTTAGGCCACAGCCGTACTGTTAATTACCGGAAAGTTTTGGACTATTAGAAAATTGTGTTCCCATATAACAACTCCAAGCCGCTCACCTAAAACCTAGGTAGCTCGGTTGTCAAAGTTCTTACGAGTAATGTAGTGAAATTTTCGGTGCACTATTGTCAGTGCTTTCTTTGAATTGGAAATATTTTTCTGTCGCATTTCATTCAAGTCAGCTTTTTCTGAAACTCAGCCAAAGAGCAGTAGTTTTTAAAATTTTTGTACCCTCACACGTACATACATACACACATACATACATAATTGGTCAATACAGCCCTTCACTCTGGATTACGCTCTAGCTTCTCCCACCAGTTGTGCTAGTGTGAGTGTAGGCCCTACACTGTAGGGACATACATACATACATAATTGGTCATTTCAATCCTTCAGTTAGGATTACGACCTAGCTTCTCACACCACTTATGTTGTGTGCGTTAATTTTATACATGAGTGGCGGGACCTACAATTTAAAGTCGACTCCGAACGACAGATCTGTGAGAATCTTTTCATGGCAATTTTATTTACTCTCAGAGTTTTTGCCAGAAATCTGCTGAGAGGAAGTCGCCGAAGAAATATTTTCATATTTTCGTTTTGATGTCTGGCCTGGGGTTTGAACTCGGGGCTTACGTCTAATAAGCCAACACACTACCTACTAGACTACAGCGACTTCTAGAGAGAGTAGGGACATACGGTTTAAAGTCGACTTCGAAAGAGAGATTATTTGGAAATACTTTTTCTGGCAATTTCATCCAGAAATATTTTTTCATGTTTCGCTTTGCTGGAGATGTCTGACCCTGGGCTTGAACTGTGGTCTCATGTCTAATAAGCCAACCCACTACCTACTAGAATTAAATAATTAAATTGTCTACCGCGTATTAAACATGTTGCATTACATTTCTCCAACACTGTATAACATATTGTTATAATCTTCGGAAGCATGCCATTTTTTTTCCCAGATAAAAATAACAACAATAACATTTGAATTTTCACCAATTTTCAAACATTATGGCAAAACATTGATTTATTTGCACATTTATTTCCAATGAAAAGTAGTGAAGAAAAAAATTGAAAATGGGAATGAAATCACCAGAAAGGAGTGTGCACATCGACATCATGTGAAGGCAAAGGATGTCAATGAGCCACGTAGGTGGCAAATGTTGTTAATGGGTTGTAATTTTCTGTGATTTTTTTCTTTCTTTTCACAATGCTTTCCCTTCCCTTCGTTCGATGAAATAAAACATGATTTTCCATTTTTATTTCGATATATTTTTTTTTTTTGTTTTTTTTTTTCTTTGTTTTTGTTCATTTCGTTTTTGGTATTTTACGATAACATTCTTTAGTAGCTTTATAAAATATGTTGTTGTTGTTGTTTTTTTGGTTCCTTAAGGGAATTTCTATAATAAAGAATTATGGGCCATCGTAAAAAGGTAACCCCGTTGAAATTTTTGCTATAAAAAATGCTCAAGATTAGCTTTAATTTTCCAACATAAATTTGTTAAATTGTCGAACATAATTTTACGCATGTACACGAACAGCATTTATTTGTTTTCCATTTCAATGGTTTGCATTTGTATTCCGCTTCTTTGTTTTTTGAAAAACAAATAAAATAAATAGAATGCAGTGAACTCGACTGGTAGAAATTATTAAAAGAGCCGAATAAAATACGCACAGAGATCCTATTAGGAATTTATGAGGATTTTACGTTCTTTACTTTACAAATGGCAGAGAAAACTAAGTGGAAATATAAACAAAATATTTTGAAGATTACTTCAAAACAATGTAAAATATTTCCCCTCCCCCACATTAGACGGGGGCAATCCCTTGCAATACGCGTTTAAATTTGAGCAAATTTGAGAAAAAATATCACCGTAGTCTAGTAGGTTGTGTGTTGGCTTATTAGATGTGAGGGCACGATTCAAACCACAGGTCACACATCTCCACAAAACAAAATATAAAAGAAATTTCTTCGTTGACTTCCTCTCAGCAGATTCTGGCAAAAACTCTGAGAATAAATAAAATAAAATTACCATGAAAATTTTTCTCAAAACCTATCTTTCGGAATTGACTTTAAACTGTAGGCCCCGCCACATAGAACTACAACATCTAAGTCATTGTTGACTAAACTTAACAGGCTACTATTAGACTTATTTTCAAAACAAGTGGTTGCGAACGGAGCATTAATTACTGAGCATCACTGAGCATCGCTTGGTCATCTCCATATCGACTGATGCTTAATCCCACTTTCAGTCTTTGTTCTAAATGGAAAATAAAGGAAAAATTGTATTTTGACTATCCTTCACATATTCCAGAAAATACCTTCCATGTGTTCAATAACGGATCAAGATCATACAACAAAGTCGGATGTACAGTGTTTGCGGTAGAGTTGAATTCGCTATTCGTGTTCAGCACAACCGTATACAGGAATAAACATATTTATTAGCTGCTTAGCGATCATTAGATTCCTAATGATGTTATTGCTGTCGAAGATGTCAACGAAGGTTCTATTAAATTGTTGAATACAGAGACACAACATCGTCTTCAGGAATTGTAATAAAACGTCAAAGGTTTTGCAGAATATAAAAGCAAAAAATCAATGACGACGAATCACATAAATGTTCCAAATGCAAGCCGGCAAGCTTACTTCAATACAAATACTTCATTACGAATTATTCCATCAAGTATTAATCAAAGTCAATAGAACGCATGTATTTTTTTTTTTAATAAAAACGGTTAATTTGTACAACGGTTAATCTATGAAGTCGCCGTAGTCTAGTAGGTAGTGTGTTGGCTTATTAGACGTAAAGCCAGGGTTCGAGCCCCAGGCCAGACAT
Organism: Sarcophaga caerulescens; assembly: GCA_927399465.1. Lineage (NCBI taxonomy): Eukaryota > Metazoa > Arthropoda > Insecta > Diptera > Sarcophagidae > Sarcophaga > Sarcophaga caerulescens. The sequence continues at coordinate 90,857,742 of OV656866.1, read as the reverse complement.
CAAAACAAAATACAAAAAGTATTTCTTCGGCGATTTCCTCTCAGCAGATTTCTGGCAAAAACTCTGAGAGTAAATAAAATTGCCATGAAAAGTTTCTCAAAAAATCTGTCGTTCGAAGTCGACTTTAAACTGTAGGTCCCGCCACTTATGTATAAAATTAACACACACAACATAAGTGGTGTGAGAAACTAGGTCAATAATCCTGACTGAAGGGTTGTAATGACCAATTATGTATGTATGTATGTATATACATGCTTATATGTAAAGCTTGTATGAGGGTTAAACCAAATTATTTGTTTTGAATTCTAAACAATAAAAAAAATGTACTTACTTGGACTGAAGTCGCCTTAGTCTAGTAGGTAGTGTGTTTGGTTAATAGACGTGAAGCTGCGGTTCAAACCCCATGCCAGACACCTCCAGCAAAACAAAATATGAAGAAATATTTCTTCGGTGAGTTCCTCTCAGCAGATTTCTGACAAAAGCAAAACACGAAACTCTAAGAGTAAATAAAATCAAATTGCCATGAAAATGTTTCTCAAAAATCTGTCTTTCGAAGTTGACTTTAAACTGTAGGTCCCTGTCACTCATGTAATAATCCTTTCGTAATCCTGACTGAAGGAGTTCTAATGACCAATAATGTCATAAAGCGTTGTAATCAAATTAAATATTCTCACAATTCAAATTGGATATGTAGGGTGTTTTTAAGCTTATTTCGAACACCTTTTATTATATTTTTTCCAATTAAAATTTCAAAATCGCTTTTTTGAAAATAGAACCTGATCAATGAAGCTGAAAACAAGGAGAACAAATATGAAGATAAAGAATAGGCATATTAATATGCAATCTTAATATATTTTAATAAATTAAACATTCTCCCAAATCAAATTAAATGTGTAGGGTATTAGAAATTTTATTTCGATCATCTTTTATTTTTTTTCCAATTAAAAGGCCAAGTTTTGTTTTGAAAATATTCTAGTGAGTAGTTTCCTGTAGGAGCTTATTGTTAAAACTCATAAAATGAAAGCGCCTACAAGGACACTACTTTATAGATATTTTCGAACTTTTCAATACAAATTTATCATAAATTTTCTTCATTAGAAGACGTTTGTAAATAAATTCATATAAAGTAGTAGGCAAGTGGCAATATTAATAAAATACTATGGCCCACCTAATTACTACTTAATATCAATTTATTTGGTTTTTAATAACTTTTTTTAACACACTTAAATTTTTTTAATAAAATATTTAACACTTTGCAATGTATGCTGCTGCTATTGGACTGATGAATTTTTCTAAAATTCATCAAGTTTTTATAGAAAATTTTCTTTAAAGTATTCTTAAAGGCTCTACTTCTTTTAATCAGTTTAAAGCAAAGAGAAAATCATGTGTATTAGGGTTTAGGAAGAACAAAGAAATGACCTGCTTACAAAATCCATACACTTAACCATTGATAGGCAAACAGACGAATGATATGATTTGAGAAAATTTTGAAAAAATCTGTTTATTTAAGTATTGTCAAGTAAATACCAGTAATAATGTGGGCACATGTTCAAATATTGATTTATTTTTTTGGTTTACTTTTATTCCCTATTACGTCGTTTCAATGTCTATTTTATTGTTAATTTTTTTTTGTTGTCCCTTCATTTATGATAATTTCTGTTTTTCTATTTTTATTGTTTTTCAATGTTTCTTTTCCTATAGTGGGTCTTATATTCACCCACTTCTTTGCAATTTCGTTTTATTATCATAATGAATATAATCTAAGTTTCTTTTGCCTTTAGAAGACAGCTGTGAAGAGCTATGGGTGAAAGCAATGCCTGTGTTATCATTTCTTTTTTTGCTTTGTCTCATTCCCATTGACTTTACAAGTGATAATCCACTTGTCATCGCTGCTATCACTGCTATTGATTTTACATTTAAATGAAATTCTCCAAATAAAATAAGGAATGAATGGAAATCTGTTTGTAATCCAACTAAAATTTATTTATTTTTACTTTGGCGTTGAGTACACTTTTATTAAATATTAAATATTGGATTTTTACAATCATGAAGACGCCGTTTTAGAGCAAAGCTTTAAGAAAAAAAATTTGAAAATAATCGCTGTGGAAAATTTTGTAAATTAAAATTTATTCGTATTTATTCACTGAAACGTAGAAGATTCTATGTATGATTGGAGTTATTTAAGTCTGATTCAAACATTTCTATGAGAGATATTTCCAAACACAACCTAGTGCCGATAAGTGCAAGAGTAGAAATGTTAAAAAACTAAACTAAAATTTCAAAGATCGTTAGTGAAACCAGAATTTGAAGTCTGAGAAAACTCATAACTTGGCCACACAGCCAGTGGCCATTAGAAGAAACTAAAACTGAAATAAAGATATACCGTCTGGGCAGAAATCGAGGATATTCATCTGCAAAGACTTAAAGATGACGCAATTATCAGAGTGGCAATAAGAAGTTCTTTAATGATACATTAATCACCTTCACTTGCAGCAGAACTTTTGATTACACCGTTTCTCTCCTCATCAATTAAGAAATCGATGTATGTAGGTAACCTAGTCATGTACATATGTATTGTATTGATCGTGCGGGATATCCTATGTGGCACGAATTGTTCAAACCGTGTGTGCTAAGTGCCCAGATCATTGAATTTGGGTCAGAAGAAATGTTAATTTTCGACCTATAGTGCTTGACGTTGTCTGTGATAGCCTGGCTAATGTCGTTCTCAAAGAAATTCGAATGAATGACACCACGAGCCAAAAACCAATCCAACCACTAATTTTTTGTACACTAATTATTGTACACTCTTGAATATGACGTATGTACACTTCTCTTGAAGTAGTCTAGTAGGTAGTGTGTTGGCTTATTAGACGCAAGGCCCGGGTTCAAACCCCAGGTCAGACATCAAAACGAAAATGTGAAAAAATATTTCTTCGTCGACTTCCTCTCAGCAGATTTCTGGCAAAAATTCTTAGAGTAAATGAAACTGCAATGAAAAGTTTCTCAAAAAACTGTCGCTCGGAGTCGACTTTAAACTGTAGTTCCTACCGCTTATGTTTAAAATTAAGACACACAACATAAGTGATGTGAGAAACTAGGTCGTAATCCTGACTGAAGGGTTGTAATGACCAATTACGTATGTATTGTACACTTTTCATAATTGGTTATTACAACCGTTGAGTCAGGATTACGACCTAGTTTCTCACATCACTTATGTTGTGTGTCTTTCTTACACCATCTACGTTGTGTATGTTAATTTCAACGTGGCTGCGAACTGAATGCCATAACATGGAGGTTCATATATAGTGGAGTTTGGCCATCTCCCTATTGACTATATGATACCTCAACCCACTTTCAATCCTGGTTTTAAAAGGAAAATAAAGGAAACATTCTATTGTGATTATACTTTACAAATACCAGAAAAAAAAACTATTAATGTGTTCAATAACGGATTCAGATTATATAACAAAGTCGGATGTGGAATGTATTCGGTAGAGTTGAATTCGCTATTCGTGTTCAGCACAACCGTACATCAAGTACAGGAATAAACATATTTACTGGCTGTTAAGCGATCATTAGATTCCCAATGAGTGTGTTGGTGTCGGAGAAGACAATGGCTGTAGTATTAAATTGTTGAGTACGGAGACACAACGTCTTTTGCAGAAATTGTAATAAAACGCCAAAGGTTTTGCAGAATATAAAAGCGAAAAATCAATGACGATGAATCACATAAATGTACCACTTGATTCCAGTAATGTCTGCTAATTTTAATAACTATGCAGGCCGGCAAGCTTACTTCAATACAAAAACTTCATTACAAATTATTCCATCAAGTATTAATCAAAGTCATGTATTATTTTTTAATAAAAACTATTAATCTGTACAAGCAAATTAAATGCGTTTTAATTCTGTATTAACTTTTAAATAAAATCAATAATAAGCGTAAAATTATCATTCATATTTAAATATTTATTTGGCTGTTGGAGGTTGAAATCATTTAATAAGTTTGTGTGTATATATGTATACGCTTAAATGTAAAGCTTGTATGAGGGGTAAACCAAATTATTTGATTTGAATTCTAAACAATAAAGAAAATTGTACCTACTTGGACCGAAGTCGCCGTAGTCTAGTAGGTAGTGTGTTGGCTTATTAAGCGTGAGGCAACGATTCAAACCTCAGGTTAGACATATGAAGAAATATTTCTTCGTTGTCTCAGCAGATTTCTAGCAAAAACTCTGAGAGTAAAATTGCCATGAAATTTTCTCAAAAAATCTGTCGTGCGGAATTGATTTTGAACTGTAGATCCCGATGAATGAATTTTAGGACATCCATCCCGAAAAGGGAGGACTGGGGAAAGGGTGTGGCGCACCTAACGAGAAATACCGCACAAATCTACACCGATGGCTCCAAATTAGAAGGAGCCGTTGGTATTGGCATCTATTCGATATCAATCGGAATATCCAAGTCTATGAGACTACCAGATCACTGCAGTGTCTTTCAGGCGGAAGTGTCGGCTATTCAAGCTGCGGTGAAAATTGTTGCGGACAAAAATGTTCGCAAGCGAAGGATCATTATACTTTCCGATAACCAAGCGGCCATCAAGGCGCTGGATTCTAGTGTGATAAACTCCAAGACAGTATTCAACTGTCGCAGATGTCTCAATGAGATGGCGAACCGATGTGATGTTTGTATCACATGGGTACCGGGACATTAGGACATTCCCGGCAACTGCAGAGCGGATGAATTGGCCAGAAGGGGCACGACCGTCGAGTTCTCTGATGAATTCTCTACATTGGGGATCCCTTTAAGTACCAGTGGGCTTATGATTAACAATGCAATCGTGGACCTTGCCAACAGTAGATGGCAGCTTCGGATAAAGGCAGAGCGGTGCAAAAAAACTGGCCAAAGCTGGATAGAAGGCGCACGACGACTCTGCTTAAGCTCCAAAGAAGCAGGCTCAAAGCTGTTATCGGCGTTATTACGGGCATTGTATTATAGGAACACATGCGAGGCGTATTGGTCTTGGACACCTTGCGAATGATTTCTGCAGAAGCTGTGGAGATGAAGAGGAGGATGAAACTATTCTTCACCTACTTTGCACATGTCCGGCACTTGGTCGGAGGAGAAAGAAACACCTGGGTGCCTACTACATGGAGGACGTAGATGAACTGTCATGCGTAGATATTGGCAGTCTAAGTCGCTTCATCGGAAGCTCCGAGTAGTTCCTAGAATAGGGGAAAGATGAAACTGTGGTATCGCAATGGGCCCTGTATGAGGCCTAAGTGTGTCCGCTCATTGGGTGGACAGCCACTTCCTACCTACCGTAGGTCCCGCCACTCAAATCTTTTTTTTTTTTGCCCATTTCTTAGCCTATCCTCGTTTATAATTATTTTAATTCCATATTTTATATTGAATGTATATATGAATGTATGTATGTATTCTGTTGTTGTTGAAATACTTTTATTAAATGTTATTTACCTTTACTTTACACATTTTAATCCTCTTTAAAACAGTTTTTGTTTTTTGTTTTTGTTGTTGCCTTTTTTCCTTTCTATGCGTTTTTATTGCTGCTAATTAAACAAAGCTCTGCCCTCCTGCCCCCTACCCCTCTGAAAATGTGAGTTTTGTAAATTATAATATTTTATTTACATTTCAGTTGTTTTTGTTTCTTTTGGTGCAGATTTTGATGTTAATTTTGGTGAGAAAGCTTTTTAGTTGTGTGGTTAAATGTTGATGGAATTAAACGAAATTAAAATTAATTACATTCATCAACATAAAGCTGTTAATGAGTTTATTTTTAAGCCAGAAAGTTTGCAATAAAATAGTTTTTTTTTTGATAAAAGTGGAAAAGTTTTAATACAGTTATTATGATTTTGGTTAGTAAGTACGTGGCATAAAAGCCTTTCAATTATAAAGCCTTATAAATAATGATAATCAATGTCCAGAAAATACTCATATACCTACTCACAGGTACTGAAATCACTTTTAAACGTAAAATATTCAATACAGAGCAAGTTGGCTGTATGAGCTCCTCAAGACATGAATGTTTTGCTGGGCTAGCTAGGCCATGCATTTAGGCTGGAAGAGTATGTTCCGGCGAGACGTGTATAAATGTATAAATAAAATAAATTCGATACGTTGATTAGTGAAACTTGGCGAAGAGTACGGTCTTGTCTATATTGGAAGGCGAAGGCGCGTAAGAAGCAGAGACGCCCGATGGCATGTGTTCAAGCAGGCCGAAATCCAACAAACGGGTTGTTAATGGCCAATTTAGTGAATAAATAAATGCAAAGCCTTATGTTATCTTCTGACCAATAACATTCGATGTTTCTTGCATTAAAATTTTTCCATTTTTTCTATTGTGTGGATTCTCTGGGTGGTGCACATCCGAAATTTTTCATGATTCTGTCGCATAAAATAGGCTGAATTTTACTGATGGCACAGGTTAGGTTGGCTTAGAGAAACCTGTAGAATGTGATTTACTTGCAAATACCTTGAAATTGAGAAAAAATCCCTGAAGAAAAGGCCTTTGCAAGATCTCCACGTGAAACGATCTCCTTTATCATGCAGAATATCCAATCTGGCATGCTGTGTGATATGTAGAGCCATACTGTTGAAACTATATGCAGTAAATATCTAGATCATCGAATTAAGGTCAAGAGAAGTCGATAATCTTCAATGCATAGTTTTTGACGTTGACAGTGAGTGAATATAAAATTCAGTATACGAAAAGAAACATTGAAAAACAATAAAAATAGAAAAACAAAAATTATCATAAATGAAGGGACAAAAAAAATAGAAAAAAAATACAATAAAATAGACATTGAAACGACGTATTAGGGAGGCAAGAAATAAAAGCGAACCAAAAACAAAAAAATCAATATTTGAACATGTACCCACACTATTACTGGTATTTACTTGCAAATACTTTTAAATAAACAGATTTTTTAAAATTTTCTCAAATCATATCAAAAATTTTGTCAATTTGTAAATCTGTTTGTTTGTTTGTTTGCCTATCAATGGTTACATGTATGTATGCCTTTTGTAAGCAGGTCATTTCTTTGTTCTTCCTAAACAATAATACACATTATTTTCAAGCATTTCAGTTATTCTCTTTGCTTTAAACTGATTAAAAGAAATAGAGCCTTTAAGAATACTTTAAAGAAAATTTTCTATAAAAACTTGATGAATTTTAGAAAAATTCATCAGTCCAATAGCAGCAGCATACATTGCAAGGTGTTAAATATTTTATTAAAAAAAAATTTAAGTGTTTAAAAAAGTATTTAAAAACCAAATAAATTGATATTAAGTAGTAATTAGGTGGGCCATAGTATTTTATTAATATTGCCACTTGCATACTACTTTATATGAATTTATTTACAAACGTCTTCTAATGAAGAAAATTTATGATAAATTTTGTATTGAAAAGTTCGAAAATATCTATAAAGTAGTGTCCTTGTAGGCGCTTTCATTTTATGAGTTTTAACAATAAGCTCCTACAGGAAACTACTCACTAGAATATTTTCAAAACAAACCAACCTTACGTTATAACAGGAAGGAGTGAAATTAATGTTTTTGGAACTCGTTGTTCTAATAATGACGATGAGACGTGTAGTGTAATTGAGCAATGTCAGAATATAAAATCCGATTTGAATGCAGCAATAAGAGCAATGGACAAACATGAGTACTCAAAAAATACTAAATAATGCACAACTTTTTAAAAGAACGAATATATGTCCAGTGGACTAATTGAAAGGCTTCATTATAAACATATCGAAAAAGGGCGAATTCACTGATCCAATCAACGGGTGATGTATTATTCTGTATGGTAAGCAAAATGATTGCCCATATAATTGCTAGAAGAATCTGAGACACCATAACGCAAACTTTGAGATAAGAACAAACTGGATTTAACCACAGTTCTACCATCGAACATATAAACAGCTTGCGAGTTGTCTTGGAAAAGCTTATGGAATGACGTTCAACATTGTATCTGTGTTTCATTAGATTTGAGACATCTAAAAAATTCTTCGAAATCTAGTACGCCTTATTGAGAGTATATACAGCAACGTATCGTGTAGAACTAAATATTAAAAATTACGAAGTAGGGCGGCGGAAGTTTCAATATGTATACGTCATGGCAGTATTATGTCACCATTACCATTTAATGCACCTAGTTTTGGATAGGATTGCTGAAAAAGTCCTTGAAAACGTGGGATACATAGGACCTTAAAACGGATATACAATTGGCAGCAAAACCAGCAGGTCTGAGAATTAATTTATCAAAAATGAAATGTTCTCCGTATCAACATATCTTCCCAGGGGCAATTTGTAATAAGAAGGAACGAAGTAACGGACGTCACCAACTCTGTTATCTTGGGAGCATTATACCCACAAGCGGAGCATCTTGTGAGGATATTTATAATCGCTTGCAAGAAGCCCGTCAGATACTTAGACGCCTTAAAACAGCTTGGAGTTTATTATCTTTATCACGGCGTACTAAAACTGCAGCCTTTAATGGAAATATAAATTCACCCTCTAGTACCACTCTCTTCACAAGATCATCCGCATATTTTAACTAAGATGGTCCATGTATTCTAAGCAAGAACCATATCCAATCTAACAAACATACATAATTGGTCTTTACATCTCTTTAGTCAGGATTACGATCTAGCTTCTCACACCACTGATGTTGTGTGTCAATTTTATACATGAGTGACGGAACCTAAAGTTTAAAGTCGATTCCGAACGATAGATTTCTTTTAGAAAACTTTTCATGGCAATTTTATTGCACTCACAGAATTTTTGCTACAAATCTGCTGAGATGAAGTAGTCGAAGAAATATTTTTTTTATATTTTCGTTTTGATGCCTGACCTGGGGTTTGAACGTAAGCCTCACGTCTAATAAGCCAACACACTACCTAGTATAAAACAGCGACTTCAATATCCAAAGAAAAAGAAAAAGATGCCCTGCTTACACATGGAGAAGGTAAATAGAAGCCAGAGCAAAGAAAAGAGTTGGAGAGAAGTAAAGACGTTGGCAAAAATTACAGATTTATTCAGGAAATTTATTGAGGTTCCATCCTATCCTCTATATGGGAACCACGAGAATTGTGTATAAATATTGAAATAAAACTCACGGATGAAGAAAAATATCTTCCAAAAGAACATTACACAACGAATCTACGTTTTCTCTGGGCGCTTCAGTTCCTGGGGACAGGGACATTCCAAGCAACTGTAGGGCCAAAGTGCTCACCAGAGCAGGTAAACTTCTTCCGGAACCCTCACCAATCGAACTGACTTTGTCACTTACAACGGTTAAATTGGCAATTTGGAAAAAATTCTTGCGGCATTCCAACCTATACTGGGTCAATAATATTGCTCCACCGACAGACTCACTTGGCCCACAGTGGCCATGCTTAGAGGTCATTGCGTTATGAGAAGAGACGTGTAAAGGCTGCAGGTCCTATCAAACGACTTCTGCCGTGGGTGTAGATCTGCTGAAGACTGACTTTTTTGCCAATACCCATGTGGTTTCATTCCTTGTCAGCTTAACGGAGTTATCATCAATTTATGTCAAGAATATAGCTTCGTTTATTAAACTTTCAGGTTGGTTTCCAGCGTAGGATAGTCGTGCTTTAGTTTGCAACCCCTGCGCGGACCAATTTCTTCAATTAGTGTGTTGGAATTAATTTAGTACTAGAACTGCGGTTACATGTAGTGTCACAACGGCTCCCTATGAGTGCTCCAGTGAGCTTTGGTAATCAAATTTATAATTCACCTACTACAATAGATCGTATGGTCCCCGTACCATGCTATGGCCTTCACAATAGTCATAACAATAGCCCGTTAAAGGCATTTTTAGAACCTATAAATAAAAGACACAGTAGCGGTCGCAACTCAACAACATGTTAAACATTTTCATTGTATCGAACAGACTCCAAAGCCTTAGAGACTTGCGACTTCATTGGCAATGTTGATAATAGTGATTCAACGTCCAATCATACTTACATTATTGGTCATTGCAATCCTACAGTCAGGATTATGAACCTAATTTCTCACATCACTTATGTTGTGTGTATTAATTTTATACATGAGTGACAGGGGACCTACAGTTTAAAGTCGATTCCGTACAACAGATTTTTTTGTTGAGAAACTTTTCATGGCAATTTTATTGCACTCATAGGGTTTTTGCCAGAAATCTGTTGAGATGAAGTCACCGAAAAAATATTTTTTTTCTGGTTTCGTTTTGTTGGAGATGTCTGACCTGGGGTCAAGGTCTATTATTTGTAAATAATCTATGATTCTGAGGAGAAAAAATTTTGTATTTTCTAGTAAAAGTATTAATAAAAATATTCGCATGTCTTTCACATATTTTACTTCGCTTTAAAGCACTGAAATGACTACAAAAAAAAACGTCTTTAATGTCACATTAATTCAAAATAAAATCGAAAACCGAAATCAAAATCCTTAATAATCAACCATTTATTTGACAATAAATAACAAAAAAAAAACAAACGAAACGAAAGAAAAAATACAACAACAAAAACATTATTATTGTCGTTATTGCTATCAATAAAAAACTTGTTTCTTGACATTGCGGGTGTTTTTCATGGCATAGACTACCCAATCAAACAATGCATGAATAAAGACAAAGAACCAAAGAAAGAAAGACACGAAATAGACCATTAAAACGATAACAAAAATATTTATTTCCCATGTACACATACTCATGCACATATATTCATACATATGTACGTACATACATATATGTATGTATGTATGCACGTATATGTATGTACATACATACAAATATTTTTTTATTTAAGTATGCCATACGTTCGCTTGTTTGTTTATTTAAGTAAATAATCTCCAATGGGGGAAAAAAAAAGTTAAAAATGAGAAGAAAGGCAACAATAACAAGAAATATCGTACCAGCAAAAAAAAACCAAGAAAAACAAAAGAAAAATTGGTAACGTTGGTGAAGGTTAACTGAAGCGATTATATGCGTAAACATAAATAAGAAAATCATATCAACACACTCAGCCATTTAAACATACATATGTATAAACACATATGTGCATATGTATACGAGCAATTACTTAAACACGCACACTTATTTACGCTCTTTTGCTTGTTAACTTTAACTCTGTTTTGAGTCTCTCAAATACATATTTTGTATCAGGGATGGAAAGTTAATAGCTTACAACGTTTGTTTGTGCTATTTTGTTACTCAATGTTAGGTTTTCCGTGATGTATTTAACAACCGTGTTCTATGGCACTCAAATCCAATTCCAATGCAAACATTATTCTTCTTTAATACCATCAGCTACACAGTGCAAGGACAAGAAGTTATCTTGTCCTTACTTTCTGAGGGCGACTTGATAGTTGGTCGTGATCTCCCAATCTGCCATTTCTACGGCTTCATCACTGGATGGGTCTGGGAGGAAAAGCAGATGGGTTGGGGGGATGGATCGATGGATTTTATGTCTAGGAGTCTATGGCCTGCCAGAGACCGTACTAGAACAGGTTTGCGGCCGCGCTTGGATAAGGCCAGCATGAGGTTAGTTATTGGTTGCATTATAGGGCACCGCCGGATTATTGAAAAGCTATGTTGCGATGAGGAGGAGTTGGAAACTATCGAACCTCCTCTGCAACTTCCTAGCCCTTAGTTGATTGAGGAGCCTGGACATCTTCGAAGACATTTGATTCAGTAGTAATCTAGTAGGCAGTATGTTGGCTTTTTAGACCTAAGGCCATGGTTCAAACCCCAGGTCAAACATCTCCAAGAAAACAAAATATCTCAGCAGATTTCTGGCAAAGACTCTGAGAGTAAATAGAAAATTGCCATGAAAAGTTTCTCAAAGATCTATCGTTCGAAGTCGAGTATAAACTGTAGACCCTGCAACTCATGGGTAAAAATTAACACACACAACACGGGTGGCGAGAAAAGCTAGGTTGTAATCCTAACTAAAGGGTTGTAATGATCAATTATGTTATTTATGAAAAGGATAAGAGTCAGTATCAATTGCAAGTGCTGCTTTCATTTAAAGTATCCTTTGGTTTCTCGAGCAGACTCTGAAGTACCTCTAATCCAGATTGCAAACATTTTTCTTCTTTTAGTATCATCAACCACACAGTGCGAATAGAAAGGAAGTTACCACGTCCTGACATTTAATAGAAAAGTTTTTTAACTAAAATTGCCCACTACTATACGTAATTACTTTTGTTCTACGGTAGGCGCCAATCCAGGAAAGTATATGTTCAACAGAATACCCATTAGCCAGTACCTAGTATAACACGCAATAGAATTACAAAACGCCAGAAGCACATTGATTTACTAAACAATTGAAGTTAAAACAGAATCACGCATCTGTTAGTGTGGTGGATAATCTTAATTTGTAATGGGCCTCGCATAACTTGAACGTGGTTGTACAAAAGTCATTATATTTGAAAAAGTGAGTCTTTTGCTATTACTATGATCGGGAAATCTCATTGGACAATCGAAGAAATGCTATGGAAGTGTAATAAACATTCTTCCAACAAAAACTAGGTCCCCTCTGTAGCACAAATTCTCGCATCAAATACCCGCCTGGCCGGAAGATCCTCATCCATTCGAACGACATGGCCGAACTAGCGCAGCCGCTGGATATTAATATTCTGCACAATGTCCATGTGTTTGAGAAACATATACAGCTCATTGATGGATTTTTCCCTTATTTACTGCCATATCCATTGTAATAGACGCCCGTTCAATAGCACTAAAGGCAGCAGCAACATTTCGCTTGTTACACCCTATGATGTTAATGCCGTTAGCGTAATAAAGCATCTAGACGCTGGAAAATAGTGCCATTATAATGCACTCCCGCCTTCCACACTACAATCTCCACTTAGAAATTGAAGAAGTCGCCTGGCCTGAAACATCACACGGTATCAAAAGATTCGGAGAGGTCCAATCCTACCTTGACGGAGCTACAAGAGCTACTCAACGTCATTCTGCATAGTCTTATCAGCTTCGCAGTCATAATGAGCACAGACATTGCGGCAGAAACACAATTCCTTATGGGTCTATCTAAGACTGCCTTATAGTCGACAAAAAGGTGATGTATGTCGAGTTGTTTTTCATGGGTTTTCTCCAGGATTTTATGTAATGTAAACATTATTAAAGTCGCCGTAGTCTAGTAGGTAGTGTGTTGGCTTATTAGACGTAAAGCCAGGGTTCGAGCCCCAGGCCAGACATCAAAACAAAATACAAAAAGTATTTCTTCGGCGATTTCCTCTCAGCAGTTTTCTGGCAAAAACTCTGAGAGTAAATAAAATTGCCATGAAAAGTTTCTCAAAAAATCTGTCGTTCGGAATCGACTTTAAACTGTTGGTTCCGCCACTTATGTATAAAATTAACACACACAACATAAGTGGTGTGAGAAACTAGGTCAATAATCCTGACTGAAGGGTTGTAATGACCAATTATGTATGTAAACATCTAGTCAGTGGTAGACTTGCCAAGTCTGAAGCCGTACTATAAAGTCCAAGCAGTCCTTTGACGAGTGGCTTCAGTCATTCATACAATACCATATGAACCTTTTACGCGATAGCGAGAGAGGCTTATAACTCCGTATTTGGCAATTTTATTTTACTCTTAGCCAAAAATAAGTTGCCGAAGTCTACTTACTAGACTACGGGACTGTTACCAATTACAGAAAAAAGGACATCATTTCTTTCGCTATGTTAGTCCAAAAAAAATTCTTTTTTCTTAATTTTATCTCGATTTTCGGTTTTCCATGCCTGTTTCCTATTGTAACAAGGACATCAATAAACAATGACAATAATTACCTCAAGGCATATGGAGACGACAACACGCCTTAGTCATAAAAAAATTACTAAACGAGCAAACAATAATATTAGAAAAGTAGCAGCAATAACAACAACAACAACAAAGAGCAAAAAAAGGAAAGGAAAGGGGAAAGAGAAACACAACAATTCTCTTCAACACACACATCACTTAGGCGAGCAAAACAAAATGGCAAAAACAAACCAAAACACTACATTTGTGTGTGGGTCTGTGTGTGAATAGATACACCACAGTTAACTTTTACCGTTAGCTAAAAAACAAAGATAAAATAAATAAAATCAAATCAGTTCTCTTAACAAATATACTCAGCATGAACACCAATAACACTTGCTACGGCTACTGCTATTAGACTTCAAGAAGCAAACGGCAAAACATTTTCAAAATCATTGTTTATCATCTAAAGGAAACGTGTGTACATATGTATGTATGTATGTGTGTATACATATATAAAAACAATTTCTTTAAGCTTGAGTTTGTATATGTGTCTATCTGTCTGTCTGTCTGTCCATTTAGCTGACTGCCGTTTTCCTAGGGGATTACTACGAAGAGAAGAAATTTATAAAAATGATCCCAGTTGAGTTGAGATTTTCTTTTGTGCTTCTCGATTGTTTTGTTTGGTTTTGTTCTGATTTTCTCAGTGCTCTAAACCTTAACGACTGTAAGTGGTTGTAGCATTTATTTACAGCTGTGTGTGTGTGTATGGCAGTTTATATGCAAGTAGATGTAAATAAATGTGTGCTATTAAGGAATTAAAAATAAATAAAACATTAATCAGTATGTAAAGTACAGCACATGTACGACTATGACAGTACATATATCTGTGTGTATTAGCAATTAAATGAACTTGCTTTAATTAAGTATCACACCCTTAAATCGCTAAACATAAAAGAGTCATAGTTTTTTATTTAGTGGCACGTTATTTGTTTGTCCAGTTTCTCACACCACTTATGTTTATTTTATATAACGTGGGCCATATATCGATTTAAATTTGAACCAAAGGTTATTACGAATCTAACAATACTTATGTCATTTTATACTGCCACAAAATTCAGTATATTACCTCCACCGAACGTAATAAATCGATTTACGTTTGAGCAACGTTGTAATTTTTTTCGATAAACGAGAAACTACACGATGATGTCAATTTTGCCAAAAAAAAAAAAAAAATCATCTTTTCGGATGAAGCTCATTTTCATCTTGGTGGGTACGTTAATAAGCAAAATTGTTGTATTTGGTCTTACATAACCCAAAGCATCTCTTACGTGTGACTGCTTGGTGCGGCTTGTGGAGCAGAGGCATCATTGGCCTATATTTCTTTGATTACGGTCAATGAAGACACCAATCGCACCATAACAACCGATTTTTTTGTACCCGCACTTCATGGTATTGATGTGAACGATGTTTAGTTTCAACACGTTGGTACAACTTGTCACACATATCATTCGATTTATTGCGTCACACGTTTGATGACCATAGACAACGTTGTACCCGCTCTTTATGGTATTGATGTAAACGTGGTGCAACTTGCCACACATCTCATGCCGCAATCGATTTATTGCGTTAAACGTTTGATGGCAGTTTAATTAGCCGAAACGGTGATGTCAATTGCCCGCCAAGAAGCTGCGATTTGACATGGTTAGGCTATTTTCTGTGGTGGCCGATGGTTGTGTCAATTGGCCCCTAAGAAGCTATCATTTGACACTGAGGGACTATTTTCTGTCGGGCGCCGTTAAACGAAAGTGTTCTGCCAACAAACCAAAGACAATTGAGCATTTGAAGGCAAACATTCGTGATACCATTGCTGAGATACGACCCCATACTCTCTAAAAAGTGCACGAATATTGATCCGATTGATTGATAGATACTGTGAGGCCATCCGCGGGAGCAATATGTCTGAAATAATATTCCATTTCTAATCGGAAAAATTGTACTTTACAACAAAAAATAAATTTGTTTTGTAGCATTTTTAAATTTAAACTTTTAAATGGCCCACCCTATACATGTTGGATGGAACTTATAGTTCAATTCCGATTGACAGAATTTTGAGAAATTTGTTTATGATAATTTTCTTAACTTTCAAAATTTTTGCCAGAAATCTGCTGAGAGGCAGTCGCCGAAGAAATATTCATTCAAGGAAGATCGATGCACTAATGTAAGTGTATACAGATTTCAAGCAAACAAATACGTTCGCTTATATAGGTGATTAAATAGAGTCCTTTAAAATTCTTCTATTTTTAGATTCAAAGAAAACAAAGTGTGATATTTTTAATTCATCTAAATGTCCTCTCTATCAATGGCTGCATACGCGAAATATTTTTTTCCAGTACCCCTCTTACGGACATATGGCTTTCACAAGGTATTTCTGCCTTCTTTCCGTTGCTTTAATCCATTTTTGTTGTTCCAGCTAAACAGATGATTGATCTGTTGTAACAAGTCCTTGAATAATGTGGCTGCTATCTATTGTTGTCTAGAAACAACGCCCTTCGAGTATTCGGTGTAATGTTGGCGAATCTTACTGATTGTTAATTTCTACCTCTTTTTCTATTAGGTGGTGACACTGCCTGAGCGCATAAGTAATGGCGACTTTTGCATGTCTCTGGTGCATAAATCAGTCTGAATTTTACCGATCTTGGTCGTCAGTTCACATCACCTTCATCTGACCATGGCATTAAATCGCATTCGAAGTTTATACAATGTGCCATGAGCTGTATAACATATAGCGCCGTTCAGTTGAAACCATATATTGTTCGGGACCAGATTAGCTGATTAAGGGCGAAAGAAGTTGGTAATTATCGACACCGTTGACAGTGATGGCCTGGCAAATATCGTTCACAAAGAAATATTGACTGATGGATTTTTTCGGAATGAATTTGAATCCCTTGCATTTCATGCAGATTGGTATCGTCCGGAAACTTGATAATTTTATTTGTTCATCCACGAATACATCTGAAGACGATTATTCAATGAAAATTAGATTCATTTGTCAACTGATCCAGAGTCCGTACAGCGAATACCAGTCTTTTTCATGGCCAATTGCGGCGATTTGAATAAACATACTGAATAAAAGATAACTAATTTGAAAGTTTTAACTTCAACAAGATGGCCGATATCTATCGCCAAATTTCCTGTTAGAAAACCCAATATTACCACTTTCATGGTGCTTATCACAATACCAACTTTTCATCCAGCGGATTGAACATTTTAACAGGTACCTTGGTAGTCTACTGGGTAGTGTGCTAGACTATTAGCGTGAGGGTTGTGAATTCGTTTCCCATCAGAGGCTCTTCTCTGTTACACTACACCGAGCAATTGGTCGAAGTTACTGAGCTCGTAAATAATTGTCATATAATTTGTAATTGTATTGTAATTAATAAATAAAAAAAAATTAAATAAAATAAAATAATTTGACAGATGACCGTTATTAACTGTCAAAGTTCGAAAGTCTTTATTGTACGTGTTTACGTCCGGAGATGTGACAATTCCATCCCCGGCGATGTAACCGCTTAATGTGAAGATGCCTAGTCACCAACAGAGGGCGTTACAGTACTAATATAAGCTTTTATCTATAAATTAATGTTACTTTATCTAAGCTTTGGTACTTTTTAACATTATTCTGTAACCTACTTATTTTAGGCCTTTAGTCTGTTTAAGTTGATCTTCTATTTTTATTCTAATTTTGTTAATCTAAAGAATATAACTGAATTGTGAGTTATAGAAAGTGAAGCTATAATCGTCTGTGAGGCAATAGAGCAGCGAAGAAGAAAATTTAAATATTGTTAAAAGTTAATTTAGTTATTGGAAAAACCAAAGAAAAAGAATAAAATAATATAAATTTGGTATTTAAAACAACAACCAAAAAAAACCAAAAGTTTTAATTTATTTCGAAGCGAGCTTCGTGTGAAATTAGTAGAAAATCTAGTGACAGAGCGTTTTCACAAGGCATAAAAGGCAACGCAAGAATTTACATAAAACGGTAAAACCAAACAGTCCACCAGAAAGAAAAACAAGGAAATTAAAAAAAAAAAAAAAAAAGGAAAGTGCTATTTTTTTTTATGTGAATAAAATTGCATTGGAACTGCTTTAATTTTGGTTCCTCATTTTTTATAGTGTCGAAAGCAGTAGTGTTCCTTTATTGTGCTCTTCCCCCCCATACAGTCCACGATTAAACATTTGGTCCAATCGACCCGGATTTGGAACCTTTTTTTTGGATCTTTGGAACCTCTTGTTTTCGGATTTGGAACTGGTCTTTTCTTTTCGTTGTGCGACATCATCACACCAACAACTTTTAAAGTGACCTTCATTCCTTCTCATCAGTCATCATATATTCAACCTTGAGGTTATAAGGTAAAGTGTTTTTGTTTTTTACTTTATATTTTTCTTTTGAATTTTTGGTGAATTTTATATACAAGTAAAGTTCTGTTAGACAGGACAACAAAACTTTGCAAGTATATAAAATTTATAACAGTGATATACATTCACAAAGTGGTGTGTTATAATTTCAATAGCACTGACACACTTTGTGAATTTATTGAATTTAAGAACCAAAGTGTTCTTTGTTCTACACTGTTATACCAACTTGTCTTGACTTATAACAAAGTCAAAGGTGACTAGGATATCAAATTGTGGTGTGAATATTCCAGTTGGGAATCGTGTTCATCCACCCAATTTGATATCAGTTATAAGTCAATAGTTATATACATACTGTAATATATAATTGTTATAATTGGTATTAGTGCAGTGGCTAAATATCGAAGCACATTACCTTTTGTAAGAAGTCTTCAAATCCACTGGATACATGAAGAGATCCCATAAATAAATGTTTTTCCCTTCGACTAGTTATAAATTTGGAATTTTTAACAGATTAAATTTGCATTACAGTGAAGTGGAATAACATTACAACATCTATTTATGGGTTTCCGTTTAATTTTATTCTCTTCTTTATTCATTTGAAATCAATTTTAATTTTGATAACATTTAATTAAATGAAAGGATTTTGAATTCACCATTTTTTATTTATTTAAATTTATTTATTTAAATTTTATTAATTTTAAAATTTTTATATTTTTTATATTTAATATAATTTTCATTGCTAATTTTATATACATATATATAATATACATACCCATATTACAAATACATATATTTTGATATTCCCTTTTGATTTGGAAACGATAATAAGTACTGTGTTATTGGCCATTGGGAATTCGTCCTGTTGGCTCAGTTTCGTGAAGTGCGTCATATTTTTGGAAATATATGCCCGTTTTATTGGACATATTATTTTGATAGTTGATCGCGGTGACCTTTGTTTTATTTTATGAGTATTTTCGTTAGTTACGATCGGGCCGCGAACATTTTATAGTTTCGTTTCTGGTGCAATTTTCTATTTATTTAATTTTTTAATATTTTTGTTTTTTCTCTCGAATTTAATTTCGTTGAGGGAATTAGTGGGAAACAGTATCTCAACTATTCCGGTCATTGCTTTTGGTTTACATTGTTTGTTGCTAGCTGCTATTAATAATAGTCGAGATGCCGAAGTCGGGTAGATTATTAACGTTTGAGAGGTTTGCCCAAATTTTCCTGGATTTCGAAAGGGAATTTAAGGCCACTCCTCAGGAAGGTAATACGACCTTCTCCATTGATATCCAAAGGGAGGAGTTCAAGTCACTATGGGCAAAGGTTAGGGACTCCTATGAAGCCTTTGCCACGGGTGACGAAGTAGATTCGGAAGATGATCGGGAAGCTGCACGTGAACTTTTTGGACATTGTAGGTTAGGGTACATAACTGTTGCCTCACTAATGGGTGAACTTTCCCAGACTCTAGTCAGCCAAGCTAGGATGTCGTCGACACAATGTATCAATGGTCAGGGCAACGAGAACCGCATTAGGCACAATATGCAGCTGCCCCCTTGTACCATGGAGGTGTTTCATGGGGATTATAAATCTTGGCCATCATTTCGCGACATGTTCACTGCTGTTTATGTGAACGGGGCCAATATTTCACCAGTGGAACAGCTTTTTTATTTGAGGCAGTTCACGCGTGGTGAAGCCTTGGAGATTGTGAAGAAATCTCCCTTGACTATTAATGGATTCCAGGAGGCATGGAATAACCTGAAGGACAGGTACGAGAACAAGAGAATTTTGGTAAATTCTCAACTGAAGGTCTTGTTCACTCTTACACCGGTCAAATCCGAGGCTGCCCAGGACATCAAAAGGTTGCAGCGGGATATTAATAATTCTATATCGGCACTTCAGATGCACGATATTAATATCTCCAATTGGGATCCAATTTTTGTTTATTTATGTTCCACCAAGTTGCCAGTGCTGACTTTGTCTCTTTGGGAACAGTCAGTCCAGAACAAGGTGGAGATTCCCAAATGGAAAGATTTGGACAATTTTTTGACTTCACGATTTCAATCTCTGGAAACTGTGTCTGAAATTCGGAATTTTGAACCAGTTGGTAATGGTTCTAGGCCTACCCCTGAAACTCTTTCCAACCTTAAGAGGGGAATTCGATCTTTTTCCACTAAATTAAATAGAAGACTGTGTAAATATTGTTCGGGGGATCATTTGTTGAATATTTGTCGGAAATTTTTGGATTTATCTCCTGAAGGACGGTTTGCGATAGTGAAGAAGTACAGTCTTTGTATCAATTGTCTGACGGGCGGTCATAGACTCAATGAGTGTAGGAGTTCCTTTGGTTGTTCGGTGTGCAAGTTGAAGCACCACACTCTACTGCATCGAGAGGTGTCTGGATCCTCTTCGGGCGCTTTGGATGCGCCAAGTTCTAGCGGTGCAGTTAGGTCGAATGGTGAGGTCCAAAATTGTTTTGCTGCTACGTCGAGGCAGATACTTTTGGGGACTGCGGTAGTTGGCATCTACCACCGAGGGGAAACGTTTAGAGCTAGGGCCCTAATAGATTCAGGGTCCCAGGCTACCTTCATTTCGGAAGGATTACAGAGGAGATTGGGATTGCCA
This sequence comes from Sarcophaga caerulescens, assembly GCA_927399465.1. Lineage (NCBI taxonomy): Eukaryota > Metazoa > Arthropoda > Insecta > Diptera > Sarcophagidae > Sarcophaga > Sarcophaga caerulescens. The sequence continues at coordinate 90,836,915 of OV656866.1, read as the reverse complement.
GCGGTGAATATACATGCTAAAGTCTCTGGTTTGAATGGAGCATGTGCTGGTGCAGTCCAAAGACAATGTTCGTTTGTCTTAACTCCTCTGTCGGGTGATCAACCTCGTGTGGAGGCAATCGGTTTGGTGTTGCCGAAGTTGACCGGAATGTTACCCAGTTCAACTGTTAACATATCGCGATCTGCAGCTTTTTCGGGGATCACATTGGCTGATCCTAAATTTAATGAGAGCGACCGTGTGGACATCTTAATTGGAGGCGACATTTATCCTAACGTCATGTTGGAGGGTGTGAGGAAGAATCTTCTGGGGAATTTGATGGCCCAGGAGAGTATATTTGGTTGGGTTCTGACGGGGTCACTACCCGAACCGCGTTCCAAGAGCTATACAACTCTCGTGTCGTATTGCACTGAATTGGAGTTAGATAAGCAACTGGAGAGGTTCTGGAAATTGGAGGAACCTCCAAGGCATTCGAAGATGTCGCCTGATGATGAGTACTGTGAGGAATATTTTACGAAAACAGTACGTAGGAATTCGGCTGGGCGATACATCGTATCATTACCTATTAAGCCGCAGTATAAATCCCTGGCTTGCCTCGGCTCTTCTCGCCCAAGGGCCTACAAACAATTTTTGAGGAACGAAGCTTCCCTACTTCGAAACCCATCTCTCAAATTGAGTTATGATGCGGTTTTATTGGAATATGAGTCTTTAGGTCATATGGCGAAGGTGAATTTTAAGGATGTGAGGGAAGGAGAGTCGTATTACTTACCTCATCACGCGGTACTCAAGCCTGAAAGTTCTTCCACCAAGGTTAGGGTAGTCTTCAACGCGTCTTGTAAAACACCCTGTGGATTGAGCTTGAACGACACCTTATTTACTGGGCCGGTTTTGCAAAATGATTTGAAACTTTTGATTGTGAGATGGCGTTTTTTCAGATATGTCTTCAACGGGGACATTGAGAAGATGTATCGCCAGATTCTTTTGGACCCTGAACAGGTGCAGTACCAACGATTAGTTTTTCGTAGGGAAGCGGATAAGGAAGTGGAGGATTTCGAGTTGAAGACAGTCACGTTTGGGGTAAATTGTGCTCCTTTTTTAGCAATCAGAACGTTGCTTCAACTCGCTGATGACGGTGAAGCCAAATGGCCTTTGGCTTCTGAAATTTTACGTGAAATGATGTACGTAGATGATGCGTTGGCTGGCGCTCATGATGTCTCTGGAGCGATAGAGGCTCGAGACCAATTAAGATCGGCGTTGACCTCCGCGGGTTTCTCAATGAGGAAATGGACCTCAAACGATAAGAGAATTCTTCAAGGGTTGCCTTCTGATCACTTGTTGAGGGAGGATTTTTTGGAATTTGAGGAGATTAGCTCTATCAAAACCCTGGGCGTGCGATGGAATGCCAAGTCGGACCAGTTCTTCTTTACGACAACGGCAATTGAGATAAAGGATAATTTTACGAAAAGAGAGGTATTGTCGATTATTGCTAGGCTTTTTGATCCTGCTGGATGGTTAGGTCCAATCATTATCATCGCAAAGATGCTCATGCAGAAAATATGGAGCGAGAAGACTGATTGGGACGAATTTTTGACGCCGGAGAGCCAGGCGAAGTGGAAACAATTTCTTAATGAATATAGTTTCATTAATGAAATAAAAATACCTCGATGGGTAGGTTTTCGGCCCGATTGTAATGTGGAGATTCATGGGTTCTCTGATGCTTCTGAGAAAGCATACGGGGCGTGTATATACATCCGTATAGAGGATGGTTTAGGTGTTATTCAGACCCATCTGCTGTTGGCTAAGTCGAGGGTCGCTCCTTTGAAAACCGTTTCTTTACCTCGGCTGGAACTTTGCGGAGCTGTGTTATTGTCTGAGCTGATGGAAGCTGTGAAGGCAAATTTGAAATTTGACGCAACGAGAACAAGGTTCTATGGGTGGACGGATTCTACTATAGTTTTGGCTTGGCTTCAAAAACCACCCAGTTCGTGGAAAACCTTTGTTGCAAATCGGGTTGCAAAGGTGACGGAGCACATGGGCAAGGCCTGCTGGAGGCATGTTCGGTCGGAGCAGAATCCGGCCGATTTAATAAGTCGAGGTGCTCGACCGCAGGATTTGGCGACGGATGAGCTGTGGTGGCATGGTCCCCAATGGTTAGGTTCCCCTACCGACGAATGGCGTAACCCTATTCCCGAGGAATATGACACTAAGGAGGAGGAAAAGTGTCACCTGGTTTTCTTTTCTTATTTTAGGGAGTTCGATGATCTTTTGGATCGGATTTCTTCCTACTCGAGAGCGTTGCGTGTGATGGCCTTGGTATTTAGGTTTATTGACAAGGAACGTTCGAGTGATAGTTCTTTGGAGATTACTCCACACGAAATCCGGAGTGTGAGGAGGAAATTGATAAGGATAGCTCAAAGAGCTTGGTACCCTCAGGAATATCGGCGGTTGTCTGAAGGAGGAAAGATTGTGGAGGGGGAACTTTTGAATTTGAATCCCTTTTTAGATGGGGATGGTTTGATGAGAGTAGGTGGCAGGTTGGCTAATGCGGTAAATCTCAGCTACAACGAAAGGTTTCCGATTCTTTTACCGACAGCGAGTCGATTTTCTTATCTGTTGGTCGATTTCATCCACAGAATGACTTTACATGGCGGAAACCAATTAATGCTGAGAGTCTTGAGAACCGAATTCTATATGCGCAGGTCTAAGAATTTGATAAAGACCGTCATAGGGCGTTGCAGGACTTGCACTATCTACAAGGGAATGACTCAGAGTCAGATAATGGCGGCTTTGCCTACGTCCCGTACTGTTTTCACTCGCCCTTTCGCTAGCACTGGTGTTGATTTTGCTGGGCCCTTTGACATTCGTAATTATACTGGCAGAGCGTGTCTTATAACTAAGGGCTACGTTTGTCTATTTATTTGCTTTGCTACAAAAGCTATTCATCTGGAAGCCGTTAGTAATTTATCTACGTCGGCTTTCCTAGGCGCTTTGGCTAGGTTCATTTCTCGTCGAGGACATCCTACGGATATATATTCCGACAACGGGACCAATTTCGTAGGAGCATCGAAAATCTTGAAAAGTGAATTTCGCAATTTTCTAAAGGAAACAGGTCTCCAGGTCAATGCTACCTACGGACCTAGGGGATTGTCTTGGCATTTCAATCCTGCCGGTGCACCTCATATGGGAGGTCTTTGGGAAGCAGGTGTCAAAAGTTTCAAGCACCATTTCAAAAGGCTGGCAGGAAGCTTGAAATATTCTTTTGAGGAGTTCTCTACTCTCCTAACACGTGTCGAGGCGTGTTTAAATTCGCGTCCATTATGCCCTTTGACGGATAATGTCGATTGCCTGGATGCTCTTACGCCAGGACATTTCTTAATTGGCGGTCCTTTACTGTCCCCACCGGAGTTAGAAATTGCTGATCCTCTATCTTCAATAACAAATCGATGGCAGAGAGTTAAGGCTCTGAACCAACGTCTGTGTCTTCGTTGGAAGGAGGAATATTTGAAGGAGCTACAGAAGAGGAATAAATGGAAGTGCTTGAGGAAAGATCTACAAGTCGGAGATATGGTGGTCATCCGTGATGACAACGTGCCTACCAATGAATGGCGTCTAGGTCGCGTATTGAATTTGCATTCGGGTAGGGATGGCCATGTTAGAGTAGTGGATTTGAAGACTTCACGTGGTACAATTACTCGACCAGTTGTGAAACTGGTAATCCTCCCTACTTATTGAATTTGAACTATTTGATGATTTCAGCTAATCGTATCATGGTTTCTGCAAGAAAATATAAACAAGGCGACAATGGTAAGAAAATAGTGTGTCGCGTCTGTTTGAAGAACCACCCATTGCGATTTTGCGAACGATTCTCGAAGGCAGACTACGATGAAAGGATGAAGTTGGTGACAATCTACAAGTATTGTGCTGGCTGTTTGAGTCACGATCATACCTGGCGGACGTGTGTTAGCACTGGCAAATGCAAACGTTGCGGTGATATGCATCATACGCTTCTCCATAAGCCGGACAATAGACCTCGTTCGTCTGTTCCGACAAGAGCCGCAAAGTCGAAAGGTAAACGTCATCGCAAATCGCCTGCTCGCACAAGTAATAAAGGACCTCGTTCGTCCCGAAACTCCGCCAGGGGACCTCGTTCGTCCAATGATTGTGAGAGTTGCAGACCTAGTCCGTCTAACGCTCTGGTTCCGAGTCGACCGAGGAACCTCAAATCTCACCAGCCAAGGGAAGTCTCTCGTTCGACAGCTTGTAGAGTTTCACCATCTACGTCATATACGTTGACGGATAGCGTTCTGCTAAAACCAACTGCTGTGGTCAACATTGTGGCACATGGACGATACGTCACGGAGAGAGCAGTGATCGATTCCACTGCAGAGCGTACTCTCATTTCCGAGAAGGTGGTGCGCAGGCTTGGCGCGAAGACAATTAGAGTTGGACGTTCGGAGCGGGTACTCTTGGTTCTCAGAGGTAACTACGGCAGCAGCGATACAATCGAGACATATGCGGAGGTGCGTAGTAAGTTGAATGGTCTCACACCATCAACGTCGATAGATGGAACGATAGCGAATGAGTTTCCAGGACTGCAACTGGCAGACCCAACCTTTTTTGTAGCGGCCCCAGTTGGAATTACATTGGGATGTGACGTGTATAGCAAAATCATTCGCAATGGTGTATTTGGTGGTACGATGGGCAAACCTTTGGCCCAGTTCTCTATTTTTGGCTACTTGATTTCGGGCCTGTGTTCCTTGTAATACATAGGTATGCAACACATTGCTTTGAACCATGATACGTATTAAACATAATTTTTATTTATAGTTATAATTAATTTTCTCTTAATGCAGCTGACCCAATGAAGTACGGATCGTGAGCTGATATAGTTTTTAGAAAAATTTATTTGTTTATTGAATTTTGGGAAAAAATAAATTTATTAAATTTGAATTAATATAGTAATATTCTTTGCTCTGTGATTTCCTTTACTATAGCATTAATTTCGGAGCTAGCCTTTTCTTGATTGCAGTACTGCAAGGGCGCCGGAATGTTTACGTCCGGAGATGTGACAATTCCATCCCCGGCGATGTAACCGCTTAATGTGAAGATGCCTAGTCACCAACAGAGGGCGTTACAGTACTAATATAAGCTTTTATCTATAAATTAATGTTACTTTATCTAAGCTTTGGTACTTTTTAACATTATTCTGTAACCTACTTATTTTAGGCCTTTAGTCTGTTTAAGTTGATCTTCTATTTTTATTCTAATTTTGTTAATCTAAAGAATATAACTGAATTGTGAGTTATAGAAAGTGAAGCTATAATCGTCTGTGAGGCAATAGAGCAGCGAAGAAGAAAATTTAAATATTGTTAAAAGTTAATTTAGTTATTGGAAAAACCAAAGAAAAAGAATAAAATAATATAAATTTGGTATTTAAAACAACAACCAAAAAAAACCAAAAGTTTTAATTTATTTCGAAGCGAGCTTCGTGTGAAATTAGTAGAAAATCTAGTGACAGAGCGTTTTCACAAGGCATAAAAGGCAACGCAAGAATTTACATAAAACGGTAAAACCAAACAGTCCACCAGAAAGAAAAACAAGGAAATTAAAAAAAAAAAAAAAAAAGGAAAGTGCTATTTTTTTTTATGTGAATAAAATTGCATTGGAACTGCTTTAATTTTGGTTCCTCATTTTTTATAGTGTCGAAAGCAGTAGTGTTCCTTTATTGTGCTCTTCCCCCCCATACAGTCCACGATTAAACAGTACGTATGTCTGCATTATAAAATTATACAAAATTTTCTGTTGTAGAACAGGGCAAAATTGTGTTCAAATTATTTTAAATTTCCTAAAGAAGATCAATTTGTTTTGTTTTTTTTTTTTTTTTTAATATATTTGAAAACGTATTTAACATTTCAAAGACTTTTTTTACCTTTCGGTTTAAATTAAAATTCCTTTTGACATGTTTGATTAGCACAATTTATTGTTATTTTCAGTTTTTAATAATTTTTGCCTTTCATTTTTAATTACTTTATATTGATTGTAATTTTTTATGTCATTCTCTATTTTTAATTCAATTTTGTTTTTTTATTTTATTTTGATCATTGTGTGTATTCTGTATTGTATTGTAATTTAAATGAAAAATTAATATTTAATAATGTTTCATTAAATAAACTGTCATCTAAAATTTACTAAAAACTATTGTCATTGTTATCATCATCACCATCATCATCATCACAATTATTATCATAGTTATTAGTATTATTGTTGGTGTTGTTGTTGTTGTTGTTAATGGTATTGTCAAATTTATTGAATATTCTGGCTTTCCAATACATGTCCTTTGGACAATGACTATGACAATAAATAAAATAATATTATATAAAGAAAGAGGGAGAGAATAGAAAAGAATTTATTTTTGAATATATTTTTGACACTTTATTATTGTGTTTTGATAACTGGTTTGTTAAACAAATGTTACAACATTGTATTGTAGATAAATGAAGTGTCAAAATGATTTAAGTTTTTATCAAATACTTGAATAACTAATAATGTTATTGAGAACTATTGACGTATAATAGGGGGGACGACTAATTGCGCGACACCTCTTTGTTTGGTTGTGTTAACATAACATAACATATTGTTAGATATCTGATACTGGTGTTTTGCTTGACATTAAAATTATAAACAAAAATACAAAACAAACACCAGCATAAAAAACAAATAAACAAAAATATAACAACAAACACTACAAGAATAAATGTAAACAAAATACACAAACAACAATAATGAAACAACAATGTTTACTGAGGTTCCGAGAAGGCGAAACCACAAGCATACGCCTGTAATAACATTCATCAGACTGTTTACTCTGGCATATAAAAGGCAAGGCAAAGCAGGCGAGTGAGTTATTGAAGTTCAGTCAGTCTGGTGTAAAGACGCGGTGTGTTTGAAGATAGTAGTCATGGTTTGAAGATCTCCGTTACAAAGATCTGTCGAACAATTGCTTAGTGATTGTTTTAGTGTATATGTAAAGCGTGTAAACAGAGGAATAGCAAAGAAAAGCGATTGGTGTTGTATACATTAACGTCCAGTCATATATTGGATTATTCTCCTCGGCTTAAGGCCGAAATCCTTCGAACGAATGAATGACTTGGCACCCCATTATCAGTTCAACTTGATATCATACCAGTATAGGAAGGCAGTTTAAAAGACGCAACAGTGTCTATGTAAATACATATCGATAACTGAAGTTTCGTTATTATATGAAGCCCGCAACTCTATCAAAAGCGTAAAGTTCTGTAATCTAAATCGCGTACCATTATTTCTGGAAGGTATTCTAATGCTATAGCAGGTACAGCACATAATCCGTTGGATATCACAGAAACACCACAGAGATTATGACCGTAGTTTCGAAACTAATCTGAATTCCAGAGGAGTAGAACTTTTTTTGCTACTTGCGTCTATTACTGTTGAAAAGCCATAATGATCTTACTATGTTAGAGTCTAGAAATTGGTGGATGCAATAGTGCCTATGTACATAGATATATAGCAATTATTGAAATTTGGTTATTAAATAAAACACGCGACTCTATCAAAAACGTACGTAATCTAATTCGCGCTCCATCATTTAGGTATTAGGTATTCTAATTCTGTATAGCACATAATCCTTTGATGCCACAGAATCAATTCGAGCACTCTCGTGACCATAGTTTCAGTACTGACTTTGCAGAGACGTATTTGACAAAGATAACCAGAGATGATGATCGTAGCCTCTAAACTAGCCTGAGTTCCAGTGTATTGGTTCTCAAAGAACCAACATTAACTTAAACAATGAATATCAAGAAGTACGCTGGGTTTCGTCCACTTAAATATTATATCTGCAAACAGTTCTATGTTCACTCGTTTAATTCAAACTTTAAATGTTTATGTTAATTATTTCCCTCTTTTGTTAAAACAATTAAATTTTAATTTTAATTTTAATATTCCATTGAAAATCTGTTTTGTTCTTTATTAACACTTTGTTTAGAAAACCTTTTTATTCATACAAATTAAATTGTTTTAAACAATTATCTTTTAAATCTTTTGAAAATTATATCGTATGCCATACATACATAAATTATTCATACAATTTTATGTTCAAACACTGTGTGTGAGTGTTTTTCTTTCTTTCTTTCTTTTTGTCCTTGTATCTGTACGTATATATATAAATGGGAATCCTTTTTAATTCATTCATTCACTTATACACTCTTCCACTCGTTGTCCTGTACTCCAGCGCTCATCCATTCACTCGTTCATTCATTCATTTATGATGAACCGTCGCAAACAGAGACCAAAAGAGGTACAAAAACAAAATGAGTTTATTTTTCTTCTTTGTTTTACTTATTTTCTTATATTTACAATACATGCACGTGTGTGTGTATGTACGTGTGTGTTGTGTATACTATAGAAACTATCATCATCATTCATTTTAAATTAAAATGATTTATAAAGATATTAAATGTATGTATATGTGTATGTGTGTATAAAAGGTTTAGAATTAGGATTGTAATGGAAGGTACCCTTTTTTTAAACATATTAAAAAAGTACCATACATAATTGAGCATTATAACCATTCATATTGTGTGTGCTAATTTTATAAATAATGACATTGAAATGACGCTGATGATGCCACTGTGTCTGCAATGTGGATGAAAAATATGCTACAAACTGAAGCTATGCGTCAATTACTACAAAAATAAATGAGCAGAAGATTCTCCTCATGCAAGGTAGTGAGATCAGAATTTTTTAAAGGACGAACAATCTTCGAAAGACCCTGTTAACTCCGCAACAGTAGTGTTAAACTTCTACCCCCTAAAAGAAACTACCTCTGCAAGTCGAACTCATTATGTGTGAAACACTACATCATTTAAATGACCGCCACGCGAACTGTTGCAAGCATTGATTCTTTTGAGGTAATTTTCGACCACTTTTTGACACTTATTGGACGGTATCTCAGCCATAACTTGACGAATGTTGGCTTTTAAGTACTCAAGGGTTGAAGGTTTATCTGCATAAACACGGTCTTTCGCGTAGCCCCACAAAAAAGTCTAATGGTGTCAAATCGCATGATCTTGGTGGCCAGTTGATATCGCCATGACGAGAAATTACGCGGCCAGAAAATGTCTCTTGCAATAAAGCCATATTCGCTCGAGTTGTGTGGCATGTGGCACCGTCTTGTTGAAACCACATATTCTCCAAGTCGTATTCTTCAATAGCAGGCAAAAAAAAGTCGGTTATCATATGACCATAACGCTCCGAATTGACGGTGACAGTCGTTCCATCGTCGTTTTCGAAGAAGTAAGGTCCAATCACACCTTCGCACCAAAGAGCGCACCAAACAGTGACTTTTTCTGGATGTAATAGCCTCTCTTCAATTACTTGAGAATCCTCAAAACCCCAAATACGACAATTTTGTTTATTAACATACCCACCGAGTGTGAAATGTGCTTCATCGCTGAAGAAAATTTTGTTCGAAAAATTGCCGATACGCTGTGGCAGAATCACCATTTTTGTAGTAGGTTTTAATAATTTTTATGCGTTGTGTGATAGTTAAGCGATCCATTTTCGTCAATGTCGATTCCATATCGTCAACTGAAAAGAAAAAAATTGGTTTCACAACTTAGTTTGACAGATGTCGAATTCCAGTGCCATATATTTTAAACCACAAATGGATAACCCTTTATAACTTATGTATGTTGATGAAATGAAAATGGAAATAGCGTATATTACTAACACTTTTCTTTGATTGTAAATAAATAAATTCTGTCAATTTATTTTCTCTCTCTTACTCATTAACACACGACCAAAAAATGTTTGGTAACCCCTGGTCTAGAGTCACTCTATCACTTATTTTCTCTACTGCTCATCCTTAACTCACGTTTCAACCTAAGGCTTGGGCAATAAACGCAGATATGTTGCAGAAAGAACAAGTGGCCTAAGTGGGAACTGTTCTTTTAAGGGGATCGGCCCACTTTTTTTAAGCTAACCTAAATGCAGGTTATTCTGGCGGAAGATAATCAACAACACTAATCTGCCGAACTTTAGCAATGAGCCAGCTATTCAGAAGCAAATTAAGCGCAAAAAGTTAGTCGCCTTAACAATATTATCAAAAAGAATCTCGTGGCATATGAAAAACCCATTGATACACAAGCATTAGGACACGGTATGCTTACATGAGAAGGCTTAAAGAGGCAGGAAACACAGTATGATGTAAACAGTCTACAAAAAAAAGAATTGAAATACATTTTCTCACTAAAACCAAAACCTCAAAATTCTTAAATAACTAATGGTTACTATTCCCAAGCGTACCTTTTCCAAGATTATAAGCTTTTCGTACCCACTATACATAGCATAGCTAAAACCCATCACATTTATCTTCTATCATCATCATCAGGTGTTTATTCTTACATGCAACAAGAAGAGAAAGGAGGAGAACAAAAAAAAAAAATATCGCCCATTATGTACACAACACCGTAACCGAAATTGAGAAAACTTAATAAAAAGCGGAAAATCCAAAACTGCTTTAATAGACCATACATAATATGCTGAACTCTTCTCTTTTTTCTTTCCAACTCTTCTTTTATTTCTCTCTCATACACCCGTTTGCATGAGAAAGATGAAAACGTGGTAGTTTTTTGTTTACCAGCCAGCCAAACAGTAAAAAACTTTTATGCAAAATTTATAACGCTTAGGAGGAGAAGGGAAGGGGTTTCAGGCAAAGTTTTTCTCCTCCGTTTTTTCTATTTGTTTGACTTTAGCATGCTGCCTGCCTGCACTTGCATTTGCATAAAATGCTACTCGTTTTTTACGAAGCTGTTGTTGACGTTGTTGTTGTTAAATGATTTATATATTCAACTTAGCAGCGGTAAGTCATTTTTCTAATGTTTGATGTTGCATGCCATGCCACGTTATGCCATAAAATGGATTTTGATGTGTAAAGTATACGAAAATCAACTTAACGCTGCTGAAAAAGGTTGCAAACGAAAGAGAAACGAAAGTTTAGAAAAACGTAAAATAATAGCGAAAAAATTAAAGATTGTGAAAGGATATTCAGGATATATTCAAACAAAAGGTAAACTTGGACGGAGAAACACCAGCATAATGGAGGTAAATATTGTTTTAAAATAGTGGCTTTCATTAAGAGCAACGTTATGCATTTGCTGGTGGCAGTGGAGCAGTTTTGTTTGGAGAATTTTTTTTGTTTCTTTACTGTGATGTAATGGCTTTAAATGAGTAAAGCCAAATAAGTAGGGTTTTAATTAAAAAAAAATTGATAATTTATTTCAATATTAAAGACAACAACATGAAAATTTAATTCAAGTAAACCATCCAGGGGATATTCAGTATTGAGCAGCGAATCAGCCTAATGTGAAGAAATTGATAATCATGATGATCAGCTAAAACCAATTTGGGAATGTAGCTATATAACAACTGCTTCTTCCTTGATCGACTATAGAGACAGTTTTGTGTCAGTAATTATGTAGCTGAAGTCGCCGTAGTCTAGTAGGCAGTATGTTGCATTATTAAACGTAAGGTCACGGTTTAAACCCCAGGTCAGACATCTCGATCAAAACGAAATATGAAAAAATATTGCAACCATTGCAATCAAGGGAGACACCTAACGTACCGTGATAACCGAATTTTTTTTTTTTTTTGTAGCCGCTCTTCATGGTTTTGATGTGAACGATGTTTGGGTGGTGCAAATTGCCACACAAATTATGCCGCAATCGATTTATTGCGTCAAACGTTTGATGGCCGTGAAGTCGCCGTTGTCTAGTAGGTAGTGTGTAGCCTTATTAAACGTGAGGCCTCGGTTCAAATCCCAGGTTAGACATCTCCAACGCAACGAAATATGAAAAAATATTTCCTCGGCAACATCCTTTCATAAGATTTCTGACAAAAACTCTGAAAGTAAATAAAATTGCCATTATATATATTTCTCAAAATAATCAGTCGTTCGCAAACTACTTTAAACTGTAGGTCTCGCTAGTTATGGATAAAAATAATACACAGAACATAAGTGATGTGAGAAGCTAGGTCGTAATCCTGACTGAAGTGTTGTAATGACCAATTATGTATATTATGTACTTATGTAATTGTGTAGCTGATGAACTTACTACAGTGGGTTCACTTCAACTGAATACCCATTCAGACTTGAATGTAGATAGACATAGATCTTACCTCCATTTGGCATTAGGCAAAGGTATTTATGGCCTATTGCTTGCTTTATTGGCACAATTACCTTGTCTAAATTGAATATGAAACATATTAATTAAATATTTAAATTGGATCGCCACCTCCATGTTGTTATGTATGTTCTCACCGGTCACTGCGTAATGTGGAAGCAGTTATAAAATTCCCTCGGGCTACCACCAAATGAGCTCCTCAGAGATTGTGGTTCGATTGTTCATTTTATTTGCCTATTTGGGTACTTGATTCCATTAATCCGGAGCTATCATTAATCGATATTAAATCGTCTTTCAAACTTATTTTCAATTGATTCTAAAAGAGGCATACTTTGAATGCGTAACACTAATGCCTACTACTTCTGGGTCACAAGTTCACTATCACTTCCTTCTTTCTTACTCTATCAAATCTTAGTGTATCTGGCTAATCAATTTAATTAATTGACCACTTAAGTTTACGTATTAGCGACCATATCTATACCATGATATAAACCTACGCACAGGCATGATTCATATTCTATATACCTCTTTATAAAAGGCTAAGCTGAGCCATATATACATACATACTGTCTTCAAACACCTAAAAAAGAAAAACAAATCAACTTAAAAACTTGAGCACAAGATTATACACCGAACGACAGATTTTTGAGAAACTTTTTCATGGCAGTTTTATTTATTTTCAAAATTGTAGCCAGAAATTTGCTGAGTGGTAATAGCCGAAAGAAATATTTTTTTTATATATCGTTTTTATCGAGATGTCTGACCTGGGGTTTGAACCGTCGTGGCCTCAGGTCTAATAAGCCAGCACACTACCTACTATACTACGACGACATACATAGACTTTGATAACACCCTGTTCCATATATTAAAATAAATTAGACCATGAAAGACCTCTTAAAATAAGATAATTGAGGAAATATCCCCCTTATTCAACAATTTTTTTTAAAATCTTAATAAAATTGATTTTGAAAAGGCATATAATGTTTCCAATCACTAGAATTATTTGTTTTTAAAAGAGTTTTTTATATAAAAATTTATTTTTCGCAACACAATATTGATGCCAAATGATAGTAACTGACAATTGTTGTAATGGATATGCATTAATTTTTTGATTCTTGTATTTACCACGTTTTAATTAATATTTTATTTGGAATTCTTTTGCATGAGTTTTTCTGTTCTGTAATGTAACATTTTAATAGTCTGAGTCGTCGGTTTATTTTTGTTATTGTTTACATTTCTACCATAAAACCACTAAATAGCATTTTAATTAAACACGAACATTGTATGAGTGAACCACAAATAGAACAACTTTTAAGAATTTAAAAGAATGAATTCTTTAAAACTAAATTCAGCATATGATCTGTTAAACACATTTTTATGTGTAGTATGCTAGACTATTAGCGTGATGGTTGTGAGTTCGATTCATACCAAAGCCTCCGGTCTGTTGCACTAGACCAAGCATTGAAGGTCGAAGTTATTCGTAAGTAATTATCATATAAATTCGAATTGTGTGTTGATGTGTTGGCTGATTAGACGTGAGGCCACGATTCGAACTTGAGGTCAGACATTTCCAACAAAACGAAATACGAAAAAACATTTCTTCGACGACTTCCTCAGCAAATTTCTGACAAAAATTGTGGAAGTAAATAGAAAATTGCCTTGAAAAACTCTCAAATCCCTGTAATTCGTAATCGACTTTAAACTGTTGGCCCCGCCACTCAAATATAAAAATAACACACACACAACATATGTAAGTTGTGTGAGAAGCTATGTAGGTCGTAACCTAACTCAAGGGTTGTAATGACCAATGCAAAAGCAATTAATAAACAAATCATACCTTTATATCACTGATCAAAATAAAAATATAATTTATTTATTGTAAATATGCAAACATCTATTTTATGTTTGTATGTGTAACAATTACTGCAAATGTCAAATCACACATCAATTGTGACATTAACATGTTGTCAACCAACAAACTAGAAAGAAACCAAAAAAAAAGGGAAAAATTAAATTTAATTAAAGTAAGTAATGAAGAAAACTTGGTAGCCAGGTCGAATATGCAATGTCCTTTTGACAGTCAGACAATCAAGCATAATTATATGGTACACTATACCCAAATGTGGCTTTATAAATGTAGTGTCTCTTCGGCATTCCAGTTAAGGTTCGACAGCTAGTGGTAAGTGATTTATCAAAGCTGAATTCAAAGTTACCAAAAGTGCCCACAGAAAAAGTAGTTTTGGTTTCTGAGGTCAATAATAAATTTTTCATCTGGTATAGAAATTTGTAACTTTGGACTTAAAATTACGAAATTTTAGTAAAAATTTAATGTTTGTAGGCTTCAGTTATGAATCGGTAGCTACCCATTTGAATCCCGGAACTAATTCTCCATTTGTACTACCATATACATGTACTAATATTTCTCTGTTTATAACCTTTGCATAAATAAGAACAATTACTAAGCAATTATTCGACAGATCTTTATAACTGAGATCTTCAAACCACGATTACTCTTTTCAAACACACCGCGTCTTCACACACGACTGACTGAACATCACTCACCCAGTCACCTGCTTTGACTTGCCTTTTATATTGCAGAGTAAACAGTCTGATCAATGTTCTTGAAGGCGGATATTCATGACTTCGCCTTCTCGAAATCTCTATAAATGTAAACATCGTCGTTACATTTATTATTGTAGTGTTGTTTGTGTATATTGTTTACATTTACTATTGTAGTGTTGTTTGTGTATTTTTGTTTACTTGTTTAAGATGTTATTATGCTGGTGTTTGTTGTTGTATTTTTGTTTACGATAATTCGTAAACAGGTTTGTTTACTGCATTGTTTTGTTTTTGTAGCTTTTGTTTATAATTTTAATATTGAGCAATGTAAAAGCAAAACACCAGTATCTAGATTTTTCATTTGAATAACAATAGTATTTAAAAATAAGTTTAAAATACACAAACATTTACAGACCACTTAATTTAATTTTATGTTGATTTGATTTCCTTTGGATAACGATTTTAAATTGGTTAAAATTAAACACAAAACAAAATGATTTTGTATTTGAAATAATTTTTTACTAATTGTCGCTACACTTGACAATAAATTTACCATACAAACGTTTTGTTACAGTTAAATAGCAACATATTTAGAGACAGCAAACAGTGGCTTGCAACAGCAACACAATTAACAATACATTGTAGAAAATGTTGTGTATGTTTAACAGTGCAAGTAAAGCGGCATGTACACGGATATGTTTGTACGTATGCAAATAGAAAAAAATCCCAGTTTGTCACTGTTACCAGTTACCAGAATTTATCTGCATACTCTGGCTGGTGACTCGATTAAAGCCTCCAAAACATGTTATTATTAACAGGGGAAATATTTTAAAACAGACATATACAAAGTCAAACGCTTCTCTTCTGGGAATACTTATTTGCATGCCATAAATGCAGCAGCAGCAGCAGCTACTGACTGACACAATAGCCGGAATGAATACTTGCAACAATTTCGTGTCTGGAATTTTCTTATTTTTCATTTTCAATTGCAATTGACTGGACTGGCAGGGTGTTGTTGCACAATGAGAGAAATACGTGTGTGTATACTGGGCCTTTTGCAAAATTGTCAATGTAATGTTTAATGATACAAACTTAGTTATCACCAATGAAATTACCAATTGTGGCAAAAATCAGCAATGAATTCTATACGCCCATCTATACTCTAGCAATTCATATTATTCTTGAAGTAGTCTGTGCAACTAACACTACCGCCAACCATGCCAGGCAACTGCAGAGCAGCAATAGCAACAATCACAATATGCCTATTGGAGTATGTTGCATTTTGGTTGTTGGATGGTCCGTTTGATGTATTCATATATTCATGCAGACGTATGAACAATGCATTTAAAAATATGTAAATAAGTTAGTTGTTGCATATTGCCAATAAACAGAGAAAGTTGCACACACACACTCTCACTGAATTGCATGCACACATATACTGGCGCATTTAAAATGAACATACGATTGTGTACGATGGAAATTTCCTTTTGTTTTGTATTCTTGTTTACAATTGTTACTCTTTTTTATATCCCCAATATTCGTTGTTATTTACTAACACATCTACATACTGACTGGTATTTGCTGTAGAATACAGGGGCGTATGAGTAATATTTATTCTTAAAAAATCTCTCGAAAAAACAAAAAAAAAATCTGTTTCAAAATAAATTTGTTGCACACAGTACTTTCATTCTCGTGCACTCCATGAATAGGGCTCATCTTCTGACTGTTGACCTAAAAAAATCTTTTAATGATCCCTAAAAACCATAATGAGCATATAATATGCATTACGCCTGTTTCCACACTAAACCAGTACTTTAGAAACAGCTTTAAACAACAGCTTTCCACACAGACACATGGTCTTTTCCAAGTATGGCTGACATTCGATTTTTTCGGCTCTCCTGTATAGCGAGTTGCTCTATGTATTCATCGGTTTTTCACAGAATGAGCACTTCATTTTCCATTCAAAAAATACTTTATAATAGGAACTTGAAGTTATACTTGTCATAAGGAAATTTGGATATTGCTTCTGGTATGCGTCGTAGACAGAAGTTGGCATCCATATTCGTTGCCTTCCACGGTTCACGACCACACGAAAAGTGGGCTCTTTACTTACTTAAAACACTCTAGATTTGCCACTACCACTGGGGGCTTAGTCTAAGGGGAAGTCTACATCATCGAAAAACGTACACAGTTCAACTTGAATAAGAGGTTAAATTGTATTTAAGATAGTATGGAACTGCATAAGAAAGCTAAATCGGCTATGTAGGGAAATTAAAGTTACGCTCTACTGGGCCCCATGTCTTGTGGGAATTCTCGACAATAACCAGCAAAGGTCGATGCCATCAAAAGATGTGCTCAGTTCAACTTGAATACAAGGTTAAATCTAAGGTATTATCGAACTGCATGGAAAAGCTGAATAGCCTAGGCGGGAAAATCAAAGTTGAGCTCTGCTGTGTCCCAGCGAAAGATGTGCTCAGTTCAACTTAGATAATAGGTTAAATAGAATATAATATGGGCCTGCATGGGAAAAGGAAATTAAGGTGTGAATTCTCGGTAACAACCAGCAGAAGTTTGTACCATCGAAAGATGTGTTCAGTTCAACTAGGATAAGAAGTTAAATCGAAGATAGTTTGGGACTGCGTGGGATAGATGAATCGTCTAGGTAGGGAAATTAAGATTACACTCTGCTGTATCCCAGGTTATGTGGAAATTCGCGTCAATAACCCACAGATGAGCTATTGATGGCACCAGAACCCTTCTGTGGAGTAGGAGAAGATGTTAAGAAGCGTATGCTAACAGTTTATCCAGGAATAACTTGAGGTTCGTAATCGCCTTAACAGGGCTTTACTATTGACTTAAACTACACTTATTTAGAAAATGGGTTATCTAGAATACATTGGTGGAACTTGAAGTTATTAATGAATATCAGGAAGAAACGAATGTTAAGCAGGAAGTTTTCAGTATTGACACAAAGCAGCACACTGAAATTTTTTAGGGCAGTAGGCTTGGAGGAGATATTATAAGGAAAAAAAATTTTCCCAAAAAATTTTTAGGGAAGTGCAATAGATGGTTAGAGAATGTCGCCGTTGTTTCGACGTGCTGGGTTCCTTGTCAAAGAGACATTCCAGGCAACTGTAGGGCCGATGCGCTCGCCAGAGCATTTACACTTCTTCCAGAACCCTTGCCAATTGAACTGGGCATGCCACTTACCTTGGTTAAATTGGCAATTATGCAAAAATCTTTTCGAAAAACCAACCTATCATGGATCAATAAGGAATTTTGCTAAACCGCCAGACTCACTTGGCCCACGTGCTAACCAACTACTCAAAATAGATCGCAATGTCATCTCGATCACAGTGGCCATGCTTACAGGACATTCGTTATGGGAAGTCACTCGGAAAGACTGCAACTCACAAAAAACGAGTTCGGCCGAGGGTGTAGATCTTCTGAAGAGGAGGAAACAGTTATCCACTTTCCTTGCCAATAGCCATGTCTTTAAATTTCTTTTCAGCTTAAAAAAGCTATCATCCATTGATATCAGGGATATATGTATGTATCTGGTGGAATTCAGTCAGTACAGGAACTGCGCTTATGTGTGGTCAAATGAGAATTCGTAATCAAAGCTACCACTGCAAACTACCTAGCTACAATAGATCGTATGGTGGCCTCACCATGGTATGGCCTTCACGACCATAACAATAACCTTTCCTAAATAGACAGATGTCAAAGGCATAGGGCGTGACCTTCAGTTTAAAATTGATTTTGAACCACAGATTTTTGAGAAACTTTTCATGTTTATTTACTCTCAGAGTTCTTGTCAGAAATCTGCTGAGAGGAAGTCGCCGATGAAATATTTTTTTCATTTTGTTGGAGATGTTTGACCTGGGGTTTGAACCGTGGCTTACTACTACTACTACTTATTAGACTAACGTGACGTCCTATCGCCCAGTCATGTAAAGAGATGAATTATTTGATCGTATTACTTATACGACTGCAGCATTTATTCACCACATTGCAATGAACCGCTACTGCATATTGTTGAAAACAACATACCACCCAAATGTATTCCCCCTCGAAATTCCACTTTTTGACAATCCACACAAAAGTATTTGCATTGACATTCCCCTGCATTCAACAATTGTTGGCAACAACAGCAACACCATCCGTTGCATTGTGTACGATTTTCTGAAGGACAACTTGAATAATTTCAAATTCATTAAGTCCTGCACAAAGACTGCAAGACTCAATGAGAATTCATGGAATAATTTTTTAAATTTACAAAATGAAACAGGCAGGCACTTTAATACACTTTAATATGCAGATATTCAAATAAAAAATGAAACTTTGAAGAGTAGCATGTAAATAAATTTCTTAAGATTTTCTTTCGTTTGTAGTTCAACGAGCAAAATTTCTAATGCCATTATTTAAAAACTCATTCAGTTGTTGAAGATTTATTAAATTAACTCGAATATGTCTTTTAAGTTTAAGTTTTACCATGGAACACAAAGAAAATCAAGACAAATAAGAAAAGAATACGAAAAAAGGAGAAAAACTCCAAATGAATAATGAACGCAAAAAATGTTTGTTGTTTTGTGTGTGTTGTTTTTACTGGAGTATATTTTATCGAGAAAAATTGTTTGGAAAACTGTAAGTAAAATGCCAGAGTAAAAGTATTAAACTCAGGCTAAACGAACAAACTGAGACAAACGCCAGCAGAAAGGTAGCCAAGACAAATAGAAAATGTTGCCATTTATTACACTGTTTCACACCAAAGAATAGATTGACAAGAAGTTAAGTGTATAAACTTCCTACCATTTATCTCTCACATAAAAATAGATTTTAAAGTATCGGGTGGGCCATCTATCGGTTTAAATTTAAGCCATCAGATATTTCGAATCTGTCAATACTTATGTCACTCTATTCTGTCACAAAATTCAGTATAATATCTCTACTAAACGTAATGAATCGATTTACGCTTGAGTAACGTTGGCATTTATAAGGAATTTATTTTGAAAACAAAGACAATTGATCGGAAATTGCACGAAAATGTCGTACAAAATTTGGTCTTAGAGAAGGACCAACAGTGCCCGGTATACCCAAGTTTATTGCTAAGATCTGTGAAACTGATTTCATTGTTGATGCGCCAAGACATGAACGTGCTTGTACACTACGTACACTCGAAAATATCGAAGCTGTGACTGAGACTCACAACCGTCATTGTTCTCAAGAATTGAATATTTCACACACCAGTTTACGTTGAATTTTTCGAAAGGATCTCGAAATGACGTCGTACAAAGTTCAATTGGTTCAAGAGTTGAAGCCGCATGACCATCCGATTAGTTTTCGCTTCGCTAGATGGGCCAACGATAAACTGCACGATGATGTCAATTTTGCCAAAAAAAAATCAACTTTTATTATGAAGCACTTTCTCATCTTGGTGGGTAAGTTAATAAGCAAAAATTGCCGTATTTGTTGCTCAGGAAACCCACACGTCGTCTTAGAGAAGCCAATGCACTCATTACTAACGACAGCTTGGTACGGCTTGTGGAACGGATGCATCATTGGCTCACATTTCTTTGGAAATGAGGACGGTGTAACCATTACGGTCGATGGAGACACCTATCGCAGCATGATAATCGATTTTTATATCCGCTCTTCATGGTATTGATGTGAACGATGTTTCGTTTCAATAGGATGGTGCAATTTACCACACGTCTCATTCCACAATCAATTTATTGCGTCAAACGTTTGATGGCTCTGATCTCGAAAGAATTTCTAGAAATGAGTTCTTTGCCTAATAGAGCAAAAAAATAATTGTTTTTGGATCCTGTAAATTTTCTCCGGCCTTAAAAAGTTTTGATCAGTTATGGAATGGGGGGAATGGGGTCATCCGTTGATGTAAATTAAGCAACAGATGAGCTAAAATCTTTTGGTATTGTGACAATTTGAGATATTCTAGATATTTATACAAGGAAGGGATTTTAAGGATTAATCTCCTCAAGCTCAGTATGGAACTTCTGTAATGAGGAAAAACAATCGCTAGAATAAGCTTTTGTAGCTTGTTCAGCGTTATTGTACAGGGAGTTAGCCTTAACAAGTGTGAACGATCACAGGGCATTATCAAGAGCTTTGGTTTCTTATTTGTTCAGCTCAGCTATAGATCTATCAGAGCAACGGATTTAGCACAGATATTATCGGGAAGCCGTATATTGTTTAATCATTGTATAATTAGATCATCTCGTTCCAGGACTTTTCACAAATAACAACAACCAAGACTTATAAAAATAACAAATAATTGTCAAAAACATATCTTTATCTTGTATACGAGATTATAGGAATTATTAATTTTCCAAAATGTATCAAGAGTACTTATTTACCTCCTAGCAAAGTTTAAAAATGATATCTTTTTACACCAAAAAATAGTCTCTTGGAAATGGTGTACTTTTCCTATTCCAATGTTCAGAATAACTCTATCAGTCTAAATAAAGTGGTATGGCTAGTGTGTATGTCACTTATTCTACACTCTCTGTGTAAATCTGTATGTAAAAGTGTTGAACTTAAATCAACCAACCATAAAGGCAGAAAAAAATATCGAATATCTACTTGAACATCAAATGAAGTTGATGTTATGGAACTAAAAGAAACAACTTTGGTCTTAGTTGGGTTAGAAGGAAGACACACGTTTCTTTCTTTCTTTGTAGCATTCTTTGTTGGAAAAAAGTTTTCTGAAGAAAATGTACACCAGCCAAGAAAAGTTTTTATAGGTATTTGCGGTAAACCTTTAACAGAAAGAATAGATTTTTCTTTAAATTTGTTACATTAAATCGGAAGTAAATTTTCTGAATTTAAAGTTTTTCTAAATTTAAAAGTGTTATTTTTGAAATGTTGTTGCATTTAATATTCATAAACATTTATTTGTATTCTGTGTTGTTAGTTGAGTAATAAATTCCAGAATGCATAATATCCACACAACCAAGTATATCGCGAGGGATGAGCGACAATTTTATTGCAATTAAAAAAATAATGCCGAATTCCACCCATTCAAATCGAATTTTAATAAATTAAGATAAGTACGGTAATAAGAATTCCTAATATAAATAAGACCAATGGGTCTAGTGGGTAGTGTGATGTCTTACTATATGAGATTAGCTCTCACATCTTCGAAAAAATATTTAAAAATTAGTTTTTTCCACCGTCTTCTTTCACCAACCTTCTAGCAGCAGATTGGAGCATAACCAATTGTTATACAAAGATTTACCGAATCAGTTTTAATTAAATTTTCTATTGTACGCACAATTCTGTGTGCCACTGTTCACAACTTGATGTAAACAACAACAATTTGCTTTGTTTGCTATTCTTCATTGTACTCTTTTGCGTAAATACTAACAATCTTTTGTTAGATCTTTACAATGGAGATCTTCAAACCACGATTATTCTTTTCAACGCAATGCATCTTCAAACAAAACTGACTGAATTTTTACTGATCCCCTTGCCTGCTTTGTCTTGCCTTTTATATCGCAGGGTAAACAGTCTGATGAATGCTCTTGAAGAAGAATGACTTTGCCTTCGCGAAATCTCTATAAATATAAACATGTTGTTTACGGTATTGTTGTTTACGTTCATCCTTGCAGTGTTGTTTTTGTCTTTTTGTTTACTTGTTTATTCCTTTTTTATACTGATGTTGTTGCTTTATTTTTGTTTATTTGTTGATCACGTAAACAAGTCCATTGTTTTTGTAGCTTTTGTTTATCATTTTAATGTTAAACGATGTAACACCATTTCCATTTTCGTAACAATATCTTAACAAAATTTGTTATGCAACTGATGCACTTAGTAAAAAAAAATATTAATTCATATAATACATAATCCTACCTCGTAAGGCAAATAAATAATACCACATAGACTTGACTGATTCCAAAAAAAATTAAAATGTTAAGGGGACACAACTTGTGTTAAATCTTTTCTGAAAACGTTTTACAATGAAATCAGGAAATAAATCCTAATTTAATCAGATATGAAGAATTGCAGTCCCATCCAGAGCATAAACATTCAGAAAATGATGCGACAACAATTGCGCATAAACTGATTTAATCGAAACACAAACAGCCACGAACTTTTTATACCGCAATACTAAGCCGTAGAAGTTTCCGAGCATCATCTTTGATCTAAAGTACAGAAGTAAATAACGATCAAAACTAAATACATACATACATACATAATTGGTCATAACAACCATTTGGTCAGGATTACAACATCCTCTATTGAGCATGTTAATTTTATACTTTAGCGGCGGGACGAGCAGTTTAAAGCGGACTTTGAACGACAGGTTTTTGAGAAACTTTTAATGGCAATTTTATTTACACTCAGAGTTTTTACCAGAAATCTGCTGAGAGCAGTGGCCAATGAATTAGTTTTTCATATTTCGTTTTGTTGGAGATGTCTGACCTGGGGTTTTAACTGTGGCCTCAGGTCTCATATGCCAACACACTAAATAATATCTTTTATTGTGTTTGAAATAACCGAATCCACTATAAATAAATGGTTTCCAAAAATTTAAAAACCTTACAATATAAACAGATTCAAATCTAACGTCGGTAAATACCACACTGCATGGGTTGGGCCTATCTATGAGTAGTGATTGCATTCGAAAAAAAATGTTAAAGTCCTATTATATCCTTTTTGTTATACTATAATATTCTATAATCTAAATGAGCGAACTCTAACCAGATTAGTTTGTATATATGCTCTGTTATAATCTAAAGACTTGTCACAAAGCTAGTTATTAACTGTGACACATTTCGTGAATAACAAATCATTATTAAAATGAAGAATCATTTTAGCTAAGCACTATCCCTGCCACCCATCCTCCATTACAGTAATTTGCTAACTGTACTTTTAACAGTTCTAATGGATAAATTTTTCACTCAACACCATGTTTAACCATGTTTTTATCCATATTTACGTTCTAATTAATTAAGTTACCCATCGCATCGTACAACTCAATTAATAGGACAATGAAATGCAATTTTCCTGGGAAAATTCATATTTACGATGCAAGCATTTACCAACACATTCACAACACAACGGATAGATAATATGATCAAATAATTTTCCGTTCATATTTCTGTTTTTAAGTTTTTATTTTTTGTTTTTGTTGTTCTTTTGCTTTTTGGTTTTGCGCTTTTATTCCAATATAAACGTATTATGCTGGGTGCCATTAAAAAAGCGCAATAATGGCAGACGGCAAGCAACACGGAGGCAAGGAGTTCAGCAATTGTCAAATCTGTGCATTGGCACTTAAGCCAGCAAGCTAGGCGAGCATAGTATTTTGACATTCTAAACAATTTTCATATTTTTTTTCCAAGTGTTGTTGGTGTTTGCAATCCTTCTCCTGTTTCCAAACCAGGGTAATGCTTGAATGCTGTAGTGAATGTGCTGACATTAACGATGATAATGCTTTGATGATAATCTGATTTTAATTTTAACAGCTCAGTGCTTAGCAAATTTATTTTGTTTCTTTTTAACAACTGATGCGCAATATTTTAAACTTAATTTCTGAAGTTATTAACACAAAAGCACCAACACAACAACAACAACCAACATTTTTATAAGACATAATTTCTAGAGCAGCTCTCTCTAGTACGTTATTACGTTCTTTTTGTTTTTGTACCTCTAAGTATGAAAATTATGAAAAAATGATTCGTAACACTTTGTCTGTTCTGCAACTGCTACCTACCTACCTACTGTCTCTATAGCTTTATGCTCCAAATCTGTTAAACAATTATTTCTTTGGAAAGCCTTCTAAATAGTAAATTTCCTTATGCTCTAAAGATTTTATAAGTACTTTACTGTGTACCTTTTTCCATTACTAATGAAATTATTTTAATCAAGTAATTTTTTAAAATATCTTTCCACTGTAGCAGTTGTTTAGTTGGTTAGTGCCGCTTAAAGTGACTTTTAAACTTTATCTCTTTATGCATCTCAAAACTATTAGTCATTTTTATTTTTAAAAACCCCCTTTTTATAAATCCAACTTGTTTTTTTTTGTTGTTGTTGTCTTATTGGTGTTGTTTTCTATAACCCAGTGATAAGACAACACTTAACCCAGACGTAGACCAGAGCAAAGTATTAAAGTATTGCTTAGTGGTAGACATTCGTAGGGTAAACGGTAAACGATGGATGGTGTCTACTTAAATATCCTGTAAATGCTTAAACACTGGCGTCGTTAGTAAGAGGGGTTAACAAAGTTAGAAACAAAATAGAAAAGAAAGACTGAACACCATTAGAGCATGGAAATACAGAAGCTATGGTCATGCCGAAATCTTAGGCATAGCTAATCTGGATATCTCCATTAACTTTGCGACACCTGAACCTGCTTTCGCAGAATATCATTCAATTAATCATAGAACCAGTTCACATGATTTTTTTCATATTTTCATGAATCTTAGATTGTCGCTTAAACTGTCCTACTAATGCTAGATTGCCGCTATGCTGATCGAGTAAAGACTACACATATTTATTGTGGATAAAACGGCCTGTAGACCGCTAAAGAGTCTGTACACCACATCTACAATTATCCAAAAAATCACTTAATTGGTCATTACAATCCTTTGGTCAGGATCATAACCTAGATTTTAATTTTACTCATAAGTCGCGTAGCCTACAGTCTAAAGTCGATCCCGAACGACAGATTTTTGAGAAACTTTTCCATGGCAATTTTATTTCTACTCACAGAGTTTTTGCCAGAAATCTGTTGAGAGGAAGCCGCCGAAGAAATATATTCTTTCATATTTCATTTTTCTAGAGATGTCTGACCTGCGATTTGAACCGTGAGCTCACATCTAATAAGTCAACACACTACCTATTAAACCGCGACTATTTCAATTTCAAATTGTCCCTTAACTGACTTAGGGCCATTATTACAACTTGCCGTTAAACTTGGGTTTAGTTAAAGGTACCTTTAGCTAAAGTGAACTGTAAAGTTACCTTTAACTGATTTTCGTTATTACAACTTACAGATAAAATAAAATTATAATATGGCAGTGCCGGAGGAAAGTCGATAAAACTGATCAAGTTTTTTTTTAACGCAGTGGCAACAGCGGACTTCGTTTTTTTGTTGTATATGCTCATTTTGTTTAAATTTGAAGCTGCCATATCGAAATTAGTATATGATATGGCAAGTTCAAACATAAAGTGACCTTTAAATGTTAAAGGTAGGATGATCTTCCCTTTAGCTTAACGATCACTTCTATCTTATTGGGTACTCATAATAATGAAAAACAATTTATCTACCCGTTAAAATTCTCCCTTTAGTTAACGGCAACTTGTAATAATGGCCCTTATTATCATAAGACTGTTGATGGGCAAATTTACTAAGTGTAAAACGAAACCTTTCTTGGGTTCTGATCTGAACTGATCAACGATATCACCGAGGCAAAAAAGTACAGAAAAATTTCAAAAGGGGTTTTAAATGCTACAACGAGGCTTCAGAACAAAATTAATTCCCTTCGTAATATTCACCCGAATTATTGCGGAAAACCGATACAGAATGATACAGGAGTTTTGAGTTCGAATTTTTCAGCACACCAAAAATCTTTAGAAGTGTATAAAAATCTTATCGGCCCATGTCAACTGTTACTGTTTATGTCTATACCAGACACGCGTACTCGTATTGAATCCAGATCTCGCGAAACCTAAAATTTAAGAGTTTGTAGAGATACTTGACTTACTTACTAATTTGCTTAATTCGTCATTAAAACCCTTCAATCAGGATTACTAATTTTCTAATTTTCTCAATGAGTTAAGGGGCCTACAATTTAACATCAACTATCGAACAACAAATTTGAGAGACTTTTCATGGCAGAGTTTTGCCAGAAGATTGTTGGGAGAAAGCCGCAGAAAAAAAATTTTTTATATTTTGTTTTGTTCAAGGTGCCTGAAGTGGGGTTTGAACCTCAGACTGTTGCATTGGTTTTTTCGAACAAATACCTATCTATTCACTAAGGACTGTAAACAAACCATTCAAGCTAGAGGTATATATGTAAATGCATGAGGGCTTGGAAATGTATGTAGTTTTGAGTTGTATTTCTGCAATTTTACGAAGACATCCCCAGTGATTATTTGTACAAACAAATTCTTTTCTTTAATTCAATTTTTATATCGTATTTGCAAATAAATACTTCACTATTCTATTTTATTCAACGCCCCTGTTTCTTAACTAACACGCATTTATCAAAATGTTGTTGTTATTATACCTAGGCCATCAACAAAGTGTTGATGGTTTTAAAGGCAACACACTACCATCACATACATGTTCAGACACCCCTATGCATCAGGTCTTTAAACCTAGACAATATAGAATAGCTTATACAGCACATGCATACATACATGCTCGTACATAGCCTGTAGACACCCAGGACATACACAATAATGACACTTATTTTAACACAAACAATGTTGGCAACATTTAGCCTCAAATATGATAGATGATCGGATGTGTTAAGGTTTTTGTTATTGTTGTTGTTAATGTAGTTTTATTTTTTTGTTGATGTTGTTGTAACTGTAGTTATTATTTTTGTTTATTTTCATTGTAATAGTACAGCACAGAGTGCGGAACACTTAGTTTTAGAAATTATTTCATAAAATTTTCATCTGCAACAATAATATGAGAGCAGAATAGGGTGTGGGAAAATGATGTGTGAAAACCAACAATTGCAAGATTTCTCGAAAGATGTTGTCAATGCTGTGAATACATATACATACATATATTAAACAGCAGAGCTTTGTCTTTATTTCGAAAATACGAATTTTGAAGATTATATCTTTCCTGCATTGTTGTAAGCAGATGTTTGTGATTTAAGCAAGCACTCAGCTTCCGTTTTTTATTAGGAGTTGAAGCCGCAAGCTCATAGAGTATTAGGTTAGGTTAGGTTTGAGGACGTGTACTTGTCATTGGGATTTGTACAATACCCAGAGGTTAAAATAAGAGAGAGGATATTAAAGGAGATAGAAAAATTGGAAAAGAAGAAGAGTTAGGAAACAGTATTTAAAAATGAGATGGTGGAATAAAGATTGACAACAAATACACAAGAGAGCGCGACTACCCTAACACTTCTCAACCAGTCAACCTATTTATGAGTACATGGAGAACCCTAATGTCGACTATTGACAAAAAGTCCAAAACTTCGAAGCAACCAATGTTCTACTAAGGGCTGGACAGTTGCACAGGAGGTGTTCTATAGTTTCCATCTCCTTTTTATCCCAACATACCCTGCAATATTTCGGCTAGGATCTGTTCCAGATTCTAGCAAGCGATCTAATCTCGTAACTAACCTCAGACTTATATAACTCTCACTCTTTATAGCAGGCCATAGACTCCTAGACACATAACACCTCGATTCATTTTCCTAACTCTTCTACTCTTTCTCCCCGACCCATCCTGTGATGAGGCCGTAAAAGTGTGAAATAAGGGGTTAAGCACCAACTATCAGGTTGCTCTCAGAAAGTGAACGCAATCTAGCGAGAGCTTTCGCCGGCTATGTCCCGGAACCCAGCATAGACGGATTCTATCTTGTTCAAAAGTTCTTAAAGGCACTTTACACATACGAACAAGCCGTGATTTACAGCAAACCGACGGGATGGCCCTTATGGCAGCCTGACAGTCAACTAAGATCCTATAAGATTTCGAATCTGAAGTGGGCCTACTTACTACGGTCTTAATAGCCTTCAAGATAGGAAAAACCTATACCTGAAAATCCAAAATCTAAAAGTGAAATTCAAGACCGAGATCCTTACAAAAAATCCCAGCGCGTGTGCCTTTATTTAACTTCACCGTGGGTATAGCTCTTTGTCTCTAGAGTGGACTTATTTACTACGGTCTTAATAGCCTGCAAGATAGCAAAAATCTATACCCGAAATTCGATACAGTCATGCTTTATCCAAAAGTGAAATACAAGACCGAGATCCTTACAGAAAACTCCCGCACCTGTGCCCAGATCTAACTTCATAGAGTACCTCAGCATTCCATAGCGCCGTATCCAGTATGATTATCCTCAAACCAGGCAGGAACATAGCCTCAGGCACAATATAGTCGGTAGCTTTTTCTAAAGGACCGCTTCTCCCCTCAGGAAAAACCACGTTCAGAATTCCAGAGTGTTCTATCGAGCACTATTTCCAGTAGCCCGATTCCCGCAGATGTATGGCACTGCCATAAAAGTAAGAATTACACTTTTTTACGTCACCCTGTCTTCAACTAGCTCGTACGAGTAATACCGTAAAAAAAATATGATTGCAACATAACGTTACTCTTCACTCGACACAAAACAGTGCAATTTTTAACTGCACTGTTGCTTCTGTTGTTGACAGTTCAGTTCTGTTGTTGTTGATTTTCCCATATTTTTTTTTTTCTTCTTCTACTTTTCAACTTTAGCTCTTTATACTTCTCAATAGCAGCAACACCATGCCACCCAATTATTTTGTTATTCAGTCCTATTGTGTATTTTTCTGTGCGCGATTGTGTGCATTCAACAAATGTTGCAACATTCATTCATATTGTGCCATTGCTTGCCGCGTATAAATGTGATTATTTTGTAAAATATTTTCATCCATATTGTGTGTCAACAGCAATATTACCACGGTATGTACATACATAAACAAACAAACAAAACCATTTTTTAACCCCTTCTATCGAAAAAAATAAATAAATAAAAAATTACAAAAAAAATTAAACCAAAAAACCTGGTAACACAATAATAATGGGGGGTGAATAATGCAAGCAGCAAGCAATTGGGGGTGGGGGGGTTGTTGAAAACATAACAATCAACAGCAACTGCATAAAAATATTGTTTAAACAATAAACTGTAAGCGAAATAAAGGCATTTTAAAGAGGTTGTAAGAGTTCGATTTCAAAGAGTTGTACACTACAAATATTGACACCATTTCGCAACACTAATTTGTATACTTTTCTACATGACTGTAACCATCAATACCTTATGTAGCGTATCAAAATCACTATTGTTTACTAAATACACAATAACAATACACGACTCTATATATGTACGTGAAATGAACATTGTTTGCTTGGTCATATAACAGGCAATTGTTTTTTGGTTGTTGCAACATATAAGCCGTAATGCCTCATCATTGTGTAAAATTCATTTTTACAATGCATTTTATTATTGAAACTTGTTACCCATGATTTTTAAGCGTATAAAAATTGTAATAAATCTATAAAAACTGCTTTTGTTGTTGTAAATGTATGCAGGATTTTCAACATTTATATGGCAATGTATGTATGGTATAGGGTGCTCCATAAAATGATTATTGTATTGGTAGTCTAACTTAAAAACCGGTTCACACATAACATAATTGGTCATTACAACTCTACATTCAGCATTACGACCTAGCTTCTCACATCACTTATGCTGTGTGTGTTAATTTTATACATGAGTGGTTGGACCTACAGCTTAAAGTCGGACAACAGATTTTTGAGAAACTTTTCATGGCGATTTCATTTGCTCTCAGCGATTTTGCCAGAAATCTGCTGAGTGGAAGTCAAGAAGAATTATTTTTTTCATATTTAGTTTTGTTGGAGATGTCTGACCTGGGGTTTGAACCGAGGCCTCATGTCAAATAAGCTAACACACTAACTACTAGACTACGGCGATATCAGGGATTTCTCAGGGAAATTTCAAATAATTCTTATAAGGATTTTAGAACATTGGGACAACGTTGAAAATTGCATTGTTAATGAACTACCCATGTCCAGTACGGAATAAACAATATTCGACATGTTACAGTACAAAGGTGATCCGATTGTTTAAGTTAAACTATGTATACTCTGCTCGTTTTACAGGGCGACTTAACTTCGTATGCAACTGGTGGATACGTGAAATATTTCTATACTTTGTTGGTTCCCTCCTTTCTATTCAAACCTTCAAACCACACACACACACCAACTTAACTGAATACCCTAAAACCCTTCACTGTTAGCGCGTATCATACACTACTAGTGCATGCCCCTTTAAATATTTACTGTCAACAGGAAATTAATTTCAAATGTTGAATATAAATTCAAAGGACAATATTGCAAATGCAACTCTATTGCACATATACAAACATACATACATATGTATTATAAAAAAAAATAGCTTGTTGCAGCCAATGACATGTCATTTATTATGGATTGATTACTTTTTTACTTTTGATGCATCACAGTGCAAAAGGGTGACATGACATGCTAGGAATCTATTAAATAATATTGAATGATATTGATATCGATATGATATGTTATTAATAAATTACTTTTGGCCTGGAGTACACTTCAGTTTGAGGGGCTTTTGTCCATTATTAGCTAGTACATGTTTCAAATGTTATTGTCATTAAACATGACAATTATCACCCTTTTTTGTTTATCAGTCAGACAGACAACAAGTCTAAGTGGTAAATTGTGTTGGTCAACCATTTGTTTTATGAAATAAACAAATCGTTGGTTGGTTTGCTTAAACCTTTTTATTTAGAATTTTAAATTATTTTCTTTGCTTTTATAGGTAAAAAAAAATCAGAGTTTACAAATGGCTGCAAAGCTAATTATCGTTCAAGCTGAGATTCTTGCAATTTCAGCAGCGATAAGCCTGTAGAAGAATATCGAAGTTTTAATATATACAAGCCACGCTAAGTTATTTGACTTCGTATTCAATGGAATCACGGGCGGTAAGGGATATAATACTGACTGGAAACCTGAAAGAGGTTTGATCACTTACATACATAATTTGTCATTTCAAACCTTCAGTCAGGATTACGATCTGGCGTCTCATAGTAATCATAGTAATGCGTTGGTAATCATAGTTACATGTAATACGCTGCTGTATTTAAAAAATATTGCTCATACGTATGAGTGCTAATGTTTTTCATCCGTAAAATATGCAACATTAAATTAAAAAAAGGCAAAGAATTAAACAACATTATGTTGTGTGTATTAATTTTATACATGAGTGGCAAGGCATACAGCTTAAAGACGACTCGAAACGACAGATTTTCTGAGACTCTTTTCATGGCAATCCCCACCAAAGGTAGCCGTAATGACGAGATACTTTGCATATCTCCACAAAAAATTATTTTGTGTTTCCAAATTGCATGATCTTGAAGACCAATTTCGCAGGATCGAGGTTGCTGCAAAACGTGGAATTGCATTGCTTGTCATTGCATCTCAATAATTCCATGAAAAACCTCTTTCATTAGGTAAAAACAGTCAGCTATCATGTGACTGTACTTTGACTGTAAAGTTCCGATTATCATCATTCTTGAAAACTACGGTACAATTACGCCACTTGCCGGAAACCACTACAAATACTGAAAATTTACCTGCCGTTCATATCAGATTGTTGATAATTTTGTTAGTTGAAGTAACCATTGAGTGAAAAATGAACTGCGATAGTAAAACATTTCTCACCATATTCTAGGAGGTAGTATGTTGATAAGAACGTGTGGTTAAAACCCCTGCTCAGACCACTCGAACCAAACAAAATATGCAGTTACGTTCGGAGTCAAAATAATTGTAGGTCGCATCACTCCTGTATAAAATTAACACACCCACATAACATGGGTTGCGTGATGAGTTAGGTAGTAAACTTGACTAAAGAGTTGTTACGATCAACGAAGTTGAATAAGTAAGACTGAAATTTGGTTGGTTAGTTCTTGTAATGTAAAATGTGGGAGTTTTCCTGATGTTGAAAACTGAGAATCAGAGCGTAATTTCGTTGCCGTGACTTAATTCTACAATTTAATAAGACGTTATAATCCAGTGTGTCTTACATACGATTTCACAATCCACTAAGTAGAAACAAATAGGGAGGGAAAATTTAAAAGTTTAATTTTAAAAATGCAATAAAACAAAAACGGTTTGAAATTTTGCCAAATTTGTTTGTTTGTTTTGGTTATAAATGGAATATTATTTCATTCATATGGCTGCCGCAGCTGGCCTCACAGTACCTCATTCGATAGGACTAATTTTCGAGTGTATGGGGTGGTATCTCGGCAATGGCACCACGAATTTTGGAATTCAAATGCTCAATTGTCTTTGGTTTGTGGGAATAACATTTTTCTTTAACAGCGCCCCACAGAAAATAGTCCATCGGTGTCAAAACACAGCTTCTTGGAAGCTAAATGACATCACCATTTCGGCTAATTAAACGGACATCAAACGTTTCACGCAATAAATCGATTGTGGCATGAGATGTGTGACAATTTACACCAACCTGTTGAAACGAAACATTGTTCAAATCAAAAAAAACAAAAAAATTGGGGTTCATGGTGATATATGTGTCTCCATTGGCCGTAATGGTTTCATCGCCCTCATTTTCAGAGAAATATGGGCCAATGATGCCTGAGCCTCACAAGCTGCATTAAACAATCACTCGTAATAAGTGCATTGGTTTCTGTAAGACCACGTGTGGAGTTTCTGAGCCCTAACTATGGCAATTTTGCTTACTAACGTAACCACCAATATGAAAATGAGGTTCATCCGAAAAGGTTATTTTTTTTTTGGCAATCGTGCAGTTTCTCGTTGGCCCATCTATTCCAATAAATCCCAACGTTACTCAAGCGTAAATCGATGCTTTACGTTCAGTGGAGATAATAAACTGAATTTTGTGACAGAATGGAATAACATAAGTATTGCCAGATTGGAAATAGACGATATTAAAGATCGCTAATCAACCTCCTGCTGAATTATCACGCTTAGGTGATTCACATAAGGCTTAGTATCTGTTCAATATTGGTGCAATTGTATTCAATTGTATTCCAACTTAAAATTTTATTGATTTATTTTTTGTTGTATTATTTTCAAATCCATAGATTAAATAGAAATATTATTTATTATTTCAAACTATAATTTATTTATTAATAGCCTAGAACATCAGCAGGCAATTAATATTTCCTAATAAAAACGATATTAAAATTTAAAACGAGAAACTTTATTTAAATATTTCTCTGAGAAATTTTCATCCAAATAATCTTCTCTAAAATTTATGATTTTTTCTTTCTTGTTTTGTTTTATTTTCCCTGCTCTTCTGCATTAGAAATTCTATTATTGCCATGTTGTGTTGGATTTATGCATTCAAGTCATTAATAGATGTTAGTGACCACAAAATATTTTGCCTCTGTTCATAATGTCATCAATTTTAATTAGTTACATAGACATGGTTTATGCGGAAAGCATACACTAGGCAACAAATGAAAATGTTCCTTCTATTCAAATTATTCAAAGTAATTCAGTCCATCTTCTACCTTATTCTGTTATCCTACAGCATTAACACAAAATCATGCACCGCATCCATAGAATTCTAAACAACTGCTGTATTAATTTCCTCATAGCGGGTAGATTTTCCACTAAATTCCTTAGGGGAGATTTTAATATTTTTCCCCACTGTTTTTCTATAACAGCCTGTGGCCTGTGCGATAATGCGAGTAGTGTTACGAGAGGAAATAATTTTATATGAAAGAAATTTTAAAATTTAAATTGAAAATGAAAGAGAATTCATTTATCCAGCAACCCTCGTTTGAATGGTATTTAAGCTGCCATAGTACATAGTAGAGCATAAATAACGTGACTGTAAACAACAGACAATACCTGTTAAAACGCATCAACAACGGAAATGCACATGAAGGCGTGCAGATAAAATTTATGTTTCAGTGTTATTTTCTACTTTTTTTTCATTTTCTTTTTTTGTTTACACGAATACAAATACACTCTTTGAAACTAGCTGACAAGTTTCGGAAGATATTCAATTGTTTCCCAGTAGACATTAAGGTGGATGTTAATACACGATAGGAAAAAATATTTTGGTAATCATCGGATACTTTAAAGAGACTGCCTGGCATTCATATGAAAAATGTAAAGATTATATCTACAAGTAATTCTATAAAGTCAGAGAAGAAATGATCATCATCCCACTCTGCTATTACTTTGTGTACACTTTAGTTAAAACTTGATTCTAAAACAGTCTATTTGAGATAATTTGTAAAGTTGGACTGAATAACGATCATCGGGGATGTATCTAAATAAGAGTTGGATTTGTTTATTTTGGCTTCGCCGTTACCATCAAAAATCATGTTAGTCAGCAAATCAAGCGTAGGATCACTCTTGCCAACGGGTGCTACTATGGTCTCAATAGGCAAATGAGTACCAAAGACCTCTCTCGTACGACAAAACTAATACTCTACAAGACGCTCATCCTCCTTGTGCTCCTTTATGGTGTAGAAGCATGGACACTGATGCAGTAGCCTTCAGAGTAGACGTGAGAAAAGTCCTACCTAAGATCTTCGGTCCTGTGGGAGTTTGAGATGATTTCCGCATGCGATCTAACAATGAGCTGTATGAGCTCCTCAACCATGTAGACGTTGTGCAGCATATTAACATCCGAGACCGAGTTCAAATCTCGGTCTTCTTCAGCAAATCTTCGGTCTTCCTTCAGCAATCTTTTGTCAAATGATCTGAAGGAAACTACATACATACATAATTGATCATTACCAGCCTTCAGTCAGGATAAGGACCCAACTTCTCCTACCACTTATGTTGTGTGTGTTAATTTTTATACATGTGGTGCGGGACCTACAGTTTAAAGTCGAGCGACAGATTTTTGAGTAACTTTTCATTTTCAATTCAATTTTATGTACTCTCAGAGTTTTTGCCAGAAATCTGCTGAGCAGCAATCGCCGAAGAAATATTTCTTCATATTTCGTTTTATTGGGGATATATGACCTGGGGTGGCCTCACGTCCAATAAGCCAACACACTACCTACTAGACTCCTGGAACACAAAGAATACAAATTTAATTTCCTTTTGGTCAAACTTGTTTACTGGTTTATTGGCAGATGGTTTATAGCCTCAATATGAGCTTATGCTGCTTGTTTTTCAAAAATATATTGTCGATGTAAGTAAAACTTTAGCCAATATATGGACTCACACATCGTGATATTTTCTATTAAAATACCTTTTCTGTTAAATGCTGTTGCGAAAATATTTATCAAATAATAAATTCTTCTGGCATTGTGAGGCTACAAAACACTTCCACTATAATCAACGAACATGCAACATTACGCGTCTATTATAACTAAAATACCCGGACGAATAAATGAAAATATTTTACCAATAACGACACAACAACCATTAACACCACCGCATACACCCCCTCCCTCATGCTCTTCTACACACGCGTTTAGAAGACCACAATGAACCACAACAGAAAACACGCATTGTGTGAAGCAGCAGCGGTAGTCAGTCGACAGCGTTCATATTTGGCTTACAAATAACAGGGAAAATATCCTTTTCAACGTCCTTTGGGTATAATTTTTACTCTGCATGTGTATACATACACTGTCATACACATGTATTTTCATAACAACAAGAACAAAAACAACGGAATTTTTATTCCATGTAGTGGATCTAAAACCGT
This sequence comes from Sarcophaga caerulescens, assembly GCA_927399465.1. NCBI lineage: Eukaryota > Metazoa > Arthropoda > Insecta > Diptera > Sarcophagidae > Sarcophaga > Sarcophaga caerulescens. The sequence goes on along the minus strand of OV656866.1, from coordinate 90,800,686 downwards.
AAACGCATTGTATTAAAAATCAGAACTCTGGTCGTTGTTGTAAGTGTAGTTAGTTGTATGCTAGAGGTTGAGTGTATTTCTCATTTAATTTCAACTTTTTTTTTAATGGCGTTTCGAAAATCATTAATCTCCCTTAGTTTGTACAGGAATATTGGATTTATACCCGTGGACATTGCCATTGTTTAGATAATTTAACGAGGATTTTGCAAAAATTAAATTTAAAGGCGATAATTTTTATTGTTGCCAATAAAAGGGACTTTAAAAAATCATTTTATGGATTTAAGTACCTTTTTGCATTGTAAAGCTAAATACTTTTAAATTTTTCTGACCACCGTCTGCTTCCACAAGGTTTAAGTGCAAGTTTCTTAAACAAATTTACAGCTTTGCAAAGCTTTCTGTTTAATACCGAACACATTGCCGATCGCACCTCATAATATGTAAAGTGCTATGCCTAAAGTACTTGTTAATTATCTTTTTACAATGGAAAGCATGGCACGGTGGGCGGTGGCATGATATTTCATAGTTTAGTTTCTGGCTCTTCCATAGGGTGGCCCTTTTAAAAGTTTAAATTTAAAAATGCAATAATACAAAAACGGTTTAAAATTTAGCCAAATTTATTGTTTTGTTGTGAAGCACAATTGTTCCGTTTAGAAATAAAATATTATATTAACTCATGAAAAACAGTTCGCAAGGAAAGAATATTATAATATTATATTCATATGGTTAACGCGGCTGGCCTCACAGTACCTCATTCGATCGGACCAGTTTTGGTGAACTTTTTCGAGTGTATCTCGGCAATGGTATCACGAATGTTGGCCTTCAAATGCTGAAGTGTCTCTGGTTTGTAGGAATAATACTTTTCTTTAGCGGCGCCCCACAGGTAATAGTCCAACGGTGTTAAATCGCAGCTACTTGATGGCCAATAGACATCTTAATTTCGGCTAATTAAACGTTTATCAAACGTTTGACGCGATAAATCGGTTGTGGCATGAGATGTATGGCAAGTTTCACTATCCTGTTGAAGCCAAATATCGTTCACATCAATACCATGAAGAGGGTACAAAATTCTTTAGCCATAGGATCTCCATTGACCGTTTGAAAGAAATATGGGCCAATGATTCTTCCGCTTCACAAGCCGCACTAAACAGTCGCTCGTAATGGGTGCATTGGCTTCTGTAAGACTACGTGTGGGTTTTCTGAGCCCCAAATATGGCAATTTTGCTTATTAACGTACCCACCAAGATAAAAATGAGCTTCAACCGAAGGGATGAATTTTTTTTTGGCAAAATCGACCTCATCGTGCAGTTTCTCGTTGGCCCACATTTTCAATAAATCCCAAGGTTGCTTAAGCGTAAACCGAATCATTACGTGCAGTGGAGATAATATACTGACTTTTGTGACAGAATAGAATGACATAAGTATTGCCAGATTCGAAATAACCGATAATTCAAATTTAAACCGATAGATGGCCGACTCTATAAAAGCCACATTACAATGTGTATAGCCATCCGTGTAGTTCCCACTGGCATTTGTGTCATTGTTTCATTTAACCACAAAATTCGATCTGGTATAAGACTGATACAATTGTCCCATAGGCATGTTCTGGTAAAATGATTCCTAGCTCTGCTTAATCCGTTCCCTTACTACACCGCTATTTTAATCGATTGAATTAAAGAATATTGCTTCCAATGCCCTTGTAGGTGCTGTAAACATGGCGCCGTTTGTCCTAAAGTATACACTCTTTTAAATATCTGAATTGCTCTAATGCAGCATTTCCAGTCTATAAAAAGCCACCACAATTCAAAAGCATAAGTTAGATAAAATCTAATGACACGCCTGTTGAGCCAGCGTATTATTCTCGGATTCTGCGATTTATATCCTTATGGCTCTCCTTCATATGGAACAAAAATCTATTTTTTTTTTTTGACATATCCTTTTGATGTTGCCACAATTTTAATTTTCGATCAAGGAAGGCAAGGGCTATCATAATGAGCAGTCTTTGCTTTCCTTATAAACAAAGAAATTTCAATCTTATCCGGATTCACTGCTAGATTCCTTCGTCGTGGCAAATTTAATACTCCATACCACTCTCTTACAAAGATGGTTCGTATTCTTACACTTCAAAAATTTGAACACGTCTTTATTCCTAGCAGACTCTCTTTCGTTAGTTAAAGTCCTCAGAGGATTGTAAATGGTAGTAATATGATATACATTATATATATAATATGAATGGCATAATATATATGTATATATAATATATATGTATATAACATACGTGAGGCCACGGTTCAAACCCCAGGTCAGACACTTCCAACAAAAAGAAATAAAAGAAAAAAATATTTCTTGGGCGATTTCCTCTCAGCAAATTTTTGGCAAAAACTCTGAAAGTAAATCAAATTGCCACGAAAGGTTTCTCAAAAATCTGTTGTTCGAAGTCGACTTTAAACTGTAGGTCTTGTCACTCATGTGTAAAATTAACACACAATCAATAGTGATGTGAGAAGCTAGGTTGTAATTCTGACTGAATGGTTGTAATGACCATTATGTATGTATGTATGTATGTAGTCCTGACTGAAGGTTTGTAAGGACCAATTAAGTAGTTAATTCCGTCTGCCAGCGCTTAATCTGCCTAAAACTCTTCTCAGAATAGAATTATTGTTTTGGTTTCAACATTTTTGAAAACTCCCTCAATGTCAATGCATACAATATGTTCTGCACTGATCTGCCTTTGAAATGGGCCTGTTTTTAAAAACTCTATTTTTATCAAATACTGTATTCTTCGAGATGTTATCGGCAATGCCCTGCATGGTCCAAAAGCCTTTGATTCTCGTTTTTTGTTAGTTTCGGTGTTCAAGTAATTTTATAGAAGTGCTGAGAAAATTCCATCGGAATTTTAATAAGTCTAAGTTACAAGATTTTCTGAATATCTCGCATTTTATAGACTAACTTACCACACAAATCCAAATAAGCGAACCATTTTTCGGTTTTTTTTTGAATCGACATCAAATACCTTGCACGGAAATACGGGTGGACCTGGATTATTATATTAACTGTGGTTATCAAGTATTCTTGGGCTGATATCATAGCCCTGATTATTATTAACATAACGCTGCTTTCGTAATTTGCCATTACAGCCCTTTAGTCAGGACTACAACCTAGCCTCTCATGCCACCTATGTATGTATGTTGTGTGTTAAATTTAACCATGAGCTTCGGGACCAAAATGACAAATTTGAGAAAACTTTCAAGGCAATTTCCTTTACTCTCAGAGTTTATTTGCCATTACAACCCTTTAGTCAAGACTACAACCTAGTTTCTTACCCCACCGATGTTGTGTGTGTTAATTTTAACCATGAGCTTCGGGACCCCAAATGACGGATTAGAGAAAATTTTCAAGGCAATTTCCTTTACTCTCAGGGTTTTTCATATTTCACTCTGTTCGAGATGCCTTAGCTAGGTGTTGAGCCACTGGCCTACAAACTACCTTACTAGACTGGAGATGGTACTGAGTGTTTCTAAATAAAGTAATAAAGTGTCAACGATGATTGTTATTAGTAATTATCATTACTAGTGTTATACAGACGGTTAATTACATGTTAAATAAAAAGTCCAGCACCTCATTAATATACTTCACAAATTATTTCCATTGATTACTATGAACTACTACATATTCCCCCTATATTTCAAAATATAATAAGTTTTTGTCATTTATTAATAAAATCATCATTCATTCCATTCATGTGTAATACCAGAAACCCCTTTTAATAGGCACTAATGATCACCCCAGAACTAAATTATCCATACAAGACTCTGTTCTGCATTTCTCTGAAAATATGAAATATGTTTGCAACTCCTCTTAATGTGACCAGTATTTAGAAACAAACCAAAACAAAAAAGTTTCTTTTCCATTTTTATTTTTGCTGAGAGCCCTCAGCTCCATACAATATTTCATCGTGTTGTTACACATCCATCATATGGAAACATCATTCATATTTGTTGTTCATGTGGCGACTGGATTGTTGATGATGATGACAACAACGACGACGATGAGCCATTGTTTGTGTCATTCCATCATCATCATCAGCAGTTGTTATGCCCGTCTGTCTGTCTCTCTGTCTCTTGTGCTTCACTGTCCTTTCTAATAATATTTCGTTTCTTGTTTTGTTTAGTTTTCAAACACATTTTTTTTTTTTTTTTTGGGTGGCTCTACGGCTCAATGTGTGGTGTTTGTTTCCCCAACACTCTTGTTCATAAATTGTTCAGGCTCTCTAATGTAACAGATTGTCATGATGAGCCTGTTACACGAGGTTGAAGGGCATAACGAGATTTGAAGCAGTGACAATAATTTAATAGTTGTGCATGGCATCAGTTTTCTATGCATGTTATGAGCATGTGATCCACACTGAAATTCTACTGCTGCATGATGTTGAACATTTTTATATGAGTACAAAATTATTTCAAATATTTTTAATTTAAACCCACACACAGACTAGTTTGAAGTTAATTTCAGTAGATTTACAAGCAGATTAAAATTGTTAGAGAATATTGACACATTCTGTTAATCAGGGTTGATAAGAAATTGAAAAAAAAAAGTTGATTTATGTTTATTGCGAGTTTATATAGATAAGGAGTTTATTACCGCCTATATACTATGGATCTTCAGCCACTAGATATAGCGACAAGGAAACATGTTCAGATCAGCGTTATTATGAACGTATATCTGACTGTAGGCTACTCGAAATGAAAAGCTTTTTCTTTCAAGGCTTCTTTAGGTTTCTTTAATCAAGTTTTTCGATCTAAGCAGGTCACTTTCAATTCTTTTTAAAAAGTAGTATATTCGTAATCATGGAACCTATCCTCGACCTTTACATGATTTGCTATATCTGTATATAAGGTTACGTTCCAAAAAACACGACGCAAAGTAAGCAGTGTTGCCGTTTTTGGTTATTTCTAACCAAAATTGGTTATTTTTTTGTTCAATGTGTAGATGTGTATATTTTTCCGGTTTTGGTTATTTATTTTTCTTATAAAAAGAGCTTTTGTTTTGTTTGTAGAAATGTATTATTAGTAAGACTAAAATTTTATTTGGTTATTTTTTGTTTCTTTTCTTACTCTGTTGTATTAATTGTAATTTAAATTTGAAAAAAAATAAAATAAAAAAACTGCGAATTTAGTTTTGGTTATATTTTTTCTTATTTGGTGATTTTTTTCACAAATGTTGGTTACAATATTTTTTTTTTCGTGGCAACACTGAAAGTAAGGTATGGATGAATATACATAATAAAAAGCTTCAGTTTCAGGATTACAACCTAACTTATGCTAGGCGTGTTAATTCTATACAAGAATGGCGGAACCAACAGTTTAAAGTTGTCTCCGAACGAGGGATTTTTGAGACATTTTTCATGGCAATTTAATTTCCTCTCATTGCTTTTGCAAGAAATCTGCTGAGAGGAACTCACATAGGACATATTTTGTCAGGTTTCATTTTGTTGGAGATGTCTGACCTGGGGTATGAACTGGGGCGTTACGTCTAATAAGCCAACACACTACCTACTAGACTACGGCGACTTCAATTTATCATTCGCTAAGAATAACGAATAGAAAATAACGAATAGTGTTCAATTAATAAGTATGATGATTAAAAATTGAATGATAGTGTCATTATTTACGTAGAAATTCTTCCATATACAGTTTTACTTTGAGGCGTATTAATCGGCCGTAAAGCGAGTAAATTTCTGTAATCTAGCGGGAACCGCTAAATATAATCTTCTATTATTTTACGTTATCACATGATTGTTTTACAGTTATAGTCCTTACTTCTTTTATAGGCTGTTACAATTTATTTAGTCAGGATTACTCATATTGTGTGTGATAATTTTATCTGTCATTAGCGGAACCAACAGTTTACCGTTGACTCCGAATAATAGACTTGAACGGCTTTCTCATGGCAATTATTTACTTTGAGAGCATTTGCTTGCAGACTACATACATAATTGGTCAGGATAACGTCCGTCAGGATAACGACCTAGCTTCTCACAGCATCTCAAGTCGACTCCGAACGACATATTTTTTTGAGACACTATTTTAGAGCAATTTTATTTACTCTCAGAGTTTTTGCCAGAAATCTGCTGGGGTTTGTACCGTAGCCTCACGTCCAATACTACTTACTAGACTATGGCGACTAGAAGAAGCCTGCTAAGAGAAAATTTCCGAAAGAATTTTTTTCCTGCAATTTGAACACATTAGACTGTTTCTTGTATTAGACTTCTTCTTTCCTTAGGTCGCTGGTGTATGGAAAATAGCCACATACCACAGCAAGCCTCAATTTTTGAAATTCAATCTGATTTCAGTGCCAGAGCTATGAAGAATTGGACATTTCGGATGCGCTTTGCTGGGAGAAGTGGTAGGTTAAAGCTGAACAATATATTCCACATACAATGGCATCAATAGGTCTCTAAAACGAATTACAAATGTCGACAATATCTTGCATACACTTTGTTTTATTGAAATTTAAAGAAAGGAAAGACCCTACAGATTATGAATATTAAAAGAAGCTGATTCGTATTCCTGAATAAAGGGTGTAATCGCCAGTAAAGTGATGTATACCAGAAAATTTGGACCAGGTTTGGAATATGTTTTAACTTGTATATCCAGTCTAAAATCGCGTAAACAATCTGCCTATTTTAATACTCCGTTCTACTGCCTCCAAAGGTATAGATGTTTAACATGGTACTGCCCTTTTACATCACTCTAGTCCTCCACAAATTAAATGCCTCATCAAAACTCTCTGTAAGCAAAACAAAGCCTTGCTACCATATTTATAAAAATATTTAACTTGTATTATAGTATTTACATTAGCAAATATATGTAAACAATAATGAATGAAAAACAAATATTGTTGTTGGTACTTATTAAATAATGTGGTTTCTATTCAAAAATTTTCACGAATTGTGGTTGTTTTGTTTACAAAAACACATCGAAACTATAACAGTTTCGAAATAATTTCATTTCATACCCCAAAAGAGCATACGAGGCTTGCTTGCTAAATTAAATCATGACAGCAATTAAACTGAATTACACTTCAAGACATAAATCGATTTTAAAAGCAAATTAATACTAAAACATTTGATAAAAATTTAATTTAAATTAGTTTTACACGAATGAGATTAATTTCCATCGAAAAACAACTTGTTCTCGTTCCTCCCTCGTTTAACCCCAATCACACAAAGTTTTCGAAATTTTCATACAGTTTTCGAAAACAAAACAAAAAATGGATTGCCCAACATTCCATCCACAGTTCGACATTCATTTAAGAGTGTTATAAATGGAAATTAAACGAATACATTGAATGCAAGCAAACAAAATAAAAATAACAATTGCGGTTTACATTGATTTTTCGATTTAATTTGTATTTTTAGGCTTAAACGAAAATAATATACAAACTGCAGTGAAAAACTGCGAATATCGGCATCGGTATGTACCACCACATACAATTCTAAATAATTTTATTAACCCATTACAGGAAATTGTTCCCTTTTATGAATCATGCGGTCCATGATGGATACTAAAAATTGTTCGTAATGTTGTCTCGGTCGCAGTGGCAATACTTACAGGTCATTGCGTTATGGGAAGACACGTGGAAAGACTGAAGCTCCCATCGAACGATTTCTGCCATGGTTGTGGGTCTATTAAAAAGGAGGAAGCTGTTATCCACTTCCTTGCCCATATCCTGCGAGGTGCAGGCTTAGGTTATAGTTATAGGAGTTATCATCCATTCAATTTTCAGGCTGGTTGCCAGCATAGGGTAGCCGTGATATGATGATAATATGCAGCATTTGCGCTGACCAACTTGCTCGATTAGTGTGGTGAAATTCGGTCAGTACAGTAACTGCGCTTCTCTGTAACGTCACAACGGGCACTATGTGTACTCAAGTGTGCTTTGATAATCAAAGCTTCCACTTCCACCTGTAATTGCATGCTCTTTCCGTTTCGTTGAAATGATCTAACACCACCCTCCTGGTAAACTTATTTACGTGATCATTCATCTAAATTCTCATATAACCTGGGATCAATCAAAAACTTACCATATATATTCTGCTAACTGATTAAACTTCCATAGACAGTCCCATATTACTTTCAAGACCTAACTGTTAGATAGGCCTGTTCACTTTCTCTCCAGGTTGAACGAAGCAACTCCTTATATGACGTAAACTTCAACTTGGAAAATCTGGGTTCTGAATATTCTATTAGGGGCAGTAAGCCACAAATGATTCACTCTTGACACAGTATATTACTTCCAGATTACCTCATTCACTCTAACTCAATCCGGTTGCAAAGCACTTTCCAGAGATTCTACCCAAACTACAGTTAACACTAATCCTTTATATGAGCATACGAATGGTATTCTTCAAGTGTTTTTCTCAGATACATATGTCATAATTAGGAAGTTGGAAAAAGATTGATAAATGAAACCATCTGAGCATTGTTGGGGATGCCTACATTACAAAGTTAGGCAGAAATAAAGGGTGGCCATTTAAAAGTTTAAATTAAAAAATGCAATAAAACAAAACCGGTTTAAAACTTTGCCAAATCAATTTTGTTGTTTTAAAGTACAATTGTTCCGATTAGAAATAGAATATTTTTGCATTCATATGGCTGACGCGGCTGGTCTTACAGTACCTCATTCAATCGGACCAATTTACATGCACTTTTCCAAGTGTATGGGGGAGCCTTCAAATGCTCAAATCTCTCTGGTTTGTCGGCATAACACTGTCCAACATTGTCGAATTGCAGCTTCTTGGCGGCCAATTGACATCACCATTTTGGCTAATTAAACGGCCATCAAATGCAATAAATTGATTGTGGCACCATCCTGTTGAAACCAAACATGCTTCACATCAATACCATAAAGAGCGGGGACAAAAAATTCGGTTATCATGGTGCGATAGGTATCTCCATTGACCGTAATGATTGCGTCGCTCTTATTTTCAAAGAGATATGGGCAAAAGATGCCTCCGCACCAAACAGTCACTCGTAATGGCTTCATTGGCTTCCGCAAGACCACGTGTGGGTTTTCTGAGCTCCTAATACGGCAATTTTGCTTATTGACTTACCCAACAAGATCAAAATGAGCTTCATCGGAAATGATGAATTTTTTTGGCAAAATCAACATCATCGTGCAGTTTCTCGTTGACCCATCTAGCGAAGCTAAAACGAAGTGGATGGTTATGCGGCTTCAACCCGTGAACTAATTGAACTTTGTAAGGCGTTATACAGAGAAGCAAACTGGTGCGTGAAATGTTAAATTTTTGAGAACGATGGCGATATTTCCGGGTGTACACACTGTACGAGCACGAGCACGCCCACGTCTAGGCGCATCAACAATGAAACCAGTTTTATGAACTTTAGCAATAAATTTGCGTATAACGAGCACTGTTTGTCCTTCTCTATGATCAAATTTTGTACGACATCTTCATGCAATATCCGACCAATTGTCTTTGTTTTGGAAATAAATTTCCAATAAATCCCAACGTTGTTCAAGTGTAAATCGTCTTATTACGTTCAGTGAAGATAATATACTGAATTTTGTGACAGAATAGAGTGACATAAGTATTGCCAGATTTGAAATAACCGATGGTTCAAATTTAAACTGATAGATTGCCCACCGGATATTTTGTTGCTTATGTGCTGCAACAATTTAGTAACTTTTCGCTTTTCTCAGTAGTTCATAACTTTCACGGAACGTAGGGCGAGACTCTAACGCTCTTTCAGACTCTAATAAAATTTAGTTTAAAAAATATTATTTTTTTATTACCGTTAGTTAATGGATTAATAATTTGTGGCATTAAACTGCCAACGTTAGTGTGCCTTTAAATGCCTCTAGCATAGCATAAGCGTTTGTGTTTGCATTTATATTGTAATTTTAATTGGATTAGAACATTTAGTGGTACAGGTTTACTTTTTTTGTATGCGAATTTATAAAAAAAAAATTCCAACAATTTAAAACATTTATTTTGCACATATTTTTTTTCGTTTTTTTTTTTTCTGATTGCTCTGATGCCGTAGTTTAAAATGATTTTTTTTTCTTCATACTCCTGATTATTACTGAAAATTGTGGTTAATTAAAAATCCAAATTGTACAAAAACAGATTTAATTTAACAACAACCAAAAAAAAAGATCCTTTTTTATCGCTTTACACAATTAAAAATCATGTGAAACATTATGTATTGACATGTTTTTCAAACTAGCAATTTAAAAAAAGTTGCAATTGATCTGTTAAGACTGACTGTATGGTTCACTGTACAATATAACTATTTGCATTATTGGCATTGACTATAAAAAATATTGAAATAAATCTTTTAATTTTTTTTTTCTTTTTTGGGCATCCGTCATTAAAATGGCGAAATTTCAGACAATATCTACCCATGAAGTGCCATACAATAACATGATGGCATTCATGTTTTCTCTTACCGATAATGTGCATCTCGTAAGGCGCCGAAGTTTGTGCGCTGAAGAAGCAGCAGCCGCTGTACAGACAAGTATTGAAAAAAATCCAAATCAATAATTTTGCCTTATCAACTCGGGTTGTTTATTCACACTTTATGAAACATTTTAGGAAAGAATTTTGGCTTGAAATCTTTCAAGATTCAACTTTTGCAGGAAGTAAAGAGAAGTGACCATCGTCGGCGATCCAATACGAAGAACGTGATGAATAATGATATTGAATTTCCATTTTAAATTTTGTTCTCCATTTTTGATTGAAAGGCTACGGAAATGATCAGAACTATTGCATTTGTAGTAAGGATAAAACACAAGCATTTATAAACACCACTATATCCACAGAAAAGTACTGTTTGGTGTTGCTTATGAGCTGACGGGGGCTTTGGTAGACATGTCTTCAAAATTGATGAAGATCAGAATGTTACTTTAAATTATTAATAGGAATCAGTTAGGTGGCATTTAATTTTGGTGACATGTGGTTCCAGAAGTCATCGTAGATTATGTGTTGCTCTATATAAAAAGCGAGATTGCGTTTCAAGCTCTACCTCACACATCTCGAACCATCTGTTATGAAAAATTTCCCAAATCAGTTGTTTGGTGCTGGCTTTAGGTCCCTCCACTCATGGATGAAATTAACACACACAACATGGCTGGTGTGAGAAGTTAGGTCGTAACCCTATTATCAATTAAGTAAGTAAGTAGGGTAAGTGGTTCCAATTACACCAAATGCCATACAGCGCACACTACAGATGAAAAAGTAATTTGAAGTAATTATATAAATAATTGGCCACTAAACTCATGTGATTCAACACAATTGGATTATTTTCTTTGTCAGGAGATTACTCAGAAAATGTAGCTGTGAAAAATATTTTTTCATAAATCGTTTTTTTTTATATGTCTGAGCTGGGGTTTGAGCCTTGGACTCTCGTCTAAAAAGCCTGCGCATTACCAACTAGACAACAGCAATTCGACTAATAAAAAATCAACATCGAATTGGTCACCCCACTGAACAGCTAACAATATCAACTAAATTGTCATCCTTCCTTTCATTTGTTCTTCTCATTATCACAGTCCTTGATAGACCATGGCTTTAACAATAACTTATCTTAGTCGTTTTTTAAAAAGTAAACTCCTTCCAATTTAAGTTCTAAATCAGCTTCTTCATCCTTTCGCTTTTATTTTGTGGATTGACTTTTTCTCCTCCAAAAGGTCATAGTCAAATATTTTGACATTTATTCCCCAAGCATTCTAAATAGATTCCTTATCACATTCCTATTTATTTGCATGAATTTAGTTCTATAAGCAGCCTCATTGCAGCAAACAATTGTCCAAGAATTTTTCGTTCAAAACTAATCAATAGATTGAATTTTTTTTTTACAGTTTTCAAGACTTTTGGTTCAGAGTGCTCTATTAAGTAGTGAATGGGTAAGCGCCTTGTACACAGTATAACGTATAGGACAACCAAATCTTATAATGCTTATATAATCAATGTATTGCTTACTTAGTTAACTTGCTTAATTGCTTACTACAATCCTTTAGTTAGGATTACAACCTAGCTTTTTACATCATCCATGTTGTAAGGGTTAATTTTATCCTTAAGTTATGGGACGTACAGTTTAAAGTAGACTCCGGACGACAGATTTGAGAAATTTTTCAGGAAAATTTTATTTACTCTCAGAGTTTTTGTCAGAAGACTGATGAAGTCACCAAAGAGGATATATTTTTTTCACAATTCGTTGTGTTCGATATGCATTAGTGGAGGTTGGAACCACTGGCTCGCGCCTTTGACTTCAGTTAAAAACTATGATAAAATACGAAAATTTGTTGAAAATCATTTAAGTTTATTAAGAAATTAATTAATTTATTGTTACAAACATACATACATACGTATTCAGTAGGACCTTGTTTATCCGTGATTCGATTATCCGGGAACATCAATTATCCGGGATGGAAAAAGGAAATTTTTTGCATCGACTTAATTTTATTTTGGATCGACTTAAATTTTTCTGCACCGTTTAACCGTGATTACCTCTATTATCTTCTATTATTTTGGACAAACAAGCGAAAAACGGGAAATTCTCTCTTTAGTATACGAAATCCTTATATACTGTTCACTGTTTTCTGACAAAATTATTTTTTTTTATATTTTTGAAACATGTACATATGTATATAAAATCCTTGAATTATTTAGTTTTTATATAAATATGTACATATTCATTTATTAATTAATAAAAATATCTATTAAAAAAGTAGCCAAAATTGGTACTCAATTAACCGGGAAAATCGATTATCCGCAATGCTTCCTGTCCCGATCATCACGGATAATCAAGGTCCTACTGTATACATAATTGGTTATTATAACCCTTCAGACAGGATTACGATCTAGTTTCTCACAACACTTATGTTGTGTGTGTTAATTTTATACATGCGTGGCGGAACCTATAGTTTAAAGCCGACTCTGGACGACTGATTTTTGAAATACTTTTTCGTGGCAACTTTTTTATTTTCTGTCAGAGTTTTTGTCAGAATTCTACTGAGAGGAAGGCTCCGAAGAAATATTGTTTATATTTAGTTTTGTTGGAGATGTCTAACCTGAGGCTTGAAACTTGGATTAACGTCTAATAAGCCAACACACTATCTACTAGACTACGGCGACTTCATTGTATTGTTACAAAAACTGTTAACAACTTAACATTCTACCATCACCCTTAGAGGAGTAGTGCACAAAAATCGCGCAAAAAAAACTTTTGAATTAAAAAAGAGTGTTAAATAAATTATATTTTATAATTATTGTAAATAATATCATTTACACTTGATTATATGCAACACCACATTGTGGAAATATAATATTAGAAAATGAGCACAACCTTTAAACTCGTAATTAATATGATTAAGCAAAAAAAAAAGGAATTAAACTGTTACTCCTCCTGGTTGGCTGTGCAATATTCTTCATTGGCCACCTTTTTATAAGCTGGCCATGTTTGTTTTAATTTGAATTCATTGCACATTTAAAACAATTGTGTTTTAACTTTTTATTTCATTTCCGTAGCATTTATTTGATTTTTTCTTTTCTTTCCGTTTCTGTTTCTTTTTTTTATTTTGATTTTAGTTTTTTTTTTCATTTGCCCCGGTAAAGTTTTCTTATGCTCTGTAATAGAAACTAATAGCCATTGACTGACTTTGTGTAACACAAGTTTGTTTTACAGAAAAAACAGAGAGAAAGAAAAAGAAAATAAAAACGTGAAAATCTTTAACTCTAGCATAAGAAGTGCAATAATGATGGTTCACAAGACCTTGAGAACTTTTGTTAAATGTGCAGGCAGCAGCCAGCATCTTTTCTCAATTCCATACTGTTCCAGCTCAAGTTGAAACTCATCGTGCTACTAATTTAATTTCATCAAGGAAAATGGTAAACTTTTCATTTTCATTCTCATTTCACTGTATACTTTTCTTTCTCTTTTTCTAATTTTAGCTCAACCATCTCAGGCCAGGACCAGCTCATGTCAGCAGCTGAACAAAAAAAAATTTTTTTCCTTTTTATTAATATTATGTGAGTGTGCCTGTGTCTCTACTCTCTCTCTCTCTCTGGCGTACACTAAAAGTAAAAGTGTTAATATTAAGAAATATTAATTTCCTTTAATTTAATTATAACGCCAAAGTTTTCTTGAAAATCAAAAAAAAAAAAAGAAGAAAGAAAACTTTTCCGCAGTGAATGGTAGTGAAAGTATTGTGTGTTTATTTCAGTGAAAATGTTTAATGGCTTATGGATCGTTATCACAGTTAATGGCCATTTATAGTTAAAATGGATTAAAAAGTTTTCCATTGCCATTATAAATTATGAAACATTTTATGTGACAATAATTTAAAGATTCATCTTGGAATTGTTTAAAAGATATATTCAATTTTTTCAAATTGTTTTTAAACTTCTTACGACAATTAAATCAAATTGAAAATCAGAATTCATAATGTTCAATTACATATATACATACATACATACATAATTAGTCATTACAAACCTTAAGCCATGATTCGGACCTAGCTTCTCACACTACTTATACTGCACTTGTTAATTTTATACAGTTTAAAGTCTATTCCGATTTATCGCGTCAGATTTTTGAGAAACTTTTTCATGGTAATCTTATTTAGGTTAGGTTAGGTTAGAGGACGTGTACTTGTCAACTGTGACAATTACAGTACCCGGAGGTCAAATTGACCCATTGTAAAACGTCCTAGCTTCTCACACCACTCGTGTTGTGTGCGTTAATTTTTGGTCAATGGACGTGGCTAAAACATGAAAATACGCTTCACTTCAATAAATATAAAATCAGTTCTGTTGTTTGTTGAAACTGCATTCTATCCGGTTCGTAGTTTTCAATTGCTTACTACAAAAAGTCGATTACATACGGCCTTAGCGTTCTGAATTGACTTTTTTCTAGAGTGTCATTTCGTACAAAATAAGGCTAATGGCATCTCAACACCATAATGCGGAACCCTTCAGTCTCTTTTTCCGCATACAATCACTTCTGAGTTCTCAGGGAAGAAGTTAGCTTCATCGCTAAAGCAAATTTTGTACAAGAAACCACCATTGAAAGTCTGTTGCTGTAACACCTAATCAGCACATCAACGACATTGTGAAGGGGCAGGTGGTTTTAATTGTTGCATGAGTTGAACTTTATGGGGATACAAACCCAAATAAATACATAATTGTCCATTACAACCCTTCAGACAGGATTACGTTCAACGTTTTCACACCTCTTATGGTGTGTGTTAATTTTAAACTTGAGTGGCGGCACCTACAGTTTGAAGTCGGCTCCGAACGATAGATTTTTGAGAAACTTTTTCATGGAAGAGAAATATTCCGAAGAAATATTTTTTCATTTTCAACTTTATTTGAGATATCTAAACTGGGTTTTGAACCTACTAGACTACGGCGACTTGTAACCCAATTACAATGCCTTATTTTTGAGCACGCCGAGTGATCGAAAAATACAGGGTTATCTGTAACACATATCCTACTAGTAAAGCGCTTATGACGATTATAATCATTCTGCAACACTAGTCCTAATTTGTATTTTCACTCTATAAATGATATACATTCGTGAATGAAAGATAACCATCCAATCGACAATCCACTATGACCATGTCCTTTAGCACTTTTAAATTGTTTAATTGCGCTATTCTTCCCTCTATTTTGTGGCTTTCAAATTCTATTTAATAGCAGTCGTATGGTACAAAAATTTATTTATCGCGCACGTAAAAATATCGCTGGTGTATGCGAATAAGCCACAACCCACAGTGGCCCCCAAAGCCAACATAACCCGTGCCATCTGGTTATTTATTTAAGTATTGAATTTCAATCTTCATTGACTTAAAAACAATGAGGCAAACAAAGTTCTTATGGAACAATTCTGTCTCAAGTAGCGATCTACGGTTAACAGCTGATAGCTTTTCCAAACAGACGATATGGAAACTATTTAATGGACAATCTTTTACTACAATGTACTTCCAGACAGTCAGTTCGTTCTTGCTTAAAATTCTATAATAGCGCTATTCTACTCTTTATTTTATTTAAAACAGCATCGGGGCATACAAATTTATCTGTTTTAAGTTTTTATGAAAGATCCTAACTTTGACGACTTCTTCTACGTTAAAGCAAGTGAAGCCCCAAGCGGATTTCATTGGAGCCCATATGAACATTTAAACGAAATCGACTATATAAATGACATTTGCCTCACAACACATCATTTCGATGATCTCAACACCAAACTGCAAAGGCTGGCTGTAAACGCTATCAGCATAGATCTGAGAAGACGAAATTAACATGGATTGGTACAACAACAATACTTGTTCTAATCTGTATCAGAGATCAGCAACGAGTTTTCAAAACGATGAGTAGATTCGAGTCATACTTATTATTTCTGATACTTATACGCATTCATACTTATTTTAATATGATACTCATACTACTCATACTCAAAGTTGGAAGTACTCGTTGTATTCATACTTAACAATACGCATGATGTTATCGACTTCGACTCGTCTCTACTTAACATTTACACGAAGCACAAAATAAGTATGATTCGCGTACGAACACTACTATACTCACAAGAAGATTGTGTGTATGCTTTGCTTGTTGTCTTTGTCTTTACTTTCTTCTTTGTTTGTATATGCAACAATAACAAAGGCTGTAAATTTTGATGAATGATTCGAGCCACTCGAATCACTTATAAGTATTATAAGTATTTTTCTAAATTTATGAATCAGAATGAGTAGGCGTATGAATCAAACACATTTCGAATGTTGTGAGTTTGATGTCAACGTTGTACTCATATTCATTGTAACCTATACTTATAAATCAATGCTGTAGCGAGTACGAATGAATCAGAGTAGTTGAATTTCAATTCTGTTGATTCACTCATACTCAAAATTGCATGAGTGCTTATGAGTAGCGGAAAAACGATTCATTGCTGATCTCTGATCTGTATATCAGCATTTTGGATTCTTATTGCTACCTTGGGAGCCTTAATATTTTATTATGGAGATAAAAGTAGCACTCTGGGCTGGTTGAAAAGCATTTGTCGTCAACCCGAACTACGTTTATTTGATAGTGGCGTTAAATCAGTGTTGTAGTCGCCGTATTCTAGTAGGTAGTGTATTGCCTTATGAGAGGTGAGGCTATGGTTCAAACACGAGTTCAGACATGAAAACGAAATATGGAAAAATATTTCTTTGGCGACGGATTCACAGCAGATTTCTGGCAAAAACTCTGAGAGAAAATAAAAATTGTCATAAAAAAGTTTCTTAAAAATCTTTCTTTCGGAATTAACTTTAAACTGTATATACCGACACTCATGTATAAAATTAAGACCCACAACTGAAAGATTATGTATATACGTTTAGCCATAAAACAACGACGTGTGTTCACAGAATGGGATCTAGAGCTGTTGGCAACTGACCTTAATTTTCAACGAAAAAAGCATCTTCAAATATGAGTCCCATTTCTGTATGAGAGGGTACGTGAACAAAAAAAATTGCGCAAAATATCCAATAAAAAGTTACTGTTTGATGTGGATTTTAATAGTGCGGGGACATCAGTCCCTGTTTGTTTGAGAACGACGTTAGCCAGGTCTGTAGTTCGATGAACGAAACATAATATCAAGTTAAAATCCTTGTCAGTGAAGGGAGAAGGTGAATTGAATTTGTATTCGCTTTATGTTATAGCAATTATAAAGCCGTATTTAATAAATTTAGAACAAAAGAAACCTAAATTAAAATTGATCCACAAATTGTCTTCAATTTGTTGAAATCTCCGGTGAGATATGTATAAGAAATTGTCTTAGACGTTGAAGGATTTACTTTAATATCGATCTACTCTTTCTTGTAAGCTTTTAAAAACCTAAACAAAAATTTTAAATTCACTGTTTATGATCAATTTAATTAATATTTACTGCTTAATTTTAGTTTTTAACTAAAGAACAATTTAAACAATTGAATACAAAAGACAATCCCTTATACAGTGTGTGGTATTAACATTTTTTATGCCTTGTATCACTAACATTTAAATCCTATTAGAATGAAAAGTTAAAAAATGTCTTCCATATCTTCATCATCTCAAAAAGGAAATAAACTCATCTTCACACTAACACATCTAACAAGGATAACGACAAAAACATCCTTGTGTTGACACAAAAATGTGGCATATGCAGCACAGCATATGAAATGTAACTTAAATATTAAATTCATAAGTAGATTAAGTCAAGTTGTTTTAGAAACTAAAAATGGCAATAAATATTTTATTGTCATTTGAATATATACAAACATACACACATACATATGTATGTATATGAACTCTGTTGTATACTTTGCATGTATACTTGCAGGAGCTTAAAGTTGTGAAAACTTTTCATAACATCTTCTATTCTATTCTATTCTATTCTATTCAAAAATATTCATGAATTTTCTTTTGATAGATATTGTTTGTCTTTTTAAACAACTTAAGTATGTTTTTTGTTATACGAGTAGTTACTTTGTGAGCCATATATTTTCACAGTTGTGGGGAAAATAATAGTAACCATGATTATACATTGAATTTAATTTGCAAACTTGCTTGCTTGCATAACAAGGTAATCAAGAACATTTCAACAAAAGGATAACACAGCTAATAAGGCCTGCATTGATCTGTTAATTTTTCAGACCATTCACTCGAACGACCAGTTCTGTTGTATTTAACATTTATAGATTGTCAGAAAGCCGTAAACACATAAACCAGACCATGTTATGCAACACTTTTCCAATCTTTGCATGAAAACGTGAGCTGACGAATCAAACACGAAGGCTTGGAAAACGAAAGAATTAAAGTCAATATTGGTGTCACACATGAATGTAATGCTGCAGGCAATTGAGCATGTGAAGTCGTTGGCTTATTAGACGTAAGGCCAGGCTTCAAACCCTAGCTCAGACATCTCAAACAAAACGAAAAGTATGAAAAATATATCTTTAGCGAATTTCATTTAGCAGCCTTCTGTCAAAAACTCTGAGAAGTAAATAAAAATGCCATGAAAAGTTTCTCAAAAAATAAGTCGTTCGGAATAGACTTTGAACTGTAGGTCTCACCACTCACGGATAAAATTAACACATGCAACATGAGTGGTATGAGAAGGAAGGTCCTAACAACAACTAATGTTGCAATGTAAGAATTAAGGAGGTAACTGAGAAGATGTAGAGGTAGCGTGGTATGCTTACGACTTGTGCCTACTGTCACATACGCTTTCAAAGTTGCAGGTCAAGACAGCTGCAAGTGTCTTCAAAATAAAGGTCAAACGATTTAACACCAGGAATCGCTCAATACAAAGGAAAACCTCTATTAACAGCGCAAAGTTAACTCGGATTAAAAGTGAAATTGGATTAAAAGTGCTACCAGAAAATCTTTTTCTTATTTTTTATTACAAACATAAGACATGACAGAAAGAAGTTTTGCAGGCACAAATCAAGATTAAATTTTGATATTTACAACAGGGACAACAGCAAATTATAATAACAAAACAGGTATAATACATGAACAGCATGAAAGGGGATAAAGAAATTTCTTTTAATATTAACAGACGAAACGCAAAGTCAGTTAAAAATTTAAAGAAATTTTATTAATACAGACTGATGACTGAAAATTAAACAGTGTAACCACACCGCCTTAATTACTCTTAATACGAGGGTTGCCTTTTATATTTCGGGATTAGAGAACAAAAACAAATATTAATCATCGAAAATCGCTTTATTGTTTTTCAAAATATTCCCCATTAAGATCTATACACTTTTGCATGCGTTTGAACCAATTGTCGAAGCACTTTTACCAGTCTGATTGAGGTATCTCCAAAACATGCATTCTGAACGCATCAAGCGCTTCTTCAGGTGTCGAAAAACGTTGACCTCTCATTTTATTTTTTACGTACGGGAATAAAAAGAAGTCATTCGGTGCCAAGTCAGGACTATACGGCGGATGACTCATCAAAGCGATGTTTTGAGTGCTCAAAAATGCAGTTGTTTGAGCCGATGTGTGAGAGCACGCATTGTCGTGGTGAATAGTGATCCATCTTCGGCGGTTGGTTTTCCTGATTTCTTGGAAGACAACTGGCAAACAAATGGTTGTGTACCACTCAGAATTGACTGTTCTGCGTTGTTCTAGTGGTACGATTGCGACATGTCCAGTTTTTCCGAAAAAACAGGCGGTCATTTGCTTGGAAGTGCTTCGTGCGCGAGCAACTTTTGTTGGATTTGGCTCATCTTGAAACACCCATACAGTCGACTGCTGTTTACTTTCAGGCTCATACGCGTAAATCCACGGTTCATCACCTGTCACGATGTCATAGACGTGTTTCGAAGCACCGCGATCGATGGAGCATTTCTTTCGACCAATCGACACGAGCCTTTTTTTGAGCGATTGACAAATTGTGTGGGATCCAACGCGAACAAATTTTTTTGACAGTCAAATGTTCATGCAATATTGAATATATGCTGGTCCCACTAATGCCTAAGGTTGTCTCAATCTCACGATAGGTCACATGACGATCTTGCAATATCAGTTGACGCACTGCATCAACGGTTTTGAAACTATCCAGGATTTGCTTCTGCATAACAGAGAAAACCTCATACATCTGTTGAATATTCTAAACTGCGTTTGTTCGGATATTTGCTCAATTTTCAATACTAATCGTAATCCGTCCGTTTCGTCGATGCATTATTGAAGTACTCTATTGATTGGCTTTATAACACAATTTACTTTGACCTATTGTTGTTTCTTATAAGGATCAGTTTTTATATTCATCTGAACTCCACCAAGAATCTCTAAGCTTTTCAGAATTTCAAAAGTAGATATCAGTTATTAAAACTGCATTTGTAGTTTAAAATAAGACGAATAAATTCATTGCCTGGAAGTTTTCTAATGTTTTGAAATGTTTTCATATACTACACGACGTATGAACAATACTTGATGCAAATATAAGTCATACGTTGTAAAGATGTTGCAAAATTGAAACGGGATATCAAACATATCTTTTAAAATTTTTTTTATCAATTCTGTTCTAAAATAAAATTAAACTTTTTGAAAGCCTTAATCAGATATAAAAATTTAAAATTGAAAAAAAATCAAAAGATCCTTCAGATTTCTCTGAAGTATGAAGGCGAATGCGCAATCAACTTTTATTATAAAAACAAAACTAAATTATAATTCTATTTTAGTCACAATTTTACTTAATGAAAATATTATTTAATTCAGAATTCATAACTCTATATCAGGTCCTGAATAGGTTCTAACAAATTTCTTTTTTTTTTTTTTTTATTTAAAATTAAAACCACAGAGCCGTATGATTTGCCAATAGCTTACAAAACAATCTCCGATCGTCTAAAACCATATTGAAAAACCTATTATTTGTTTATAAGTCGAATGAATTAAGTAAGCACACCTAGTTGTTCATTTATTTTATCAGCATCTGTATATTTCACTCAAAGAAAATATATAAGTTTTGCCATATTAAGAGTAATAAATTATATCCTAAATATATAACATTTATCAAATATAATATAAGTTTATACAATAAAGATGCCACACTTTGTTTCTATCATTTTTAAGTCAATAAATAATAACAATTATAAGTAGAAAAAACTGTTCATTAACTCAACTTTATCTGGAATTGGATTGAATGAGTCAATTTAGGTGAAGGAATTGGTGGTTGAATTTAAATAAAATGGCAAAGAAAAAAAAAAGTATAATGTAAGGCTGAAGTATTCTTACAAGATGAATAGTATATTAGAGTTCTTTTCTTTAAACATACTACTTAATGTCTGTTATATGTTGTTAAATATGTTTTATAACCTTCCGATCTATCTATTAGAATATATCTATTTCAGTTCACAAAATTAGACTGAAGTGAGTCATAGAACGCAACAAAAGTGTATATCACAGATATGTGTTATACATAAGAGCAACGAGGCGCTCTGAACTGCTACTAACCAAACTTCACCGAAAGCCGAAAATTAAGCCCTTAGGTTTTGAATAGGCGTTATACAAATCGAACTAGATTGGAGCTCTTAATGTCAAAGATATGCACAGTCATATAGAAAGCAAGTAGAGAAGGATAATAGATTAACTATATTTAGATGGTAGATTAGCTTATAGAAATATTAGAAATAAATAATGAAAAATAAGGGGACTTATTTTTTTTACACCTTCTCTAATAAACTGCTCACCATTTTTATTTTTTAAATTCTCAAAGCTTCTTTAATCTCCTGCTCGAATTCTACGTTAAACTGAAGGTTCCGCCACTTATAGGTAAAAATAAAGCGCACAAAATGGGTGGTGTGAAACGCCAATAGGGCATATCAATCGGTATCAGGGCTTTGTAAACTTAGTCGTTCCACTTCAGATAAAATCATCCACTACATGGGAACCACATAATGTTCATATTCTACATGCTTCTTATCGGAAGAAGACCAATCTAGTGACATGACAGAGCCAGCTCAGCCGCTTGATATTAATATGTTGAACAGCGTCCATATAGTAGAATAGTTCATATGGCTCTTAGTTGAATCGAATGCGAAAATGCTAGTCAACACAGTTCCGAAAAACTTACGTGGAAAATTTTTCTCAAATACTCTCAATGTAACACCAACTATAGGGATGTAGGCGTTCTCCCTATCGCATATATCGTCCATACGAGCGATTTTGTTTGAACGACCGAATACACTTGTCAATTCACTGATTGTACAAATACAGCTTTAGAAGTGATTCATACATTACATAATATGACATGACATCGTGTCAATTTTGAAACCGGGTAGCAAGGTAGAGAAAATGATATTAAAGGGAAGTATATTATTACAAAAATTAAAAAAAATCTTTATACATTGCTTAATATTAAAATAATAAACAAAAGCTACAAAAACAAAACAAAGCAGACTTGTTTACAAATTATCGTACTGCTTAATATAACAACAAACACCAGCATAAAAAAGGGTAAACAAGTAAACAAAAATATACCAACAATACTACAATAATAAACGTTAACAACGATGATAGAGATTTCGAGAAGGCGAAATCATGAACGTTCGCCTTCAAGAACATTAATCCGACTGTTTACCCTGCATTTAAAAGGCATGGCAAAACAGACGAGTGAGTTATTAAAAGTTCAGTCAGTCTTATGTCAATACGCGGTGTGTTTGAAGAGAGTTATCGTGGTTTGAAGATCTCCGTTACAATATATGTCTTATAATTGACAAAGAAGAGCAATTGTTGTTGTTTACATCAAGTTGTGAACAGTGGCACACAGAATTGTGCGAATAATAAAGAATTTTAATTAAAATTAAAGACAAATTTATATTTGCAATCTACGAGATCATATTTTAAACGTTTATAAAAGGTGAAAACGTGACAATATGTTATCGACGAGTAGAAACTTGATGCGTATCAAATCTAGGCCAACAACTACTCCTATATGTCATCACTATAATGTTATCAAGGAATTTATTTAGGTTGGCTTCGGCATTGCCAGTTACACTAAGGACTGCTTTAATTTAATTTGTAGAATCATGGTTGACAAAGGAGCATTTTATTATCTCAATGGGAAACTGCAAAGCAGAGACCATTCTCATTCCACTAATAAAATACTCCACAAACCGCTCATTTATATCAAGTAATTAAGCAAAATAATTTCAATTGGTTTATTAAACTTTTCAAAACAGTTTAGTTCAGTTCAGTTTTCATTGAGGTATTTTTGTCAACGAGTTCTTTGCTTTTTCTAAAGATTATTACATAAATAAGGTATGAGGTTATGAAAATAATTTCCTAAAATATTCCTTTTTATTTGTGTATATAATTATCATTGTCAACCATTTCTATACAAATATTAAATGGAAAAATCCTTTATACTGTCAAATTTAATGAGCATTTCATTTCGATTGCTTTTATTCAAATTCAAATACGTAAACGAACCACTTATTTGCAAAGAGTCTTATAATCTAATAACTTTAAAGATTAAAATATTTCTCCCTTTTCATTTTGCAATGTGATGAAAAGCGTTAAGCATCATTTTAATATCCATTAATTTTAATTCCTACGTATTAATTTTAGCAGTTTTACATTGAATGCATTACACAATTAATAAGAAGAACATCACATCAAACACATACACAACGAATTTCATACATTTTGATCAGCATTACGACAAGTAAGTGCATTAAATATTTATAAACTGTGAAGATAATATGTCAATTCAAACATTTACATACGTCAACTATTTGCAGTAGTTTAAGCCAAACCAAACAAAAAAAAAATCGAAAAAAAAGAAAGGAAAAGCGAAGTAGAAAAACGAAACGAAATTGAAAGAGAAAATTCAATTTATGTAGATTTCATGTCACATTAAATGCATGGGAATCCCTTTCAAAATGTGCAAAAAAAGAAAGAGAAAGAACAAGAAAAAGTCGCATCAAACAAAAAAAAAAAAAAAAACAAGGACGGAGAAGTTGCACTACTATTGATGAGAACATCATTGAAATCGTTATAAAGATTGAATAGTTGGGAGTATAAAGAGGATAATGAAAAGGAATTGATGTTCTATAAAAGTCTGCATATATTTCCACAATCTAAGTGAGAGAGAAAAAGAAGCACCAGCAAATAAATACGTATTCATTCACTCATTCATTCATTCATTCACATGTAAATGAAATACAAAAAAGTACTCCGCCATACACTACATACCATACAACCGATGATATTCATATCACTGAATAGAAATCAATGTACTTAAAATCAGTTTTGCTTTTTTCTTCATTCTTCTCTTCAGAGAAAACTTAAAAAAACTATAAAAGTAGACAAAAAAAAACGAAACACAAATCAACAGCGTATAGAAAGAACATCACATATGCAGCGCAAAGAAAAAACAAAAAAAAAAAACAGAAAAACTGAACAACATTTAAAAGCAATGCATGAATGAATGAATGAATGCTGAAACGTATGAAAAGACGCACATACAACTTGTTGATATTCGCTTATCAAAGAATGTGTTGAAATGTTAAATATTATCAGGAGATTTAAAATTTACATGCAAATTGACACCCAAGAGAGATGAACAGGGGTGAGAAAATTTTCTTTCATTTTCTAGAAATATTTACGAGGATTAATTAAATGATTTCAATTGATGTCGAACTTCAAACATGATCATGAAAGAAATATTTTTTGTTCAGCTTGAAGCTGAAGACAAGATATTCAAACTTAACTTCTAAAAAGAAAACGTGTTAATACGTATCGTGTAGTTTAATTGATCATTACAACCTTTTAGTCAAGATTACAACCTAGCTTCTTACACAACCTATGTTGTGTGTTTTAATTTTATACATGACTAAAGGGACCTACAGTTTAAAGTCGTCTCCGACTTTTTTTTAGATTTTTTTTAGAAAGATTTTAGATTTTTTTAGAGAGTTTTCATGTCAATTTTATTTGCCAGAAGACTGCTGAGAAGAAGTCGGCCAAAAAATATTTGTTCATATTTCCTTTAGTTCGAGATGTCTGGCCTGGGTTTGAACTACGGACTCATGTCTACATATAAGACAACACACTACCTACTAGGCTAACAGCTAAAAATGTCAAACTGTATGAACTTTTCTCTTCAGTAAGGTTTGGCAGGTCACCACGAATCCTTTAACGTCCAAACAACGCTTCCAAATTGTGGACTTTTCCTTTAAAAAAGATATACATCTGTCTGCATAAAGTCCTTATAATCCAAGTGAGCAGGTAAATCGTGCAATTATTGTTTGTTTGGGCAGACCACAGCTTCGTGAATTCCGCGTCGTAACTTAAACAAGCACACGTCCAAAATTCTGCTAACCCTGGAACTGTCAGTAAACGACGATAGACAACGATATGTGCTAGGTCAATAAGTTTGAGCAGTTGGCAGCTGACCTTTATTTTCATTAAAAAATCATACTCAGTGATGAGATCCATTTATGGATGAAAGGTACGTGAACATAAAATTGTCGAGTAAGTGCCAATCCACATAAAACGTAAAAGCGTCCAATGCATCTTTAAAAAGTTACTGTTTGGTGTGAATTTTAGGTTGACGGTACATATTTCCTTTAGAATGACATTGGCCAAGTTATCAATGTCAACGGCAAGCGCCTAAGGTCACTGATTATAAAATTTTTTTGATCTGAATTGGATGAGCTGGGGACCATCGACGTGTGATTATAATAGGACGGCATTACGTGCCAAACAGCTTATGCCACATTTAATATTCTACACGAACAACTGTGGCATGACCTACAGTTTAAATTCGACTCCGAACAACAGGTTTTTTCAGAAAGTTTTTATTGCAATTTTCTTTTACTCTCAGAGTTTTTACTAGAAATCTGTTGAAAGGAAGTCGCCGTAGAAATATTTTTCACATTTTATTTGTGTACGTCTAATAACTCAAGACACTACTAGACTGCCTTCATCTACTTTAAAATATTTCCATTCAGAAAACTGTAGCGTTTTGTTCAGGGATGTGGTTTGAATCACAGCCTCACGTCTTATAAGCCACTATGCTACTATGCTACGTTGACGTCAAAAGTATAATTTGGCAGATTGTTGATTTCATTTAAGATGGAACGTTCTCTAAAATCTTGAACGTCAAAGCCAAGTTTCTTTTACAATGGTATCACTTACCAGGCGTAAGATGTGGCCAATCCAACAAAATTTTCTTCTTCGTAGTTCGTTGTTTTCAATGACTATTTGATCGTTTTGACACTTTGGCCGTCTTTACTTAGACAAAAATATATGTATACCCTGATAACGGATAGACAATCCTTGTCAAACAGAACTTTGACACCAAAGCCCGTGGAAACCTGGTATCTATATTTTGTGAGCTGTCCATATCATATCAAAATAATACACTTTACTGGACCTCAGAACTATTTAAGAGGAGTGAATTGCAAAAAAAAAAAAATAAGAAAATAAGCATACAAAACGGAGCGCATGGCAAAGGCTGGTGTGATGGTTTAGATATTTGCCAATAAAGTACGAAAATGTTCGTTTGGATGATGGTGTCTTCCTTCTAACCTGCCAAGTCCTTGCAGCCTAACAAGCTGTTGCCCACAATCACGTAGGTATTCTTTCATAAATGAAAGCTCATTAATAAATACTACGATTATATTTTTATATTCTGTTAATATAACGATTTTTTAGTCGATAAATAACCATCTCCATTACAATTTACTTTCCCAAAAACTCAGTCAATAAAGAGCCAATAAACACACGATTAACAAACCTGCTATTGACACCTTCATCTTCATCAATTGAGCATGTAATTGAAACAAAACTTTCCGAAATTGTGTATAAATTTCGTAATAACCAGTAGCAACAACAAACTTGTTAACTAAATTATAGAGAAATGTATTTAATAACAACAAATTAACGTTAAAATACACACTCATACACACATTCATTGGCAATTGAATGTCCGATATTGAATGTAACCCAAAGGTGTTAAATGATTTGATAACTAACGATACTAAAAGAAATGAAGGAGGAAATAGAATAGAAATACAATACAAAAGAAAAGGAAAATTGTGGGATACTTTAAATCTAATAGTGGCAATAGACAACATACGATAAATGATAACAATAACAACAACAATAACACCCTAAGGAAGTTGTAAAACTGTAAAGTAAGAAATGGTTTTGAACAAAGAAAAAAATGGCAAACTGGAGAAGTCCTGCTAAGTTGAAAATAACACAAAATTACGTACAGACACACGTAACAATAACAAAGGCTTTAACACGATAAAGAACAGTGGATTGGAGATGGGCGATTCAGTTTTATATTGAAAAGAAAATAAATTTGTTGAATGTAATTTTTAGTCTCGTAGTAGCATGGTTCCAACCCCAGCTCAGTTATTTCGGACAAAAAAAAACATGAGAAAATATATTTCATTTAACGACTGCCTTTCATCAGTCTTCTAGGAAAAACTGTGAGAGCAAAATAAAATTGCTATGAAAAGTTGCTCAAAAATCTGTCGTTCAAAGTCGACGTTGAACTATAGGCAGCGCCACTTGTTGATAAAATCAACGCACACTACAAGGGTGGTGTGAGAAGCTAGGTTGTAATCGTGACTATTGTTGCAAACGTATAAAGGCATCATAGTACTACAACTACTCGTATATGATATATTCATTCAATCTATGGAGAGCATCCTTATAATGTCTTCTCATAACCTATTGCACAGACAATCTTCAGGACAATATTCCGCCCAGCACCTGAAGAGCATCGAGATATTTTCCACCGGAATGCATTAATGGCTCAAGAGTCTCAAATATGTGTTTTGATGATTTAATCTTATCACCATAAAGTCTACATATTGCGTATGGGATGGTCACCATTCCGAATAAATTCTCTTTAAGTCTAAAGTGCTCTATTCAAAGTGTGTGTTCTCAAGTGCTCTATTTCAAATCCTAAGTTGTTCGTGGACAGTCTAACGCATGAGTCAAATCTCCTCCTACTGTAATTACCACACAAAAGTATAGATTGGCTTAAGCCCATTTAGTTTGAGAAAAGTATTCGTCGCTCTTTCCGCTGAGTAGGCACTTCCAAACATCGATTTGACTTCACTTGAAGGTTCTGGCCCTAACAGCGACGTAGAAGCTACTCTCCCTACAAGCACATCTGTCGGCACATTAAAAATTCCAATTCAAAAACAACGTGGGACTTTATTAAGATTATTTTGTGAAAAGGTACTTCAATTTTGTGACCATACTATTTATTGTGCACCCTCATAATTAACAGTATGAGCCATTATGCCTATAATGGCTTCTTCAATCCTATTACCCTGACATAGTTCAAGATACTACTCGGATACAATAGATACAATTACCAGCCTAGCATCTGATATCTATTCAACTGTTCCCTTCAGGGCTGTATTAATGCCTTACAGGTTCCAAGAATGTGTTCATTCTCTTCGTCACAGAATATACATGTTGGGCACGAGTTAACACCCATTCTGTATAAATGCACCCTGAGTCTATTGTCCCCTATCAATGGGCCGGTTATTAACCTCAGGTTTTTTCTAATAGTCTGATGCGTGACTCAGATCTCTTCTTATTGTAATTTCTTCAAAAAAGTTTTGATTGGCTTAAATCCACTTGGTTTGAGGCGAATATTTGCTTCTCTATATTTTACCTCTCGTTGAGAATCCCTTTTCAACCACCCGGGTTCTGGCCCATCCTAGTGGATTGTTAACTCCAGATAGTCCATCCAATTATCGAGTTAAGGGGAATGCTCAGATAGAGGCCTAATTTGCAGATAGTGTGACGTCCTTTTTATTCAAATATCGTCCAACGACTTTCGCTTGAAAGATATTTGCGAGTTTCGTGAACAGCTCTGAATATTTCACTCTTTTTGCAATAATTTTCCTCGAACCATCTGTATACCACAGAATGGTCTCTCTTTGAAAAGAGTCACAATATTAAAGAGTCTACAGGTTCTGGAAGTCTCCGTTGTTTAGAATGTAGTGCGTTGGCTAAACGAAATATGAAAAAATATTTCTGCGACGACTACCACTCAGCAGATTTCTGGCAAAAACTCTGGCAGTAAATAAAGTTGCCATGAAAAGTTTTTCAGAGATCTGTCGTTCGAAATCGAATTTAAACTGTAGTTCCTGCCACTCGCGTGTATAATTAACACACAACATTTGTGGTGTGGGAAGCCAGGCCACATTAGAATTGTGTTCCAATATCCTAACCTACAGTGCCGATTTAGAACAAGTTTTCATTACCACGATTATACAACACGCATTAGTCTCTATATCTGTATACAAGTCCATTTGAGCTGATTTTAGATATCTTATGACTAGCCAAGCATTGGCTCCATGAGTCACTAGTAGTCTGACCAACGTGGTATATATACAGTGCCTGCTGCATATCATAAAAGCATGTCCGTTCTTATGTCTGAAGCTCTCTTTATGATCCCTCCATTTAACTTTACTATCTCCATTGATATTCCCAAGAGAAAAATTAATTTCTAATTAAAAGTCTTATTAAAAATAAAATGAAAACTTTTTAAAAACTTCTCATCCATCTAAAGCACTGTACAATACCTCTAACAACCATATCTAATACATTGTGCGTTGCTAACAAACCCAGCAACCAGCCAGCCGACACCATCATCTATACGTTGAGGTTTACTTTGAAGGCGTTTGAAAAAGGTAAAGGTAAAGTGTGAAAATGGTCAATTAAAGAGAATCGTTAAATCGTTACTGGCTTTATAACAAACTGAACCAATTTCAACTCACAGACAGAAACTGGACGTCTAACTGTTTCTATGTCAGCTCAGCTTGTCTGCTGCTGGACGGCTGTTGTCAGAACAACAACAGTAAGGCAAGGCAAGTAACCCATATAAAAACAAAGTTAAACTACCTATTAGGTTGAATAACACCTGTTTATATAGGTGTAGATACGAACACAGACACAGGCACACATATACATACAAAAGTATTACACTTGCATACATACCATACCATACATATACGCATAAATGGCTTTAACATTTCAAGAGATACGAATAGAAGTAGCTGTGAGTATTTAATGGGGGCCAATGTCTGACATTAATTGCTGCAATTAAAAGCACACAAAGTTGACAGCTTTAATACAACAAACAAAGCCAAAACGTTTAATGTGCATATGACACACAAGAGCAGCAATAGTAGCATAAGTAATGCCAGCAATAGAGAGTGACAACACTCAATAGCGGATAAAATGAGACTGGGAGTGGTTCTACTAGGAAAGGAAACTACAACGAAAGAAATTTGCTTTGAATTTTATTTGTTGGAAATGCTTAAACAATACAATAAATTTCTTAAGTCTCGTGTAAAATACTGGCGCTTATAAATATTCATTAAGTTAATGAATAAGTAATGTATGCCCGGTTCTATAAATTTTAAACAGAATAAAATGAACAGAACAGAACTACTTCAGGAAAGAAAATTGTCACAAAATTTACTTCACAGTAAATCGGCTGTTATATACATACATATACAATTGGTCATTATAACCCTTCAATCAGGATTACAACCTAGGTTTTCACACCACCCATGTTGTGTAAGTTAATTTTATACATAAGTGGCGGGACCTACCAACTGTTCACGGCAATTTTATTTACTCCCAGAGTTTTTGCCAGAAATCTGCTAAGAGGAAGTTGCCGAAGCAATATTTTTTTATATTTTGTTTTGATGTCTGACCTAGGGTTTGAACCGTGGCCTTATGTCTAATAAGCCAACACACTATCTACTAGACTACGTTGGCTTCAAATTTAAACAACTTTGATGGCAGTAAATCGACTGTTGAGTTTTAATTTTTAGCAATGAATTCTTGGAAACGAACATTTATGACTCAATAACGCTCGCTACTCACCGTAACGAAATATTATTCAAGGTCCTTAAGCAAACTGTTTCATTTTGCCCAAGACAAAGACCAACCGGTCGACATTTCGGAGCCTTCTTTAAGTGTTTAAGCTACAGCAGCAATATTTTCTTGGGTACGCACATTTCTTTGTGGCATTGTATCGATGAA
Source organism: Sarcophaga caerulescens (assembly GCA_927399465.1). Lineage (NCBI taxonomy): Eukaryota > Metazoa > Arthropoda > Insecta > Diptera > Sarcophagidae > Sarcophaga > Sarcophaga caerulescens. The sequence goes on along the minus strand of OV656866.1, from coordinate 90,769,101 downwards.
TAACTGCACGAAATGCTTGCACACTGGTCCGATTATGTTAACCATGGATAGTTCCCTTTCAGCTCAATAAATATCAGCTATTTTGTGTAGTATAGGAATTATCAAAATATCAGGGTCTATCAAAATTCTTCTTGATATAGTTGGAATAATAAAAGATGGTTCACATTTTGTTCAGCCTTGAATAACATAGTAAGACACTGCTGGTTAGACTAACGGCTACGATCTACGAAAGTATACAAAGGAACGGAAGGAATAATAAGTGTCGGTACAATCGAAGATTGTTCGCAGTATGATGTTCTTTCACTATTAATGTGGAGTTTGGTTGAACTCTTGATAATATTATCTGTGGCGGGCATTGACCACCAAACGTATGAAGATGATCTAGTTCCTACAATGACTCTGCGTGATATCATTCAAATAGGCCTTGAAATTCTGAAACGCTGATGCATGTGTTAACTATGAACCCAGGCAAGACCACAATCGTATCATTAACGCGAAATATGGAACTTCCCAAAAGAGAAAATATCCAACGACTAACTGAGATAATACCACAGAAACTGAGAGAGGCAGAGAAATATTGACAGCATTTTAGAAAAGGACAGGTTATCACAACTAATGCTTACAGAGAAATCACAGTGTGACCCTGAAATGTATACCATGATGGATTTACAAGGAAATCCTTGGTGTAACCCTGAAATATATACCATGGTGGACTTATGAGACATATGGTACTATTTTTTGTGAAAACAAAACAGATCTAAAAACAGCACGAGTTAAGCTGGACAAAGATACACAGACTAACGTAAGTTGGAACAATGAATACCTATCCTACGGTAACACTGTAGGCTCATTTGAATTTAAGTCTGTCGCACATGTTATAAAAGACCAGAGGTTTTGATAATTAGGTTTGGGTAATTGGTAGCAATTCTTATACGAAATTTATTAAGAAACTTAGTGACTTAATGAATTAAAGAATTGGTAGTTCCAACTTTAATTATCCACTGGATAGAAGCGTGACAAACGCTTCGCAAAGAGCTAAAAGAAGGTTAATTCTGTGGTTGCAGATGGATCGAGATATTAGGAAAGGATCGGGAGTTTTTAATTTGAAAGTGAAATATTTCGATCTTTTGGGGAACTCGCTGTTTCAAGCGGAAGTCTATGCCGTAGAGCGATTAGCTCAACTCAACTTAAACATGAAGTAGGAAAGACGGGGTAGAGCATTACTATCTGACAGTAGTCAGGTCGCCATCAGAGTACTCTCCTCTTATGTGGAGTTAATATGAAGAAATTAAAATGTCTATGCAAACTTCATCAACTAAGTGGTGGAATAAGGTTATACTCTGCTCGGCGTCATGTCTGAATTCCTAGCAATGAGCAGGCAGACAAATCTTGTTGTATGGCTTACGAGAAGAGGATTAATCCAGAGATTAATCCTTGCTGTGGAGTGGAAGGATATGTTTGGAAAAGTATAGTCAAAAAGAAAGAAGACAATAATATCAGAAGGCTCTACTCCAACTGAATGGCTTTCAGGCAATATGAACCTATTTTGGTAACTCTAATGTGAGGGGTCTTGTGTCATGCATATGACCATCCACGAATAATCTGAGGTTAGTAATTGTCAAACTTAATATACACTTGTCCATAGCGTCGATCGTATAGTAGATTCTTTTGTGATATACTTGGAAACTGTCCAGCATTATTGCAACCTAGAAGGAAATACTGGGATGGATATCAAATACTGTACAGAGAACTATTATTCTTGATGTCGAACATGCCACTTTAGTATTATTATGATTGCTTTATAACATGCCTCCTATCTGGAGGTATCAGAGAACTTCTAAGTGGATTGTTTAAAGGGCTATTATTTTTGAGTATGTTTTATATTCAAAACAGGGCTACTTTTAACTTTTCCAACGAATATCCACAAATTTTTCATAAAGTTTTTGAGCAGCACAGTTTTCAACCACTTGTTTAAGATGTGAATGGGCTCATATGCCAATAAATAAATTCCCATATTAACGTGTGCTAATGCTCTGAATTCAATGACCATTTAAATCTTGTCGTATATTTAAACGTACACAAATGAATGACATACTGTTGTGATAGCATTTTTTTATGCAACTCTCTTCCATATTCAGTTCTCTCCCTATTCCACTCAACCGATATCGATTGAGTTATCATTGTTGTCTTGATAATTATGTTTCTTTTTTTCCGATTTTATATGACATGGTAGACTCATAAGAATCGTCCAGCAGCAATTACGGCCAATTTAAAAAGCTTGTGTCATATATGTACCAGCAAGCAGCCAGCCAACATCAGTAGCCAATACATAAAGGTCAGCAGGTTAATAAATTTTAATTTTAAGTGCCTCATAAATGTTTTCGTACAAAACGAATGGCATCATTTAGTTTTGACTGAGATGATGTAAGAATTGAACTTAAAAAGGGATTTACGAGGCAATATTAAAAATATAGAGAGAATGTCCCTAGACATTCTTTTGTTTACCAGCAGCCATAAATTGTGATTGAAAAACAGATTTGACAGGATTTATTGATAAACGTATTGTTGCATGTGACATAAATTGTGACTGAATAGTTGCTAATAAAAGGCCATTAAAAGTGGTAGTCAATTTGGATTTTTTCTTTTCATTTATAGGAAATTAGCTTCAGATGATTTTATTGATTTCAATTGGGTAATTAAAGCAAGCCGGTGAAAGACTTTGGCAGTGTTTTAGATCTTTAAAAAGCGGTCAGGAATTTAAAAGAAAAAACCAAGATTTTTATGGAATTCATACATACTGTTACGTTTTAACCTTCTAAAAGCTCGTAGATTGCAAATAAAATAAAAATAAATTTGTGTTTAGTTTTAATTAAAATTCTTTGTTATTCGCACTGTGTGCCACTGTTCACAACTTGATGTAAACAACAACAATTGCTTTTCTTTGTTATTCCTATGTTTATACACTTTGCATAAACAATAACATTTACTAGACAATTATTCGACAGATATTTGTAACGGAGATCGTCAAACCACGATTAATTTCTTCAAACACACCGCGTCTTCACACAAGACTGACTGTACTTCACTAACTCAGTTGCATGCTTTGCCTTGCCTTTTATATGGCAACGTAAACAGTCTGATGAATGTTCTTGAAGGTAAATGTTCATGACTTCACCTTCTCGAAATCTCTATAAGTGTAAATATCGTTATTTACGTTTATTATTGTAGTGTTGTTTGTGTATTTTGTTTACATTTATTCTTGTGGTGTTGTTTGTGGATTTTTGTTTGCTTGTTTACCATTTTTTTATGGCGGTGTTTGTTGCTGTATTTTTGTTTACTTGTTTACCATTTTTTTATGCTGGTATTTGTTGTTATATTAAGCAGTACGATAATTTGTAAACAGATTTTATTACTGCATTGTTTTGTGTTTGTAGCTTTTGTTTATAATTTTAATTTTAAGCGATGTAAAAGCAAAACGGCAGTATCTTGATTTTTCATTTTCGTAACAATACATACAGCATAGGTCATTACAACCTTGCAGTCACGACTACAGCCTAGCTTCTCACACCACTTATGTTGTGTATGTGTTAATTTTATACATAAGTGTTGGGACCTACAGTTTAAAGTCGAGTACTTTCATGTCCATATTGTATTTAAAAATCTTATTTTCAATCAAGCTATTCAGTAAAAATTTAAAATATTTTCCTGTAGGGATAAAATTACAATTACGTTTTATTTAAAGTTCTATTTTTTTTAAGTTCGTGTTACGATTTCTCTCTGCTTAAGGCAGCACTATCTGTAAACAACACAACAGAATATAATGAATGAAATGTTTTTTTATTAAAATCTCATCTGGCTAAAACAGATTATAATTGACTTAAAAAAAATAAAAGTTTAAAATAGAATTTAAAAAAAAAAAAATTTACCCACACACAAACAGATGCATGTGTGTGTGAAATATAATTCGTTTCCTGACTGACATAATGAAAACACGGAAAAATAAAACTATAATCCTTTAATTACACATGATGATAAGTAAACAAAGTTGAAATGAGATTTAAAAACCCCAGTTGGGGAAATAAATAGAAAACATGAACGACACACAAATATGGGCAAATGGCAGCAAGTCCTTGAAATTATTTATAAAAAATGGGTTTTTCAAAGGAAATTAAATATGAATGCAGTTGTTTATATTTTGTTTAAGAATACGTGAAATAATTGGAAATGTGTAGTAAATGTGTTATTTGTTAGTTGCTCGACAATCAACTGGTCGAAATGTTTATTTATGTATTTAACAAGTGACTGATGACATATGTATAAATAGGGATGCCAAATATAAATAATATATACAACAGTAAAAGTTTAAAAAATTATTCCATAATACTTCGACGATTAATCAGAAAAAATTCTTGACTTCTTGGAAAAGATTTATGCACTGTAACAAGGATGTTACAGAAATAGAAGCCGTCGTAGTCTAGTAGGTAGGGTGTTTAACTATTAGACGTGAGACTACGGTTCAAGCCCCAGGTCAGACATTTCCAACTAAACGAAATATGAAAACTTATTTCTTCGGTGACTTCCCTTCGCCAGATTTCTGGCAAAAACTTTAAGAGTAAATGCCACGCAAAAAAATCTATCGTTTGGAGTCCACTTTAAACTATAGGTCACGCCAATCAAGTAATTAATTAACACACGCAACTTAAGTGGTGTGAGGAGCTAGGTTGTAATCCAGACTAAAGGGTTGTAATGATCCATTGTGTATGTATGTATGTAAATACTTCTTTGAGGTGCCCGCACCGTGAACCATAATCAGAACTGATTTCCCTTTGAATTTAGCAAATCACTAATTAATTATCATAACGAAGAGTCTGATAATGTTTAGGTTTAGGTTAGAGGACGCGTACTTTTCAAGTGAGACAAGTACCCGGAGGTCAAGTTGACCCATTGTACAAAACATCCTTAAGATTAGAGGATAATAGAGAGGATAGAACAAAGGAGAGGAAGTAGGAAAGGGCGAATAAGCGAGCGGAGGAATTACACAGACCAACAAACACACAAGAGAGAACGCGACTACACTAATGAAGCTCTAGTACTTCTCAACCAACTCAAACTAATATTGAATCTATGGAGAGTCTTGAGCCTCCATCCTTAATGCTAGAGTCACCGCCTCGTGAGAGGACACTGCCCGGGTATTTGGTTTCATACCGCGCAACAGTGACTCTGGGTCGAGCCAGCATCTTCTGCTCCTTAACAGAGAGCAAATCCACATCACAGCTTGCAAATCTCCTTAAGACAGTGCAGGCCCTGCGATACGAATTCCTTTCTTTATGCCAAACGGAGCTTTTCCGCCCAGTTTTACCCACTTTGTCAGACGAAATACTTTTTCCCACGCAGTCCGAATCAGTAGCTGATTGTACTAATGCGTTCGAAGCATCTTGTCTAGCAAGTGGGTTTCTAGAAGCAATCTGGATACGAGTGAAGGGGAGCCTTTCGATGATTGTATTATCACCGCCTTCATCCGATAGTGGGGAGACTCCATGTACATATCTTCCGTCGAAGTTGGGATCGCCGAAGCAGTCGTCTCACCAAAGGACTCCTCCGCAGTCGTCATCCTCCTACCACCTGGTGCGAAATTCATGACGATCTCATTATTGTTCTCAACAATGCTCGCCTGAATTCGCGCAATGAGATGGGATGGGTCCAGTCCAGCTTCAAATGCCAGGTCGTCATCAAAGTTCGTCATGTTCAAATTCTTGTCTATAGGTGGATTGAGGGGAAGGAAAGTCAATTATGCCATAGCCCCCGCTAGCATGACAAGGACTTGTTAGAAAACCTAATACTCACTGAGGCACCCAGGTATCAGTGAGGCTCCCTTATAATACAGTCGGATTAGGCCCTGACTGCAAACCATCCGATTAGGGGTATAGAAAAAAAATATACGTGATTGGGCGGGTCAAAAAATTCACTAAAGAGACAACAGTTCGAAGACAATCCTCTCACGATATTAGGGTAACCTCTAGTCAAGCACCACATCTCCAATAGGTTGGGGATAGGTACACTTAAGCACCCACATCGCGACAAGATTGTTAACCAGGTGATAATGTTTATCAAGCCAATCATTGGCTTGAGCTAATTTTTCTTTCCTTTTTTTTTGACACACCAAATTCCTTAACCTATTTCCTTCAAACTAAATAAATTTTCTTCACTCAAAACACACACAAACTAATTGCCCGACAACCGTAAAATTTGTACGTGAGTCTTCTAAAGGGTACGGTTAACTAAACATCAAATGGATTTACAACGAGTGGTGCCATCTGTATATTAGCATACGAACTATTATACAAAAATTTTGATTATATGGAATATTTGATGCCTTATCCCATACAACCTGCCGTAAATTTCAAGATATCTTCAAGACTTCTTTTGTTCACATATTTTCTAACTTTTCAATACGCATTTGTTTTGAGGACATATTTTTTGTATTTCAATTGTGCGAATGCGTATTCAAAATGATTTTTCTATGCAAAATCCATTTATCTTTTAAATTTCAAATCTTTATTTCTTTTATTCAATTGTTTGGATGTTAGGGAGCATTACTTTACTTTCCAAGTATTTTTTTTTTCCTTTTATTTTTGTTTTTCTATAAAATTTTATTTGATTCTTTTGTTATCACTTATGCCAAATGGGTATTTCTTTTCTTCTTTTATATGAAACAACAAATAATAAAAGCCAAACACAATAACAACGAAGAGAAAAGAAAACTAAAAATATGTAGATTTCATACTTCGTTTTGTCCAACTTTTTATCCACTTTACTTAAGGATTTCATACTAAAATGTGCTCTTAAATCTCTCCTTTTTAGAGATATTTTCTTCAGCTGTTTTCTGTTTTTATTTTTATCGAAAGTCTTATGCAAATGTGTGCAGTTTTTCTTTCTTTCTTTGAGCGTATACTCCAACTCCTCCTCCACTATTTTCAATTCGATTGTTATTTTAAGATACGAGTTATAAAAAAGCATTCGCTTCCGTATTATTCCGTATTATTCAATCCAAAAAACAGTTGCGTTGTTCAGCTACTCCTAAATCGTATTTAAATTTGATGGAAATGAAATCCCGTTTGATTTTCAAATAATTTAGAAAATCATTTTTTTTGGCCTCTAAACAGGCATTAAACCTAAATGAACTTCAACAAAAATAACAACAAAAAGGGTGTGAAAATATTCATGTTTCGTTTCTATTACTCTTCTACTCGCTTCCTAAAATAAAAAAAATTTCCATAAATTTTTGAATGAATTTTTTTCAAAAAATTTAACTTAAAAATGATTTTCATTTTCAATGGCAGCTTAAGCGTTTAAACGAAAAATAATTCACTCTCTCTCTGTCTCTCTTTAGTTTCTATTTCATTTAAAAAAAAATATTATTTCTACCACCACTCGCAGTTTTTCCATGTTTTAAAAAAGTTACCACTCAACTACATGACATGTTAGAATTTTAGCCCGAATGTATGCAGTTGAGTGCAAGAGAAATTCGCAAAACATTTAAACTTTAACTAGACGCTTGTTAATATAGGCTTTAAAGTATGAGACTATTTAAGATTTGAAAGTGTGTTTAAACATATTTGATGTGAACTATTTTTGAAGTACTTTATTAACGCAGTATATACCGCAGTTACTGTAATTGTGTAAAAAAATAATTTTATTAAGGTCTATGCAAAGCAGAAAATTAATGGAAAAGATTTATTGTTCTATCGAATATTTTTCATGTTAACAATTGGGACGTTTCGTATGTACGTAGGTTGATGGGTAGAAGGAACAAAAGCCAACCGAAAAGATTCAAGATCTCATGTGTATTGGCTTACACCTAAGCCATCAAGTTGGCTTATTGTGCGCTCCCCAAAATAATCATACTTTCTATAAGAAATCTGTATCTTATACAGACTTTCTTAGCATCTTCAAGTCTACTACTCTAAAGGTATAGAGGATGGTATAGTATCCACTTAAGATTATTTGGATCTCGAACTTATGACAATTGAGCGATGACATTGAAAGAGTTCCATCATTTCAATATCATCACCACATAGCCTGCATTCGTTACCACGCCTATTCGGTTCAGATGAACGTGAATGGTAGAGAGGCTAAGTACTTAATCTTAATATGGCCATTAATTTCCTGCCATCACGATCGCCCCAGAGTATCTACTATTCTTCCTGTGTCATTACTCCACAATAGTCTGTATAAAGTTTCAGCCCACTTTCGTAGCCCAATCTTTAATGTAATAAGAGGCATTGTGTTAACTACGTTTACTTTATTATGTAAGTTATTCGTCTCCTTATTTCCGATCACTTTTTGATGATTAACGTGCCATGCATGAAATACTTCATAATCACTTTTTATATTCCAGGACATTCCTTGATCCGTCACTGTATACTACACAAGTTGCAGCTTATTCCAAATACTACTTTATAGAACAGCCATTTTTCTCTTTTGGATGTTATAGTGATTGTGTCTAAGGTTTAACATTAATGTAATAAGATGTATTAGGTTAAATACATATATTTTATCATGTAAATTATACGTCTCCTTATTTCGATCACTTTTTGATGATTATCGTGCCATGCATTAAATACTTCATAATCACGTTTTATATTCCAGAACATTCCTTGATCCGTCACTGTATACTACACAAGTTGCAGCTTATTCCAAATATTTTTTTGTAGAACAGCCATTTTTCTCTTTTGGATATTATAGTGATTGTATCTAAGGTTTAACATTTTATCGAAATTAAGGACGTCGTTGAACGAGTTTGAACTGTATCATCATTTAGTTCGTAGATATAAGGGTCATATGTTGGTCAAATCAGCAAAGCTTATCTAACATTGGCTTAGAAAAAGTGGTTCTCTCGGAAACGCGAAAGAAATTATTGCTTCGAAGTTGTCATGCTCTGATGTTGCCATGATAAAACCCAACACTTCCTGTAGATATAGATCAAAAATTCTTACCGTTGTAATTAAATTGCTTCTTTTATCTCGTTAAACTCGTAGAGATTTGAATCAATTGCTTGAACAGCATGTAGAAGCTAATAATAAACGGCTTTCTTTCAATTCCACCAGACACACAGCACTAACTTTCTTAGTCTCAATGCCGACTTTGTCACCGTCTGCAAAGCTTCACCCAAATTCGTCCATGATCTTCCTCTCACCGTTTTGTCGTTCTTAATCCACTTTTCATTTTCCGTAATTATTTTCCTTAGAAATTGTTCGAATTCATTCCGTTTTGGCAATGGATCACAAATGAAAATTCGGTTGGATAAACTTTCCACTAACAACTCACGTGGTATCCAAATATCGAGTTTCATTGTCGTCTTCCAATAGAGACTTCCGAATATATCTATATATCTATATCTGTCAAATTAGTTGCCATTTATTCCGTTAGTTTTGTCAAATCACCATGGACGACCATGTACAACGACATGAGTCCACTGAAATGCTTCTGGAGCAGTTGGTAACTGCAAAATCATCTTCAACGATTTCTGAATGAATGGGTACATGAAGAAATAATATTGTCGAACTTGACACGATATCAATCTACATATCGCCGTAGTAGGCAGTGCGTTTGCTTATTAGACGTTAAAACCATAGGTCTAACATCTCCAGCAAAACGAAATATAAAAACAGTATTTCTTCTGCGACTTCCTCTAGGCAGATTTCTGCCAAAACTGAGTGTAAATTAAATTTCCATGAAAAAGTTACTCAAAACTTCGAACAACGTCAGCCATACCCATCACCGTGTATGGCCACAAACTACAGCTGACTTCAAAGCCAACATAATATATACCACCGTTCAAACTTAGTCTGATTTATGCACCAGAGTCATGAAAACTAGGATATTTCAAATGCATTCCACCCAGAGCAGCTGTGACTGACATTTAAAATATATTTTTATTTCATATTATTCTAGTATTTATGGGTCCTTAAAATGAGGAAAGATCGCATGCGATAAAATATGATTGATAACATTTTAGTGACAAATGTTTAGTTATCTAGCTATGTCCACGCTGCTTATGTGCCTATCTATCTCCATTTTTCCCATAATTTCTGCAAATTTTTTTTAGTGACCAGAGCGTAATGAAAAGCAAAATATACGTTTTCTCAAAATATTGTGAATATAATGTGAATAAACAAAGTCGCCGTAGTTTAGTACATAGTGTGTTGGCTTATTAGACGTGAGGCCTAGGTTCAAACCCTGTTCAGTCATCTACAACAAAACGAATAATGTAAGAATATTTCTTCGACAGATATCTGGCAAAAACTCTGAAAGTAAATAAAATTACAATGAAAAAAATTCACAAGAATTTGCTGTTCGGAGTCGACTTAAAATTGTAGGTCCCGCCATTCATGTATAAATTTAACATACACACCAGAAGTAATGTGAGAAGCTACGTCGTAGTCCTGTATGTATTAATCGACATCAGAAAAAGTCACTTCTTGGCGTGAGTCCACGCTGCTAAGTGACTGTTTATCTCCATTTTCCTATAATTTCTACAACTTTGAAGTGACCAGATACTATTTTTAAATGTGAATAACTTTACGCCAACTAACATGAATTTATTAATGTCTTCTAACAAAATGAAGCTTCAAACGTCACTTTTCGTACAAGCTATAGTATAGCAGAAGTCATACCGGGACTTTGTGCAAGAGTTTTAAGCCTGTGGGAATTTTTTTTGTCAAAATATATTGGAGTACTAAGACTTTTGCTGTCCACTGTATATTCCTGAAAAAGGAAATATTTTTTAAAGAACTGACCACAATATTTATTTCAATTTTGATGTTGAAAATTTATGTTGATGTCAGAAATTATCCATTCCACAAAAGTTTTCAATAGACTCCTCACAAAATTTTCCTAATTAAACTGTGCTAATCTGTCTTACTAATAAAACTATTCAGCTAGAAAATTGACAACAAGGCTCATGAAATGAAATGAAATGACCCTCCAGTATCAATCACTTTTAGTTAAAGGGACTAATAATAGGGACACTTAAATATTTCAATTATTCTTATATTTTTAATTATTTTTCCATACATATTACAAAATATATACACTAAATTAAAGGTATTCAAATAGTTTAACTAATAAAATAAAAATATTTGACTAGCTCTGCCAAATTCTTAAAAAAATGTAAAATAAAGGCCTGGAAAAATAATAGAGTCCCTATTAAATTTTTCAATATATTCTTATATTTTTAATTATTTTTCCATAAATATTACAAAATATACACACTAAATTAGAGGTATTCAAATAGTTTAATTAATAAAATAAAAATATTTCACTAGCTCTGCCAAATTCTAAAAAAAAGTAAAATAAAAGCATGGAAAAATAATAGGGACTCTTAAATTTTTCAATATATTCTTATATTTTTAACTATTTTTTCCATAAATATTACAAAATATATACACTAAATTAAAGATATTCAAATAATTTAACTAATAAAATAAAAATATTTGACTCGCTCTGCCAAATTCTTAAAATAAATGTAAAATAAAGGCCTGAAAAATAATAGGGACACTTAAATTTTTCAATATATTTTTATATTTTTATTTATTTTTCGATAAATATTACAAAATATATACACTAAATTAAAGGTATTCAAATAGTTTAACTAATAAAATAAAAATATTTGACTTGCTCTGCCAAATTTTCAAAAAAAGTAAAATAAAGGCCTGGAAAAATAATAGGGACACTTAAATTTTTCAATATATTCTTATATTTCTAATTATTTTTCCATAAATATTACAAAATATATACACTAAATTAAAGGTATTCAAATAGTTTAACTAATAAAATAAAAATATTTGACTAGCTCTACCAAATTCTTAAAAAAAATGTAAAATAAGGGCCTGGAAAAATAATAGGGACACTTAAATTTTTCAATATATTCTTATATTTTTAATTATTTTTCGATAAATATTACAAAGTATATACATTAAATTAAAGGTATTCAAATAGTTTAACTAATAAAATAAAAATATTTGACTAGCTCTGCCAAATTCTTAAAACAAATGTAAAATAAAGGCCTGGAAAAATAATAGGGACACTTAAATTCTTCAATATATTTTTATATTTTTAATTATTTTTCCATAAATATTACAAAATATATACATTAAATTAAAGGTATTCAAATAGTTTAACTAATAAAATAAAAATATTTGACTAGCTCTGCCAAATTCTTAAAACAAATGTAAAATAAAGGCCTGGAAAAATAATAGGGACACTTAAATTTTTCAATATATTCTTATATTTTTAATTATTTTTCCATAAATATTACAAAATATATATACTAAATTAAAGGTATTGAAATAGTTTAACTAATAAAATAAAAATATTTGACTAGCTCTGCCAAATTCTTAAAAAAAAATGTAAAATAGAGGCCTGGAAAAATAATAGGGACACTTAAATTCTTCAATATATTCTTATATTTTTAATTATTTTTCGATAAATATTACAAAATATATACAATAAATTAAAAATATTTGACTAGCTCTACCAAATTCTTAAAAAAAATTTAAAATAAAGGCCTGGAAAAATAATAGGGACACTTAAATTTTTCAATATATTCTTATATTTTTAATTATTTTTCCATAAATATTACAAAGTATATACATTAAATTAAAAGTATTCAAATAGATTAGAAAATAAAAAAAAATATTTGACTAGCTCTGCCAAATTCTTAAAACAAATGTAAAATAAAGGCCTGGAAAAATAATAGGGACACTTAAATTTTTCAATATATTCTTATATTTTTAATTATTTTTCCATAAATATTACAAAATATATATACTAAATTAAAGGTATTCAAATAGTTTAACTAATAAAATAAAAATATTTGATTAGCTCTGCCAAATTCTTAAAAATTAAATTATTATTATTAAATTTACTAAATTAAAGGTATTCAAATAGTTTAACTAATAAAATCAAAATATTTCAATAGCTCTGCCAAATTCTTAAAAAAATGTAAAATAAAAGCATGGAAAAATAATAGGGACACTTAAAGTTTTCATTATATTCTTATATTTTTAATTATTTTTCGATAAATATTACAAAGTATATACATTAAATTAAAGGTATTCAAATAGTTTAACTAATAAAATAAAAATATTTGACTAGCTCTGCCAAATTCTTAAAAAAAATGTAAAATAAAGGCCTGGAAAAATAATAGGGACACTTAAATTTTTCAATATATTCTTATATTTTTAATTATTTTTCGATAAATATTACAAAGTAAATACATTAAATTAAAGGTATTCAAATAATTTAACCAATAAAATAAAAATATTTCAATAATTCTGCCAAATTCTTAAAAAAATGTAAAATAAAGGCCTGGAAAAATAATAGGGACACTTAAATTTTTCAATACATTCTCATATTTTTAATTATTTTTCCATAAATATTACAAAATATATATACTAAATTAAAGGTATTGAAATAGTTTAATTAATAAAATAAAAATATTTCACTAGCTCTGCCAAACTCTTAAAAAAAAAGTAAAATAAAGGCCTGGAAAAATAATAGGGACACTTAAATTTTTCAATATATTCTTATATTTTTAATTATTTTTCCATAAATATTACAAAATATATACACTAAATTAAAGGTATTCAAATAGTTTAACTAATAAAATAAAAATATTTCACTAGCTCTGCCAAATTCTTAAAAATTAAATTATTATTATTAAATTTACTAAATTAAAGGTATTCAAATAGTTTAACTAATAAAATAAAAATATTTCACTAGCTCTGCCAAATTCTTAAAAAAAATTTAAAATAAAGGCCTGGAAAAATAATAGGGACACTTAAATTTTTCAATATATTCTTATATTTTTAATTATTTTTCCATAAATATTACAAAATATATATACTAAATTAAAGGTATTGAAATAGTTTAACTAATAAAATAAAAATATTTGACTAGCTCTGCCAAATTCTTAAAAAAAAAATGTAAAATAAAGGCCTGGAAAAATAATAGGGACACTTAAATTCTTCAATATATTCTTATATTTTTAATTATTTTTCGATAAATATTACAAAATATATACAATAAATTAAAAATATTTGACTAGCTCTACCAAATTCTTAAAAAAAATTTAAAATAAAGGCCTGGAAAAATAATAGGGACACTTAAATTTTTCAATATATTCTTATATTTTTAATTATTTTTCGATAAATATTACAAAGTATATACATTAAATTAAAGGTATTCAAATAGTTTATGTAATAAAAAAAAATATTTCACTATCTCTGCCAAATTCTTAAAAAAATTTAAAATAAAGGCCTGGAAAAATAATAGGGACACTTAAATTTTTCAATATATTCTTACATTTTTAATTATTTTTCGATAAATATTACAAAGTATATACATTAAATTAAAGGTATTCAAATAATTTAACTAATAAAATAAAAATATTTCAAAAGCTCTGCCAAATTCTTAAAAAAAATGTAAAATAAAGGCCTGGAAAAATAATAGGGACACTTAAATTTTTCAATATATTCTTATATTTTTAATTATTTTTCCATAAATATTACAAAATATATACACTAAATTAAAGGTATTCAAATAGTTTAAAAAACTAAAAAAAAATATTTCACCAGCTCTGCCAAATTCTTAAGAAAATGTAAAATAAAGGCCTGGAAAAATAATAGGGACACTTAAATTTTTCAATATATGTATTCTTATATTTTTAATTATTTTTCCATAAATATTACAAAATATATACATTAAATTAAAGGTATTCAAATTATTTAACTAATAAAATAAAAATATTTGACTAGCTCTACCAAATTCTTAAAAAAAAATTTAAAATAAAGGCCTGGAAAAATAATAGGGACACTTAAATTTTTCAATATATTCTTATATTTTTAATTATTTTTCCATAAATATTACAAAATATATACACTAAATTAAAGGTATTCAAATAGTTTAACTAATAAAATAAAAATATTTGACTAGCTCTGCCAAATTCTTTAAAAAAAATGTAAAATAAAGGCCTGGAAAAATAATAGGGACTCTTAAATTTTTCAATATATTCTTATATTTTTAATTATTTTTCCATTAATATTACAAAATATATACACTAAATTAAAGGTATTCAAATAGTTTAACTAATAAAATAAAATATTTGACTAGCTCTGCCAAATTCTTAAAAAAAAATGTAAAATAAAGGCCTGGAAAAATAATAGGGACACTTAAATTTTTCAATATATTCTTATATTTTTAATTATTTTTCCATAAATATTACAAAATATATACACTAAATTAAAGGTATTCAAATAGTTTAACTAATAAAATAAAAATATTTCACTAGCTCTGCCAAATTCTTAAAAAAAATGTAAAATAAAGGCCTGGAAAAATAATAGGGACACTTAAATTTTTCAATATATTCTTATATTTTTAATTATTTTTCCATATAAATATTACAAAATATATACACTAAATTAAAGGTATTCAAA